>JALMGJ010000001.1:148140366-149555366 GCA_023362775.1 Charina bottae
AATGAGGCTCTCTTATCAGACTTAGTGAGTCAGATATTTAGATACATCTTCTTCATGGCTGGGTTCACATATTATGCTAAGCCAAAACTCAAGTCATATTATGTGTGATTAGCACACATGTGGGAACCCAACTAGTATTATCTTGCTCTCAACAGGTTTCCCAGTCTTGCTTTGTCCCACTATCCCAGACTCTTAAATGAAGAAGCTATAATTGAACTTGGGTTTTCTACGTGCAGAGCATCAGTTTTGCTAACAAGCAATACTGTAGTGTGTTCCCTATAGGTGAGGACAGATAGGAGTCAATGTGAAATAGAGACTCAGCTGGGTTATATGGCTTGTCAGTATTAGAAGATCTTCTGAAAATGGTTTCAGAGAGTTGCTTAACCCACAATTCCCATAGTTTGCCTTGATATTTCTCTGATATCAGGATGCTGATAGGACAATGGTTGAAAATGTTGGGAAGCCTAATTTATTTGTATAACATCTTTTTTTCAAAACCAAGACTTTGAGTTTAGTTTTTCCAAACAGTAATGCATTACCTTGCTTAACATGTTACCTTGCAATCAAAATTCAATGGATGGTCTAAGTACATTGTGCCAGCCATCTCAGATATATACTCATCAGAATAATGTTGTATTATCAGAATTTCAATTTGTCTATACACATACCTAATTATAGCTTTTCGGAAACAAACCTTAATGGAAATACTGCATGAGAAAAAAATCATTCACAATGCTCTGGTTTCTCTTCTGATTGTATAAATCTTTCGCCTTTTCATAATGCAATTTTTGAAAGGATAATGGAAAATTGATAGCAATGGCAGAGTGGTGTTGACTGATTTTATGAAACTGTAAGTGTGTAGAGGAAGAGAAGTGGTGGGATATATACTTTTATCAATAGCAGTATTATATCGTTCTAGTTCTTGGCAATACCATTAGAGTATTTTGTTATATAACTAATGCTGCATAGGGAAGAACCTAAATAGCTATGCCCTGAGTACACCTCTGTTAGATTGATATTAAATAATTCTGTTACTCTTTATTGGAAGCTGCAATTGACTTGTCAACTTCTGTCAGCCACAAATGTTGAGAATGGAAATGCCACAACTCAAGTCTAGACATGATGCTTGGTTTTTCATCAGCTCTCTAGGCAATTGGCAGACTGAAATGAATAAATCCAAACTCAAGAGGACAATGTGTCTCTGATGTAGCCTGAAAATTAAATGCACGGAATGTCTCCAAAATGATCATGGTGCTGTTCATATTTCACAGGCTAACTCCAAACATAATTCATCCTGTGGAGTCCTTGGTGCTCTCTGAGCCTTGTTGTTTTCTTGCAGACGTTTCATTGCCAGGCTAGGCAACATCTTCAGTGCGAAAAGGGAGTGGGACTTGTTCCCTGGTTATATACCATGGCTTGTCCTGCTTGTGTTGGTGGAGGATTTATCCTTTTGGATTGTGTATCAGTGGGTTCTCTCACATGCTTCCCCTCCTTAACAAATGCATCAATTCCCTCTTCCACTGATTAGTTATGTTATCTGTTTGGTGATTCCATGGTTTAGCTGAGATGTTCAAATATACACTGTGGGCTTTCTAGAACAATATTTCTGTTTGATTGTGTGTAAGTCACATATGATTTGATCGCCACATGGGAGGGGCAATGGAATTCAATATTAAATGCAAAACAATACCAGTCACACAGAAGCGTTTTCATATCCACCACTGTATTCTTTGTCATAAGCAATTATTTTGAGCCTCATCACTACATTTCACAGAGCACTGGCTTACAAAAGTGCACTTTCTGAGCATTTCATCAAAGCAATTGCAAACCATAAAGGAGGATCAGAAGTAACATAAGAGGGAAGGAGAAAAAAAGAGGTTAAAGGCACCCAAGCTTATCTAAGTAACTCCAAATCATGGTTTGACATTCAGTCTGAATGAGTCCTCTAAAAGGGGTGTTCAGATGAAACGCTAAATTCTGTAAGGATCCTAGCATTAAGAAAGGCAATTCAAGGCTGAAAACACTATACACACTTCGCTGAGTGCTCTACAAAGAGGTATGCTCAACCTCACAACTCCATGCGCATCCTATTTGATATCTCACCAACAGTCCTCTCTTAGGATGATAGAAGTCTTGCTGAACTAATTTTTTTGGTCATCCATAAAGATGCTTCAGCCAATCAATAGCAATGGTAGCACTGTTGAGCTGTTTCAAGAAATATACTTAACTGCCTTCCTTGTATAGGCACCCAACTCATTTTCTAAGACATAGTATTATACGACACCAGCTACACCCATGAAAATATCTCTAGTAGCCCATTGGACATATCTAAGATGAAAGCAGAAGAAAAGTACTCCCTCTGCTGACTTCTTGTCCATTAATGATGGCATTACTTGTTTTTCACAGATGTTTTGACAGGGGGGGAGCCTCTTATTAATCAGTAATAGCTAGAATCTATGCATTGAACGACTGAACAACAAAAATGCATTGTTATTGGGTTCCACTAGAGGGAGCAAATGTTCCTTAGTTACATTTGACTTCGCCTTCCTCTATCTTCCTATATGTCTATGAAGGTTCTCAGTCATCCAGGTGGAACAGTCTGTGGCTTGAATCATGTCAACTGGATTTCTATTTTCTTAGTGGAAACGTTTCACTCCTTATCCAAGGAGCTTCTTCAGTCTGAGTAAAGTTAGTAAGGGAATCCTTAAATATGTTTCTAGGCTGGCTGTGTGACCTTGCACCTGGGGCTAGGTCATGGTTATTTTTGAGATGTTTGTTTCTAAGTCCCTTTATCATCTAAAGGAGGATCGTTAAGATTACCCTGCTGCTGTTGAGCTTGTGAAATGGTCTTAATCTTCCTAGGCACAGAAGACAAAGCAGGAAGGAAGATAGGGGAAAGGTTATGCCTGAGGCCCCCACCTCTATTCAAGGAAGGATTTTCCAAGTTGGCATGAATGGATTCCTTGACCCCTCTCTCAAACCACCTATCTTCTCTGTCTAAAATGTGAACATTAATGTCCTCAAATGAGTGTCCTTTTTCCTTTAGATGAAGATAAACTGCTGACTCTGGTCCTGTGGTGTTACTTCTCCTGTGTTGGGCCATCCTCCTGTACAAAGGTTGTTTGGTTTCTCCAATGTAGAGTTCAGAGCACTCCTCACTGCACTGGATTGCATACACTACATTGCTTTCCTTGTGTTTTTGGAGTTTGATCTTTGGGGTGTACAAGCCTCTGTCTCAGTGTGTTGGTGGGTTTGAAATATACAGGTATGTGGTGTTTGCCAAATATCCGTTTGATCTTTTCAGACACGCCAGCCATGTAAGGAATGACCAGGTTCTTCCGTTTACTCTGAGTCTCAGCCCTATCTGTCGCTGTTTTAGGTCTGGTAGACTTAGATTTGGTGAAGGCCCAATTTGGATATCCACAGGCCTGCAGAGCTGTTCTCAGATGCTGCTTTTCATTCTTTTTTGGAATCCATGGAGGTGGGGATGGTTTCTGCTCTGTGTGACAATGTCCTGATGACTCCTAGTTTGTGCTGCAGTGGATGGTGGGAGTCAAACATCAGGTATTGATCTGTGTGTGTGGGTTTCCTGTAGATCCCTATTTCTAGCTTGCCACCGGTCCCAATGAGGACTTCACAGTCTAGGAATGCCAGTCTGTTGTCCTTGGTGTCTTCTCTGGTGAAGCTAATGTTGGCATCTATAGTGTTTATATGGTCCGTGAAGGCCTGTACTTCCTGGGCCTTGATTTTGACCCAGGTGTCATCCACATACCTAAACCAGTGGGTGGGCACCGTTCCCTGGAATGTGTTGAGTGCTTTCTTCTCCACTTCTTCCATGTATAAATTGGCCACAATGGGTGACACAGGAGAACCCATGGCACAGCCGTGTTTTTGTCTGTAAAAGTCACCTCTGTATGTGAAATAAGTGGTGTTAAGACACAGGTCCAGAAGATGGCAGATCTGGTTTGGGTTGAGATGGCTTCTCCTTTCCAGGGTGCTGTCCTCTTCTAGTCTCTTCCTGACAGCGGATAGAGCATGAGTGGTGGGGATGCTGGTGAAAAGGGAGGACACATCAAAGGAGACCATAGTTTCATCTGTATCCAGTTTCAGGATCTTTGCTTTGGAAACAAATTCTTCCGAATTATGGATGTGGTGTTCAGAGTGTCCAACTAGAGGTGCTAGTATGGTAGAGAGGTGTTTGGCAATGTTGTATGTTACCGAATTGATGCTGCTGACTATGGGTCGGAGGGGTGTTCCTTCCTTGTGGATCTTAGGAAGTCCGTAGATGCAGGGGATGGCTTCTCCAGGATACAGACGGTGGTAGGTAATCCTATCGATGGAGCCATCATGTTCCAATTGTTTCAAACTGTCTATTGCCTTTTTCTTGTAATTGTTGGTGGGGTCTCTTTTCAGTTTTTCATATGTATGGTGATCCTCCAAAAGTGAGGTAATTTTATTGGTAACCACAATAAAATTACCTCACTTTTGGAGGATCACCATACATATGAAAAACTGAAAAGAGACCCCACCAACAATTACAAGAAAAAGGCAATAGACAGTTTGAAACAATTGGAACATGATGGCTCCATCGATAGGATTACCTACCACCGTCTGTATCCTGGAGAAGCCATCCCCTGCATCTACGGACTTCCTAAGATCCACAAGGAAGGAACACCCCTCCGACCCATAGTCAGCAGCATCAATTCGGTAACATACAACATTGCCAAACACCTCTCTACCATACTAGCACCTCTAGTTGGACACTCTGAACACCACATCCATAATTCGGAAGAATTTGTTTCCAAAGCAAAGATCCTGAAACTGGATACAGATGAAACTATGGTCTCCTTTGATGTGTCCTCCCTTTTCACCAGCATCCCCACCACTCATGCTCTATCCGCTGTCAGGAAGAGACTAGAAGAGGACAGCACCCTGGAAAGGAGAAGCCATCTCAACCCAAACCAGATCTGCCATCTTCTGGACCTGTGTCTTAACACCACTTATTTCACATACAGAGGTGACTTTTACAGACAAAAACACGGCTGTGCCATGGGTTCTCCTGTGTCACCCATTGTGGCCAATTTATACATGGAAGAAGTGGAGAAGAAAGCACTCAACACATTCCAGGGAACGGTGCCCACCCACTGGTTTAGGTATGTGGATGACACCTGGGTCAAAATCAAGGCCCAGGAAGTACAGGCCTTCACGGACCATATAAACACTATAGATGCCAACATTAGCTTCACCAGAGAAGACACCAAGGACAACAGACTGGCATTCCTAGACTGTGAAGTCCTCATTGGGACCGGTGGCAAGCTAGAAATAGGGATCTACAGGAAACCCACACACACAGATCAATACCTGATGTTTGACTCCCACCATCCACTGCAGCACAAACTAGGAGTCATCAGGACATTGTCACACAGAGCAGAAACCATCCCCACCTCCATGGATTCCAAAAAGAATGAAAAGCAGCATCTGAGAACAGCTCTGCAGGCCTGTGGATATCCAAATTGGGCCTTCACCAAATCTAAGTCTACCAGACCTAAAACAGCGACAGATAGGGCTGAGACTCAGAGTAAACGGAAGAACCTGGTCATTCCTTACATGGCTGGCGTGTCTGAAAAGATCAAACGGATATTTGGCAAACACCACATACCTGTATATTTCAAACCCACCAACACACTGAGACAGAGGCTTGTACACCCCAAAGATCAAACTCCAAAACACAAGGAAAGCAATGTAGTGTATGCAATCCAGTGCAGTGAGGAGTGCTCTGAACTCTACATTGGAGAAACCAAACAACCTTTGTACAGGAGGATGGCCCAACACAGGAGAAGTAACACCACAGGACCAGAGTCAGCAGTTTATCTTCATCTAAAGGAAAAAGGACACTCATTTGAGGACATTAATGTTCACATTTTAGACAGAGAAGATAGGTGGTTTGAGAGAGGGGTCAAGGAATCCATTCATGCCAACTTGGAAAATCCTTCCTTGAATAGAGGTGGGGGCCTCAGGCATAACCTTTCCCCTATCTTCCTTCCTGCTTTGTCTTCTGTGCCTAGGAAGATTAAGACCATTTCACAAGCTCAACAGCAGCAGGGTAATCTTAACGATCCTCCTTTAGATGATAAAGGGACTTAGAAACAAACATCTCAAAAATAACCATGACCTAGCCCCAGGTGCAAGGTCACACAGCCAGCCTAGAAACATATTTAAGGATTCCCTTACTAACTTTACTCAGACTGAAGAAGCTCCTTGGATAAGGAGTGAAACGTTTCCACTAAGAAAATAGAAATCCAGTTGACATGATTCAAGCCACAGTCTATCTTCCTATGTTAATGGATAACATAAATTCTGGGAAACTTCAGTATCCTTGCCTTTTTTTCACAGGGTTCTCTACCCTTACACCCAGTTAGGTTTATTCTGTTTGGAAAAAAAGGCTAATTATAAGTGGAAGATCCTTTTAAGGGAATACCTTTCTACTGCATCAAATGAAGAGAATATCTATCCAGGCTTTAGGCTAGTATAACGTATGGTTAGTGGCTATTTCAACACGTTGTGATCTGCACATCAATTTAACAGCCAGTGCGTGATCTGAGTTCAGTAGTTTGGATGTTTGTGTGCGTTGAAGGAAAGGCCCACAGGGAGAAACAGCCTGATTTTAGGCATGAAATAAAACAGTTCTACCACTGGTTTCCAAGAAGCTGCCCTGGGAAAGCTACAAGGTTATACTATTATTTTAAATAGCTCTAAAATGCCATGTAGGCTTGGTTTGCCCAAAACACTTAAACAGATCAGTTAAAGATCTAATAATCTGGATGTTTCCAGCTTGGGATCATATTCTAAACATTCTAAAGTACCCAATGGTACTTCATCTTAACCAGAGCTCCTTGTGGCATATGAACCTGGAAGACGATATTAGAAGTACCATGTTTTTTGCCACCAAACTATAGTGAATACAGAAATTGTCCAGTAATTGGCTATCTGAGTATTTGGAGAAATGTCTGCACATAAAGCAAAGAGAATTTCAGCCTTCATTGGCCTCCAATCAGAAATATATAAAAGCAGGTTATAGTAGCTTTCCCTTTATAGATGATGTACTCCTTGGGCTTATCACCTGATGTACCTCTTTTGTATATGTATTTCTCCCTGGTATGAAAGGACTGGCTGGGCACTTTCTAAACCAGGGATCTTGATGAAGGAAGTTGAGAGGAAAGCGGAGTCAGTTAATATGACAGGAATGGGCAGCCAAACAGTTACAGCAAGCTACATGGAAACCTCTGATTGAGAATAATGGTCCAACTACAACACTCCACAATGAAAAGTGTTCCGTTCACTACCTCTTGAAATTGCCACTGCTATCATACTTCTGCATCTAGGCAAATCAATTTGTCTTTTGTGGGTGAAATGACAAGCTGAGTCTAGAACTTCCCTGACAGTAGGGTGGGCAAAGATTCACTTTTTGTTGCCCGAGGAGGAATCCTGATGCGACACCATGATTTGATAGATGGTTTCCCGGAAGTGCTGGTCCTGGCTTAGCCTCTTGGCAGCTTGCTTCAGCTCTTCTGTGTTTTCTGCTTCTGAGTACATGAATGACTGTGATTGCTGCACTGAAAACAAGAATGGTATACAGCACTAGGAAACTTTCCTCATTTGTAATCCTTACAGTGGCAAAATAAAGACTTGTGGCATAAAGATGCATTGGTCTTTCCTCTTATTTATGTTTTGTGGTTGGTGGATGTTTTGCACTATGGAAAACAGTTGGATGAGTTGTGTAATTCAGGCCTGGGAATAAGAAAAGGCCAGTGTTATGGGAACAGGAGGTGAAATTAGGGTTATCAGGCCATTCAACTAAGTAGCTATTGAAGTTCCAACCAATGAGGAAAAAAAAGATGAAGGTCAACAAAGGTACTGTTTAATACAAATAACTGAGGCATCACAGTATACCAAGTGAGCCTTTCCCAATTAAATATCCTCCAGGTGGGTTGGATTATAACTCAGAATTTCTAGCAACCACGCAAGTTATAGCCAATGCATCCAGAGGGTATCAGACTGGGGGAGGCTGACAAAGTTCAGAGCTAAGACAAAAGGACAAAGGTCAACTGACCCATCCATAAGGACACATAGATCCCCTAATATGTGGACATCACCAGCATATTCAATATGGGGTTGATTTTGCCCCCAGACATCAGCTTCATATTAAGCCAATAAAGTACAGTAGTAGATTTAGAGCTTTCATTTATGTGGAGAATCTTGTCAATCAATGAATGCCTTATTACCACTTCAAGATTATCACTATGGGAAAGAAGAATTAAAGCTGATCTCAGTCTCTGCACCAAAGTGGCTACAATTTTGTTCTTTATTACAAGATGGTCCTGTCCCAAACCCTGAATTATGCATAAACTATAAAAGAACTGGGACAAGTAGTACCTACAGTTATTCCACGAATTGCTGTATCTCCTACGATGAAATCGGCAACTTTTTATCCTGCGAGTGGCAGCCTTGTGAAGGTACACAGAATTTTTCATAATCACTGGCATCTTGGCCTCTAATTCAGCATTCCGGATACACTCTTCAAAGAATTCTACAGGATGATCAGAGACAGGGGAGATGGAGTAAATCTTAGACCATTCTTCCTCAACCTGGTACTCTCCCCGCTTCTATGACCTCCCAGGATTATAACAAATGACCATATTAGCAAGAAGATTATGGGATTTCAAGACCACCTTACTTGGAGGACATCAAGTTGGGAATGCTCCATACATCATTCTGAAGACGAAGCTTACAAATAAGCTTACATCTTAGAATTTCAATTCTGACATTTCTAAATTTTGCTTTTTAATCTGACTATGCAAAATATTTTCATAAAGTATTACTCAAATGCTGGGGTGGGGGACAATTGAGGCATTTTTGAAAGCTTTTCTGATCTAAAGCTTGCCTGCTGCTTGCTAATTGCCTCTTAAGAGATTTCTGGGACATGATCCCCAGAGCAGGAAATAAGCCACTTCAGTTTTATTTCTAACCTTGGGCTTATTTTATTCTCTCAAGATAATTTGGGTAGTGGTGGAGGAGCTTTCAAAGCTTGGGTGATTTTGAATTGATTATGTGCCATCAAGTTGGTGTCAGCTCTTAGCAATCACATAGATAAATTTTCTCCTGGACGATCTGTCCCCATCCTGGTCCTTCACTTCTTCCAGTAGTGCACCCATCGCTGCTGTAATTCATGAGTGCACCACTGAAAACCCGAAGGACCAAGTTGGGGACAGATTGTCCTGAAGAAAATCTATATGGTCGCTGAGACTCTTGATGGCATATAATCAAATAATTCAAAGCTTAGTGTAACTCAAAACTTATCCAGAAACTTATAGAAATGTGACAGTCATTCCGTAATTAAGCACACAGGAAGAGTTTTGCTGATGTACTTCTGAATAGAAAGAACTTAATATCCTATACTATGTGTTCAGGGAATATTATTATTAAATAAAGTTTTAATTTTTCATAATCAACTGGTCTTCTCAGTAAACGAGAGACAGAATGTAATACCACCCCTGCCTAAGATACCATATTACCAGAAAAAAAGAACGGGTAGAGCAGTGATACCATCAACAGAAGAATGTTATCATTTTGGGGTGGTGGCAGCAGGTTTCTAAAGTATAATTACCCCCAAAATAAACCAAGAAGAAATTATGCTACTTCTGACTAGATAAATCATTTCCCCACACGTAGGATTGCAAACTCAGGCAAACAAAAATGATTCTTGGGGGCAAATCAGACATTATATGAGCTGTGCCTTTGTACCTTGGCACCAATGAGAAGGCTGAATTATCCCTTCCTGCCTTCTCCAATTCTAATCATCATCACACACATCTGTCAGCAGCTGCTGCTTGTCTTTTAAAAAGATAAAGTCCCCAAGTTTCACTGCTGGAGACTTTATGGACACATCTATACAGTTTTCTTAGGAGCAATATGGAAGTCGTTTGCCCGTGTTTTCTTGCGGGATGCTCTATAGTTTAGTCCAGTGTTTCTCAACCTCAGTAACTTTAAGATGTGTGGACTTCAACTCCCAGAATTCTCCAGCCAGAAGCTGGGGGAGGGATTCTGGGAGTTGAAGTCCACACATCTTAAAGTTACTGAGGTGGAGAAACACTGGTCTAGTCTATAGCCCTGGGATTCCCTCGTGGTCTCTGATTCAAGTACTGCTTGCTTAGCTTCTCAACCCAGCTACCACCTGCTGAGGTTGCATTAAAAAAAAGCATGGAGATGAAATACAAAGATACATTTCATGCTTACTTAGTTTCACCCTCCTTCAGGAAGTCCACCCATGACAATATTTTTTTCCCCTCCTAGACTTTGTTAGCTTACTATATATTGTGATGTTTTTAGAGTGTCAGAAGTGCCACTGCAACACCCCTGAGGACTAAGCAGATTCACAACTCGCTGTCATGCAAGGACTAGCTGGCTCACTGGCTGATACTTCTGGCTGGAGGCATCTCCAAGGTGATACTTCTTTTGAGGTGGTGGCTTTATTGTAGAGGCTACTTAGCAGCAGTGGGGAAGGTCCACTTACTTTTCAGATTGCTGACATCAGCTTTCATTTTTTCCTCCTTCTCTTTGTTGCGATGCTTGCAGTTCAAGCCTTGTTCAAGGCTCTGCAGGGCCTCTTCAGCCTCCTGCAAGCGTTTCTCCAGGTCCATGCGCACCTTCACTTCTGCCTGAGCCGGAAAGAAAGGAGGCAGCCCCCACAAAAATCAAGAAAAAGAAACACAAAAGCAGATTGCAAACAGAAGCAAGACATGTGTTCCTTCCTTTCATTTTTGAGTATGGGCTGTCCTCTCCTAGAGGCATGTTTCTAGTCTCCCACTCCTAAGTGACAAGTAAAAATCAAATATGAAAAGTATTTTGAAATGGTGTTAGCCTAACCCATTGAACCATTGCACCAAATAAGATTTGGGGGGGGGTTGTTCCCTGAGGGAAAAACCACAAGTAACACTGCAGAGTTGAACATACACAGTCTTACCTGTTGGGATTTCTTGTTGGGATTGCTCAAATGACATTTAATTGTGTTGAAAGAACATCTCCAATGTTAAAGTCAGTGGAAAATATTGAGTAGCCAATACATACCTTTCATGCTATACCCTTTTAGGGTAAGCAACATTATGCAGAATGTAGAAAAGGAGTAAAAAGTAAGAAGAGGACAAACAAAAATTCAAAGGAAAGAGAAAAAAGGAGACATTGCTAAATCTAGTTCACACCAAAACCATTCACTATATATTTCCATAGCTTTCTAATCTTGCAAATCATCGTTACTTCTACCACATGCTTACATTGTTGCATACATTGCCATTTGTTTTTGAAACTTCTCACCTCTTTTTGAGGATCTCATCAACTCCACCCCACTTCAACTTTCTTGATCTTCTAGTTCCTCTTGACCTATTCACTCTTCCTTCATATATCTGTTTTGCAATTCAATCCTCATTCATTCTCCCTATATGACCAGATCAGTTCAATGTACTTCTTTTGTATTCAGTTCATAAGACGTCACTCTTGACTGACCTCTTCTAGTTTTACCATTCACATTTCTTTAATGCATACCCCATTCCCAACGCATACAACTTGTATGTGTCTCCTGACATACTCATCTCTGACTTCTAGATAACCAAGTGGGCAGAAGCTTACTCTTATACACAGTTATTTGATTTCTTTTCTCAAGCATTCATTCCTCACAACAGGCCACACATTACTTTTTATCTTTCTACTAGCAATTACACAAAATATGTGACAATCCTGAGTGAGGATGGATCTCCTTTGTAACAATTGGTACATTGCCCTGGGTTGCTGCAGTTCCCTTCTCTTGATGTTATCCTTTTATTTTCTGTCACGCAGCAGTAGAAGAAGGGGAGATGAGATTGTTGGCTGACCCTATAACACAGACAGGGCAACCCTCTGTTGTCCAGGGGACGCACTGAAATTGTTTTGGTGAGACAAAGAGCTCGGTGAAAGGATGAACTGGAAAACTGGTAGGACCAGAGGACCAGGTCTTGCATGTGGGCATATTCAGGGTCTTCTCCTTTTTTTTTTTAGCGGTAGGGTGGTGGGGGTCACTGTTCATCTCCGTTAAGCCTGTTTCATGTGGACACCACATGACAGGAAACTGAAATTCATTAATGAAGTCATAAGGAGTTCTGGAAATTGAAAAAGGGAGTGGGGCCACCTCTACTATAACAGGAAGCTTATTACCATACCTTGAGGTCTCTCTCAGTCTTCTGCTTCTCGGCAGTCAGCTCAGATAGGGAATTCTGTAAGGCCTGTGACTGGGAGGAATAGAACTCCCTCTCTTCTTCCAGAGCTCGGGAGCGCTCTTCATTCTCCTTCATTCTATGAAGCAGCACAGGAAAAAACATTCAGTGATCCTCTCATCTCATTTCTCTCCTTCCTGCCTTTAGTTTGTGGGGCTGCCAGCTTGCGACACCCAGGTTGACTTTCTACTCCAATGGGGAACAAAGGATTCTTCTTGCAAATTCCACTTGTCATTCCTGCTTTTTGTAAAAAATAAAAAAATGAAAACATAAAAACATAAAAACCACCACCATAGGAAGGGCTGATGGGCCAGAGGAAGGAATGAGCCAGGGCTGTAGAGTCTCTACTTGCTCTCTAAATGTGAAAAGTCAGCTCCCTGAGGTGTAACAGTCAGGCAAGGCAATATTTTTGGTTTGGAAGTCTCCCCCCATCTCACCTTTTCTCTGCTAGGAGTTTCTCCTTCAGCAGCTGGTGCATTTTCTCCTCAATCTGGTGGAGGCTGTTCTGCAGGTCCCCTGCAGCACCAGGTTGTTCCGAAGGGCTGTTCTGGGGCTGCAAATGACTTCCATCTTCTTCCAGCCTCTCCAGCATGCTCTGTTTTTCCAGGGAGAGTTCCTTGGAGCCAACCCAGACAAGTTAAGTAGTGGTCAGGGTTTCTTCCTTTTCCCCTTCCCATGGCTGACTTTGATTGGTTACCCTTGAAAAAAACACTTCAGGCAAACTCTGCATCAACAGAGTTGTAGGATCAAAAGTACGGTTGTCATAACTGACTTAGCAAGGTGGCCATGCTTTAGTACAAAATTTATCAAGCAGAAACTTAGCAGATTAATTTTTTTAATCCAGAATGATACATTCATACTGGTATGAGATGGGGACTTTTCTACCTGTCATGCAAATTTAAATCGCAGATGCCATACCAACAACAGATACCGAATTGTGAGATCAGGCAGAAAATCTATCATGTTCATGAATACAAGAGAAAGCAATAATTTTGTGAGAAAATGTGCAAGACAGAAGAAAGCTAGGGTTCCTACCCCCAAGAGGACCTTTGAAAGGATCATTTCACATTAAATACCAGACTCAGCACAAATGAAGGAGGCATCTTACATTTTATACCTCTGCCACAGGCACACATGAAGGAACAAAGAAGAGAGGCTGGGCGGGCCTGGCTTAATATACAGTATGTGATAATATGAAGTGAATAGCCGGGGCAGCTCAACTCCTAAACTAAGCCAAATGATCTTCATACCTCAGGCAAAACAGTCTCCAAAAGAACTATATCCCTGATAGTAAAAAGACAATGACCATGAAATCCCTAACTATCACCAACAGAACTGGAGGCAACTTCCTCATTTAACTAAGCATTGGTTTGGCTTTGAGATGGTTCATTTCCCATTAGGAGGAGGGAATGGAGAATTTGTATTAATGAGCTGCATCCTTTGTTACCCTCCCCTTTAGCTTAGAAACCGAAAACAGTGAGGCACTGAACACATAAAAAGCAAACGTGAGGAAAAAAATCCCAGGATGCCTATTTCACTGAACAAGCCCAATATTTCTAGTCATTCATTGGCGATCACTCGTAGCCGAGTAAGATTGTCTTCCAAAGGTAAAATTTTAACAGTGGATCCGTAAGTGGCTATAAAGGCCAATTCTGGATCCGCACAACCTCCCACAATGAGGGCATAGGTTTCCGGGTGGGAGACGGTCATGATGAGGGTTTGCCTGATGTGCCTTCCTTTTAGCTCTTTTCTCCCTTTCGCCCTGTACTCGTGCTTCTTCAAAGTCCATAGCGCCATTAATAAAGGCTGACCTCCAATTGAAACGCTCATGAAGGGGCGTGGTGGCTCAGCAGGTAAGACACCAGGCTTGTCGATCAGAAGATTGCAAGTTCGGAGGTTCGAATCCCTAGCCCTGCGTGCGGAGTGAGCTCCCGCACTCGCCCCAGCTCTTGCCAGCCTAGCAATTTGAAAGCATGCAAATGCAAGTAGATGAACAGGTACCACTTCGGTGGGAAGGTAACAGCGTTCCGCGCGTGTCATGCGGCCACATGACCGTGGAAGCGTCTTCGGACAACGCTGGCTCTTCGGCTAACAAACGGAGATGAGCACCGGCCCCTAGAGTCGGACACGACTGCAGTAGGTAGGCGCTCATATAGTATAAATTACTTCTTTAAGTGCCAATGCCCATGTAGCCAAAGGAGCACCATTTATGCAAAAGCGTAGGCTGGGGAAAAGCATAAGGTTACAGAAGTATGACAAGATGGATGGATGGAAGGAATCCTTAAAGGTATGTGTGCATGAAGGGGTGAGATCACCGAAGACTGCCTAACAAGGATGCTCAGTGGGTCCGGACTGCTGGTGCTCTCATTTGGGATGGGGAGACGGAATGAAAGAGGGCATGGCTGACTGGAATCCTGAAAAAGCTGTGCTTGGCACCTCAACATTTCTTTGCAGCTTTTATTTGTAATTTCAATTTAGTTATTTCTCAGAAGGCCATTTACTAGACATTGAAGGCTGCCATCAGGAAAAAAGTCAAACACCTACTTCCAATGTCTTCTGTAATGTTTCTGTCAGACTTTGTAGTCCTTTCTTTTCTTCTTCTACGCCTTTGAGGGACTGGGCAGTCATTTCCAGCTCTCTGTGAAATAACATGCAAAGGCCATTGAAGCCTATTTTTCAACTCCTTTGTGTTGTAATACAAGGCTGAGGATGGGCAACCTTTTGATCACTTAACTTGTCAAAGAGGAGGCATTCAGGATCACAACAGGCAAGGTGGAGGTGGAAATGAGGGAAATTTTATTTGTTATTGTTAGAACTTTGAGGGTGTACTTGAATGCTTCGGTTTTTAAAACTGTCTCCAATCTATTTTAAGGCCTATGCTACAGTTTTAATGTGTTTCCTAACTCAAAATGGCAAGAAACCACACAACCAAATGTTGGCATCACAATTACAGAGAACTCCAGATGGTGGTGGTGGGGGGAAATGAAATCAACTGGCTGCATGCAATCCTAAAATTGCAAGTTGTGTTTTTTTTTTTCCCTGACAGGGCTCATACAGTTATAATGCCAACATGATGTTTAAAATGAAGCACAACAGATAATGTGTTTTTCTATCTCTATGTTACATATTAAGAAAAAATTCAGCTACTGAAAGTCTAGGTCAGAGCTTTCCAAACTGTGTGTCGCGACACAAAAGTGTGTCGCTACACACAGCGTGGTGTGTCGCCACACCACCCAGAAGCGGTGGCACGCGCGTGCATGGCAGCCGCGGCAGCGGTGCGGCTTCCGCGTTTTAGCGGAGGATGCCGCTGCTACCGCCGCCGCCATGCACACACGCGCCGCCGCACGCCCCCCGCGCTGCCACCGTGCACGTGCGCCCCCCCGCGCCGCCGCCATGCGCACGTGCACCGCTGCCACCGCCGCCACTGGTGTGTCGCCAGCAGCGGCACTTTGGAAAGCCCTGGTCTAGGTCATACACAGCTCTTACAAGCATACCAACTCTTTTTTTTTTCATTACACTGAGCTGATTTCATGATAATATCAGCAAGCACCAACATGTATTTTCTGCTGTTGTATCTTAAAAGTAGGGTGGTTTAAGATATGAGATAGATGTGGTGCAGTATTTAGAAGCAAGTGGGAAACAAATGCCTAGTACTTCCTGTCCTTTGCTTTCTCTGTCTGAAGAAGGAGGCCTGTGTTCCTCTTTAAGTGGAGGTACGGTATTCACAATATATCGATACACTGTCTTGTAGACAGTCCATTTTCCCACTGGCAGGAATTCTCACCTCATTCCATATCCTGGATTTAGGCTCAGGCAAGCCATTTCTATACCCCCTTCCTCCATAGAGGTTCAGCATCCTATTCCTGCATTGTACTTACCCAATCCACTGACTGCAGCAGCAACGTGTGACCACGTATCATGCACTCTCCCATTAGTCAGCTGGAGTGAAAGAGGGCAAGCTCTCATTGGTCCGTGATGTTTTGAGGTCAGAAGAAGTAAAGATGATTAAGGCTGAGTTTTAAATTTTTGTGTGGAATGAGGGAGGGAGGTTCAAATATTGATAGCGTGGAAGTGTCCAAAAAGAACTGATTTCTCCTGAAGATGGCACTCCCTCAAAATGTAATTTTGTACAAAATGTGGAAAATATTTTCTCAGCCAACTCACAACTCAAGATGTGTAGCTTTGGCTCACAGCCTAGTTAGCATTATTTAATCTTTATGACCATTAGGTTCAGCTATTATTTGGTTCTATTGATGGCTAAGAGGCATTACCGTTTAATCTGCTCCTGTTCCCCTCGAAGATCTTGTACTATCTCTTCAAACTGCTGCTTTTCGGCCTCCAATACTTGGTTGAGATGCTCCAGAGCCTTAAGAAAAAGACAATAAATGTAGGATTCAAAGGACTGCAGAGTTTGCTTTCTAGTTAATGTTTGAATATTTACACAGCTATATAATAAATATACGTAAGTGCTTGGGGAAGTTTTTTTGAAAAAATGATGGGGCAGGAAAGACAGCATCTACTTCATAGTTGTGCAACCATATCTAACAGAGCTCAGTCCTAAGAGGAAAAGTATGCTAAGAAAGTAGACAGATAACTGCACTCTCAACATTGGGATGGCATGACTCCCCATCACACAGCATATTCACTAGAGCAGGGCTTTCTAAAGTTTTCCCGCGGCGACACACCAACCGCCATTGGTGTGTCGCCGCGGGAAAACCCGGAAGTGCCGCCGTTGCGGCAGCACGCAAAAATCCAGAAGCGCTGCTGCCACTTTCGGTTTTTGCGCACCACCGTTGGTGTCTCACCGCGGGAAAACCCGGAAGCGCTGATGATGATCAGCGCTTCTGGGTTGTGTGGCGGCACACCAGACTGTGTGTGGCGACACACTTTTGTGTCGCCACACACAGTTTGGAAAGCTCTGCACTAGAGGTTTGCTCTGTGATCAGTCCTTGTAGCTGTTGGATCCTCAAAGAGGAAATGGCTATTTCAAAGCAGTGGGTGCCTGGGCTTCAAGGAGCAGCCTGTCATCCCATTCCAGGACTGCCTTCCCCTACCACCTGTCTCCTGGGCTCCCACTGTTAACAGCCTGGTGGGACTATCTGTGTGTCAGGGTGCCCAACTAACAGGTAGTGGGCATGGAGAGGTACCTGGTGTACAGCATGAGGGAGCACTCCCAATGCTCCTGCCCAGTGCAACTTCTCCTCCACACCTGTGACCTGTCAGTTGGGCTATTTCTGAACACAGGCCTAGGTGCTCAGAAGGAATGCTGCAGCCATGCTCAAAAATAGGCAGCTGACAGGACACATGGATGGAGGAGTGGCATGAGGTGAAGAAGCCAACAATAGCAAGCAAATTCTGTCCCCCTCGAACAGAATACATATGGCAGGGAGAGACCAAGAAGTACAGTTCTGATCTCATGGCTGGTGTCCCCAACTAATAAAAGCAGTCAAAAGTACAACCACATGAAACTCCTTGTCTGCATAAGTAGCAGAAAAGTTGTAATATACCCAATGGTACCCAGGTGATATCCTAATTAGACAGCAACCTGTTCAGATGGTTGGGCTGCTGAAGGAGACCCATAGGAAGAGAAAATGGAGGAGGCAGAAGAAGATAGTGCTGGTGGTCACCAGAGATGCTTCCATCATCGCAGCAGAGGCTAGGCTGGCATCCCAAACCATGCCAAGATATGCCACTTCCTCTATGTTGATGACCATCCAGAAGTACCTGGCTAACCAAGTACTGGTGGTGCAGTGGACCTGGGTTTGCTCCATCTTAGCCAGGTAGTTGCCCAAATAGCATAGAACCAATACTGCAATGGTGACAGAACTAGCAACTGGCAGAACCTGGCTCTCTTTTCTTGTTCAAATTGGCCTTCATGGGTCTAGTACTCTTTCAATGGAGTGATAAACTCAAGTTTAAAAAGAACAAATCTAGTGTTCTTCAGAAGCACCAGACAGGCATTGTACTGGCAAATGTCTCTACAGAAGCAAAATGTCCAGTCTCTCCTGCAACCACAGCCAAAATGACCACGGAGGGCAGTTCCCAGCCGCTGGAGGTAGGCTGTGTCAGCAACCACATCATTGGTGAAGCACGCTAGATTTTATTCATGGCCAAACTGTATCAGGAGAAGAGGGAAAATACTACTTGGAAATTGGAACAGCAAAAGACAACTTTAAGTTGCTTCAGCACTTCCCCACCCAATTTTTCTCTTCTATGTGGTTTCTGCATGTCAGCCCCGCTAGGTAGACCAGACCAGGAAATCAACTCCACAGGAAGGCTAAAACTACTTTTACTGAGATTGTCTATAATATAACACAAGCAGAATCTTGCAAGTCTGACTGTGCTGTATCTCCTCCCCGTTCTTACACTCCAGTGAATCAGGGTGGCATCTGCCTGAGCCACTTCCAAAAGTTATTTCATTTCTCTGGGCTTAAAAAAATGTTTCAGCACCTTTTGCCTAAGCAACTGCTCCTGCAACTGTTCCTATATATCTCCCTTAAGGTTGTCTTCCTTATTCTCTATACTGCAGGCTTGAACTGCCCCTTTTCCCTCCCCACAGCGGTACTTACAATTCTGATCGCTCCCCCCACCCTGCACCCAAGATACTTAGCAAAAGGCCAATTCTGACATGCATCTGCTCTGTGAAATGAAGGACGACGACCAGGGCTGCAACTGGGGGGGGGGGGGGGCAAGTGGGGCATGTGCCCCGGGCGCTGCGCTGGGGGGGGGGGCGCCAAAAGTCCTTTGTGTTAGGCCTGCAGTGCAAATCGGGACTTAATCTCACACTCGCGCAGGTTCCTTGTGGGTGGAGCCCACCGCTCAAGCAGGCAGGCGCGGCTTTCGTGCGCCTGGCTCCTCTGACAAACTAGCGCTCGCCAGAACGGGAGGGCGGGGGCTCGCTCTTCTCTCTCTCACTTGGGAAAATGTTATGCAGGTTTGTACACACGCCGTAGTGCGAGTAGGGGTGTGTGGCGGAACTTCTCATTTTGGGGGGGCGCGTAATCCAGGGTGTGTGTGGAACCCATGTTTGCCCCGGGTGACACAGACCCTAGTTGCGGGCCTGAGGAGGACAGTGGAACAGCAGAAAGCTACACTTCCAGTTGTCTTTTGAATGCCAGCTGAAGCTATATTCCAGAGTGGGAAAGGAATCATTCTCTTGTTTGATCACAAGGTCTCAGAATCAAGGGTTCACCAAGGTGTTGCTTTCATTACGGACTAGAAATGTTGCCCTTCATGGAATTGGCACACTCTGAAACTGTCTTTCCCAACTCACTTCCTCTATCTGGACTGTTAAACATTATCAGGCTCATACCTTTAGTAACCTATTTCCAGAAACCAGACCAAAACAGGAAAGTAATACTCTTGGGTGAAACAAAGGCAACGTTAAGACGACAATGCAGGTTAAAGTAGTTACCGATATACTGTACGTTAGGACTCCAGTTTGGAGAACATGAGAAAGTACCCCTAGTCTTACAAACGTAGAGACATCATGTTATTTCAGTTGACTGGCAAATAATCTATTGACTGGCAAATAGTCTAATGAGAAGTTCCAGCATATTAATGGGTAATGGGAATTATAGTCCAACAAATTTGGAGGGCAAGAGGTTGGGGGAAGGCCATTTTAAGTCTGTAGTAAACTTTAGAAAGGGAAAAAAGCAAGCAGAGTCTAACTACCCTGTAATTCAGTGAAACTATAGAGAGAGATAGATGATAGATATTTCAATATGTAAGTTAAATAATTAAAATGAGAACAAGCCTCTCTCTGCTCCCTCTGTAGGCATAGCTCCTCTGTCTCTTCCATCAATTTATCTGCAAATAGACAATGAAAAATGAAAGCAGTCACATAGAAGGGCTAATTGAAAATTATCGGACATAGATTACACGGATCTTGAAAAATGCAACTTTGCTTCTTGTATGGCATAATCTGCTGATTTGAACCTTACGGGATAGCTCCAGCGAACTTGTGTCTTTTGGTTGCCTCCATAAAAATGACGAGAAACAACAATGGCTTGCCCTGCTACTACTGATTTCCCCTGCAGAGTTTTAGATATCAACTAATATGCTAAATTTTACAAATCTCTCACCAGCATCATTGCCTTTATTTAACAGATGAGAGAAAAACAGCAGGGTACATGCTAGACTAGGCCAAGGGTAAAGCAGTGGAGAAGGCTTAAACTTATTAAGAGGTTATGATTTTGTTGGAAAATATAGGGTAAAATAGTCATTAAAATAATATATAGTGTTCCTAGCAATAATGTGGGTGTCGAAGGTGTTGCCTAGAAAACAAGTGTGGGAAAGGATTTGGCTAACATTCTACCCATCAGATTCTTTTCTATAAATTCTCTATGAAGAACATCACCGTGCTTGGAGTCCAGATGCAAGAGAAAAAGTAGGGCAAAGGATACATGTAGGGGAGTATTGATTGGCACAATCTTCTAATTGCTTTCTCCTACAAAAGTTTTTTTCTTCATATGAAGGATTTAGTTGGAAATAGGAGACTGTCTTAGACTCTGGAAACAATCTGCATTCCTGAGCTTCTCATTAACTTTGTCCTCCTTTTGTTTGGCCTCCTTACTTAGTAGATCATGCTGCTTAATTAAGGTTATTAGTGATACCAGTTTAAAGATACTCTCAGCAACAATCTTTCTCAGCAGCTATAAAAGATTGCTATGTGGGACTCACCAGGACGTTGCAATCTGATTTTCCTTCAGAGATTTTTAACTACAACTCCCATCATCCTTATGACTGGCCATGCTGGCTGGAGCTGTTGGAAGTTTTAGTACAAAACCTCTGGAGCAGTGTTTCTCAGCAACTTTAAGATGTGTGAACTTCAACTCCCAGAATTCCCCAGCCAGCCATGCTGGCTGGGGAATTCTGGGAGTTGAAGTTCACACATCTTAAAGTTGCCAGGGTTGAGAAACACTGCTCTGGAGGGCACCAGGTTATCTATGCTTGGAGTAGACTTTATTCTTTCAAGTGCATGTCTCATATACTGAAGTTCTCTTCAGATATGTGGTCCTCCCTCTTTCATTTCCAGTTCTTCTGCGTTGATGGGGGAGGCCTGCACCAGCCTTCCAGTTCTCCAGTGTTAGAATAGCACCTCCCAGGATTCAGAGCCAGCATGTGAGGCCAGGTTAGGGAAGACTGCTGTTTAATGAAGACCAGCAACTGGAACAAAGTTACAGCACTTGAATAGGATCAGGAACCCTGATTGCACAGGGGAGAGGCATAATTATTCTATGGAGAACTCAGCCTAATGCAGTTATCTCTCTTGGCGGATCTTCCTAATTTACACGGGGAGGTTAGGAGTCTTCAGATGCACATCATCTTCATTGCCCACTTGGCATAAAAAGCACAATGAAAGATCAGCAGAGATAACAAGTCCAGCAGACTTACACCAGCACTGAGTACCAAGGTTTAAAAGAGCTGACAAGAACAGGAATTAAGCAAACCATAGGGATTGTATGATGCAGATGTGAAAAAGCTTGGAAGTACTGAGAAATCCTGGCCAGGCCCTGAAGAGACTGTCATGTAAGAGAGGGAAGGTTCCTTTCCAAGAGCTTCCCAAAACTGTGGGGGGCCACCCCTGAGAAAGCCTTCTCTCCCAAGACCCTTTTCTAAACAGGTGGAAGACTTTCAAAGCAGTTCTCAAGACTCTGATATGTTCCTGTTCTATCAGCTGCCAAGCTGGGTAGAGGGTTATAGGTCAAATGTAGGCTGCACAATGAGAGGCAGTGTATGTGATACGGGTAGCTTCATATTAGGGCTGTGAAGAACTTCGGATTCAAAGGGAAAAAAGTGCTTAAATTATAAGGGGGTGCTCTGCAGCTCCCTGAAGTCCTCTCCTGGGACTGCATGACTGCTCTCTGTAATTGCAGAGCGATTCCAGGAAAAAAATCTGTGAGGAAATCTCTGGGCACCATGAAGTCCCTTTTTGCTTTTGAATCTGAAATGCACTGCCCTATTTAGTACATTCATATACAAATATCTTTAAATATATGCTGCTATTAGTTCCAACCTAAATACTCCTGTTTCTCTTTGGCCAGTTGGAGTCCCTGAGCTTCAAGGCTTTCAATCATGGCTTCGCCCAGCTGAGCATTTCTCCAGGTCCTTTAAAAAAGGGAAGAGAAAAAGAAATCAAAGAATGAAAGTAGCCTCCTTTACTCTTTCCTCCGTTCCCAGGTGTCAAACAAGGGGGGAAAGTCCTTCTTTCATTTTCCCCCCAAAGACCAAGAAAAATAGTTTTGAAAACAGCTGGCAATCTAGCCTTCCTTTTGGGCTTTTAAATTGAACATATAAAGGGGAGAAAATGAAAATAAATTACCAGAACTGTGAAGGAACATGGAACCCATTTCCCTCCAAAGAATAAAAGGGCCATAACAACATGGTGCCTAAGTAATTAAAAGCATTAATTTAATGTTCTCTTTCAATATATTGGCCCAGACTCTACCCTTGCTATCTGCAGCTCCAAACCCTCACCGCAAGTCACAAACCACAATTCTCGTAATGTTTTACTGGCACCCTCTTGTTTGCTAATTAGATATTTAACAATGAAAAGTTGTTCGACGTTGTGTGCAAATTGCTTCCATTTCCTGCAAGTTTGCAAAGTGGGATTTGGGAATCCTAAAGTACCTATGGATCAGGACACTAAGGATTTAGAGCAGGCTTCACCTCAAATGGCTACAGAACCCAGATTTATGTTGCAGGCAGGCATGGATTCTTTTCCTTATAATGAGTGTTGGAAGAACTCCTAAATGATTGCTGCATTGGGCCGTAGCTGGCTGGCATGTGTTTGCTCAGTTGTGTGAGAGGGTGAGAGATATTACATTAACCCCTATTCTGCTCTCTCCCCAGGTTGAGAGTACAATGAAAAGGAGACAGATCTGCTTGCTGCACAGCTCTGTCACGGATGGCTAGTTTGCTCCCGCAATCCTCCTGAAGCCACATTTTTCAGAATGTTCTTGACCTCCACAGTCAAGCTACCCTCCTTAGCCAAACAACTGCATGACTGCTGAAGCAATTCTTCAGAGCTATTTTAAGCTGTACCAGGCAATAAAGATGCCCTTCAGTGCTTTTGCCTTGAAGCACGGATGGGAGAAGATGGGAGAAGATGAGCAGGACATGAAGAAGATAGTTGTGATACTGTGTAATTTCATGCCAGCCTTTGTCTTAGAGTTCTTAGCCTTTGTCTTTAGAGTACCCAAGTAAGCTTACATGCAGATATCCACCTGGAAGTAGGCTGAAAACTAGAAACCAGATGGACTTGAATGGTATCTTTTACATTTATACTTTTCGGGGTGAGATACTATTGCATCAAGAGATGGAGTGGAAACAGAGGTGGCCATCAGGGGCAGATAGGTAGCAGTGTAAAAGCAGAAAAGAAGAGGACTGGAATGGACAGCTCAGATGAACACAGGTAGTGACGGAGAGAATGAGTCACACCAGATCATCCAGGCCTCCCAAGGATTTTGTAAATGCTGAGAATCAAAAACCCAGGTTGGGAGCTAATAAGAAACTCAGGATCCTGCAATGGTTGAGAAGGTTGATAATGTCTGGGGCCAAGCTATGTGAATTGTGAAACTCCATCCTTGTTTGTCACCAACATAAGCATTGGGAGAGGAGGGAAGTGTAAGAGACCATAATCCATTGCTCACTCTTGTACTCTCCATTTAAGTCCTTCTAAATGTAAATTAGCCTTATCCCCAAAAGTTCCTGTTGAAATGAAGGGCAACGCAAATGGCAAAACTAGTACTGTAGCAGGGCCAGGAAACTGGGAGAGCTCCCCTCTTAACCTCCCACTTAGGAGGCCAGTCTGGATTGCTTTCTCCGTGCAAAGCTGGCAATTTGGGAAAAACAACACTGCACTTAATGGCAGCAGTGCGTGATTAGATGAGTGTGTAGCCTGACCCTTGGTGTTTTATAAGCTTTCCATCAGCAAGGAATTCAAAGTTGTTTTAACAATATTCCATTGGCTGACTATTTGGCGCCATTCACAGTGCACTGCCTTTCTGATGGGATCACCAATCCCACTTGCCCTGGTTACAATAATCCTCTGCATTCTCCATTTTTATCTGAAGGTAAGTGAGAGAAGCGAGTCAAGAGCCTTTGAACTAAGCAGGTCCTGCTGACTCTCTTCCAGCTTGTTAAAGCCAGATTTGCTCATCCTTTTGGCATGGAGCTTTTCCCACTGTTGAAATGAAGTGTCATCGCCCCATCCTTGAGGTGACAGAAAACCATTCAAGGACAAAATTAACTGTCCCCGTTGCTGACCCCTACCCGGCCTTTGTTCCCACAGTGCTAGACACCCAATTTCCCTCCAAAATAATGGTGATAAAGCCTAATGAATTTTATATACCATGAGGCTGCAGTTGGATGGTAGTAGAATGGAGGGAGGGGGAATACTATTTTAGTACAGGCACAGGTGAGGATGACTTTGGCCTGCCTCATGCATGGGCTGGGGATGATGGGCAAGGTCATAGGGACGTGGCAGAAAAAATAGGTTGCCAGGGAGTGCTTGTGCTATAGCTAGGTCCAAGTGAAAAAAAGCTCGTAACCAAGACCAGAAGCCTGAGTCAAAGATGACGTTTCAGATAGGCAGAGACAAGCCATCAGCCACCAGCCATCAGCCTGGGACACATTGCCCAGAAGTCAATCCCATGGCACTCCATGGGATCCAGGCAATGCATTTTGCGTGGCTGCTTGGGGGTCTGATGTAACCTATTTGGGAAAGAAGCCAATGCAGGCTCCATCCCACAGTTTCTCTTCAGGATGGCATTTCTTTTCTAGGAGCCTTTTCCCACTGCTGAGCTAAAATGGTATTTAGTCATCCTTGAGTCACCACAAGACAATGCCAGCATAACATTTGCTGTCCCCATTCCCCATTACCAATCCTTCTCCTGCCTTAACGGAACCTACACTGCATTGTGGCTGAATTGGGCTGTTCAGATTTGTATGTGTGCCACTCACAGGCCATGTGATTGGCTTGCTCCTTGGGCTTCCTGCCATCCATTTTCAGCATATCAGAGGCCAGTAGGGAAAACATCACTAATCAGAAACAAGAGGGCTTTCACTCCAGGGCTCTGCCTAACTTCTCTAGGCTGGTTTGTCTGACCTTCTTTTTACATCAAATTTGCACATTTCCTAAATTTAAAATAATGGGAAAATTAAAAGCCTTCTTTCTAGAGAAGAACTGCTAAAGGAGGAAGCATCCAAACCACCATACCACACAATGCCTTTTGACTATGAGAGCTCCAGAATGAAAGTAATGGTGGCTTGAATGCATTTCAAAATCAAGACAAGCAAAATGGAGTAATTGCAGGCACACTTACACTTTTCCAGACTCCTGAAGCATCTCCAACCACTGGGCTTGTTCGTATTCTGATTCTGCTGCTAGCAAAATGTTGCCCTAAAAAAAAACAAACCCAACATAAACACCACCATATCTTTCAAGAGAAGCTGGCATGTAAGCAAAGATCATCAAAGAGGAAAACAAGCAACTACTTCTATTACAAAAATACTATCTGGGAATACATATATCAGTTTTACTTGCATGACTTCCCCAAAGGAATCCTGGGAATAGTAAATGTTACAAGAACAACAATTTTCAGAGATCCCTGGAAAGAGGTAGTGAAAGTTAACCAATTTAAAGTGATGGTCTACAAACAGATGAAAAATCTCAGGGACTTCTAATGTTACAGCTAATAGTTCCCTTTGCTGGCAGTTGCACTTAAGTAAAACATCACAGGTTACTCAGTCTGTTAGTGAATAAGCTAGCAAAGGGGAATCAGACTGCTTTGCTGCTTGGGTATCTCAGCTACATGCCTATGTGGGGAAATCTACTTCCTTCCTGTCTAATTAGCAACTTGCTGCAGCATTAAAATGCATTAAGTGGAACAAGAAAGAAAAAAATAACTTTACATGGAAGTCCTCGTGGGAGATTTTCATTGCATAAGGCATATTGGGTTCTTCTTTGGCTTCTACGATGCAGCCACCGAGAGGTATGACACCCTGAGGAGGCACCAAAGATTTAGGACACTTGGTTAAAATCACCACTGAGAAGTGATACGATGCCATTAGGACTAGATAAGATTGAGAGATGTGCATCCAGAATGGTGGTCCTCACAGAGCTTCTGATAACTGATAAATGTATAGCTCAAAGTCTCTGGGTCAAGGCTCCCCTTGATCACAGATACTGATACACACTCTCAGCTGCAACATCTCCACAATGTGAAGGTACTTTGTAAAGAAAACTAGTTGAAAGAAAATAAGGCTTATTAAAGGAAGGTATTTCCAGACAGATCACTTCTAGCTCTGCCTGAATATTGGCAGGTTTATTTTCTCAGTTCTTCCTTAAGGTTGTTATTATGGAAAGAAAATGAGTGGAAGTGATAAGAAATCATAAGCTGGTAATGACTGAAAGTTATCATCATCTGCCCCCCCTTCTGTAAACGAGGTGGGATGTTTACACAAAAGCTTTGTCTGGAAGCCCTCTTAGCTTCCCTGATCCATAAGAACCTCTCCCAGAAAAGGGAAAGGAGTACAAATAATTCAAAACATCTTGTTGCTAGTTGCAAACTCTCTTGGACAGAGATCATTTGGCCACTATTATCCAATGCACCGGTGACCTCTAGCTTAGACTATGGAATGCATTGCTTATGGATCTCTCCTATAATATTTCTTCAACATTTCAGTTAATGCCAAATTCAGCAGGTAGGCCATGTACCTGGGCCAGTTACACTAAACATTCTCTTGGATTGGTAACACTAAACATATTTTGCCACTCTGAGAGAAGAGGAACTCTTCAACCATGGCATCCTATGGCTAGAATGCCCTTAAGGTGGCTTATCTAGATCAATCTGCATTTCCCCCCAGTGCCAGTGAAGATGTTTCTTTTGACCCAGAACCTCCAGCAGGGTACAAAAACTGGCTGACCGTAGAGATTTCATCTCCTGTGACAAATTCCCTTGTTTTGCTTTGGGCTTATTTTAAACGAGCTGAGTCATGAGCATTTCCCATGAGCAAAATGGGAAGCTGATTGGCAAAGGAAGAAGGAAGGGATTTTCATGGATTTCTCAGTCCCCTACAGCCTCCCGAAACCTGCCTTGCTCAACGTTTGGCATGAGATACTACAGGAGAAGTGGAATTGGTGAACATCTTGTTACCCATCCCAAACTGCCCTGGGGCAAAAGGCATCTTTCAAGTCTAAAGCCAAACTGCTGTGACGTTGATATTTTATATAAAAATATTAACATGTATACTTTGTACTGGTGTGTTTACTAAAATGACAGTTGTAAAAATTGTTTTATTAAACAAATCTATTAAACAACAAACTATAAAAATGTATATTTTTATATAAAAATATTTTTATATTTTATATTATATATATATATTATATATATAAAATATATTTATAATATATATTATATTATATTATTATTTATAATATATATTTTTATATTTTATATAAAAATATATTTTTATATAAAAATGTATAAATGCTAAGGGGCGTGGTGGCTCAGCGGGTAAGACGCCAGGCTTGTTGATCGGAAGATTGCAAGTTCGGAGGTTCGAATCCCTAGCCCTGCGTGCGGAGTGAGCTCCCGCACTAGCTCCAGCTCTTGCCAACCTAGCAATTCGAAAGCATGCAAATGCAAGTAGATTAATAGGTACCACTTCGGTGGGTAGGTAACAGCGTTCCGCGTGCATCATGCCGGCCACATGACCGCGGAAGCGTCTTCGGACAACGCTGGCTCTTCGGCTAACAAACGGAGATGAGCACCGGCCCCTAGAGTCGGACACGACTGCACAAATGTGCGGGGGGTACCTTTTTTTTTTTTATAAAAATGTATCTAAATGAGTGCTATGGAGGAGATAGAGCATAGAGCTGGTAGAGCTCTAAGTTACAAGATGTAGATGAAAAAGGACTTCTGACTTCCAATTAACTGTAGAGATAGAAAATACACTGATGTTGTCTGTTTTCTAAATGAGGCTGCTGAAAAGGAGAAAGCTTGGGGAGTAACAGAAGCACATCCAGAGAATGGTATACTCTGTTCCCAGGTTGGGCATATGCTCAGTGGCACCTTTTACTCTAAAGGCATAACCACCTCCATTAACCATTAATTAACAAATGGACCCATGAGTTTCTGAATAAAAACAAAGTGAATGTCAGAAGCTTGAAGCCAGTCTACCCTGATACATAGCCCCACAAGTGCCTTCTGTTTTTGAGATACCTAAACATTCACGGTGATCAGAAAAGGAGTAAAACTTCATGAATAAGCCGTTTAGAATGGAGAAGCATTATTTACTTACAGATAGTCCTTGGTTAATGACGGTAATTGGAACCAGGAACTCTGTTGCTAAGCAACACAATCGTAAAGCGTGATGTCACATGACCGCACTGACTTACAACCACAGTTCCGGCAGTTCCAGTTGCAGTCGTTAAGCAAATCCTGCACGATTGTTAAGCGCAATGTCACGTGATCATCATTTGCGACCTCCTGCCGGCTTCCCCATTGTCTTTACTTGTTGGAAGCCAGCTGTGAAGGTTGCAAATGGTGATCATGTGACCGTGGGATGCTGCGACCGTCGTAATTGCGAGCCAGTTGCCAAGCGCCCAAATTGCGATCATGTGACTGTGGGGATGCTGCGATGGCTGCAACTTTGAAGACCGGCTGTAAGTCTCCTCATTCAGCACCATCGTAACTTCAAACGGTTGCTGAACAAATGGTTGTTAACCGAGGACTACATGTATTTATTTACTTACTGAACATAGATGGTATGCTGTTCAATTCCTAATGGCTCTGAGCTGCTTACCTCAAGCAACAAATATCATTAAAAGAGAATCAACTCGATTAAAACAATATCTCCAAATGGCCCCACACAAACCTCATTGTCCCCAGATGTTTTCCTGAAGAGCCACAACTTCAAGGCTCTTTGGAAACCTAACAAGGAAAGGGTAGTCTGAATCTCAAGGGGATAGCTGTTCCACAGAAGGGGGACCATCACTGAGCAGGCTCAATGATGGGGTTCCTGCAGACAGCATTAAAAATGCATGCTAAATTTGATTGTTTACTATCCACGTAATATTAAATACACAGTGTACGTTCATTTAATTTTTTTTAAAGTTCATTTTAAGTACACAAATATCTTTTGTGAAGCAGAGATCCAGTCATTTCTAGACTCCCTTCTCATGAGACCATATCTGAATGTCTTTGGAGATGTTGCTCACCTTTGGATGGATATTGAAGTACCGATTATTTTCAAAGTTCTTCTTTTCATTCTCAGCATAGTAAAGCAGAAAACTTTCCTTGATGATAAAGAATCTGAAAAAGAAACATTTCATCTTTATGTAAAATTTTAATTTCCCCAATAGGCAGTGATATCATGTAGTTATTTGAACCCTGATGGATGCCGTGGGTCCATGATGTAGTAGAAAGTGCTGATGTACCTGAACATGTATGAATTGGACTTTCAGTAGCTCTAGCCATTTTCTTATGACATCTTTTGCTAATCTACTAGCATCACTTTGGGAAAACTTGCCTTTTACTGAGTTCCCTGCACATCCTATTTTGCGTTGCAGTGATTCCAACCCATAGATTTACATTCTTAAACCTAAAAGAACATAGTTGAAATTCCCTTTTAAGTAGCTAGTTTTTCTAGTCTAAGTATTGCAACATACATGCCAAAGTCCCAGAAAAATCACACATGTCTGCTAGTATCACACACCGAATCTTATTGGAGAAAAAAATAATTTCGTGTGGTACTTTTAAATATTTATTTATTTGTAAAAAAAAAATTCTATACCACTTCCCATTATAGAAGGTTTAGAAGCAGTTAACAATCATTTTGAACTCCTTCTAGAATAAAAACAATTAAAAAGGAATACAGGTAGTCCTCGCTTACCAGCTGCCTTGTTTAACAACTGTTCGAAGTTACAACAGTGTAAAAGAAAAAGCTCTGCAGCATCTCGCGGTCACGTGATTGCCATTTGTGTGTTTTGCAACTGGCTTGCAACAAGCAGCGTTAATAGAGAAGACGGAAGTAAAATTGTAGGTTGTGGTCACATAATGTTTTGCTTAACGACTGAAGGGGAAGTGAGGTCATAAGCCCGTTGCAGTCATGCAATGTTTTGCTTAGTGACCACGGCACTTAGTGATGGAGTTGCTGGTCCCAATTGTGGTCACTAAGCAAGGACTTCCTGTATTTGCAATCCATCAGTGATTCCCAGACCACAAATCAGGAATTTGTGTTTCTGTATTTGGATAATTACATTTGCTACTAGGGCTGCTATATCTGAGCTGCAAAAAAAATCTGGACAACCATTAGATGGCAGCAAAGAGTTTTCTATATTTCTTCCCATCTAGAATTTTGCAATTTGCAAGTACAGGTGGGCGTTCTGCTATAAAATCAAGAGTGAACTGTGAGCTGTTTGTTACAAAATGAGTTACACATACATCTGGCATAGTTGAGAAAAATATGTACATACATTCTATGATCAACCCTCAGAAAGTCTGTTTTCTGCAGACAAATGCTGCTATGGTTTCTAATATGTGCAGTTAATGAGATTAGTTAGCTAATATTTGTAAAATCTTTGAAAACATAAAAGAACCCAATTAAGTACTCTCAGAAGTTTTTTAACATCATTCTTGGGTCTAAGATCTACACAATCCTATTTTTTTTAGTTTGTACTGTTATAAAATCTCCAGGTACTAAGTACTGCACATAATTGAAACTGGGATTATTTTCATCCTTTGGGGGATTTATTTATTTATTTGTCAAATTTCTCTGCCGCCCATCTCGTACACGACAACTCTGGGCGGCTTACAGATAATAAAATGACAATCAGGTCATTCCGATCCAGGAAAGGGCGTAGCTGGTGCACAACACAAAGCTGTGCAAAGGCTCCCCTGGCTACGACTGCCACCTGCTCTTCTAGCAGGAGTCGTGAATCCAGGAGGACCCCCAGGTTCCACACCGGGTTTGTCTGGGGCAGTGCAACCCCATCCAGAACCAAAGATGGTAAATTCCTGGATACCCGGGAGCCCCTAACCCACAGCCACTCCGTCTTGCCAGGGTTCAGCTGAAGCCTGTTGTTCCCCATCCAGACCACCACAGCCTCCAGGCACCAAGAGAGGGTGGTCACAGCCTCACTTACGTCACCTGGGATGGAGATGTATAGTTGAGTATCATCAGCATATATATATATATATTTGATGATAACTCATCCCTTGGTGATGGATGATCTCACCCAGCAGTTTCATGTAGATGTTAAAAAGGAGTAGAGAGAGTACCGAACCCTGCGGCACCCCACAAAGGAGGGGCCACAGGCCATATCTCTCGCTCCCTATCAACACCAATTGGGACCGGCCCCGGAGGAAGGAGGTGAACCAGCGCAGAACCACACTGCCCACCCCCAACTCCCTGAGCCAACCCAAAAAGATACCATGGTCAATGGTATCGAAAGCTGCTGAGAGGTCAAGGAGAGCCAGGATGGATGCACTGCCCCCATCCCGCTCCCACCAGAGATCATCCATAAGTGCGACCAATGCTGTTTCTGTCCGATATCCGGGCCTGAAACCCGACTGAAAAGGGTCCAGATAATCCGTTTCATCCAGGACCTTCTGGAGCTGCAACGCCACCACTTTCTCAACCACCTTCCCCAAAAAGGGAAGGTGGGAGAATGTACGAAAATTGTCCAGAATGGTAGGATCCAGCGATGGTTTCTTGAGGAGGGGGTGCACTAGCACCTCTTTAAAGGCCGCTGGAAACACTCCCTCCCCCAAGGACGAATTCACCATCGACCACCACCTGGACCCACCCACACATCACCTCCTGAGCTGCTTTCACCAGCCAGGAGGGACAAGGATCTGATTGGCAAGTGGTGGCATTTACAGACCCGAGAACCCTGTCCACTTCCTCGGGCCCAACAGGATCAAACCATTCCCAGATAACTGGGCAAGTCTGCTCCCTAGGCATCTCCTCAGACCCTGCTACACGCTTGGCATCCAACCTGGAATGAATCTGAGTGATTTTATCCTCCAGATGCCCAGCAAACTCCTCAGCCCGGCCCTGTAGGTGGGTTCTAGACCCCCCCCCTTCCCCAGAAGGGATTGGGTGATCTTAAACAGGGCCATCAGGCGGCATTCTGCGGATGCAATAAGAGTGGAGAAATACTGATGTTTTGCCACTCTTATCACCACAAAGTAGGCCTTAATAGCGGCTCTAGCCTGTGTTCGGTCGGAATCAGTCCTTGTCTTCCTCCAGCAGTGCTCCAGATGTCTCTCTTTTTTTTTAAATAAGAATTTTATTAAGTTTGAAGCAAAGATAAAAACTACAAAAAAGAAAAAAACTACAAACAACAAAAAAGAAAAAAAGTGAAAAAACAGAAAATGATAAAAGATTTTTAAAGAGATTACAAGATGATCTCCAACTTTCAACAAGAATGTACAGCAATTTCCACAGTTAAGCCCTTACTCTACAGTATATCCAACCAAGATCATGTTGTTTCTATAAGTCAATCCATTAACACATTACAAAACTAAAAAAGCAATTCCTCTTTTCCCTTATATAAAAAGAAATAGACAAATATATAAACCTCCAAATCCACTTTCCCCCACAAAACAGAACTCATTTATTTAATATTTCCTTCCTACCACTATTCTATATTTTTCTAACCACTATAATAATAAAGAAAAAAATCAAATTATATTTAATTTTTTTAAACTTAATATTATTATACCAAACCAATTTTTAAAAAGAATGGGATACATCTTAATCCAAATCATTAAAGAGAATAGATTCATATAAGCCTTCTAACTGTTATGCTTAGTACTACTATAACAATCTTATCCCTATTAAACCTTAAAAAATCAAACAAACTTTAAATCAAGAGCTGGGGCTAGTGTGGGAGCTCACTCCACACGCAGGGCTAGGGATTTGAACCTCCGAACTTGGGATCTAGGGATTTGAACCTCCGAACTTGGGATCTTCCGATCAACAAGCCTGGCGTCTTACCCACTGAACCACCACGCCCCTTTTTAAAGCAATATACTTTATTGCTATATACCTGAGAACTGTACATTCCCTACAATAATTCATGAAGCATTGCTGCTGAAAGGGATGTCAGCTATTATGGGATCTTAATCCTTGTTTACTAAAAGGTTCTATCTACTGGCATTTCAAACTACCAGCTAGGCACTAGGTATGAGCTTGGGAGAGAAAGATAGCTAGTTTGCTCATATCTTTATATACTAGCTGTAATTGCCTCATATTGATCATTTGCCTTTTTAACAAGTTTTGCTCCTATATTTCCCCCGATTGATCAGCACCAGCTGATACATGGCCATTGAACTGTTGTGGCTATTATAGCATAGTGCTTATCAAACTGAGGGTTACAGATGAGTCTTGCCATGTTTCAGAGCTGGGTCAACATCATTGATGTTGGGTGACTCTCTTAAGCCAGCCTTAAAAATAAAGCCACAAAACTGATGAACCTGCAAAACTGCCTACCCCAGAAAATGCAAAAACAGGTTTGCAAGAGGAACTGTGAAACCTCTCCCACTCTCACCTGATGGTTGCTTTCAACTAGAAGAATAAACCTATCAATAACTAAAACACAGGATTCTACTGCCACAGCAGAATCAGCTCTTTCTCTGTGCCTTCGTCAATATAGCTTAGAATGTCAGTTGTATTTCTTAAAAGAATGCAGGAACTTGTTTTTATTGACTTACAATGCTGATTTTTTTTAAAAAGGCTATAATTTTTAATATTTTGGAAACTTTCCTAAACATTCTGAACAAAGTAGGTAAGGAAGATTTCTTAAATATATATTTAAGCTTGATTAATTATCCTCAGATGCTAAAGATGAATGAAAATAATAGTTGCAATGTTTCTTGGCTAATCTGTTGGTCTACTAAAGACAAGCCTTTCTGTGGCTGGGGACTGCATTGCTGCCATGCTCTAGTATTACAATCAGAAGAAGAATAAGCTGATGACAGTGGAACATCATGCAGGTGAGTGAAGACATTTTGGAGAAATTTGGGGTGGGATTTTCAGGGGCTCCTAGGTTTTGTTTTCCTGTTTTAGATGTATAGTGACCTTTGCATTTTATTTTTTAGTTTACCACTGGATACCAGTAAGAAACCATGCTGCCATAGTTTAGCAAGTTGCTGCCAAATTTCAGTGGTATGATTCTGTGGAACGTGGGGGCCACAGATGGCCTGTTAGCCAAAGGTTTTCAACCCCTGGATAAAGACAGTACTGACTGGGAATAATAAGTGTTGAAATCTAACACATTTTTAAAGTTGAGAACATTAGTCTAGAGGCATTATTCTTAGGGTGTGAGACCTAAGTTCATTCAGCACCTGAGAAAAGAATGTGCCTATTTTTAGAGACAGGACTGTATCTCTGTAGCAGAACACATTTTAGTTAGGGTTTCTGCAGAGTGGGTTAGGAAAGAGTCCTGTCTGAAACAGTGAGTGGACGGGAAATAGGTAACCAGGTACAGTATCTTCCAGATGTTTTAGAATACAAATCTCATAATCCCTTGCCATGGCCCATGTTCACTGGGACAATGAGAATTGAAGTCCAAAGCCTCTGGAGTGCACCAGGTTGCTAACTTCCAACCATATGAACCTAGATGAGCTAATAGTCTAATTCAATGCAAGAGAGTTTCCTATGATTCTTTTAATGCCAATTCTAAGGTCATAGGTTCTTTTTTTATATAAATTTTATTGAATTTTAAAATACATATTAAAATGTAGAACAAGAAATAAAGAAAGAAATACAAAGTAAGAAAAAAGTAAAAGAAAAGTGAAGTTAAGAAAAATAATATACAAAAGAAGTATAGAAAATAGATGGCCTCCAATCTGTCTTTGGTCTTTAAATACAATATTTGCTTTAAATGTTGGTCTTTCATACAATACACAGGAACTTTTCTTTGTCATATACATTTCAATTTATATAATCCAATCTTCTAATCTTCAGGTAGATTTCATCTTTCTATCAATTCTCCATTAGTCCATCTGTAATTTCCACTCCTTGAAGTAATATCAATTTAAATATTCTTTACTGCATCAATTTCCATTTTTACATCCATATTCATATCCTTGATAAAATCCAATTAGTCTTAAAACATATATATATATATATATATATATATATATATATATATATATAGCAAGTAAAGGCCTTATTTTATCTCTACAGTAATTTGTATTTTATTCTAATTCTAGTAAAATAAAATATATTCTATTCATACATATCCATAAGAACAACCTTAATTTAAACTTAGTCTATATTTAGATTATAATTATACCATAATCTACATCCTCCTACATATTTACCTATTTAACAAATTTTATATCTATTTATTCCCCTAATACATAGCCTAACAACAGTTCTCAATAATATTCATACTAGTAATTATAAAAATAAGTCATCCTATAATAATATTAATTCTAATTCAAACTCAACATCCCATCCTTCATATATCTCCCTAAATTTTTTTCTATTTTTCAAGTACTCTATAACAACAATTTATATTTATATCACTAATTTTATAACCTTTTATGTATGATTAAAATATCATATTTTTATACATCCATACAGTTTCACATATTAATTTTTAACATTTAATATTCCCAACAGTTATATTACTAATAGTTAATACTTTTACAAACTCAATATCCAGTTAAAATCCATGGTTTCAATACCTTTATATCCCACATAGTGTTAAATCTCCTATTCAAGTTATACCAAAGTCATGATGTGTAACCTTTTTTGTTCTGTATCTCTTATAGTGTGTCAGAACCCATATTTCACAATATCTATCAAATTGCATATTCAGCCTTTGTCCTAACCACAACTGTCCCAATATGTTTGTACCAAAGTTATATTGTTTTGTTGCCTGTCTCATATCGGGTGTAAGAATGATTTTTTGAATCAATGTGTTTGAAATTCCCCCTTCTTGCCCTTCTTCTATCTCAAAGTTTTTTTCTTCTGCTTCCATTTCTATTTTTTGTTCTTTTTGTTCCTGATCTTGCAAAAATAAAATTAAAATTTCCAGTGATTTTTTAATTTCCGAGAGGGCTTCACAAATCTCCACCTTAAATTCTTGAATTGCTTGAGTTACTGCTGCGGTTACTGTTGAGAAACCCATTCTTCTCCACCCCCTCTTGTTTTCAGGCTTCAACAACGCCATTCTAGCCAAAACAAATAAATGGTCAGCTGATCTATTCATGGAAAATTACCGGCATAGTCCATTAAGTAAAAAGTTTTTTTTTAAATAAAGGAAGATGAAAAGTTTCAATAATCAAAAATAGGCAAGAAGGTAATACCACAAACAGTTCATAAAAGGAGAAAGAGAAACTAAATTTCTACCATTATAAAAAGAAAAGAAAAAGAAAAAGAAAAACCCAGTTCAAATGTTAATCCAACAAAGTATATTCACAAGCTATTTAATATTAACTCTTATACTTCCAACTGGGATAGAGTCCTCTGGTAAATTAGAAAGATAAAAAATAAAAAGTAAAAAATGCAAGCATTATTATGCTTCAGACATAAAATCCATTATATTTCCATCTTAATTGTTATAGCAAAGAAAGTACAAAATTGCCAACATTTTGTGCAAAGTCCAAAGATAGACCTTAGATGGTAAAACAGTCCAATTTAAATGAAAAAATGAAATAAAGTGATCTAAAAGCCAGCTTAGCTCTAACTTACGATTCCCTGTAAGAGCTTGGTGTTTCTCTCCGATCGTTTCACTGTCTCCAGCCCCTGCTCTCTCCATAGCAGAAAACCACAGAAAAAAAGCAGGAGGGGGCAGTTCCAACGACCCCGTGAGCAATCTTCTGCTTCTCCCCTCTCCAGGGAGAATTTCAGTGGTCCTATAATTTCCATAGACCACCGCAAAACAGGGAAAAGTTAGCCAGGCTCTGAAAAACCTGACTTGTCGAGCTGGCAGCTGACTCGGAGTCCCGGTCATAGGTTCTTCATATACTAATATTGTATCACATTCTTAAATTATTTTATTGATTTATTTATTTCATTTCTATAGCCACCCATTTCAACAAGTGAGATAAGTATTAGTAGTTTTGTGCATAGGGAGATCTGCTTCTTCCAATGACCTTCATCAAGGTTTCATAAAGGCCAGTTCAATGCTTAAATGCAGACTGTTTTCTCTAAATGCCTCAAAATCCATCTGGCAGTTAGATATGATTTACTTTCCAGCTCTTGGGAACTAGTAGACGACGAAAGCCAAACTGCCTGGCAATGCATTGCAAAACAAGTTTTAGTGTCGCAGGTTAAAAAGAATGGTGGTAGGGGGAAAGACCCTGACATGTGGGATAGGAGGTTCTAATATTTTGCTCCTGGTTATTTGCAGTATATGTTTTTTTGGGGGGAGGGGTTTAAATCAAAACCACATTTGGGCAAAATGTTTAACCCTCCCTTTCATATTTATTGCCTTCTACATTGAAATCACTCCACATGCATCTAAGTTTCTTTTTTCAAACAAATGGCATGGCATGGGGTTTGCTTCTGTTACATGAATTTGATGCCAATCTACTGTGGCCCACTGAAGGGGCAATAGAAGGTTTGCCACCTAGGTGTCCCTAACACAGAGGCTTCCACTGAAGCCAGTAGCCAGTATGGGGACAACATCCAGATGGGGATTCTGCGGTGGAAAACAGAGGAGTTGCACACTTCTCTGGGTTCCATCCAGATTGGCCCTGCACTTGCTGTGCGTCTTGGTGAGGATTGCTATCCTTCAAGTTAATAGGAATGGTTATCTCTGTGCAAGTAATAAGTTTGCTTGCAAAAGTGAAATTTCTTGGTTATTGTTTCTTACTTCTCATTACAAATTAGTAGCACTTAAACTGTGGTAAATTTGTGGAACAAAAGGAAAGATGGCAATAACCATACATCTTATGACAGTAATCCTTTCCACACCAGCACACTGCTCTTGAGGGAACAATTCCTTAAATTATGTGTAAGTGCTCTTGGTTACATGTCTACATGCATCCGTTAGCTGAAAGCACAACTAAAATGGAGATTCTAGGCAACTGTTTATATATTGTCCTAACATGATACCAGAGGTCTCTTTTTAAAAGTCCCTTCTGTTCTTTATTGGTTAACAACAGAGAATGAGAGTTTTCTCTGCTACAGTACTTGTTGGATCTTAGTTTCCACAGAAGCGTGACTGGAATTGAAGGAAAGAAAAGAAGCTATTTCAGCATCTCTATTTGGGCTGGCTTGATGGAAATAGGCAGCTCAGGGGAGTACAGATGACAGCCATTTTCCTGCCAGACAGAAGGTCCTGCTTTCCTTACAGGGCATTTAGTTCTCTAAAAAGAGGGACACCCCCTCCCCTCCCCTGCTCAGCAGTGCCAGAGAATATTTAGTTCTCTGAGAAGATGACAGCTCCTCCTTGCCTTTTTTGGACACCTGCTCACCTCGCAAATTGTTTTATGACTTGCATTTTTACTGTGTTTTAGACACATGGATCCTGTGGAGGGAGGTGCCATTCAGTACAATGCCCTAATACTGCAGTTGAAAAACATTTTAAAGAACCACCACTATCCTTATTTATTCAGGAATCAATTCTGTTTGGTTCTGTACAGTTTGCTAAGTCATGCAACTTTCAAGTCAATACCTCCTCTGCTTCAGAAGGGTTATGCCATTAATTCGTGCCTCTGCTTAGCTGCCTAAGGCCCACTCACTTCTACGCACACGGCCTGAAATACCTTCTCCATCAGTTCACAGGTTGGTGGGTGGAGAGAAGAAATCCAGGCTGAGTGGTATCTCTACCTCACCTCCTCTTCCTTTGCTCTGGCAAACTAGCAATGAAATGCATATGTTAATTAAAAGGATTGATCCAGAGCTTCATTTTATGAACAGGTGAGCTCACTGAGTGTGCTGTACCAAGGAATAGCATTTTAGAGGTTCTCCACAGGGGGAGAGCAGGGGAAAACTACTTCCACAACGTTCTCCTTTCTGCAGTTCCTCTCTGCTGTGCTGGAATGATGAGGCAAAAGGAGCAAAAGGAGAAAAAGATGGAGGAAGGATCAGCAAAAATTATCTCCCATCTTTGCTTCAATGGAAGAATCCTGCAAGCAGAATTTCCTTCACAGGAACCCTTGATCCAAGCTTCTCTTTATATTTATCCACTATGCTTTCATGTTGAGCTGGGCTATATATTAACTACAGGTGTAAAATATGCACATGGCATTCAAGATGACGAATGCACAGACACAGATTTTGCCAGAAGGAATGATCAGTGTAGCAGGAAGATTAAGAAGAAACCTTGTACATTAAATATTTCTGGCAAGAGAATAAGTCACTCCTGATTACAAACATGGTTGTTAATCCAAAAATCAGTATAATGAGGAATGTGATCTTCATTATGGGGATGGCACTTTGTTCTCAGTACTCAACCCATAATATTTTGTGACTGAGAAACATTTCCTATTTGTGCAGCAATTCTGAGAGCAAGTGCAAGATAAATATGTGCGTAGGATTAGATAGTGATATCATGTGATGTCACGAACAGTTTGGCTCCTCCCTGTTGTGTTGGCACGGTGTCTCGTCTTCAGGTCAGGCAGCCAGCATTCTCAAAAACGCACTTTGGAATTAAGTTCACACAACATTCAGCAAAACAAAACAAAACAAAACAAAACCCATTACTTCTTGGCTGAACTTTCCCTAGAAGCAGGAGATCTCAACTTAGCCCTACATTCTGTTAAAAATGCATGGCATCCGAATGGAAATGTTGCATGAGTTTTCACTATCTCCTCTATACAGTTGGCCTAACGCCAGGTCAGCTATGCCTCTTCCCTGAGGATTACAGAGAAATGCAGGCAGGCAGTCTATGCCAATCTACAAAATGGACCCCCAACACAAAAATTGTGGTTGCCCAGATTGTTAATTTATAGATTCCATAAAGTTGCACAATAATGATGGTGATGATGATGATGATTTTTATCCTACACTTGAACACAGCACCCTTTCTGAGTCTTCTACTCTGGAACCCATCTGTCTGGACATTTTAAGATCCTGCCTATTATCTTGAACCCTGGTTTGAATGCTATCCCAGGTTTTCTGGCTTTGCCTTCCCATTATGAACTCTATTATCACCTCCTCTCCTCTCCTCTCCTCTCCTCTCCTCTCCTCTCCTCTCCTCCCTTTTTGCCTCTGCACCTCTACCCAGACCCCTTCTGCCTTACCTCCTGGACCATTTGGCTGACGGTCTCCCGAATGGTCTCTTCCAGAGCACTCCATACAGCTGCACTTTGGTGCGGATATCCAAGGCATCCAGATCTGCAGGATCCATGGAAGGGGAAGGAGAGACGGAGTTGGATTTTGAAGTAAACATTATTAAGAGACCGACTTAAAAAAAAAAAACCCACCCCCTAATTCTCTGCCTCTGCTCTGCAGCTGTAGGAATCCGATTAAATGCAATGAACCAGAAAGACGTAACTGCTTGCTCGGAGAGAGAGGGGGAGAGAGTGAGGCTTAGCTCTGACTCAATAACTGTGCTGCCAGTGCTCGATATTTGTCTCCCTGATGCAGAGATGATGTGAGCTTCCTCGTTTCATTTTACTTCCTGATGCTCTGAACAGAGAGGGAACATTCCAGACGAGCAGGAAAAAAAGTCTTTTTCATAAAGCAGAAGGAGCCCTCAGTGTACCAGGCCAAGGCAAAGTTTGTGTGACAGTGTAGCACTCACAAAATACAGTTGCAGGTAAAATGAAATGGCACCTGTCTGCTTCTGTCCTAGCCAGTCCAGTATGATGGTTAAGGTTCAGGGCTATCTGGGTTCTAGTCTCCAATCCATTCACCCGGTAATTTTTGGGCTGAGAGACAGTAACCAGCCCAATCTACCTTGTCAGGTTGTTGTAAAGATAAAATGAGAGGAGGCTCCAAGAAGGGACCTTGTGGTCTAGTGGTTAAGGCAACAGGCTAGAAACCAGGAGAGTGAGAGTTCTAGTCCCGCCACGCATGAAAGCCGGCTGGGTGACCTTGGGCCAGTCACTCTCTCTCAGCCCAACTCACCTCACAGGGTGGTTGTTGTGGGGAAAAGAGGAGGAGGAAGGAGTACTAGGTATGTTCGCTGCCTTGAGTTATTTAAAATAAAAAATAAAAGTGGGATAGATAAATAAATAAATAGTTTGTTGTTGTCGTTTATTCGTTCAGTTGCTTCTGACTCTTCGTGACTTCATGGACCAGCCCACGCCAGAGCTTCCTGTCGGCCGTCACCATCCCCAGCTCCCACACAGTCGAGTCCGTCACCTCCAGAATATCATCCATACATCTTGCCCTTGGTCGGCCCCCCTTCCTTTTGCCTTCCACTTTCCCTAGCATCAGCATCTTCTCCAGGGTATCCCGTCTTCTCATTATGTGGCCAAAGTACTTCAGTTTTGCCTTTAATATCATTCCCTCAAGTGAGCAGTCTGGCTTTATTTCCTGGAGTATGGACTGGTTTGATCTTCTTGCAGTCCAAGGCTCTCTGAGAATTTTCTCCAATTCAAAAGCATCAATCTTCCTTCGCTCAGCCTTCCTTATGGTCCAGCTCTCACAGCCATAGGTTACTACGGGGAATACCATTGCTTTAACTATGCGGACCTTTGTTGTCAGTATGATGTCTCACAGAATAAGAATTCCTTTAATGCATAAGCTGGATGGGACTAAGCACGTCTGAACTCAGTGAGGATTGCATTTCTCTTCGAGGGATGTGCATTAATCTGTGTTTGAACATGAATTTCACTAATGTGCAAATTAGCCAAGTTCCCATTCAGATGTGAGATTGAAGGTTGAAAAGACTTGATTCAAATTTGTGGTCCAAGATTTTTTTTTCCAATTTTATTTTTAATATCCTCTATGCAAGAAAAATAAGGGGGCGTGGTGGCTCAGCAGGTAAGACGCCAGGCTTGTCGACCGGAAGGTCACAAGTTCAGAGGTTCGAATCCCTAGCCCCGCATGACGGAGTGAGCTCCCGCACTCACTCCAGCTCTTGCCAACCTAGCAATTCGAAAGCATGCAAATGCAAGGAGATGAATAGGTACCACTTTGGTGGGTAGGTAACAGCATTCCGCGAGCGTCATGCCGGCCACATGACCACAGGTTACTTGTAACTTGAGATCCAAGATTTGAAGACAAGATTCATTTTAAACCAATCAGAGATGAGACTCAAAGAAGCTTTTGATGATAAGCTCTAATGGGGAGGCATTCTTTGGCAGAATGGGGTGGAAACAGCCAGGCTTTTAGAGAACATTCACCTATGAAATTTCAGCCAGAAAGCTCCAACCTTTTTTAAAAAAAATCCCACCTGGACTCTTTTAAAGCAGAAATAAACAAGATAGGGAAAGGATAATACAGCAGAAATTGTCTTATTGAAGCTTAACAATAAAAGTGTTCAAAAACTGTTTAAAAAGTAAGCTCTTACTAAACTGGTCATCAGCTTTTCTGGGCAGGCAAGCTTGTTGCAATGGCTCATTGACATGGAACTCTTTGAGAAGTTTGTGTTATCGCTGTGGTGTATATAATATACAATGACATAAATAGAAATGTGTATATAGTTTAACCACAAGCACAGTATGTGAAACCTACTCACAGTGTGAATACACTTGAGCCTCTTTCTCTCTTAAAGCAAACTGCCTAAACAAATTCTAGCAGGAGTGTGAGACATACTTGGCACCGCAGCAATAGCAAAAAGACACTTAAAAACCAGACTTTCTTCTCTTCCCTGCATTCCCTTTCGATCCCTGTGGAATACTGGGGACTGTCCCTGTGATGTCCCTGATTCCAATCCCCAAATCAGTCTCCTCAATACACTCCAATTGAAATGTAGAAGCAGCTTTATTAGGGATATGCAAATCAAAGCATTGCTAAAGACCCAAATGAGGATTCCCACCAAAAGCCTGAACCTTCAAATCCCCCCCCACTGCCCAGCCCCTCCCAGTAACACTGTCCATCTCTAACTTTCCCACTCATTTGCAGCCCCCTCCCTTCAGGGCTTGACTCTGAGCTGGCTCCAGGTGGACGACCGTGACGATCGGCAAACCAGTCTCTAACTGACTCTGGCCGCTCTGTTGGAATGTGTTCCCGCCCTCTCACAGCGCTCTGTCTTGCTGACACGCGTCTTCTCCGAGCCTGTGCTGGTTTATGGCACGATTTGCACTGGGGCGAACCTGACATGCTGACCCCCCAAGAAAATGAATATATGCAGTTGAAAAGCAGGCAGCCATGCTAGTCTAGGCAAGCAGGTGAAATCTGTAGGAAAACAAAACAAACAGATAGATTAGTTAGTAACTAGGAGATTATTTCAGTTTGTTTGGGAACCGGAGATGAAATTGAGTTGTGAGCTGTGGAGCCCAAACGTTTTTGCTGGCAACCCACTCGCTGAAACTCTTAGGTAGGTACTTCCCTTGGACCAAGTACTGCAATTGACCTCTATGGTGCCGAGAATCCAAAATGCCTTGGACTTTGAAATGCTGTTCTCCTTCAACCATTGTGGGCGTTGGGTGAGGTTCTTCTGGGTGCCAAATGGCTGATGGCTTGTATGGCTTCAGTAAGCTGCAGTGGAATACTGGATGAACTTTTCTTAAATTTTTTGGGAGTTCGAGTCGTGCCGTCACGGGATGAATTATCTTGACAATAGGAAAAGGGCTCACATTTTTTTTTAATTTATTTAATTAAATTTATATAACCGCCCATCTCCCCCGACGGGTAGGATACTTTGTACCTAATTTTTTGGGTGGCTGGCTAGAGCGGAGAAACTTAGTGGAAACATAAGACTTTTTCGCCCACCTTCATTTGCCATTCAGGAGAGCGTTTATGATCCGCAAATTTCTTGTAGGTGTCCTTAGGCTCCTGTAATGTTGCTTTCATTACTGGCCAGCTACTTACTATTCTAGCAATCCACTCATCAGTCGTAATGGGTTTTGCATACCCCTGAGAATTACTATTAGGTAATTCAGATATGGATACAAACTCTTGCCCATTTACAATTTTGAATGGGGAAAACCCAGTGCTCTGATGCACGGCATTGTTGTATGCCACTTCAGCGAAAGGTAGTAAGTCCACCCAATCGTTTTGCTGGTAGCTGATGTAACATCTTAGATATTGTTCCAATACAGAATTAATTCGTTCAGAGGATCCAGCTGTCTGGGGGTGATGGGCAGAGCTTAACCCTTGCTCCACCCCAATCACTTGTAAAAATGATTTCCAGAATTTGGAAGTGAACTGGACCCCCCCCCCCCATCACTAATTACCCTTTCAGGGACCCCATGCAGATGGTAGACATGTTGGATAAACATATTGGCTAATTGGTTTGCAGTGGGTAGGCTGGTAAAAGGTATAAAATGTGCTTGCTTTGAAAACAAATCGGTGACCACCCAAATCACAGTCATCTTCTTGCTTTCAGGAAGTTCAACTATAAAATCCATGGCAATTTGCTTCCAAGGCTGAGAGGGGACGGCTACAGATTGCAACAATCCCTTAGGCTTACCTCCTTGCCTTTTTGCTGTGGCACAGGTGGGACAAGTGGTCACGTATTCTCCTACATCTTTCCTTAATGACAGCCACCAAAATTGCCTCCTCAGCAAATCCAGTTGACATGATTCAAGCTACAGACAATTCCACCTGGATGACTGAGAACCTTCATAGACTCCTCAGCAAATGCAATGTCTTTACAAACCCAAAGTGCCCAGCTGTTTTTGCATCGTGACTTCTCTCTAAGATCTTTTCCCTCATGACTGTGGGTACATACAGCCTGTCTCCACACCACCATAGTCCTTGACTTTCTTTCAGAGATTGCTTATTCTCTTGCAACCATTCATCTTTGTGCAACTCTGCCCTTAACTCATGCAGCAAGGTTGTTTCTGTTGGAGATTCTAGCAAATCCAGCATGCCTCATCAGCATATGGATGGCTGCTCTAGGATGCAAGCTCTCCATGCTTTTGAGGAAGCTGTTTGTGGCCACTCCCACTTCCTTTCTCTCTTCTCTCTCTCCTCCTTGGACCGGAAGCAACCACATGGCTGCTCCATTCTAGGCCATGGATGGGCCTAGGAGATTTTTCCCCCTTTCTACACACATCTCTTGCAGCAAGCAGGGCAAGAGGTATTAAGTTTAGGGAACAGGAAGAATAAATGGAACATCATTTTTATCTACCAAAATGCTGTACCTGCAATGAATAAACTTAAGGACTCTTTTGTGCTTACTTTTCATATCTGCCATGTCTAAGCGTGCATTTCTTTATGCTTGGGTGGGCTAAGGGTGTAAGACTAACCTGGATCTCTCTAATATGCTCATGGGCTGTTTTTAAACAATATTCTTTTTCTGTACATGAACTTTGCAGCTCTGCTCCATTTCAGTAGTTCTAACAGACTGCTGAATGGACTTCCAAAGGGTTACGGGCCCAGATTTTTCAGAAATAGATTTTGTGTTTTAAACAGAAGGAATTTTTCCTTTTGCCTTGTTTTGTTTTTGAGCAGAAATTTTCTTTTTTGCTGGTTTTGCATGAGCATTGTTGTTTTTGTGAGAGAATAATTCAGTCCAGCTACTGAAGAGGTTTCTTATACCAGGAATTAGCCAAAAAGCATAAAAGGAAAGAAAAAAATTTTTGAAGTGATTTTTAAATCATGTTTGCTTAGACAAGTTGGCCAGTGTACTCCTTCCTCACAGTCTGGTGATTTTTAAACTAAAACCCAGAGAGTTTTATCCCTGGAAGATATGGATGGAAAGGCAGGCAAGGATTTTTAATCTGCACAGCATTTTGAATGAAAATCCTCCTAGTCCAGACTCAGCAGCATATGCAAGCTGGATGGCCAATGATCTTAAGCTCCAAGGCTTGATCATGAATTCCCTAAGTGCACAAATGCTAGTTCAAATCCAGCACAGAGATACTGCAAGAGGGATGATGGAGGAATTGTTTAAACTCTATGGAGAGGTAGCTGCTATATTCATATCCTTCTATCAAGACATTAATCAACTGCAACTTTAGATGTAAACTGTTACTTGTTACTCTTTCTAAATAGGAGCAGTCAAGGAAATGCCATAGCTGTAAGGAAAAGAAAAGTCAGGAAAAAAAGAAAATACTATCTTATTCAGGACAGTTCCTAATATAATTATTGTGTAGATTTTTTAAAGTATTGGACATTAGCAGCTGTTACTGAATGCAAAGTTCTGTTCCACAAGTCAAGAGCCCTTGTGGACCTATTGCAAATTATCCAGATTTGTCTTCTGCACAGCTTGATACTACATTTGCATTTAAGTGATATTTACTATTATTTTGATACATTTCTCTAAAACATATTGATGGAAAAGTATTCTTCAACTTAAAATAGTGATAAAAAACAAACCAAAAACTGGCATGAGTAAGCAACTGATAGTTTGCATGTGTTTCTCCCCAGCCTTGGTATAGCCTCAGATTTTAGCAAAATGCTTGCGTTCTGACAATGAGTAAAGTTTTTTTAAATTAGAAAAAATATTCAAGATTGCATGATTTAAGGCTTATGGAAAAACTTATTAAACAGAAATATCTTGAAATTGCTTTACTTTCTAAGAGGCCTCTTTTTTAATTGCCCACTTAATGAATGGGCTGTGTAAAAAAAACAAAAGCTGGTTGTGAATAGTTTATTCTTTAATTACAAGGGGAAAAGAGCAATTACACTGACAGGATTGTTGAGAGTGTACTATCCTGTTTGGTAAGGCTTTCAAGTCCTTAGTATGGTGCTTCTGGGTTTCCATGAGAGGCCAGTCACAGCAACGAAATGTTTTATTCATATATATACATATTAACAGCTATTTGAAAGCAAAACCAAGGGGGAAAATATTTAAATATATTTTAAAGTCTTATGTCAAGAGTAATCCAAACTTTAGATGTGGTACAAGTCCATGTGCACAATTTTAATCCATAAATTAGTTTCAAGTTAAAGTAAATTCAGTATCACACTTGTTTTTTAAAATATGAAACAATTCTTGATATTGATGCATACCCCATAGCATAGTTTGCCATTCTTCTAAGGAAGGAATTATGTATGTGTAATTTCCAGTAAGATGCATAAAGTATCCTAGCAGATGTTGTAACACACAGAGCCGTATGCTTAATATATTAAAAAAGACTTAATAGAAAATCAGCTGGCAATAAAAATATTTAGAATTTGTTTCATTCTATGATTAATCATCTTCCAGAATTGTTGAAAATTGTGGCATTGTCACCAAGTATGAAAAATGATTAAACCTCATTAAATGCATTTCTAACAATTTGTTTAATATGAATTATCCATTTTGGCCATGAATGATGATGCAAAAGTGCAAAATTACCAGTGCAAAATTATTTTGAACCCATTTTCTCTGAGTAAATTTGCAGTACATTTGATACTTATCTTCCATTGATATTCCCTTTGTTGCATATCAATTTCCCGTTTAAATTCTGTATCCACTCAGTCATACAACCTGTGACTTGTTCATTTCTGTGTCATATTTAGTAACAACTTATAAATAAGCCAGAACAACTGTTATGGATTTTGCATTATAACCCTATCAAATTCAGTCAGATCAGAGATCTAAATATAAATTTTTACCTTGCTTGTTTCTGGTGCCATGGCACCAGAAACAAGGCACCCAGGACTAAATGTTCCTTCACTGGCTATGAAGTGACCCCCAAACTGTAAGTCTGCTGAACTGGTAGACTTATCTACTTTGTAATTCATGGCTCCATGCAAAACCATATCCTTCTGAATGGAAAAAAGAAAATGCAAAATATTCTCTGAAAGTTTGCTGCAATTCCATTTGAAATTTATGTTGGAAGAGCTATGGTATATTAGAGCTCAGAGCAGCTTTTCTGGAAGCATCACCAGATTTAAAATACGAGCTACCATATTATGAAAATACTAAATTTTCATTTTTTGAGGCAATATGAATGATTCATTCTCAGTGTTGAAGTCACCAAATTCTGAATTGAATCTAGGTGTACGATACAATACAGTCACAACCAATTTGTTTGTTATCGGCATCTATGTTTTTAACATTCTTTGAATATGACAGGCCTTTGAGTACTTAAAATAAGGCAGCCAGTCCATGTTACAGGTAGTCCTCAGTTATGACAGCAATTGGGACCAGAATTTCCATCGCTGATGCAGTCATAAAGTGCAATGTCACATGACTGCGCTGCTTAGTGATGGCAATTCCGGCACATCTGGTTGCCATTGTAAGCGAATCCTGCACTGTCGTTAAGCGTGACATCACATGTTCGTCATTTGCGACCTCCTGCCTGCTTCCCCATTGACTTTGCTTGTGGGAAGCCAGCAGTGAAAGTTGCAAATGGTGATCACGTGACCATGGGGATGCTGTGATAGCCAGAACTTCAAGGACCAGTTGTAAGTACCACTTGTTTCAATGAAGGTACCCAAAGGGTCTCTTCTCCTTTAGAATGTGTGGGATGGGCAGATACCCTCAGGAGCAGGCGGTCCAACAGATAACCTAGTCCTATGCCAGGTAGTGCATCACCAGCACCTTGAATTGCACCTAGTCTGTAGCTCACAGAAGAGAATCATCACGCCAGCATAATAAGAAACATCCATAACTATCTAGGCTGCTGCATTCTGGACCAATTGAAGCTTCCAATGGTCTTCAAGGGTATGAAAATCACCAAGCTAGCTTCATATAACAGGCTTTGAAATTAAAAAAACATACTTAGGTTAAGAACATTCAATACTTTAGTATGTTACATTTGGATGTGTGAGGGGACAAAGTATGCTGATGCATTATGCTTTTCATTGGGCTCTTCTAAAATTTCTTATCTGATTTGTGTCTAAAGTGAATAAGGAAGATAAAAATGAGATAAAGGAAGCTATAAACCATTTTCCCCTTGAAGAATCTGCAAATTATTGGCATTTTTTTTGTTTTTTGTGACCATTAAAAATAAGAAGGCAAATTCTTTCAGCAATGCAGCAAATAATTTTTTAATATAATAAAAACATATTTAAACTGTTCACAATTAAAGTGAAAAAAATTAAAAATAAGGCAGCCATCCATGGAATGATCTCATGTGTACAAATGATTTAGAAAAGACACTAAAATTACACTTTAGTACACAGAATCAGGTATACAGCTGTGACCAGGGAACACTACCCATAAATTTATAGCTGGTCAGAGACATAACAGAAACACATAAAAGTTCGTATCGTTTTGAAATGGATAATCTCCTTCCAAATGCTGCTGCAAGGGCTTCCCATTTTCAAAGTTTCCTGTGGTTCATCATAAACAGCACAGCAGCACAATATATTGTTCAAGCTTTCCCATTCCGGTACAGCTGGATACTAAAAATGCTAACTTATTTTCACTTAGGATACTGGAAAATCACTTTTGAGCTTCTCTGAAGACTACTTTTCCACTGTTTCAGAAATTCCAAGAAATTTCCTTCCAGTTGAAGATAGTGCATTTCTTTGCTATATCCGCTCTATCATTCTGTCAAATATTGCTAACTGAAGTGTCTCCAGCATAGGCAAAGAATTGTCTTATGAATATTGACAATTAAGTGACCGAATGTAATATTGCACACAGACACAGCTTATAGTAAACATTTCCACTTTCAACTCAGTCCACAACTGATATGAATGGTGGAAGTGTTGGAATTTGTGAGAATGTATTAATGATGCATCTCTATTTTAGCAATCCATGGATTTCAAGTTTACTGGGAAGCTCAGATTACAATTTGGATGTGATTAGTAATAAGTGTCAAGAAAAGTAGAATTAGACTACAAAAAGCAATGATTTTGCATTGATTTTTAAAATCTGGGCAAAGTCAAAATCCATGTGTTCAAATCCAGAAGATTCCTCAAAACTGGTATTTTCAGTATTACAAAAGATCAGATTTCTGGAATTCTGCTACAGGATTTCTTTCATAATCTAGAAATTTCCTTCTCATAGCTCACCACGTCTACAGTAGCAGTTAGCAATTCAGTACTGACAAACCACTCAAGGCACCTGTGTTCCCAACAGGAGCAAATCAGCCCCACAAGCATTTCCTGTACTGCCTTACGATTTCTTTCATGTTTACTGTATAATACATATCACGCATTAAGCCTATTCACTGCCTTACAAATCACAGATAATCATGTAGTTCAGGACACTGGGCCCAGGTTAGTGAAATAGGGAAGATAGAATTAACGGACTTGCTTTCATAAATTTGATTTAGTTTAGGTAGCCTCCAACTAAGTTTTATGAGGAGCAGTGAGCACCTAAAGCAGAGTCTGGCTTAAAGGAGAATTCCTGAAGTGCTCTCTGTTACATACAACAGTCAAAAATGATTTTTAAAAATGTGTGGTTCAACCCCCAAATTAAATCCCAGAATCCCAATTCTTCCAAATATTTCTATATTAATGACATCTCAATCAACTTTGGTGAATTCTCATTTTGCCACTATTTCCCAACTTGCTAGTTCAAGAATAGACATTCTTGTCATTTTTCTCAGCAACAGAAACTTGGCATTTCATGACTTTATTTTCAATCATTAAGTATGCAAATCTGATAGGCACATTAACCACCTCGGTTCATATATCAAATAGTACATCTGTTTTCTTTGCCCCATGTTTAGACAGGTGTGCTTCTACTTCGTAGCACAGAAGAGAAGAGAATTCTTATAAAACTGTAATCTTTGAAAGGTTTAAATGCTTTCTTACAGATCAACTACAGCTGGCAGATACCATTCATGATGCACTAGGCATTTGATAACACCATTTTACGATGCTTGACCCACACTAGCACAGGTGATTTATCCAAGCCACTGATGATATAAATCCATGTAGCTGATATACACACGTTAGAAAGGATAGCAGTGGATAGGTCTGTTGAGTATTAGGTTTAAAAAACCCTTAGGAACGATCACGTTTGTATTATTTCATGTGAATTCTTTTCCGGCTCTAACATTACGCCCTCTATAAAAGGCAAGATTCTTAATGAAAAACTGATATTGCCTATTGCTGCACAACCAATAACTACTCCGTGAGTAGGAACTGCCAGTTAAAGCACAACCATACCGAACAAGCTTAACATCCACTGCCAAGGAAATAGAAGATGTGAGCAAGGCAGGCATGGAAAAGGAGTTCCATTAGTTACCGGACTGCTGAAGAAAGGAACAGATTTATCTCATGAATTAACCAGTCCTGTAAAAACCATTTAACCCACACATTTATCTTGTTTACAAAATAAAAATTTAACTATTAATGAAAGACTTTTGACAATGTAATTGAAAATTTAAAGCATAAGCAAAATTGTGCACTAGTAATCAACACATATTTTTAAATGTTTTAGTTTTTTTTTAAACCAATGGCTTTTCCATTTCCCCCCCCAGAATTACAGTTACCTCTTTGAAAAAGAAACACTATGATTTAGAATTGTGTTCTAGAGGTGTATTAATACCCAGTTTTAACAGGCTTCAGACATTCAATTCAATACAAGCTCACAACCTGGAATGATTTTTGGTAGTAATATCAGAAAGTATCAAAGTTTCAGCTTTTGAGGTTGATGTCTGCTGACCAGGGCTTTGTTATTCTTTTTGAAAGAAACATTTTTTTGTAAATAAACTAGCGTCCATTTCAATAAACGCCTACTCTACTCCTTAGAGCTCAGAACAATCTAACCTCCTGCTGAATGTGGCTCTCCCCCACACTGTATAGTCTGTTAAAATCAAGGGACAAAACAAATGTGTTTCCATAGTAATTCAATGCCAGAATTCTATCAACCTGCTTTATCTAATACAAACTTTGCCTACAGCTTCATCCTTACAAATATTTCTTCACCAGATGCCTCCTTCTAAGACAACCCATGCCATTATTAATGCATGAACATTTGGAAGATGTGAGCAATCTTCCCACGTTACAAGGCAGCATCATAATGTCAAGAGATCAGCTCTGAATGCTGACATACAGAATACTTGGATTATGATTTCATGATGAATTGCAAGGGTCATCCCAGATAATATCCAAGTTCCAGCTTCCCTGAGAATAGGTAGGAAGTCATAATTAAAATATCTTCAGAAAAGGGAAATTGTGTAGGATTTATAACTAGCCGTCAAAGAGTACTCTCTCTCTCTCTTACATTGAGTTTTCCCCCCGTTTTCTTGTTGCAATGATGGTCCTCTCCAACTCCTTAACATAGATGGGGTGGTTAACAGGACAAGAGAGACAGCAATAAAAAAAGCAACTGACTGCTGCTTATACCAGATAGAGGGGGAGAAATGCTGGTGCTCCAAGTTTTAATGTTGGTGTCCAATAGATAAAATTAGAGGAATCAAGCAACCCAGAACCAGTGCAGCCACCTCCAGGCGGCTGAGTCCTTTGCCTCCAGCAGATTCAGGCTTATGGCTATGTCCCATTCCACCCACTTCAGGAAGAACATGAACTGTGGCAACATATAGAAACGTCCCAGCAGAGAACAACATGGCAACTCCAGTGGCATTGACTTCTGAAAGTGCCTGTTTACTGCTCTGTAAAACAAAAAGAGGCAAAATGCAGATAAAATACAAAGTTCCTCCTTCTTTAAATTACACTTCAATTGCTACTCTATTGAAACTGCAAAATCATCTTTGGAAAGTATTATACCTTACCTCAACAGAAAACTAATGTTCTGGAGATCTAACATCCTCTCTTACCAGTGAAAATTTACTCAGTAAGCATTTGTCAGTGCAAGAAACCTGGATGCTGACAGATGACTTACATAATAACCATAATTTGATGTTAGTAAGAAAAGGTCAACGCAAGATCAATTGATTGCATTTTGTATGCACTACTTTTACTCAGAGCACAACAATTCAAAATCCAGCAAAAATGCTCTATTAAAAGAAATACCAAATATTTGAGCATCTGCAAAATTAATTCCCCAACAAACTTACTGATGCACTACTGGCTGGTAAATACGATTAATGTGAGTTCAGTGATTATTTAAAACTTTTCATGTTCCCCAGCTGTTTTACCTTGCTTAGTCCCAAGTAAGTCACCATTGACAAAACAGGTGCTGCTAGTGCAAAAACCAGCAAGTGCTTCCTGATTCGATTCCGTTCAAGACCGGCATGCATAAGAAAAGAGACAAGCCCAAAAGCAGCAGGTGCCTATAACATAAAAGCAATGACACATTTAATGCTGAAGTATAGAACAAGTTGCACAAGCTGCAAAATGGGATGTTTAGTCAGACCAAATGCTAGTAGCACGCTACTGAGCCCTTCCTTATGTTTTCTGGTGGTGGAGTATAATGCATCAGGAGTACAGCACTTCCTTAATGCGAGATGTACGTATCAACAATTAAGAGTTACAACTAGCTCATTGTATCTAATGGGGAAGATGGCACACTTCTGGTATCCTAAAACACGTTTCCTTTTTCTTTATACCACTATATGCCATAAAATTGAAAAAAATAATACTTACTAAAACATATGCAAATTTTTGTGGTAGAAAGCACCCTGGAGAGCTAGAGAGGATGGTGGGTAGCAACTTTATTAGTTTGCCTTCTGGTAATTTTGTGACCAGACACATTCACCATGGCAGTCATATTGGGAAAATACAATCTCTATAGCAGCCATTTTCTGAAAATATCCACAACATGCTCTCAAATTTCTAGTCCCTATCCCTGTTCGAGATTCCTAGATTTATGAATCCTTCACATGATTCCCTTCCTGTTTTTTAACATAACAAAACAAAACAAAAACAGTAGGGCAAATGCGCAGTACATTGCTGAACTGGCTGGCTAAGAAACTTGGACCAAGAAAATGAGAGAAAACATGGGGAAGTGAACCCATTTTCAGGCTACCGAGGAGGAAAGATGAAAAATCAGATGGGAGGGGAGAGAGACTTTAGAAGTAACATATCTCTTCTTCTCAAACTTGGAATTTTTGTCTCCTATTCCACATTTCATGTTTTTCTTTGCTTCAGCTCCATGCCCACGTCTTTTTCTTCCCTATCACACTACCATGAAAAAAAAACACACACACAGTTTACCTTTGTTTAGGGTAGGGAGCTATATAATGATTAATACAGGTAGTCCTCACTTACCAACGGCAATTGGGAATGGCAACTCCGTCGCTAACTAACGTGGTAGTAAAGTGAAACATCACATGACCGCACTGACTTATAACATCAGTTCTGGCTGCGGACATGAAGCAAATCATCTGTGGTTGTTAAGCGCAATGTCATGTGACCATGACTTGCGACTTCCTGCCAGCTTCCCCACTGACTTTGCTTGTCGGAAGCCGGCTGTGAAGATCGCAAATGGCAATCATGTGACTGTGAGACACTGTGACCGTCGTAAACGCGTGCTGATTGCCAAGTGCCTGAATCGCAATCATGTGACCACGGGGATGCTGCAACGGCCACAACTCTGAGGATTAGTCGTAAGTCTTCTTATTCAGTGCCACCGTAACTTCAAAAGGTCGCTGAACGAGTGGCCAGTAAGCGAGGACTACCTATACTTAAGCATTAAGGTTGTTCAAAATGTTTTGAATTTCAGTGAATTCAGAACACCTAGTTTCAGATGCAAAATGGGCTGCTTCAAAAATTTGCAACAAAGTGTTCTAAATTCAAAATGGTTTGAGTTCAAAGTATTTGCATGCTCCCACTAGACATGGCTCAGGATTATCTTCCACGTGCAGAGACTTCCTGTTGGTGCCTGAACAGTACCAACCTGATTTCATGAGCATCAGTGCTCTATGCAGAATCTTACAATTGTGCCTGCCACTAGAGGGCACAAAGACTAGAATGTAACTCTGGAAAACCAAAGGGATTGCCTAGTCCTGTTACTATAACAAGAAACCCAAAAGATAAAGTGTAGCATAGCTTCAGGACCAATAATGGTTCAGAATTAGCTACCATTTCCTACATAAGATCTATGTGATTCTGATGAAAATTAATTGTATGTAAAGTACATTATAAGTATATTAAATCCAGGAGAGAAGCACAGTTACTTACTACAAGTCATTACTGGGACAGCAGAAAACTCCCACATACACAATATGTAACTGCGTATCTCTACTTCTAGATACAATCCTAAATACAAAAGCAAATTGAAGTGCTTAAAAAAGTGCACGGGTATTTTCTTAAAGACACACCACTTTTGAAAACAGCTTTGCCCTTGGCTGAAGTCCATGACTCCCAATAGCAAATACCATTCACTGATGCAAGCAGCATAGAAAAGTTTCATACTCTCAAAGCTTACCTTATGCAGCATAATTGCCACAAACACTATTAGCTGGACACTAGTCTGAGATGTAGAAGCAGCTGCACCCAAAGCAACACCATCAGCTTAATGGGGGAGGAAGGAAAAACAAGCCACACAAGAGTGAATCCATCCACTGATCAAAGACTTACCGGAGCTAAATTATACAAGAATGAGTCTGTCACATAATTCCCTTATCTTAACCTGCTCTTCCATTCTTGGCGATGGTTTTAGTATTTATGTTTTGAGAGTAGATCCATGGCAAAAGTTTTGAATCAGGAATGGACACACGGTCTTCCAGGCAGTGAAACCGCCAATAATTCTGCTTAGTCTTTTACAATATTGTCCTAAAGCGTATGTTTTGTTCCTGTATTTTTTATTCTTCTGGTCCCAGTGACCTCCCATCTTTGATTCTGAATCGGGTTGTATTTCCCCATTCAGAGGTGGCGCACAATTGGGAGGTCACCCTGGGCTCACAGTTCCTACTCAGTGAGCAGGCAGCAGCTGTGGTCAGGAGGACCTTTGCACATATTCATCTGGTGCACCAACTATGCCCTTTCCTGGACTGGGAGACCTTTGCCACAGTCATTCATGCCTTGGTTACCTCACATGGGGCAATTGTTCACCTCCCCGAGTCAGTTTTGAGTTGGGGTAGCCTTATAAGAAATAAATTTACATTAAATAAATTTATTCCTTAAATTATCTGCAGATTCATCATACAGCCTAGATATATTAACTGTCAATTTTCCTTTACATTAACTAATTGAGGATTTAAAGTTCTTTTTCAAAAGACTCATTCTGGAAGTTGAAAAGGGAATCTATGTTTGAGGGCAGGGGATTAAGGCTCTAAGACATTGCTTTCCAAACTGCGTGTCGCGACACACTACTGTGTTGCTGGCAGTGTCGCGGTGTGCCGCAAGACGACCCGGAAGTGCTGACTGGGGGGGAACCTGCCCTGCCCTGCCGCCGGTAAGCACCGCTGCCTTGCCTCTCCCACCCCGCTGTGTCACGGAGGCCAAATCCTGGGCTTGCGCGTGGCCTTCCACCTCGTAGAAGCGACCCTTCGGGATAGCCGCCTCGGTGGGGGGCTCACCTCCGTTTCCATGGGCTCCACTTCCACCTCTATTTTTTTCCTACAGTTCTAGCAAGTGGGCAATGGGCATCTCGGCTGCACTTTCTCTTTCCCAAAATTGCTTGGGGGCAAGAGTGAGGGGGAGTCAGTGGTGCTCACAGAAAACGGGAGAGAAGGGTTGCGCGCGCCGTGGACTCCACATTGAAGGCACCTCTGCGCTGGAGGGCAGCACGGAGGTCGTGGAAAAATGGCTTCCTCTGCGACCACCAGACTCAAGGGGGAGAGTCTGGGAACCGCCAATCCCACTGCTTTGCCGAGCGCGCTGGAAGGAGAAGGGAGGCGGGAGGAGAGCTAAATCTGAATTCCAGCCCCGCTGTGTAAATCAGCCTGGGGGACAGGAGAAAGGCGGCTCGAGTCGACCTGCTCCCTTGCGTGTGAAATCTGGTCCACCTGCCTACTTGTGTTCTTTTGAAGCCCCCTTAATTTGCTGTTACAGTAACGGGGGAAAGTTGAGGCTGAGGAGGGAGACAGTGCAGCGGCGGAGGGTGCTATAGCAACCGCAGCCCAGCGGGACTGAGGGGAGGCATTGCGGAGCCACTCCTTCTAGTCCCAGGGGCAGCCACCGTAAGCCGGAGCAGGGCATGTAGCCACCCCTCCTACGAACCTGGAAGGGCGTGAAGGAAGGGGCCGTAAAGCTGGGCTTTCCTGGGGCAGGAAGAGAAAGTGGCTTAGCCGCTTCCCTAAGCTAAGCCGTGAGGTGGTTGGTTTGATTTTGCTTCAGCTTGTTGGGCAAATCCAGCCCCTGGGTGTGTAAATTTCTTAACATGGCTGAACATGTGCGAAGTCAACTAGAGTGTATTCAGGAAACCATGGTTATTCAATGCAGTTAGTTTATTGCAGGCGGGAGCCAATCGTGTGGGCTGGGGGGGCAGGGTTTGCAGGCGGGAGCCAACCGCGTGGGGTGGGGGCTGGGTTTTCAGGTGGGAGCCAATTGCGTGGACCAGGGGGCGGGGCTTGCAGGTGGGAGCCAATCGTGTGGGCCGGTGGCGGGGAGCCCTGTTATTACTTTGTCGCGAAATGATGGATGCCTAAAAGGTGTGTCACCAACATGAAAAGTTTGGAAAGCTCTGTTCTAAGAGTTCAGATATATTGGTATGGTGTTTAAAACTAATGTATAAAGTAGCAGTAGTAAATTTATTTATCATGCACCTATAGCTAAGTACAGTACAGAAACAAGATAGAAACAGTAATTCATATTATAACATGCTACAAACAACTGTAAAAACACAAAATATTTTTTTTTTTAACTTTACATTTTAATGGCTTTGCAGAAACATAGCAGCTATAACTACCGGGATGATGTCATGCAATTACGGCTTAACACTAACTCACATAACTTGACTATGTCTGGCATTTTTTTAAAAAACATAACCACCAACAAAATTAACCTACCTGCTGCATGGACAACTAGTCCTAGTGTAGTAGTAATTTTGGAATTGCCCGACCTTGCTGCTTCTGGGTCTGAAATAATTAAGAAATCTTAGCCAAAAAGATATAAACAAGAGAGTAGAAAGAGAAACCTAAAAGAAGAAATATTACAGAAGTTAGAGCCGGTTTGGTGTTGTGGTTAAGGTGCTGGCCTAGAAACAGGAGACTGTGAGTTCTAGGCCTCCCTTAGGGATGAAAGCCGGCTGAGGGACTTTGGGCCAGTCACTGCCTCTCAGCCCAACCCACCTCACAGGGTTGTTGTTGTGGGAAAAATAGGAGGCAGGAGTATTAGGTATGTTCCCCGCCTTGAGTTGACATACATACAGTGGGGCAAAAAAGTATTTAGTCAGCCACCAATTGTGCAAGTTCTCCAACTTAAAAAGATGAGAGAGGCCTGTAATTGACATCATAGGTAGACCTCAACTATGAGAGACAAAATGAGAAAACAAATCCAGACAATCACATTGTCTGATTTGGAAAGAATTTATTTGCAAATTATGGTGGAAAATAAGTATTTGGTCACCTACAAACAAGCAAGATTTCTGGCTCTCACAGAACTGTAACTTCTTCTTTACGAGGCTCCTCTGTCCTCCACTCATTACCTGTAGTAATGGCACCTGTTTGAACTTGTTATCAGTATAAAAGACACCTGTCCACAACCTCAAACAGTCACACTCCAAACTCCACTATGGTGAAGACCAAAGAGCTGTCGAAGGACACCTGAAACAAAATTGTAGACCTGCACCAGGCTGGGAAGACTGAATCTGCAATAGGCAAGCAGCTTGGTGTGAAGAAATCAACTGTGGGAGCAATAATTAGAAAATGGAAGACATACAAGACCACTGATAATCTCCCTCGATCTGGGGCTCCACGCAAGATCTCACCCCGTGGGGTCAAAATGATCACAAGAACGGTGAGCAAAAATCCCAGAACCACACGGGGGGACCTAGTGAATGACCTGCAGAGAGCTGGGACCAACGTAACAAAGGCTACCATCAGTAACACACTACGCCGCCAGGGACTCAGATCCTGCAGTGCCAGACGTGTCCCCCTGCTTAAGCCAGTACATGTCCGGGCCCGTCTGAAGTTTGCTAGAGAGCATTTGGATGATCCAGAAGAGGATTGGGAGAATGTCATATGGTCAGATGAATCAAAGTAGAACTGTTTGGTAGAAACACAACTCGTCGTGTTTGGAGGAGAGAGAATGCTGAGTTGCATCCAAAGAACACCATACCTACTGTGAAGCATGGGGGTGGCAACATCATGCTGTGGGGCTGTTTCTCTGCAAAGGGACCAGGACGACTGTTCCGTGTACAGGAAAGAATGAATGGGGCCATGTATCGTGAGATTTTGAGTGCAAACCTCCTTCCATCAGCAAGGGCATTGAAGATGAAACGTGGCTGGGTCTTTCAGCATGACAATGATCCCAAACACACCGCCCGGGCAATGAAGGAGTGGCTTCGTAAGAAGCATTTCAAGGTCCTGGAGTGGCCTAGCCAGTCTCCAGATCTCAACCCCATAGAAAACCTTTGGAGGGAGTTGAAAGTCCGTGTTGCCCAGCGACAGCCCCAAAACATCACTGCTCTAGAGGAGATCTGCATGGAGGAATGGGCCAACATACCAGCAACAGTGTGTGCCAACCTTGTGAAGACTTACAGAAAACGTTTGACCTCTGTCATTGCCAACAAAGGATATATAACAAAGTATTGAGATGAACTTTTGATATTGACCAAATACTTATTTTCCACCATAATTTGCAAATAAATTCTTTCCAAATCAGACAATGTGATTGTCTGGATTTGTTTTCTCATTTTGTCTCTCATAGTTGAGGTCTACCTATGATGTCAATTACAGGCCTCTCTCATCTTTTTAAGTGGGAGAACTTGCACAATTGGTGGCTGACTAAATACTTTCTTGCCCCACTGTACATACATACATACATACATACATACATACATACAGTATATATATAAATAAATGGAGGGATAAAAAATATAATAACTTTTCACCAAACTAAACTATAACTAATATATCAGTGCCTTTGAATCCCTCCCTCCCTCCTTTCCAATTAAGGGGATGGAATATTCTATGAAATTGAATCCTTTTGAAGGATACTGTTTAACATTCACATTTAATCACAATTAAGCAGTGAAAATACCATACTGGAGTTTTGAAATGCAGCTGTTGGCTGGACATGGTTTAGCAATGATTTAACTAATCAATTCAAGATAAATATTTTTTCTAGTTTCTGCCAAGTAGAATATAACTATGATTTGCAGTAGGTTAGTTATGGGTTAAACCAATTTACTGGAGGCAGAGACTCCGTTTTGTGTGACATGCTTGTTATACCAAAACACTGAGGGCTGGTGTAGAAGACATGCCTCTACAGGCACTTGCACAGAACTAAGCACGGTACATTCAATCCTCAAGTATTTCTGGTTAAAATATGATGAATGAACACTTTCTACCACTTTCTTTGTTTTATAGCAGAAATCTCAAGCAATACTACTAACAGTGAATTAAGCCATCAGGGTACTAGTTTGTGTAACATGTTAGAAGGTTTATTTACTAAAAAAAAAAAATTTGCTCACGCATTTAATAAGGTTCATTTAAAGCTAGAAGTTTACTACTTCATTTTTAAAAAAACCTCTAAAGTTCCCATTTAAAGTCCTTCCAGTACAGGTAGTCCTTGCTTAATGACCATTTGTTCAGTGACTGTTCAAAGTTACAATGGTGCTGACCGAATGGTAGTCCTGGCCGGTCCTCGAAGTTACAGACGTTGCAGCACCCCCCACGGTCGCGTGATCAAAATTTGGGCACTTGGCAACCAGCCTGCATTTACAACTGCAAGGTGTACTTCAACTCCTCCCACCTCCCTATCTCCCCCCCATCTCTGCCCCTTTGGCCACCCTGCCTTCCGCTGCCCCTGCCCCCCGCCCTGCACCTCCACTGCCTTGCCCTCCACCCCCACCCCCCTTTGTAGTCTTCTTCCTCGCGCTGCTGCTGAGGCACGCCCGACCCCGCAAGGCCAGCAGAGTGCAGGGCGGCCAAAAGGGTAGTGTTGTGGGTTAGGGTAAGAAATGACGCTGAGCCCGGAATGAAGCTCTAGATCAGTGCTTTCCAAACTGTGTGTCGCGACAAAACACGGAAGTGCTGATGGCAGGTTGATGCCACCCATGTGGCGGCGCACGCAGCAACAGCGTGCCATCAGCACTTCCAGGTTTTAGCGCAAAACACGAGGCCACCGCCGCTGCCGCCATGCACACCGCCGCCGTGTGCACCCCTGCGCCACCGCCGTTGGTGTTTCACCAACGGCAGGAGTTTGGGAAGCACTGCTCTAGATCTTTATTGTTCTACCTTACACAGAATCTTGCCAAACTAAGTCTCGCTAACCAGTTCTCTGGGGAAAAACCCCAGGCACTCTAAGGCGGATCTGGCCTGACTTTCTTGGACGGGCGGCCAAGGTCCTTGATGCTGTGAACGCGTTTCTCTCCCAGGAAAGCGCCCCCTCCTCCTTCGCCCGCGATCTCCATAACATCAGCTTCTCCCTCAGAGACACCTTCCATCACAGGTGGAGATTGGGGGAGGGGGGGAGACAGGTGGATAGGGGGAGTTGAAGCAGAGGCAAGCGCAGCAGGGCAGGAGAAGTGTGAGGTCCTGGCCTAACAATGGCGTAGTCCTGGCCTAACGACCACAACCAGGACTACTGAAACTGCCATTGCTAAGCGGTGCAATCATGTGATGTTTTGCCTAATGACTGCATCGCTTAGAGATGGAAATTCCCGTCCCAATTAGAGTTATTAAGTGAGGACTACCGTGTACCACTTGCTTTCTTTCACCATTAAGAGTGTAAACTTTTGAGCAAATGTTATGTTGCAAAATCTTAAGGCTGCAAATGATGATGTTAATTTTGCTTCAAAATCCACCCCCCTATCTTTTCTAGTATACACTATATCATATACAACAATTATTCAGTTATTTGAATATTTCTGAATAATTGTTCTCAGTTTGGTTGTCTATTAGGAAAAGTTTGACTTACCATCTGCAGGGTGGACATGAGAACTGCCAATCTGATCTACCAGCAGCATAAAGACAAAGCCAAGAACAAGAGAAACACCAATGTAAGCATGTAATCTTGAATGGTCATGGCTGTGGTTATGATCATGCACATCTGGAACATCTGCTTTCTCAGATTCAACCACCTTTTGACTCTCACTGACTGGCTGGTGCTTTGCTAAAGGAAACCAAAAAGAACAATAGAAATTAGAGTTGCAGAAGTCTCAATTCCTAATACATTAAACGCCAAATCAAAATGTGCTCCAGGGCATTTTTAATTTTAAAAGTGACTGTTCAGTTTTCAGATCTTGTAATATTTTTAGAATAAGGTTTATTTTAAATTGATCAGAAACATATTTTAATTAACATGATCTCAGTGCAACACATATTGACATTTGTTTTAAATTCAAATAACTGAATAAAAGCAAAAGTGTACATTTGCAGGCAAAACAAGCAGACAGAAATCTGAATTCCTAAAGTCTAGTAATAAGCATTTTGGGAAAAATGTCTCCAATGTCTAATGGAAGCCTTATTTTTACTGTACTCACTTTCTATTTTTGGCAGAATAATATTTTATGGTTCAGATGAATCCATAGTCATGTGAAAAAGTAAGTACACCCCATTGAAATCGTTTCCTTTTTCAACGTACAGACATTTTGATCTTCATTTCAACAATATTGATAAAGAGGATATAATATAACAAATGCCACCATTTTGATATTTGTGGGAAGCCAGCAGTGAATGCATGTGGAAAATGTAAGTACATCCCTACATTTATCCCTACTACTTCAAATAGCTAAAATTAGCAGTGCCATCCAAATCTCAAATCATGCCCTTCTAATTCCAATAACCTCCTGTTTCTCAAAGTCAGCCAATCTTTCATCCATACTAAGCAACAAGCTGCAAAATACAACTTCAAAACTGGTAAATCTAAAACTCCTCTTTCTTTAGCATCTTGTAGCACTTTGTACTTAATTCTTGGTTTTTTACCTTGCCACACAAATTTTGAAATATCTTTCTGCCATTGTTTAAATGGTACATCAGTTGTCAAAACAGGTATTGTCTGAAACAAAAATAATACCTAGGTAAAACATTCATCTTAGTCACAGAAATTCTTCCCATTAGCTTTTATCTTTCTATATTGAAAATTTAATAAAGTTCAATTTAAAAAAAATACTAAAATTAGGACCAGGTGCACCAGATAAGGTACAAATGATTAGAACACTGCTAGAGAGGATCTGGGAGGAAGGAACCTGTCTTATTGAAATCTCAGACATTTAGTCTGATTTCTTCTTTGTTGCTGAAATGTGTAGTATCATCACACCTAGATCAAAAGAGCTCTCCGAGGCCTTCAGAAAGAAGGTTATAGAGGTCTATGAGTCTGGGAAGGGATTTAAAAAGATTTCCAAACAATTGGACATCAATCATTCCATTGTTCAGAAGATCATCTACAAGTGGAGATTTCAAACAACTGCCAACTTGCCCAGAGAGCAGAATGCAAGTTGTTTGTTTATTTATTTAACAGATTTATAAGGCCGCCCAACTCACACACGGTGACTCCAGGTGGCTTACAGAATTAAATGCATAACATCATTCAAAATTCAGAAACATGTTCATTACGAAGTATAGAGTAAACAGGGAAATTTGCTGGCCTATTAAATTACACAAACGCATAAGTTGCTGAAAGAAGTCCCTAAGAACCCCAAAATTTCATCATGTGACCCACAAGTCCCTTTCACCACTATTGATGTCAAAGTGTCTAATGTCTACCATTAGAAAGAAGCTGCACAAATTAGATCTACATGGGAGGTGTGCCAGAAGGAACAAATTTGGTCATGAATGCCTAGACAAAGACCAAGACTTCTGGAACAATGTGCTCTGGACAGACAAGGCAAAGATACAGATATTTGCAATGGTACCAGATGTGGTGCATTTCAGCGGTGCCGCTGGTTCTCAGGAAGGAGGGAGCACATTCCAAGGAGGTGGAGGAGATAAGTAGAGGCACAGTCCCCACTGGGAAAACGAAGAGGTTCAGGATAGTCCCGCCCTAGTGTCTTCCAGGTTATTTCCCCTTAGGTTAGGTAGAATAGCTTTAGTCTGACAAGATTCTGTCTATACGGTGTGAGCAAATAAAGAACTGGAGTTTGAATGGACTGACTCTTCGTTGTTCTTGGGCTGGGCCTGACACCAGGAGACGTGTTTGGCAAAAACCAAAGGCAGCATTTCACCAGAAGAACCTGATACCAACTGTAAAGCATGGTGGTGGAAATGTTATGGTTTTGGGCTGCTTTTCTGCATCAGGGCCTGGGCAGCTCACCACCACAGAATCCACTATCAATTCACTGTACCAGAGGGTGCTTGAGGATAATGTGAGACCATCTGTCAGAAGACTGAAGCTCAACTGAAAGTGGACCTTGCAACATGACAATGTCCCTAAACCATAGCTTTCCAAATTGTGTGTCGTGACACTTCAGTGTGTCACAACAGTTTGGTGTGTCGCAACACAACCCGGAAGCGGTGGTGGGGGTGGTGGTGTGCATGGCGGCAGTGGCGGTGCACCATCAGCGCTTCCGTGTTTTAGCGGAGGCTGCTGCCACGCACCTCCCCGCGGCGGCACCGCACACGCCCCCGCGCCGCCATTGGTGTGTCGCCAACGGCGGTACTTTGGAAAGCACTGCCCTAAACATTCCAGTAAATCCACCAAGGAATGGCTGAAAAAAGGAAATGGAGGGTTCTGGAATGGCCAAGTTAAAGCCCGGATCTAAATCCCATTGAGATGCTGTGGGATGATTTGAAACGGGCTGTGTGTGCAAGAAACCCCTCAAACATTGCACAGCTGGAAAAACTCTGCATGGAGGAGTGGGAAAAGTTCCTCCCAGTTGATCTCACAGATTGAGAGACAGTTATAAGAAATGTGTACTTGAGACTGTTCCTGCCAAAGGGGGCAATACCAGGTATTAGAGCCAAGAGTATACTTACTTTTTCCACAGAAGGAAATGGCATATCTGTTAAATAAATTATTCCAAAGTCAATTTTTCATAGCTTTTTTTGTTCAATTACACCACCTCTATCTTTATGTACTGTTTGAATGAAGATAAAATATTGGTATGTCCACATATGATAAAAAAAAACTTTACATGGCTGTATTTATTTTTCCACATGCAAAATTTGCATTTATATTTATTTAAATTACACAATGGACCACAAAATGTAAATGGTGCACGATATTTGTTATATTACATCCCCTTTATCAATATTGTTGAAATGAAAATCAAATATCTGCATGTTGAAATATGTTGAAAAAGTTAAAAGATTTCAATGGGGTGTACTTACTTTTTGACATGACTGTACTTCCCATATGGCTAACTGAACAATTATGGTACTGAATAACAAGAGCCCACCTTTTTTTTTAGATATCCAAATAATAAGAAACATAAGAAATACAGTTTCCTTGCAATAATCATGAATAGCAGAAACATGGTTTGAAATGGCCACTATCCTCAGGTATCACATTGTGCATCAGCCACTATGCATGGCCTTTTTGCATGGCTGCTCTAGTGATCTTGACAATCTAGTCTCAGTTATATTCCATCTTCAAATATACCAACCAGAGTGCCTCTATTAAACTTCAAATTTAAAACTTTATTAAAATGCATAACATCATTCAAAATTCAGAGAAATGTTCATTACAAAGTATAGAGTAAACAGGGAAATTTGCTGGCCTATTAAATTACACAAACGCGTAAGTAGCATTTGCTCATATTTTCTTTTTTCATGTCACTGGACCATGAATCGAGAAACCTAGTCCTACTAATCCACTGAACTCTTTTCTAGTGTAGGAAATAAACTCTTGTGTATTTGTGTTTTCTCCACCCCTTCAGAAGCAGCCATCAAGATAGCTACTGTAACTGGTTCTTTGGATGGCCCCAGATTATTATGCTCCAGGCAAATCCAGCTCTTCCTTAGCAATCTACCTGATACAGGGGTTAGCAGAACAAGAGATAACCATGGAGAAGGGAAAAAAGTCTTCTCTTTTTTGACAGGCTGCAACACTCTGATTGCTATTATATGCTTGTCTCTCTTGAATTATTGTTTTGAGATGCATCCCATCTATCCACATTATATTAACAATGGAATGCAGACCTGAGATCTCCCTTGCAATTGCACATCTTTGAGAAGAGATTGCGTATGTGGTTTACGGTAACCAAGGTTATTAATTTCTGCAGACAAAAGCAAATATTACCAAACTAAGATGACGCAAAGACATTTCCCTTTTCTCAACTACTGCTGCCTCTCACTCACTGAATTGTCAGAGTATCTGAAACCACGTGTTAAGGATAAGGGTGTAGTTCAGGATGCTAAAAAGGCTTCAAGGTATGCCATCAAATAATAGGTTTGAAGAAATAACCTTTGCCCCATCCCCCAAATTAGTAAACACTGTTTAACAGTCATGTAATGTTTGAAGAAAGGTTTTGAACAGAGGTTATTACTAACAGGAGGGAATAATAGCCAGTAAGGGAGCCAGTATGATGTGGTGGTTAAGGCGCTGGGCTAGAAACCAGGAGACTGGGGAGTTCTAGTCCCGCCTTAGGCACAAAGCAGCTGGGTGACCATGGGCCAGTCACTCTCCCTCAGCCCTAGGAAGGGGGCAATGGCAAACCACTTCTGAAAAACAGGCAGTCACCAGGAGTCAAAAATTGACTTGAAGGTACCAACCCCCCCACACAAAAAGCCAGTAATACTGGCATTTTATGGAGGGTGGGGAGGGAAGGAAGAATATAATCTGCTGATAGGGTACCAGAGGGAAGAAGTAAGGAAAATAATTTGGGATGGTTTGATAAATCCCTTTAGCTATTTTACAAATGAAAGCAATATAAGTACCCAAAATTTTCTGTTGTTACTCATTTTTTGTTTTTTAAAAAATCCAAGCAGTATTTCTCTACAAAATTTATCTCAACAGCTGAAATCAGATGGACTCTAGGCACCTTACAGAATATACTTATTAAAAAGAAGGTACAGAATCAAATGATTAAAACAGTAACAAAAATACAAGCTAAAACACTATAAAACTATAAGAAATGTTATTGCTAATACAGTTAAACCCCAAAGCCCTCTAGGAGAGCCATGTTTTTCACCTGCTTTCAGAAGGCCATGAGAATTGGGGCCTTCATAATAAGCCTACATAAGGGTTTCTGTGGCCAAAATAATCTGCTATCCCACCACTGAGAAACTCTAATTCCCTGCTTATCCAAGTTCCACCAAACCTGTATTTCAGTTTTTTAATGCCTATCAGCACCCTGTTCTGTCCCTCCCACGTCAACATGAAAAAGTTTTCAAAGAGGCAATACGTTATTAAAGGCTTCACTTTAATATACATAAGGCCCAGCCATTTGCTGTATGTTTTTTTTTAGATTTTTATCCCGCCTCTTTTTCATATACAACTCAAGGAGGCAAACATACTAATACTCCTTTTTCCTCCTATTTTCCTCACAACGACATCTTGATGTAAGAATTGTCCAACATCGTAAGAATTTGGTAAAATATAGAAATTGAAGCTAGTACGTTATATACAGTTATCCAAGAAGGATAAATATGGAGTATGTCATATCATGCTGATCCATCCCTAAGTTATGGGCAGGAAGATTTATGTATTATGATTTTTTAAAGAAGTATTGAGATTCTGTATAAAGCTGGACTATACTACCAAAATGCACATGTTACAATCAAAACTATGTAATTATATAAACTGACACACATTTGCTTATTTTAAATAAATTATTCTATGTTATTTATTTCAGCCTGCTGCAATCAATGAGATTCTCCACAATTACATCTGGTTGCTAGATCAAGTGAAGGAACTAGGGAGTAAGAAATAGTTCTGCCCCTGACCTATTAAATATTACCTTCAAGCTCCTACATTATTTTCCAAACATAATCTACTGTCTGTAAACATAAGGAAGAGAAAGCCACAGGCTGCTGAGTTGTGTTTAATACAAAGTTCAGTTGTTGTACAATTTGATCACATAAATTAGATCATATAGTCTGCAGGAGTTCAATTTATAAACCCCTTTTAAATCACAACAGTTGCAGTTAGGTGTAAAAGGCAGGATAAGGTAAAGGTAAAGGTTTTCCCCCACACAGTCGTGTCCGACTCTAGGGGCCGGTGCTCATCTCCGTTTGCTAGCTGAAGAACCAGCGCTGTCCGAAGACACTTCCGCGGTCATGTGACCGGCATGACGCGCGCGGAACGCTGTTACCTTCCCACCGAAGTGGTACCTATTTATCTACTTGCATTTGCACGCTTTCGAATTGCTAGGTTGCCAAGAGCTGGGGCGAGTGCGGGAGCTCACTCTGTCTCATGAGGCTTGGGTCTTGAACCGCCGACCTTCCAATCGACAAGCCTGGCGTCTTAACCACTGAGCCATCGCGCCCCATAAAAGGCACAATACAACAAACTAATTACTGTATGTAGCTTTCGCACATGTATATAACCTTTGCAAAAGTGGTGATAGACTAAAAAATGGGGAAACACAAGGTCAACTCCTCAGTTAAGATTTTTGGGTGATCTTTGGCCCATCTCCCTCTCCCAGGGGGTGAAACAGGATTTCCTTGGAGAAAGGAACTAACCAAGAAAAAGCTAAGCTTCATATACTACCGTTGAATCACAATATATCACAATTGAATTTTTAAAGCACCATGAGGTAAAATCTATCTGTTTTAAAAAAATGAAATCCTCCTGCATTTTGCATTTCATTTGGAGGAGGGAAAAACATAAATCTCTCTTCCATAGTAGCCAATGTTTATGCTCTGAGCAATAGGTCAGCTTTATTCAGAATTCTTTGTGCCAGAATAAGAGTTGTTTCCTTACCCTCCAAAAGATCTTCATAAAGTGCATGTACTCCTTCAGGCACAATGACAGCCAAGGCAGTTCCACAAAGGAGCCCGGCACCAAGAACTGTGACCAGCTTTAATCTTTCCTGAAAATAAAATGTAAAATAATTAATCTTTAATTATAAATATAATTAAATAATTTGAAGATAAATATTGTATGTACAGTATTTTATTTATTTTATTTATTATTGTATTTATACCCCGCCTATCCCCTCCCTAACGGAGGACTCTAGGCGGCTTACATACATAGTAAATTACATTTCATTATACAGTATGTGAGTGTGGATATATGTATATGTAATATATACATGAGGGGGCGTGGTGGCTCAGCAGGTAAGACGCCAGGAGGTTCAAATCCCTAGCCCTGCGTGCGGAGTGAGCTCCCGCACTAGCTCCAGCTACCGGCCACATGACCACGGAAGCGTCTTCGGACAACGCTGGCTCTTTGGCTAACAAATGGAGATGAGCACCGGCCCCTAGAGTCGGACACGACTGCACAACTGTGCGGGGGGGGGGAATCTTTAACTAATATATACATGGAGAAAAGCAGCCACATCCTTCCTCTCCCGTGCCTACTTTAGTGGTGAGTAGCTGAGGTGCTCTAACCCTGCTAAGCCCAGTTTTCCTCTCTAGCTTGGAGCTGGAAAAGGCCATGGACCTCTTTGCTCTCAGACCTTTGAGCCATACTGTATTGCACTCCGTCTCATTTCCATTCCAACAGAGACAAAAAAATTAGGTCTCCTTTCATTATCCTCATCCCGAATACAAAGAATAGAAATATGGGTGCCTACTTACACAAATAAGAGATACAGTAATTTATTGTTTCTAAGTACATGCATCTGAATTGGTATCTCATTGAGGGTTGTTTTACACTGATATTTTACATTTGATTCGTCTTATTCCAGTAAGATGACAAATCTCAAGAAAGTAATCACTCAAAGAGATTTCTGGACTGCATATGCATAAAACATACATTTTTAGCCTGTACGTTGTCAGCTTAATGTATTGTACAGCTGTGAACTGTGAAAGACAGAAGATCTCATACTGTTAAAAATTAATCCAAAGTAAAATATTTGATCATATGAACGCCACATAATCCCAGCCTTTAAAGATTAAGCAGACATTAAAAGTAACCAAAACAAGGTTTTATGGTTTACAATAAGTATACAGATTCTTAATTATAATACACACAATCAACAAATACTCTTGGAATGCTTTGCTCAGGACACCTGAGAGAGAGAGAGAGAGAGAATGAATGTGTGTGTGTATGTATGTATATATGTATATGTATGTATGTATGTGTATATTTTATATATACATATACATATACATATACATATATATATCGCAATGGCTCAGTGGTTAAGACGCCAGGCTTGTCGATTGGAAGGTTGGCGGTTCGAGACCCGAGCACCACGCGACGGAGTGAGCTCCCGCACTCGCCCCAGCTCTTGCCAACCTATCAATTTGAAAGCATGCAAATGCAAGTAGATGAATAGGTACCACTTCCGTGGGATGGTAACAGCGTTCTGTGGGCGTCATGCCAGCCACACGAGCGCGGAAGTGTCTTCGGACAGCGCTAGCTCTTTGGCTAAGAAACAGAGATGAGCACCGCCCCCTAGAGTTTAACTCAACTGTGCAGGGGAAACCTTTACCATTTATTTATTTAAGAATTTAATTAAGTTTCAAGCAAAGATATTGAGTTATATTTTATTAAGTATGTTAAGCAATACAAATCTAATCTATGTGACTCATGCATTTGGGGCTTTCACAGTAAGTGATTATAGCTGTTCACATTATCTTTTTTATTTTACATGTATTATCTTAATCTTATTATCTTAAAACATTATCTTAACAAAAGTTGAAGGCTGCTCACAACATGCTGAGAGTCCCTTCTTATTGTGGTAGCATAGAAATATATTTAATAAATAAATATTTGATTCATTAACTCTGAAAATGTACAAATACTACTCAAAGAACTGGACAGGGATTCTTCATCTCAGTGTGAAACCATTTTCCCAATAATTAGCACTCTCTGTTTATGTGAAATTCTAGAAAAGTGTTACTGAATACTCTATTTGATAGAACTGCATTCAAAAGTATGCATATGCTATACTTGTAGCCCTCTGACAAGTGACCAATATCTATCATGGCATGTTTATAGTTTGGGGGGGGGCAAATAAATTGAGAATTCTGTAACAAAAGTTTTGAATTATGCGCCTAAATAATAGAAAAGCTATTGATAAAGTAATCCTATCCTCCCAGGTACGGTGTGGGAGAATGACATCCACTCAGAAGCATTTGCACATTTATGGTATCTATGAACATTAATCTGCTGCTGGTAGCTTTATACTTGGCAATAGGCCCCAAACTGGGAGCTATTAAGACACTCAAGGTACAACTTGGATTCAAAAGATCTGTTGAATCCAAAGCTCATTTCTTCACTGGGCCCTCTCCACACCCTCCTAGAACTAGCATGAATAACTCTACCACTCAGAATAAAAAACAAATATCTCTATGTGAAGAAAATGGGAAATGTAATCTATGTATTCTTCCATCTGGCTAGTGTGATCCAGCAGGACTTCAGAAATGGCAGAAGAGCTGACATTCACACAATTTACCAATTTAGCAATACAGTGTATTTATAATCACAACACACAATACTGTAATTATACTTGCACTCACAGTACATACTTATTCAGGAACCACAGGGATTTGCAGTTAAGAAAACAGATTTAAAATTAATATTTTCATTTAGATCTGTTTGGCTATTTAAGGTCACCTTGATTTAAACCATCTTGAGATTTTCACGAATATTTTCAAATCCTTACAACAATTTTAGTTTAGAAAATTATTTTTCTCACATAATTTAGAAAATAAAGAACCTATTTTCTCTAAGTAGGCAGACTGATGATATAGCACATGCCAGTTTTATACAACCATCTACAAGAATAAGTAATGGGTAATAAGCCAACTGGCCAGGCAATTAGCTTGCCAAATTTTGTAGCGCGCAAGTAAGTTTACATGTTCTCCCCCCTCCCCCCCCCCCCCCCCCCCCCGTGAACAGACAAGGTATTTGTAGAGGATGGAAAAATAACATAACTAAAGTTTTCTTAAGCTATTTATTTTAACCTGGCAATATGCTTTGTTATTTTTAGACATGTGCATTCATGCACTAAATATTACCAATAAAACTTCAGCTAGAAAGATCCTAAAGCAATCCTATTTTGTATGTATTGTGCACTTGCTGCTTATTAAATAATAATTTAATTATTTGGGGGAAGATGGGAGGTAATATAAATTAATTAATTAATTAATTAAGCAAGCAAGCAAGCAAGCAAGCAAGCAAGCAAGCAAGCCTGCCTTATTTCAGCAACAATTCCATGTGCTTCACTGGATTTGAGGCTTACTTTTGAATTATGCAGTAGGCTTTCATTATTAAAATAAGTTGCCATTTTTGCAGACATCTAATTTGTATAATCGGAGTAATTTTGTATAACACTGGGTGTTTTTTGGTCACATGCATAATCTAAATAAGTAGAATGGCAATTAATATACAGAGTTGCCTTCGCCTTGCTGGTTCTTTTAAAATATATTGTATATATTTGTTTCTTCCAAAATGTAGAATATTTTACTATCTCTCATATAAATACAATGTGGGTATATATTTCTTTTTTTAATACTCACTTTTAAATGGACATACGCAAGGGAGCAAAGAAAAACTACATAAGTTTTCCTTGTTCAAGTTTTAGTCTACTGAAAAAAGGATAGGGCAATTATCTGAAAACTCAATATTTTGCATATAGCAAAACAATTACTTATAACTTATTTCAAAAAGAAGACTGATTCTCTCAGACAAACTTTAAAGCTACTGAACTTATTAATATCTGACACCACAAAAGGAAACTGGGCTTTGCATTAAAAATTGCAGAGGGGAAAATCCTCCAGTTAAGTAGTCAAAATATATCTCAAATATGACACAATCTTTAATTTCTGCCATTTTCTTTCATGCTGGGTCCTAATTCTGCAGTACAAGTATTAAGGTGAACAAGCACTAACCTAATTGCGTAGCTCATTCCAGACAGAGTGTATTTACAAGGATTTTTGTTTCCCATTGTTTGTTATTTGTTCTTTGCAACACTTCTATCTCAATATTGGTTCTCTAAAGTGAAAAGTTACACCGTTGATAGCCCTGCTCTCCGATACTCGCATTTTTTTGCACATCTGGATGGCAGGTGTTCAGAACCTTCCTTACCTCGGAAAAGTTTACGGCCAAAGGGATGATCCCCGCCACATAGCAGCCAATCAGCATGGCTAGAGAGAGCAGGCTAATCGACAAAAAATCATCCATGGCCGGCTTCTCCTCTTGGGCTCAGCGTTTCAACGGCTCGCCTCGGTTCAGCAGGGAATTCGCCCTCGCGGCTCCGAATAAAGCCACATGAGCCAAAATCTGGCTGCGCTACGTAGCAGCACACAAGCGGGCAAGTCAGCGAGGGACACCCCCTTTTCACGCAGAAAAAGAGAAGCCGAGCCGTCAGGGCTCAACTGCTTTCCTGCTGAGACCCACGGGAACCACCGAAGAGGCCGAAGCCCCGTTCCGGAGGGAACAGCGCTCCGCTTCTCCTCTTGGCCGCAGCCAGGCTCCACTCGGCTCAAGCGACGGGCTCCTTTTTCTTCAGAGGGAAGGCAGGCGAACCAGGCCTCATCATCCAAGCGCGCTCCTCAGCCAATAAGGAATTACACCCATGGAAACAGAAGGCGGGAAGAAAACTCGCCTGCCCCTCCGTCGCCTACCGCCACCATATCCCCATCTCCCTCCGCTAGTGCCGTAAAGGCCAAGTGGCAGCCCCACCTCCACTTCCTTTCCCCTGCTCAATTTCCGGGAGACTTGGCAGTTGAAAGGAAACGTAAGATTTTAGTTGTTCTTCCCCTTCCTGCCCAATTTAAGATGGCAGATATAATAACTCCAAGGCGCTGTTGTACATTCTGTGAGCAGCGACGCCCTAATCAAAGATGGACGCCAGGTGCGAACTTCCGCCTCCTGCAAAGAGGGAGGGGGAAATCTCGCGGGACACGCATTGAGACCTCTCTATCTTCTGAAACTCGAGAGCAAAAGCAGCGGCGTCTCTATGGTTCAACCCAAGGTACTGGATGGTGTTACAACGCATGGAATACTAGGAGCCGTATATCCGGTGGCCGCGGTGCATTGTGGTAGAGGCGTCGTTGGGAGTTTGTGCTTCGCGCCTGAGCCGAACGGAACGAGTCGCCATGGTGAGTAAAAGGAGATAAAGCGTGAGCGGCCGTCGTTTTTAGGCTGAGGCATGAAAAGGCGGCCGAAATTGTTTGCAAGAGAGTAAGGCGGTCCATGTGAATAAACGGCTTCGTCCCGTTACTCCATTGCGTTGGGCCTGAGATGGCCATGGCGGAGAAGGGGGGTCGGTCAGTTAACTGCTTGCGTTTCTGGGAAGCGGACCCCCCCTTCTCTTCCTCTCTCTCTCTCGAGAGACCCTACAGTATCTCCAGAAGGACGAAACCTCTATAGTTCCGGCCCGCCCTCGGAAGGGATGCCCAGGACTACTCGGGAGAAGATGCCAGCCACGCGTCCAACTCCGTGTGGAGTTCCTTCGAAGACGACTTTTTTTGTCTCCTTGTACTTGCCAAACCAAAGGAAAGGACCGCCCTGAGCGGAGAAGTAATGGTCCTTTTAGGTAGAGGGAATTTATTGAGACAGTCATCATCTGGTTTTTAATTATTTAAAAAGTGAATTGTAGAAATCAATCGAAAAGCAATTATGATAAAATAATGAGTAGAAACAGTATAATTATAATCAGTAGGCCTTTAAAATGATTTTTAAAATTATATTTTTTTCTGGAAAAAAAAATAGATGTAGAGCCATGTCAGAGGCAGGTTGCTGAAATGCAGGGGTCAGTTTTCCTGTAGCATGTGTACATCAGCTTAAAACTTTACATGGGTCTTTCAGTATGTAAAAATACTATGTACAGGAACAAGAATATTTGGGATTGACAGATCTAATTTTTCATGGGACTTTAACACTTCTGCAATATTGCTGATACCCTTTAAAAGTATAAATATTGTTTTTTCTTTTCAGTCTCATACAATTCTGCTTGTTCAGCCTACCAAACGACCTGAAGGCAGGACTTACGCAGATTATGAATCTGTAAATGAATGTATGGAAGGTAAATTTTTATTTGTTTGTCATATTTATAACCCACCCATCTCCCCCACAAGGAGGGACCCTGGGCGGTTCACAAGAGTTTAAAATCAATAAAAAACATAAATACCACTAAAAGTCAATAAAAATATCTAATACAATTCGATCCAAGCAATGATAGATCTTACTTATCCCATAGGTTGGAAAGGCTGGTCAAGGCAGATCTAAGAGACCAGCCAACCCCAAGACTGGCTGTTCCCCTCCCCTCCCCAAGCATGGTGGCAAAACCAGGTCTTTAGGTTTTTTCTAAAGTCCAGGGGAGAGGGGGCCGATCTTATTTCAGGGGGAAGGATATTCCAGAGGGTGGGGGCTACTGCAGAGAAGGCACGCCTCCTGGACCCCGTCAGATGGAACTCTCTTACAAACGGGGCTTGTAGCATGCCCTCTCTGTAGGACCGGGTGGGACGGGTTGATGTGACAGGGATGAGACGGTCCCTCAGGTAACGGCCCATGCCATGTAGGGCTTTAAAGGTGATAACCAACACCTTGAATTGAATCCGGAAGCAAACTGGAACCCAATGCAGCTTGTGGAGCAAAGGTGTTATATGTGCTGATCTTGAGGCACCTAAAATCGCCCGCGTGGCTGCATTCTGAACCAGCTGAAGCTTCCGGACGTTCTTCAAGGGTAGCCCCATGTACAGCACATTACAATAGTCTATATGGGAGATGACCAGGGCATGAGTGACCGTTCGAAGGGCCTCTTGCTCCAGGAAAGGGCGTAACTGGCGCACAACACAAAGTTTTTGGCTTTAAATGAGGTTATCCCTGCTCTAGCAGTTTGTCACATGCAAATCTTATGAACCCCAATTCCCATCAGCTTTGGGCAGTATAGTCAGTGATGCAGAATAATGAAGCAACAACATCTGGATGTTGTTAAGCTGATCCACCCCTTACTAAAGGAATATGGAAATGTTTGATTGTGTAAACAGTTTAATGCAGAAGCTCAAAAATGAAGAATCTGGCATTAATTCTTCACCTCAGTTTTTTATTACAGTTCTTATACAAAATTGTAAAGGTATTTTATGCTGTGTTTGTACATTTATCCACCTAATGGGCAAATCTGTTGCCTTTAAGGTTAACCTCCCAGCTTTAGCATACTTCTGTTCTGATTGCCTGTTGGTGTGTTAACATTCAAGTGCAAGTAGGCCTCACAAGTGTGCAATGTAACTGTTAAACATCATCCTTTCTTTTTAGGAGTCTGTAAAATGTATGAAGAACACCTGAAGAGAATGAATCCTAACAGCCCTTCCATTACATATGATATTAGCCAGTTATTTGATTTCATCGATGATTTGGCTGACCTTAGCTGCCTTGTGTAAGTATCACATAATTTAACTTTTACAATTTTACTTCTACTGTCATATATATGCTGGTTTGCACATATGCAATTAGACTTTTAATGTTGCTAGTCTATGCTTCTGCCTCTCCAGTTAAAATATGACAGATATTTAATGCATGTATTACTTTGAATGTAATGTTATCTTGAGGCAAATATAATTTATCCAATACTGCTTTGGTTACTTAGAAGATAAATCTCTTCTAGTTTTCATTAGGGAGGGAGTTGATTTTGGGTGTAGTTTTTGGATTTTATGTACTAGTTTTAAAATAGTGGCCAATACAATATAACAATGCAAAATATTGTAAAGGCTTAGAGGAAAAAAGGATGACTTCCCAGAGTGATGAAAATGATGCAATTTCATCAGCTAAAGCAAAAGAATCCCATGGAGATCATAACTGAAAGACGCCTTTACCTGGTCATTATATTGATGTCTCCTAGTGTGGACATTTGGACTAGGTACTCTGAAATAATTTCTAGATTTTAGGCGGCTGCGTATCGGGAGGAGGCATTCCTTTGCACAAGTCTTAGTAGGGCTGTGCAACAATCCAGTTTCAGAGAAAAAAAGGTGATTTGGAGGACAAATCCAAATCTCCTTAAAATAAATCTTTTGAAATCTCTAATAATCTTTTGAAATCTCCTAAAATAAACCCAGCTTCTTTAAGGAATTCCTGGCAGGTATAACACAAGTGTCCCTGCAATCTGCACATCTCCTTTTCCCTTTCAGGTCTAGATTGTTGCACAGTCCTACTTTTTAGTGCTGTAATGTACAACTAGTACATTAGTGTGCGCCCAGGAGCTCACTGAAAGCCAGTGCATAGATGAATTGTATATTCAGAATGGTATACCATTAATATTTCTGTCATACTCTAAATCAGTGGAAGTTTCCATACCAGGTTTCAGGTTTGGAACAAGTTAGAATAATATAATCTGCGTGCATGCTATAACAGCATGCATAACCACAGCAAGGCTATCTCTCTTTTGGAGGAGCAACAACCTAAAACTGTAAACTCACCTATCTTGAGCATCCATGTTAAGGTCAGGATCAGGCAGCATTCCCCGAGTAAGAATGTTCCAATTAACAGAGAATTAAGCTCCATTTCCTTTGTCTGTTGAGCATCTAACAGCAGTACTTCCATCTTATCTGTACTGAATTTCAGTTTTCCAGTCCTCAGACCTCTCCATTATTATTGGTTCAGCACTTCCATTGTCTCACTGGCTTCTCTGGTGAAGAAGAAATAGAGTTGGGTGTCATCAGCATACTGGGGGTACTTTATTCTGAACTTCCAAGCAGCATTACCCATTTATTTAATTATCTAGAAGATCATTGTAACCATGGACCAATCTATTGGAGTATACTACATTGCCAACTCCAGTGCTGTGACAGTGGATCTTTTCAGAATGTATTCCCCTTGTAGGAACAGAACAACTAATAAACAGTACCTACAGTATAGTCCCTAAAAAGACAGCTAATATTATTGTGATTTTTTTTTTATGATTGAGTGTTCAGATTTTAGGAAGCCACCAGAGGGCATGCATGGAATACTATTGTTGTGAGCTGCCCAGAGTTGTGTTTTACAAGATTGGGCAACTATATATGTCTTTTAAATAAATAAGTAAATAAATATATTTTTCCTCTGTAGCCATAAAGGTCTAAATGATACCTCTGGTCCTGCACTTTTTGTGACATACTATAGTATATTAATGGTATATGTCTATAATAAAATTCAAAGAGCTTAATTTTTTAAAAAAAGATGTAAAAGTGTTTTATATATTTTATTACATACTGAAATACAGATAATAGCTTGGTGTTTAATTTCTGCCTAAACTTTGTTGTGGTGTTGCATTCAAGGAAATAATTGCTACTTTAGAAACACAGGACAATTGTGTTTGGAATTGGGGGATTCCAAAATGTTGAGACTTATTAAGAAACTGTTTTGCAGAAATGTATGATAAAAAGCAATATTAACTGACCTATCTTTTTTTCCTACTAGCTATCGTGCTGATACTCAGACATACCAGCCGTACAATAAAGACTGGATAAAGGAGAAGATCTACGTTCTTCTCCGCAGACAAGCTCAGCAAGCAAGCAAATAATGGGGCAATGAGGGAGGGTGTGGACATCAGGTGTGTACAGCATTCTGTAGTGGAAGTCTTGTATTGTAGTCCTCCTGTTCCTTCTTAGAAGCCTATGACTAGGACTGAATCAGTTAGAACTGTAATAGACCTGTTCAATTTCAGAAGAAAATGTCTTTTACAGGAGTTTAGCTTTAATTTTTCACTCTACGTAGTTTCTTTTGTTCAAGGCCCCCAAGGTTATTCGCATCTCCTTCACCACCGTTGCTATATGTGCTCCTCAGAGAGGGGGAGATCAATAGTATTACTTGGAGGCAGTGAAAAAGTCATAGTGAGAAATAAAATAAATGCTCTTTAGTTAAATATGTTGAGTGGTGGTTTTATAAGCTGTGTGTATAAAATATAGACCATTTATTGCGGGGGAAAACCTTAATATATTTTCCAGTTCATGCCAGATTCTGAGTTCACATGTAAACTCTGGGTATACTGATAATTTGTTGAATAGATTCACACAACACATTAAAGTATAAACCAGGAATGAGCAACCTATCACTTCTCAGCATTCTGTACTGCCAAATTTTGTTGACAAAACGGTCAAATTTAGGAATTGTGGTTTTTTCCCCTCCTTTTCAAAAATTAGGATTAACATAGATGACCTTAGGCTTCTGGATTCCATCTCTGCTCTTAACCCCCACCCTCCAAAGCAATCCAGAATTGATATATTTGGAGCTGATTTTACTTATGCTTGGCAGTTTAGCAGGGTTTAAAGATGGAGATAGGAGCAAGTTTATGGGAGTCATAGGGCTTCCATCCTCACCTTACGCTAGGGCTACCAGATGGATGGCAGCAAAGAATGTTCTAATTCTTTGTTGCCATCCAGTAGCTGTCTGAAGATTTGCAGCTCAGATCTGCTGCTGTAGCTTAAATTTCTCAAAAACAAGTAACTTAATTATTTCAGGGGTGAAGGTAGTTTTAGGAGTAAGAATGGAAGAGGGAAGGATTTCAACCTTAAAAAACATGAAAAAAGGCCAAAACATTTTGGCTCTGTCCTTCTTTTCAGTGGATGGGTTCCTGCAGTCCCTACCCTGTCCCTCGGACATTGCCATTCTAGCCAGAAGCAAAGGTTTATGCGTTGAGATAAGCAAAAATAAAAAAGACCACATATCTACTGTTGAGCACTACATACAAATTCAGCTTTTGAGCTGCTACATCATAACATTTTATGGCAGCATATAAATGCAAACAAACAGGCTCTTTGGACTCTGTTCAGTGCTTTGAACTAAGCCTGGGTTCTCACTGGTTGCTGTATTAACGCTTAAATGTTTCATTAGAAGAAAAGTATTCTATAAATCACTGCAGTTGAAGTTCTTGTCATCATCTTACTGACTTTGCTCAGAAGCAGGTATTTTCTCATACAATACAATCCCAGCTGCCGCTTCAAAACTAGTAAGCGAGGGATATGTATATCTCCCCCTTTGGGGGAGATGGGCGGTGATATAAATATAAATAATAAATAATATCAAAACATTTTATTATATCCAAAGGAAGCAAGCCAAAGTGAAAAATGCTGCTCTTGGAGTGATATATGTCAAATTATTGGATTCATTCATTCATTCATTCATTCATTCATTCATTCATTCATTCATTCATTCCACATTTCTATCACTACCCATCTCCCCCAAAAGGGGGACTCTGGGCGGTTTACAATAAAATCGACAAAACCATACAAACATAAAATTACAATCAACAACCAATATAAATAGAGAATAAATAAATATAAAATCTAAGTGACAATAAGATCTCATTCAATAGAGGAGGACGCTACGGCACCAGCCACCCCCAGGAAGAACTATTACCCTTCCCATCCCAGGCAAGGCGGCAGAGCCACGTCTTCAAATTCTTCCAGGAGCGAAGGGACCCGCCTCACCTCCGGGGGCAGAATGTTCCAAAGGGTGGGCGCCACTGCAGAGAAGGCCCACCTCCTGGACCCCGTCAAATGAAATTCCCTTGCCAACTGAGTCCATAGTATGCCCTCTGCATGACCGGGTGGGACGGGTCGATGTTATGGGGATGAGAGGGTCCCTCAGGTAGCCTGGCCCCATGCCATGTAGGGCTTTAAAGGTGATAACCTTTGCGCAACTTCGTGTTGTGCACCAGTTATGCCCTTTCCTGGATCGGGAATCCCTCCGTACAGTCACTCATGCCCTGGTCATCTCCCATATAGACTACTGCAATGCGCTTTACATGGGGCTACCCTTGAAGAGTATCCGGAAGCTTCAACTGGTCCAAAATGCGGCTGCGCGCGGTTATTGGTGCCCCTAGATCGGCTCATGTGACACCTCTGCTGCGCCAGCTGCACTGGGTGCCGGTATGCTTCCGGGTGCAATTCAAGGTGTTGGTTATGACCTTTAAAGCCCTACATGGCATGGGACCAGGGTATCTGAGGGACCGTCTCATTCCCATAACTTCAAACCGTCCCACTCGATTATGCAGAGAGGGCATGCTTCGGACCCCGTCATTAAGGGAGGTTCGCTTGACGGGGTCCAGAAGGTGGGCCTTCTTGGCAGTTGCACCTGCCCTTTGGAGCATTCTGCCCCCGGAGGTGAGGCAGGCCCCGTCGCTCCTGTCCTTCCGGAAGAACTTAAAGACCTGGTTTTGCCACCTTGCTTGGGAGGGGAATAGGAATAGTTCTTCATGGGGATGGCTGGTGCCATAGAGCCCTTTTAGAAGATCATTGTATTGCCTCTTGGATTTTATATATTTAATTTATTAATAATAACGATTACATATTGTATTTTTATAACTATTTATAGGATAATTTTAATTTTTATGTGTGTAAACCGCCCAGAGTCCCCTTTGGGGGAGATGGCGCAGTAATAGAAGTTAAAGTATAAATAAATAAATAAATAAATAAATAACACCTTGAATTGGACCTGGAAGCAAACCAGTACCCAGTGCAACTCGCGCAGCAGTGGTGTCACGTGCTGATCTTGCACCAATAACTGCCCGCACGGCCGCATTCTGGACCAGCTGAAGCTTCTGGATACTCTTCAAGGGTAGCCCCATGTAGAACGCATTGCAATAGTCTATATGGGAGATGAGGGCATGAGTGACTGTTCGGAGGGCATCTCGATCCAGGAAAGGGCATAGCTGGCGCACAACCCGAAGTTGCGCGAAGGCCCTTCTGGCCACAACTGCCAACTGCTCATCGAGCAGGATCGTGAGTCCAGGAGGCCCCCCAGATTCTGCACTGGCTCTGAATGGGGCAGTGCCACCCCATCCAGAACTAAAAACAACTTCCTGGATGCAGAGGGGCCATCAACCCACAGCCACTCCGTCTTACCAGGGTTCAGCTGAAGCCTGTTATTCCCCATCCAGACCCCCACAGCCCCCAGGCACTGAGACAGGGCAGACACCGCATTACTTACCTCACCCGGGATGGAGATATACTGTATAACTGAGTATCATCAACATATTGATGATACCTCATCCCGTGGTGACAGATGATCTCACCCAGTGGTTTCATGTAGATGTTGAATAGGAGAGAACCGAACCCTGCGGCACCCCACACAAGAGGGGTCGAGGGTCGGATCTCTCAGCCCCTATCACCACCAATTGGGAACGGCCCTGGAGAAAGGAGGTGAACCAGCGTAAGACTACGCCGCCCACCCCCAACTCCCTAAGCCGCCCCAAAAGGATACCATGGTCGATGGTATTGAAAGCCGCTGAGAGATCCAAAAGAGCCAGGATGGATGCACTCCCATCCCGCTCCCGCCAGAGATCATCCATAAGCACAACCAATGCAGTCTCTGTCCCATATCGTGGCCTGAAACCTGACTGAAAGGGGTCTAGATAATCCGTTTCATCCAGAATCCTCTGGAGTTGTAACGCCACCACTTTCTCAACCACCTTTCCCAAAAAGGGAAGGAGAGAGACAGGACGAAAATTGTCCAACAAAGTAGGGTCCAGGGATGGTTTCTTGAGGAGAGGGTGTACCAGTGCCTCTTTAAAGGCAGCCGGAAACACCCCCTCTTTCAAGGATGTATTAACCATCGCCTGGACCCAACCACATGTCACCTCCTGGGCTGCTTTTACCAGCCAGGAAGGGCATGGGTCTAGGTGACATGTGGCATTTACAATCCGGAGGATCCTGTCCACTTCCTCAGGCCCAACAGGATCAAACTGTTCCCAGATAACAGGGTAAGTACGCTCCCTCGGCATCTCCCCAGACTGCCTCATGCTTAGAGTCCAACTTGGAGCAAATCTGAGCGATTTTATCCTGCAGATTCTCGGCAAACTCCTCCGCACGGCCCTGTAGGTGAGTCATTGGGCCCATCTTCCCCAAAAGGGATCGGGTGATTTTAAACAGGGCCGTCAGGCAGCATTCTGCGGACGCAATAAGAGTGGAGAAATACTGATGTTTCACCGCTCTTACTGCCACAAGGTAGGCCTTAACAGCGGCTCTAGCCTGTGTTCGGTCGGATTCTATATTTGTCTTCCTGCAGCGGTCCTCTTAACCCTCTTCAAAACCCTCAGCTCCTCCGTGAACCACGGGGAGTGTCCGGTTGAATGGGGCAAGAGAGGTCGCAGAGTTTCCAGGTCCAGTTACCTCCACTCCACAATATAAGTGATAGAGGTTTCTTTTATTAGACTTACCATGACTGATTGTTAAAAAAAATAATTTGTGAGTTGGATTCAGACTTGCCTATCAATTAATGGAGAGGATCTGGTTTTGACTAAGGTCAGTAGACATTACTGCTTGTGGAGAACAAAGATGGTCTTGTTTAGCTGATTCACTCTGCCACCCTCACTGTTGCCTCTCACATTCCAGAGGATCTCCCAAATTTTCAGGACAGATTTGCAGGGGGCAGAGTGGGAATAAAAAAAAAATCAATTCTCAGGTACCATGTTCTGTGAGTAGAGTGCTACTCACAGATCGTCTGTTTTTAATTCAGTATATTTAAACCATGGAGGATATAACACTTTTTAACCAAGCAAAATGGAGTTGCAACTTTAGTTGACTGTCAGGATCATGGCTTGTGCTAAAAGTTTCTAAATTGATATCAAAGGAGTGAGTCATCACAGAAAGAACAAACGCAGTTTTGCTGTCTTACATAGCGACAATATGTTGACTGTAGAAAACCAGCAGGAAGATACAGAGATTGGAGAGGCCTCTCTCTGAGCAGGCGAATTGCCGGAGGCAGCAGGCACTCAGATTTCTACAGGGTCTTTCAGAATCGGGGGCGAGAATGGATTTTCCGACCCCTGAGCGAGAGACGCTCTCCCCAGGGCCAGTAGAGGGGGATGAGCGATTGAGGGACCTGGATGTAGAGCAGAACGTGGAAGCAGCCATTGATCGAGGGGTCACAACGTGGACTACCCAAGATTTTCGGTGCCAGAGGAGCGAATGAATATAATGGAGTTGGAGTTGAGATCCCTAAGAAACCAAATAATGGGACTACAGGGGGCCGTGGAACGGCTACTGTGACGTGAAAGCCGAGGGAAGTCTGACAGTGGGGAATCAGCAGCCTCCAGAAATGCTTCCCCTAAATTTACGGGGGGGGGGAGGGGGATTCCTTGGATGAAAAGGAAGAAAGCAGGCCAGCGAGGGTAGCAGCTGCTAGCCCCCCCTCCCTTGCTGGCAGAGCTTCGAGATGGCAACACAGGAGAACTTCAGGACAGAGAGAAGCCTTTAGAGGAAGAGATCTAAAGGTAAAATTTTCTGGGGAACCTAAGACACTTGCTTGTTTCCTGACCCATGTGAGGGTGTTTATGGAGGAATTTGAAGACAATTTCCCAACAGAGGAGGCGAAGGTGAGCCACATATCAGCCAAGCTTGATTGGGAAGCGGCTGACTGGCTAGTGGAATTATACGACAGTGGCTCGCCCGAACTGGGAAATTTCCAGAGATTTATAGCCACTTTGCGGAAAAGATTCGAGGACCCTTTAGGTAATATCATGCCCTGGTCATCTCCCAGATAGACTATTGTAATGCGCTTTACATAGGACTACCCTTGAAGAGTGTCTGGAAGCTTCAGCTGGTTCAAAATGCGGCCGCGCGGGCCATTTTAGGTGCCGCAAGATCGGCACATATAACAGCTTTGCTCCGTGAGCTGCATTGGGTCCCAGTTTGCTTCCGGATTCAATTCAAGGTGTTGGTTATCACCTTTAAAGCCCTAAATGGCATGGGACCAGGTTACCTGAATGACCGGCTCATCCCCGTTCAATCAACCCGTCCCAACCGGTCCTGCAGAGAGGGCACGCTACGAACCCCGTCTGCAAGAGAGTTCCACCTGACGGGGTTTAGGAGGCGTGCCTTCTCTGCAGTAGCCCCCGCCCTTTGGAATATTCTTCCCCCTGAAATAAGATCGGCCCCCTCTCTCCTGGACTTTAGAAAAAACTTAAAGACCTGGTTATGTCATCATGCTTGGGGAGGGGAGGGGAATAGCCAGGCTTGGGGTTGGCTGGTCCACTAGATCTGCTCTGACCAGCCTTATCGACTAGGGAAATGAGATCTACCACTCCTGGATCAAATTGCACAGTGTGTGTGTGTGTGTGTGTGTGTGTGTGTGTAGGTGTGTGTGTGTGTATGTATATATGTGTGTGTGTGTGTGTGTGTGTGTGTGTGTATATATATATATATATATATATATATATATATATATTTGTTTATTATTGATATTTATTTTAATTGATTTTAAACTTTGTTGTGAACCGCGCAGGGTCCCTCCTTGTGGGGGAGATGGGCGGGATATAAATGTAATAAATAAATAAATAAATAAATAAATAAATAAGAAAGCCAAAACAAGCCTGCAACATATAAAGCAGGGGTCCCGATCTGTATCTGAGTACTCCATGGAATTTAGGAGCTTGGCTGGGAAATTAGCAGACTGGCCGGAAGCCCTGAAGGTTGAATACTTCCAAGAAAGACTGCAACAAGAGATTCTTAGCTCGAGGTCCCTAGCTCGAGGAAATCCTCAGACATTGATGGAGTGGATCTGCATGGCTGGGGAGGTGGAAGACACGAGATTATGTCTCAAGAGGAGGCAGAAGCCCCAGACTCAAGCAGCAGGGAGATCAACGCTGAGCACCACGTTGAAAAGACCAGTGAGTAAATCATGGGGCAAAGAAAAGGAACGCCAAGCAAAGCAAGGTCTGTGTTTCAAATGTGGAAAGGAGGACCATTGCCTGGCTAATTGTCTGCAAACCGCCACTGGGGGGAAGAGTAAAGCTGGAACTAGCAGCGTTAAGAGCCCGGTGACAAAATGTAAAGGAGCGGTGGCTGCCGCTACTGAGGAAAAAGTTTCTAAACCGCCCAATGGGGGTGGTGAAATTCTACTGATGGTGAATCTGATCAGTCGAGAAATGGTGAGAGCCTGTTCTGAGTGGCACCAACGAACAGGCGGGAGTGAATGGGCGCAGCGATCCGATGGTGAGTGAAGCCTGCCCAACCATGGTCGTGGGATTATGAATAGAGACCTTGGGGGGTTATGGTAGCATGGACTTAGTGGGGATGCTAGACACTGGATGCACCAGATGTCTCATGCATCCTACCATAGTGACTGGACTGAGGGTGGCCAAGTTAAAGAACCCAATTATTTTTACTCAGCTTGACGGATCAGAGATGTAGGGGGCCCAGTGGAGTTTTACACCAAGGAAGTCTGGATGAAAATAGGGAGCCATGAAGAAACCTTATGGTTCGTCGTGGCCCTGATTTCCAATCAGCCCATAGTATTGGGATTAATGTGGCTACGAGCCCAAAATCCTCAGGTGAATTGGGCCACAGGCCAAATAACTTTTGCTGATGGTCATTATGGAGGTCTGGTTTCCCGAGAGCATGGGTCTGAAATGGTAGGGGCAGTGAACGAAGCCCTTGGGGGGGAGATAGCAGGAGAAGATTTCCCTATTCCTATGCCATACAGAGATTTGAAGGAGGTGTTTGGAGAAGTAGAGTCAAACCAGCTCCCGCCTCATAGAAAATCAGACTGTGCCATAGAACTGGAACTGGGAGCAGTTTTGCCTAAAACTAAGTTGTATTCTATGACACCTAAGGAATTGGATGCTTTGTGGGAATTTATTGACAAGAACTTGGAACGGGGTTTCATTCACCCTGCCTCCTCGTCAATGGCCGCACCTGTATTGTACAGAGCCAAGAAGGATGGAACATTGAGACTATGTACTGATTATAGAGGACTGAATGCTATTTGTACTTCCAACAAATATCCTTTACCTTTGATGAAGGATATGCTGGCACATTTATCGAAAGGAAGGATTTTCTCCAAGCTGGATTTAAGAGAGGCATATTTCTGAGTTCGAATCAGAGGAGATGAATGGAAAACTGTGTTTAATTGTCAGCTGGGTTTGTATGAATATCTGGTAATGCCCTTCAGTCTAAAGGGGGCCCCTGGGGTCTTTATGCCTTTGATAAATAAAGTATTACATGACTTTTGTATAAAGGAGTGCTAGTCTATCTTGATGACATTTTGGTCTATACAGAAACAATGGAAGAGCATATAACATTGGTGAGAGGTGTTGAAACGTTTATTACGAAATCAATTGTATGCTAAATTGTCAAAATGTGAATTTCATAAGGAACAATTAGATTATCTGGGTTACCAAGTGTCAAATAAGGGGGTAGAAATGGATCCTGCAAAGGTGCATGATGTAATCACTTGGGAGCCCCCCAAAACTAGGAGACAGTTGCAAAGTTTCCTAGGGTTTGCTAATTTCTATAGGCAGTTCATACCCAATTTTGCACAAGTGGCGTTACCCCTCACTGACCTATTAAAAACAAAGGGTAAAGGGGATCAAAAGGAGATGAAAAAACCAGGGGTGAAGTTGCAATGGACGACAGAATGTCAAGAGGCGGTGGAACAGCTAAAATCCCTATTTACATCAGAGCCTGTGTTAAAACATCCCGAGCCTATGAAGCCATTTGTAATCCAGGTAGATTCTTCAGATGTTGCGATTGGCGGAATTCTACTACAAAAAGATGGGGGGGGGGCTGAGACCCTGTGCCTACCTTTCGTGTAAATTCAATGACATGGAACAACGCTGGCATGTATGAAAAAAGGCCTTTGTGGTATGATGGGCTTTGCTGACATGGAGGCATTTGCTGGAAGGGGCCTACCAGCCCTTTGAAATATGGACAGATCATAAGAATTTAGAGGCTTTGTGTGCCCCAAGAAAGTTGAACCCTAAACAAAGTAGTTGAGCTCAATTTTTTATTAGGTTTAACTTTACTCTCAAGTACTTGCCAGGAGGAAAGAATTTCTTGGCTGATGCTCTATCCCGGTTGCCCCAACACAACAGCCAGAGAGAGGAGGTTATAGACTCAATTTTCTCAACTCAGCAGGTGGGAATGGCTGCAGTTATGAGAAGTCAGAAGTCTACACCACTGTTAAGAGTGGAGGAGGGCTTACACACTGAATTACTTGCTGATGCTTGGTTGCAAGCTAATAAAGTAAGCCTGACAGAAAAGCAGGGATATTGGTGGAATGCTGATAGGCTGTATGTTCCAGAGCCTTTACATTTTGGGTTTCTGAAAACCCTGCATCTATTGAGGCGGCAGATTTGGTGGCCATTGTTGCGTAAGGAGGTGGAGGAGTATGTGGCCAGCTGTCCAACTTGTGCTATGGCAAAGAGAGTGGGGGGCAAGCCCAGGGGACTGTTGCAGAATGTGGAAAGCCCTACCCAGCCTTGGAAGCAGATAGCTATGGATTTTATAGTGGACTTACCAGAGAGTCAAAAGAAAACGGTGATTTGGGTAGTGACTGATTTGTTTTCAAAACAAGCCCATTTCATACCATGCACTAGCATACCCACTGCTGGACAGTTGGCAAAGATGTTTGTTCAACACATCTATAGACTACATGAGACCCCTGAACAGGTTATCAGTGACAGGGGGATCCAATTCACTTCCAAGTTTTGGAGGGCGTTCCTGAAAATGGTTGGAGTGGAACAAAGCCTAAGCTCCTCCCACCATCCCCAGACTAATGGGGGCTGTGAACAGACTAACCAGGTACTAGAACAGTACCTCAGGTGTTACATTAGTTATCAGCAAGATGATTGGGTGGACTTACTTCCTTTTGCAGAAGTGGCCTATAACAATTTGGTGCACCAGAGTACGGGGTTTTTTTTCAGGTGGTGAATGGACAAGAGTTTGTAGCCTTTCCAGAGCTGCCTAAAGACCAGACAAAGATCATCCCTCTGGATGAATGGATGAAACATATAACAGATGGTTGGCCTGTAATAGAAAAAGCATTGATAGAAGCCAAGGGAGCGTATAAGAAGTTTGCATATCGCAAGAGGGCACCAGAATGGCCACTGAAGGTGGGAGAGAAGGTTTATTTATCCACACCACGAAGTTTTTAAAGACTTGGCAACCATCAAAAAAGGCCTGAAATATGTGGGCCCTTTCCCAATAACTAAAGTAATTAATGATGTAACAGTGGAACTACAACTACCAAAAAATTTAAGGAAAGTCCATCCAGTCTTTCATTGCAGCTTATTGAAGCCAGTGAAGGATTCAGAATGTTGGCATCCTGAGCAGCCTGAGCCAGTTCCAGTGATGATTGATGGGGAGCAGCATTTTGAAGTACAAAGAGATCCTGGACTCCAGGAGACACCATGGGACATTGCAATACCTGATACGGTGGAAACACTTCCCCAAATCCCAAAGTGAATGGGTAAACAGCCACTATGTGCAAGCACCCCAACTAGTAAAAGAGTTTCACCAACGGTACCCTGATAAGCCTAAGTGAGGGTGAATTGGGTCAATTGAGGTTGGATGGCAGAGTTATTGCCTCGTAACCAATTGCTTCTTTTCTGTACTTTTCCAGGTTTTTCATATAAGCTTGTAATGGTGGGAGGGGGGTTGTTTAAGGAAGGCGGTATGTCAGGATGGGATCCTGCCATTCTGCTTTAGATAAGATGGGATTTGTAGATGGGATTTGTAGTACTAGTCAGTAATGTCCTACCATTCTGATTTAGATAGATGGGGTTTGTAGTAACTAGTGAGTGCGAAGCCTGTAGTAATTATATAGACTGCGGGCCAGCCAGTAAAGCGACCCTTAGAGATAGGAATGGCATGCAGGTATTGGGGAGAGAGGCGCCAGGCTCCAAGGCCATTCATCTGGATATATCAAAGACTGGCCTTGTAAAGTTATGGAAGTGAGTCAGGAGGGGAGGGGTGGACGAGGGGTGCTTGAGAGTCTGGCAGGTTTTAAGCTATGTTTGCATGGGAAAATCCTTAGTTTGCTCTTTGCATCGATTCTATTCACTTGTAACAATAAAATAACTTTTTCATATCCTATCATGGCTTGTGCTAAAAGTTTCTAAATTGATATCAAAGGAGTGAGTCGTCACATTGACATTTTAAATGTGATTTGATTGGATTTGTATATTGGTTTTTAATCTAGAAGTACTGTATCTCCAACAACTTAAAGAAAAGCCAATTATATTGGGAAGTTCTGTTTCCTTTGATATGTAGCACTGCTGTACGTGGTTACCCACTTCATTATCACAAAGTCTAATTCTCATTAGGTGGTTTTGGCTGGTTCCCATCTGCTTTCATCTCATTGCACTCCTCTGAATGCTGGAGGTTAGATAGGTATAGCTTGGCTGTGTTTTATTTACTCCTTGTCTGCATACGTATCCTTTTACTGTTCAAGGACAGAGAAGAAGAAGCCAGGTTGTTTGAATATTAAAAAAAAGAAACCACATACCAAATGTATTGGCATGGTAGCATATAAATATGCTGATTTTGGGTTGCAGCACCTATTAATTAGTTAAGGAAATTGATGAAATACGATTGTCCACTGACTAGTGAGAAAAGAACTGTATTTTATACATAAGCATGCTTGTAGTCTTTAGTCCGGCTGAGAGACAGGCCATAATATCCTTCCCGTGAATTCTGCAACTGATACAGAAGAGAGAAAGGAAAAATCTCTTCCTATGCAATCATTGCTTCTTTAGTTAGTGGGTAGAGCCAGGCTGTCCTTTCCCTTCTGTTTAATTTCTTTACTGGGGCATCTTAAATAGCTGAAACAGGAATGAATGGGAAGGCCAGAGTAAAATGGCTATGCTCCAGACTCCCTGTTCTGCGAACAAAAGATGCCTGTGCAGAAAGACATGGGGTTCAAGTCTAACTCAAACACCTGCTTAATTAAAAATGGCTGGAACATTTGAGGCTCTTGAAATGACAAAGTGGGTACCTGACAGAAGTGTCTAAAATCAAGTGTGATCTGGCAAAAGTGAACATGGAGAACTTAACCCTTTCTCAAAAGCCTAGGACCAGAGGTCATCCGATGAAGCTGATTAGAAGGAGAATTCAAACAGAAAAAGTATTTTTCGCGTGTTCATAATAACCTGCAGATTTCATTATCGCAAAACATGGGGATGGTTCCTAACTTGGGTGGCTTTAAAAGGGGACTGAATAACTTTATGAAGGACAGGTGTATGAAGATCTACTAATCTTGAATGTTACCTCTGCGCCAGGGTCAGTATGCCTCCAAACTCTAGGCACAGAGGAACAACCATGAGAGAGGGATATATCACCATCTCCTGTTTATGACTACCCCAGAGGCATCTGATTAGCCACTGGAAAAATAAGGTGCTGGATTAAAATGGCCCTTTGTTTAATTTAGCTGGACTATTTTTATGTTCTAAGCTCTGTGCTGGAGGAAAGAGGTGAGCTATTTTTGCAGAGTGCTCTCCACTTTCCTGGAGGTTTCATCAGTTGGAATTGTCCCCCACTCTCTATCCCAAGCAAAATTCTACAGAGTGCAAATCTTGATTCAGTCCAGTATGCCTGAGTGGGACATTGGCTATTTCTATAGTATTTATGCTGTAAGAACATACAATATACTATAAATACAACAAACTCTGTAAAAGTAATTTGAAGCTTGCAGCTCAAAAGTTAAAACAAGTATCTGATCAGATGTGATTAGCTAATTCATATAAAACAAGTAATACTGGCTTATGCTTCAACTTGCATAGAATGTCTATTCAGTTTTCATGGGTATTCTGTATGTGGAGTGCATTATGAACACCAAAACTAATAATTAACTAGACAATTACTTTATCAGAAATGTTTCCATAATGACTGCCTGCAACAAAAAGAAGTTAAGATACTTGTATAATCCTCAGTTGAAGTAAACAGTACTTCGAAGGAAAGGATTCCTGATCAGTCTCAAGGGGTTCTGTGCTGGATGATGAGGGAAATTTATTTTTCTGCTGTGCATTCCATGATAAATGTAACACCAAGTTAATACTGTTGCATCCCTTCCTCTCACTCTATGCTATTCTCTGCTCAGTAGTTCTGCATCACAAACCCTGTCTTGCTAAGACATTAAAGGTAGCTGAATGTCACTCCTTCAGCCTTAAGAACTGTTTCACATCTGTACAATCAGTGCTTTTGGAATTCAGAATCAATGAGGTGAGGAAGGTTTTAAGCAGTGCATAAATATATTTTAAACAAAAGATGCACATATAAAAATGTATTTACTAGGGCTGTCTCCAGCAAAGGAGATCGTTACCTTGTCGTGGTGCTGGAGCTTGAGCACCTCAATGAAACCATGAGCTAAACCGTGAAGGGACACCCAAGACGGGAAGGTTGTGGCAGAGAGGTCAGACTAAATACGATCCCTGGGGAAGGTAATGGCAACCCACCCCAGAAGCAGAAGTAGATCAGTTCTATGAGGATCTGCAGCACCTACTAGATAATACACCAAAAAGAGATGTTATTTTCATTACAGGAGACTGGAATGCTAAGGTGGGTAGTCAGATGACACCTGGAATTACAGGCAAGCATGGTCTGGGAGAACAAAATGAAGCAGGACATAGGCTGATAGAATTTTGCCAAGACAACTCACTGTGCATAACAAACACTCTCTTCCAACAACCTAAAAGACGACTTTATACATGGACTTCACCAGATGGTCGACACCGAAATCAGATTGACTACATCCTTTGCAGCCAAAGGTGGCGGACATCTATACAGTTGGTAAAAACAAGACCTGGAGCTGACTGTAGATCAGATCACGAACTTCTTATTGCAAAATTTAGAATCAGACTAAAGAGAATAGGGAAGACCCACAGATCAGTTAGATATGAGCTCACTAATATTCCTAAGGAATATGCAGTGGAGGTGAAGAATAGATTTAAGGGACTAGATTTAGTAGATAGGGTCCCAGAAGAACTATGGACAGAAGTTCGCAACATTGTTCAGGAGGCAGCAACAAAAAACGTCCCAAAGAAAAAGAAAACCAAGCAGGCAAGATGGCTGTCTGCTGAAACACTGGAAGTAGCCCAAGAAAGAAGGAAAGCAAAAGGCAACAGTGATAGGGGGAGATATGCCCAATTAAATGCAAAATTCCAGAGGTTAGCCAGAAGAGATAAGGAATTATTTTTAAACAAGCAATGTGCGGAAGTGGAAGAAGACAATAGAATAGGAAGGACAAGAGACCTCTTCCAGAAAATTAGAAACATCGGAGGTAAATTCCAGGCAAAAATGGGTATGATCAAAAACAAAGATGGTAAGGACCTAACAGAAGCAGAAGAGATCAAGAAAAGGTGGCAAGAATATACGGAAGATCTGTATAGGAAGGATAATAATATTGGAGATAGCTTTGACGGTGTGGTCAGTGAGTTAGAGCCAGACATCCTGAAGAGTGAGGTTGAATGGGCCTTAAGAAGCATTGCTAATAACAAGGCAGCAGGAGACGATGGTATCCCAGCTGAACTGTTTAAAATCTTGCAAGATGATGCTGTCAAGGTGATGCATGCCATATGCCAGCAAATTTGGAAAACACAAGAATGGCCATCAGATTGGAAAAAATAAACTTATATCCCCATACCAAAAAAGGGAAGCACTAAAGAATGTTCAAACTATCGAACAGTGGCACTTATTTCACATGCCAGTAAGGTAATGCTCAAGATCTTGCAGGGTAGACTCCAGCAATTCATGGAGCGAGAATTGCCAGATGTACAAGCTGGGTTTAGAAAAGGCAGAGGAACTAGAGACCAAATTGCCAATATCCGCTGGATAATGGAGAAAGCCAGGGAATTTCAGAAAAACATCTATTTCTGTTTTATTGACTATTCTAAAGCCTTTGACTGTGTGGATCATAACAAATTGTGGCAAGTTCTTGGTGGTATGGGGATACCAAGTCATCTTGTCTGCCTCCTGAGGAATCTGTATAACGACCAAGTAGCAACGGTAAGAACAGAGCACGGAACAACGGACTGGTTTAAGATTGGGAAAGGAGTACGGCAGGGTTGTATACTCTCACCCTACCTATTCAACCTGTACGCAGAACACATCATGCGACATGCTGGGCTTGAGGAATCCAAGGCTGGAGTTAAAATCGCTGGAAGAAACATTAACAATCTCAGATATGCAGATGATACCACTTTGATGGCTGAAAGCGAGGAGGAGTTGAGGAGCCTTATGACGAAGGTGAAAGAAGAAAGTGCAAAAGCTGGGTTGCAGTTAAACCTCAAAAAAACCAAGATTATGGCAACGAGCTTGATTGATGACTGGCAAATAGAGGGAGAAAAAGTGGAGGCAGTGACAGACTTTGTATTTCTAGGCGCAAAGATTACTGCAGATGCTGACTGCAGCCAGGAAATCAGAAGACGTCTACTTCTTGGGAGGAGAGCAATGGCAAATCTTGATAAAATAGTTAAGAGCAGAGACATCACACTGACAACAAAGGTCCGCATAGTTAAAGCAATGGTATTCCCTGTAGTAACCTATGGCTGTGAGAGCTGGACCATAAGGAAGGCTGAGCGAAGGAAGATAGATGCTTTTGAACTGTGGTGTTGGAGGAAAATTCTGAGAGTGCCTTGGACTGCAAGAAGATCAAACCAGTCCATACTCCAGGAAATAAAGCCAGACTGCTCACTTGAGGGAATGATATTAAAGGCAAAACTGAAGTACTTTGGCCACATCATGAGAAGACAGGATACCCTGGAGAAGAAGCTGATGCTAGGGAAAGTGGAAGGCAAAAGGAAGAGGGGCCGACCAAGGGCAAGATGGATGGATGGTATTCTGGAGGTGACGGACTCAACCATTGGGGAGCTGGGGATGGTGACGGCTGACAGAGGGCTCTGGCGTGGACTGGTCCATGAAGTCACGAAGAGTCGGAAACGACTGAACGAATAAACAACAACACTAGGGCTGTAAAAAACTACTTGGAGAAATTGAATAGCTACAATTTCTAAGTGTAGCATTTGTTATCAGCTAAACCATTACTTTTCTGTTCCTGTGTAAACATATGCAATGCAATCATAGAATCTTACAGTGTAAGCAAATATCCAGGTTAAAAGATGTCATGTAAGACTGAGATGTCAAAAAAAACCAAACCTTTCCTGATTGCAGCCCACAACACAGTTAAGAATGCAGATTCACATCTATCACATCTCAGGACTGTAGGTTTGCTTTTGTTCTGATTAGATTAAATAAAAGATTTTCCTAATCTCAGGTAACAATTTGGGAGCGAATTCTATGTCCAAAGAGGGGAAGTGAAGAGCCAGAGAGGTATAGCAGTTAAGATGTTGGATTGACCGTGGGGAAACCCACGTTCTAGTCCATTCTCAGCTCACTGAGTGATTTTGAGCCAGTCATTATCAGCTCAGGCTACCTCATAGGGCTGTTCTTGTGGGCAAAATAGCACTATGCATGTACCCTTGATCTCTTGAGTGAAAGGCGAGATAGGAACCTAATAAATAACCGAAGAGCCATTTTGTGTAGACCTTTCTGGCTGGATGTCTCATTGTGGCATTGGAAAGTTCCATCTCCACTGATGTTCTCAATCATGGTAGGAGGTGAAAAGGAACATACGGAGGGTATATCAGAGCTAGGTCTCTGCCTGTATAATCCAAACTTCTCCACAACTATGTTAGCACTGGAGATCTCGTTATGTTTCCTCTATTAAAACAAGAGGTGAAGCAAAAATATGACCAAATAATAAAAAAAAAGGAGTTACTCTCCCTTTTCAGTCCTTCCCAACACGGAGTTCAATAGGGCTTAGATAACAGCAATTTTCCAAGGAAAGAACTAAGGATTTTCCAAAATTGTTTTTTTATTTTTATTGAAGAATTTTTTTACAGAATAAAAACAATACAAATTTAAAGAAGAAAAAGGAAAGTAGAGGAAAATGATAAGTAAATAAGAAAAGGAAAGGAAAGGAAAGGAAAGGAAAGAAAGAAAAGGAAAAGAAAAAAAGAAAATAAAAGAAAAAAGAAAAGAAAAGAAAAGAAAAGAAAAGAAAAGAAAAGAAAAGAAAAGAAAAGAAAAGAAAAAAAGAAAAGAAAAGAAAAGAAAAGAGAAAAGAAAAGAAAAAAAGATATAAAGAAGCGACTTCCAATCTTTACAGCAGTTATAAATGCATTTATATTTTATCCTCTCTCTCTAAGGTTATATCATGGCTCACTTATTTCCATATTCTACCCTTTCTAATCATCAAACCAATAAATCACAAGTTCATTTTTTTCTGTTTTCAGCAAAAAGTCCATAAAGGATTTCCAATAACTAACAAATGTAGTTGTTGTCTTTTCCCTAATCAAGCAAGTCAATTTTGCCATCTCTGCAAATTCTGTCATCTTCACCAACTATTCCTCCATTTTGTTTCTTGAAATATTAATCAACTTTCGCCAGGGGTATTTCTTCTCCTTTATGCAATTTTGAATAATATTGATGGAATATATTTCATATCCTTACATTGTCTGTTGTCATAATATTTCCATCTTGTAATTTCAGTATCATTTTTTTTCTTTTTCTTTTTGTAATTTATATGTCAGCCATTTCCTCAGCTTGTTTGCAAATTCAAAATTGTTTTGCATAATTCATTTTTATTTCCATTTCTCTTATTGTTAAAATAGACAACTGTCGCTGTAGAAATTTGATTTGTTGGAAAATAGTTTTCTTTCCTGGAAATTTCTTTAATTCTTCTTTCATTTTTATCTCATCTAAGACTGCTAGTGTTTTCTCTTGTCTCTGCTTTTTAAGTTTACTATTATGTTGTATAAAATGTCCTCTCATAAAAGCTTTACTAGATCCCACATTGTCCTTATATATCTGTACCTTTATTAGAATTCTTCTCAAAAAAATTCTCTCAACTTCTTTTTACAATCCTCCACTATTGTTTCTTTTTGTAATAATGTCTCATTCAACCTCCATCTAAAGGAACTAATTTCCTTTTAAATGTTAAAGTCACTGGATTATGATCTGAAAATGTCTTTGGCAAAATCTCCACTTTGTTAACACTAGTAGCTAAGTTCTTAGAAATCTAAAACATATCAATTCTTGAAAAAGATCTTTGTCTTTCAGAAAAATAAGTATATTCTTTCGAATCACCATTCTTATGTCTCCATACATCTACAAGCTCAACTGTTAGAGAGACTTATTTTAAACCTCTGGTCTTTAAACCTCTAGACTTATTTTAAACCTCTGGCCGAGGAACACATACCTATAGAACAGGCTGGATTTAGATCAAAAAGAAGCTGCTGTGACCAGGTACTATCACTAACTTCTCACATAGAAAATGATTCCAACGGAGGAAAAAATCTGTCACCATCTTTATCGATCTATCATCGGTCTATGACACAGTGTGGAGAGAAGGGATGATCTTAAAATTTTTACGCATTGTGCCCTGTAAGAAAACAGCTACCCTACTCAATAACATGCTCTCAAACAGATACATAAAAGTACATCTAGATGTTCAAATCAGTCAGAAGTACAGGTTAAATGATGGCTTGTCACAAGGTTCTGTGCTGGCCCCGCTACCCTTTAATATTTATATATCAGATCTACCAGGTACTGCTGCAAAAAAGTTTGTATACGCTGATGACATCGCATTGATTAAACAATCTGAAGACTTCAAAATCTCTGAAAAAGCCCTCGAAAATGATTTAAAGGGAATGGAAAAGTTTTTTGAAATTTGGAGACTAAAACCTAACATCAACAAAACCGAGGTTGCTTGCTTTCACTTGAACAACAGATAAGCCAATTATACACCAAAAGTAGAATTTAGGAATCAGCTGTTGAAGTTTAACTGCAACCTAAAGTACTTAGGAGTGACCCTTGATCAGTCCTTAACCTATAGGGAACACCTAAGGAAAACGACAGATAAAATAAAAACTAGGAACAACATTCTACACAAACTTTCCGGCACTAGCTGGGGAGCAAATGCTGCAGTTCTTAGGACATCAGCTCTTGCTTTGGCATATTCGGCGGCTGAGTACTGTAGCCCTGTATGGTTAAACAGTGCTCATACAAAAGCAGTGGACATGCAGCTTAACCACACTATGAGGCTAATATCAGGAACCATTAAATCAACGCCTTCTGAATGGCTACTGGTATTATCTAACATACCACCTCCACACTTTAGAAGACAATTAGCCTTTAAAAGGGAGTGGCTGAAATGCAAGGCAAACCAATTACTACCTATACATGAAGACTGTCACGATCAAAGACCTAGACTCAAATCTAGGAACCCGCCGTGGAAACTCAGACAGCAATTAGTCAGAGAAGATTTTAATATTGAGACAGCATGGTGCCAGGAGTGGGAAATTTCTAACCTGGATCTGTTTAACTTAGTGTCTGACCCAGTACAATGCCCTCATGGCTTTGATCTTCCAAGGAAAAACTGGACAGCGCTTAACCGGATTTGAACTAATCATGGCAGGTGCCAATATTGGAAACATAAATGGGGGCTGGTCGATAATTCTAACTGTGACTGCGGGAATGTCCCACAAACTTTACATCACATTGTGATGGAATGCCCCCTCAGAAGGTTCCCTGGCTCCCTGCAAGAACTACATCATCTTGAGGGCACTGCTGTCCAATGGCTAAATGATCTAGATACCCAACCATAGGTTTAGCCACTCTAGTAACTACTCAGACATAATTTAATTTTATTTATAATCCCACTTAGTATTCGCAGTGTGTGTTTTAAAAACAATCTATTGTTTCAACGTTTTACATTTTATACATATTTATATATTGTTCTGTGAATTTTTAAACAATAATGCTGTATTCTGCTATGCCATATAAAATAAAATAAATAAATACAAGCTCTAAATTGTCCATCATGTCAAAAAATACTTTTGATAGTTTACCTTGTGTTCTCCTGATATTTTTCCCAGAGGTTCTACCTTTTTGCGGACAGACCACTTCATTCCAGTCTCCCATTAGGCACCAATTTTCATATAATAAGTCCAGTAATTTATCCATAAGTCCTTTACAAAATTTTACTTTGTCTTCATTTGAGGCATAAAATCCTAATATCAAAGTCTGAGCCCCATTTAAATTAACTTCCACCCCCACATATCTGCTATAGTCATCAGCTAATATCAGCTCTGGTTGTAGTTGTGGATTTATATACAGAACAACTCCATTTCTCTTTTTGGTTCCTGCTGAAATATACTCTTTACCTAAATTTTTATAAATCAAATATTTTTGTCCTTTTTTCTAATATGCATTTCTTGAACACAGATTACATCTTGTTTCAATTTTTTCAAATAGTGAAATTTTCTTCTTTTTTGAGGAGCATTAGCTCCATTTATATTTCACATTAGGCATTTAAAATCCATATTTATGCCAAAAATGTAGAAAGGTACCTGTAACTCCTAACATGATAGCCTCATCCTCAGTTTCTTCTTGTGTGTTGCATTGTTCCTTCTGTCACTTACATTTGCATTTCTTCCATTTCTTCTCTACATTTTTTAAGGAAATCTCTTGCTTTTGGAACTGAGTTAAAACCTCTGCTGTTTAAAAATAAAAATCACACCTTCCAATTTATCTCAACGAAATGGTACCTTTTCTGCTTGACCTTGTCAGTAAAAATATTTTCTTTTACACAGTATTCTGATCAGGGTTTCTTTAAGTACAATTACATCTGTATTATTAATCTTCAATCTGGTATTAAAATGTTGCTGCAAAATCTGGTCTCTGGTCTTCTTCCTGACAAAGTGCATAAGAATATCCCTTGGTACATTTCTTAGTTTTGCAAATTGTGTGTTGATCTATATCTGCATCCATATCATCATCCCATTCCAGAAATTCTGTTAAAGATTGAACAACCTTTTCTCTAGTGTCTTCTCCAGGGTCCTCTGGAACCCCTCTGAATCTCAAACAAAATTCTTTCTCTCACAATTCCAATAATGCCAAATTGTCTAAATCTTTTTTCATCTCTCTTATTATTCTTGTTTTTCTAAGATTTCCACTTTGTCTTTAATTTGTTTTACTTCTCCAGTCAATTGACCTACAGACTCTTCAATTTTTTTAACCTCTTCTTTCATTTCCTCTTTCCTCTTTACAAATCTTTCTTCTATTCTCCCTTCAAATGCAGCCAAAACTTTTTTGTGAGATTCAGATAATGTCCTGTCCCAAAAAAGTCCTGAAGCAGGAAGGTGTGGAAAAAGTACTCTATTTACAGTTAAAACATACAACTTAAATCTAGAGAAACAAGGCGACCCGAGGTGCTCACAGAGTTCAGGTGACCAGCGGTGATCCGTTCCTGGTTGGCACGCATGCGGACAACCAGCACATGGCTGCTATGCAAGGTCCCAATGCGGGGCTTGGCGCTGCAGTGAGGAACGGCTCTGGTACGAGGCTTGGCGCGGTGGCAGGGCGCGACTCCAGCATGAGGCTTGGCGCTGCGGCGAGGAACGGCTCCGGTACAAGGCTTGATGCGGCGACTGCAGGACAAGGTTCCGGCTCGAGGCTGGGTGCGAAGGCAAGACAAGGTTCCAGCACGAGACTTGGCGTGACTGCGAAGGACGATTCCGGCACGGGACTGGACATGGCGGCTGCAAGGCGGGGTTCCGGCTCAAGGCTGGGCACGAGGGCAAGGCAGGATTCTGGCACGAGGCTGGACCTGTAGGCTGGGCAGGATTCCGGCGCAGGACGGGGCGCGGCGGCAAGGCTAGGTTCCGGCCCGAAGCACGGCTGTGTGGCGGGACTGGGTTCTGGTGCGTTGCAAGATAAGGCAACAAAGCAGGGCTCTGGTGCAAGGCTTGGCAGGACTGCATGGCAAGGCTCTGGCGTGAAAGCAAGGCGAGGTCCGAGCAGGGATTCTGGCATGGCGACGGGATCGCGATTCACTTCAGGAAACTGTACGGAATGTGAATGGTTGTCTCCAGCAATGGGTGCACGCTATGCTCGCCTTTTATCTTTGATTTTTGCGCCGTTTGTGAGCGGGAGCCCATCATGCCTCATGTTGCTCTGCTCGCCTTTCCCATCACAGTTCTTGCACGCTAATAGGTGGAGGTGAGTCTCCTTCTGGGTTGCCTCCAATCAGCTGTTCTGAATCTAGTTCAAATTTCGCGCCAATCCCGTCCTTTCCTGTTTCTATTGTTATTGGTCCTCTATTTCTAAACTGAACTCATTGGACTCAGCCTCCATCCTGACAGATAAATTCTTCCCCAATTCTTCAAAAATTCTTCAACCTTGTTGTCCAGTCGCAGTCTTGTGGTAACAGAATAATTCCTAAATCATTGACCTCTTCTCCCCAAAATCAATTCACCATTGGCATTGGTAAAACGGTGAAGGATCTATAAGACATTCTGCTTGTTGTAATGGAAAAGATTTTAAAGCCCAGAGTAGTGAATACTCAATGGGTGTTATGTTTGACACCATCTATTTTCTGCCTTAGATATTTGTAGCACTGCATGAGAAATTCTTTTCTACCTTTCATCCACAGATTCAAGGTGTTGGGGATTTTTGTTTTTTGTTTGTTTAGATTTTTGCTTTTGGGGGTTTTTTTGGGGAGGGAGAGTTAGCATATTATAAGAAGTGATCCTGTTATTGTGCACTCTTCATAAGCATTTCATCTCCTCAGTGGTTTCAAAATTAAAAATAGTTGAAGTTAAAGCAGACTCTATCTGGAGATATTACAAGGAACATGAGCAATTAGTTCCTTCTAATTAGCGTAATCTGAACTATGCTCATGCAAAAAGCTTAGATAGCTGGGCTGTGGGCAGCGTTCCAATTTTTACTCTTGGTTTTTCCTTCCTAGCAAGACTCAGCTTGCTTCTGATTTTTGAACAGATAACAACCCAGGTTCCATATACCAATTCATTGCCATGGCTTCTTGAGCATCAGCAAGAATCTAACTGGCAATTTGAAATTCCTCTGTAGGTGGGGGGATCTCATTTTCAACCCCCTGTTATGTTACTTTTATAACTCAGCCTTGTAAATAGAAAGAAAACATTTACCAAATCACTAAAATTCCAAACTTCTTAAATGCTATCTCATTTTATGACATAGCTCTATAAATGCCATCCTTCCTGCTGACCAATGCTATTTGCAGCAGGCTACTTACTCCCACCTAGAGTTTAGAATTTACCACTTCCTGATAATCTTATAAAAGATTGTCAGCCCAACATTCTCCTATGTACAACTACCGATTCCTTGATAATTTTCTTGTGGTCCTAAAAGTGCAGCTTCTACTATTTTTATTTCTATGAAGGTTCTCAGTCATCCAGGTGGAATTGTCTGTAGCTTGAATCATGTCAACTGGATTTCTATTTTCTCAGTGGAAACGTTTCGCTCCTTATCCAAGGAGCTTCTTCAGTCTGAGCAAAGTTAGTAAGGGAACCCTAAATATGTTTCTAGGTAGCTGTGTGACCTTACACCTGGGGCTAGGTCATGGTTATATTGAGATGTTATTTTAAGTCCTTTTATCATCTAAAGGAGGATCGTTAAGATCACCATGCTGCTGTTGAGCTTGTGAAATGGTCTTAATCTTCCTAGGCACAGAAGACAAAGCAGGGAGGAAGATGGGGGAAAGATTGTGCCTGAGGCCCCCACCTCTATTCAAGGAAGGATTTTCCAAGTTGGCATAAATGGATTCCTTGACCCCTCTCTCAAACCACCTAGACAGAGAAGATAGGTGGTTATTTTGTTATTTTCATCTCAAAATAACCATGACCTAGCCCCAGGTGCAAGGTCACACAGCCACCTAGAAACATATTTAAGGATTCCCTCACTAACTTTGCTCAGACTGAAGAAGCTCCTTGGATAAGGAGCGAAACGTTTCCACTGAGAAAATAGAAATCCAGTTGACATGATTCAAGCTACAGATACTATTTTTATTGATTTATTTTTGCACAGCTTTTGCCTTCAAAGCTTTTTTGGCTTCATCCCTACTTGGAATTTCAGCCCCTAACACCTCCACTTTGGATCATTCTTATTCTTATACGTTCACCTTACCTTGTCTTGTTTTCCTCTGAAACTTTAAACTGCCCTGTCTCAAAGACCTGTAAAAGCACACAACCATAACAACCTAGATGCAAAAATACTCTCATATTAAAGGAAGTAATCTCAGTTTTTGCAAGCCACTCTCCCTCCTGAATTCTATCAGTCCTATTGCAGTTTCATATTCCTCCATTCTACACAATTTCAAGGGAATTCTGGACACTGAAACAACTGTTCGGGACACACAGAGACTAGAATAAGGGTGAAGGATATACAGTCCCTGTTGTATAAGCTACTTGCACATTTTAAACTCCAGTCCACATTTTTCTTTGCTAGTTGAAGAGTATTCCATCATCCATCAAGTTTTAAAAGTGGGAATTAAATGCAATTAGTTGTCAAGGGTTCCCTGTAAATCTGAACCACAGTTGCATATGTCTTAGATATGCCACTGTTTCCAGAGTCAAACATGCTTGAACACTCTGTATATGGAACTTCCCACCTCAAGAGGGTATGTTGACTCTCTGTGTTTATGGGCTCTGCTGGAAACTAAAATCATTTCTTTTTAAAAGCAGGCTTGTGATCACTTTGTGTTGCTTAGTTTTATTTTTACTTTTTGCTCATTTAGATTTCTGTTCCAAATGCTGCTTTTAGCCTGGGGATTTTGTTTTAATTTTAGATCCTTGGAGTTGTCTGTTTTTGTGTCTGTTTTTATATTTTATAAACCACTTTCAGTCATTGTTTTCTGAGGGGAAAAACAAGATAGACATCCAAAACAACAATTTTATCAGTCACTAGACAACCCATGACCCATTGGGTCATTGTTTCAGAAATATTTCCTTACCAGATTCCTTAGTGTCTTCAACATTCTAATGTACTGCCTTCACTGGAAAAGTTCTTAAAAATTCAGGGAGACATTCAGAGTTGTATCTGTCTTGAAAGTAGCCAATGTTGAACTGTATAGCCCAGTCAGACATCAGGAGTTGACCACAGGAAATGCTTTGTGACATTTTGTATTATGTCATAAAATGTTTTATGATAATTTTTATGTCATAAAATGTTTTATAAAATTTGCCAAATTTCTATTCCACGGGAGTCATGGGTTTTTGGATTTTGGATGCATTCTGTAAGTTAGCTCATTTGAGGTACTTTGGTTCAAAAATTGTTGCCCCACGACACACTGTTTTCTCAGTTAAAGGTTACAGACACGGGAGTTTTAGTAGTATATAGATAGATTGTGCTTACCTTATAGTCACACCCAAAGGAAGACTGGAGTTGTTTTTCCATTATTATGAACATATTGTACTGCCCTAAAGAGTGACATACTGTGACTTACCTATCATAAAGCCTCTGATATGGGGAGTTATGACCCATAGAGAAGTTGCTCTTGGACCTCCTGACTTCATCCTTTTTCCTGCAGATGTGTTTGTGTGTGTGTGTGTGTGTTCTGAGAAAAAGTTATTGTGACATCATGCAATTTCATGTTTTCTCACCAATTGGCTACTTTTATGCAATGTACATTACAAGTAGAATGGTGCCTTACATATCACCAAAAAAAGACTGATATGACTGCATAAATATAGTGCGGGCAAATTTAGAAATAATTATTACAAACAGAAGCACAGTATACCTCACCATAGTGAGAACACAGCAAGAGAGTGCCCTGGGTACCTACTCAGACTGGTAGTCCTGTTGATGTGAAACGCCAAGTCCTTTTCTCTCCATTTGTATGATTCTGTATCTTGAACATGGTCTTGGCAGAGGACTTATCAGATAAAGAACATTCTCCAATAGAGGATTTTCTTCTGACATGTAGCCACCTTAACAAGAACAAAGTGAAGCAGAACACTAAAGCTGTTTCCATGTCATGCTGAAGGAAAAATCTTAGGTAACAAGAGCTCACACAGTGTCATTCCCCCCACACACACACACATTCCCCACGTTACCCAGATTTCAGACTCACAATATTGTGTGATCTCAAAATGGCCACCATCTTGGATACCTTTAACCTAAATGCTATACCTTCAATTTGTTGTCCAGGTTAAAAGGTTCCTAGATGGCAGCTATTTTGAATTTGCAAGACACAATCACTCTGATACTTTGGATAAAGCATAGCACGTGTGGATTAAGAATGGCACCACATGTGCTCTTTCTGCCCAATTTTTTCCCTCAGTGTTTTGTGCAAACCCAGCCTAAGCAAGTAAGTAGATATAGTACAAACTGAGGTGATGGGGCACATTTCTTTCTATCGCCCCTTCTTCCCTGGATAAATTAAAATGGTCTGCTTTATTACTGCAAGTGTGCCAAAAGTAAGCGGAAGTGGCCGCTACAAGCTTTTGGTGGCTTTGATTGATCTTTTAATATGGCAGGCTTGGAGGGGGGTTGTGCAGTCAGCTAAATACAATTAATAAAAATGAATTGGTCACAACTTTGTCTGGTGATCTTCCATTGCTTTCTGTTTGTGGAGCTGGCAGGGCTTCATCAGCAAATTCTAAATCCCACGTCGGGGAATAGAGAGAGTGCAATATGAAAGCTTCATCTGGGTCCATGTAATGAACTATAAGAATCAGATACACATGTCTTACTCAGTTACAACTAAAAGCCCAGAGATGATTGATCTTCATTTAGAAAGCTTTCCGAGCTTTCTAAGTCCTAGAGTTCATTCATTCATTGTTACGGAATGCATTTGAGTGGTGGCTACCATCTCACTTTAAATACGCAAAAAGAAAAACTGCATTACTAAGAGAAAAAAGAAAGGTCAAATACACCTTAGCAAGTGAAGTAAAAACCTTTGCAAAATTGGTTCAAAAAGAAGAAAAAATGAAGCTGAATTTGATGGTTAACCTTGTGAATTATAAAGCTGGGTACGTTGCTAAGGAACTTGGTTGTATTCCTGAAAAAAATATTTATAATTTTCTTTTATCTATTATATATAAGGGCACATCCTGAAGGTTAATTGGATATTTTTAACAGCAACTGTAAACTCACTTTAATCTGCAACTGCCAGTGTGCTACTACAATGGCCACTGTATCTAATAGGTGCTCTGTTTGGAAAGAGAGATTGAAACCACACCACCAGAAATCACAAAAATGCCAGGAAAATAGCAGATCTTGTGCCTGCATTGCCTTTGGAAACTCTGTAATGTTTCAATAGTCAGGGACACATGCAGAGAGAAAGCCCATTAACTCATTGCAACAGGGACTTATGCCCTATCTTGTTACCAAAACAACAGGTGAGATGATAGTGCACTTGCTCCATCCAGCCCAGTGAACAACCAACAAGGATTTACTGCACAAGCTTCCTCACACATTTAGGCTGGCACATCTTTTATGAACAACTTTTCTTTCTTTCAGTGGCTGTCTAAAGACCAGGTCAAAAAGTGAGTGGAGGAAAAGAAATTAAATAAACTCAACTAAATATAATTATTTAATTTCCTTCCAACCCACTTCATTGAGTTACACTGACTTCCCATCTTTAAGTAACATTGATTTTTAGGCTTTGAAATTAATCACTTCTTCCTGCAATGCACTTTTTTAAAAAAGCCAATTGGAAAGTGAATTAAGTTAATCATGTTGAATGAACTCAAGAAGTTGACCTCCCTGCTCTCCATCCAAACCAAACCAAACCAAACCAAACCAAACCAAACCAAACCAAACCAAACCAAACCAAACCAAACCAAACCAAACCATCCCACCTTCAAATTAAATTGATTTCTCACTAGAACAAGAACTGAGAAATAGTTTAACTCTATGTCTGTAGCTTGAATCATGTCAACTGGATTTCTATTTTCTCAGTGGAAACGTTTCGCTCCTTATCCAAGGAGCTTCTTCAGTCTGAGCAAAGTGGAATCCTTAAATATGTTTCTAGGTGGCTGTCTGACCTTGCACCTGGGGCTAGGTCATGGTTATTTTGTTATTTTCATCTCAAAATAACCATGACCTAGCCCCAGGTGCAAGGTCACACAGCCACCTAGAAACATATTTAAGGATTCCCTTACCAACTTTGCTCAGACTGAAGAAGCTCCTTGGATAAGGAGCGAAACGTTTCCACTGAGAAAATATAAATCCAGTTGACATGATTCAAGCTACAGACAATTCCACCTGGATGACTGAGAACCTTCATAGACAAGTTTAACTCTATGACTGTGAAACTAGAGTACCTGTTTGAAAGATATTATAGCATTCATAGAAGTCAGAAAGCATATCTAAAAACAGAGTAGAGAAGCATATTACACAATAAAACACCCATCCCATCTAGCTGGGCAAGGAAACCTACAAAGAGCATGTTTAGCCCCCATAAATTAGGTTCAAGATCTTTCTAGGGAGCAAAATATTCCAATCAGCCAGAGGGAGAAACCAGGATTTTTGTTCTGATCAGGAATGGGACAAAGACTGGGTTCATCTATTTGGGTGGCTGAATTTGTAAATGTCAAATGGTCTGCCTTTTATGCCTTTTTTTTCACAAAATAAACAAGATGCTGCTGCTTAAGCACATGACACAGGTCAACAATCAATGAACTTAACAATCTTGGTTTCTCCTTAGAATGCCCAGTGAAGGGTAGCATGAAAAGAATTTCAGTCTTCCAAATTCCTAGATTCCACCTACTCCTCAGATGTTGCAAAATATCAGCTAAGTGTGATGAGGTATACTTACTCCCTATCCATCAATCCATGGGTAGTAACCCACAAGAAGCATAGGTTTATATCAGTCTTACCTATCAACTTCCAATGACTGGGAAAATTCCAAGCAGGCATGACCATCAACCTGAGAAAGGCTGGGGTATGTTGTAAAATCCATATTCAATATTTGTATACCCAAATCAGACTGTAAAACAATAGAAAGAATGATCTCAATATAACAACTTAAGAGCCAAGTGGCTATACCTGTTTGACTTCATAAGTGTTGGAGGTTCCAGCAAATCAACATGCCTCATTAGCATATGGGTGATTGCTCTAGGAGGCAAACTCTCTATGTGCTTCTAGAGGAAGCTGCTTGTTTCCCCTCCCACTTCCTCTTTCTCTCTCTCTTGCTTTCTTCCATCAGAGAAGAAGGACCATGCGGCTGCTGGTCCTTCCATGGAGAGGCCATGTGCTAGGCCTCAACTCCAGAATTTTCCCCTTTTCTCCATGCAGCCTTCACCAGCAATGAGGGGTGAGGGTAAATTAAGTTTAGGGACAAAAGAAGAACAAGAAGTCATCTTTCCTGAATGAAAATGTAACTGGACCAAATAAACAGTAAGAACTCTTTTTGTAACCTATGTTGTCTAAGCATGTAATTCTTTATGCTTGGGTGGGCTATGTGTTTAAGATCAATATCCTATATCTCTCTAGTGTGCTCATTAATGCTATTAAGATAGAAACTCCTTTCTGTGTGTGCTTATTGTTTCGCTGCAATTAAGCTCTGCTCCATTCAGTGGTCCTAGCTGCCCACTAATGGTCTTCAATAAGAAGACAACTACACAGAAAGAGCACTTGGTACATAATTTTGCATATAACAGGCTCAGAATACATGTGGAAAATTATGCACATTGCTCATTTTTTTTCTGCCTAGAACCCTCATAGCTACTTTTGTAAGGACTCCAGAAATTGTGCTTCATCCCCAACCCTTACCACCAAATGGGGTGTCAAGGTGAAGTACCATATGTTGGTAAATAAAGGAAGGGGCAACTTACTGCCCAACATAATTACAACCCATATTTCCCATCTACAAATTTGGCCATTAGCTATATTCACACAACACACCCATGTTTAACATAATAATGGTTCACTAAACCCAGTTTTCTGGATTTGTTTTGCACAAGAATCCTATACAGGCATTACATTTATGCATTTAATCCAATCCAGAAGGAGCAATGATCACTCCCACCTCTCTTTTAATCATGCTGTGACATAAATGAAGACGTGGTGCCTACACTTCCAGCACAATTGTCTGTAGGCAGCTCGCATGGAAGTTAGGAAGGTAGAACTAGTGTCCCTTTTGCAGACAGCTGTGTCATCAGCACCGGGACAACCTCTTCATTGAAATCTCCAGTTCATCAAGGAGAGGGAAGAGACTGCTCAGTGCCCCTTCACAGGTTGAAGAAAACAAACCAAGGTAGCACTTAAAAAGGGCAACTGACACCTAAACCAATTATACTTACTGGATTCACATAACACACCAGGGTAAAATGTGGTTGGTTAGTTTGTGGTTCAGTGTAGTGCTACCAAATCTGGGTTGCAAATATCTAAATGTCCCAACAGAGTTTTGAGTACCCCATTGCCACCATGTAGCAGTTGTTTAGATTTTTGCTACCTTGATCTGGTAACCTAATTTATTGTGTTCTGAGAACATGGTGTTCTTATCTGAAACAAATTGTTCTAAAGAATTCTCTTGCCCTCCCCTGCTCAAGAGAAGCAATATTCTTAGCTGGAAGTGAGCTCTCTGTGGGCAGACTAGGAACTCTACTCCACTATCGGCTCAACACTCTTGAATACAGAATTCCATGCAACCCCAAGAAAGAGCTTACTCCCTGGTAAAGGCTCCCTAATTCTGCTACCTGGAGAGTACAAAATGCCAAAATGGGGGCACCATCCTCTAGTCCAGGGCTTTCCAAAGTGCTGCTGCTGGCGACACACCAGCGGCAGCGGCGGCGCGCACGGCGATGGCGCGGGGGGTCGTGCGGCGGCGCGCGTGCACGGTGGCGGCGCGGGGGGCGTGCGGCGGCGCGCGCGTGCATGTCGGCCGCCGTGCACACGCGTGCCGCCGCTTCCGGGTGGTGTGTCGCCACACCACACTGTGTGTGGCGACACACTTTTGTGTCGCGACACACAGTTTGGAAAGCTCTGCTCTAGTCCATAGCTTTCCAAACTGTGTGTCACAACACTTCAGTGTGTCGCAACACACAGTTTAGTGTGTCGCGAAGCGGCGGCGGGGGCGTGCACGGCGGCGGTGCAGGGGGGCACGTGGTGGTGGTGGGGTGTGTGGCGGCGGCGGCAGCGACGACGGCAGCGGTGCGCCATCAGCGCTTCCCCATTTTAGTGAGGCCGCCGCCGCCACCGTGCACACAGCCGTGTGCCCCCCGTGCCGCCGTCATTCACACCCCCGCCGCCGCGCACGCCCCCACACTGCCACCGCTGCTGCTGTTGGTGTGTCGCCAATGGCGGCAGTTTGGAAAGCACTGCTCTAGTCTTTCTGTATTTTCTCCCAAGCATATACTGGGAATTCAAATCAAACAACTCCATGCCTCAGCTACTATTTGTTCTCTCTCTGCAGCTTCCTTCAGTCTCCACAGGCCCAGCCCATGCACCCAATTCTGAGTTGACCATTAGGAACCCCATGGCCAGGAGCAACGAACTCACATGCTGCCAAGCTGTGACCTCCTCACTCCAACAGGCTCCAGTGCCCTTGAGCATTCTACAGTGAACTATTATGCAACAGGTTGAATTCTAATCATGCAGATGACATCATAGGGACACTGGACCTGCTATCCTGGTGTCCATAGAGACACTGGCTGGGATGGAGGAACTGCCAAGAGAGCCAGTCTGGAGTAGTGGTGAAGGCACCAGGCTAGAAACTGGGAGACTGAGTTCTAGTCCTGCCTTAGGCATGAGAGCCGGCTGGGTGACCTTGGGCCAGTCACTCTCTCTTAGCCCTTGGAGAAAGACAGTGGCAAACCACTTCTGAAAATTTTTCCAAGGAAACTGTCCAGGCAGTCACCAAGAGTCAACACTGACTCGAAGGCACACACACACAAAGAGACCTTACAAATGATTCTTTTCTTTCAGGAACTCCTTTATGGTACCAATGCTATTATATTATTATATATTATTATATTATATTATATTATATTATATTATATTATATTATATTATATTATATTATTATATTATATTATTATATTATATTATATTATATTATATTATATTATATTATATTATATTATATTATATTATATTATATTATATTTATACCATACCATACCATACCATACCATACCATACCATACCATACCATACCATACCATATTATATGCTGGAAGTGAAGAACTGATGGCTTGCAAAATGTAACTGAACTCTCACTCTGCATGTTCAATGGCAAGAAGTGCTGGAAGTGGTCATCTGGAAACATCTGGAGGGCCACAGGATTATTCACCCTGTCCTGTGTGAATTTCCCTCCTGTTACTCTCTTGCCAGGGAGTAAAAGAGGGCTTTACTGTTCCTACTCCCTAGTAATATTTGGCCACCATGAGCTCTACCAAGCACCAAGGAGGCCTCAGAATCTAAGAGAGGGAAAAAGTGGTGAGATGGGCAGAAATGAAGTTTGGGAACTTCATTCTTCCCCTGCAATCAGTGGTCAAGGGTTTGTTTGGTGGTGTTTTTTTTTAAGCACCACAGAAGCAAATGTAATTTCTCAGTGCAATAGCCAAGCTGAGACCAGGCCATATGAAATAAAGGGCGCGATGTGTGCCATACTAAATATGGATAATGAGCATCAGGTGTTTGCAAAAAGGACCCTGGCTCCTCATCCTCTGTATGGCAATTATTTTAAAGATCTACTTAGCATTTAGATTGCTTGAGGGAAGAAAAGAACCCAGCAGGTGATTGCCCTGAGGGGGGGGGAAAGGCTCTGTATTAAATAGATCTCCTTGAATGCTGTTTTCATCTATCCTGACAGAAAACAGAGCTGACAGTTTAGGTTGTGATAATTCGAAGGGCTTTGACATCACGGGGCTGTCCTTGCCAGTGACACTATTACAGCTCCCATCAAGATTAAGCAAAGAGAAAAGCATTGGTGGGGAAGCAGAGGAGGATAAAAAAGCACATCGTACAACAAACATTTAAGCAAGCTAAGTACCAACAGTGTTAAATACTCTCCACTGAAGTCTGGGCAGGAGGTGAGGAGGGAAAGGCTGCTTTGAAAAGCACGGATTTGAATGGGTCATTCTTTGTAATTTATAATCCAAAGGGTACACTACATTTACACACAGCTACTTCTGTCAGGATTTAATTATTTTTCTTTCTCAGCCATTGCTGCTCTTGGTTGTAACACCATTTACTATGGTCAGGCAATACATTAGGCCAACTCAAAACCACAAAATACAAGGTCAACTCTAGTTCTCTCCAGAGCTCCTTATCAGGCAAGGTACTAAGTAAGGCAAGTAATCAGCTTTTTAACCAGGTAGTGCATCTGAAATGGACTCTATTGCTTCCCTTGTTACCTGGCAGGCTCTCTGTTCCATCTGACTTTTAAAATATTGTTTAGTTTCTTTTTCTTTTCTTTTTTTAATGATAATTTGGCATGCGGACAAAACAAAGGGTCAGACTTCTATGTTACTTTTATTTCTGAGACTGTGGCTGGGCCCCACATGGGTTCCTTCTGAAAATAAAATGATAGATGGCTATAGCCTAGTGTTTGTTTGGAAGTATGCCAGAAAGCAATAGGGGGTGTGGTGGCTCAGCGGGTAAGATGCCAGGCTTGTCGATCGGAATGTCGCAAGTTCGGAGGTTCGAATCCCTAGCCCCGCGTGACGGAGTGAGCTCCCGCACTCGCCCCAGCTCTTGCCAACCTAGCAATTCGAAAGCATGCAAATGCAAGTAGATGAATATGTACCACTTTGGTGGGTAGGTAACAGCATTCCGTGTGCGTCATGCCAGCCACATGACTGCGGAAGCGTCTTCGGACAACCCTGGCTCTTCGGCTAACAAACAGAAATGAGCACCGGCCCCTAGAATCGGACACGACTGCACAAATGTGTGGGGGAACCTTTACCTTTACTTTCTCCCCTCTGAACTTCTCCATTTACCAAGTATCAAGAGAGAATAGTCACTGGAGAAGAAACTTTTCTATGGCTTCTGACTTCTAATACCTCTTGAAACAAATTACCATAAAAATAAATATAAAATTATACCCCAATGAAGACGCAAAATCCAATCTGAATGGTATGGAGGAAAAAAATCCTTCCTGGCACCCTTGAAAATGCCTGAGAATAACCTGAAACAAAGGTGCTAGAGCTGAAATGAGATGAGAACGTCTTTCTAGGACATTTCTCCCTGACGTTGCAAACATGACAGGGACCAGGTTCAGTTCCCCACTTTACATGATTCTGTCAGACCCAAAGGAAATATTCCTTCCCCTAAACCAGTGATGGCGAACCCATGACATGCGTGTCAAAGGTGACACGCCACAACATTTTGGGTGACACGCCAGCATTCACCAACACCCGACGAGAACTGCCACGCCCCGGGAAGCCGCAGCTGCCCCAGCCCAGTCCCAGCCGAGTCGCCCTCACCACCTCCGAGACCCCTGCTGCCCTGCCCTCTGCTGCCCAGCTCACCTGGCCGTCTTCTTGCTCCCTCTTGCACGAAGCCGGTTCCATCAGAAGACGCTTGCAATTTGCAAGCAGCTTCTCCAGGAACCAGCTTTGTGCAAAGGGGCAATAATAATAATAATAATAATAATAATAACAATAACAATAATAATAATAACAACAACAACAACAATAACAATAACAACTATTATTATTGTTATTGCCCCTTTACGCAAAGCCAGTTCCTGGAGAAGCCGCTTGCAATTTGTGTGAAGGGGTGCGAAGGGGCGCGCCTTGGCATGAAGGGGCGCCTTTGAGTGAAGGGGTCTGCTTTTGCTGGCTTTAAGCAAAGCTTTTTTTTTGTTGTTCAGGGTGACAGACCAGCAGCATCAAGTTAGGCATTTTCCAAATTTTTGACGCACCAAGCCAAAAAAGTTCTCCATCACTGCCCTAAACAAAGCCCCCACACTAACCCTTTCCTTGCTGAAAAGAAAGAAGTATTGCTCACCATTAACAAAGGCAGAATGAAATTGACTAGAGCCAGCAAAAATCCAGCTGGGAAAATCTATTGACTAACTAAGGCAAACCTAATAAGAAATTGCACAGAGTAACTGGGTGATAGGCACCTAATCCCATCAATGTTTCTCTGCTTGCTAACAAGAAACAATGGCTATTCCTAGCACCCCTGCTGCCTGTGGAAAGCACAGTGTTTCTTAACAATAAAACAGCTCTCCTAACCAGTAACCAGTTTTCTTTTTTATGGTCCCAAGATCCAAACAGCAAATCAGAGCCCTAGACCAGAGCTTTCCAAACTTGTCATGTTGGTGACACACTTTTTAGACATGCATCATTTTGTGACACACTCTTACAGCAGGGCATCGTTTCGCGACACACTCTTACAGCAGGGCACAAGGCAGGCACTAGGATCTGCGCGGAATCCTGGCAGGGCAGGTTTGGAGGCAGCAAGGCACAAGGCAGGCACTAGGACCTGTGTGGAATCCTGGCAGGGCAGGTTTGGAGGCAGCAAGGCACAAGGCAGGCATTAGGACCTGTGTGGAATCCTGGCAGGGCAGGTTTGGAGGCAGCAAAGCACAAGGCAGACACTAGGACCTGCGTAGAATCCTGGCAGGGCAGGTTTGGAGGCAGCAAGGCACAAGGCAGGCACTAGGACCTGCGCGGAATCACAGCAGGGCAGGTTTGGAGGCAGCAAGGCACAAGGCAGGCACTAGGACCTGCGTGGAATCCTGGCAGGGCAGGTTTGGAGGCAGCAAGGCACAAGGCAGGCACTAGGACCTGCGCAGAATCACAGCAGGGCAGGTTTGGAGGCAGCAAGGCACAAGGCAGGCACTAGGACCTACGTGGAATCCTGGCAGGGCAGGTTTGGAGGCAGCAAGGCACAAGGCAGACACTAGGACCTGTGTGGAATCACAGCAGTTTTGGAGGCAGCAAGGCACAAGGCTGGCACTAGGACCTGTGTGGAATCCTGGCAGGGCAGGTTTGGAGGCAGCAAGGCACAAGGCAGGCACTAGGACCTGCACGGAATCACAGCAGGGCTGGTTTGGAGGTAGCAAGGCACAAGGCAGGCACTAGGACCTGCGTGGAATCCTGGCAGGGCAGGTTTGGAGGCAGCAAGGCACAAGGCAGGCACTAGGACCTGCGCGGAATCACAGCAGGTTTGGAGGCAGCAAGGCACAAGGCTGGCACTAGGACCTGTGTGGAATCCTGGCAGGGCAGGTTTGGAGGCAGCAAGGCACAAGGCTGGCACTAGGACCTGCGTGGAATCCTGGCAGGGCAGGTTTGGAGGCAGCAAGGCACAATGCAGACACTAGGACCTGTGTGGAATCACAGCAGGTTTGGAGGCAGCAAGGCACAAGGCAGGCACTAGGACCTGCGCGGAATCCTGGCAGGGCAGGTTTGGAGGCAGCAAGGCACAAGGCTGGCGCTAGGACCTGCGCGGAATCCTGGCAGGGCAGGTTTGGAGGCAGCAAGGCACAAGGCTGGCGCTAGGACCTGCGTGGAATCCTGGCAGGGCAGGTTTGGAGGCAGCAAGGCACAAGGCAGACACTAGGACCTGTGTGGAATCACAGCAGGTTGGAGGCAGCAAGGCACAAGGCTGGCACTAGGACCTGTGCGGAATCCTGGCAGGGCAGGTTTGGAGGCAGCAAGGCACAAGGCAGGCACTAGGACCTGCGCGGAATCCTGGCAGGGCAGGTTTGGAGGCAGCAAGGCACAAGGCAGGCACTAGGACCTGCGCGGAATCCTGGCAGGGCAGGTTTGGAGGCAGCAAGGCACAAGGCTGGCACTAGGACCTGCGTGGAATCCTGGCAGGGCAGGTTTGGAGGCAGCAAGGCACAAGGCTGGCGCTAGGACCTGTGCGGAATCCTGGCAGGGCAGGTTTGGAGGCAGCAAGGCACAAGGGTGGCGCTAGGACCTGCGTGGAATCCTGGCAGGGCAGGTTTGGAGGCAGCAAGGCACAAGGCAGACACTAGGACCTGTGTGGAATCACAGCAGGTTGGAGGCAGCAAGGCACAAGGCTGGCACTAGGACCTGTGTGGAATCCTGGCAGGGCAGGTTTGGAGGCAGCAAGGCACAAGGCAGGCACTAGGACCTGCGCGGAATCCTGGCAGGGCAGGTTTGGAGGCAGCAAGGCACAAGGCAGGCACTAGGACCTGCGCGGAATCCTGGCAGGGCAGGTTTGGAGGCAGCAAGGCACAAGGCTGGCACTAGGACCTGCGTGGAATCCTGGCAGGGCAGGTTTGGAGGCAGCAAGGCACAAGGCAGGCACTAGGACCTGCGCGGAATCACAGCAGGTTTGGAGGCAGCAAAGCACAAGGCAGGCACTAGGACCTGCGCGGAATCCTGGCAGGGCAGGTTTGGAGGCAGCAAGGCACAAGGCTGGCACTAGGACCTGCGTGGAATCCTGGCAGGGCAGGTTTGGAGGCAGCAAGGCACAAGGCAGGCACTAGGACCTGCGCGGAATCATGGCAGGGCAGGTTTGGAGGCAGCAAGGCACAAGGCAGGCACTAGGACCTGCGTGGAATCCTGGCAGGGCAGGTTTGGAGGCAGCAAGGCACAAGGCAGGCACTAGGACCTGCGCGGAATCATGGCAGGGCAGGTTTGGAGGCAGCAAGGCACAAGGCAGGCACTAGGACCTGTGTGGAATCCTGGCACGGCTCAGAGGCAGCAGCAGCCATGACACACCCAGACACTGCAGCCGACACACTAACGTGTCACGACACACAGTTTGGAAAGCTCTGCCCTAGAGTTTCCCACCCCACCATTCAAAATCATCATAAAAGATCTTCCTTTATATTGTTCTCTGTTCCTCTTCCTTTGTAAGCTGGAAGCCAATTATCATAGTTTCAATAAAGTGCGATCCTCCTCCTCCGAGTTGCGCTCCATCTTTCACATCCACAGCAAAAGGAAAGAATCTGTGTTGGACGGTTGTCTTGTCTCAGGTACAGGCACAACTCTACATGGACCAAAACTTTCCAAGTCTCGCCCTTGAAATCTCAAGATAGGTCTGAAATCTCAGATCTCTCAGTATTTCCCTTTTTTGAAGTATCATAGTGACTTACTGCAAAATAGTGGGAGGTCACACTGCTGCCTCCTGTGTCTACTGCCATCTTTCCCTCCCATGGCCTTAGCATAGGGAGGGCTTAAGAGTTACTCATTTGGGGCAGGATAATGACAAGGGATTGTGGCCCTCAATGACCACGGTCCCAAGATAACCTTTCACTACCACTATGCTATGTTACCACTAAGCTATGTTGTCTGGGAAGTTTTATGGGATGGCTCAGAGGACAAGCTCTATTTACCAAAGGCTCTAGGATGATCCCTTGGCATCTCAAGTTAAAAAGGGTCAGGAATGTGCAAGACTTGCTCAAAACCCTGGAGCACTACTCACCAACGTAGAGCTAATCAGGCAAATGATTTGACCTGCTAACAACTGCTTTGTAGGCCAGTGCTTTTTACCTGCAGATGTTATTTTATTCACTTGTGTTGGTGATAAAAATCAAAATGTGAAGGGAAACAGTTCTGATTAGATGAATGGCTCTTATTTAAGTCATCCTTCCCAATCTAGTATCTCTCTGGTGGAGAAGAGACTTTTAATCCAAGGCAGCTCAAGGGAACCAATATGGGAAGGGTTGGCTTAATGTTCATGAAATTCCATTCCCCAAAGAACCTTTTTTAAATGCTAGGGGCTTATTCCCAAGATCTATATTAGAATAGAGTTGTTACATCACTGACTTTTTTTGTGCCTGGAAGACTCAGCAATATAGTTCTAGAGCAGAGCTTTCCAAACTTTTCATGTTGGTGACACACTTTTTAGACATGCATCATTTCGCGACACACTCTTACAGCAGGGCATCATTTCATGACACACTCTTACAGCAGGGCACAAGGCAGGCACTAGGACCTGTGCAGAATCACAGCAGGTTTGGAGGCAGCCAGGCACAAGGCAGGCACTAGGACCTGCGTGGAATCCTGGCAGGGCTCGGAGGCAGCAGCAGCTGCGACACACCCAGACACTGCAGCCAACACACTAACGTGTCCTGACACACAGTTTGGAAAGCTCTGTTCTAGACAGTGATGGAAATCCAGATTAAAAGGAGCAATGAATGTTGTTGTACTATGTGGATAAAACCAGGGATGGGATGACCCGGGTTTACAGAGCCTTACTATCCTTGCTATAATCCCAGAGGCCATTCATTAGAAGCAGATGCAAAGTAGTAGTTGAAGACTGTGTGGATAGGACCAAAGAGGAAAATGCCCCTGATCATATGTTCAGTCTGGGAATTTATTGCTTTCCAAAATTGAGTTTACAGACCTTTTGTGATGTTTTGTAGTTATAGTTGCAATTGTTAAACCATTGGGAGACAGATAACCTTTGGTAATCCACTGAAACTCTCTCAGAGATCTACCAATACATCTAGATCTGCTTGTTTCTGGCACAGGGTAAGAAATGGAGTAAGAGATCATAGGGAATAAGCCAGCATAGGGACCTTAAATGAAAGGACAAGGTATTTGAAATTGGTGCAGGAAACAGCTGAAAAAATTAGAAGATCTTCTTGTACAGAGCTTAATTATACATATGGGTGTATTGCATTTTTATCTAGTTGAAAAATGGCTTAGTTCCCAGGATGCATTGCGTTAGTTTCCATGGAAATGTTACTAGTTATAGTTAATTAGTTTCTTATTCAACGATATCCATTGAAACCATGAATAAAAGTAAAAATAAACTTTTGGGATGATTGTGTCTATAACTATATAATAGCTGCAACATGTAAGAAACCTGCCCGATTAGGCCATGCAGCCAATGGTATTTAGCTCCTTGCAATGATCAAGAAGATGTCTCTGGGAAGCCAGCAAGTAAAAATTGAAAACAGAAGCCTTCTCCTAGAGCTGCTCTCCAGTTTTTGATACTCAGTTACTGAAGTACTTTGGCCACATAATGAGAAGACAGAATACCCTGGAGAAGATGCTGATGCTAGGGAAAGTGGAAGAGGGGCCGACCAAGGGCAAGATGGATGGATGATATTCTGGAGGTGACGGACTCGACCGTGGGGGAGCTGGGGCTGGCGACGGCCGACAGGAAGCTCTGGCGTGGGCTGGTCCATGAAGTAACAAAGAGTCAGAAGCGACTGAATGAATAAACAACAACAAACTGCCTTGGATGCTGAAGGTGGAAAGATCAAAGGGGTACAGATCAAATAAATATTATCTTCTGGGCACGGAAGTTCCAAAGCCCTCATGGAGAGAACCTCTGTCCCATGAATTTCTCTGATTTAAGCTTTAAAACTCATCATCACTTATGCCAACAAATTCCATAGAGCAATTGTTTTATGAGGATTCCCTTACATTTTTAAAAAAATGTTTTGTGGCCTTCCTGAAGATACCAACCAGAAATAGGGGCAGGATATCACCATTGCAATAAATGTTTTTTTCTTTAATTCTCAGCAAGCTGTTGACAGTATCTCTTGTACTGAGAGGCTGTCTCTTCTACTCCGACTTGATCCTAATAATTGTAAGTAATTAAGGAAACTCAGTATTGCCAGGAAAGAAAAAGAGGGGAAAAGTTATTCCCTTGATGGTTTCAAACCTCTGCAGACTTACTTGAAATAAGCTCTATTTTGTTCACTCAGGTATTTTTTTGCTGGAAAGGCAAATTTCCAAGAAGAATCTGTGTAGATTTTTTTTTCTGACAGATTAATCTTTACAGCTGAAATACTAAAAATAATAGTAATATAAACTTTAACCAATAATTTGTTCTTGCTGCTAAGGGAGAAGGAGTAATAAAAGTTTCCTGTGCAAAGAACAGGAACAGATTAATTAATCACAATGTAGGCATGGCACAGTGAACAGGAAGCAACTAATTAAACAAATTCAAAGAAAGAAATAAGGTCTGTTAATGAAAGGGCAGTTGCAGACAGAAGCTGGATTTCCTGAGCAGCATTCAGGGTTGTTACGTCGGATTTTGCCTATGCAGATAGGAAATGCTGTTAAATTAAGTGATTTATGTGATTACTGTTCTAGTTCTTCTAGCTCAGAGCTTTCCAAACTGTGTGTCGCGACACAAAAGTGTGTCGCCACACACAGCGTGGTGTGTCGCCACACCACCCGGAAGCGGTGGCGTGCGCGTGCACGGCAGCAGCGGTAGCGGCGCGGCATCAGTCCTTCCGCGTTTTAGTGGAGGCTGCAGTCGCTGCCGCCACCGCCGTGCACACACACGCCGCCGCACGCCCCCCCGCGCCGCCACTGTGCACGTGCCCCCCCCTGCGCCGCCGCCGCCGGGGCCACTGGTGTGTCGCCAGCGGCGGCACTTTGGAAAGTCCTGTTCTAGCTGATTGATGGAAAAGCAATGCCAGGGTATAATCCTAAAGCTTGCAAAGGTTGGCTGAGGAAGAATCCTAATGCTAGCAAATTTGTGCAAATGAAGGCCAAGAAACACAACTTTTAGAAGTGGAGTTTATTCTAGCATCTTAACAGACAAGTTCTGGTACATGCTTTGGTTAAAAAAGGGAGGAAAAATATGTTCACATAAATTACTTTTGGCAAAGTGCATTTTGTAATGAAAGAAGGGAAAAAACCCACAAACCCTTCCAAAAATATTCTGGATTTCATTTTGGAGTCTCATTCAATAAATCCTGATAACTCCCTATTCTGTACATTCAGTGGAGAGTGGATGGCATTTTATTTATTTGATTGTTTGTTTAAAAACCCACCATTCCCCACCCCCTTTCCTTGCAATCAAGTCACTGTTCATTGTTCTGGCTACAGTTACAAGCTGAAGACTTAAATTCAAATGCATGACAAAAAAATTATTGAGTCAGTGAAAATAATGTATGCTGGAGTAGGCAATGTGATGTCCTTGAGCACTAGCGTGCCCACAGATGCTGTCCTTGACACTCACTAGGCTCCCTGACTCATCTGACTTTATTTTTTAATTACTTTAATTAAAAAAAAATTAAATGGCAAGCCACCATGTTGCAAGGCACCAGCCTTCAACAAAATCTTAATTTACAGGAACACTTCTAGACCCCATATTGGTATCTTTAGAAAATAAAAATTAATGGCATTTGAAGCAGAGTGCCATGCTTTGAAGTCTGCTCATCTGCCCAGAAAAAAAATAAAACAAAAAGTAATTTAGAGTGACAGCATCTTTGGGTACCTCAGGAGGAGAGCACTGGGGATTAAGCACACCCTGTGCCTCCTAATAGAAGGGAGTTTTGTGGCTGACTCTGTTCATCATGACAGCCACTTAATAAGAATGCCTGCTGGCTCCAAGTATTGCCTACCTCAGTGTCTGTCCAGGGCTGCAGGTTGAAACTCTTCATTCTTCATGCAATCATCCCCTTTTTGATCAGACACTCCATGTACAAAATAGAATATTGGATCTTGCTCTGAAGCTCTCATTATATTTATGATGCATGACACACTGGAGGAGAATCACATGTGTAGAATTTAGCAAGTGGTGCCAAATGGTCACACTCCAGCCCACGAGTGTCCATACCTGACTATGATGAGACCAAAGTGACAAAACATGTATTGTGACATCACAATGCAAGCTATGCTGATACATTCTTGTATTGTAACATTACTAGCATTAATCCAAGAGGAAGATAGGGATGGCTGGAACATGGGCATCCACAAAATGTTTCATCATTCCTTTTGTGGATGCCCATGTTCCAGCCATCCCTATCTTCCTCTTGGATTAATGCTATCTGAAACTAGCAAGTAGCACCATTTGCAAGCATGAGTATGCATGTGTGTCTAAATCAGAGATCTCTCTCTGAAGCACAGCTGGCAACCTTTCAGCACATACAGGCTTTGGAGGGTGACAGTGGTGACAGGATTTCCAGGCTATTTAAGGCTGGTTGTCTCTGGTTTTAGTAAGATAAGCTTAAACAAACCTTGAGCATCTTTTAGTTATTTCCTGCCCAAACATTCAGGAGAAAATTATGGTTCTATATCTCAGTGTCACACTTTCTGGGGACTCCAGTAAAAGGGGGCTTAAGGACCACATGAGGGATGTAGGCTGAAGAATGCCCATCTCTTCCTTAAAAGAATGTTGGGGAGAAGTATAAATGTCAGATTAATAACATAGTATTAAGAGAAGCGTCACTTTGGAAACATATTTTGAATTTGGAAATCAGTGCTTGACTACTGTGTCATCTTGCTAGGTTTTCTTGATACTGTTAATGCTACTCATTGAAAGGTTTTGTACAATTTTTCTGTCTTCTCCATATTGGTTCTACCCACCCCCCACTAAAAGGTGTTCTGGGGATATATGTCAAAGTTACTGCACAATAGAAATATTTCCTAGAAGCATCCTGGATAAATGGTATTCCCAGGCTGGGGCTGTTATTGCTACCCAGACATTTTAAAGTCTTGATATCCTGTTTGGCAACAGATGTAACACATGGAGTGCTTTGAGATTAGTGTTTTGTTAGCAATTTCCTCACCTTTAAGCAGCAATGTGGATGGACTCAGTTACAGTGGCGATGAGTGCACCATTGGGAGACTTGAAAGAACAGGTTAGGGATAGATCGTCATGGAGAAAATCTATGTGGTTGCTAGAAGTCAGAAATGACTTGATGGCACATAATCAATTCACAAAATATTAGAGGGGGTCAGATGACATCATCTTCCATTTGTAGCTTCCTTGCTTGTTTCTTTTGTCATTTCCACCTTTTTTCTTATTGTAAAAATGTTGTCCAGAAGGGTTGATTCACCATTTTCTTTCCATTGGTGGTAATAGCAACTATCTGTCTAGCAGCATTCCTAAACTGTCCTTACACTGAAATTCTGTACCCTTTTCTTGGGTATTAAATTCCTTTGAATTTAATTTATTATTCTGGGTAGATATGTACAAGATGCCATTGGTAATAAATAATATGAGCATACAAATCTTTGTAACGGTCAAACTCTTTCTTACACTAAAGCGAAGTTCTCAGTTTTTGCTATATATAATACAGAAGTTACATAGATTAAAGTATGTGATCTTACAACTTTGAGAGTCTTCATAAGCTCTCTATTATCACCTTGAAAAACTTCCTAACCTCTTCATACCTGCTCCCGGAATCTTTGGGCCTAAGAGCTGCTTACAGTTCACTACAGCATCCACCAAAATGTGAGTCCAATATAAACCCCTTAGGAATAATTAGGTACTTCTCTTGAAACCTAATAAAATTTACTATATAAAAAAAGAAATAATTAGGTACTGAGGGGAGGGCTTTCCTAAGGTTTAGTGATACCGATCCCTCACATCTTCAGCCATCTGTCCTAAAGATACTGTTGGAATAATCCTGGTGTCACCTTTGTCAATATGGGAATGGTTTCTTATACTGGAGATAGTTGACAAGCAAAGAGTATTCCTGTTCTGCAAAGGAACAATTCACTAATTAGACTCATAATGACCATTTAAGCATATGCTTATGCCTTCTGACACTTTCGTATTTCAAATCAGGGGAAAATGGAGCAGAATATTTTGACAATTAACTAACAGAAAGAGCCCATCAAATATGTTGTCTCAAATTCAGATTTGACAAGTAAGACCTAGTACCTTGGCATATGGCTTCTACAGCTGACTAACATGTCAACATTTTGCTGATGTTCAATCAACATAGTCAATGCTTCAGATCCATTGACACATAGATGATGTGTAGTTCAATCCTGTGTAGATTTATTTAGAAGTACGTTTCACTTTATTCAGTTGACATTGTAAGAAGAGAAGCAGGTTAGTCTATGGTAGCCAAAAATTGGAAAGAATATGGTAGCACCTTTTCCAACTAACCAATTTTATTAAAAGGTATAAGCATTTGTGAGTTGCAGCTCACTTCATCAGATGCATCATGATGTAGTGAGATGCAGCTCATTAAAGCTTATGCCTTTTAATACAATTGGTCAGTTGGAAAAGGTGCTACCAGACTCCTTCTGAACTATTCAGTTGAGATTCCCAAGCAAATGTTCACAGAAATTGCTGTCTTAAATGAATCCAGAGCAAGCATTGTCATTCTGCCAGCAGCAAAGGCACAGAGGGTCACACTCTTTGCACTTTGCTGGGTAAGTTGAAATTATTGTGAGGATATTGGCCAACAGTCCAGGTTCATGTTTTGCACTAAACACATACACACACAAGGGAAGAAAGCTTTGCTTTGGGCATGGCTCCAAAAGGTTTCCCAGGCAGGACTAGGCTGGGAAATAGCTGATAGGCCCTTAGGAAGAAATCCAATTTTGATTAACCTAAAAGGGATGAGTGTAAAAGTACAAGCACAAGTTGACCCTTTGGCCATCAGCCGAAGCTGTGTTTACCAGAATACAGAATTGTTATCATGAGCTGCCTTTTCCCCATGATTGTATGCCAAGCACATGTTAGTGAAAGCAGAAGGAAATAATGTGTTCTCTCCAGAGGGCAGAAAAAAAGGAGCCTTTGTTCATGTAATTTCTAACAATATTTCTGTATCTCAGATCTTAAAGCTTAAGAAATATACCAGATATCTTTGCTGGTGAAGGCTGGTTTAGCTTTCTTCCTGCAGTTCTATCAATCCTACCTGCCAGAGAAAACAAGGAACCTTATCTCTGCAAGGAATGATATCAATGTGCTCCAGTAATGAAACACATTCAGAAACGAAAACAAAAAGCTTTACCTCTGTCTCATTTCCCCCCAATTGTGTACTTTTCTATAACTTAGCCCCTCCCCTTTTCTTGCCACCCTTTCCATGAATCAAACAGTATGACACACATGCAAAATGAGAGGCAACATCATGTCTGAAATCAAGCAAACCCATCAGGAGTTCACATTAAGCATGGTCACAGACACCAACTGCAGCAACTCCATGGGATCATAGACTGTAAGTTTCTCTGGAGACAAAGGAATGGAAGGGAAGAGCTGTCAATCAGACTTAAACACACATTGATTACTGTGATAGATTCTTCCCCACCCAGTTCCCACTGTTACTCAAAGTGGGAAAAGATGGGCCACTTCCACTGATGTTGCCATACAGCTTGGAGTGCTTCATTAACATGAATCCAAAAACAATGACATTTCATCTGAAATGGTTATTGGCTGAGGGTCGTAGTCAAAACATTTAGGTTTAAAGAAAACCAGAATTCATCCCCCACCCTAGCCCCTTCCATTCCCAGAGTCTCATGCAAAAAGTATCAGAACCAAAAAGATGCTGGACAACCATCATGTGGCTTGGAGCAGCTCCCACTGTTGACCCAGAATATCCGACTGGCAGATGTTGGTCACTAATCTGCTGGACTCATTTTCTAAGCATAGGCCACTGACAAAATGCTGGATGAAGCTACCTTTCATCTTCCATTTCTGCAAGGGGGAAATAAGGAAGAAAAGAAAAAGAATAGCATCAAGATATGAAACGTGTCCTCTTCTTTCTTACATTTCTTATTTTCTCTGTATGTCCCAAAATAGCTATTTATTAAGTGGAAACAGTAATAATTAAGCAAGTTTATGAATTTCTTCTTCAATGCACATCACCATTTTACATTTTGATTAGGCCTTTTCCTAATCTAGCTGGGCTTGGCTGATCTTCACAAGCTAAGCTGGTCGGAACTGGTTAGCTCTTGGATGAGAGACCACCAGGAAAGTCCGACTGGGAATTTGAAAATAAAAATAACTTATAAGCCAACAACAACAAACCGCCCCCATATCGTGGGCAGGAAAACCACATAAAAGTGTCCATGCAGCCACCAGGATTGAGCTTGAGTTGAAGGAGATTTTACTTACAAAAGATTCAGGATCCATCCCTCCATGAAACATCCTTATTTTTCAGCAAACCTTCTTAATGATAAAGGACCACAAAATCTATTAGCTATATTATCCAATTTGTGAAGAAGTCATTAAGGCTGTCTTTCTTAAAAGGGTGGAACAAATAAGGAGTTTGGATTCCTGGAGTTCTGGCTGAGGAATATAGAAATCAAACTAATCTATTTTTGAACCACTGACACTGGACTGCTTTTGCTCCTTGGCAAATCCTCTGTTTTTAATTAAATGACATACCCTAACCCTAACCCTTAGTATTCATTATCCAACTGTATCAGTACTGTAGCTAGGACAGACCCCTTGGAGTATAAAGGCACACGTAGGGACCCAATGCTTTCCTAGACGGATTTCTATGTATCTAAAGAGGGAAAGCATCTGTATATTCTCCTGGAAACTTCAATATTGAGGTAACATACCCTCCTTTTTATAATTGGATATCTATTTGAGTACATAAAAAGATGCAACCTCCAACCAATCGTGATAACTATTGCCTGGTCTCCAACCTTCCGTTTTTGAGAAAATTGCCAAGATAGTGGTGGGGCTCCAACTATTGGGTTTTTTGTTTGTTTGTTTGTTTGTTTATTTATTTATTTATTTAATTTATTATTTAAATTTATATGACCGCCCATCTCCCCCAACGGGGGACTCTGGGCGGCTTACAATAAAAATAAGATTAAAATAAGATTAAAATACAATATAAATACAATATGACATAAATAAATATAAATATAAAATCCAAGCTGGCAAATTAATCTCAAACAATAGGGAGGGTATTAAGATACTAACCTAGAACAAAAGGTCGTTCTAGAGGAACCTGATTGTCTGAATCCTTTTCAGTCAGGATTCTTATCAGGGTAGAGGAGGAAATTATTTGGGTCACTCTGGTGAACAACCTGCATCAGAGCCTGAAAGAGGGGTGGTCCTGATTCTTTCTGACCTCTCAGAAGCTTTAAGCCCCATTACCCTCTGGACCACCTGCAGGGCTGGGCACTGCCCTTCAGTAGTTCTGTTCCTTCTTCAGTGGGCAGTGGTAATAGGGGATAAGAGGTCATCCAGGGGAGGAGAGTCACTTGTGGGGTGCCTCAGGGTTCCTCTCTCTCCCCCATATTATTTCACATTGATGTGAAGCCACTAGTGGAAGACATCCATTGGATCACAGTTGTGCCAAATTATAAATCACCTCCCAGGCCGAGCCAGACATATACTGGAAGTTCTGGCCTGGTACCTGGAAGCTGCTAGAGTCAGAGATCAAATCCCTGCAAGATTAAGGTGCTGTTGCCCAGAAACCATCTGGCATTGTAAGGTAAAGGTAAAGGTCCCCCCCGCACATTTGTGCAGCCGTGTCCGACTCTAGGGGCCGGTGCTCATCTCCGTTTGTTAGCCGAAGAGCCAGCGTTGTCCGAAGACGCTTCCACGGTCATGTGGCCAGCATGACGCACGCAGAACGCTGTTACCTACCCACCGAAGTGGTAGCTATTCATCTACTTGCATTTGCATGCTTTCGAATTGCTAGGTTGGCAAGAGCTGGGGCGAGTGCGGGAGCTCACTCTGCACACAGGGCTAGGGATTCGAACCTCCGAACTTGCGATCTTCCAATTGACGAGCCTGGCGTCTTACCCGCTGAGCCACCACGCCCCTTATCTGGCATTGTACTCCAATGATAATTCTGGATTGGGAAGCGTACCACCTGAAGTGTCAGGTCTGTCTTAGAGATCCTTCTAGATTCACAGCTACCACTAGATAGTGTGGACGATCTTTGACTAGTTTTGACTGGTGTACCAGTTGCATTCCTTCCAGAAGCATGATGCCCCGGTAGCTGTTACCCATAGCCTCATAGCCTCTCAGCTCTACTACCACAATATGCTGAACATGAGGCTATCTTTCAAAGCTACCCAGGAGTTACACTTGATGCAATCTGTGAAAAGGCAGCAGAAAAGAGAGGAAGTACACAGGTATTTCTGTGTAACAGCTGGATATTGCTTAACTGTTTCTTCTGCCCTGTGACTTTACCTAAATCGTATGTTCTGTGAAACGGAGGCATGAAACAGAGGCCCAATCCCTTCTGCCCCAGACAGCCAGCTTTGTATTTCTCTCCTCCTATGAGTTTAGAAGTCAGCTAGTATAGCGTAATGAAGCTTTACATAAATAGCAACCACAGTATGGATCGGGAAAGATGAAATTTCAAAATACAAATTGTGCGGCACCTCTACTAAAGTGTAGATGAGAGTGTTCTGTAGCTGAATGGTTAGAGTCCTCTCGTCTACTGGGCCTTTGTCATCTTCTTTAGCAAGACAAAAGGTTCTTTTATGACAACATGCTCTCAGTAGCCTTACATCCCACAGATATAAAACTGATTCTTGTCTCATCTGCTTGACTGACAAGGGCAACAAGGGACAAATCTGTAGCTTCAATCAAACGAGTGAAATTCAGTGGTTGATAGAGCACACGCAAGGAGGAAATAGCTGGCAGTGCTGTCCAGTTGACCTGACCTTTTTTACATTAATGCTAGAGAGCACAGTAGGCATTCCTCCTGAGTCATTCTTCTCAGGCTAACATCTGGACACAGTTGTAGACTATCAAGATCTGTGTCTCTGGCTGCAAATATATGGATATTAAAATTTATAAATATCCAATGAAAGGGCCTTCTTAGCTTTTGTCATTAGTTCTTTGTCTTGGAAGCAACACCTGCACCTCTTTTTCCATTTTCCAGGACATTGTTTGTGTAGCTGCAATTAGCACCAGGCTGCAGTCATATCAGGGGATCTTTCAATGGCCTAAATAGCAGTTCTTCTGCACCCTTTGAAAAGAATCAGAAAAAGTGCTTCAGACTCAGGTGAGCCCAGCACCAACTGCTACTCATGGAAGAAGCCTCTACTTGAGCCTGACAAAAAAGTTGCGGCTTCTTTAAGGAATCCACTGATTAAAGTTAAAGCCACCTCGAGTGCTATATGGACAGGAAAGCAGGATATTAACCAAACACATAAATAAACAGCAGCAGCAATGGCAAATAGGGATGATGCGGTCTCAGCTGCTGGGGATGAAATAGTGTGTGTGCAGACCGCTCCAAAATTTGGAAATAACTGCTAGCCATGCAGATGTATAAATTATACCTGACCATTTTCTACACCTATATCTTCTTGCAGCCGTAATTGTGGATTAAATGTACTTTAATAGCTTTCACATATGTGTAAGAAAAATACACATTGCCAGCTTTGTGTAAGCTGCCCAGAGCCTATTGGAGTGTGCGGCCATAACAAATTTAATGAAACAAACTAAATTGTGTGTGTGCATTCATGCCAGTTTGGTGTAATGGTTAACAGCTCTAGAGTAGGAGACCGTGAGTTCTAGTCCACCCTTAGGCATAGAGCCAGCTGGGTGATTTTAAGCCAAACACTGTCTTTCAGCTCTATACTGGGAAGCCAAATCAAATCGAATTATCCATTCAGTCGTATCTGACCCTTGGCGATTCCATAAACCACTCCATGATTTCCGATCTGGAAATCATACTGGAAATATACTGGGAAGTCAAACACTTCTATTAAAATCCACACTGGACCAGCATCCAGTGGACTGATTCAGGCTGAATATATACTGTATGTATGTATGTATGTATGTACGTACGTACATACGTACGTACAGTATATCAGGGAAGATTATAGTCCAGGTTCACAAACTGAGGCAAGTCTGACCAAAGATTTAGAGCCCTTACTCTAGCATATGGAGAGGCCCCTCACAAAATGGCTTACAATGACCAATTTCAAAGCATCCATCGATCAGAAAGTGAGTTAACTGCCAGATGTCCTCTACTTTATAGTGGGACCTTACAAGATGCTACGGCTTTGCAACATGCAGAGTTCATACTTAATTCTTTTAATTCCAAGTATCTTTTTAAAACCAAGTGGGGAGGGAGTCTCACAGGCACAAAGAGGCTACATCGGGGCCCAAGGACATCACCTGCCCACCCCAGCCTTAAATGGTCCCTTGCCCATTCTGCACTGCACTTCAATGACTGCAGCATCACCCAAGAGCAAAAGGAACACAGCATCTCTAGATAAAAGTCACCATAAAGGTCACAATATGTATATGTTAAGCTGCCCAGAGTTGGGCAGCCTAAAATTTTGAAATGTAAATAATTATAAATAAATAAATAATCTAAATTAGTACCACGACAAACAGAACCGAGATAGCCCAGATGAGATTTAACATACATGTTTAGGCTAGTTGTGCCAGAAAGAAAAAATCCTGGGAGGAATACCCCCAACATTAGAAAACAGTTTTGTTTTCAGCAGAGAGATGATATGAACCAGTGTTTCTCGACCTTGGCAACTTGAAGATGTATGGACTTCAACTCCCAGAATTCCCCAGCCAGCCATGTTGAAGTCCCCACAACTTCAGGTTGCCAAGGTTGAGAAACACTGATCTAAACTAACCTTACAAATGGGTTATGAAGACAAACTCTTCTACATCCCCTGCAATCTTTTTGTATTAGGCACAGGAACATTCCCTTAATAGCGCCAATTAGAGCTCATGTTTCTTTCGGAAAATTGGAGATCAGGGATTCTGTTTGTGCGTTTAAGAAAGATTGTTTTGGAGACCGTGGAGTTGTGTCCCTTTTGATTTGGATTCTAACCCATTCAGGACTAGAGCTATCTTGATTGCTGAGTATAAGACCATTCCCCTAGGTCTCTCTGCAGGTCTCTCTTTCCATTGCTTATTTTTCTGAGACATCTTTCTGAAATGCTTGGGACTCAGGGACTCAGTATTGAGGTGGTCCTAGTCTTTCTTGCAGGCTGGTTCCAGAAGCTGACATTAAGGCATTCTGGCCAGTTGTCTTTGTAATATCTGTATTATTATTATTATTATTATTATTATTATTATTATTATTACTATTTGAGATAATCCAACAATAATCCCCATCATTTTAATCTGATTTTAGGAAGGCAGTACAGTAATATTCCGAACCAGCTTCTGAGGACAGTGAGGGAAAACCCTGAAACTTAATCAGGAGAGAAGGATTTTTGCTTAAGGAGCAGTTATTCCAGGACTAGGTGTATGATCTGTTTATATGAGGTTGCATTTCCTCTGAAAAATAACTGCAATTTATTTATTTATTTGTACATTTATCTTCTGACTTTCAGGAATAAAATTAGATTAAAGATGGTTTAAAATAAAATACAAATTCCAACGTGTGCTAACTGAAGTTTCGTGTGTGGAAATGAGAACCAAATTCTTTTTAGCTGTGGCCCTCTTTTTGTGGAATATTTTCCTGAAGAAAACTGTCTAGCTTTTTTTGCCACTTGGTAAAAATACACTTTTCAAGTGGCTCTTATTTTATTTCTGATATAATCTAGATTAAAATCGTTTTACTGTCATGTGTTTTAACACTGTGCATCTGTATAATATACCTTGTGTTAGACAATGACCTGGATTAGTCTGATTGTTTGATTATTAGTTTCACCAAAAGAGAGAAGAATTGACTGAAAATGTCTATCACTTTTTACTGTCTATCTAACGCAGTTCATAACTGGTGATTAAGAAATTCTTTGGAAAGGAAAAATATTGGGACTTCTACTTCTGGTGATTAGCAGGGGCTAAATACCTTTGAGGTCCCTTCAAATTTTACACATTTCTTTACATGTGGTGATAGACATCATAGTTTTCTGGATTAGGGGCCTACTAAGTTGTAACCACTTTTAAGTGCAGTTGATTCTGTTCATTGGTTTTTCAGTAATGGCCCATAACAGCAGGGTACCTAGCAAACGTTTTCTCTCACTAATGAATGACATCAAATAAAAGAATGCCTCCATTAATCGCAGAACTTGAAATACAGCAGCTGTTTTTACAATCATTCAGTTCAGTGAAATCATAAAATAAGGAAGGGCATAAGAATGAGAACGAAGGGCAGAGATAACAGGCAGGGGGCTGCATTTCCAGAACCCTTGCATCTTGTAATTAGCTACCTACTAACAATGGGCTTCATTTCATTAATTTCTCCCATATCCCATCCTGCTGTTCCATTTTTCAAGATGCCAGCTAGAGAGCAGTAATATAATGCAGCTATGTGACGTTCACCCTTGTTTGAAATTTTGCATCTGATAGCTTTATTGAGGGCCAGCTCTAGACATTTTGGCACCCTAGGCAAAGTCATGTTCTGGTACCCCCTATGGCAGGGCTTTCCAAAGTTTTCCCGCGGCGACACACCAACCGCTGTTGGTGTGTCGCCATGGGAAAACCCGGAAGTACCGCCATTGCGGCAGCACGCAAAAACCTGGAAGCACTGCTGCCGCTTTTGTTTTTTGCGTGCCGCTGTTGGTGTGTCGCCGCGGGAAAACCCGGAAGCGCCGCCGTTGTGGCAGTGCGTAAAAACACGGAAGTGCTGCTGCTGCTTTCGGATTTTGCGCGCCGCCGTGGCTGTGGCGCTTTCGGATTTTCGCGTGCCGCTGTTGGTGTGTCGCCGCGGGAAAACCCGGAAGCGCTGATGGCGTGCCATCAGCACTTCCGGGTTTTGACGCGACACATCTGGGCCCCGCAGGCGACACACTTTTGTGTCGCGACACAGTTTGGAAAGCTCTGCCCTATGGTTTGGCTCATCTTCTGATTTTGTTAGGAATTTCAAAAAGGCAGCCTCTTGTTGTTGTTTTTTTCTTTGAGTTTTCGAGCTTGGCACTTATGATTTTCAGCCCTGGACAATTTTTCTCTTTTCTCGGACATTTTCTTTTCTCAGACATTTTCACCCTATTTACTGTGCTGTATTATTGCACTACTGTACAATACTGTTGTACAGTACAATACAGGCCATGCTGGCATACAGAGTGTGCTGTTATTGCTTTCCTGGGTATAACTTTGATAAGCTGATAGTCACGTGACTTGCTTGCTCAGGGCCTTCCTATCAAACCTTCGTCTTGCTTCAGTAATATTATCAGCTTCCTGAGGTCCATAGCTGTAATAGTAATTTATCTTTCATGACTTACAACCTCTGGTTGGTGTGCTATTGACTACCACTTGACCAACTTGTGGGTAAGTGTTTTTGAAAAGCGTAGAAAGAAAAAGTTCTAAAGCAACAAGGAAAGATGATCAGATTTTATACTCATATTGTGTATTTCAGAAGTCTTTTCAATTTTGGCACCCCCTAAAATTTGGCAACATGACCGCGGAAGCGTCTTCGGACAACGCTGGCTCTTCGGCTAACAAACGGAGATGAGCACTGGCCCCTAGAGTCGGACACGACTGCACAAATGTGCGGGGGGAACCTTTACCTTTTAAAATTTGGCAGCCTAGGTTGCACAGGCCTAGAACCAGCCCTGCTTTATTGCATAAAATAATTACTAAGAATGCACCAGCTTTGGGCCTAGCACATTGAGGATGAGATCTGTTTTAGTAAGGAAGATAAAGAACACTGGAAAACTGAAACAAAACAAACAGCTCTGCCTCCCCGCAAAAACCTATCTACGTGCAGCCTTTATTTTAGGGCTGAAAAAAAGTGACTGGTACAAAGTTGGCTTCCATGCTTAACACAGGACTAGAACTTAGGTCTCCATGCTCACAGTCCAGTAACCACTAGGCCAAACTGGTAATCACAACTACCTTACAGTATTTACCCCAAAGGAAGCAGTCCTGAATGTAAGAGACTTCCTCCAATCTTCAAAAGGAAGAGTAACAGAAATAAATATTAGAAGCACACACAAAATTCCCATGTTATCAACCAGAGCTGAAATCAATTCTGGAGAGTTCCCTACCTCACTATAAATATGATTAAGTGGGTGCGTGCGCCCACATCCTGGTCAGAAACCATACTCAAAAAATGGCAGGGATTAAAAAAGCAATAATATTAATTGAGTTGGTAACCACCAATTACATTAATTGCCTGTAAAATAAGGCATCCAATTTATAAAATCAATCAATCCCTTATCTGCATACACATCCACACAAACCACGCTTTCTCATGCATGCACATCCTCTCACGCACACACATCCTCCTTCCAGCAGAAACAGCAGTCAAGAGGAGGACAAGGGAACAGATCAGAGATGGGATATTTGAGGAAGGGAGTCACTCAGCACGGCATAGGAAAGAAAAGTGGGGAAAACAAAACTGAATGGAAATGAACAGGAGGTTGAGGAATTATCCAGGGAAGGTACTGCTCTCCACATTTAGGGGGTGAGCATCTGCAACGAGACAAAAAAGAGGAAGGAGTTACTTTGCTTTTGCCTCCCTGAGCACTGGGGTCTCTAGAAAAATGGGGTTGGAGTTCAGAGAAGGTGGAGGTTCCATCCATGGGCATCATACCAACCTTGATAGTCCTAAATGAGACAAAAGTCTCTTTTTCCTTTAGCCAGCTTCTCTTTCAGTAAACCCTGCTTCCTTACAAGAGCATCTACCTCTATTTTGTTTAAGGCTTTGATGTCATTTGGGCATGGCAGCTCAGAGGCAGCCAGCGCAATGCTTTCAGGACCAGTGTTATGTACTCCTATTTAGCCACCCCACTTGACAATTAAGCAGCTATATTCTGCATCAGTTGCAGCTTTTAAACTGCCTTGTGTAGGGTATAAGGCTCAAAAGAAGTTTTTAAGGACATGGATCAAAGCTAGGTTGTCCCAATTCAGATAGGATTGTAGCTAAAGCTTTTCCATGCTATTGAGACCACCTGCACTCCTAGCAAGAGACAGAAATTAGGGAGAATCCCCAAGTGATACCCTTGTTCTTTTGGAGAGAGTGCTACCTCATTAAAAATCTGCCAATTTCCTAATTTCTGAATCTGGGAAACCTAGTACCTCCATCTTATCCAAATTCATCTTTGGTCTGTGGACTTCATCCAATCCATCCCTAGCTCTAAGCAACTGTGAAGGCCCTGCTACAGGTGAAAGGAGAAACAGAGTTGAGTGTTATATGACGACACCACATTTCAAATGACCTCTCCAGTGAGGTCAGGCAAATATTGAACAGCACAGGAGAATGATTAGAATCCATAACACCAGATACAAATCTCCCTTCTTCACTATTTAGGGGATGAGAGGGCAGGTAATAAAAAGAGGCATGACTGCACATTGCCACCAGCTTTGTCCAGATCACACTTCCAAACCAAGTGAGACAGCACTATGTCAGTTTGCTCCTGAATTCTTGCACTGCTATTGTGACAGAAGCTTTGAGAACATTGTAAACCAGCACCTTTCAACATGTGATACTGAGGGGGTGGCAGGGAGGAAATGATTGGGGGGGGTGTCCCCTGAATTCTATAAAATAACAGGAAAAAATTAGTGTGGAACAAGAAAATCAATAGACAGAGCCCAATGCCATGTCTAGGAGACTAGTTTTTGTATGTTAGCTATTCCTTGCCATAATCTGTTCCAGTGATGATCTTTCCATGGTGGAGACCACATGCTATATGAAAAGAATAGCACAGAAGTTATTCACGTACGAGTCATTATAAGACATATTGCTTACTTAATACCAAGACTGGGCTTGGGAAACACAGTGCTTCAATGGCGCTGATTTTTCCTGCGTAATATCAAAAACTGATGGCTTCTGTTCCACTCCTCAGCATCTCTCACACAGCTCCATCATCTGTTCTTTCCAATGTCTATAGGAGACTAATGGAAGAAGAGTAGAGCTAGAAGAGTCACAGTCAACTAATCTGGATAGTGGTGTGGAACTGGTTCTGCATGAGATTGCAATTCCCCTGAAAAATGGAAGTACATTGGACACAAACATATGTGGAGAAGCCCAGTTAATGGCATAAGTCAGGAGTACTTTTTTTAATCAGCGGAAGATGATTGCAGCCAGACCAGGTCTCAATTATCCATGTGTTGTTGTTGTTGTTCAGTTGTTTAGTCGTGACCGACTCTTCGTGACCTCATGGACCATAGTACGCCAGGCTTTCCTGTCCTCCACTGTCTCCCGGAGTTTACTCAAATTCATGTTCATTACTCAAATTCATGTTCATCCATGTGTTAGGTACCTCCAAATTATATTAGCACAACACTTTACATAGTAATGCTTCTGAAACCGACTAAGAAATTTCAGCTAGGCCAAAATATGATTGTCCAGATGCTGGTGGAGAAAGACATCTGGGCACCAGCTTAATCAGCTGTCTATATGCATATTCAAGACCTAAATGGTTTATATATGTTTCCACTTATATTACCCTGCCTGTTCACAGCTGAAATCTGTTTTGAAGGCCTTATTTGCTTCCCCACTATGTAGGAGCATTTAGATGATTATCTGCCACAGAGAGGCCTCTTTTGTAGTGGCTCCTCAGCTTTGAAACTACCTCTCCTCCACCATTTAGTGGCTGAGTTCACACTTGCCCTAAGCCATAATGGAGTTAGCTTTTTTGTGAGTCAGCACAATGTATGAATCCAGACATTATGGTTGTAAATTGTGGCTTATATCTTAGCCTAATGTGTGAATCCAGTCAACTGAGATGGCTCTCCTGGTCCATTTTAATTGTGGAAGCTGCAGGCTCCTGTCCTCAAGTGGAGGCGTGACTTGATGTGGTGTTTCATAAAAGGCATCAGCTAAGAGTGGTAGGCAGCATTACTGCAAAGTGTTTGTCAGGTGCTTGAAAAACTGGAGGATCAATCACTCAGTTTTTGCTGCAAGAATCCTCACTGCGCCCTGGGAAGTAGATTCTGTGAAGGTCTTAAGAGGCAATTGGAGACCTAGTTCAAAGGCTGGCTAGTGCACATGTAGCAATCACCTGCAGAGAAGATCAGTTATAGCCCTAATTTCAACTGTGAGAGTTTTCTTGGCATATGTGTTGTGACAGCTTTTAGAGATATCTTACTTTAACCAATTCTCTTGGAGAACTTCTGCTTATGCTTCCTGTAGACAAGATTTCAAAAGCACGACAGTCCTTGTTTAAAGTTTCCAAGACCCACAATTGATTAAAATGTCATGAAAGAATTGATAGTGTTGGACCTAAAGCAAGGGCCATTCAAAATTCCTTAGGGTTGCCAATAGCCAGATCCAAAAAAGTTTCCTCCTTTAATATCAACATGATCAAAGTTGTTTTACAACTGCAGATTATCAATGACCTAAGTGCTACCTTAACAGGAGATGCTAAGCTTACCCCAGATAAAGGAAAGTCTCCAGTGCCAGGAATCAGGACTCTTTTTCTTTGTGTATAGGATTAAAATCAAATGTTCTCATTAGATTTGCCACATTAGCAGGTTGCAATTTAAGGCAGTTCTTACCATCTCTTTCATTTGCTTTTAATTTTTTTTAATAAAGGCCATTTAAAGCTTCATAAATTGTATTTTTGTTGCATGTGGTAGTAACTGCAGTAAAGCCACAGGCCTTTCTCAGAAACCACAAACAAGAAGTGCTTTAAAAAAAACAACAATCCAGAATGCAACTGGAATTATGCCTTATCCCAGCGTGGCAACATTTCAGGGATATTCTGGGGAAGAACATGGGTCCAAGTGGCAGTCACCAATGTTGTCTTTAATGACACGTGGCTTCTGAATGGAACACAACCATGACATACCCTAATACCTGAGGGAATTATAAATCGGAAAGTGGCAGGAAATGGTGGCTGATTGATGGTGGCTCTCTCTGATACTCTGTTGTTGGTAACTTTGGCGTTTTTAATTGTAAAATGCTTTATAATTGTTAGTTTTTATGTTGTGTTTTAATTGTATGCTGCCCAGAGTCACGTTCTGTGTGATGGGCGGCTATATACTGTAAATGTCATACATACATACATACATACATACACTCTCAGAAAGATCCTCACCAAAATTTAACTCCTAATTTCAGAAACTCGAGTTTCAAGGTTAAAAACATTGCATGCACTAGTTTCCCATATGCATATAGAGTCACAGCAAAAGTAGGACACTAGATTTCTTCATCTGAGGTTATTCTCCTGGCACAAGAATCATTTTTCCCAAGTATAAGATGTTCTATAGGAAAACAACCCAATCCATTGCTTCAAATCTGTTTGAATGCAATGAGCGTCTGTCATTAATTGTGTGAAATATTTTCCCACTCCTAATGTTGGTAACATACTGTGATTTGTGAATTGTTCTTTTATATGCCTCTAGTTTAGGCTACAGTTTGGTACCCAGTTTCTTGGGTATATCAACTTCTTTGAACACAATGGAATTGTGATGGGGTTCATTTATGAAGAGGAATGCATAGCATGACATACTCGTCTAGCATGATATCCCTCTTCTAAAAAAATTAATAGTCCAGATATCAACCAGGCTGGTTCCCCTCTCCTCCCCAATTACATCTACAGTTCAAGAAATTTTGTTTTTAATTCATTGTTTATTTTCCTTAGTCCAGGAATGAAGAAGCTATGTCCCTGCAGACATTGTAAGATTACAACTTCCATGTGCCTTTTCTATTGGCCAATGCTAACTGGGGATGATAATAGTTCTAATTCAAATCATCTGGAGGATAACTGGTTGGAGAAGGCTGATCCTACTGTACATGCCACACAGTTATGTGTCTCTAGCCATTCTCCAGTGGTCCCCTCCTCAACAAAACAGCCTTGTGCCTCTAGCACAATGTCCAGGACCATTTGTGAACACTGCACTCATACATTCTTACTAAAGAATGGGGAAGTCAGGAATGAAAGGCAGATTATAGGCTTTGCCATTTTACTAAAATCCTGCATCTATCAGGTTAATGCATTTGAATGTGTGTCTTTTCCAGCTGTATTCATGGCTTATACATCATCTTTGCTTTCCCTCTATTTCACTAAAATAAGTGAGTTGCCTGCCTCTAATGCTCCTTCCAGAGGAAGAACCTTTACAGCATCATACCAACCCCAACTTCAGTGAACTCTGAGGCAGACTGCAAAGTTCTTGCACATTACCATTCAAGGCTAATTGGAGAAAACAATTTACTCAGAGCAAATCTACTGAGTGCTTTTCCTGTAAAAGGCTTTGACCACGTATAACAGCACAAGGCTGATATTCAGACCACATACCAAGAATCAGAGATTGCACTTCATCTTCAGAGCCCCTGAATCACTCTTCCAAATGCATTGTAAAAATTAAGTCTACAACAGCCCTGCAGCTCAAGTGTCAGCAAAATCTGTGCAATACCTGTCTGCCATCTTTCTGGTTGCATGCCTCGATTGTGACTTGTGAGCCAGTGGAGAAGGAGGTGATTGAGAGGCACTTGTCCTGCTGCCTGATTAAAGGGTCACTGAAAATCCACTCCTTTGGGGGTAAAAAGCAAGAAGAGAATTCAGCATAATGTTGTAGTACAACATTTCCTCAATCGTTCCTGCTAAATCTATAGCTTTTGTTTGGAGTAGAAAGCCTGAGTCAAACACTTTTCCCACCTACATTTACCCATACAATTGCCTTCCAGCATGTTTCTGCCAGGGAAGGAGAAAAACTGCATAAATTGGGAAACCGGCAACCTTTATCAGAAGCACCTGCAGTTGCAGCAGCATTTGTGTAATGCTGTGATTGTGATCAGTGCTTGCAAAAAGTAATTGTAGGTTTCCGGTCTGACAGAAGGCCCTGAAGGCAAAGCCTCGGAGGAAATCAGCTGCCTGCTTTCAAGGTTTATCCAGTACATTGACTAGGTTAGTGCTGGGAGTGAGTTCGTGGGAATAACATTTATTTATTTGTTTATTCAGTTTGGATGCCAACCGACTCCAACAGATAATTAGACATGGCTAAAAAATGAAGGGGGGAAAAATTTTGCTATTCTACCTGTGTTAGGTAGAATAACTATGCTGGTTTAACAGATCAAGCTCAGTTAAGCCAGATATTGCTGATGATCTAGGCCAGGGGTCGGCAAACTTTTTTATGCCAGGAGTCATTTTGACATTTATAAAATTTATAATATCACTCGAGGGTCAGGGGGCGGGGTTTGAGGGTGGGAGCCAATCGCGTGGAAGGGGATGGGGTTTGCGGGCGGGGGCCAATCGCGTGGAAGGGGGCGGGGTTTGCGGGCGGGGGCCAATCGCGTGGAAGGGGGCGGGGTTTGCGGGCGGGGGCCAATCGCGTGGAAGGGGGCGAGGTTTGCGGGCGGGGGCCAATCACGCACACTTAGGGCCTGCTGCCGCCATGCCCGCCACCACGCACACCATGCCGCTGCCGCGCCTGCACCTGCCACGGCCGCTGCCGCGCCTGCACCCGCCACGGCCGCTGCCGCACCTGCACCCGCCACGCCTGCCTGGGGAAGAGCCACACTCAAGGGGCCAAAGAGCCGCATGTGGCTCGCGAGCCGCGGTTTGCCGACCCCTGATCTAGGCAGCTGGCATCATTTTAAAAAGCACTTTGTATATGCACTGTCCCATAGACTAGAATTGTTTACAATGTGTTTTTCAGTACTACAAATGCTAGGATGCAAACTTTGCACATGCATAGGGTAAGTACCTTTTAAATAAGATTACTGTGGTGAATAGAGCAGTGATTTTTTTAGATGGCCAACCAATATCCATATAAATCACTCAGAGATGATACTTCTAATGGTCAGGGTTTTTTTAGTACAAAGCCTTTTAAAAAGACAAGGAACCATCTGTATATGTAAAAGACTTCAAATATGGAAAGAGACTGAAATCCTGATGTAATTTGGAAAACACTAGCTTGGGTACCTTTATTTATTTATTTATTTGTTTAATTTTGAGGCTGCTCAACTTCACAGCAACTCTGGGCAGTCTACAAATAAACAAAACAAAACAAAGCAAAACAAAACAATATTTCAAGAAAAAAGATGTTTCCCAGAAGAACCCTGGTACAATTCAAAATTCCAAATTCCTCACTTCAGAGGCACCTTTCATAGTATTCTAGTTAGTCCCCTCTAACAGGACAATAGTTTAGGGACTATCTAGTCTCCTGCAAAGAGAAGGGCTCCTTCCATCCACTAACAGAAGGAAAAAAGGAAGTTATTAGTATGTACTAATTTCCTATTCCCTCTACAATCTTCTATATCTGCACAAGATCAGCTCTGAAGTGTGGGGCTCTCCAACACTCCAGAAAGGTGGACTGGGGTTCATAAAAACTATAATGTTTATTCCTCTCTTCTTTCCACCAACAAGAATATTCTGGCAGAAAGTGAGCTGGAACCATTTCATTTACTGGTCCAAAGATTTCAATTTTCTCCATGGCCCAGCCTAGGCTGTACTAGAATAGACTCTGCCTCTTAATTGCTGGAACAGAAAAGAATCTCTTTTTATCTTACACAATAGGAAAACTTCTCAGCCAGTTTCTAATCTATTTCATCAGCTGTTGCCTATGGTGTCAAAACAGGCAATGGATCATTAGGGATGCACTTCAACACCCTTAACAAACCAAACAAGAGTAAAAGCCAACTTCATTGATTTATCCTCCCTCCCACCTAATAACTATCCTTCCCCATAAACAATTAACATGTGCTTTCTTCACTGAGATAATTCCCAGGACATAGTTTGTTCAATGAATTTCAGCCATTTCAAACAATCACAAAATAGCTCAACAAGTCAAATCAAAGAGCTTGTTGAATACTGTCTGCTCACTCATTCCCAACCATTAACGAGTGAGTGAGTTTTTGCTGGCATCTGGGATTCTACTGTAACCTTTTGCTTACTCAAGTCATTTCCTCTTTGCTAGCATAAAAGAATTCTCAGGAAGGGTCTTAAATTTAGACATTATTAATTTATGCCATCTTGCCCCATCATCCCTTAAGCTACATAGCTGTTTTATTATTGCTGTCCATAAGAAATTGCAGAGAAAGGAGCTAATATTTCAAGCTATTTCTGGGTATTTTCAACTGACTTTTACTTAGTATAGTGATCTGTAATCTATTCCACAAAAAAATGAACTTAAATTTAGCTTAATACGTTCTCTGGGCAATTTGTCATCCTTTACTTCCCAACATGATGCTCAGAGATACCCCCAGTCCACTGTTCTCTCTGACTTTTTACATTTTAAAGAATTCTTTTAATTTCTTTTAATGGAAACTGGCATACTGTCAGCATAATTTTTATATCTAGGAATGCTTCTGGGCCCAAATGAGCTTCAAAAGGTTTTTAGGGAATAAAAATAATGAGTAGTAGCACTTGGGTGCTTAAATTGGAAGTATGCTCACTGGCATGGAAAAAGGACAAAATAAACGGGTAGTAGAGGAAGTATCTAGAATGATAGACCAGGAACTTTTATTAAATGGTGCTTTCTAATGGCTATATCTTCCATGGCAGCAATTTTTTGAATGGGTAAGTCATTCACAGAAGAGCTATGATACGCTCTTAACACTCCAAGTGCACCCTGCAGCCCCAAAAGTTTGGGAATCCCTGCTCAATTTCAGGATGAAATTGAACTTGTGCAGAATCATCTTGGATTATACCATCAGTATTACCTGTGGTGATGTACCAAACAAAACTTGCAACAGTATGATAAATATGGAAAAGCTGTTTGATCTGGTACTTTAAAAGTGACATTTTTTTCCCTTGAAATTTCCATTTAGGAAACATTGTCCTTGTAAGCATTTCAGTGAATGTATCTGTCTCAACATGGTAAAGGTGAAGGCATACTATGGTCTTCAATGCTCATGTGTGCAAAGAAATGTATATACAGTGTGTGTGTGTGTGTGTGTGTGTGTGTGTATATATATATACACACACACACATACACACACACTGTATGTGTATGTATGTATGTGTGTGTGTGTGTGTGTGTATATATATATATATATATATATATATATATATATATATACACACACACACATACATACATACATACATACTGTATATAGTTAGAATATGCATTCATTTCATATTTTCATCATGGATTGCTTTTGCATAGAAAAAATGTTGCATGTGAAACAACTTTAAGAAAAAAGCATTGACTTTCAAAATACCATAATTATCACACTGTAAAAGAAAAGTTTTCCACTTTACTTAAGAGTCACTTAGGTGATATGGGTGGCTATACAAATCGAATAATTTTTTTTAAAAACGGTAGTGCAATCATAGCCTCATATAGCTTTCTTTCTTTCTTTCTTGTCTTGCACAGCTGGTGGGTGCAGCAAGGAATAAAACCTACCTTCTTCTCTTATCACTTAAATATGTCTTCGAGAGACTCCTAAAATAATATTTGCATCTGGATCACCTCTGATTTGATTTTCCACTCTTCTTCATAGCTTTCTCAGTGCCACAGAACTGTCCTTTGGCTGCCCTATGCAGATAGTATTCCTATCTTGCTGGAACAATTGGAACTTGATTCAGTGAGAGGCACACTAAATGTGTGTCTTTTTCTTTAGCTTTGTTCTGGATGGCTGCAGGCAATACTAATGTTAAGGGTTGAGTAAAAATCAGCCAGTTTGATCTAATGGTTAAAACACTGGACTAGGAGAGAGGAAACCCTTAGCATGGAAGCCAACTGGGTGACTTTGGACCAGTCATTCTCTCTTAGCTCTAGGAAGAAGGCAATGGCAAATAATTCTGAAAATCTTGTCAAGAAAACTGCATAGAGTTGTCCATGGAGTTGCCAGAAGTCAAGTCTGACTCAAAGGACCCCCCAACCCCACCTCCAAATCAGCAGAGAGTTGATGAGAAAACAAAGCATGCCAAGCAATGTCTATTCAAGGACTTGAGAAAGGTTTCCAGTCTTATAAAGTTTGCTGTTCATATGTTATATTAACGCAAGGTCTCCCTTTAATTGTTCCACAAAACGTCTGGGTGGAATTATTTATTTCTTCTAGGATCTCAAAGTACCACACATAGAATTCCTCCTCTACTTTATTCTCACATCAACCCTTTTGGGGTGGACTGGACTGAGAGATAGTAACTGGTGCAAAGTAACCAAGTAAACCTCCAAGGCTGTTGATGGTCCTGAATGAGGGTTTTTGCAGTCCTAGGCTGACCATATTTCCTTCAGACGAAAACGGGACTTTGGGGATGGCAAAACGGGACAGGGTCTTATGCCACCATGCCGGCCTCCAAACCCCGCCCCCCAGTTCACGCAATTGGCTCCCGCCTGCAAACCCCGCCCCCGCCCCACACGATTGGCTCCCGCCTGCAAACCCCGCCTTCAAAAGGGCAGGCTCCGGGGACCCCGAAAATGCCCTCAGTTTAGGCAGGGAGGCTGTGCCTAATGAGGGTTTCTGCAGTCCTGATTTGGCATCACCCTGGCTGTGGCCATGTTGCTCTTTTCCTTTGCTTGAAGGCAGCACCGAGGCAAGGCTGAACCATTATCCACAAATGACTAACTCCCTCTGCCAGGACTACAGAGCCACTGAAGTACGCTTCAAATAATCACATGTTTTCTCCAGGACCTTCTACATAGCAGAAAATAAGACTAATGGGATGAACTTTGGGTGACCTTACCTGAGTAGCAACAGGATTGTTCACCGACCCTTTACAGCTTCCAATCCCTGCCAGAGAATTTCCTGCTGTATCCTGGCCCTGAGATTCCAAACAATTTGCTCCTTGCTTGATGATCCCAGGAATCAGCTCCTTTTCTGGGACTCTGAGTGATTAGAAAGGTCATCAAAGACAAAAGGAGAAATTATAAACATCTTCTTTGTTATATACTTTATACCCCATCAAATCAATAAATCAGCCACGCAGCACAAATAGGCTGGGCAATTAGGCACTTCCCAAAAAAGAGGAAATGCATCACTAAAAGTACAGGCGAAGAACAATAATCTGTATATGCCTTTGTACTGCATATACTAATTTATAGGTAGAGGAGCTAATTTAAAACTAATTACTGTAATATAACTCTTATGTAAATGTTATTTGTAAAAATAAAACTCATTACTGAAATTTAAATATTATCTCTCTCTCTCTCTCTGATTCTTCGTCCTAGAATGGAAATTCAATACATTTCATGAGGAAGATTGTGTCCAAGCAACCAGTGTGCCTTCTTAGTTTGCTGTCCACATGTTGACTATTCATGAGAAATTTTCTCATCAGTTGGACTTCTTTATCTTAAACTGGACTTGGATTGATCAGATCTTCAAATAAAGGGCAATGAACAGCAACTATGGTAATCTTAAGTGTAGAAGGTACTTCTGTCTACTATTAAACCCATTCAATGAAAGACTGCTAGAAATATTTCACATCACATTTTCTTGGCATTCCACAAATTTAACACAAGCAAACCTTCACAGACTTTTTCACCCCCATATATATGGCAGAGGGTTTGACAGACTAATTAATTCTAATGACAAGGAATATTCTTTAACACATGGTTAGAGCTATTTCTCAAGAAATATCCTTTCTTCTTCCATGTTTGTATGTGTGTATGTGTGTATGTATATGTATATGTGTATATATTAATCTGTTCAATTGTGTCCGATTCTTGGAGACTGCCTGGACAAGTCCCTGAAGTTTTCTCAGCAAGGTTTTTCAGAAGTGGTTTGCCATTGTCTGCTTCCTAGGGCTGAGAGAAAGTGACTGGCCCAAGGTCACCCAGCTGGCTTCGTGCCTAAGGCGGGACTAGAACTCCCAGTCTCCCAGTTTCTAGCCTGATGCCTTAACCACTACACCAAACTGGCTATGATGTATGTATGTATGTATGTCATTATTGTCTTCCACTCTTCCATTCTTTGCTAAGTGGGTTATGTATATTTCAAATTTGCCTTTAAAATATCTCTGTTTTTGAAGATCTTATACTTCTTTTACTACATGCAACCTGAGGTCAGCCTCACTGCACTGTCTACCAATTAGTTTTTTCCATAATAACCTTTTTTCAGAGTTCAAAGACACCAAACATAGAGGGGACATAAGTCAGGCAGGTTGTAATAGGAAGAAATATTTTAAAAATAAGTTCCCACTGCAACAGCCACATTAAGAAAATAGTTGATGCTTTCTTATTCTGCAGCAGTAAAATATATATCATGCAGTTTTGCTGAGAGGTAAAGAATGACTCACTTGAGTTCAGGATAGACATTCTCCAAATACCACTGGAAGGATTTACAGTTCAGCTTCCTGCGCTGTTCCACTCGGTCTGCAATACTAGAAGCAAAAGTACCCTCTGTCTATCTATTTTTGCAGTATTGTCAACATGAATAAGAGAGAATTGTGTGACACAGCAGCACGCAAGTACATTTACAGAACAATTAAAAGCACATACAGGACTTCTAAGGTGCAGCCACATTGGAAGCAGTGTTGTGGAAGCTATTCAAAGACACATTTGCCTGGTGCTGGTGCTTATAGAATTATAGAATTGCACACGCAAGCTCATTTGTTAATCTTAGAGCAGATGTGGGGAATCTCTTCCATCTGCCCATCATTTTCATTTGTTATCTTTTTCTTCCCCCGCAAAGAAGGTTTTGCTTCTCCATTAATATTCTTAGGGTCTGGCAGACCAGGTGCAGGATATAAAATGTGTCTGCATGGGTGACAATAGTGTAGCGTGCGAAATGACAAGGATTTTGCCATCCACTTTCTTCTTTCTTTTATCAGAGTTCACCCATAAATTAAGAGTGAGAATCAAAGATCCTATTAAAAAAAAATCTTGACTCCACAAATGAATATATACCAGGGATTCAAATACTAGTTTAGCTGTCAGTTTCACCCTTCTTAATACTCCAGGCTATTCCTTCTTTATTGTTTGAGATGTTGATGTACTATATCCATTACTGAATTGCTTTTTTTAATAATAAAAAGAGATTATATATACTGTATGTGTGTGTTTGAAAGGATTTTATGGGTGTTTTGGCAGGCCAAGTTGATGTGCTATGATTGGCTTTTTTACAGTGTGTGTTTATATCAGAATATAGAAATTTGGAACAGATTTTTATGGGTAAGAAATCAAGAGATAAACAACAGCCCCTAGCAGCAAGTCACACAGCACTGCAGTAAACTGCTTGTAGCAACTGCAACACCTACTAAAGCAATGTAACAGGAGCACTCCTGAGAAGCCAAAGTGAAGTTAAAGAAGAACTTTCAGAACAGCTTCTCCTTCCAACATGTTCTTTCCTAGGCCAGGGCAGACCATATAATCTACTATGTTAGTTAGGGCTGGGCATGGTAAAAATGATTTGGAAAACACGCTTAAGAATATGGAGAAGCACAAACACAGCACATCATGTGGTTGCTTCGAAGAGGGATTGTCCTCATGAATGTTCTGAAGCATCTCTTCCAAACCATTTTCAAAGCGTGCTAGTCCTAATGGCAATGTTAATTCCTAGTTTGGAGAGATCCGTTTGAAACTCTTCATTGTCCTCTTTGTTTTAACCACCCTAAATAGTTTAGAGACATCTGTACAGTAAAGGTGGCCACTTCATCATTCCTACCTATCTCAAGATAAAATATGTTTAAAAGCATTAACTTCCTTCTTATGAAAGCATTCATTATTTTTGCTTTGAATTATTTAATCATTCACCAAGCCATAAACAATTCTCTCTTCTTATTCCATGACTATTCAGTCCTAGAGATTTTGGGTAAGGAATTTGCCAAAAGCTTTTGAAAGACCAAGTATACAATATCTATCAGATCTGCTGGGAGTTGGGTGGCATATACATTTAATAAATTATTATTATCATCATCATCATCATCATCATCATCATCATCATCATCATCATAGAATTTTAAAAGTTAGTGAGACAGGCCTTGCTTTTGCAGAAACTACACAGATTCTTCTTCAGCCGTGTTTGATAATTTAATTTTAGTAACTTCTTCTGCACATTCTTTCTTGCAAATTATACATTTTAAATATAATTTGTCACAAAAAATACACACTTCTAAATTTATTTTATTTTATAATGCATATTTTAAAACATGTTCTGAAGTATATATCAAAACATATCTGATCCAATTACTGTCTGATTTGCATTTTAATCTGGGAGGTTCAGGGCAGGTCAATTTGTATCATAATTCACAAAGAGCAAATGATTCAAGTATCCCCATCTTCCTCAGAGCAATTTAACAGAGATGGTTTACATGCTTACCTTCCAAATGACTTTCCAATGGCAGAAGGTCTGGCTTCATAATAATACTGTTTGTATTCATCCATCCATACCTCTGCTGTACGTTTGGTATTTCTGCAGGTAGGACAAGATAAGCCCTTTTAAATGGCATTGCTGGGTAGCTCATCTTGCCATGACATGAAATCATGGCACATTTTAAAGAAACTACTACCCTCCTTAACTGACATTATGTCACTAATCTTTGATGCAGGAGAAGAAATATCTCAAAAAGTAGAAACCAACTGAAAAGAAGCTGTGTTTCCTCGGTGCATGAACACAATAGAGTCAATGTGTAACATGCAAAAATCAGATGTGCTAAAAGAACACATCTGAGGCATTCTAAAAAAGTTGTTATGGCTGAAACACAGAGAGAATGGAGTCAGGTATTGTAGTCCCATGCTGCATGTCTTCATTTAGCACTAAACTGGTCTCTTATTCTTGCTGACCTCCACAAGGAGGTCTGAAGGAGAGCTATTGTCAGGATGCCATCCTGCCAGGAAGAGACATTCTGCCAGATCACAAGAACTGGCAGAACCATGTGAGACACCCCAAGGAAGAAACGGTCAGACGTGCGGAAATGCTGGCGACAAAGCGTTCATGTATTCACCCCTTGCAGACTATGCTAATCGGGGAACCGCGATGAGTGCTTCAGCACCCAGGACAGATCAAAGGGCGCTATTGTGCTTTCAATGGATTCGGACTCAGGAAGAACTAGAATCAAAGGACAATGGGGGGAGCGGTCGACTCGCAAGTTCCTGGTGTGGGGGGGGAATCTGAGGATTTTAAACTGCTGGCTGCGGAAGCCTCTTTACTTGAATCTTTAACGTATGATGGATCACTGGCTTTAATAAAGATTCCTTCATATTCCTAAGTGACTTGTGTAAGGATTTCTGATTTAATAGCTCAAGGATCAAGTTCATCACAGCTATATTCACATTTGCTTGAAGATGAGTATAGTTCCCTGATCAGTGATATGGAATACAACTCTCCTGAAACTTGAGGAAATCACAGAAAATAAGGAATGGGACCTAAGGGATGTAAGGAAGAGAGGTGTGCACTGTTCCATTTCCTATGAACTTTAGCCTTTAGACTTCCCAACAGAAGACAACTTAGATTCCCAGAGCAAGTGGTCTGAGTACACAGTATTCCACTTTTCCTATTCATTTTAACTTAGAGTAGAATCCATTAACCATTTCTGCCAGGCTCTTTTGTACCCTTAAAGTCTGTTTCAGGGAACGGGGGGACACTCCTGAGCAAGTTTTGATGGGGTGCAGGAATAGTTAAAAGGAATAAAGCATCCTGTGGCACAAACATACTTCTACTCACATAATGTTGGATTCCATCTTTAAAGACTATTTAACTCCAACAGCCAAGCTCTTTTCAGCAGTATTCTTAACATGGAGAAAAGCAAAACACACAGTGGGCATGGCAACTAATGGCACCCTTTATCTATTACTATCACAATAACCACCGCTCTATTGCACATATGGAACATCCAGGTGCTTCAGTTACAGCCTCTTAACCTTCTTGCATACTTAGGGTTGTAAGCAGTGCAAATTGTGTAACAGGTTTGACAAACTAAGAGGTATCCTGTGCCATGAAGGGATCTGAAGGGGTGTTTGCCATAGAACCTAATTGACTGCAACATGAGGATAGGGAAATGGTTGTGCTGAATTATCACCTGGTCTGTATTTTTGGACTTTACTAGTAGAAAATATGAAAGTGCAATATATTCTTTTGGGGGCAGCAGTCATTATTTTTCAGATAGTTTACAGCAGGGCTTTCCAAAGTTTTTCCCGCGGCGACACACCAACCGGCGTTGGTGTGTCGCCGCGGGAAAACCCGGAAGTGCGGCAGCGCGCAAAAACCCGGAAGCGCTGCTGCTGCTTTCGGGTTTTGCGCGCTGCAGTTGGTGTATCGCCACGGGAAAACCCGGAAGCGCTGATGCTGATCAGCGCTTCCGGGTTGTGTGGCGACACACCAGACTGTGTGTGGCGACACACTTTTGTGTCGCGACACACAGTTTGGAAAGCTCTGGTTTACAGTATCAGCAGTACATGAGGTCCCAAACGATATTAATTCTGGGTTATTGTAGACCACACTTCCTATATCTGTACAGCTGTACCCCTTTATTATAAACCTTAATTTTAGATATGGTTTTCCTGACTGTGACAAACGAAGCAAAAAATTATATTTGTAAATTGGATATATGCCTATAATTTTATACTTTATATTTTATATCTTGTATTTTATCTCCTGTGGTTTTCATTCTATTGAATTGCGATGTGAATATGCCATGCGATAAATAAATAAAAAAATTAGATATGGTATTTTTACATTAAATGAGGCTCAGTGTCAAATCCATTTCATCATTTTTATGAGCTGCTCTTTAATTACAGAATACTGTATCTAGATCTGTACTTTTTCCAAGTACACAATGGTTAAGCAATTCCCCAAATCCCAAAGTACAGTCTCCACAAAAATAATTGGGTCACAGGGTTGTTTTTTTTAAAAAAATCTTCTAAACATCAGGACAGCACTCACTGCAAATATGAATTATTAAAACAGAAAGGATGATATTAATTTGGTCAGGATTAGCCAGCTGACTCAAACATTTTCTCTGAGTTTATATTCATATCCCAGAGTGAGGACTAATTAGTAAAATACACAGAGGGATCTCTGACCAAACACCATGCTTCAGTGAGACCAGCCCCACCCTCCGGTTTCCTGAACTGGAATCAAGGATTAAGCCGTTCCTACTTGATATAGGTTAGTGCATTGCCCTCGGGGAAGTCATATGGATGTCGTTTTCTGAAAACATGACCCACTCGACTGCAGGGGACAATCTCCAAGCTACCTCCACACATCCAGACACGGAAAGAAAGTTCTAGAAAACATCCAAGGAAAGAGAATACGAGGTGAAACAAAGAACATCCATCTACTTAATGCGCATGTGGAAATGGCACTGCTAATGGTGGAGGCACAACTGGATCATGAAAAAAGAAGAAATTTACTGAAAATGTGGTGACAGTTTTTGTTATGAGGGGAGGGGAAATGCTGCTGTTCCCCAGTTGTTACCCTTCCCCTATTTCCACATATCAGATCAGTATAATTTGGGGTGGAGAGGTGGGGGCTTTTAAAAGAGAATCTTGCTGAAAGTTCCCAGAGAATATATGATGTCCAAACTGGTTTGATTTAAAAAAAGGCTGCCCATCAGAGAAAGCTTCTCTTAATGTAAAGAAGAAAATCCATAACAATTTCGGGTGGACAGGAATCAGTCTCAAACAGGAGAGGAGGAGGCTCCATGTTCAAGTACAAAGTAAGAGACAGAAAATGAGAGACCGTAATGACACTGACGTAACTGAGTCAAGACAGAATATTATAAAGCACCGTGCAGACTGAAGAATTGCATAAAAACTGTCAGAATTCTGGAGAAACATGTAATCGACTCTAATCACTGCTTAGGGGCATGTTTGCACTAGTCAAATTTCATGCTCTTGCAAGTCATTATAGACTCCTAGTACCTGGGCAATATTATAGGAATGGCAAAGTCTGGCCATCATCTAAAGCAGAGCTTTCCAAACTGTGTGTCGGGACACGTTAGTGTGTCGGCTGCAGTGTCTGGGTGTCTCGCGGCTGCTGCCGCCTCCTGGCTTCCATGCAGGTCCTAGTGCCTGCCTTGTGCCTTGCTGCCTCCAAACCTGCCCTGCCAGGATTCTGTGCAGGTCCTAGTGCCTGCCTTGTGCCTTGCTGCCTCCAAACCTGCCCTGCCAGGATTCCACGCAGGTCCTAGTGTCTGCCTTGTGCCCTGCTGCCTCCAAACCTGCCCTGCCAGGATTCCACGCAGGTCCTAGTGTCTGCCTTGTGCCTTGCTGCCTCCAAACCTGCCCTGCCAGGATTCCACGCAGGTCCTAGTGTCTGCCTTGTGCCCTGCTGCCTCCAAACCTGCTGTGATTCCGCTCAGGTCCTAGTGCCTGCCTTGTGCCCTGCTGTAAGAGTGTGTCGCGAAATGATGCATGTCTAAAAAGTGTGTCACCAAGATGAAAAGTTTGGAAAGCTCTGATCTAAAGCATAGCTTTCCAAACTGTGTGTCGCGACACTTTAGTGTGTCGCAACACACAGTTTAGTGTGTTGCGAAGCGGCGGCACGGGGGCACGTGCGGCGGTGGCAGTGTGCACGGAGGCGGCGGCGCACCATCAGCACTTCTGCGTTTTAGCGAGGCCACCGCCGTGCACACTGCTGCACGCCACCCACGCCGCTGCCATGCACGCGCGTGCCCCCCCGCGCGTCCCCGCACCACCACCGCTGCCGCCGTTGGTGTGTCACCAATGGCGGCACTTTGGATAGCACTGATCTAAAGTATAACAAGCTGCTAAATTTGTAGAAGAATACATCTCTTTTCATAACATCTGAAACCCCTTCGCTTTTCATCAATTGCAGGCTGGGGCTGAACAAATCTTTTGGCATACTCTTGCTGTAGGATCCTAAGCTCTCCTAAGGATGCCTCATTTGGCAATCCAGATTCTGAAGCACACTCTCATCCTGTTTATTTAAAGTGAAGCATCCCTATCCCCTGCCTTTTGCTTTCAGAGATTTTACTGCCCCAGAGTGAAATTCAATTTTTCATTAAAAGGATCAGAGGACTACCAAAGCTTTGATGTTCAAAAACTCATTTGAATCTCTGAAAAGCGGTGACCTTGCAAAGGTCTTTTGTTTAATAAACATGGAAGCTCACCGTTGCTTACTTATTTGGGGGTACAAAGAAAACACCAGAAAAGCAGCAGCAAAACAAATCAGAAAAAGAGGAAGGGGACAGAAAAGGGGGCTAGAAAGGCCTTTCATGGGTATGTTGCACTTTGCATTGCCTTTGATGTGTCCTTCACTTGGCCAATATTAGACAGTGCAAATTGTAGCAGCTAGTAGAAGTGTGGAGTCAATTCAGATATAATTTGATAATTCAGAAAATATATTACTTTACCTTGGACTGATTTAGAGGCAAACTGATTTAGCTCAGGATCCAAATCTTACCGAGCACATTTCAGTTGCTTCAGAGCAATCCTGCTTCAACTTGACCATCTCCCAAATTTCTCCAAAATCAACCCACTTGATTTTGGACTCAAAATTTTTCTGAATTTTAAAATGTCACATATAAGTGATAGAGCAGAAAGATGTAGTAGATGGCACCCCTAGATCAGCACTGGGGAACTATGGCCCTCCAGACGTTGAACTCCAGTTCTTAGCAGATCCAGACAAAGTCATTAATGACCCATTGATGATGGGAATTGGAGTCCAACAACTGGAAGGAACAGGTTCCTCAGCTCTATATCAGCTTCACACTTTCATTGCATTCATTCTTGTGTCTTCTAAGGCCTCATCTTCAGATGTATAGTTGGTGATCATGATATCTACAGCTTCTTTGTAGAAGCTCCATTATATAGAAGTCCAGAGGCAGTTGCTGAGGAATGTGGCCAGTTTTTATAAAGGAAGTAAGACACTTTCATTTCAGCAAAGCTTATATGGTAATCTGGTTTTAATGAATTTATCTTGGAACTATTTATCTGTTCGTGCTGTTCTATCATATTTTATTTTAGTGGTATTTGAATGGTTTTAATTAGATTTTATTGTATCTAAGCTGACTTATTTATGTAAACTGTTTGAGGAGCCTACAAGATGAACAGTAGGATAGAAACAAAAGCAGTCAATAAAATAGATCCTGTACCCTAGGCCTTTAACCAATTTCCCCAGTTCAAAATATTAGGGTTAGGGTTGCAAAGTCTCTAGACATCTTTCAATCATGATGCATTTATTTCTCCCATGTTTTTCAGTCCTATCTAACATTACTAGGACAAAATACAAACTTCATAAGTGAATTCAGTGTGAAATATTTAATGTATTTATGTAACACAATTTACATTTTCTAGGGGCATGGTGGCTCAGCGGGTAAGACGACAGGCTTGTCGATCAGAAGATCGCAAGTTCGGAGGTTCGAATCCCTAGCCCCGCATGACGGAATGAGCTCCCGCACTCGCCCCAGCTCTTGCCAACCTAGCAATTCGAAAGCATGCAAATGCAAGTAGATTAATAGGTACCACTTCGGTGGGTAGGTAACAGTGTTCCGCATGCGTCATGCCGGCCACATGACTGTGGAAGTGTCTTCAGACAACGCTGGCTCTTCGGCTAACAAACGAAGATGAGCACCGGCCCCTAGAGTCGGACACGACTGCACAAATGTGCGGGGAGAACCTTTACCTTTACCTAGGAAAATGCTGACTTACCCATAGATCTGCTGAATAGCATGACTGCCTGGTGATAAGAAAGAGATTCTATCTATATGCAAGCAGATCTTGAATAAAGCCTGAATTTTCAGTGCTTCCGGTCAGGAGAAAATATTACATTGTGTGACCAGAATTTCAGGACTGATTTGTGAAAGGTTGAGAAGAGAAGGCAACATAAAGACAAATCAAAGTACTAACTTACCAAAGTTCTCTCCTCCCCAGATATCCATCTGTGTGTCATATTTTCCAAGATGGTTAAACCAAGACTTATTGATCACAAAGATTCCTCCTGCTATGACAGGTGTTCTAGTAAAAACGACAGTGAGAAAGTGCATAAAGTTATTAATAAAAAATGCTAGAATGAAAAAAGAACTCTATTACATTTGTAAGCAGCATATTCTGTGTAAAGTACTCTAGAAATAATATATAAAACCCACAAATTCTATTGGAATTTAAAAGTACAGGCTTAATGGGAGCAATAATTTTCCTATCCTTATGTATCATGAAGAAGCTGTAAGACTGCAATGTTTTCATGACCCTTTTACAAAAATGTCTACTCTGTACTTAAATAATGGGCATCTGCAAGGAGGTATAAAATTCTGCAAGATGGTGGGCATGGTGTTGTGATCCAAGCACCACTCATTGTGTATGCATGCATGTAAAGGAAAGGTAAAGGTTCCCCCACACAGTCGTGTCCGACTCTAGGGGCCAGTGCTCATCTCCTTTTCTTAGCTGAAGAGCCAGCGTTGTCCGAAGATCCTTCCGCGGTCATGTGGCTGGCATGACGCGTGTGGAACGCTGTTACCTGCCCACCGAAGTGGTACCTATTCATCTACTTGCATTTGCATGCTTTCAAATTGCTAGGTTGGCAAGAGGTGTGCATGTAATGTCAATGAATGTACGAAAGGTGCAGGACTTGGATCACGACACTGCAACTTCCATTTTGCAAATTTTGATACCCCCAACTTCTGACTTTATATTGATATCAATGATAACCTAGTTTTTCTTTAATGAGATTTTGGGAAAAAGTTCAGAATTCATAATTTGAGTTATGAAGAGAAGACCTCTAGTATTAAGTGTGGTTCATTTACTGTATATGCTCGTGTGGTTAATGGAAACAGAGCAATCTACATCAAAGGGGATGGAGACTGAGAAAAGCATGCATTCCCAGAACTTGTTCCTGACCTATTAAAGCAGAGCTTTCCAAACTGTGTGTCGCAACACAAAAGTGTGTCGCCACACAACCCGGAAGCGCTGATCATCATCAGCGCTTCCCGGTTTTCCCGCGGCGACACACCAACGGCAGTGCACAAAAACCCGAAAGCGGCAGCAGCGCTTCCGGGTTTTTGCACGCTGCCACAACAGCGGCACTTCCGGGTTTTCCCGCGGCAACACACCAACGGCGGTTGGTGTGTCGCCGTGGGAAAACTTTGGAAAGCCCTGTATTAAAGTAAGTAAATGTCTATAAAGCAAGTAAGAATTGAACTGAAGGATGGTTCCCAATTTTCCACATCCATATTGAAGACATAAAGAAATATTGTTTCCTTTGCTCCTAAGTGGACTCTATGAGAAGGGGGAGAAGTCTCCAAGGGGAGAATCTCACTCATCTCCACTACCCAGAATATGAGGTCAGACTGGTCCAAGTTTGCAAAGTTGACCAGCAAAAAACAGAATGGACTAAAGGATCCTGGATAATTGGACTGCAGAGATTGAGAACACTATATTAGTGTGCTAAATTTCCTTAGATTGGGAACTCTAATGCTGTCCTATATAAATCTGTTTGAAACACAGTTCACATAAATGTAGGACTAGGTGTTATTGCTGAGTATACTTGAACATATTCTATTGTTCAAAAAAATCCTAGAATGAATATTTTTATTTAGCTAGACTTCATGGTCCTTATCTACAATTTCCACTATTCTTTATATAGAGCACAATTCACAAGACAGTGAATGTGTGAGTCATTACAGAAGCCGTATGTTGATGAATTTGTCTAAGACTCTAAGTCTTGAGAAAAAAAATCCTGTGCTGGAAGTGGAAGGTAGATTCTATTCCAGCTGTATCTTACATATCAGCCTGGGAAAAGATTGATTATCTACTAGACAATGCACATATTTTTGAAATGGGCACAGTAAAATTTCCCATATTAAACAAGTACAATCTATAAAGGCAATACCCTATTATATAATGCCCAATACCTTGCCATTATTATAGCAGTGCGGGGACCACCAGATGGAATCTCAAGTATTTGTCAAGAATGTTAAAACCTTTCAGGAACAAGAGATGGATTAATTACATCTCATAAATGATGTAGACATAACTTTTGAATGTTTCTTATGGTTACATCAACCAATGAGACCACTTCTTGTATTAGACAAAAGATAACATCTAAACTAGGTTTCCAAGGGGAGTTTTCATGAAAGAATTTACCTGATAGACTGGGTGGGGTCTGTCCTGGACAACTTTTGCTCAATGGGAATCTGTTCCCATTTGAAATGAAGACTCCAGTCAAATCCTAGAATGTAGAACACAAAAACACAGGGAACCTTGTATCCAGGAGATATGGGTTAGATAGCATAGCATTATTTAGGCCAATGGAAATTAGGCATTTTCATTTCTACACACATGATCCCAGGGCAGCAAAGGCCTTCTCTAGAAGAGTCCTATGCAGATGACCAGCCTGGCTTTGAGCAATCACAGTAGGGACACTCACTGGTATTTATCTGTGCTCAGTTACATTCCAAACTTCCTATGTGGGTTCCCAGAGAGAAAGGCAATAATTAGCATTTCAGCCTTCTACTCAAGTTATCCTATGCCTCGTTGGCTGCAAAAGTTATGAGACATTAATCAGTCCTCTCAGTGGGATGACATGTATTTCCGGGAACAAAGTCTCTCTGTTTACTGTAATTGACTTTTCCCCATGCGCGTCACATAAAAATGCCATCTGACTTACAAGTGTTGCAAATTGAGTAGATCCACTGGGAAGGACGGTGGCTGGCAAAGGATGCATGCAAGTGGGAACTGCAGAACTGAAAGGTAGGGGACATTGAGAGGTGCATTTGTAAAAGGAAATGAAGAATAAGAACAGTGAGAGATGCTTCAAAAACCAAAAAAAGGCTGCTTGAGGCATAGCAATCCTTTTAGGAGAAAAATTGAGTGCTTGAATTTCCTGCAGTCCAGCACAGTGGAGCCAACTGTTGCATCTGAGGCTAATCTACACAAGTGTTTTATCCTGGCAGAGTGACATCTGGCTCACATGATGCATAGAAGGCAGTTTTCTGGCATAGTTTTCCTCAATATTCTGTTTTCTTCCTTGACTGCTTTATGATTGTTTGGTGGTCAACTGAAGCTTCTGTGTGCTACTGAGAAAATGTACTTCAGTTTTATCAGTTACTGATGGCTCTTTCTCTCCAGCTCTTTTTCTTGGAGAACTAAGTAGACATTACAGGGCAATTGACTGGGTTTTCATGTTCCCATGATAGACCGAAGCTAATTTAGCCCTATGCAAAACTGGATCTATTGGGGGCAAAATCTAACCCCGTGGGTGAAAGCTGCTTTCACCCTTTTTGAACCCTTTTTGGTGTCCTCACAACACACTAACTACTTGCTCCCATTGCCTCAGTTAAGTGTGTTGTGGGAAAAGGCCATAAAATGCCTTGTGCTTGCATTTAAAATATAGCTGAAGTTGGGCTACTGTATATTCATGGACATGTGCCCAAGGAGCTTGCTTGCCCAAGAATTTGATCATCCTTCGAGACAGAGAAAGAGATTTTGTCAATCTCTCTGACAAAAAGACAGTATTCATAACATGACCAACACAAATAAAGCTAAGGAGTCTTCCTGGCTCCATTAACTATCTTCTGTCCTCAAATCTTATGTAATAATGGCATTGTTATGGAGACAAATGCATATGGAAGGAAGCAGGAAGTAAGAGGGTGACTACTGAGGAGAAATGGAACAGTTTGAGTGCAGCAGCAGAAGCAAGGAAAGAGAAAAGGCAGAAAAAGAATATAGCAGTAAGGTATACGGGTGCACGCACAGTTGTTTCCCTGCCAGGAATACATTAAGGAGTATTGAAGGACATGTGGATGGTTGCGCAACATATTGAGGAATAATATCTTAGCTGGGAAACCAGCAGGAAGATCTAGCATGTATTTAAAGAGAATGAGCAGCAACCTGTCCAATTCTGTTAGGTGGCTTTCGGAACTACCCCAAATGAGCAGTAAGATGTGGGAAGTCATTTATGGCAAGAAATTTTGCTGTCATTTTGTGCACCTAACACTTTTGAGGAACCAGTAATTACTTCTAATGTTTATAAATACTCTGACTGCTCTAAATATTATAAATAAATACATTTAAATTTTTAGCATATTTGACTCTGGCTTATTTATTATTGGCCGAATGACATTGCATTTTAATGATTACTTGTGCTTAATTTGTAATGAATTTTAAATGTTGTGATATTAGTATTATTGGAATAAAAGGTTTGATTTGTTATATTTTCTTATGAAAGAAATTAGCACTTAACTACTTTTTGAAATAATGGCCTTTGTCGTGTGTTCCTATTAAAATGTTCTTTTTCTTATATTGCTGTTCTTATGATGTAGAAAAGAAGCAGATAGAAGGAGAAGAGCAACAGCAGCAGGAAAGACAGATGTGGCAGTGACTGGATCAGGAAGTTGTGCAAACTGTGATCCCTGCAAGGCCACATAATCTACAGCAGTGTTTCTCAACCTTGGCAACTTTAAGCACACTGGCTGGGGAATTCTGCGAGTTGGTCCACACATCTTAAAGTTGCCAAGGTTGAGAAACACTGCTCTACAGCCTGTTGAAAGTTACAGCTGTTATGAATCCTACAAATACAAACTAGGTCAATTTTAACTGCTGGTGAAAGCATAAGTTTAATACCATTTAATATCAGTGGGGCTTCCAAATGAGGCTTTCATTGTATCATCAACCTGCCTCGTTCACAGAATTGTATAGGGGCCCAGATGACGTTGTCTTCCATTTGTACCTCTCACACATCTATCTTCTTGTCCCACAGAAAATCAGTTCACAAGCAAATAGCAGAACGTTTGCACAATGTCTTTGGACTACTTATCTGGAAGTGCCTCAGGGGTTAAAAGGAATCTATCTTGGGGCTAATTCTTAGAGACAAAGACCCAGAAAGATCATCTTTCAGAATCGATTTATTTTTCTTACCTACCTCCTCTCAAATCTGCCGATGCTGCTAGATAGGCAAAATTGTCCAAGCTGATGACATCAATGATAGGACTCACCACCCGAGTATAATCCTGAAAAGGTAGAGGAAAAGGAAGAATGTTGGAATTTTTCTAGGAGGAAAGTAATGTTCCAAGACGATGAGACTGATGCATATGGTAGAAGGAATGGGGGAAGCAATGTATGGTGCATTGCTTTCCTGTGTTACCTCCAGGTTTTTAAATTGGTATTCAAATACATAAGATTGCAGCCCGTAGCTTTTTGCAAGGGATGTGAAGAGTGAAACTTTCACAGTGCAATTATTGTTCTGTTCTCCACTTTCAGGCATTATGCACAGCACACAATTTCAAAGCTTTATTGATCAGATAGACTCTCAGATACTATTAGTGTATGTTAAACTGTGATTTCTTGCAGTCATCTAGAAAAAGTATTGCTAAACTGGAGGAGTAGATAACCTGGTTCTCTTCAGATATTTTTTACTATAATTCCCATCAATGCCAGTTAGCTAATAGGCAGGGATTTATAGTCCAAAACATCTCAGGTTGCATTCCCCTTGTGCTAGGTTTTCCATGGAGAAATTTCCCAATTTTAGGGCTTCCGGTGGGAATGGCGGACTGAACGGCTGTGTCCGCTGGTTCAGCAGGCGGAGCTGACAACGTGGTAACTTTTTTGGGGCTCAGGCAGGTTTTCCTGAAGCCCAGAAACATTCTCTGGATTAAGGAGAATACATGGAATCATCCCACCTGTTCTCCGGATGGCTGCTTGCAGACAGAAGATCGCAAACAGCGTTTCAAGCTTGACTGGTAAGAGCAGCCAGGAGGCTGGGACGTCACCATTTCCAAGCTGCACTGTAGCCTTAAAGGGACACTAAGACTGGCCACCCCATTTCTAAATCACCAATATTTTTTTTAAGTATATGTATCCCAAGAGAGGCTTTCTACAGTGAGAAGCTGGTTCTCTTGGTGCTTAACGTTATTTTTGGGATTACTTTAAAAAAAATTATTTTAAGTTTTGGATTTCGTTCTCCTTCCAAAGGAAATTCCAAAGATTGAGAGTAAACAATTGTCTTCCTGTTACTACTTTTGTATTAATTTGAAGATATTAACATTTTCCTACACATTGAATCAGCTGATTTGAACCTTCAGCTTTCTGTTCTCACTTTTCCTTGAGAACAGTCTGCTATTTCACTCTCACTTTATGTAAACACACTTTGGAACTCTTCCATATCTTCGACTTTTTCTGGTTAAGCTCCTGGGGGCACCATAATTTACTGCATGAGGCATGGAGGATTTCAAACAGATTTTTTCTGACCTTCACCAGGATTTTAAACAGATTTCTTCTGACTTTTATCAAACTTTTATGCAAGATATCCAGGACATTGTGGAAAATATGAGATCTAAAATGTGCCATCAGGTTGGGGATGTGGTGGATGAAACTGAGGAATTTAAGAGTGATAGAAGGGGTTTTTTAAAGACAGAGGTTGGGATTTTTATTGAGATGCTGGATGAAGATTGGATAATGGAGTTGGAGAAATCTAAGGGAGAGAGTGATCTGCAAACCATAAGTAAAATCAACCTCCTGGTGGAATGCCATGAAGAAACCTGGAATCTTTGAGGGGGGCAGTTGGGCTGTTTGATTCTTTTAAGAGGAAAGCTCTGTGTCCATTGTGGGGATATGTACTGTAACTGCTCTGGTTTATTTTGAAATGGGATAAGGGTTGAAGAATGTTCATCTGGTTTGCTTTAAGGATTTGATTGATGCTATTCGCCTTTAAAGATTTGGATTTACAGTTTTGAATTGGCTTTGTTTTTTGGGTTTATTAAGATTAAAATGATTAAAACTGTTGTATTAGGGTTAAAGAATTTTTATCTGGTTTGCTTTAAGGATTTGATTGATGTTATTCCCTTTTAAAGATATGGAATTACTGTTTTGAATTGTTTTTGTATTTTGGGTTTATTAAGATTGGGATTATTAAAATTGTTGTACTATTAAGTATAATAGCAGACAACTTACGTGCTTTTTGATTCTTATTATAGTAGACAGAAATGTATAGAATAGTGGTAGGAAGGGAATAATTAAATATGTTTTATAATTTGGAGGGGAGAAAGAGGTTTATATGACTTTTTTTCTTTGTTTTAATATAAGGGGGAGAAGTAACTGTACTTAGTGATTTTTATTATGTAATAAAGTGGAATGACTTATAGAAATAATGTGGTGTTTTGGTTTAATATAGAGTAAGATATTGATTATGGAAATTTTTGTATATCCTTGCTGTTAAAAGTTGGAAGCCACATCTTTTGTAAATTTTAAAAAAAATTCTCTTGTGTTTCTGCACTTTTAGTTTTTTTCTTTCTTTGTATTTTTTGGGTTTTTTTAGTTTTTATTCTGTTTTTGAAACCTAATAAAGTTTACTATTAAAAAAAGAGAAATTTCCCAATTTTAAACTTGAGCTATATGCTGATTAACATACTTCTTCAGACTTGTTTTTTTTCAGGTTCCTCATTAAGGTAGTCAATAATATCTAATTACTCATCTCCTAATAGGATTCATATATCTCTAACATTGTTCCCCCAGGGTGTATCCACATCACTTAAGTATGGTTGCACCTATATCTATCGCATATATGCCAAGAATAGGCTGACCATACATCCTGTTTTGAATGGGACAGTCCCATTTTTTTAGCATTTTACAACCGTCCCATCGTTTTGATAAAAATCTCAATTTTGTCCCATTTTTTAAACCCGGCAGGAATGGCGTGGAAGGAGGATCCAAGCCAGAGCTGCTGATTGGAGGCAGCCTTGAAGAGGAAGCCCTCCCGCCTATCAGCGGGGGGCAAAGGAGGGACTGGGGGGCGGGGTTTGCAGGCGGGAGCCAATCACGTGGACCGGGGGGTGGGGTTCGCAGGCGGGAGCCAATCGTGCGGACCGGGGGGCGGGGACCCGTCTTTTTCATGAATACGGAATATTACATAAGACCCCGTCCTGTTTTGCCATCCCAATGTCCCATTTTTGTCTCAAGGAAGTATGGTCAGCCTAGCCAAGAACTGCTGGTGTGATTTCAGTCAGTCAACTCACAGCCCTCCCATTTTTTTTAGGGCTGCTGGGGTTGATTGCCAAAAGCCAGCAAAGCTATTTCCCACATCTTTGAAGGAGGAAACTCATAAAAACAACTGTGCATTCCGCAAATAGATTTCATATAGGACACTTTCATACTGCCACCGTTTCTTCTTTATGGCACTGTGTGTTCATCTTCTCTTCTGCTGATTCAAGGAGGCTGAGAACAAAGAGCATAAATCTGCAGCAATAAAAATCCACTCCCCACATGCTACAAAAAGGGAAATAAAGAAAAGAAAAGAAAAAAAGAAAAAATAAGAAATTAAAAACCCAACCATCCTGGAAGTTTGCAGAAGACTGATACATGGCTGAAAAGAAAGGAGAAACTGACAAAACTTTGTCAATATTATTCCTGCTGCCTTCATCTGGGCTACTGGGGGTAGAACAGGAACCAATTAAGCCAGGATTCCTTTTGGAGGAACTGCGAGGTGGCTGAAGCTGAAGAACTAGCACAAGGGCCAAGCCAAGAATTCCACCTAACGGTCAAAGGGCCTGCCTTCAAGCTCCATGGAGGTCCAGTGTTACAGCTGAAGATTGGCTTCAAAACAACACCTCCTGTGCTGCTGAAGACAGGGGTGTAGAGCTGATCTAGGACTGGTGCTAATACATCAGGTACAAGTGCCCATTGTTTTAAAAAAACTAAATAAAATGCCCCAAAGTTTCCTCAAAACTCAGTGAAAAAACAAAAATACAATCCTACCCAGGAAATGTGTCACAGGGTCCCACCCACTTTGCATCCTTGCCACAAACCAAAAAATTGTGGAACACCCAAACCTTTAGGCCTTGCTGTTCTACAATATATTCTATGTAGTTCCCTAATGAAGGTCCTAACTCCAAGTTTTGTCTCTGCAAATTCTAAGTGTTGTATCTTCATTTTCTCAGAAAAGTTTTTGGTAATATCAGAAACTATACTGAATTAGTTCTTATATAACATAATTATAATATAATCAGAAATTATTTTGAATTAGTAATTTTTTTTTCTTGGAGCAGAAAAAGTGTATACATAAGAAGGTCTATTCATGGATAAACAGCCCAGCATTCAACTAAGCGATAACTCACAAGCGCTAAATTTCACTTCTGCAGGGCAAAAATAGCATTTATCATCTTATGAGTGAAATTAAGATACTCTGGAAGCCTTCCTTGTAAAAATCTAATTAACACCGCAGCAAGGTGTTACTTTCTTCTGCCAGAGGACTTACTAATGAGTAAGTTCTTCAGCATTCTGGGGAGAGGCACAAATAAAATGTGGTTTTGGGATGTGACTTGTTGAGTGCAAAATAGAAGAACAGAGAAATGTAGGAAGAGATGGAAATGTGTGGTTGTTTCTTGTCCCAGAAAAAACTTTGCAAGGGAATGCCAGTACAACATGTTACTACACATGTTGATCAATACAAGTCTGGTTGGTTTTACTGTCAGCGTCAGTAGAGTGGTATTCTGGTCAGGCAAGTTTTCTTCGTGGATTTTTTAAAAAATCCCAGAAAAGATAATCATTCTTTACAGTTGCACCATTTTAAGTCTTTGTGTAGTCCATAAATTTACTGTAGCTATTATTTCCATTGCCTGAACCCACTTTTTCTTAATGCTTTTATTCTTTGACACATACAGTACAGCCTTCTAAAAATTACATTTCCTCAATGAAAGCCCTTTTTAAAAACACAACTACCACACTTTGTACATGTGCCTTCTTTTCATATTTCTTATTTTGATTGGGGAATTTCCTCTGATGCTAACTTTTGTTGTTGTTGTTGTTGTTCAGTCGTTTAGTCGTGTCTGACTCTTCGTGACCTCATGGACCATAGCACGCCAGGCCTTCCTGTCCTCCACTGTCTCCCGGAGTTTACTCAAATTCATGTTCGTTACATCAGTGATGCTATCTAACCATCTCATCCTCTGCCGTCCCCTTCTCCTTTTGCCTTCAGTCTTTCCCAGCATCAGGGTCTTTTCCAGTGAGTCCTCTCTTCGCATTAGGTGGCCAAAGTATTTGAGCTTCAGCTTCAGTATCTGTCCTTCCAATGAGCAGTCAGGGTTGATTTCCTTTAGGATTGACTGGTTTGACCTCCTTGCAGTCCAAGGGACTCTCAAGAGTCTTCTCCAGCACTACAGCTCGAAAGCATCAATTCTTCGGTGCTCAGCCTTCCTTATGGTCCAACTCTCACAGCCATACATTACTACTGGGAAAACCATAGCTTTAATTATATGGACCTTTGTCGGCAAGGTGATGTCTCTGCTTTATAATATGCTGTCTAGGTTTACCATAGCTTTCCTCCCAAGGAGCAAGCGTCTTTTAATTTCATGGCTGCAGTCACCGTCTGCGGTGATCTTGGAGCCCAAGAAAATAAAATCTGTCACTGCTTCCATTTCTTCCCCTTCTATTTGCCAGGAAGTGATGGGACCAGATGCCATGATCTGAGTTTTTTTAATGTTGAGTTTCAAGCCAGCTTTTGCACTCTCCTCTTTCACCCTCATCAAGAGGCTCTTTAGTTCCTCTTCACTTTCTGCCATTAGAGTGGTGTCGTCTGCATATCTGAGGTTGTTGATATTTCTCCCGGCAATCTTAACTCCAGCTTGTGATTCATCCAGCCCGGCATTTCTCATGATGTACTCTGCATATAAGTTAAATAAGCAGGGTGATAATATACAGCCTTGTCATACTCCTTTCCCAATTTTGAACCAGTCGGTTGTTCCATGTCCGGTTCTAACTGTTGCTTCTTGACCCGCATACAGGTTTCTCAGGAGACAGGTAAGGTGGTCTGGTACTCCCATCTCTTTAAGAATTTGCCACAGTTTGTTGTGATCCACACAATCAAAGGCTTTAGCGTAGTCAATGAAGCAGAAGTAGATTTTTTCTGGAACTCTCTTGCTTTTTCCATGATCCAGCGAATGTTGGCAATCTGATCTCTAGTTCCTCTGCCTCTTCGAAACCCAGCTTGCACTTCTGGTAGTTCTCGGTTCACATACTGCTGAAGCCTAGCTTGTAGGATTTTGAGCATAACCTTGCTAGCATGTGAAATGAGCGCAATTGTACGGTAGTTTGAACATTCTTTGGCATTGCCCTTCTTTGGGATTGGAACGTAAACTGACCTTTTCCAATCCTGTGGCCACTGTTGAGTTTTCCAAATTTGTTGGCATATTGAGTGCAGCAATTTAACAGCATCATCTTTTAGGATTTTAAATAGCTCAGCTGGGATACTGTCTTCTCCGCTAGCTTTGTTGTTAGTAATGCTTCCTAAGGCCCACTTGACTTCACTCTCTAGGATGTCTGGCTCAAGGTCAGTGACCACACCATGGTATTTATCAGGGACATTAAGATATTTCTTGTATAGTTCTTCTGTGTATTCTTGCCACCTCTTCTTAATCTCTTCTGCTTCTGTTAGGTCCCTGCCTTTTTTGTCCTTTATCATGCCCATCTTTGCACAAAACATTCCCTTGATATCTCCTATTTTCTTGAAGAGATCTCTAGTCTTCCCAATTCTATTGTTTTCCTCGATTTCTTTGCATTGTTCATTTAAGAAGGCCTTCTTATCTCTCCTTGCTATTCTCTGGAAATCTGCATTCAGTTGCAGCTAACTTTTCAGCTAACTTTTATGCCACCACAAAGTCTGGTGAGGGTGGAATGGCATGCAATGGAATCCAGGGTGGAATTAAAAGAATTAAACGTCTCTAGAAGACATAGTCAATAAGGGAAAACCCAGAAGAAAATTCGAGGAACTCCAATAAAGTTTGCAGTAATCTTATACTACTTCAGTTGGCCTAATAAAATTGCTTAGCCTGAGTGCTTTTTAAGTAGAAAATCAGGATTAAACATTTGAGATGGGCGGTGATATAAATTTAAATAATAAATAAATAAACAAACAAACAAATTTTAAATACTTTTATTTTACTATGTTTATTTTTTATAGCTTGATTTGGGGTTATAGAAACAAAGGAGTGAGCAAAGGTCTAGAAGCGGATATCTATCTAGGCTGATTCAATTTCAGTAACTTTGCCAGCTGTTTCACCTTTAGACGTAAGAACTCTTTGGGCTAAAGAAAACAGTCAAGAGCCAATACTGATAAGCTCCAAAAGATCTCAGTGCCAATTGGCATGGTATGTAGTAGAGACCAACTTGAGAAACAGTGTCATGGGGGGCTCGGATTCAGAGCTGGAAGACGAAGAAGAGCAGCCAGCTCCTGAAGCGGCCTTTGAGGACAAGCAGTCAGCTCTGGGGGCACCTGACGAGCAGCTGCCTGAGCAGGCAGAGGAGGCGGGGCCGGCGAGCGATCAGCGGGGACAGCTGCCGCTGCTCAGGGAAGATGAGGACTCGGAATTGCCACCCCCTCCCAAATGAGCCCCACCGGGGCTGCTCTTATTTAAGGAGAGCTACAAGCCCAAGACGCCTGTTGGAAACAACCGTTCGTAATTCCGACTCTCTGCGCCTTGCCTTTGACTCTGAACCCAGACCGGCTGACAACCTCCCCAACGCTTTGGACTCCTGGACTGCCTGACCATTCTTGTGCCTGCTCCCTGGACATTGAACTCCTTCCGTAGGCAAGTTGCTGGCCCTGTGAGAACTTGGTTGCCTTTACGCAGGGCCGCAACTGGGGGGGCAAGCGGGGCATGTGCCCCGGGTGCCGTGCTGGGGGGGGGCCCTGCCAAAATGACAAAATATATACTGAATGTTTCCTGGGGGGGGCGCAGAATCCATGTTTGCACCGGGTGACACAGACACTAGTGTGTGCATTTGCACATTGCTTTTGTTGCTGCTTAGTATAAGTAAAAGTTTGCAACTGCCTCTTGTGTATTTGCGTGTGCCTGGCCTGAGACAGGACAAACAGTGGCTTTGAAAATTATGTGTAAGATAGATAGAAAAAGATTAACCTGAAATTCTTCGGTACAAGGATTGTGTACAGACTTTCCCCTGGGATCTGGACACAGGGAGAAAGGCAGAGGTAGGAGATATCTAGACATATATTTAACCTATTAATTTATATCTATGTTATAACTGTCATAGCTCCCACCATTATAAAACAAAAACAAAAAAGAAAAATCCTGGTAATTGGAAATGTTCAAAATCCTCAGTCCCCTGACAGAATTACACATTTCCAATAGCCATGCATGGAAGTGGTTGGCTCCATGATAGTGCCAACAGTAAGATCTCGATTTGCCATCTGGTATTTATACATCATATTTGTATTTTTATGTATATCTTATTTATATATATTTATATTTATATGTATTTTGTATTTTAATGATACGTTGTTTTTATTGTTGTGAACCACCCAGAGTCGTCCTGTTCGAGTTGGGCGGCCGAGAAGCCAAATAAATAAATAAATAAATAAATAAATAAATAAATAAATAAATAAATAAATAAAATCAATTTCCTTAAGCAGATGAATGACTGGCTTTTTAAAAATCAGTGTATGGACACACCTGATGAACTCACAGTAAGTGACACCGAATTTACCATATAAAGATCCCAAGACCAATCTTTATTCTCCGCTTACCTGCAACTAAAGGTAAGTCTTTGAGCTCTCATCCTGCCATCTATTCCTACACAATGATAGGACATTTTGGAGCAATTCTCTTGTCTGCTACAAAGCTGCCATGTGGATCTTTCTTTGTACAGGAGTAGCTGTCACTATTGTTGTTCCATTCAGCAACATTTTTTATGAACAAATATAAATCAGACATTTATAGGGTGCTGAGAGGGAGGATTTATTAAGCTGAGGGTTTTCAAATCACTGTCTCTGACATTTCACCTTCTTTCCCTCTTGGCACAAAGCTGAACATATCTGCAATTTGCATCCCCACCAGTTCCTCCCACCTGTCTCTTTGTTGTTGTTCAGTCGTTTAGTTGTGTCTGACTCTGTGACCTCATGGACCATAGCACGCCAGGCCTTCCTGTCCTCCACTGTCTCCCGGAGTTTACTCAAATTCATGTTCATCACATCGGTGATGCTATCTAACCATCTCATCCTCTGCCGTCCCCTTCTCCTTTTGCCTTCAGTCTTTCCCAGCATCAGGGTCTTTTCCAGTGAGTCCTCTCTTCGCATTAGGTGGCCAAAGTATTTGAGCTTCAGCTTCAGCATCTGTCCTTCCAATGAGCAGTCAGGGTTGATTTCCTTTAGGATTGACTGGTTTGACCTCCTTGCAGTCCAAGGGACTCTCAAGAGTCTTGTTAAATACCTAGGAAGGCTCTTTTTAAAAAAGGATTGCACAGGCATTGCAGCTGGCAGGAAGATCAGCCTACCTATCTCTGCTACTACAGATCACACCTTCTTCCTGACCCCTTGGCACATCCAGAATGAGAACTGCCTACTCAGCTGTATCATTTATTCTTATGTTCCCTCTTTTACTTCAAGGTTAACTCCTCCTTTCCACGTTCACTCCACACAGGACTGTCATGGGTTCACATTGGATAATTCAGGCAGTGGGGGGAGACAAGTAGGCATAGGTTTCATCCTTGAAGTGTTCTATTTATTGCTTTACAGATACATAGTAAAACTTAAAGACTACCTAACATAATGCCTTGATGTATTGTCGAAGGCTTTCACGGCCAGAGTTCAATGGCTGTTGTGGGTCTTCCGGGCTGTGTTTTATGAACAAATTTTATGAACAAAACTTCCAGAACACGGCCACACAGCCCGGAAGACCCACAACAGCCATAATGCCTTGATCCTATTCTTATATGTAACTTAGCCTACACCCCAGGTAGTTTTCTATAAACTTGCCTACTTATTTACAGTTTTCAGTGTTTCTCTTAGCCTGGTGGACTGAGGTTAAATAACATATTGGGGTTGGCTGGCCCCTTAGATCTGCCGTATCCAGCCTTATCGATCGATGGGTTGAGACCTACCATGTACATTTTGTTTTTATTGATATTTATAGTTTTTATTGATTTTAAATTTTTGCTGTGAACCGCCCAGGGTCCCTCCTTGTGGGGGAGATGGGCGGGATACAAATGTGATAAATAAACAAACAAACAAACAAACAAACATATATTCTCTACTTTTAAACAGTCTCTTTACACAGTATTTTCTTAGCCTCCTAACTCACGCTGTAGGAGACCAGTTTGTCTCTCTCTCAGAGATTCCAGATGGGTGAGAGTCACTTGGAAATACACTTCCCCTTTTATCACAAACTGTAGATTCTTTCTCCTTTACCTGCACCTAGCTCTCCGTTCTCAGCCGACACTGCTTGTTTTTGTCAGTTTAATGATGATTCAGCTCTCTTCCTGGTGGTCCCACATTGTCTACTTCCTAGTCACACATCTTCTATCTTCTTTAGATGAAGGGATACTCTCCATACTCAAAATCTTACCAGCTCTTTCTCCAGCACACTCCAGATTTCAGCACCACCAGCCTCTCAGTCCTCAACACTCTTGCCTCCAGCCATCTCTGCTTCTGTGATTTCTATTTATCAGTTAGGAACTAGCAAATAGGTGGAAAATGGAGAGATTCTTATTTCTCCTGGAACAGTTGTGACTCCACTGTGGAGGGAAGAACTTGCATCTTCCATGAACTTGGCTTCTGTCCAAAACAGGCAGGAGAAAAATTGGCTCTTTTCCAATCTATTACCACTGTCCTTCTCTCTATACATACATGAGAAAGAGTTCACATTTTCCAAACTCTTTTATGCAAGTTTCCTTCTATGAGAACATTATTCCACAACAGGAAATTAGCCTTCATGTTGGGAATATAGTTTTGAGACCATGGAACTTGTTATAGTGGGCGCAACAATTGCAGCACAAAAGGGAACACAGCAAAGAGAAGAAATACATTAGAATGCCTCGTTTCTGTTTGTAACACTTTCAGTTGTATTGAGTAGATTCCCAAACGGACAAAAATTTCTGGAGCCTCTTATGTAAACAGTCCACGGCAAGCTTCCACATTATGAGCAAAGAAAAGGAAGGCTGTTGGAAAGAAAATCAGAAAGCCCTAATGTATACAGGGATATATCGGTTCTAAATTGATAATGGTTTAATTGCTGGAATTCTTGCAGTGTGATTCTTTTTATCTCAATAAAACTTGCTAAAAAGAACTCTGAGAACTTTTCTTGGTAAAGAATCACTTTTGGTTTTAGGCAACTGCCAAAGAGCCTGAGATGACTCTGGTCAATTGAAAGTAAAAGGGACTAGAGATAAGGAAAACATGCTCGCCTCTTTTACTCTCTGAAGCATTGGCTGCAACCATTCACTATTCACTTCACAGTGGCTGTCCAGGAAGGTGAGAATATCAGCTGTTGCTGTATCAGCACCTCGAACTCGGGAGCGGATTAGCCCTGAAATGGGGAGACAAGAAAATGAAGAGAAAAGAGGCTAGAAAAAAACCTAACATTATATTTTAGTGAATGGATCAAGGAATGCTATTACTTAGGAAAAAAAGTGAGCTAACTAAGCCTAGCATGAGGTCCAAAGAGATGATTTTGGGGAATCAGCAGTAGCCTAGACTTTCTGAATCATCATGCCATGCTATGCTATGCTATGCCATGCCATGGATGTTCTGCTAAAGGAACTGCTCTAGTTCCTTCCCTACATATGTTCAACCCTGAGCTACAAATATTCTCTTCGATTGGTACCACATATGGGCGTCAAATGCTCCAGATAGCACGCAAATGGGAGAAATTTGCAGGTAGGCAAACCTCCACCAAAGAACAGCTGTTCTTTCTGTATGAATGCCTACAACAGCATGCCCTGCCCGCCAGTGTCAGATACAAACCTCCAATCAACTGCACAGCTGGATGGAAGAGAGCGCAACAAAGTGGGCGCAAAATGATACGGCTAATGATCATGGATGCCCACCTCAGATTAAACAAATATCAACACACAATAGACAGCCTCAAGGAACAACTAGAACAGACTATGACCCCTGAACAAATCAACATGCTGACTACTACCATCAAGACCACATCACTGAGACAAGCAGAAAAAAGGAAAGCTAAACTCCAAACTAAACTACTTAAGTTAAACCCCAGAAACAAAGAAGTACCGGAACTGGAATGGGTGGTCAACATGTCCAGCCGCCCATTATCCACTACAGAACACAGTATCCTACAGAGAGGCCTCAATTACAACACAGAGGATGCAAATAAATTACAATTCTTTGCAGCTTTAGAAGCAGCATTGAAAACTACAGGACTTACTACAGAAACCCAAGAGAACGTAAGACAGATAATCATACCACAAACCAGAAGGACACGGAAACAGAACCAACTGAAAGCAGAGGACAGAGCAGCCCTCAAAAACCTAAAGATGGACCAAACTATCATCATCCTCCCAGCAGACAAAGGCCGCACCACCGTCCTTATGGACAGATTGCAATATATACAAAAAGCCAAATACTTACTTGAGGACAAAGAAACCTACACCCCAGTAAACACCAATCCCATACGGAAACTGGACAACCAGGTCAAAAGAATCCTCAATGACCTAACCAAGAAAGGTCAAATCACAAAAGAAGAACAGAGGCAGATGAAAAGCAGCAGACCCATCATCCCACACTTCTACGGATGCCTCAAAATACACAAGCCTGACATACCACTCCGTCCAATTGTATCGTTACCAGGGACCCCCACATACAACATAGCTAAAGAACTTACAAGAAAACTTGGGCATCTCACAGAGGAGAGCGAATACTCTATCAACTCCCCACTACATTGCCTCCAGAAAATCAAAGACCTAAAGATAGATGAAGATGAAATTATGGTGTCAGCATAATTGCCAGCAATCAACAACCAGATATGCAAAGATTAACACCAAGATTAGCACCAGAGGAACAATCAAACAGCACAATATACCCTAATCAAGGAACTATTAACTCAGTCAATCAACCAAGCAGCAAACAACAGCCCAATCAAGGAACTACCAAGGAGAGAACAACACCCCCACCAACACAAGCAGGACAAGCCATGGTAGATAAACAGAGAGCAAGTCCCACTCCCTTTTCGCATTGAAGATGTTGCCTAGCCTGGCAATGAAATGTCTGCAAGAAAACAACAAGGCTCAGAGAGCACCAAGGACTCCATATTACATATGTCCCCCATTAATCTGCTTATGATGATTGGGGAAGCTTTGAAGGACATCAGGGGGAATGTTAGTTGCTGTAAGTATAAGGAGAATCTGGGTATTTAGTTAGGATTTCTTGAGAAAATTTTATTTTTCTGAAGTGCTCAGTTCCACTTCTCTTACCCTTTTTTGGAAAACCTTAGGAGAATACTGTAATTCCTAGTCTAATTGGAAACCTGTTATCCATACTTAGCATTTGCATAATTTGATTCAAATAATAACTCTAAATCAGCTCTGCTAGACAAGACAGCAACCTGTATTCCAGATAGATTGATGGAGCCAGAGTTTTACTGAGCAGCAGTTCTCCTATTCTATAACTAAACCATATTCCTAACCGTCAGCTCTCTTTTACGACTTTTAATCACATCAGTTGTTGTTTAGCAAAAATACCAGGGATGTAGGCCTATGGATTCTTTGTTAGTTCTATCATGTTTTTCTGGTTTAGCAATATGGGTTGGGAATATTATCAGTCAGTGCTTTGGAACGTTACGTACTTACAAATGCCAGGATAAGTTGTGTGAAATTTTGGAGTAGATTGTAATCCCTATGCTGAAGACTACCAGTTCTATTTCTTGTTTCCATCTAAAGAAGTTGCACTAGTTTTGCACTCAAATCACAGCTTGAGGTTTATAAGAGACTGAGAGATAAAAGCATTAAAACTCCATTCAGGCAGTACAGAATTGCTCATGATAGCTGGCCTGTTATACAAAGTTCTGGAAATGTTCAACCTGGTTATACATATTAATCCTTTTCAGTACAGTTGAGTAGAGTCCCTAGATCTCAACCTTCTGTTATAAGTCCCTTTGATCTGGACCTTCTCCTGCTGCCCTAACAATGAGTGTCCAAAATCTGAACTTCCCCAGTTTTTTTTTAAACTGGATCTAGCAGAAGAGTATGCTCAGTTCAGAGGAGGTAACTCCATGTTCTTTCTGCCACAAGCCTTAATTTGCATTTCCATTAGGACCTTGTAATAGTTTATGCTTTCTGCAAACTTTGCCATGCTCACCTTCTCGACGTCCATTGCGTAGACACTTGACCTTTGGGATTTTGGTAAGTAGTTGGCAGTCTTCAGCTGAAGAAAAGAGGGAAAAAAAAGTTGGCTGAAATGCTTAGTTCACTTGGCACAGAGAGAAAGTTGCAATTAATTTATCCCATGTTCTCAGTGCAGGTCAACATTTTGCTTTCAGCTATGGTATCAATCAATCTGGTCATTCAAGAATAAATAATTCTGTTACTTAAAGTATCTCTGAAAGAATTCATTTAACCTGTCATCCCCTTCCCTCATGAGCAAGCCAGCATCTCTTTGAGACAGTAAGGCACACTACATATATTATATTACAACTGTGAGTAAGTATAAAAAGATGCCCAACAGCTCTTTCTCCATCACAAAGCGCTATTATCAATAGGAGTGAATGAGATGGAAGTGTTTAAATCTTTCCCTTGCCAACTAATTTTCACCTGCATTTCCCTCCCATTATGGTGTTTTTATCCCTGTGGGGTTATATGTGTCTAGTTCATTACTGGAAATAAATGCAACTGGAAAAAGATGAACGATTCAGAGCAAAAGCAACTGAAAGGAAGAAAAATTAAGTACTTCTCCCCTCATATCTTCTTTGATACAATTCAGCCTTTATTGTGGGCACCTTGCAAAGCATATAATGTTCTATAAGATGGTAGCTATGTATAAGATACTATTATGTATCTCCCATTGGGGGAGTTGGGCGGTCATATAAATTTAATTAATAAATAAATAAAAATGTATAGTTTCAGAATAGCTGTTGTTTGATGTCAGACATCTTTGATCTGGGGTGAGCAACCTGCAGTCCCAGGGCTACAAGTGATCCTAAATTCTCCTTACTGAAGACTTTGGATCCCCCTCTGACTGTTTAAAACTGATGGCACAATTTCCTGCCATTTTATTAACACTATCGTCAGTCATAATATAGGCAGACCCCAAATCCAAGTTGCTCCCACCACATTGCAGCCTACGGCCTCTGAAAAAATGTAAAATGTAGCCCTTGGCCACAAAAAGATTGTCCACCTCTAGAGTACAAAATCATGTTTCTTTCCTAAAATATATATTTCACAAAGCATACTGATTGGTTCATGCAGAGAGGTCATTTGCAATGAAAAACTAATGAGCTGATTTATCCTTAATTCTCTTCTTTTTTTAGTCTGGTCAACTCCAAGCTTAGAAAGAAACCACTCTGGTTTCTGGAAAGGAAGGAAGAAAGAAAGAAGGGCTGGGGAAAATCAAGAAATGGAGGAAATATTTAAGTTCCTGTCCCAATCTCTGATGTTTCCCTTTGGAAGTGTCAGCAAGGTCCCTGAGGTAGGACTTCTACATTTGCCCTAGATAGTATGACATTCTGCCTGTTGAACTTCCCCCCAAATTGAAAGAGACTTGTGCCACAACATCAAGATGGACTGAACAAGGTTCCTGTGGAAAATGGCCAACTGAACAACTTTGCCTGTGAGCTCCACGGGCAGAGCTGGCAACGGGGAGGAGTTTTTTGGGCACAGACTGGTTTTTCTGTAGCCCCAAGTGTTTTTCTGGATTAAGGAAAACACTAAGAATCGACCCATTTGTCCTCCAGACGGTGAGTTGCAGCCAGGAGACTGTAGATGGTGTCTGCGACCAAGCGGTAAGACTACACCGAGAGGCTGGGATTTAATCTTGTCAATCCCACGCTTGCATTCCCTTATTAAAAAGGGAGTTAAGTCGTTGCCTTTCCACATCTTAAACATCCAATTTGTTTTTAAGTTCTGTATTTTAAGAGAAGCTTTTTGCAGTAAGAAAAAGCGGAATCTCTGGGTGATTATAGTTATTTTTGGAACTTCTTAACTACAAAAAAAAAAAGTTTTGGCTTTCTTCCCCACCTGAGTTATATTTAAAGTAATACTGTAATACTGCCTTTCTGTTGTTATCTTTCTGGCTAAATTCCAAGGATGAAGTGTTTTTTTCTCTCTTCATGTATCCATTATTTTAAATTGCACTTTCTGTTTACTTTTTTTTTTCTACTGTCTGCCTGAATATTTTCATTGGTTAATTTTGGATTAATTCATTAACCTCTATCTTTGTGAGTTAACTTTTTAGGGTGTGCTATAATTTACTGTTTGAATAATGGAAGAGTTTAAAGAAGATTTAAGAAAATTACGTCAGCAAGAAAATATCCTCTTAAAGGGCTGTAAAACCATCATACAGACTATTTGGGACATTAGGGATGAGATCTTGGTCAAAATGGAACAATTATGTGAAAATACTATGATTGAAGAAGACGACACGGGAAAAGATGGTGTTTTTGCTGTTGTGGGCAAAAATGAAATGCTCTCGGCTGAGAATTCTGAACTGATGTTTATGGGATTAAAACGACTGTTTAATTTTAAGATTGTAGAAAGAGTTGCCAAGTGGTGGGAATGTTTTGACTGTTTCGGTCAATGTTTTGGGAAAGAAAAATGTGCTGTGGGAGAGTTTTTTTCCCTCTTTCGCTGGAAACTTTGTATTTCCTGATGCCCTGGTATATTTTGAGGAGGGGTAAAAAATTAAGAATATTTAATTGGACTGATAATGAGGTTAATCTGACTTATAGGATTTTTTATTTCTAAGACTTAAAATATATTTTTTATTCTGGTAATATTTTATATTGTTTTTAAGCATAATTAGGGTTAAGATTGTTAATTATATAAGTAGACAATTTATAAAAATTAAGAATATATAATTGGATTAATAAAGAGATTAATATGATTGTTTCATAGGGTTATAGATTTATAAAACTTAAAGGATATTGATAAGATATAATGTTTTATATTGTCTTTGAGATCTAATAGAGTTAAGATTGTTTACTATAAAGGCAGAAGTCTGTAGCTTGAATCATGTCAACTGGATTTCTATTTTCTTAGTGGAAACGTTTCGCTCCTTATCCAAGGAGCTTCTTCAGTCTGAGCAAAGTTGGTAAGGGAACCCTAAATATGTTCCTAGGTAGCTGTGTGACCTTACACCTGGGGCTAGGTCATGGTTATATTGAGATGTAATTTTTAAGTCCTTTTATCATCTAAAAGAGGGTCGTTAAAATCACCATGCTGCTGTTGAGCTTGTGAAATGGTCTTAATCTTCCTAGGCACAGAAGACAAAACGGGGAGGAAGATGGGGGAGAGTTTGTGCCTGAGGCCCCCACCTCTATTCAAGGAAGGATTTTCCAAGTTGGCATAAATGGATTCCTTGACCCCTCTCTCAAACCACCTATCTTCTCTGTCTAAAATGTGAACATTAATGTCCTCAAATGAGTGTCCTTTTTCTTTTAGATGAAGATAAACTGCTGACTCTGGTCCTGTGGTGTTATTTCTCCTGTGTTGGGCCATCCTCCTGTACATAGGTTGTTTGTACATAGGCTCAGACTGAAGAAGCTCCTTGGATAAGGAGCGAAACGTTTCCACTAAGAAAATAGAAATCCAGTTGACATGATTCAAGCTACAGACAATTCCACCTGGATGACTGAGAACCTTCATAGACATAAAGGCAGAAGATTTATCTGTTTTCATAATTTGATGTGTATTGTGTAGACAGAAGTATATACTGTAGAATAGTAGTAGAAGGGGGAATAAAATTATTAAATGGATTATTTTTTAAGAGGAAGGGATTGAAGTAAAAAATTAAATATATGTATGTATGTATGTATGTATGTATGTATGTATGTGTATATATATATATATATATATATATATATATATATATATATAATGTAAGGGGAAGGAGCAATTGTTAGAGATTTATATATGTGTTATTGGAAGGATTTATAGAAATAATGTGATTATGGTTTGACTTAGAGGAAGGGTTTGTTTGTGGAAATTGTTGTATATTCTTCCTGTGAAAAGCGGGAATCCATCTGTGTATATGTAACTTTCTAGAAGTTTTCTCTTTTCTGTTTTTGCACCTTTAATGTTTTTCTTTCTGTATGTAGTGTTTTTTTTTGTAGTTTTTTATCTTTGCTCTAAAAATAATAAAAAACTTTGTATCAAAAAAAAAAAGATGGACTGAACAAGGGAAGAGGTACCAAAAGAAAGGAACAATGGGGGGGGGGGGTGCTAGCCAATGTCTATCTGTAGTTTTTTGAGAATATGCAGACAGGTTTTCCTTACTTATTTCTTTTCCAAGATATTGTCTGTGATGATGATGTAACTGACCAGAAAAGAGGGCCAAAAGGAAGAAGATAAAGATCTGAGGAATACAGACTAAAGCATTATCTGCTACCATTTAGAGATGATAAATGGAAACAGACTAAAGAACAAAATCTATCTATGATTGCATGGCCAGTACTAATTAACAAGGCTTTAATTTCTTGAGAAAGCAACTGAAAACAAAAAGAAAATACAGAAGGCTGGAAGAAAGTGTGAACTAACACATAGTGTGTGAACCAGCACAGATACCATGACCCATAACAGTATAAAAGATGGCATGCTATCTTTTCACCATCACAGCTAGCAATAGTCTTTTAAAAGCAACAGAAGAAAAAACTTTGCTTGGCAGTTTTACAGCTAGCTCTTTATAAGAACTGCTCAGATCAGCATGTATTTGTTAGAGACAGACAAATGCACATCATAAGTCCTGGAAAAATGGAAGGAGTGTGATATCAATTTATTTTATTTCCCCTTTCCCCATGAAATGGGGCTTGAAGGGATTTTGTTGTGCCAGGACCTGAAGAAACGTGAGGCAGGGCAGTGACTGAATGATGGTTTTTGCACTCTTTTCGTTGGTCAAGTAGAAAGAGAAAGAAAGAAGACGCACACACTGATCGGCTCATGGTGTCTCTGTTCTCTCCCTGTTCTCTGTTTTCTGAGGTCTGCAGAAGTGAAGATCATTGCACATTTCAAAATGGGTTGGAGGGATTGGGGAGCAGAATCAGTGTTATCTGGCAGTGTCCTAATACGCAAGTTTTTATTTGTAAAGATCAATGCAGCATCAGGTAAGTGATTACTGAGTGATCTGAGGCAATATTTCTACATCCCAATAAAATGATGTACCCAGTAGAATTGGAAGATTACTCTTAACATCATGGATTAGCTTTCTTCAGTTTCATGCCAGGTTGGGGAATGATGGCTGGATAGTTCTCTTGTGTCCCTTTCATTCAGCTTAGTCTGGAGTACTCCATGAAGCTAAAATATTGGAGATGAGACAGACTAGAGCTCACTGACACAGAAAATGATTTCAACATTGTGTATGCCTGTCTCTGGATCAAGAAATGCCAGCTGAATCTTCTTTCCCTTGTTTCCTCATGTTGATCTCTCTTAGCCCCACCACTAGCCACAGGTACATGTTCTGTTCCTTTCCATGTCATCTCTGTACAACCTTGATATCCTGGCAAAAGTACAAAGGCCACCAGCCAAGTACTTTACTTGGCACCTCTCTCCTGGAGCAATTCCATTTCTACAGCTCCCTACTGTTTGAAATATTGCCCTCATGAGGACAGTTTATCAGAAGCTGTATCACTGAGAAGCAATTACAGGTACCCTTGATTAAAGACTATTAAGATACTGCTGGCCATCTGCTACACAAGGAAATCCATGTTCTAAACTAGGTCCATGAATCCATTTTGGTGTTTTCATACTCCAGGAACACAATGAAATCCCAATCCAGCTGTGTTAACAGTATTTAGCTGAGATGCCCCCTTCATTGGTCTCCTAACAATTCTTGAAGAACATATGTCGAAAGTAAGCAGAAAAGGTGAAAAGTTGGAAGACTTGTTCAGTATCTATTTAGATAAGATGCTTTATAAATAATGACATCATTTGTCCAATAACTATATCTGAAACCATGAGACATTCTTGGGGGATAAGCCATTCAGCACATGCAACAGGAAAATTGAGATTTGAGATGAGACGTCTGATAGGGCAGTTTCTAACATCCTACAATAAATGAGGGAAGTGAAAAGAGTTCTTCAGGCCACTTAAGAAATACCTTGTTTCACAATACACCTACAGAAGTCAAAAAGATATGATTTAAAATGTGATGTCCAAAGTGAGAGAGGACAAACAGACTTGAACTGCTTGCCCTGACTTTTCACAGGAGAAAGAAAAATGGATTGGATGGGAAAGGCGGGGGAGTTTTTGCTGCGGAGTCTCTCGTTCTGCTGTGTCTTCTTTAACAGCTGGACTCAGGGGTGATGCAGGATGGACATCCTCAGCTATCTATGTATCACTTCCTCTTTATTTGTAAGGGAATTGAACCGTGTGAGTTGAATATAGCTATTTTTTATTTAAACTATGTAATAAACTGTTTTTCATTTAGAAATTCTCGGGCAAGTGCACATCTTTTTTAATTGGATTTCTTTTGTTTTTACCTTTTAATCCCAAATTGTTAGCCTTTCCTAGACTCCCTATTGATGATGTGTATCATGCATATTTCAAAATTTGGCTATGCATCTTTTTAAAGTTTATTTTTTTATAGCATTTTAAATTGTGAAATTACAGATGGAAATAAAAAAAATACCACAATGATAATACAGTCAGAAAGAATTACAATAATAAGATGAAAAAAGGAAAAAGGAAAAAAGAAAAAAAATCTGTATAACAAGTCCCAATCCCTTTAAGATTGTATTAAATCTAGACCAGGGGTCGGCAAACTTTTTATGCCGGGAGCCATTTTGGCATGCTCGTGCACATTTTGAAATGCTCGAGAGCCAGGGGGTGGGGTTTGCGGGCAGGGGCCAATCGCGTGGAAGGGGGCGGGGTTTGCGGGCGGGGGCCAATCGCGTTGAAGGGGGCGGGGTTTGCGGGCAGGAGCCAATCGCGCGGAAGGGAGTGCGGTTGGCGCTGGCGCTGGGCTGTGAAGCTGGAGGAGCCGCCGGACCTGGAGCGCTTCCGCGCGCAGCTGAGCGAGGCCCCGCACCAGTCTTTTTGGAGCGCTTCCGCACGCAGCTGAGCGCTGGGCTATGGAAATGCGCTCCAAAAAGACCGGCGCGGGGCCTCGTTCAGCTGCGCGCGGAAACACTCCAAAAAGACCGCCGCGGGGCCTCACTCAGCTGCGCTGGGCTGTTGCCCCGCTCCAGTTCTTGGCCCTGACCACCCACCTGGGGCTGCTGGGAGATGTGGTTCAGCCGCTTCCGGAGAGCTGCGGCTTCGCAAACCGCGCCCTCCGGTGCGCCCGGCAGGTGGCTGCCCACCATTTGCTAAAATGCCTCCAGCGAAGAAGACCTCCCCCCGCGCGCCTGCAGCAACGTGGGCAAAAGGGGAGCAGGCGTGTGTGCGTGTGCAAAAGGGCTGAGAAGGGCTCCCCTCTCCCCGCCACGCTTGCAAGGTCTCGCCTACCGCTTCTCCCCGGGGCGTCTGCAAAGGGGTGCGCCACTCGCCCCACGCCCGTCGCTGCAAAGGGCATCTCCCCCGCCGTTTACCCGGACGTTCAGGCGCCACAGCAAGAGCGGTGGGGGGGCTCTGCATCCGGAGCCTCTTCTGCATCTTCCAATGGTTTCTCTCCTCCCTTCTGGGAAGCGGATCTCGGTCAGTAAGCCTTAAGCCTCAGTGCCTCCGCCGGGAAGAAAGAGCGGCGGGCAGAAATCTCTCTGTTTCTCTCAGAATGAACCAGGCTTGCGGCCGATGGAGCAACAGCAGAAGTTGATATTGCTCCTCCGGTTACCAGCGCCTGAATTTTGCTCCCTCGGCCGCAAGCCTGGTTCATTCTGAGAGAAACAGAGAGATTTCTGCCTGCCGCTCTTTCTTCCCAGCTGAGCGAGGCCCCGCGCCAGTATTTTTGGAGCGCTTCCGCGCGCAGCTGAGCAAGGCCCCGCGCCAGTCTTTTTGGAGCGCTTCCACACGCAGCTGAGCGCTGGGCTGTGGAAATGCGCTCCAAAAACACCGGCTCGGGGCCTCGCTCAGCTGCGCTGGGCTGTTGCCCCGCTCCAGTTCTCGGCCCTGACCACCCGCCTGGGGCTGCTGGAAGATGTGGTTCAGCCGCTTCTGGAGAAGACCTCCCCCCGCGCGCCTGCAGCAACGCGGGCAAAAGGGGAGCGGGCGTGTGTGCGCGTGCAAAAGGGCTGAGAAGGGCTCCCCTCTCCCCGCCACGCTTGCAAGGTCTCACCTACCACTTCTCCCTGGGGCATCTGCAAAGGGGCGCGACACTCGCCCCACGCCCGTCGCTGCAAAGGGCATCTCCCCCGCCGTTTACCCGGACGTTCAGGCGCCACAGCAAGAGCGGTGGGGGGGCTCTGCATCCGGAGCCTCTTCTGCATCTTCCAATGGTTTCTCTCCTCTCTTCTGGGAAGCGGATCTCGGTCAGTAAGCCTTAAGCCTCAGTGCCTCCGCCGGGAAGAAAGAGCGGCGGGCAGAAATCTCTCTGTTTCTCTCAGAATGAACCAGGCTTGCGGCCGATGGAGCAACAGCAGAAGTTGATATTGCTCCTCCGGTTACCAGCGCCTGAATTTTGCTCCCTCGGCCGCAAGCCTGGTTCATTCTGAGAGAAACAGAGAGATTTCTGCCTGTCGCTCTTTCTTCCCAGCTGAGCGAGGCCCCACGCCGGTATTTTTGGAGCGCTTCCGCGCGCAGCTGAGCGAGGCCCCGCGCCAGTCTTTTTGGAGCGCTTCCACACGCAGCTGAGCGCTGGGCTGTGGAAATGCGCTCCAAAAACACCGGCTCGGGGCCTCGCTCAGCTGCGCTGGGCTGTTGCCCCGCTCCAGTTCTCGGCCCTGACCACCCGCCTGGGGCTGCTGGGAGATGTGGTTCAGCCGCTTCTGGAGAAGACCTCCCCCCGCGCGCCTGCAGCAACGCGGGCAAAAGGGGAGCGGGCGTGTGTGCATGTGCAAAAGGGTTGAGGAGGTGTAGAGGTGTGCGTGCGCGTGCAAAAGGGCTGAGAAGGGCTCCCCTCTCCCCGCCACGCTTGCAAGGTCTCGCCTACCGCTTCTCCCCGGGGCGTCTGCAAAGGGGCGCGCCACTCGCCCCGCGCCTGTCGCTCTGCTTCCGGAGACCGGCTTTCCGGATGTCGGGCGGCAGACAGAGAGAGAGAGCCAGAGCCGAGGGGCCAAAGAGCCAGATCTGGCTCGCGAGCCGCCATTTCCGACCCTTGATCTAGACCGTATCAAAACATAATGCCCCATCTTCTCATTTCTATGGTTTAAGGACATTTCGAAGATCAATGGAGAACACATTTCTCAAATCCAGTCTTTAACATTCTTTCCACCTACATAAAATAATTCTGTAAGCTCATCCCCTGAAATCTTTTCACAGTGGTAGCCTTAACTGTGTGACTTATCTCATTTCTGTGGTTCTTCAGTTCAAATCTGTGAGCCCCATGTCTTGTCAAGCAACTGTGCCACTGTGTTTTTTTAAATCACAGACACAAAGAGACACACATATTTAATAATAGGGCAGCCTACCCCCCACCCCCATCTGAATTTGTTAAGATATTATTATATGAGGAGGGAATATTTATTCTATTCCTTCCATGGAATTCCATGGAATTCCCAAAGAGAATTGCCCCTTCCACCAAAATATTTTTTTTTTAATACGAAGGAAAGCTCACAATAGAAGTTTTCCTTTCACTTATCGGAGACTTGGTGGTAGGTGATTTTCATCCAAAATACAACAGAGGAGGAATGAGTTAATTTCCCTTATGTGAGGATTGGGATAAACTGTCCCTAGGATTCTAACAACAATTGTCATGTCCCCTGCCCCAAGCTACTATTTAAGTTTTAAAAAAAAAACAGATGTGATTGCTAATGATACCTTCAGTGTCTCATTGAGTTTGGCTCTCAAAGTGGTTTCCATGGGCTGAGGATCTGAATTTTTTTAGCCACTTGTTTTAATATTGGGGAAAGCCTCTAAAAAGTCCGTCTGCAATGCAGGAGTAAACAGTACGCTCTCGTTCAAGGTTCCTGGTGGAAGGATAATGAATTTGCAATAGAATTCTATTTTATTGCCCTGGGATAATTCTGCTCTATAAAAACCTCAGCAAGAACAACTCTCATCTACAAGAAACACAATACAGCATGCATTATCGTCTTCGTCTTAAACCTATATAATTGGGAATTCTAGCTGTGCGTGCTACTTGCCATCTTTATGATTATAGCCCTCAAATGGTAGTTAATGAAACCTAATAGAACGGTCTAGCTTCCTGGTTGGGATTGCCTCCCTGAGAAGGTACTGAAAAATGCTGTTTTTTCCTCCTTTTTCTTACATGGGAAACAAAACAAATAACAAAATTTGCTTCTTCCCCAATTAGCTCTTTTTTCCCCATAGACAAAAATTAGAGGAAACATCCTGAAGGAAAGAAGGAAGACGTATCTACAAAATAAATGTAAGACAAAGAAAAAAAGTAATACTTACGATCCGAGCTGAAATCATCCACTAAAATTATTTCCTGAATCAAGTTCACAGGAGTGCGATTTAGAACGCTGTAAAAATAATAAAAACATCAACAAGAACCCAAACCAACATCAATTGGAAATAGTTTTCCACACATTGAATGCCCTCAGATTACTGCCAAGATTTTCTTCCCCAAAGGATATTTCCAAAACATAGTAAGAGCCAAAAATGATAGCCTAGGTGATATACCTGGATCATATGTACTGTTTCAAATGTTGATCTGTAAATTTACATTTGTTACATTCATGAAATAAAATCTTATGTAAGCATTTAAAAACTAGCTTTGAAGAAGTCTTGTGTGAACTCTGCCTACGAAAAAGCTGGGCAATGAAGAACGTTTTCTGTCCAAAAATCCATGGCTGAAAATAAAGCCTGTGGAACATGCTCCACTTTGCACCTAATTTTTGTTTAATAAAGGGAGTTAAATGAAAGAGAGAGAGGGAGATCTGTGAGCAGTGATTGTAAAATAGATGTATGGAAAAGGGAGCCTGTTTCGTTACCCATGCATTCATCATGCTAATGTACTACACTGTAACTCAGTGTAAATAGCAGCCTTGGAGTCACATTCCATTTCTTAACTCAAATTACTGCTTTTTATCACATTACCACATTCCAGTAATTTGTACCCTATCTAGATTATTTCCAATACGCTTGCATGCTAGTTAAGAATTCTCTGACATTAAAAAAAAATACAGACTCCGCTAGATTTATCTATACTGCTACTTATTTTTTTCTTTAAAACATTCCCTGCCCATGCACATCTTTCAGAGAGAATTCCAGACCCCACTAGCACAGTCTTCCCATACCTCAGCATTCTCCAGATATGTTGGACTGCAACTACCATCATCCCCAGCATATATGGCCATTGCTATTTGGTCTGGCATGATGAGAGTTATAGTCGAACCAGGGGCATCCACCAGGAGGGTAATAGAAAAAGTCAAAATGGGGTCCTTGACTGTGTGATCAAAGCCCTACCCTTTGTTATGTGCACTGCATGTGTATAATGACGTGTGGGAATGACCTTGGGAGGCTGGACCCAGAGATGCTGCCTAGGGAACGGTCAGATAAGAGGCAGCATAGCCCACAGCTGGATAGTGGGCAGGGCAAGAGGCTCAGAAGGGACCCTCCCTAGTTTCTCAGGGTGTAAAGGAGATGGGAGGAGAATTGTACTTTCAGACTTGCAAGATTCTGCTAATGTAACCTTACAATAAAGTAGAATTAGCTGATTTGATTACATTTCCTGTCTGGTCTACGTGGTAAGGCTGACATCAATCAGACTTGCAAGATTCTGTTAATGTAACTTACAATAAAGTAGAATTAGCTGATTTGATTGTGTTTCCTGTCTGGTCTTCCTGTAAGGCTGACATCAATCTTGCAAGTCTGAAAGTTGTCTGTACACTGGTATCTTCATCCCTATTTCTTATTAAAATCTGTCTACAGCCACCAGTGTATTTGTGGAATAAGGAAGAACTTTTTTTCTGGTAATTTCCTGCATCCATATTTCTCAAAGACTAACAAAAGAATAACATAGGCAAGCTATCAGCTCTCCTCCCACAACTGCATGGCAGAGGTAACAGTATTAACTATATTAGGTAAAGGTAAAGGTTCCCCCCGCATAGTCGTGTAGTCTTGTCCGACTCTAGGGGCCGGTGCTCATCTCTGTTTGTTAGCCGAAGAGCCAGTGTTGTCTGAAGACACTTCCACGGTCATGTGGCTGGCATGACGCATGCGGAACGCTGTTACCATCCCACCGAAGTGGTACCTATTCATCTACTTGCATTTGCATGCTTTCGAATTGCTAGATTGGCAAGAGCTGGGGCTAGTGCGGGAGTTCACTCCGTCACGCGGGGCTAGGGATTCGAACCTCCGAACTTGCGATCTTCCGATCAACAAGTCTGGCGTCTTACCCACTGAGCCACCACACCCCTTTTAACTGTATTACAGAGTTGTTATAAGGCAGAGGCGGGAAAGTTTTTCTGCCAAGGCTGCACCCTGCAAGACAAATGTGGCTTGGTCTACCAATTGTCCTCCCAGACCCACAAGGTACCGGGGGTGGAATAAATTACTCTTGTCAAATTCTGAATTGATTAGTAACAAAGAGCTTTTGAAATTAAGAGAAGGCCATAAACTGCTGGTCCTTGGTTTAAGGAATGCTGAAATCAATACTGGGCTGAAATATATTTTGCAATTTCTTAAGTTATTTTTTTTCCTGTGGAAGAGGTTTTTGTTCTTCTACTTGCTTTGAAGTGCTTCGTAATTGTTTTGGTTATCTCTTGGTGATGTTTGTTGAGCTTGCTTTACTGTGGGAAGTGGTAGACAAGGTGCTATTCCTGTTTTTTTAAAAAAAATATTTCTATGACTTTGCAGTAGACATATGTAAAATTTAGTTTTGGAACAATAGCTTTTACACTTCCTGACTTTACAGCTCTGCTGGCAGCCCAACTTCCTAATCTGAAAAAGCTCAAAAGGAGGAATTGCCCCATGATGGTTCTGAAGTTTGGGAAACCAGGGAGACTGCAGAGTCCTGGAGAGATGAGTGACAAATGAAAGAGAGACCATTCACACAAGTTCTTTGACCATTTCATTGTTAAATCTAAACTTATAAACGCCACTCATGAGAATATAATTGAATCTCTCTTGTCTTCTGAAAGGCATTTTGAAAGCAAATTCCTTTTCATCAGCCTGAATAGGAACTGGTAGAAAAGAATGCAGGATAATTTTTCTGCACAGCACTACTTGAAATAATGTATGCATATCAATCAAAGATAATATTTGTAGCTCAGGGTTGAACTGTGGAGTCCTTGGTGCTCTCTGAGCCTTGTTGTTTTCTTGCAGACATTTCATTGCCAGACTAGGCAACATCTTCAGTGCAAAAAGGGAGTGGGACTTGCTCTCTGTTTATATACCCTGGCTTGTCCTGCCTGTGTTGCATATATGTATGCATATGTTTTGAATGACTGTATATGTACAGTATGCATATATTTTGAATGACATATATGTATGCATATATATGTATGCATATATGTATGCATATATTTTGAATGACATATATGTATGCATATATTTTGAATGACTGTAAAACATTCTGTCAACATTAAATATTATCCTGAGGGTCTAATTTCCCTGAGATACCCAAGATGCAGTGTTGCAGATTGCAGTATGGATGTATCTTGTGACAAACCCTCACAGCCATCTTATGTGAAGCAAAAGGGGAAATGAGTGAGCAGTCATGACGGATAACTGCAGTGTGAAGAAGTCAATTCAATAAAACAGGTTTTGACTGACAACCATCATCATCTGAACCCACCAAAATGAATCTCTTGACAAATTCCATCATGACCTTAAGAACTTCCATTCTACCATCAATCTCAGCCTTGACCTATCTACAGAACAAGTCCAATTCCTTGAAATCATGGTAGAACAACACATTATACAGGAAACCTAGGGATTGCCATGTTTACTTACATGCTTCCAGCTTCCACCCAGAACACACCACCAAAACTATTGTCTATTGCGAGACTCTCAGCTACAACCACATTTGTTCTGACTCATTTCACAGAGATGCTCAACTAATGGAATTAGTTTTAGCATTAATTAATTAATTAGAATTAATTAGGAAACAGGCATTCAGGAGACTGAACTACCTACCCAATGAGATCAAAAGACAAATTAATAGAACCAGATTGATTTCCAGAGATGACTTACTGAAAGTCTGACCACAAAAACAGAATGACAGAACACATTTAAATACTAAGGAGGACTGAGAATAAATAATCACCTCCCTGCTATTATTTTTGTATTGAATTTGAAGGATTTAATATTTTCCTACACGTTGAATCTGCTGTTTTGAATTTTCAGCTTTCTGTTCACTTTCCCTGGGAGCTGCTTGTTAGCATACTTTCTCTTCTGTCAACAACTTTTGGAAACTTTCCATTAACTCATTAACTCCTATTCTTGCTAGTCAAGTATCTAGGGGGCACCATAATCTACTGCCTGAAACATGGAGGATTTCAAGGAGATTTTCTCAGAGTTCCGTTGTGAGCTTTGTTGTGAGTTTAAGCAGTTCTTTTATGATGCCTCTCAAGCTATTCTGCAAGATATTCAGGACATTGCAGAAAATATCAGCTTTAAAATGTGTTATCTGGCTGAGGACGTTGTGGAAGATGATGAAGATTTTAACAAAGATAGACATGTGTTTACTGACAGCGAGACTGAAGCCTTTGTTGAAATGCTAGGCGACAATTACATTTTGGTGTTGAAGGGGTTAAAGGGACACTCTGAGTTGCAAATTAAAATGGAGTTGTTTTTCTGATGGAATGTTGTGGGAAAGAAGTGGCTCTGTTCTGTGGGAGGTTTTTTGCTGAGAAGTCTGAGTCTCTAAGGGGGGCAGTTGGGCTGTTTGATTTCTGTATGAAAAATGCCTTGTGTGTAAAATGGAGATATGTAAATGCTTTAGTATATTTTGAAGTTGGGTAAAGATTTAAGAATGTTTAACTGTTACCTCTGCGAGATATCTCAGCCAGCTAGAGACATTGAACCATCGGAAAGCCTTCTCACTTGCACGATGCCATGTCCTCCCCTCAGCCGTCTTGGACGGCAAATATAAAAAAATTCCATTGGATAAAAGGCTCTGTCCTTGTAATTCTGGAGAGATAGAAACTACTGGACATGTCCTTCTACGATGTTCATTCTACAGAGATATTCGAATAAAATTCATTTCCCCGATAATTATGAGGTATCCGGGCCGTTCCGAAACCGAGTATCTTCAGATTTTGCTCAAAGATGAGTGGATTACAGTCACAGCGCAGGTAGCAAGATTCTGCGCAGCAGCACTAAAGAGCTGACGTAACTTAGTGAAAAACTTACCATAAATATTTTACTTTCTTTTATAACTATTCATTTAAAATTTTGATATTAACACTTAATTTTAATAGTTAATAATTAATAACCATAGGATGCCACAAGATATGGAACTCAAAATAATGTAAAATAGGCTGTCTTCTTGATTTTATATACAAATGTTAAGTATTTTGCTAAACTAATTTTAGATATGGATTTTATTTATTTTATTATAGCTGAGAACTTTTATTGGCTACATATGGCGTATTTTTATTTGTACTGGTCTATGACTGTAATAAATAAATTGATGATTGATGATGTTTAACTGGATTGATATTAAGGCTTGTATGATTCTATTTTTCTTTAATGATTTGGATTAAAAAGGGGCGCGGTAGCTCAGTGGGTTAAACCACTGATGCTGTAGGACTGCTGATCAGTAGATTGGCAGTTTGAATCTCCGCGTGGCGAGGTGGGCTCTCGCCACTTGCCCCAGTTCCTGTCAACCCAACAGTTCGAAAGCTAATGCAAGTAGATACATGGGTACCACCTTACGTGGGAAAAATGTGCTGGCGTCCTGTCGGGAATCGTTCCACCGGAGGAAGAAGAGCAGAGGAAGATTGAATCATGCCGGTGAGGACAGACCTGGATGTGACATCAACAGGACGTCAGCAGCCGGCTCAAGGCATCCTGGGAATTGTAGTCCAGAGCCTTAGAAGAGCCGGTTCCCTTACCCCCTCTCCTGGTGCACGGGTGAATTACACTTGGTGATATTGTATAATGTATAATGTATAATGATAAAATGTATATATAGATATGTATGTAAGCCGCCTAGAGTCCTCCGTTAGGGAGGGGATAGGCAAGGTATAAATAACACTATAAATAAATATAAAAAATAAATTAAGATTTACTGGATTGCTTTTAAGATTTGATTTTTAAGATTTATAAGGTATAATAATAATTGCTTGGTTTTAGGTTTAATAGGGTTAAGATTGTTATAGTATTATTAATTATAAAAGTAGACAATTTATATGCTTTTATAATTTGATTTTTATTGTAGTGGACAGAAATGTATAGAATAGTGGTAGGAAGGAAAAAATTGAATGAATGTTGTTTTTTGGGGGGGAAGTTGATTTGGAGGTTTATATATTTTTTCTTTTTTTTAATATACAAGGGGAAGGACCAATTGTATTTAGTGATTTTTATAATGTGTTAATGGAATGATTTATAGAAATAATGTGATCTTGGTTTGATACAGAGTAAGGGATTGATTTTAAGGGGCATGGTGGCTCAGTGGGTAAGACGCCAGGCTTGTTGATCGGAAGATCGCAAGTTCGGAGGTTCGAATCCCTAGCCTTGCGTGCGGAGTGAGCTCCCACACTAGCTCCAGCTCTTGCCAACCTAGCAATTCAAAAGCATGCAAATGCAACTAGATGAATAGGTACCACTTCGGTGGGTAGGTAACAGCGTTCCGTGTGTGTCATGCCGGCCACATGACTGTGGAAGCGTCTTCGGACAACGCTGGCTCTTCGGCTAACAAACGGAGATGAGCACCGGCCCCTAGAGTCGGACACGACTGCACAAATGTGCGGGGGGAACCTTTACCTAAGGGATTGATTATGGAAATGGCTGTATATTCTTGTTGAAAGTCAGAAGTCACTTCTTTATGTAATCTTTAAAATTCTTTTTTCTTGTGTTTCACACTTTTTAAGGTTTTTTTCTTTTTGTATTTTTTTTCCTTTTTTGTAGTTTTTATCTTTGTTTCAAACTTAATAAAATCCTTATTAAAAAAAAAGAATGACAGAACATCATTGGATGCCACCTATGGGTTACAGCTCAAACCATTCAAATGCATTATTAATAAGCTACAGCACATTGGACAATAACATTGTACTTTCTCTGGCATTAAGTGGCAGGCCCATATTTGCATACAGTCAATGGCCCAACCCAAAGCAGATTCTCACAAGCAACAAGAAATAACAGGACAATGATGCTAACATGGGAACCAGACCAGATGTCTACTGTGCCCCCACATTTACACTTACACTTACAGGACCATCATAGGCCCCAACAACTACATACACAAGAGTAGCAATGCCTTCACATGCTCTTCCTCTAATGAAATATACATGATCATCTACCAGCAATGCCCCTCTGGATTCTACGTAGGATAAACAGTCCTAGCTTTGCACCTAAGTATTAATAAACTTAAGTTTGACCTCAGGTCTCAAGATAAGGACAAAGTAATATCAGAGCAGTTCAGCCTCCCAGGACATTCTTTTGGAGATCTCAAAGCAACCATTTTGGAAAAAAGAAAAAAGAAACTTTAACAGCACAACTGAGTGAAAATTTGCTGAACTTGCATACATCCAAAGACTATCACAACAGGTCTCAACAAACACAATCGGTTTTTAACACATTACAACTGTTAATTGATAAGGTGCTTGTAATCTGTCTCACAAGTAACCTGCATCTGCATAACCAACCTGTCTTCCCCTCCTTCTCCCATACCTCCATCCCAATTGAAATACCACCTCTGTTTGGCCACCCCATGCATGTGATGCAGTGAGCTGTAGCTCATGAAAGCTTAATGCCTTTTAGCAAAATGTGTTAGTTGGGAAAGGTGCTGCCAGACTCCTTTCACCCTTGAGGGAAAGAAAAGATGCCAGTAGGAAAATGGTTCCTGACATAGACGCGTCTTCCCATTCATTCTAAAGTCTCCTTGCCCCTTGATAGGATACTTTAGCTCTGACTGTGTGTGAACTGAAAATAGTTCACATGCAAGTGCTGTACACCTACTTTTATTTTGTAAAGTGAGCTTTAGCTGTTGAGGATTATAGAATTGTAATACATTAATAAAAAGAGATAAAACTTTCCGGGCACCTGTTGCCCTCTAGCCATGTGATGCATCAGTCACAAGGGCCAATGGCCTTGGAGTATGACAGGCCCCATACTAGCTAGTTCCCAAGTACCAATAATGACCGCCTTTCCTTCAGGATTGCCAGCCAGACGTTGGATTCCCTTGAATCTCACTTTCCTGAAGTGATGCTCTGAAGAGAGAATGCATTGTTCCTTATATGCCTCTTGGAACAGGCAATGGCCTAGTTCTTGACTATCGTTATCTGATTTGCTAGCCCCACCCCCACCCCACATTAAACGGTACTCCCCAGTTTGGCTCAACATTTGCACAGCCTCAGTACTCTAGCCAAGAAATGAGACAAAACAGCAGTTTGCAGCAACACTCCCCTTTATAATAATAAAGGTGGCACCTGGTGAGCTAGAAGGAGCTTGACAGGCACGTCTGCTTGGTTGGACAAGGGACCCTAGCCTGGCAGAGAAGCGAGTGGCTTTAGGGAATAAAATAATATTACAGTGCGCCCTGGTGGACCCTCCCAAACAGATATGCTTCCATGAGGATGTGCAAACATAAAAACCCTCACCCTGTTCTTCTCATCTGCAGAGTTGATTGTTGGGGGTCTTATAAAATAATGGCAGATCTAGTAAGAGAACCTTTGAAAAAGCCATCATGCTCCTGTATTCAGAAGCTGTTCAAAGCATCCCCTTGATCATTTGATGGCGTTGTTCTCTCTCTCTCTCTCTCTCTCTCTCTCTCTCTCTCTCTCTCTCTCTCTCTCTCTCTCTCTCTCTCTCTCTCCATTTTATTTTATCCTGAACAATTCCTGCACAATGGAGGCTCCCTCTCTTTCAGTCCCTCTCATCCCCTTTCTTCTATATTTCAGTGTAGCATCACTTTCCTAACATTCCCCCTTTTGGATATACTGTATGAGATCTGCTATTTTTTTAGATAACACCATACACCGGCAAGGCAGACCAATGCAGCTTTTCTGTCTCTTATTCCTTCATTTAGAAATCCTTTCCATCTTTCACCTTTCCCCCCCAAGCATGCAACTTTTTTTTTCAACTTTTGTTGAAATTTGAAATGGAAGAACAGATTAAATAATGTATGATAAAGTGAGCTAAGAATTTTGGTTATAACATACAGATGGAGCAATGGGAAAACATGTGGTTAAAAGGGTTGAAATTTTATTTATTTATTAAATTTCTATGACCACCCATCTCCCCCTCAAGGAGGGACTCTGGGCGGTTTACAACCACGACAAATATCAATACAATAAATATAACAATACAAATACAAATACAATAAAGTCCAAGTGGCAGGTGGTTCTTACAGTGAAGATAAAAATATTTAAAATATTTGAGGCGCCATCCCCAAGTGTGACCACTTTCCTTCTTGCCCCAGGCGAGATCACAGAGCCAAGTTTTTAATTTTTTCCTGAAGTCCAGGAGTGAAGGGGCCTGTCTTATCTCCGCGGGGAGAATGTTCCATAGGGCAGGTGCCGCTGCAGAGAAGGCTCACCTCCAAGACCCCGCTAGATGGAATTCTTTCACAGAGGGGGTCCACAGCATGCCCTCTCTGCAAGATCGGGTGGGATCATATTATGTTATGATCTTAAAGAGAACTTTTATAATATGATGTATTGTTGATACATGATGCCAGAGAAATTATCTAGAATGTATAAAGGCACTTCAAATGTATGTTGGAAATGTGAACAACATCAAGGAACGTTCTATCATGTTTGGCGGACATGTAAAAAAGCTAAAACATTTTGGACTCAAATACATACATTGATACAGAGGATTTTAAAGGTTAATATTCAATTGAAGCCAGAACTTTTCCTTTTAGGATTGATGGATACACAGTTAGAAAAGAGTCATGGAAGATTATTTCAATATATGATTACTGCGGCAAGATTATTATATGCATAAAGATGGAAAGATTCAGCACCAACCACTATGGAAGAATGGTTGGTGAAACTGACAGATCTTGCTGAGATGGATAAACTGACTTCTTTGATTAGAGTAGAGACAATGTCTACATTTATTGGTGACAGGAAACCCCTTATGGACTTTTTGCATAAAAACAAAAAAAATGAATTTGTGATTTATGGTTTTGATGATTAGACAGGATAGATTTTTTTTTTATTTTTTTATTATTGAAATTTGTAGCACCGCCCATCTCTTCTACACCAGGGAACTCTGGGCGGTTTACAACAACAAGTTAAAAATATAAAAATTAGAACAACAATAACTTACATATAAAATCCAAATAAAAAGATGTTAATAATAAGGCAGGTTTCATGGCACCAGCCACTCCCAAGAGGAACTATTGGCATTCCCGTCCCAAGCAAGGTGGCAGAACCAGGTCTTCAGATCTTTCCGGAAGGTCGGGAGCGAGGAAACCCGCCTCAGCTCCAGGGGCAAGGTATTCCAAAGGGCGGGTGCTACTGCAGAGAAGGCACGCCTCCTGGACCCCGCTAGTTGAAATTCTTTTGCCAATGGGATCCGTAGCATGCCCTCTCTGCATGACCAAGTGGGGCGGGTCGATGTTCCGGGGATGAGACGGTCCCTCAGGTAACCTGGTCCCATGCCATGTAGGGCTTTAAAGGTGATAACCAACACCTTGAATTGGACCCGGAAGCACACTGGTACCCAATGCAGCTTGCGCAGCAGAGGTGTTACATGGGCCGATCTTACAGCACCCATAACTGTCCACGCAGCCACATTCTGGACCAGCTGAAGCTTCCGGATACTCTGCAAGGGTAGCCCCATGTAGAGCGCATTGCAGTAGTCTATATGGGAGATGACAAGGGCATGAGTGACACTACCATTTCCTGCTTGCCAGATTTGCTGCAGTCCTGTGCAGGCTTGCAAGAAGACAATATTTGGAACAGAACAGCCATTATAGAAAGAAGAGAGTCATGATGTAACTTTCAAGAGAGAGGCTAAAATATAATTGTACTTATAACTGCTGTGAATATATTGGAAGCCGCTTCTTTATGTCTTTATATTTTTCTTTATATCTTGCTCTTTCTTTTTCTATTTTCGTTTCTTATTGCACTTTTAGCTTTTTATGTTATTTCTCTTTTTCACCTTTTCTGTTCTAATTTAGTTTGTTGTAGTTCTTATTATTGTTCTTAAAACTTTTAATAAAAATATAAATAAAAAAGGAATCTTGCTTAAGGTACAATATTCTATTTTATAAAAGATTTTGAACATAAAAGAATACCAGCAGTCTGTTTGAAGGCAATTGCTTACACAGCTTCTGCATGCAACCAAGTTCTGGATTTAGCCTAGCGCACTTATTTAAGCCAGAGACTCCCCAGCCTTAGTCATTAAATTCATCAGGGCTACCTGGATGCTTGTTTTCAGACCTGCTCATTAGCCCAAGATTTCAAATTCACTCTTTGAGTCTCACCATTTTTGAAAGAGAAGTCCTGTGGGGCTTCCGACCACTCATGTGAAGCCGAGAAACTCATTAGCTAGCTTTAAAGATTTGGGCTTTAACATTTCTCATCAATCGGACTCCATCACTGCCATTCCCCAAAGTGACATTAAACTTCTGTTTAGGAAAACAACTCTGTAATCATCTCTAACAATTTAATCACATGTAATTTCAACAGGTGCTACCAGAACGGCTAATTAATCAAATCAAATCAGCCCTTAATTGTCATGGAAGGCCTAATCAACTGGCTGCACTTTTTTTGGGGGGGAAAAAACAGTTCTGTATTAGAGCGTGACCAGACATTACAAATAAGCAGACAGTGCAATTTTTACACTACCATTTCCTGCTTGCCAGATTTGCTGCAGTCCTGTGCAGGCTTGCAAGAAGACAATATTTGGAACAGAACAGCCTTTTCATACTTCACATACCCCACGGCACTTCACAGTAATTACTTAGAGGAAGGGGCACTGGCTGAGTAAAGTAAAGGCGGCAGCAATTATACTCACGGTAATAATTCATACCCAGCTGAGTGCATTCTGAACCATTTTATTGAGATACATGGCTTACCTTAAGCACCTTGGAAACCTTGCTAGAGTTTTGGTTTCTGTACGTTTTTTTTAATCTACCAGAAAACCAAGAACAAAAAAAAAACAGCAAAAGATGAATTTTGTCATTTTTAATTAATTTTTATGGCATTCGTATTTATTTGTTGTTTTTGTGTTGTTGTTTCTTTTACTTTGTGAGCTGCCCAGAGTCAGTTGGAGTCGAGCAGCATAAAAAAAAATCAAATTAAATAAATAAGAGAGCTGAGATGCATAAGACACACAAGCCCCCCCCCCTCCAAATACAGATTAGGAATCCATTCAAACGTTCACAATAGAGTGAGGTGGGGGCATTCTTCCCATGGAAGTGCTCCAATGTCAGAAACTGTTTCCTAGGTGAAATTTTTCCTTCTGCTGAATTTTCCCTCAAACATAAAATTCATTTGCTTGTTGCACTTTTATCCAAACTTCACCTCACCTCTAGAGTTCTGTTTCTGGAACAGCCTCCCCAGAGAGGCCTCCCTGATGCCTATACACTGTGGCCCTTTTTGTGCCCTGTAGTAGGTTTTTTTTCCCCCAGGCATTTTAAGAAACACCTTAGTGGTTTTAGAACCTCAGTGTTTTATTGCTGCTTATTCCTGTGATTGTATGCTGTATTTATTGCCCTTATTACTGCTGCCGCCAATTTTTACCATATTGTGCTGTGTTGTAAGTTGGCTTTCTATATTTTTTAATAAGTTGTTGTAATTGATTTGTACGCTGCCTGAAGAGCTGCATGTATTGAAAGGAATACAGCGGGAGGTCCATGGGACTGAGAAAAATCACAGCATGCTGGGAAAAATGGAAGTCAGGTCCAAGGGTCTTCTGTCTCACTGGGAGTCAGCAATACCTTCTCATCAGGATTTTATTCCTCACTGCATAAATGGAGTGCTTGCCTTTGGCTCCAGTCATACTGCAGACTCCTCCAGCCTTGCTCTTCAACCTTTTAACTGAAACTGCATCCCATCCCACCCCAATCATCTTTGGTTGGACCGTCTTATTATGCAAAAGGTCAAGATCAATCAGTCCTCTGATTCCGACCATACAAAATCTGGTAGATATTCGATGTCATGGATGAATGTCTGTTCATCTTCTCTTTACCCTTGATTCTCTTTATAAACTGTGGCAGAGACACAAATTACACTTTATCATCAGGTGGAAAGACTTGCATGTATAATGACTCCCAAAGCCACTGAAGATAATCAGAGTTTAATAGGAGTCAAGATTCACTGGTGCATCGTCCTTAATCCTGTGGTTCAGCTATGGACAACTGAACGTGATAGATTCAATGAAGCCTAAGCAGAATGCCTCTTTGCCAACTCTGACCAGCAACTCTTCTTCATTTAAGACAGATTTTATGGGAAAGGAGGACTCACTGGAAAAGACCCTGATGCTGGGAAAGACTGAAGGCAAAAGGAGAAGGGGACGGCAGAGGATGAGACGGTTAGATAGCATCACCGATGTAATGAACATGAATTTGAGTAAACTCCGGGTGACAGTGGAGGACAGGAAGGCCTGGCGTGCATGTCCATGAGGTCACAAAGAGTCGGACATGACTAAACGACTGAACAACAACAACAAAATCCACAGAATGGGAAGGAATTGATTTTTAGCTAATATTTGGAATTAGCAATTTGACATTTAAGTCCATTTCTACTTCGAATTCGGCTTGTACATGCTATCTCAGAGGCTGGCCTTCCTTGAGTGAAGCAGTTCAGGTGGTCCTCAGGTTAGGACCACTTGTTCAGCAACCGTTCAAACTTGCAACGGTGCTGAACAAGTGGGATTTAAGACAGATCCTTGGAGTTCCAGTCGTCACAGCATCCCACGGTCACATGATTGCACGCAGCTCATGATTATGACGTTGCACTGAGCCACAGTCACAGGATTGCAATTTCTGACATTCCCTGCTGGTTTCCCACAAACAAAGTCAATAAGGAAGCCAGCAGGAAGCTGGAAGTCAAGGTCACATGAGGTCCTTGCTTAATGACCCACACAGTCCTCACTTAACAATGGCAACCAGGAGTGCTGGGACTGCCATCGCTAAGTGACACGGTCATGTGATGTCCTTTATGACTGCGTTGTTTAGCAAAGGCAGTTCTGGTCCCAATTGCTGTCATAACCTGAGGACTACCTGTAAAGCAACTGTTTCAAGCAGGAACTTCTGGGTATCAAGAAAGCAAATGGTCACCTTGTTTGGCTCCTTGGTTTATAGCACTGGGGAGCACAAAACTGTATTGATCCCCCCCCCCCCCCGGCCTGCCTACTGCTCCCTGTGAGCAAATGCCCCAAGAAGAATAGCAGGATCGTTGCAGGACATTTATTCTCACTAGTGTGCAGCGCCATCCTTCTGTTTGCAGTCCTGAGAAAAAATGCACTTCAAAAACCCTGTTATTATTCACAAAGCAGTTTTCTGCAAGACCCAAAGACCCAAAGTGAGGGAAAGGAGTTCTAATGAATAATGGATTAATGTCAGAGTTCTCTGTTGCCTTCCAGCTGAGATTCATTCTCACCGGCTCCCTGTCCGCCACACCACCCCCTTCCCTACTATCTTTATAACCACAGAAAAATTATTTCCCTGACTTGGTAAACTGATAAAGGGACACTTTGAGTGAATTTTAAATATATCAAAGAGCAAAGGGCTGTTTTTTCTAGAAAAAATGAAAGAGTAAATAATCTTGCTCAGAAATAAATTGGGGAAAGTGGTCAGCGGAAGCATTTCTTTGCCGCAAAAAGAAAGCCAGAGCTACCATGCTATGGGGAATGTACTTTTAAAAATTGTGCCAGGCATTGCACATATTTAGCGCTTCCCCAGGGCCCAAGGATGGGAGGAGAATGAAGTTGGCTAGCACTTGGCAGGTATCAGCTGTTCCTACCAGAGCATGACTGCCTTATGACCAATTCCCTATCTCTGCAACAGTTTTTTTTAACCATTTATCAATCTTTACCTATTACATTTACATCTTGTCTTGCCATCAAAAATTCTATTTCCATCTGCGCTTCCAGCAAATAAGTCATTAAACCAACACTTTCAACATTACAGGAAACCTATTAGGATCAAAGCACTGAAGCCGAAGTAAAAGGAGGCAGCAGCTGTAAGGGTAGAGGGAAAGTGCTTGGGCCCCATACCTTTTTCTGGCTTAATGAAAAATCATTTATTTAGCCCAGTAGATGATAATCAGATAGGGCCCTGCATTAAGTGATAGGACTTCAGCACTCCGGAGGTCCAGTTACAGATTCAAAGAAAACCGTGGGGGAAGAGGTTGCTATTTATTACTCTTTGTTTTCAATTCCTGTTTCTTTGCTCTGGAACCTGCATAATGTGTGTTATTCAAGGTGGCCAGCCTTCAAGGCCATAGAACTTTTACACTGAGAAATAGATTCTTGGAACTCTATAATTCATGCAAGTACATACCCAGTTTCTAGGAGGAAAGTATATTTTTTAAGAAATATTTTATTTCATGTTTTGCTACCATCTGATTTCTTTTCCTAGTAATAAACCTGCTTTAGTCTAAAATATTTCTGCCTCTGAAACCACCCTACATGCAGTGCTATACACCACTGTTGAAAAGATATCAAGGTTTCTGTAAAACGTAGGGCAACTTAAAGTACATAGACTGTTGTTGTTGTTGTTGTTGTTATTATTATTATTGGTGGTGGTTGTTGATGATCGTGATTTGAAGTATTTAATTTAAAAACGGGGTGTGTGCGAAATGCAAGCACAGGATTAAAGTTTTTGTTTTGTTTTAAAATGATACTGATAATAATGTTATGATTTCACAAAGAGCAATGCCTCTAAAAATCCAGAAGGATGTAGAACACAGATCAGAGAATTTGGGTTAACGCCACATCTTCTGATGAACAAATAGCCCATGGATCTGAGCAAATGCCTATCCAGATGCTCTTTTTAATATTAAAAGAGCTTAACAGCCGAATGGGGACAAATTTATTCAGACATATGTCATGCTGAGTCCAACAGGACTTTCTTCTTACTGACTGTGCCTGGGATTTCAATGTTACGTTATTCTCTTTTTACTTGGAATCAACCGTGTGGATTACAGTGGAGTTTAGTTCTTGCATGTATTAGGCGCGTGGCTCTTATGTCTCGTAAGGTCTAAAAGTATGAGGTACCTTTTCACTGTACGGAGCAAGGTGGAGCGAGCCTCATTGTGAAAAGTGATGATGATGCTTGTCGCCGGCAGGTCTGCGCTGTAGCGAACAGATGCACACCTATAACAAATGAGAGAAAGAGTTTTCATCAGAAAGAGCACAAGCCGCCATTTCTGGAGAATTAACTGCTAAAAAAGAAATTCCAAATCTGGTAAAAGCTCACCAAACCTTACACACATATTTAGCACACAACTGAGTTTTGTTACCCTGCCAACACATTTTCCACACAACACCTTTTATACGATTGCAATTCATCACATGCTGGCAATGCTGACAACAGGGTTTAGCATACATTGGATTATAACTGCCAGCAACACTTGTTAACAAGCCTGTTAGTTTCAATGCCATCAAGACACAAGATGGCACCTATTTATACCCTCTGCTGCATAATTGTTCCAGGGGTGGGAAGAAAGAAACAGATGCAAATCCATGATGGATTAAATCAGCAGGTGGGGTTACTTCTTCCACAAACCTAGCAGCTGGTGATGAGGTGATGTGGCATGTAGTTACAAGGCTCAGCAGCAACTGGGGAGAGTGCAAGCCCATGCTCTCAGTAGTAGGATGCATGGAGCAGCTAGGCTGATGTTATCCAAATCATATGCACTCACACAGGCTGTTGTTATTAATGGCCTCTGCCTAAGGGGAGAGTTGAGGGTCAGCTTCCAATACTGGCACCTGATTTTTGCCAATAACAGTATGGATTCTTCCTCTCTTTTGTTTCAATGGTAATGGCAGGGTGTGTAGAGAAATGAGCGCCATATTGGTGATCAAAACCTCCATGACTCAGAAGTTCTTTCTAATTATAAGCCAGTCACCAATATTCCATTCCTCAGTAACATGACTGAGAAGCTGGTGGTCTCACAGTTCCAGATGTGTCTGGATGAAAATGATTTATTAATACATTTCAACATGATTTCACTACCTAGAGTTATTTTGGCAATTGAAGAGATTAATACAGGTAGTCCTCATTTAATGATGGTAATTGGGACCAGAATTTCTGTCGCTAAGCGACGCAGTCATAAAGTGCAATGTCAGTGACTGCGTTGCTTTGCAACAGAAATTCCAGCACTTCCAGTTGCCGTTGTTAAGTGAATCACCATTGTTGTTAAGCGAGGATGTCACATGGTTGCCATTTGCAACCTCCTGCTGGTTTCTCCGTTGACTTTGCTTGTAGGAAGCCGGCAAAGAAGGTCACAAATGGTGATCAAGTGACTGCGGGATGCTGCAACCAATGTAGGTATGAGGACTGGTTGTAACTACCACTCATTCAGCACCTTTGTAAGTTTGAACGGTCACTGAATGAGTGGTCGTTAAACAAGGGCCACCTGTACATTGATTAAATACAGTTCATCCACAATATAGTACAATGACTGCTTTGGTCATCTTGGTGGATAATCTGTGCTGGAAAGAAGATGGGGGAATGCAATTGTAAGACTAGACTGGTCAAGGTCAGAGGGAAACAGCATGAGACTGGACTGGTCTGTTAACAATAACAATACACAAACTGAAAAGCTCTCAGCCTGTTAGGGTACACGGGGAGGAGAATGCAAGATGCAAGATGGAAACTTTGAATCTGCTATAATGGCTTGCAACTTGTACTCTGAAGATGTTGGATTTCTTCATTGATGGCTTTTGGTGCTGTTGGTAAGAAAAAAGCCGGACAGCTGAAGAATCCTATTCTGCATAGGTTTATACTCTCTCAAGAAGGGCTGCTTCACAGTTTGGGAGTGCTCCTTGATCCCCAACTGTCACTGGATTTGCACAATTTCAGCAACTTTCAATGGGCATTGCACCAAACCTTTAGGGAGATGCCAATCCTGGTAGCAAGTCAGGATCTTTATTTTGACTCAACAGGAAAAAAAATCAGTTACCTTTCTCTGTGTTCTGAAAAAAACAATTTACAATATATACCTGAGATCTGATTGGATCAGGAAAGTTTACAATGCATTACTAGAAGCTTTGGGAAGAGAAGAAGAGTTTCAAAGACAGGTAGGACCTTTGGAAGGTAGCTGTACTAAGAGCAAAAGACCCTATGTGTGGTTATTACAAAGGGCAGACGTGATTGAGTTCACTCTAAAATAATTTCCATCGGCTTTTGAGTAAAAATTAAAAGGAGGAGTTCCTTCAAAATTCCTACTGCCAACCTAGTATCAATCAGAAGTTACGACCAGCAAAGGATAAATAGATCAGATACAACGCCATCAGTACTAAGTGACTGGATTTGAGAGAGAAGAGCTTGAGAAAGGCAGAAGGTAAAAGAAGAAGCGTAAGAATCAATAATGCTGAAAAAGATGAGGAGGAGTTTGATAGAAGTCATTGCATGGAGACCAATAGACAAGAGCTGGAGACAAGAATTTCAAAAGAGCTGTGTGTTAAGGAACCAGAGAGGCTTTTTCTCACTTGTACCTAATCATGGGACAAATATGTCCTGGCGACCTCTTTTTTCTGCCATGCCCTCAAGATGTTGCCTTCACTTGATTTCCTAGCTCATGCCTGAGGCTGCCTTAAGTTGTCCTTAGCTGTTTCAGTGTTAAAATAGTTCTTTCTCCTTATCTCAATACATTTTTAAACCATTGGCATAATCACATGGCATGATCAGGTGAATGGTAAGAATGGGATCAGCCCAGCTTCTATTGGTCACTTTCGGTTTGTTCAAGCATGCCCCCTCCCTTCTGATCCCTGGGCACTGCCCTGCGTGGCTATTCTGATGTAATCAGTGGGAGAGATTGGATCTTTTAAATCAGTATCTCCCCATGCCCACAAGGTTTCAAAGCTGATCCTTGGCTCAGAGATCTGACTTGAAAATAGCGACCAGCCAAACTAACAACTGATGGATACCGAAAGGCTGTGGTGTGCAGAGGGAGGGAAACATAATGCAGAAAGCAACTCTATTAGCTTTTCCACAGCACCCTAGATACAGTGCTATCCACCCATCCTTGAGTTGACAGAAAACTATATCTACCATGAAATCTGCTGTCTCCTCTGTTGACCTCTATTACCTTTGTTCCCAGTCACTGCCAGTCACTTAGACCAAAGTGGCCAGAAACCATGGACCTCAGAACTTCACTAGATGTCATCATTGACCCATGAAATTACATTTTAAAAGAGTAATTAAAAATAGCTGAACTCTCACAAGGTATATTCTCATGAACCTTTGGCCATTTTAAATGATTTTAAATTATGTAAAATATTTCTTACATTTTTTAAAAAGTGGTTCTTGTGACATCACATGAAAGGCTGTAGTGCTACTAACTGCCTAGCAATGACCCACATGGCTGATCCATGGACTAGGCTCTGCAGATCTAGCATGCATTATTTCATATCTGGCAAACTTCTCCTGTAGCAGCCTATATTGGAAACAATTAATCCAGAGACCAAGTCTCTCAGAGCTCTGCTTAGTATGATTTATTACAAAGAAGGTTAAAATTTCAACACAAGGATTCTAGTGAGTATTCTTCTTTCAACCGAGAAACCTATTTATAGGCAAATTAGGATGGCAAGATTCTAGTTCTTTTTCTCATGCTTTTTCTGTGTAAAAGAGAGGAAAATGGTGAAAGCGAGGCAACCTCACCTGTTGATTGTTCAGGAAATGGCTGTTAGACTATAAATATATCTTAATCGCTTACATGAGCCTTAAGCCTTATATCTTAATCACTTTTTTGTATTTTTTTTTTAATTTCTTGTACTTTGGAGAGATTAAGACCCTTTGGACCGGCAAGGTTTTACTGTATTCATCAGGTGATTCTCCGCCTCCTTAAAAGACAATGGTGTAAATTTCATTTTAAACATTTTGAAAATATATTATTTTTGGACTATGCAGCAAAAGGGTGCTTAGTATATTGGTTTTGGAAAGTTAATAATGGATTAAGGGTCCAGAGGTATTTGGAATTATAGTTTGAATTAATTGAAGATATCTTCACATGGGAAAATGGCGATTACTTTGGGTTCTTTATGATAAGGAGACCTTGAAGGTTGGACATTACAGGGAGCCAGAGGATGAAGAAAATGGGGCAGAAATCCTTAGTACAAACTTTTGAATACCTTTTAGCTAAGTTACTGTAACAAACACCATACTCCCCACAAAATAGGAAGCCATCTGCTCCATTTGTTTTTCTAGTACATACGATGTGCATTTGTTTGGCCATTTGCTGAAAACTGTGAGCGATCACCCCACTGTGCATGAAATCTACGCTAAGCTGGGACGGTAAAATAACAGCATGTTGACACCCTTTGCAACCAGGTACTTTCTTCACGCATGGCTACAGTGTCTGGAGTGAGGGAGAAGGGGGAAATAACATTCCAAATAATATTCCAGGCACCGAGTGGGGCCTGGCAACTCTAAGAGTGGGGGAGAGTCAAAACTGAAGAGAAAAGTGAGATGCATTCTCACCAATGAGTAAATAGATTGCCCATAAGCACACCTGGTTTCAGACAAGTCGGCACAGAGTCAGGAAAAAGCAATTCTCAAAGCCAGCCAACATCATGCAAGCACACAGGTCCAGAACCCCAATCAGCCTTGGAAACAGCTGCAGACACCAAATAACTCATGCTATTCTGAGGTTAAGACATCAATCTAAAAACCAGGAGACTGTGAGTTCTAGTCCCACCTTAGGCATGAAGCCAGATGGTGATCTTAGGCCAGGCACTCTCAGCCCTAGGAAAAATGCAAGGGCAAACCACTTCTAAAAATCTTGCCAAGAAAACTGCAGAGATTAGTCCAGGCAGTTGCTAGGAGTCACTGATTTGAAGGCACACACACAAAAAAAAATCTGGTTGAGAAGGAGAAGCCCAGTAATTTTATGTCCCTTGCCATCTTGAATGGTCTGGTGCAGCCTTTCTCAACCTTATGACCCTGGAAGAACCCTTGAAATATTTTTCAGGCCTCGGGGAACCCCTGCACATTCCTGCTCAAATATAGGGCAGAAGTTACAAAATTATTATATTTGTTTCATGTGTAGGCCTGTATATATGCATTAACAGTGTTCTCAAGCTAAAAATAAAGAATTAAACATACCTCTTTAATGTGAAGTTGCCCAAATTTGAAATAATTTTTTTAATAAATCATGATCTCCCAGGGAACCCCTAGTGACCTCTTGCAGAACCCTAGGGTTCCACCAAACCCTGGTTGAGAAATCCTGGTCTGGTGTATATGCTGGTAAGTATGTAACTCAGTATTTCAGAGAAACTGGTAGACAAAAGTACTGTATATACTCGCGGATAAGCCCATCCACAGATGAGCCAACCCTTAAATATTTAACCAAAATATTATGAAAAATGTGCCACCAGCAGATAAGCTGAACCTTGAAATTTTCATGTTTTTTTCAATATATTCTGAAGGACTTCACTTGTTTTCATATTTTGTATCAATAAATGTTGTTTTCCAGAACAGATTCCATTTAAAATTTTCACAATTGGCTTATCCATGGTGGCTCATTTTTCATGGTATTTTAGTTCGGCTTATCTGCGAGTATATACAGGTACTTTGAAAAAGTATTGTTGTTGTTTATTCGTTCAGTCGCTTCCGACTCTTCGTGACTTCATGGATCAGCCCACGCCAGAGCCTCCTGTCGGCCGTCACCATCCCCAGCTCCCCCATGGCTAAGTCCATCACCTCCAGAATATCATCCATCCATCTTGCCCTTGGTCAGCCCCTCTTCCTTTTGCCCTCCACTTTCCCTAGCATCAGCTTCTTCTCCAGGGTATCCTGTCTTCTCATTATGTGGCCAAAGTACTTAAGTTTTGCCTTTAATATCATTCCCTCAAGTGAGCAATCTGGCTTTATTTCCTGATCTTCTTGCAGTCCAAGGCACTCTCAGAATTTTCCTCCAACACCACAGTTCAAAAGCATCTATCTTCCTTCGCTCAGCCTTCCTTATGGTCCAGCTCTCACAGCCATAGGTTACTACAGGGAATACCACTGCTTTAACTATGCGGACCTTTGTTGTGAAAAAGTATTACCGTATAATAATATAATACTTGCAGATAAGCTGAGCCCAATTTGGGGGGTATATTTTGTGGTTGTAAACCGCCCAGAGTCTACCACGGTAGAGATGGGCGGGGATAAATCCAAATAATAAAATAAAATAAATAAAATATATATTTTGGGACCTAAAATTCTTAACTTATCTGCGAGTATCTATGGTACCAGTTCTTATATTTCATAAATTTCTGCTTCAGTGCTTTGCATGACTAGATACCATGAACCCAGGATATTCTTTACTTTGGAAGTTCAATCTACATATTTTTTGCTCATTTGTGGCCATATCCTATGCATGCCATAAGTTTTAGTTGTAGGCCCTCAGCTGTTCAATATTTTTATTAATGACATGGATGAGGTTGTGGAGTAAATGCTGATCAAATTTGTAAAATTCACAAAATTGAGTGAGATAGCCAATACCCAGGAAAACAGAAATAAAATAAAAATGATCTTCATAAGTTAGAGAAATGGGCTGAAAGTAACAGAATGAAATTTAACAGAGACAAATGCAAAGTTATTCATGTAGGAAACAAAATCAAATGCAAGGGAATAGAATGGAGGATACCTGACATGATTGTGGTACTGTACTTCTGAACAAGAACCTGGATTTCTAGTTGGATGCAAACCAAATATGAATCAGCAGCAGGATGTGGCTTCCAAAAAGAAATTTTAGGCTGTATCAACAGTAATATAGAATTCAAATTATGGGAAGTTATCATTTTATTTTATTCTGCGTTGGTTGGATCACATCTTGAGTACTGTTCTAAGCACCAGATTTTAAGAAGTGTTCTAAGAAACTGGAACAGTTTCAGAAAAGGATATGTCTATGAAGGTTCTCAGTCATCCAGGTGGAATTGTCTGTAGCTTGAATCATGTCAACTGGATTTCTATTTTCTCAGTGGAAACGTTTCGCTCCTTATCCAAGGAGCTTCTTCAGTCTGAGCAAAGTTAGTAAGGGAATCCTAAATATGTTTCTAGGTAGCTGTGTGATCTTACACCTGGGGCTAGGTCATGGTTATATTGAGATGTTATTTTAAGTCCTTTTATCATCTAAAGGAGGATCGTTAAGATCACCATGCTGCTGTTGAGCTTGTGAAATGGTCTTAATCTTCCTAGGCACAGAAGACAAAGCAGGGAGGAAGATGGGGGAAAGATTGTGCCTGAGGCCCCCACCTCTATTCAAGGAAGGATTTTCCAAGTTGGCATAAATGGATTCCTTGACCCCTCTCTCAAACCACCTATCTTCTCTGTCTAAAATGTGAACATTAATGTCCTCAAATGAGTGTCCTTTTTCCTTTAGATGAAGATAAACTGCTGACTCTGGTCCTGTGGTGTTACTTCTCCTGTGTTGGGCCACCCTCCTGTACAAAAGTTGTTTGGTTTCTCCAATGTAGAGTTCAGAGCACAGACAGGAAACACAAACAGCAGGGGGCCCAACCACAGAGCGCCTCCTCTCTGAAATCCGGCAAATTACACTTCTCTCAGGAGAAGTAACACCACAGGACCAGAGTCAGCAGTTTATCTTCATCTAAAGGAAAAAGGACACTCATTTGAGGACATTAATGTTCACATTTTAGACAGAGAAGATAGGTGGTTTGAGAGAGGGGTCAAGGAATCCATTTATGCCAACTTGGAAAATCCTTCCTTGAATAGAGGTGGGGGCCTCAGGCACAATCTTTCCCCCATCTTCCTCCCTGCTTTGTCTTTGTGCCTAGGAAGATTAAGACCATTTCACAAGCTCAACAGCAGCATGGTGATCTTAACGATCCTCCTTTAGATGATAAAAGGACTTAAAATAACATCTCAATATAACCATGACCTAGCCCCAGGTGTAAGGTCACACAGCTACCTAGAAACATATTTAGGATTCCCTTACTAACTTTGCTCAGACTGAAGAAGCTTGGATAAGGAGCGAAACGTTTCCACTGAGAAAATAGAAATCCAGTTGACATGATTCAAGCTTCAGAAAAGGATAGTAAGAATCATTAAGGGATTATAAACCCAGTTCTGTAATGTGAGATGGAAGGAGGTAGTTGTTAACCTTGGGAAGAAAAGAATGAGGTGGTATCACATAGAAGAAGATCAAGACCTGTTCTCTATCATCACAGAGTGCAGGACATGAAACAATGAATTTAGATTTTAGGAAGGCAAATTACAAATGAATCCTAATAACAAGAACAGTACAATAGTGGAACCAATTACCAAAATGGAGGGCTCCCTTCACTGGATGTGTACAAGCAGAGGCACCATCTGCCAGGGATGTTTTAAAATTCCTGCAGTGAACGGAGCGTTGGACTCAAAGGCAGTCCCTTCAGCTCTATGCTTCTATATTTTTCTATGTTATATCTTTTCCCTTATGTGGTATAGATTCCTTCCTACTCTCTGTAGCTCCCCATTTATTAAAGGAATGGATGAAGCTGGGAAACAGCATTGTTCAAAACAGACAGAACCATTTTGTATTGATGGGGAATCTGAGGAATTGCAGCAAAGTATAGGCAGGAGGTGAGGATGCCACCTTTCTCTTTCATTCCTTCTGCCCATTTCCACTTGCTGATCAGAGACTTTGGATGTTGAACCCATGCATCTGTGAGCTGGTACAACTCTATCTACCTGAGAATACAGGGCCTATCTTTATATCGTGGAGGACCTGGCCACTTTGCACATGGGTACCCCGCTAAGACCCCCTCCCTCCTCCAAAGCATCAACTAAGTGCACTAAGAGCTTCACTACACTTCACAGTCCATCCTTCTTAACCAAATCCCACCTGTCCCTTTATTGTGCAGGCTGATACTTCAGATTTTGCCTTGGGAGTTGAGCTTTTCTATAACTATAAATTGTGCTGTTTTAATCGTTTAACTGCTTTTATGACTGTTAGCCACCCAGAGTCACTGGTTTGAGATGGGCGTCTATATAAATTGAATAAATAAATACTCTAGAGTTCTGGCTCAGTGCCTGTAAGAGGTTCTGATTCTGAAGTGAAGGGAAACTGGTTTGAGGTAGGGAAGGAAGGTATTTCTACAACTACTAAGAGAGGCACAAAGACTGCCTGCCCAAAGTTGTGGGGAGGGAGCTCCTGATGAATTGGTATAAGAGAGGCACAATGCCCACCTTTCCCACACAACAGGAAAGAGGGAGGGAGAGGGAGATTCACTTGGCACCTCTAAGTGCAGTGGGAACAGAAGGAGAGATGAGAATGGGAAGTGAAACTGAAGCTGGTGAGTCAAGAACCAGTACTCCTCAGATGGAACAGAACTAGGCTGACCATATGTCCCGTTTTGAACGGGACAGTCCCATTATTTAAACAATTCCCGACTGTCCCGTCGTTTTAAGAAAAATATCCATTTTGTCCTGTTTTTGAAAGTTCCTGCGGCGAAGCCCGCACGCGCGCCCTCTTTGTCTGGCGAGCCGTGGGTAGGGTCCCATTTTTCTCTCAAGGAAATATGGTCAGCCTAAACAGAACCATTGTATAAACATGGAATGGGTGCCTTACAATCTCAATCCTGGAAAAATAAGGGCCAAGAGTCCTTTGAGCAGAAAAAACCTGCAGATGCACGTGGATGTATCCATTTCTGTGTTCTGCACCAGGCAGAACTGTGCATATAAGGCTTCTATATTGTCTGCAATAAACCACATATCTATCAGTATAGAATCTGTTACGCTTCAGCTGTTGTCTAGTTTTTGAATGCAGGGTTGTGCTTCAAGGGAGTTTTATAGCCATGCTAGATTTGAAGTCTGATCATTAGAGCAAACCATGTTTCCTGAACTCTTTCCTTTCCTTTCCTGTTTCTCTGAAAGACTTTGTTCTAGAGCAAACTTGGGTCCATCCTAGTGACCACAGTCAGGTTTTTCAGGTGGCAGTCCTGAACTAGGGACAAAATGCAAGAATACCTGTTCTAAAGAATCCTTTTTTTTATTTAGCAACTGCTCTGCAATAAAAAGATATATCCAAACACTTTTTCACCCTAAAAAACTCTAAATGGTCATTTCTCTCCCCCTCACATACACTTTTTCTCTCCACGAATTAGAGCAAAACAGAATTTATTATGGAGTAATATGGGCAATTCCTTTTCTTACAGTACAAATAAGTTGCCACATTCATAACCTCAGTAGCTAGTGTTGCTCCCTCCTGTGACAGTAAATCAATGAGCAGAGCAATACTGAAGCAAGGGTAAAGTGAGTTCAGGTCTCAAAGAGGTATAAAGAACAAGCATCTCACAGTTAAAATAAAGAGCTTTTCTCAGCTGCTTCTAAGTGCATCCTTCTCATTAAAAATGATGTGAGCAGACCACGAGTTTTCCAAGCCCATCATTCATTTAACTGTCTCCTTCCATTGCCATTTGTGGTTAAATGAAGTTGTTAATCAGTCAGATCTACAGGATATAACTCAATTTTGGAAGTTACCATCTAGAAGTGTGTCTTTCTTTCATCACTGGTGAAAACATTCTTAAAAAGGGAATGGAGATGTAAGGCTTTCAAGTGAAGATCCTCAACACCCAGCACCAGTAACAAAGTCTTAAAACAATGAAGGCCAACAGTCTTCAGAATAGAGAATTTCAAAACATTGGATAGGTAAGAGAAAGAAGGAGGGACCACTTAAAGGAGTCAAGTTGTGATAGCATGAATACTTAGCCAGTCAGGGTGTCTTTCAAAGTAGCTTCCCCCCCCCCCCCAAACCTAGGAAAGGCAACTATTCTGCTCATGACTTATTTAAATGAGATTATTCTGTATATTACTACTGTTTATGGTTATTACTGAACTGCTACTATTTTTTTTAATCTCTATGTTCATAGCTATTGTTTATGACTACCCTAAGTAGCATCTAATTCTTTTTTCACACAGCATTTTATTACTGTGACACTAGCCAATTATTGTAATTTCCAAGCCCTTATGAAAGGTAAGTGGGAAAACTAGAATCAAGCACAAGGTATATTATGTGTGTTATTTCACTAATTCAACATTCTATTTTCTTTCACATGCTATTAAAGCCAACTAATATAGAGAAATTAGATACGTTTTTATGTGTTATGTTCCTTTGAAAAAAGGCTTTTCCCTGCTTGTTTCAGCATGGGATGAAATATGAAACAGACATTTCCATAGAAAGCTATGAATTGAGAAGCTCTTGGTTCTAATAATGGTTTGCCAGTGTGCTGCTTGTAGTTCCCACAGCATCTGTGATACCCCTAAATAGCTTCCAATGAACACAAACATTAAATTTTATTCTCAAAATGACAATGACCACATGAGATCAACAATCTGGTGCAAGAATTCAATGGTTTTGCATGATGTCTTATAGGACCTTGGGGACAAAATTGCTGAAATCTCACAAGATTCAGTGATCTTATGGGAGTACACACCATATATATATACATACATACACACACACATACATACATACATACACATACATACAGACACACACATATACACACACACATATACAGGAGAGAGAGAGAGAGAGAGAGAGAGAGAGAGAGAGAGAGAGAGAGAGAGAGAGAGAGAGAGAGAGAGAGAGAGAGAGATGGGTATCTGATTGGTGAGTTTTGGTTCAAATTTGCCATGTATTTATTAGCTTGTCTACTGCATGTTACACTCAGCTTCTGATTACTATGTAATATGGGGACAATAAATAGATTGCTTACAGGACAAGTTAGGTCAGAAGTCTTTTGGAGAGTAATTTCTTTATCTACATCCAGAACTGTTTCTCTAGATAATACCTTCATCATATAGAAGGTATGTAATGTTTATTTTTTTTTTAATCCATTCAATCGTGTATGATTCTCGGAGACTGCTTGGACAAGTCCCTGCAGTTTTCTTGGCAATGGTTTTTCGAAGTGGTTTGCCATTGCCTCCTTCCTAGGGCTGAGAGAGAGTGACTGGCCCAGGGTCACCCAGCTGGCTTTGTGCCTAACGCAGGACTAGAACTCACTGTCTTCCAGTTTCTAGCCCAGTGCTTTAACTACCACACCAAACTGGCTCTCATGTTTTAATATGCAGGTATAAAACATTTTAATATGCAGGATGCCAGAGCTCATTTAGGATCAAAAACCTTGTATACTACTTGCTCCTTTCAACCCTGCAACCTTAGTTTCATAGTTATGATAGAAGATTTTACATATATAGAACTTAAATACAAATATATTTCATATTCATATATTTTATTTATTTATTTTTATTTACAGTATTTATTGGATTTATCACCGCCCAACTCCTCCAAGGGGGACTCTGGGCGGTTTATATTTAGTATTAATATATTTATATTATATAATCAACTTATATCCCCATACCAAAAAAGGGAAGCACTAAAGAATGCTCAAACTATCGAACAGTGGCACTTATTTCACATGCCAGTAAGGTAATGCTCAAGATCTTGCAAGGTAGACTCCAGCAATCCATGGAGCAAGAATTGCCAGATGTACAAGCTGGGTTTAGAAAAGGCAGAGGAACTAGAGACCAAATTGCCAATATCCGCTGGATAATGGAGAAAGCCAGGGAATTTCAGAAAAACATCTATTTCTGTTTTATTGACTATTCTAAAGCCTTTGACTGTGTGGATCATAACAAATTGTGGCAAGTTCTTGGTGGTATGGGGATACCAAGTCATCTTGTCTGCCTCCTGAGGAATCTGTATAACGACCAAGTAGCAACGGTAAGAACAGAGCACGGAACAACGGACTGGTTTAAGATTGGGAAAGGAGTACGGCAGGGCTGTATACTCTCACCCTACCTATTCAACCTGTACACAGAACACATCATGCGACGTGCTGGGCTTGAGGAATCCAAGGCTGGAGTTAAAATTGCTGGAAGAAACATTAACAATCTCAGATATGCAGATGATACCACTTTGATGGCTGAAAGTAAGGAGGAGTTGAGGAGCCTTATGACGAAGGTGAAAGAAGAAAGTGCAAAAGCTGGGTTGCAGTTAAACCTCAAAAAAAAAACAAGATTATGGCAACGAGCTGATGACTGGCAAATAGAGGGAGAAAAAGTGGAGGCAGTGACAGACTTTGTATTTCTAGGCGCAAAGATTACTACAGACGCTGACTGCAGCCAGGAAATCAGAAGATGTCTACTTCTTGGGAGGAGAGCAATGGCAAATCTTGATAAAATAGTTAAGAGCAGAGACATCACAGTGACAACAAAGGTCCGCATAGTTAAAGCAATGGTATTCCCTGTAGTAACCTATGGCTGCAAGAGCTGGACCATAAGGAAGGCTGAGCGAAGGAAGATAGATGCTTTTGAACTGTGGTGTTGGAGGAAAATTCTGAGAGTGCCTTGGACTGCAAGAAGATCAAACCAGTCCATACTCCAGGAAATCAAGCCAGACTGCTCACTTGAGGGAATGATATTAAAGGCAAAACTGAAGTACTTTGGCCACATAATGAGAAGACAGGATACCCTGGAGAAGAAGCTGATGCTAGGGAAAGTGGAAGGCAAAAGGAAGAGGGGCCGACAAAGGGCAAGATGGATAGATGGTATTCTGGAGGTGACAGACTCAACCATGGGGGAGCTGGGGATGCCAACGGCTGACAGGAAGCTCTGGCGTGGGCTGGTCCATGAAGTCACGAAGAGTCGGAAGCGACTGAACGAATAAACAACAATTAATATATTATAAACATTTGCACTCTTATGATTGCTCTGAAATCATGTTATATTTCCTTGAAGAGTTGTGTTGGCTTTCTTACTCTTCCTTTCTAACAGGCCTTGATAGATAGCTGTGCCCATAGAAAGATAAGGTGTACATTCCAAGGATAGCTTTTTCAGAGAAAATATATTGTTTAATAACGGTCAAGGAGCCCTAGCAAGGATGGAAGGAATTTCTTTATATGGAATGATGTTAAGATAGAGTGAAGGAAGGAAATTTGTACTATGGAATGAGGTTAAAGTGGAGTATGGGTAACTGAGTAAGGGGTGGTCTTCTAAGGGAGGTGTTGAATGGAATGTATATAATGTGCTGTAAGGAGGGGGTCCTGTGTGGCCGCCCACCTAACAGTTTGCTGTCATTGCTTTTGCTCTTGGGTGAAAAATAAAGAACTTAATTTCATGCAACTGCCTGTTTCTTTGGTCCTGGCTCAGAAACGAACCTGGTAAGGAAATAAAAAAATTCTAACAGTTACTCACATAGTTATATAGAACACACTTTTATACTGTAAAAGTGTGCTCTATATAACTATGTGAGTAACTACAATCCTTGCTTCTAACTATCTAACCTATATTCCTAATAGACTTATACTATACTATTTCTATCCTTATCCTTATCTAATACATGTATGCAACTCACTATACTTATATTACTATTACTACTATAAACTACTGCTGCTTCTACTATATCTAGTACACAGAGCTCCTTTAAGAGGGCAGCTTTACACACTTGCCCCTCTCCAGATGTTTGCTGCAAGACTTTTCTTATGCTTGTCTTTTCCTCTGGACTTTCCAAGTCTCTGTGGGAAACAAACGCCTTTTTGCTGTCTTTGGTTGCTTTATTTCTCCATTCTGGCTCCCAGCTGCAAAATCCAAACACACACCAGCTCTCCACCTCATCCTGTGCTCTCTCTCTTCCTCCTCCCCCAGCTGTTCCAAACGACGGTCTTTTCAACTGTTCCAAGGCTGATAGGAGGTTTCAAGTAGAGGGGAGGAAGGCAATCACAGGTGCCTGTAATGTTCCTTACAGCCTGTTCTTTCACACACACACAACCCTAAATATATGATCAGGGGGAAGGAATCAGTTGCCTGCCCAAGGTGCAGTATAATAGTGTTTTAAAATAGCTACTGTAGGGGTACAAACCTGGCACTCAGACTATATAGAGACCACTTCATACACTGTTTATATGAAAAGCATATATAAAAGCCAAGTCTCTCAGCTGCTTGATAAATATACATACGTAATTGAATATAGGACTAGGGAAGTCTGCATTGAAATTATGAAGTTCATTGGGTATTCTTAGTCACCACCTCTGCCTAATGGAGGAGGTTCTGAATAAGAAAAGACAATTGTGGATAAGAAAAGATAATAGTAAGGGTAGTAAAGCAGTTTTAAATAGTCTTAATAAGAGCAGATGTTCTTCCACACATGACTTTGAAAGCACTCTGCTGATATGAATCCCAAATCATCCTTGTATTGCTTGGATAAATGAATTAAATGCTTAACTCATTCAGTGATTACCAAAAAGATCAGTAAGCCAATGTCAGGTAAACCAACTTTTGGCTGGTTTGGAAGCAACCTGGGGGCCTGAAATATGTGCAGCATTTTTGTAGCATACTGTATCTCTTCTTCTCAAAGTCAACCCTAGGATGAAGTGGTCCTAGGATGGAAGAGGATGACCTGATAAGAGAGCAAGCTAAAGGAATGTGTTATCATTATGTCCACAGCTCTGCCAACTGTTAGATAATCATACGCATTTTGTTACTATTAAACTGTCATCCTCAGACCGAAAATGGATGATCAGACATATTCCACAGATGCACTTTTTTTTAACATGGGCTTCAATGGTTTTTGAGGGGTTTGCCAAAATACATTCTGAAATGTAGGCATGTCGGGGCAAAGATTAAATGATGTGAATTAAACACTATATTAATTTAATTAACCCGATTGATTTTCCCCTCCTCAAACTTTAAAACAAGTTGGTTACGTTTATTTTAATTAAATATAAAATACACATACCCTGTATGCTTATACAGTTCCTTCCCCACATCGACTTCCCCCTATTGTGAGCAAAAAGCCCACGTTCCAGCAAAATTAGATAACACTAATTATCTATAATTAGTGCCTGGCAGTGGAAAATCAGGCAGTTGTGCCTAGAGTTTCTGAGATGGAGGTGGGAAGTGGGAAGCCTACTTCACAACCACCTACAGAGGTCCTTATCCTCCATGTCACTAGGAAGGTTGACTGAACGACTCAGGAAGCCAGAGTTTTATACTGGCTTTCAGCATTAGCTTTCAAGATGGCCTTGGAGGAAATATTCAGAAGCCGTTACAGGAACAGCAATGGCAGAAGTGTTCCTTAAGCTCTGGAAATGGAGATAGTGTTAGGAAAAGACTCAGGCTGGCTCCTCTCTGACTCAGTGGTGTATAAGAGGGAGGGAAGATAAAACACAAGCAGGCTTACAATATTCTGTTGCTGTAGCCTATCTCAGTAAAATCTTCCTGTGGAGTTGGGATCCTTATCTGGTCTACCTGTAGGGCTGACATGTTCCCTCAAGAAGATGAAATATAACATGAAGGAACAGCAACTGCAGGAATTATTATTTTTTTAAGTGAAGAGTCAAGGAGAAAAATAATTGGGAAAAAATAACAACTGGATCAGAATGCAAAATCATACCTGGGAATTCTGCATCAGACGTCTTAGGGAACAAGAGGAGAAGACTGACTGGCAGGCAGTCCTGGGAAAGCACGGGGGCTTTCTCATTCTCCTCCTCCCTCCTGTGGGCCTCTTGGAGGTATGGTGAAAAGCAGGCAGATTTTTGCACCAGGCTTCTGGGAAATATGGGGAGAGGATTTTCTGATTATTCTTCCTTGACCAACCCAGCTCACCACCCCCATTTTGACTGTTTTGAGCAAAGCACTGGTCTGGAAATCTGGTTTCTTTTGCACCTGCCCTTTGGGAAAGCAAAGGGAGAGATCAACTGACCACTGACAAGCTTCTCTTCCCGACAAATTGCTTCAAGGCTGTTAGAGATATCGGGTTTCAACCAAACACCTCTCACACAAGCTTGAAGGAGGGGCAGCTCTGCTGCAACCTAATCTTACTGCTTTTTGTGGGAGGGATTTGAATCCCGGTTTCCTGTTCCTCTCCTTCCTTTCCTTCTTCCCTTTTTCTGTTTGAATCTCAACCGGGAAGGATGGTCATCCATGACTGTCCTCGTGGCTCATACGTTCATTCAGCAAGGCCACATTGAGAAGACTGTGGGTTTGGTCAGAACCTATCGCTCGCACGCAAGCACCGTTTCTACCATGAAACTGTGTTCTACAATAAACTGCAAGCTATTTTTATGTTACTTTACATTAACGTGTGAAGTGTGTTTATTTTGTGTTTTTGAACTGATTAAGCCTTGTGCAAGTTACTGGCACGCTTCTACTCTACTGTAAACTAATTAAAAGCTGTGTGGATTTCTGTTATTAGCATTTCAGAATTCCTACAAAGGCAACAGAAGGATGCTGCAGCCCACAGGCCAAAGCAGCTTACTCTTCTAGAGATATGGAAGACTTTGGTGAATTGCAAAGATTTTATAAACCTTTGCATTTGGGACGAGTATTACAATATCATTAATATTTCTTAAGTGACTTAATTCATATAATGCTCATGGCATAGAAATATCTCCCTGACTCTTTGAAAAAGAGGGTTTTTCCCTTTGTGGTTATCAATCGAAATTAAAGATCAGCAAGGATCTGTGAAGACAGTAACAAAGCCCACTGATTCTTTCTAGTAATGTAGGATTACCAGGTGTTATTTGCCAAGTCCTGAATTGTTGAAGTATTAATGTCCACTTCAATAGACCTTCCAGCTCTATTGCTTCAAACAGTACCCTGCTGGTTACAAAGCCCTTGAATCTTATCTACCACTTCATCAGTTTTATACATTGTTATTTCTTCATGCACTTAAATAACTATCAGCTGGTAAATGATGAGTGCTTCCCACTACATCATTCTATAGCTTGCAATTCAATGGAAATAGCACTGCCCAGCATCATTTGGGAAGTGACTGTGGGGGGGATGCTAAGTTATTGAGTTTTACCATTCTTTTGCACAGCTGCTGACTCAATCTTCAAGAAGCTAGTTTTACAACAGCTTCTAAGGAATTTAGAAATGTTGTGAAGATCAGGCTTGTAAGTTCACTTTTGCCAATGAATGTGTAATGCAGTAGAAATACAGTATGTAGGGAATTACAATAAGATATGTGGAAGGATGAGAGCCAGTTTGGTGTAGTGGTTAAAGGCACCAGGCTAGAAACCAGGAGACTGTGAGTTCTAGTCCTGCCTTAGGCACAAAGCCAGCTGGGTAACTTTGGACCAGTCACTTTCTCTCAACCCTAGGAAGAAGGCAAGGGCAAACCATTTCCAAAAATGTTGCCTAGAAAACCGCATGGGCATATCCAGGCAGTTGGCTAGGAGTCAAGACTGATTTGAAGTTGCACACAACTTCAGAGGGGTATAAATAAATGGGAAAATTGTCAACAGGCTGATATCTACAGTAGGGTCAAAACGGAAAATATGTTTTATTTTCAGCTTACAAAAGTCCCATTCAAAAATGTCCCATCCAAATTTTCTGAGTTGATTGAGTTCCAGTGGGATAAAATTTTAAATTGGAGAAGAAAACTAGATATTTCAAATGTTGCAGCCATAGGAGAAATGAGAAAGCATTCCAGAGCTAAATATTAGCAATGTGGTAGCCCATAGTGGTTGTTGCCAGTCAACCAACTTACAGAAAAAATTTTAAGCATAAGGTGGTGGGGGGGAACACAATCTATCAGATCTTGGCTGCAAAAAAACAGTGGACAACTAAATGGTCAATGCTACCATACAGTTTTCTGAATGTTTGAAACCTGTATCAGGTACTCATAGGTAATCATGAACACACAAACACATTTTAAAGTCTTTTTAGATCCTGAAGCTCCAACAGACTAAAAAGAGGAAGCTCGGTAGATCAAACCAACATGTCATTACAGAAAATGCACAATTCTAAAAATAAATTAAAATTCAGCTGGACCAGCATAGGGTCATTATAATATTAAATCTACTCTGAAAATTCAACAACTTTAAGGTGTAAGAACATGTATCAATTACATGCACATCAAAATTTGAGCAAACCAACTAAAACCACAGAATGTTTGTATTTTAAATGCAGTCAGAAAACAGCAATGGATACTATTGCCAAAGCAAAATCAATTAACAAGTTAAAACAAAGAGCAAAAAAACAAGTTGTAACCGGTATAATGAAGCTGTTTTGAAAACACACTGTGCTGGCTTGATTAACTTAAGTGTATGTGCTGACCTTCCGGAGGAACCTGAAAACTTGGTTCTGCCGCCTTGCTTGGGGCCAAGGAAGAAGTAGCCACTTTTGGGGATGGCTCATACCTTAGAGAGCCCCTCTCCTACACTGGATTGAGTTAGATCTTTTTACTATTCTTGGATTTTAATCTTTGTTTATAACCTAGTATTTTTATATTGTATGTATATTTTATATCTTTTGTTTTATTATTTTGTTGTAAACCTCCCAGAGTCCCTCCGGTGGAGGGAGATGGGCGGTGATATAAGTTTGATTAATAAATAAATAAATGTATGGATGTATGTATGTGTCTGTGTGCATGTGTACACACTCTACACTCACTTTTCTGCTCTGATGTTGAGGTTCAGGCCAATTGATTGATTGATTGATTGATTGATTGATTTGATTTATATTTGATTTGATTCTGCAACTCTGAGCAGCTGTTGACATATTGTACTGGTAATCTTTGAATTTATAGCCTCAAAGGGCATTAGCACTACATGCATGAAACTCAATAGTGTATGTGCATACACATTTATATTTACCTGTCTTGTGTCCTCATTAATCTGCTTTCTATTGCAGTTTATAGATATGCAAACCCAACTTCCCCATAGAAAAATCAGCAATGGCTTTTCTACCAGGCAGGCAAGAAATGACATGAAGTTGAGAATGGTCTTCAGGTTCTGTCTATCTAGGCTGTGGACAGTGCGGCAGAGTATTGCCTCCATACAACCTGTGCTGGGTGCATTTTGTGCTGGCTTCAGAAACAACTTCATCACTGACCATACATGAACAAGGATTGGCTATGAGAGCAGGGTAAAATTGGATGGAAGATTGTGGGAGGAATCATAGCTGAATCCTACTGTTATTCAGGTGGCATAGGCATTAGAGAGGTAACAGGGGGGCTCATTGGCTTCCATCCATCGTGATATTACCCAGCAGGGACTGAAGAGACATGCAGGTGAATCATATTATTCTCCATCTAGAAGGCATCTCTCAAGCAATATGAACCAGGGGGGTCATCCAGTATGATTCAAGACAACATTCCCCTTCATCCTTGTGTTATAGCTGGCAAGCAAGAATATTTGCTTGTTAACCAAAGGCTTCAAGCCAACATATGATTGCAGGATGAAGTCTGGCTGGCAAGGACTGAAACAAGGAACACTCAAAACAACCATTCCGACCTTGAAACAAGTGGTCCAATCAAAAAAACCATTCAAGCTCCCTTGGTTTTGAACATCCCTAATCTCTAAACCAGTAGACTAGGCTCAAAGAGGTATAAAACAAATGGTTTAAAATGATAGTAATGAAAAAAAGAGTGGTATTCATATTGCCAGTCTCATAAATTGCTCTCCTCAGAAGGGAAATTCATGGATTTTCTGATCTTTTTCTAATTGGTCATATAATCTGAAGGAAAAAGAAATTGTGAAGAAATGAACAAAAATCCATATTTTTAAAATCAATGTAAAGCTTAAATACCTCAGACAGCAATTGCACTGAAAACATAATAGCCTAGTTCAGAAGAATGTATCTCAATAAACCTATATGTATGTTCTTTAAAATCTGGCCCTTTGTAGTGTCAGATGTAATATGTTCTTTTGTTAACATTGGGCACGTTCAGAATGAGCCATGCACCTGTACATGTAACCCCTTCCTCCTTTGTAGCATGAATGATCAGATAAGGAAATCTCTAATTAACCAGAGCTTCCTTGTTCATCCAAATGAGGAAACTATGGTTACCAGCTAACAGAAGACATTCCATGAGCCAGAGGAATTAATTGGATAACCACCCAAAGGAATTTTGGAGATAATGACTGCACTGAAAATTGAAGAAAAAGGCCCCCAGGCCTTTAAAGTGAGAAGACAATAGGGCAGCACATGCAGCCCCATCCCTTCTCTTCCTGACCCGTATCTTCAACTGAGAGGACTAGCGTGAACATAACCATACTGCTTCATCTGGAACTATAATAAATAGGGTCCCAGACAGCACAGAGTACACATCCTCAGAATCTCAGCTGGACATGTGGAGGTCAGAAAGAAAATAAGATGGGGCCAGAGGGCCCATTTTCACCAGTCTGAAACCCTTCGTGGTGCTATATGCCTTCAGAGAACCCTGGTTTGTTTTTGTGACTTCTTGTCCCATCATCCAGTCTTCCTCTCTGGAAACCTCTAAAATGCTGTCAGTACACTTTTGATCAAGGCCAGATATAAGAAGCATAAGACTTCTTTGGCTACAAAAATCCAAGTGACTGCTTTGTTGTTTATTCGTTCAGTCGCTTCCGACTCTCCGTGACTTCATGGACCAGCCCACGCCAGAGCTTCCTGTTGGCCGTCGGCATCCCCAGCTCCCCCATGGTTGAGTCTGTCACCTCCAGAATATCATCCATCCATCTTGCCCTTGGTCGGCCCCTCTTCCTTTTGCCTTCCACTTTCCCTAGCATCAGCTTCTTCTCCAGGGTATCCTGTCTTTTCATTATGTGGCCAAAGTACTTCAGTTTTGCCTTTAATATCATTCCCTCAAGTGAGTAGTCTGGCTTTATTTCCTGGAGTATGGACTGGTTTGATCTTGCAGTCCAAGGCACTCTCAGAATTTTCCTCCAACACCACAGTTCAAAAGCATCTATCTTCCTTCGCTCAGCCTTCCTTATGGTCCAGCTCTCACAGCCATAGGTTACTACAGGGAATACCATTGCTTTAACTATGCGGACCTTTGTTGTCAGTGTGATGTCTCTGCTCTTAACTATTTTATCAAGATTTTCCATTGCTCTCCTCCCAAGAAGTAGACGTCTTCTGATTTCCTGGCTGCAGTCAGCATCTGCAGTAATCTTTGTGCCTAGAAATACAAAGTCTGTCACTGCCTCCACTTTTTCTCCCTCTATTTGCCAGTTATCAATCAAGCTGGTTGCCATAATCTTGGTTTTTTTGAGGTTTAACTGCAACCCAGCTTTTGCACTTTCTTCTTTCACCTTCGTCATAAGGCTCCTCAACTCCTCCTCGCTTTCAGCCATCAAAGTGGTATCATCTGCATATCTAAGATTGTTAATGTTTCTTCCAGCGATTTTAACTCCAGCCTTGGATTCCTCAAGCCCAGCACGTCGCATGATGTGTTCTGTGTACAGGTTGAATAGGTAGGGTGAGAGTATACAGCCCTGCCGTACTCCTTTCCCAATCTTAAACCAGTCTGTTGTTCCGTGCTCTGTTCTTACCGTTGCTACTTGGTCATTATACAGATTCCTCAGGAGGCAGAAAAGATGACTTGGTATCCCCATACCACCAAGAACTTGCCACGATTTGTTATGATCCACACAGTCAAAGGCTTTAGAATAGTCAATAAAACAGAAATAGATGTTTTTCTGAAACTCCCTGGCTTTCTCCATTATCCAGCGGATACTGGCAATTTGGTCTCTAGTTCCTCTGCCTTTTCTAAACCCAGCTTGTACATCTGGCAATTCTCGCTCCATGAATTGCTGGAGACTACCTTGCAAGATCTTGAGCATTACCTTACTGACATGTGAAATAAGTGCCACTGTTCGATAGTTTGAACATTCTTTAGTGCTTCCCTTTTTTGGTATGGGGATATAAGTTGATTTTTTCCAATCTGATGGCCATTCTTGTGTTTTCCAAATTTGCTGGCATATGGCATGCATCACCTTGACAGCATCATCTTGCAAGATTTTAAACAGTTCAGCTGGGATACCGTCGTCTCCTGCTGCCTTGTTATTAGCAATGCTTCTTAAGGCCCATTCAACCTCGCTCTTCAGGATGTCTGGCTCTAACTCACTGACCACACCGTCAAAGCTATCTCCAATATTATTATCCTTCCTATACAGATCTTCCGTATATTCTTGCCACCTTTTCTTGATCTCTTCTGCTTCTGTTAGGTCCTTGCCATCTTTGTTTTTGATCATACCCATTTTTGCCTGGAATTTACCTCCGATGTTTCTAATTTTCTGGAAGAGGTCTCTTGTCCTTCCTATTCTATTGTCTTCTTCCACTTCCACACATTGCTTGCTTAAAAATAATTCCTTATCTCTTCTGGCTAACCTCTGGAATTTTGCATTTAATTGGGCATATCTCCCTCTATCACTGTTGCCTTTTGCTTTCCTTCTTTCTTGGGCTACTTCCAGTGTCTCAGCAGACAGCCATCTTGCCTTCTTGGTTTTCTTTTTCTTTGGGACGTTTTTGGTTGCCGCCTCCTGAACAATGTTGTGAACTTCTGTCCATAGTTCTTCCGGGACCCTATATACTAAATCTAGTCCCTTAAATCTATTCTTCACCTCCACTGCATATTCCTTAGGAATATTAGTGAGCTCATATCTAACTGATCTGTGGGTCTTCCCTATTCTCTTTAGTCTGATTCTAAATTTTGCAATAAGAAGTTCGTGATCTAAACTACAGTCAGCTCCAGGTCTTGTTTTTACCAACTGTATAGATGTCCGCCACCTTTGGCTGCAAAGGATGTAGTCAATCTGATTTCGGTGTCGACCATCTGGTGAAGTCCATGTATAAAGTCGTCTTTTAGGTTGTTGGAAGAGAGTGTTTGTTATGCACAGTGAGTTGTCTTGGCAAAATTCTATCAGCCTATGTCCTGCTTCATTTTTTTCTCCCAGACCATGCTTACCTGTAATTCCAGGTGTCGTCTGACTACCCACCTTAGCGTTCCAGTCTCCTGTAATGAAAATAACATCTCTTTTTGGTGTATTATCCAGTAGGTGCTGCAGATCCTCATAGAACTGATCTACTTCTGCTTCTTCAGCATCTGTGGTTGGGGCATATATTTGGATCACTGTGATGTTAAATGGCTTACCCTGAATTCGAATTGAGATCATTCTATCGTTTTTTGGATTGTATCCAAGCACTGCTTTAGCCACTTCATTATTAATTATGAAGGCTACTCCATTTCTTCTGTGGTCCTCTTGTCCACAGTAGTAGATCTGGTGGTCATCTGATGTGAAGTGGCCCATTCCAGTCCATTTCAGTTCACTGACACCTAAAATGTCTATATTTAATCTTGACATCTCACCAATAACCACATCCAATTTGCCCTGGCTCATAGATCTTACATTCCAGGTTCCTATGGTGTGTTGATCTTTAGAACATCGGATTCGTCGTTCACCACCAGCACCGTCGGCCGCTAGCTGTCCTTTCGGCTTTGAGCTAGCTGCGTCATCACATCTGGGGCTAGTTGAACGTATCCTCTGTTCCTCCCCAGTAGCATTTTGACCATCTTCCGACCTGGGAGTCCCATCTTCCGATGGTATACCGACATATCTCTGGTTGTACTGATCCATTTAGTTTTCACGGCAAGAATACTGGGGTGGGTTGCCATTACCTTCCCCAGGGATCGTATTTAGTGTGACCTCTCTGCCACGACCTTCCCGTCTTGGGTGTCCCTTCATGGTTTAGCTCATGGTTTCATTGAGGTGCTCAAGCTCCAGCACCACAACAAGGTAACAATCTCCTTTGCTAGAGAAGTGACTGCTACATGACATCAAAAAGCCATGAAAACCTTTAACTCTTTGTTGCCATCTAGTGTTCGTTCAGATTTTTGTAGCCCAGATCTGATAGCCCTAACGCAGGGGTGGGCAACATCAGGCCCGCGGGCCATATAAGGCCCATGGGTCTCCCGCCTAAGGCCCACAGGGCTCCGGCCCGCAAACCCCGCCCCTTCCACGTGATTGGCTCCCATCCGCAAACCCCACCCCCAGTGCTTGTGATTGGCTCCCACCCGCAAACTCCAGCCCCCGGTCTGCGGAAATCCCAGAAACCCCGCCCCCCGCCCCCCGGTTATAAATATCCAAATGGCCCTTGGCAGAAAAAAGGTTCCCCACCCCTGCCCTAACGTCTTGTCACACATGACCTTCAGTGGTCATCAGACCATTTCCGGGAATCAATTCAAAGTGCTGCTTAGCATGTGTAAATACTCATTCAAGTTTGGACCAGACTATTTTTTGAAAGTCTGCATTCCCCAGATGACAGATCAAAAATTCACAAGAGAACCTTGTTTTTCTCTCCCAACACCATTAGAAGCCTGTTTGACAGGACTGTGAGAAAGGACCTTCTTATTTGCTGTTCTTGTTTTGAACTTGCTTGCCAAGGAAGGGTAGGTGAAGACTGCTAAAATAGGTTTTAATCACTATTATTTACTATTATTATCCAAGTGTGGGATTTAATAGCTTTTTTAAACCGTGAGTTGCTGATTTATTTGTTTTTATTTGTTTATAATCCTGCATTCTTATCTGTATTTTATTATTAACTTCTTGAGCACCATTGTAGAGGAAACATGGGTTATAAATTGAATAAATAGATTAAGGTATTTTCATAGCAGGAACAAAGATCTCTCATTTTTCTAATCAACTGAAGGGTATATATAAAATTTGACAAATTGGAGCAATAAGTTATAATTAAGAACTAATTTTTATAAATGTGGAAAAGCAGTTGTAGAACTGCTAGTTATGTAAGAAGACAACTACTGAAAATTGTGTTAAAAGTAATTTGAAATATGATAATGCCATTTGTTATTTGATCCATCAGTGACTTTCCAGGACATTTGAAAACAAAGTGGTGGGAAAAACAGATAATTACCCATTCATGGCTGAAAAGATAGAAAATTAAAGTCTTCGGAAGACACAATAACATAAAACTACAGTATAATTATTCATTCTTCATATTGCTAAGCTATCCAGACAGGTTAAATTACTCAGATTATGAGAAGAAAAGAATAGTTGCTATAACTCTGAAAACCTTACCAGGTCATTTTGGAAACACATGTATGCGCAGACACATTGTCTCTGAGCACAGCCTTTGCCAACCTGAGAAATGTTGAATGCTCATGTTGGCTGCAAATTAGGGGAACTGAAGCCTAAAATATCCAGACAGAACCAGATTTGGGAAGGATTTGTGGTTCTTATGGTTATAATGGATTTGACTATAACCAGTAGGGTTGTGAGGATGGAAGGGATTTTTAAAGTAACCTGTTGACAACTCCACCTTTTTTCATAATTTTGCCAACTTCAGATAATTTCTCAGAATCCCACATTCTAGAATAGCAACATGTTGTCTATTCTGATAGGCAGAGCATCCCAGATTTGTGATTGGAGCTCTTCTCAGTCCTACCTTCAGAAACCAGGAATTAAACCTGCAACTTCCAGCATGCAAAGCAAAGGCTGCATACCTGAACAACAGCACACCTGCCAACCTGCAAGGATGGGCAACTGAAATGTTGAAATGTTCTGTGCAGTGTCCCAACCCATTTTGTATTTGATTTATGTATTTATGAATTGTCTAAAGCTGACTCCATAACAACTGGGGGTGGTCTACAGTGTTAGAAAGAGTTCAAAACAATATAACAAAAAAGAAAAATAAATGTCAGAAAGACAATAAATAAATTGTACAACCCAGACACAGAACATTCCCATTAGAGGTCTGCCACAGACCCTAGCCAAGGCCTGAGGGGAAAGCTAGGCTTTTAGAGCCTATGTAAACAAGGCCCAGGTAGATGCCATACAAATGTCTGGGGGAATGCTGTTCCAGGCAGCAGGCGCTGTGTCAGAGAAGATCCATCATTTAATGGATGGGACCTGAAGCATGCCAACTGATGGAGTCTTGAAGGTTAATACTCCAAGCAGCTAACAACAATCTTGCAGAGTAGAAGCGTGAACCAGCAGAGAACTTGCACTTTAAGCTTAATTACGTTCAGAAATAAATTCAGTCTTCACACATTAGTTAGATGAAGAAAAATAGAGATAACTTACATTTATTCAGTAGATCTGGATACAAGAAGATTCATAGTCAATCTGCGTGCAAGCGAGATGGAATGGACGAGAGCTGCATTGTGCAGCCCTCCTGCTTGCAGGTGTGCCCAAAGCGTAAGAAAATGGAGAATGAGAATCCCCAAACCAAGAAGGAGGAGGAAGAGGAAATCAGGTGACTCAGGTAACCTCCCACAAGCACAGTAGAGATACGTTTTACTAGAAAAGACCCCCCTTATGCTTATGAGACAATGCTGAGTTGACTCCTGATAATCCCAACACCAACTACATCCTATCATATAGGATGGACAGAAACTACAGGAAATTGATGAAAAGGTCCTTCAAATACCCAGGCCCTATGTCATGAAGGTCTTTATAGGTAATAGCCACCACCTTGAATTTCATCCCGGAGCCAATTGGTAATCAGTGCAGCTCATGGAGCAGCGGTGTTACATGATCATATCATGGCGTGCCCATAATGGTCCACACCACTGCGTTCAGGACCAGCTGCAGCTTCCAAGTGATCTTCAAGGGCATTGAAGTAGTCCACACACAAGGAGACCAAGGCATATTATTTGAAGTGCCTGCCAGTCCAGGAACAGACACAAGTGGCACAAAAGATGAATCCTTGCAAAGGCTCTCCTGGCTACAGCTACCACCTGCTCCTCAAGCAGGAGCAGTGATCCAGGAAACCCCCCCCCCCAAATTGCACACCAGTTCTGTCAGGGGAAGCACAATCCCATTCAGAACTAAAGATGGAAAGTCTCTGGGACTGGGTGGTCTAAATACACACAGACATTCAGTTTTGCTAGGGATGAGCCTGAGTTTGTCCCTCCCATTCCCATAGCCTCCAGACACTGGGATAACAGCATCACTTGATTGGTCCAGGCTGAGATATACAAAGGGTATAGATATACAATATCTAGATATACAAACCTGACCCTAAACTGATGGATGACCTTGCCCAGCAGCCTTATGTAGTTGCTAAACAGAAAGGGTGACAGCATCAAAACTATTTAGCACTGTGGAAACAGCCTGAGCAAAAATAATTCAAATAATCCAAATAATCAGTGGAAGCAACTGGGATTGAAGCAAGACTTGTCATTTATGAATCCACCCAAACTCTTAAGAAACTTCTTTCCTGGCCTGCAAATTTCTGTAAGTAGCAGATGTGTTTCTGCAAATTAGGTAAGGAGTTAATATGTTGTTTTTAGATGCCATCATCTCTCAGAAAGTATTTACCTGTGAGTTCTGTATACACTCTGACTGCAGTATGGCCTTCTATTGAATTCCTTAAGGAGCTTCTAACCTGGGTTATATTTTTTCCTAACCAAAATTAAAGTATTTTCACAAAGATAATTATTGGTTGAGAAGAGTAACACATATTTCAGAAAACAAGCAAGTACTGGAAACTGTTTACCAATAGCTGCATCTTACAGAGCAGATAGCTGGTGGCCAAACTTGTCAATCCTTACTTCTCCAAGGCTCATGGCAGGTAGATGTATGAAATGTTGGTTTTCCTGTGCCAAACTTTCAAGTAGTGCTTCACTTTTATAAAAATTCATGAAACAATGTAAGCCTGTCTTATTCATGGGCTGGGGAGGAGATGAAGGCTCTGACTTTGATCCATGGTAAGATGCAAGTGGGAAAAGGCCAACAGCCCTTAGCAACTTCTGATGACTCTTCATTTACAATTACACCAAAAGCTGGATTTCTTAATTGTGATGAGGCATAAATAAGAGCAAATGAAAAAATGGCTTTCCTTTTCTAGAGAGCTACAGCCATTGTATGGGCTGTTCATTCTTTGGCTAAAAATACTGAAAAGTCTTCCTTATAAAACCAAAGGAACAGAAGAGTCACCAAGATTGGAGATTAGCTCTTTAAAAAACAACAACTGAGAATTTGAGCATTATGGCTCATGGGATGGGCAGTTGAAGCCCATGCAAATACACAATTTTTTATAGCTGGTAAGCCACAATCCCAGGAAGAACAACCAGATTCTCTACTCTGGTAGGGCAAAAATGGCAATCAGCAACTCTTTCTCCAGAGTTTTTCGTCCTTCCTTGAGTTAGCAGAAAACTATATTGGCATGAAATTGGCCATCTCCATTGTCAGTTCCTATCCTGCCTATATTGCCTCTGTTCCCAGTTACTGCCAATCACCTGATTTTCCTCCAAAATGATGGGTGACAAAGCCTAACAGATTTTATGAACCTTGAGTTTGCCATTGGACCATGTCAGAATAAAGAAGATAATACATTTTTAATGCTGGTCCAACCAAGGACAACTTTGGCTTGTCTCACTCATGGGCTGGACATGAGATGAAGGCAACAACATGGGGACAGGGCAGGAAAAAATGGTGTTGTCAGGGCATGTTTGTGCTGTGCAGAAAAGCTCATTTTGAGGCTCTTTACTAGATACAATTTAATAGGATCTTTAATAGGAACTAAATATATATAACCATCTGGCCCAGTTCATCACAATATCACATTTCTAGAGATTTGCTTAAATGTTAAATAATGCTTCCATCTTCTATGACGTCCTTACCATATCCAGATGTTAAAATAAATAAAACAGCCTGCACTAAGGATGAGAAGTCTTTTGTCGGGTGGGTTACAGATAATGCTTTTCTGCCTTTCAAAATTAAGATGGCCCAAAGATTAGGTCACGGAGATGCCATGGTACAAAGTATTGATTGCAATCCATACTTGTCTGCTCTACAGTACCTATAATGTCTGGTGTCTCGGATGGGCCGGTCACTGCTCAGTTTATCACTCTCCAGCTGATTGAAAGCATGTTGCCGATAAGGGTCTTCTCCAGCCTTCAGCAGCTTGGAGGATACATAGGCCTTTTCATCAAATCCCCTTAAGCCATTTTTCTCAGCTTGTGGTGGCTTGGATGCCTGGAGAGACACAGAATTAAGAGTTAGTCCTATAGAGGAGAAGGCCTTTTAGGACACAAATAATGTGACAACCTGACACATTCTGTTGAGAGCCAGAAACTGATTTTCAAAGCAATAGGTGCAAAGATTTATTTGAAAAAAAAATGAGGCACAGATATTTATTTTGCCAACACAATTATTGCCTAATTGACTATGCTCGTGCAGTAGAAACAAAGACTATGTTTCCTTATATTCCAGTCTCAACTTGAGTATTCTTATATTTTTATTATTTATTATCTAAATTTATATGACCGCCCATCTCCCCCAAACGGGGGACTCTGGGCGGCTTTTATTTATATTTTATTTCAGCCCCCCCCTTTTTTTTCTTCTTCTTCTTCTTCTTCTTGTTGTGCCTTCAAGTCAGTATTGACTCCTGGTAACTGCCTGGACTAGTCCCTGCAGTTTTCTTGGCAAGGTTTTTCAGAAGTGGTTTGCCATTGCCTCCTTCCTAGGGCTGAGGGAGAGTGACTGGCCCAAGGTCACCCAGCTAGCTTTGTGCCTAAGGCAGGACTAGAACTCACAGTCTCCTGGTTTCTAGACTAATGCCTTAACCACTACACCAAACTGCTCTCGGTGGGCCCTCCTTCCCAGTAATACACTTAAAATATTGCAGACTTCAATTTAGGGTACGTAACTATATTTTGAATGTTATATTTATGGAGGGAAGGATAAAAGAAATAATTATTTTAAATTCCAAATAGATTGCTAAATTAAGAGGCCTAATTGACAGTCCATTAACATTATAGTTTTCATATTGCAGTTCTTCAAACTTGGTAGTATAATTTTCATATAATGAAGAACTATCATAGTTATGTCGATTTTACTCTGATTTGGTAAGGAAAATTAAAAATGTAACCTATCTGCATATAGTTCGGTAGAGCAGAAGGCTTCTGCATCCAACTAAGTGCTAGCTTTTGTCAAGAAAGAGATCTAAAGAACAATTAAGAAAGGAAGATCAGCTGTCCCACCCTGATAAATATTTAGATAGCCTGAAACTACAACTCTAGTATTCTCAGCTAGATGCCAAGTTAAAGAAAATTAAGCCCGAATGATCTTCATTATGATCAAGTGAATGCTTTCTGGAGGATAGTTTTGGTTGGAAATTCAAACCAGTCATCCCTTCAAAATAGAGCCATGGTTGATAAGAATACTATTTCTGTGGTATTTTAAAGTACTATTTAACAAACCTGATGTTCCAACTGCACATAATTCTTCAAGCACAGTGTTTGTTGTTTGTTTGTTTTAAGAAGTGCAGTTGGGGGGGGGGGGCAACTGATCAAAGTTTCAACAATTAACTGGGCTCTTGCCATAGAATCAGAGTTGGAAGGGGTCACTGAATCCATTATGTTCAACCCCTCCTCAAAATTGTTCCCACTTTAAATTATTATTCCCCCCAAGGATGGAAAAATAATTAACCACTCATCCTTCCCACCAGCTTCATAGCTGTCACCCACCCAGTAAAAAAGTAAAATAAAATACTCCAGATTACTTCATGGACATACTGTATGTCCCTGGACTCTTTTTAGCAACAATATGGAACTGGTCTGTCTTTGCCTTCTCGGATGCTTTTTTCAACTTTCTGATCCAACCAATGGCCTTTGTCATCTCTCATCCAACTACTATCTTACTTACTATTTTAAGATAAATCATGATCAGCTAGGTGCTGTCACATAGCTGGCTTTTCCTTCATGAATTCCTAGCCAACATCAACTTCAGCCAAGAATAAATTCTTAGAAATATAGCCCATTACATCTGAGGAGCATTAAGTTGGGAAAGGTTAATGTAGAATCATCTTACATGGCCAGTTACTTTGACCTGAAAGGATAATTGTCAAAAGCCTACTAAATCTGTTCAAAGAACAGGAAGGGCTTACATCACAATTTACAGTCCCACAGAAATGTGATGTAGTATGTACTCCTCCTCCACCACTGCTTTGCATGAACAAGTTCCCCTTCTATTGGTACAATAACCACTTTCATCTCCTCTAGGCTGAAATGAACCTCATTGTTAGAATAAAGAGCTGAAATTGATAGATGCTACATAGAAAGTGTGATTGAATCTATAATCTTGAAAGGGATGCACATCTTCACTGAGAGGCACTAGAACATACTAAATGGAAGAAAAATATTTGTTAAAGTGGTTGAAGACAGTCATTGTTCAGCTTTTTGTCAATAACTGCCCAAACCTTATACAAAGGGAGAAAGTATATTTAGGAAATGCTTTCTGATGAATAGCCATGGAAAATGCATCCTATTTTGATTCAGCAAACAGTATAGAAAATCCATATCTTTTCTTCCAGCTTTATTGCAGTCTCCCTTTTTCTTTTAAAACACTTAAAATATGCTGTTTTCTGAATGACTCTTGCCCAATTGGCTGTTCAATGAAGGTCATGCCAACTATACATGAGAATGTGAAAGGAGAACTGGTGTGACTAGTGTATACAGCGTTTATCCCCTTTAATACAGTGAAAATACAGGTAGTCCTTGGTTAACAATGGTATTTGGGACTGGGAACTCCATTGCTAAGTGACACGGTCGTAAAGTGCAACATCATGTGACCGCACTGACTTACAATGCAGTCATTAGGCGAATCCCGTGCAGTCATTAGGCATATCATGTGATTGCCATTTATGACCTCCTGACAGCTTCCCCATTAACTTTGCTTCTCGGAAGCTGGCAGTGAAGGTTGCAAATGGTGAACACGTGACTGTGGGACGCTGCGACCATCGTAATTGCGAGCCAGTTGCCAAGCGCCTGAATCACAATCACATGACCGTGGGGACACTGCGACAGCCGCAAGTTCAAGGACCAGCTGTAAGTTTCCTCGTTCAGTGCTGTCGTAACTTCGAACGGTTGCTGAATGAATGGTCATTAACCAAGGACTGCCTGTAAAGGAAACTACAATTTTGTGAGGAAGACTGTATAAACCAAACAGTTTCTCAAAACCATTACAGTAGCAAACTGATTAAAAATAAGTCTCTAGTTATCTGAAAAGTTTAGAGTTTCAAGTAGAAAAACAGCTGGTAAATGAAAAATATCCAAAATTATACATATTTAAGATGGATGAACCTATATAGAATTACATTTGAGAAATACCCTGGAACTGAACTGTTTACCTTTGACATTCCAGCTTTTTCTTCTTTTTATATGTCTGAAAAAATTATCTTCAGTTTTAAAATAAGGTATTGGACAAATGTGACAGACATATAGATTCCTGTATGCTGTTTTATCTGCAAACATTTGCTGGTTTTCCTTCCAGATCTCTGGAAATGCCAGAGGAAAAATACTTAAATATTTATTTTTTGTGGAAAGCATTTTCCCTTCACAGCTGATAAAGGCTGCCAATGTAGCCCCCCCACCAAAAAAAAAAAAACCATTATACAGTTGCTGTCCATAGTTTTGCACTCTAAAGCATGAGTCTCAAAGAAAAAAATATGGGAGGGAGATTGGGAAAAGCATCTGAAAATGGCAGTTCGGCTGCCACATATGGCAATATATTCAGATTTGCCATGGAATATATTTGTTTTTGCATACTGTATAAAGCCTATCTTCATTATTCTTATATCAACATGATGGTTGAGTGATTTTAGAAGATGTGATGAGTGAAGGCCCAAGTGCCTTCTAGACTCATTCAACTATTGTTGCACCAAAATAATAATGAAGACAGGTTATATATTGCCTTAGTGATGGCTGGGTGAGTGTCAATTTTGGGCAGCTGCTTCAAACTGAAAATATTTCTCCTAAGCAAGATTCTCACAGAGCCTTCTTTAATTAGATTTATTGAGATGAAAGGGATAGGGTTATGAGAATTTTAGCAACTGAATTATTTCCAATTTAAAACAAATTTATCCTCCAATAATAACCAGCCTTAGAACTGGCAAAGAAGCTATCAAAGTGCTGGATAGCTTCTGCCTTTTACGATCAACCATCAACAGTAAAGGAACAAACAATTAAGAAATACACTACAGACTAGCACTTGGTAGAGCAGCCACGAAGGCCTTCGAAAAGATATTCAAATGCTGTGATGTGTCTATACCTACAAAGATCAGAATCGTGCAAGCCATGGTATTCCCTGTGACAAGCTATGGAAGTGAAAGTTGGACTTTGAAGAAACAGGACAGGAAGAGTATTGACGCCTTTGAACTTTGGTGTTGGAGAAGACTCCTGAGAATACCATGGACAGCCAAGAAAACAAACTGATGGATCATTGAATAAATCAACCCAGAGTTCTCACTTGAGGCACAAATGACCAGGCTCAAACTATCCTACTTCGAGCACATTATGCAAAGACCCAGCTCTCTGGAGAAGTCTCTAATGCTGGGAAAGGTGGAAGGAAAGTGAAGAAGATGACAACCAGCAGCAAGGTGGATGGATTCAGTTTACAGTGGTGACGAATGCACCATTGGGAGTCCTGAAAGAATAGGTTAAGGATAGATCATCTGGGAGAAAATCTATCTATGTGGTCACTAGGAGTTGAAAACAACTTGATGGCACATAATCAATCAATCAATGTTTGCACAGAGACTTTTGTAGTTTCTTCCTAGCAAATTTCCTGTGAACTAGTTATGGTTCTTTTGACTGATAACAGAGGAGCCTGAAGATGGCTATCTATCTCCTGAATTCTTATCAGTTAGCATTATAATGATGATAAAACATGTTTTAAGTCACTACTTTTCTTTTCTTTGTTATGGAGCTATGCACATGCCTATGTGATTGTGCAGCATTATCCCATTTTATTCTTACAGAAATGCTATCAAGTGGATTAGAAGGGCTTAACAGAAATTTGAAGCAAAAAATTCCTAATTTATTTGTTGTATTTGACTGCTCGTTGACTCTCCAATGCCTGAAAATGTTCCATTCCAGGGTGTTGAGAGACTTTTTACCATTTTTATCTGACAGAGTGTACTACAACTACTTTTGCTTCTTATCTGATCTCCAAGGAAAAAAATTATCTCAGCCTTCTCCTTGATTTTGACTCATCATTGCTATGAACTGTGGCACTAGAGTAGACATGACTATCAATTTGTTGGCTTAGCTGTTAACCTGCTTTTCTCCTATATCATTTCATTATCTTTTAGTTCAGGTCTTACTTCAAGGCATGGCTGGAAGTGATAAGACCTGTAGTCCACACACATCTAGAGGGGAACAAGTTGGGGAGGCTGGATTAATCCAGCTCCTAAAAGAGTATCATCTCATGCAAAGGTCCTGAGTAGCTAATTTCCCTAGAAAAGGCATCATGCTCAGGAAAACATAGGATGGCCAACCAATATTAGTTATGAATCTGCAGTGATTTCAGCTGATTGAACTCTTGTGTGATCTTTCTGGCCAAACATGTTCACCCTGTCTTGTCTCCCACAAATCTTGCACAGCCACAAGTTCTTCCACTGTCTGCTCATGCTTCTAGAATGCAAATTAAAGCCTGCCTTTCAACCATTGTTTTCAATAGTTTCTTCACTTTCCACTGTCTTCTGTCAACTGATATCTGAGCAATACAGTAATCTAAAGATTCTTATGGCACAGATACTATTAATCAACCACTGCAGGCAGAAGCAGTAGGCTTTGAACTCACCCAAATACAACACTAAAGCCATTGTTTAATATTATACATGCAAACCTTCCCCCTTCTCTTCTACTCCTGTGCCATGATGCCATTTGCTAACAAGAGTTGGTTCCTATGTCTACTAGGAAGTGCTTTTAGTTTTATTTATAGTTCATTCAAACAAGCCAGATTCATAAAGCATAGTTTGCTTTGAGCTTATTCAGGCAAATAATGGAAAACTAGCCATAGTTTATCCTAGCTGGTTGCAAACAGAAGCAAATGAAACCAAGTCTTCTTCCTTCACTAAGGCTAAGAGAAGAGAAAGGGAATGAAGAAGCCCGAGGCATTTTTCATATACTGTTAACCCATAAATTTCATATGGTAGATGAGGCATGAATACATACTCTTGGTCTGTGCATGGTTCTAAGTTGTTTCAAACCCAGTATGCAGCTGGGAAGGAAGACCCCACCCAACAGAAAAACAGCTCTGGGAAGTATAGAAGGAAGCAACTGATGGATTTCTTCTTCTTGGTGCTGCCAAGTACGAAGAGCAAGGTATTTTGAGGACACTCCCTATTGGCATCTGCATAATTCCTCCTCATTTCTGCCTCACCCATGATTTCTTCTTCCTTCCTGTTACCTCCCCTTCCTCCTTGCCACTGCATTCCTCACATGTGGGTGTCACAAATAGAGAAATTCTTTTCTGGGTTACCCTCTCTCTGATTTCATAAGATGTTTGTAGGGGGACACTTAGTATAGGATCTCTGACAATGAAATTAACGTTTGGGCAGCCTCCTGACAGAGAAAGGTAAAGGTAAAGGTTTTCCCCTGCACAGCCGTGTCTGACTCTAGGGGCCGGTGCTCATCTCCATTTCTTAGCCGAAGAGCCAGCTTCCGCAGTCATGTGACCGGCATGACACGCACAGAATGCTGTTACCATCCCACGGAAGTGGTACCTATTTATCTGCTTGCATTTGCATGCTTTCGAATTGCTAGGTTGGCAAGAGCTGGGGTGAGTGCGGGAGCTCACTCCGTCATGCGGCGCTCAGGTCTCAACAGACAGAGTTTCTCCTGACAGAGAAAGCAGCCCAAAAACTGAATATAACATCTACATGAAAGATGGGGGGGGGAGTCCTTCCATTGGGAAGTTGACAGATGAACAGAAATGGTAGCAGCCTATTGTGATAGGAAAGGTAAGGTGAGAAGATCCTTTAATGTTACCTGAATTTCTAGCATATTAGGGATAAGAAGAATATTACCACTAGGAAGAGCTAGGTTATGGGGCCAGGATCTGAAGCTGTCTTCTACATAACTGGCACCTAGAATGAAAGACCTGCATCCTGTATATAGAATCCTGTACTAGTCTCTTTAAAATGTGGAAGTGACAGACAAGAAAGGGTCAGCCTACTATTCTCAAGCTCTGCCCCCAGAATCTTGGAGTTTAGCATGATTTTCAAATAGCAAGGAGCTATATGATGCTGGGAAAGACTGAAGGCAAAAGGAGAAGGGGACGGCAGAGGATGAGATGGTTAGATAGCATCACCGATGTAATGAACATGAATTTGAGTAAACTCCGAGAGACAGTGGAGGACAGGAAGGCCTGGCGTGCTATGGTCCATGGGGTCACGAAGAGTCGGACACGACTAAACGACTGAACAACAACAAAAATATAATTTCATTTGTGATTTTTCAGTCCCAAACTAGATGCGACATAATGTTGTTTGTCTGTTTATGGCTTAACATTATGTGACAGACAGGCTACCACAGCTTGTTCATTGAACTATGGCTTCCAAAACTTTGCTTAGCTTTATGTATGAACTCACCTCCCGAGAGATTTAACTAATTTTTACCTTCCTAGATTTAAAACCTGTACAATATTTATCCACATTAGATTATGTGATTTCACAGCAAACATACAGACAAATAATTATCCTTATATTTTAGGTTCACATCTTTTAAATGTTTAATAAAGCAATTCTGCCACCCCCACACAATAAATTTTCTCTGTTCCAAGCCTGGGAGGGGGGACATATCTGCAATTCACTAAGAAGTTGGGATAATACCTAACTATTTGTTCACATCTAGTGGTCAGCTGGAGTTTCGTAGTCCAGATATGATAGCCTTGGTACTGCATTATTACTATCATTTAGTAGCATAGCTGATGCTAGGGAAAGTGGAAGGCAAAAGGAAGAGGGGCCAACCAAGGGCAAGATGGATGGATGATATTCTGGAGGTGACGGACTCGACTGTGGGGGAGCTGCAGGTGGCGATGGCCGAGAGGAAGCTCTGGCGTGGGCTGGTCCATGAAGTCACGAAGAGTCGGAAGCGACTGAACGAATAAACAACAAAGTAGCATAGCATTTGGAATGGATGAGGTTTTTGGTAGTTTTGGTTTTTTGGTAGGCTGGGATGGATGGTTGGATGTGGGGCAGGGTTGGAAGGTGGCGTCAGCTGCTTATCTAAGCACTTCACTTTACATATGTGAAGCATCATTAAGAGCCTTTGATTATCTCCCTTACAAGTTAAACCCTTAAATGAAACTAATGGGAATTTCAATACTTCAGAAAAAAACAAAACAGAATATGAGCAAATTTGTTCCAAATTAGTAATGCTAGGACAACCAGTTACCATACGGTGGGTGTGAGCCGATTTCTTCTTTCCCTGCAACTGAACCAAATTTTAGCTAGTTGGAATCCGTTGTCCTCTAGAATTCCAGATACTTGTATCAGTGAGAAACTAGCTCAGCTACAACTCCCAAGTCCTATGGGACTGAATGTTGTCACACAATAATATGCAATGTGAAGGCTGATCTGCAGATAAAGAGGATGAAACCCCCAAAGGCTTCTTGTGAGCCTCCCCTATGCCGAAAGTCTGAGGCTTTCAAAATGGCCACAGCAACAAGCAGGAGTGGAGCTACAGGGTCCCCGGCCCTGCCTGCCTTGTTAAAGCCTCAGTTATCTATGGACAGCAGCTGAAGCAACAATGCCTCTAGTTAGAATGGACCTAGCCAATAACCTCTGAATTGCACTCTCCAAGGTACTGATGATTGTTTGACTTGCCAAGAGACAGGACTTGCTTGCTGCGACCCCATTCCTTGACAGCATTCAAGTCATAAGCTGCCTTCCTGAGCTAGCTGAAAACCTTTTCAGCTAGACCAGGACATGATGAATACAGTCCACTATCTGGAAGGTCAAGGGTCAGGAAATAGGTTAAAAACGTATTTGTAATTAAATAAGAAACAAATACTTTGTTGCTACAACGTCCTGAGATCAAGAAGGTACAGTACAGAAGGGGATATTGAGGGCAACCTCTGAAGAGAGGTGGCCTGAGGTTAATTGGACACTGAGTCTTCTTCAGTATTGTGAGCACCTGATGCAGGGACATGAGATGAACATGTCATTAATAAAACATAATAAAAACGTATATATCTGATGACAATTATGAGGGTGGGAACATTGAAAGGCTTCCCTGAAACAAAAAATCTGGGCAACCCTCCCAGATACGATGAAAGTGGGAGGCAGCTGGACTCTGTCAACAAATAATGTATGCAACTAGGGAGAGATCTCTCTCTGCCTGGTCGCACAAAAAGGGGTTGACACATCTAAAAGAATGAGAGAATCATATTACAGTAATTATAGTATTAAATCTGAGTTTATCTGAGCTGCAATCTGGTGCCTTGTGGTTAAAGATCCTGCATCCAATTTGCTTTAAAGGTACAGGTGCTTGCATTAGAGCAAAACCCTTACACCAACAGTGGGAATCCAACTTTAATCTGAGCTTCAACTGCAGTTTATCAGTGCTTTGACCCTGGGAGTGTCAGGTTGCTTTGTGTATCATATAAGGACAATTGTCCTAAGCTTATCATCAAGCTTGTCAAGTTTGCTCCTTTATGTGCCCCTCTCAGTCCAAGTGCCCCACTGACACTTCCACATAAAAACTTGTTGAGGTAGAGCTGGCACCAGGTTTTGTAAGCTTTTGATGCCATCTTATAAATTCTCTGCTTCACTCTGCATTTTATCTGTTAGTTTCATACAGTTCTCTATGACAAGCTTGTAAGGGATATATGGTTTTAAACATATTTTTAAAGGTATTCTTAAAACTGAATTGCTTGTTTTTAAAAACCATAACTGTTTTTTAAATGAGCTATATTCTTAGGCTGACCATATTTCCTTGAGACAAAAACGGGACACTGGGATGGCAAAACGGGACGGGGTCTTATGTAATATTACGTATTCATGAAAAAGACAGGGGTCCCCACCCCCCGGTCCGCGTGATTGGCTCCCACCTGCAAACCCCGCCCCCCGGTCCGCATGATTGGCTCCCGCCTGCAAACCTCACCCCCGGTCCAACCTCCTCTCTGCCTCTTCACCATCCTTTGCCACGCACTGATAGGCGGAAGGGCTTCCTCTTCCAGGCTGCCTCCAATCGGCAGCTCCGGCTCAGATCCTCCTTCCACGCCACTCCCACTGGGTTTAAAAAACGGGACAAAATTGAGATTTTTATCAAAACGACAGGAAGGTGGAAAAATGCTAAAAAAACGGGACTGTCCCATTCAAAATGGGACGTATGGTCAGCCTATATATTCTCCTTTTGAGATTGTTTATAGCCATGAATATGCAAGATAGAAGAGACTACAGGTAAATAAATAAAATGACAATTGCATCATATCAGACATGAGGCACCAAGTCTCATGGTCCCATGAAGTCAGGTCCCATCTATCTGCTGCTACTTCAGGGTCCCCTGCAAATCTCAGTCCATCTGAACCAAGAGTGGGTTCAATTCTGCCCTGAGGAAGGAGAAAACAGGGTATCTAGGGAGTGACTCTATGAGTTACAAGGGGACAAAATAGAATGGAAACACAACTGTCATTGGAAGGAAGTTCAAATTACTATTGGTATATAATCCATTTTATTACCCAAGGAATTTTTAAAATGTCAGAGGACTGAACACTAAACACTTGAGTATGGTTCAAGATTTTCCACATCTTACATAAGCATAACATCATGCAATTTTAATACCATCATGAGATTTCTCTGTACTTCCTGAAGTAGACCTCTTCAAAAAAAATTCTCCATCCCAATCCCTGATAAGGCTTTCATTTGCCTCCATTTCTTACAGGTTATTCAGGTTATTGGGAGTCAACACAGCAATTTCATTATCTGTTCATCCCAGTTGTGCTGCCTTGTTCCTATTTGGGTTGATAGCATCAGAGACCATTATTTCCTTACTGTTATTCAGAGCAGAGATTATTTTCAATCACCAACATCTAGAGAGCACCACGATGGGCACAGTCTGAGGTTGTAAGTGTATAATTTCTATGACGTTTGAATTCATCCTGTTCTCCAGTGATGTACTCAAACTTTGTAGTTGTGCGAGAAGAAAAATGCAAGAGAGATGTGATAAAAGCTTTCAAATCTGTCCAGAGACAATATGTTTGGATGATAAGAACTGATATTCTGTGTGATTACTGAGGGGACGATGTTGGATATAAATGGAGCAATAATGTTCAAATCAGAACAACCAGTCCACAGGCTTATCATAATTAGGACTTTGCAGACTCGGAGACAAGTTTTTTTTTTAACACTCTATACTTAAGAATACCAAATACCACATAAAACCTCTCCTCCTTCTTGACTATCCTTACTTGCAGTTGAAAGGTTGACTCAGGAGTTTAAGTCGCCCTAACTAAATCCTGTGAGAAATCTTTTCTAAAGTTAAGAGATTGAGGTCTCTTCTGATATCTAAATTATCATCAACTGTGGCAGAATTTTAGCAAAAGGTTGTGATTTGGCTCAGTCAAATTTGGTTGGTCAATTAAACTCCAGGGTGGAGGTCTATGTAAGCCTTTTTGAAGTAGTCCAGGTTAGGCCTGAGAGTTAGATGATGGCTCCAGTTTTGAAAAAAAAAATTCTTCTTATTGTACCAGAGTCCTGTAGAGATCCAGAAGCCAGACTCATCTTGGTCCAGCTTTTCCAGGAACAAGAACTGGTTATTATTATAACCCTCCTTTATTTAAAGGGACAACCCACAATGCTAAAATACACATTTCATGAGGCTTTAAAAGAAAATGAAGAAAGTGAAACACAGTGGAGCAATGCTTTTGCAGTAACATTGTTCCTATGGGTGGCACTGGAGAAAAAAGGTACATTGTTTGCAAGAGTGTAGAATATGAGAAAACACAATTATGAGGTAAGTAAAACCATACATTTAGGGAAACAGTAATCTAGAAAGACCTTTGCCTAGCTTTGTTGAACTCTTGGTGCTCTTGGGACCAGCTCTGCCTGTGTGAGAACTATGTCATCGATCATAGAGGAATCTGCCTTGGTTGGGCAGATCCTCTGCTTCCTGATACCCACATGTCGCTTTCAGGTTTTTCCTGTGTCTTCCAAACTTAAATAACCTTCTAATTGACTAGGGATAATCTCTTATAGAGGTACCAAGCTACTGATTTGTGCTACTCTAATACAGGAACTGGGACTCACTTTTTCTCAGCTGATGGCAGAAATCAGGATTAGAATGAACTCCTGTTTTTGCCTACAGCAACCATTGTATGGGATAAATTGTTTTTATTGTTTCCACTGCTTACTTTAAAGGTTCCTTTTCTTGCCAGGGTACAGGTGTCAGTTAAGTCAATACATTAGTCAAACTTGTACAGGTGAGCCTTGATCTGGGCCATCATTCTTCTAAGCAATTTTCCTTAACCAGTTTGTCTTGTAACCATCTCAATGAAAATATATGATTATGAAAATTATGTTGATAATTGTCATAATCACATGGAGCATAGCATGTTCTCTCTCTCTCTTGCTCCACTAGAATCAACTTGCTCTTTCTTTCTTTCAAGCGTCACCACCAGCAAGAGTTCAACAAAGCTAGGCAAAGGTCTTTCTAGATTACTGTTTCCCTAAATGTATGGTTTTACTTACCTCATAATTGTGTTTTCTCATATTCTACACTCTTGCAAACAATGTACCTTTTTTCTCCAGTGCCACCCATAGGAACAATGTTACTGCAAAAGCATTGCTCCACTGTGTTTCACTTTCTTCATTTTCTTTTAAAGCCTCATGAAATGTGTATTGTAGCATTGTGGGTTGTCCCTTTAAATAAAGGAGGGTTATAATAATAACCAGTTCTTGTTCCTCCATATTGACCAAACATAAGAGGAAGTAAACAGAACTGCTGTAAGTATTTAATTTAACAAATGTAATTTTTAATCCTTTAGGGATGAACTGTGCTTATCAATATTCTCTCTGCTAAATAACTAATAAAGATACAGAAGCCCAGCTTCTTTTTGGATTTGGTTCCCCTAATAACTGTCTATATTGCTATTTGCATTTAAGTAATTTTCTTTCCATATCATGCAGTATTTTAAAATGAAAATTCCCTCTGAATAAAACTGGAGGAGCTGTCAGCATGGATTGTGAATTTGCCTCCCATCGAATTCTATCAGCATACATGCAGGACAATAGCTCCTTAGTGATTTATGAGTTTCCTAAACACAGAAACATTTTCAAATCAAAAGATATAGCAAACGGAGTCTTATCTTGATATCACCACAATAAGTTTAAAAAAGAACTCAGTATTTATCATCTTGCTTCCCAAGGCAACTGTCTTGATGTTTTAGTGATGGCAAGCACATTCGGCAGAGGCCACAATTGTGAAACCAAAAGAGGTACAAGCTGAGAGGCTGGATCTGCACAAGGTAAGAATAATCATATCAAAAAGTAAGAAATACATTCAACAGAAGTCAATCTGAAGGTTAATGCTTGGGAATTAGTTGGGTAGTTCCTTAGCATCTACAAGTACATGACCCATTAATGTATTTTCACTGTACTTGCTCTTAGCTACAGAAAGGAAGTTCCATAGAAAATTAATAAAATGACTACATCCCCTTATGATTTGTATTTCTTTATCGTGGTTCAAAGACTGCCTTCTGTTTACATTTTTTCAGCATCCCATTTTCTTCCCACCGCCCATCTGTTACTGTTCTGTAAAAATCGAGATTAGAGGAAAGCTTATCACTCAAGAACCACTATTGATATTGACTCAGATCAGACAACCAGCAGAATTTTTCAAAAGAAAAGAAGGATGAGAAAATACAAAAGCATATTATTGGAATGTAATGACTATATTCACACTGGTTATGCATATATCTGCATATTTATGTATTTACCTGCAAAAAAAAAAGATCAATGTATCTTTTGAGTAGTTTATATTTTTGAATTTATATTTGCTTTAATTATTATTATTATTATTAATAACAACAACAACAACAACAAGAACATAAAGGAAAGTGAAGAGAAATTATTCTTTATGGCTGATGGGGGTTTGGGCCAGGTGTGGGGAACCTCTAGCCTAAAAGCAGACACTTATTAATCCATGAGAAAGTGCAAGCAAGCAAGAAGAGTCAGGCTGCCGAGTTTTGAAATGTGAAGTGCAATTGGGTCTCAGAACATTATATATACATACCGTAATTTTCATACACAGAAATATATTTTCTATACAATTACAGTTTTTCAGACTTTCAGTGTGGATATTGGTATCCACTTTGTCACAGTTAACATACTGTATATTTGGAAGCTGTAACATGGAATAACTTGTAAATATACAATTATGATAATGCATACGGTTTTATATGTTTCACTCCCGCACTTTTCAACAAAGAAGAGTTATAGGAAATAACAATCTCTCTGTCTCTTCTGAAACTCTTCATAAGCGAATCTTGTTTTTTGCTTGGCATGGTATATGAGTGTTCTTTCAAAACCCAGTAGAGCTGATTTAGATGACTGACCTTCTATATCCCTAAAACTCTATGTATTAAACGAATCAAACTCAGTATTTCTATTCTCTGAGTGACCCTCTTGATCCATTTGTTTTGCACTTGTATCTTTCCCCAGGAAGCCATTTATTTTATTATTTTATTTTATTTTATTTATTTTATTATTTTATTTTATTTTTTATTTTATTTTATTTATTTTATTTTATTTTATTTTATTTTATTTTATTTTATTATTTTATTTATTATTTTATTTTATTTTATTTTATATTATTATTTATTTTATTTTATTTTATTTTATTTTATTATTTTATTTTATTTTATTTTTTATTTTTTTTTATTTTTATTTTTTTTATTATTTTATTTTATTTTATTTTATTTTATTTTATTTTATTTTATTTTATTTTATTTTAATTTTATTTTATTTTATTTTATTTTATTTTATTTTATTTTATTTTATTTTATTTTATTTTATTTTATTTTATTTTATTTTATTGGATTTTATCACTGCCCATCTCCTCCCAAGGGGGGACTCTGGGCGGTTTACAACAAGATCATTATTAAAATTCAATACCCATTACAAATACAATAATATCAAAATATAAATATAAATAACAATAAAAATATGGATGAAATAAAATCCAGATGGCTAAAAGATCTTTGTCAGTGTGTGAGCTTAGGGGCTATTCCAGGTCATTCTAGGGCGCTAGCCATCCCCAGGAATTACGGTTCCCCCTGCCATTCCAGGCCAACTGGCAGAGCCAGGTTTTTAGCTTTTTACTAAGGTCCAGTAGCGAGGGGGCCTGTCTCACCTCCGGGGGAAGAATGTTCCAGAGGGCGGGCGCTACTGCAGAGAAGGCCCGCTTCCGAGACCCCGTCAGATGGAATAATCTTACTTATTTATATAGGCAGTTCTTTACCACTTTTTTGTGAAAGATTTGAAAATGTTAAGTGATCATTCTGATGACTTCAATTAATGGGTAACATTTGAAATAAAAGCCATCAGTGTGCAAAAAAGTATGAGAAAATGCAAATGTGAAAAGAACTGGGATAAGCCACCATTTTAACCCTAACCCTTTCCCTTTGTGATGCAGATAGTATTATAAGCATACTAATATTAGGTTTTTTTTTTTTAATGTTCTCTGGAAAGCAAAGCTGCCACTGAATCTAAGCACACAATGAATCCAAATTCATTTATTGGAGCTGCCCTTCTCTTTTGTTACAGCTAGTGGGCATGACATTCCACCTAAGAAAAATGATGTTTCCTCCTAGGCCATAAACATTTCACAATACAATATGTGAGGCTTAGCACATAGCAAATATTTATGGCTATGAGACAATTAGAGGAAATATGAAAACCAATTTTGCACAGCCTAAGTTTCTTATTACTTTCATTCCACACAATCTTTATTCTTTGCAGCTCCAGAAAGAAGTAGAAACTGCCTGCAATGGCAGAGGGACAAGATCCAGAGGAAGAGGGGGAAGAAGGGAATGCATAAAGGTTGATCATTTCTTTTGAAACATTGTTTTTTTTAATTATTATTGATGCAGAGCAACAGCTGTTATGATCGGACTTGTCTACTCAGACCGTTTATTGATTGAAACATCTAAGATGTTTCAATATTTCATTTTTTGTAATTAGGAACATTTTGATTTAGGCATACTTTTAAATCTCTCCCCTACCATGAGAAGTGTGCCTGCATCCATCCAAGTTTTATCATCTCTAAAACCCTCTGGGAACATATAAGGTATAGTATCTTCTTAGCTCCCCCAATCTGCATTTTGCATCAGAAGCTGGGTGCTGGGCATGTGATTCTCCTAGTTTTGCTGGATATTTCTGCAGTATTTGATACTGTTTACCATAATATTGTTCTGTCTGGCTTCACTCCTCTGGGTTTGGGGGTTCTGATACTTCCATTACAGCAGGTAGCATGGATGGCTTTCTTGACATTATATATTTTGCAACATCTGTATGAAGCTGTTGGAAGGAGTCATTCATACCTTTGGACTATGTCTCCTTTATTACATGGATGACTTGCAGCTTTATCTTTCTTTTCCACCTACCTGTTCAGAGAAATTATGGGGCTTCTGAAATCATTGTACTGAAATATATGAGGGTGAACAAGCTGGGTTGTGTTTGGAAAGTCACCTAACCTGGATTGTAGAAGATATTTTAGATGGGTTGCATTTCTGCTAAGGATCAGGTGCAGCTAGAAAGTGCTCATGGAGGTGTTGGAGAAACTCAGGTGATGACAGTAGCCAGGAATAATGTTTATCAGCTTAGGTGTTTCATTAATAGCAGCCTTATCTAGAGCCCTATTCAGCATATGTATGTTAAACATCTTCAGATTAGATTATTGTAATACAATTTTAAGTAGTTCTGCTTTTTAAACTAGTTCAGATGGTGCAAAATATGGGTATCCAGATGCTGGTGGAAGAAAATAAATCTGAACCAATTGTGCACTTATGTAATCAGATGCTGACATACTTCAAAGCCCAATTCAAAGTGGTGTTATGAATGTTAAGTCCTAAATTATTGATATAAACATCTACCTTCAGTTATATGACCATGCCTGCCCACAGCTGAAATCTGAATTGGACACATTTCTATGCCCTTATAGAAACAGCTAGGGGCGTGGTGGCTCAGTGGGTAAGACGTCAGGCTTGTCGATCGGAAGATCGCAAGTTCGGAGGTTCGAATCCTAGCCCTGCGTGCGGAGTGAGCTCCCGCACTAGCTCCAGCTCTTGCCAAACTAGCAATTCGAAAGCATGCAAATGCAAGTTGATTAATAGGTACCACTTTGGTGGGTAGGTAACAGTGTTCCGTGTGCGTCATGCGGCCACATGACCGTGGAAGCGTCTTTGGACAACGCTGGCTCTTCGGCTAACAAACGGAGATGAGCACTGGCCCCTAGAGTCGGACACGACTGCACAAATGTGCAGGGGGAACCTTTACCTTTTTTATAGAAGCAGCTAGATCAAGGGTCGAAAATGGCGGCTCGCGAGCCAGATGCGGCTCTTTGGCCCCTTGAGTGTGGCTCTTCTGCAGCTGAACTCACCCCCGCCCCTTCCACGCGATTGGATCCCATCTTGCAGCTGTCCGTGCTGCCACAGTAACCCGCCTCTCCCTGCGGATAAAACGGTTCAGCGACTAGCGAGAGAGAGACAGAATTGGGGGGGTGACGGACTTCTATACGCCATCAGCCCAGGCAGCCGCTCGCTTGCTCCGGCACCAAGAGGACCGCAAGGGAAGCTCCCCCTCAGGCGAGAGATCCGGACCTACGAGGAGAGGCCGCCTGGGGGCTGCCCCTCAGCGGCTGGCTGGGATACGACGCCCCCCCCAGTAGCCCCCTCCCCACCCACCGGCATAAAACAACACTTGCGGGAGAGGGAGCGAAAGGGAAGCAGTTCCCGCCCAGTTTGAAGGCCCTCCGAGTGCGCGCGAGAGTGGAAAGAGGATTTCGGAGAGGCTCTTTAAACGCCCCCGCCCCACCCCCGAGGCTATCACCCCAAAACTACACTCCTTAAAAGTAGCCCCCCAAGGCGGGCGGCGGCGGCAGCGAAGAGGCCACGGGCGCAGGAAGCAGCAGCCGCGAGGTGGGAGCGGAGAGCGGAAGAGGCGAGGCGGCCTCCGGCGGCTGCTTCCTGCACCTGTGGCCTCTTCGCTGCCGCCTCTGCCGCTCTCCGCTTCCACCTCGCTTGCTGGAACATATTGAAGGGGAGGAAAAGGAAACATTAAGATGAACCAGGAGCTTTGCGGAGAAGCGGAGAGCGGAAGAGGTGGGCGGCGGTGGCAGCGAAGAGGCCACGGGCGCAGGAAGCAGCAGCCGGAGGCCGCCTCGCCTCTTCCGCTCTCCGCTCCCGCCTCGCGGCGGGAGAATGGGAGAACCAACTCCCATTCTCCCCAGCGTTTATTCATCCCCCCGTTCGCGATCCCTGTACAACTGAGGCAAGTGTTCGGCTCGGGGAGATGAGGATCATCTCAGCTCCAATTTTCTCGCCCCCGCCCCCCTTGAGTCGAGGCCACCAGGGGCTTCAAGGACTTACCTGATTTGGCTCGTGCTTTTTAGTGCGGAGTTGCATTTTCTTCCCGAGCAAGAGCTACTGGTCGGGGTTGCCTGCTTTCGGAAGGCAAAAAGCAAGGGTTCCGCGGCCGTGCCACGCTTCGTGGGGAACAGAAAGGAAAATGAAGCCTTCCTGGGCAAACCGGGGAGCTGGGGGTCTGCATTTCACCCCGGCTGCATCCCGCCGTGTTCGAAGAGAGGAGCTACCTCGGCATCCAACTCGCACGCACAGCACAGGGAGAGCAGGGGAAGGGGGCGGGCGGGGAGCCCTCGCAGGATCTCTTGGAACCCAAAGTAATGTCCCTGTTGCAGCTGCGAAGGCACGGGGGAGGGGAGGAAATCCCGGCTCCTCTGCGTTCCAAACAAGAGGAGGAAACCGAGACTCGCAGTTCTTGGGCCACTTCCCCAAAGTGGGTGCGCGCGCGGGACTTGCTCCGAGCCCGTCTCTAGTGCCACGCCGCTGCCAGCGCCTTCCAACGCAGAAGCCCTCCGGTTCGCAGTCCCGGCCGCAGGCTCCTCTCCATTGCATCGCTCTCTAGCCCGCAATGTAAACCACCTACGACAGCTGCAAGAGAGCGAGGGAGGGGGACACATGGGGAGGGAGAGGTACACTGTCCAGAGCTTTGCCATTTGCTTTCAACTTTTGTGTGTCTGTCCCCCCTCCCACCTCACCGTCCTTGTCTGGAACAAGTTTACAACTCCGCTGCTGTTCCCACGCCTCAGACATAATAGCGACCGAGATGGATCTTCTCGCTGAGTTTGCATTTTTTTAAAGGAGCTCCCTGGTCTTCTCTCCCCTCCCCCTTCTTTCTGTTTAAGCCTGGAAGGTCACTGACCTCACATGGGACGGGGGACAACCAGCAAGGGAGCGCATGTAGCGTCACAGTCCTGGCCCCCATTAGATTTGCCTTTCATCTCCCTCATTCTCACCACACACACAAGCTGCATCCCAGCCGGAGCACCCGAGTGCAAGACAGGCAGCTCCGCCCACGTGCCTTCCACGTGATTGGCCCGTGAGGACCGGCCAGGGAAGGCGCGCGGGCAGAGCTCCCGTCCCGCTGCACCCCAGCCGGAGCGCCCGAGTGCCAGACAGGCAGCTCCGCCCGCGCGCCTTCCACGTGATCGGCCCATGAGGACTGGCCAGGGAAGGCGCGTGGGCGGAGCTCCCGTCCCGCTGCACCCCAGCCGGAGCGCCCGAGTGCCAGACAGGCAGCTCCGCCCGCGCGCCTTCCACGCGATCGGCCCGTGAGGACTGGCCAGGGAAGGCGCACGGGCGGAGCTCCCGTCCCGCTGCACCCCAGCCGGAGCGCCCGAGTGCCAGGCAGGCATCTCCGCCCGCACGCCTTCCCTGGCCGGTCCTCGCGGGCCGCCGGCGATGCTCCCATCCCGCTGCACCTCTCCAGCTCATCGGCCACCCGCCGCAGCTTCTCGGCCGTGCGGCTGGGGGGCAGTGCCGCGTCCCCCAGCCGGTGCTGCAGGTAGTCGCCCAGCAGCTGCGCTGTCTCCTCTCGCAGCGCACCCAGCATGGCGACGCTCTCCTGCCTGCCTGGCGAGCGCTTCGGGGGGGCGGCGGCCGTTGCAACGCGGGTGGAGGAAGAGGCGGCGGCGGCGGCGACCAACCAACTTCCCCACCCGCCGACCTCGAAGAAGTGCTGCCCGACTCTGGAAGGCTCCCGAGGGCAGGAGGAGGAAGAATCTATCGCCCTCCTCCAGCGCCGGCCATCAGAGTTTGGGGGCGGGATCCAATCGCGTGGAAGGGGCGGGGGTGAGTTCAGCTGCAGAAGAGCCACACTCAAGGGGCCAAAGAGCCTCATCTGGCTCGCGAGCCGCCATTTCCGACCCTTGACTTAGACCATTGAAGATAAAAAGAAGGAAAAATATTATATCAGTGTTAATTATGATTTAAAATGTCATTGTTAATGAGCGTAAGATTATATCGCCTTTTCAAACAGAATTAAATATAACATTAAAAAAAACCACTGCAGGTTGTGTCGAAGATTGTACAATAAAGGTTTTGATCTTAAGATGATTACTTAGTGTTAAGGTCTCCACTGTATTGTTACTTAATATCGTTTATACATGTTGAAAAAAGAAAAAAAGGTGAACAAAGCAAGTTTGACAATGATTAAAATATAAAAGGAAAAAAAAAAGGCTTTCATAGTCTAAAGCTATGGAGTTGCAGATAGGGGCTAGGTGAGCACTAGTCATTCTTGAGTTGGCAGAAATTGGCACCCCCAGAAAAGGGTTGCCCTATTGCCTATCCCCATCCTGCCTCTATCATCTATCATCTATCATCTATCATCTATCATCTATCATCTATCATCTATCATCTATCATCTATCATCTATCATCTATCATCTATCATCTATCATCTATCATTCAATTCAAGGTGTTGGTTATTACCTTTAAAGCCCTACATGGCATGGGACCAGGTTACCTGAGGGACCGTCTCATCCCCATCACATCAACCCATCCCACCCGGTCATGCAGAGAGGGCATGCTACGCGCCCCATCTATAAGAGAATTCCATCTGATGGGGTCCAGGAGGCGTGCCTTCTCTGCAGTAGCCCCTGCCCTCTGGAACATTCTCCCCCCTGAAATAAGATTAGCCCCCTCTCTCCTGGACTTTAGAAAAAACCTAAAGACCTGGTTTTGTCATCATGCTTGGGGTGGGGTGGGGAATAGCCAGTCTTGGGGTTGGCTGGTTTCTTAGATTTTTCTTGACCAGCCCGACCAGCTCTTGGGATAAGATCTACCATTGTTTGGATCTGATTGTAATTATGTATTTTAATGATTATTGGTATTTATGGTTTTTAATTGATTTTAGACTATTTTATTGTGAACCGCCTAGGGTCCCTCCTTGAGAGGGAGATGGGCGGGATATAAGTATGATGAATAAAATAAATCTATCATCTATCATCTATCATCTATCATCTATCATCTATCATCTATCATCTATCATCTATCATCTATCATCTATCATCTATCATCTATCATCTATCATCTATCATCTATCATCTATCATCTATCATCTGTCATCTATCATCTATCATCTATCTCTGTCCCATCCATCCATCCATCCATCTATCTATCTATCTATCTATCTATCTATCTATCTATCTATCTATCTATCTTGCAAATTTATATGGCTTCCCATCTTGCAATCAACTGTATTGCCTCCATTTCAGGCCCCTGCAGTCACTGGCTTCCCTCCATGGTCACTGCCCAGATAAGACTTCTCTTGGATGGGGTCAGAATAAGGGAGAAAATGTAACAGTGGGACAGCTAAGGATGACTTAAATGTTTCTCACGCATGGGCTGGTGGCAAGGGGACCCAGCAGAAAAAGGCTGTTGCCCAGAGATGTTTGTACCATAGTTAGGGGCAAGTGGGAAAAGGCCCACGGTGGTTGGGTTTATATATTACCATATATACTTGCGGATAAGCCAAGAATTTTAGGTGCCAAGCACCTCCTCAAAATTGGGTTCGGCTTTTCAACAGATGGGCTTATCCACAAGTATATATAGTAAGACTTTTTTAAAGTACCCGTATATCCCATATATACACGTGTATAAGCCTATCTGTGGCTAAGCAGACCCTCAAATTTTTAACCAAAATACCATGAAAAATGCAGGTCGGTTTATCCATGGGTGACACATTTTTCATGGTACCCTGGTTAAAAATTCGAGAGTTGGCTTATCCGCAGATGGGTTTATACACAAGTATATATGGTATGCTATGACATCATGTTTGCTTGTATTGACTGAACAAGATGTATGAATCAGCCCCTGCAGTTTGTAAACCATGATTTATGGAAGAGGTGCTAGACCTAAGTTCCTTGAGATTCAAATGATCTTTTAACATTTTGGATGCAGCCTCCAATACTTCTCCGAAAATTGTGTAATCTTAATTAGACAGAAGGTGAAAGTTATAAAAAAGATCAGGTATAATCATATTAATTGTGTTCAACTAATTAAATTACATTTAAATGCAAATTATATTACATTAAACTTATTTTTTCTCATGGCCCCACTTGTCTGATCCCATCTATTTTTTTGGAATAGCCTCTGACAGGCTACTCAATGGGCAATTCAGCCCTCTGTCTGAGAAAGTTATGCACCTCTGGTTTATGGCTTAGCATAATATGAGGACCACCTAATTGTGGCATTCAACAAACTATTGTTAAATAAATCATGGTTTAGCAGAATGCATGAATCCAGCCAGTTTCATTAAATAAGCCTTACAACTCTTTCTTTTAGAATTGCTTTTGACTAATGTGCTGATTGCTTATAGGCTTGTGTGCCAAAATATTTCTTCCTCTCTTGCATTATTTACAAACTGATGTCTTTTAATTTATTATGCTAGTAACATATTTCACTTTGGGAAGGCGTGCTCCAAAAAAGCAACTATAAACATACGCATACATATATACACACATTTAAAATGCCATTGATTGCTTCTTTTATAGACAACCAAATAGATTAACTGCTTCTATGGAGTGTTTGTCAGGCCACATTAAAGATATTTTTTTAAAAGCCCTCCAAAATCTATTAATGAAAGTCACTTCAGTAAAGCGCTGAGGATTTTTTTTAATCCTTTAAGATTTCTTGATAACAGTTCCCAGTGTAAAGTGGGCTACTGAAGAATAAGTGTTCTGGAAATCAAGCACAAACTTCGATGTAGAGTTTTACAAAGCTAAAAAATTGGAAAAGTGTTTACAACAGTCTTTCAAAAATAACTGAGACTGCTTTAGCAGATATTCTGAGAGCTACAAATGAAATGTATTTTCTGTGCTCAAGGAAGGTATTTTGAGTGGAACAAAGAAATCATATATTTCTCCTGATAGAACTAGCGTGTATGGACACACACACGAACACTAATTTTGCCAAGCATTTTCTTTGCTCCAAAAGAATAGCATTTGGTTTATTCAATTACCTCAGACTACGTGCCCTGCCAAAAGAAAAAGAAAATGTTACCATGGAAACCAACAAAAAAAACCTCAGCCAGCTGTTACAACTGATGTAGCCTTTCTATCACGACCACCCAATTTTTTGAGTGACCAGCTATGTGGCAATACAGGAAAAGAAATGTTAGAGGATGCTTAGAGAACATTAGGAAAGAAAACTTTGAATCAAATATGGGGAATTGTTTGTATTCTGCCCCACGGAAGATGCCCATTTTTTCTAGCAAGTGTTATGCATTCTGTCATACTCGCACACTCACAACACGTACAACAAACCTATAATTTGTAAACATGTTCCTTTTTCAAGAACATTGCTTCATCACTGGACAACACACACTTTCCCTGTCTTAAAACACCCACAAGTTCCAACCACTATCGACAAACACCATTTTTTATTCTGAAATGCCGATCTAGCAATTTGTTCCGATACAGCATTTTCTCATTTTTTGGTCAATAGGACTCCACATTATTCTGCTATATTCTGTACCTAAACTTGCTGACTGAACAAGCCCTGTCCTTTCTCTTTTCATTAACCATTCTTCACTGCTGCTGAGACCTGATTACCCTCGAGATCTCCTGAATGACAGGTTTTCTATCCTATCTTGCTTACATTAATCACCATTTAAAAATGTCACCTCAGCCAATTTCTGCTTTACAACTGAAGCGTGCTTTAAACACAGACTGTTGGGCAAATGTGAAGAAATGCATTATCAGTATGTAATATCTCTCTGGGAATCGATATCTAAAAAGCAGTTTTTAATACAAGGAATGTAAGAACAATTTTGTAGCACAGGGATTTTCTAGGAGGCCTTGCCCCATGAAAATTAGCTAGTGTTTGTGTGTCATTTAGGATTAAATGTTCACTTAGCAGTCAACCTAAATCTCATCACTGGGGTGGGGGAGGGGGAAGAAATGGCTGCTGAATGCTAGGATGATTGGAAGTGTGCTATTAACATCTCTGGCACAAATAATGAGTGGCAACAGCAGAATCTAACACATGTACTGTAATGGTGATTGGAAGCAGGGAGCATGGTTTGGGTCACATAGTCCTAGTTTTGTATTCCTTATAAAAACCTACTGTTTTTATACACGTATGGGCATTGGGAAGGGGCGTGGTGGCTCAGCGGGTAAGAGGCCAGGCTTGTTGATCAGAAGGTCGCAAGTTCGGAGGTTCGAATCCCTAGCCCTGCGTGAGGAGTGAGCTCCCGCACTAGCTCCAGCTCTTGCCAACCTAGCAATTCGAAAGCATGCAAATGCAAGTAGATGAATAGGTACCACTTTGGTGGGTAGGTAACAGCGTTCCGCGTGCGTCATGCCGGCCACATGACCGCGGAAGCATCTTCGGACAACGCTGGCTCTTCGGCTAACAAACGGAGATGAGCACCGGCCCCTAGAGTCGGACACGACTGCACAAATGTGCGGGGGGAACCTTTACCTTTACTATGGGCATTGGGACTCACCCTGGGCTCCAGAGGGTATGCCAAATCCAAGCAGCTCTCACTGGAAGGTAATCTGGGTCCTCTCTTGCAGACTGAAGAAGTATCACTAAAACCTACTTCTTTTTGTTAATGTAATTGCCACTGAAGTCTTGGAACCTCTTGAAACTTGGCAACTTTAAGATGTGTGGATTTCAACTCTCAGAATTCCCCAGCCAGCATTTTATTTTCAACAGTGGAAATACAACAAGAAAAAAACTGGATTGCGACATCATCTTCATGTGGATCCCTGATACATGAGTGAATAAAATATCTAAATTTTAGAGAAAAGATTAGCACTAAAGCAACCTAAATAACTTCATTCAGCAAGTGTACCAGTTGACAGAACAGTCCTGTAAATGTCTTTTCATAAATCTTTGAGTTCACTGTTTTATTCCTAAAAAAGCATGTTTTATTTACAGTATGTACTCACTTACTTACTTATTATTTTAATTGATCTACATGGCCATCCATCTCACCATGGTATCTCTGGGCAACTCACACAGTTAAAAAACAGAACCAACAGTAAAAATAAAATACAAGGTTAAAAAAAAAACCCAATTCAGCTATGATTAACATAACCATCTGGGCTCTAAATGACAATCAACCCCCAAGCCCAGATGATTATGTTAATATACCCAGGCTGCAATCCTATGCACTGTTATAAAGTCTATGGATATTCCCTTTAAGGAATACCATTAGGAAGCCATAAGAGCAGAAGAAGCTGTGCAAACAAAGGAAAGAGCAAGAAAGACTGCAGATCTGCTGCTGAAATGTGCAGATTCCTTTGAAGATTAGATGTTGTTGGAAGAGCTGCTTAGCCCTTTTGTAAGGCCTAATGAGGGACTTCTTTCTCTGTTGGGTTACAGGAGTTCTCTGAGCCTGTCTATGAAGGTTCTCAGTCATCCAGGTGGAATTGTCTGTAGCTTGAATCATGTCAACTGGATTTCTATTTTCTCAGTGGAAACGTTTCGCTCCTTATACAAGGAGCTTCTTCAGTCTGAGCAAAGTTAGTAAGGGAATCCTTAAAATCCTTAAAATTAGTAAAACCCGCTGAGCTACCACGCCCCCTTTAATTTTACTAATTTTAATTAGTCAATTTCAATTTCAAATTTCAAACTGAAATTAATTCAATTTCAATTCAATTAGGTGGGTAGTCAAACAACACCTGGAATTACAAGTAAGCATGGTCTGGGAGAACAAAATGAAGCAGGACATAGGCTGATAGAATTTTGCCAAGACTGTGCACAACAAACACTCTCTTCCAGCAACCTAAAAGATGACTTTATACATGGACTTCACCAGATGGTCAACACCGAAATCAGATTGACTACATCCTTTGCAGCCGAAGGTGGCGGACATCTATACAGTTGGTAAAAACAAGACCTGGAGCTGACTGTAGTTCAGATCACGAACTTCTTATTGCACAATTTAGAATCAGACTAAAGAGAATAGGGAAGGCCCACTGATCAGTTAGATATGAGCTCAGTAATATCCCTAATTAATATGCAGTGGAGGTGAAGAATAGATTTAAGGGACTAGATTTAGTAGATAGGGTCCTGGAAGAACTATGGACAAAAGTTCGCAACATTGTTCAGGAGGCGGCAACAAAAAACATCCCAAAGAAAAAGAAAACCAAGAAGGCAAGATGGCTGTCTGCTGAGACACTGGAAGTAGCCCAAGAGAGAAGGAAAGCAAAAGGCAACAGTGAGAGGGGGAGATATGCCCAATTAAATGGAAAATTCCAGAGGTTAGCCAGAAGAGATAAGGAATTATTTTTAAACAAGCAATGCACAGACGTGGAAGAAGATAATAGAATAGGAAGGACAAGAGACCTCTTCCAGAAAATTAGAAACATCGGAGGTAAATTCCAGGGAAAAATGGGTATGATCAATAACAAAGATGGCAAGGACCAAACAGAAGCAGAAGAGATCAAGAAAAGGTGGCAAGAATATACAGAAGATCTGTATAAAGGTAAACATTTGTGCAGTCGTGTCCGACTCTAGGGGCCGGTGCTCATCTCCGTTTGTTAGCCGAAGAGCCAGCGTTGTCCGAAGACGCTTCCACACGCGCGGAACTCTGTTACCTACCCACCAAAGTGGTACCTATTAATCTACTTGCATTTACATGCTTTCGAATTGCTAGGTTGGCAAGAGCTGGAGCTAGTGCGGGAGCTCACTCCGCATGCAGGGCTAGGGATTCAAACCTCCGAACTTGTGATCTTCCGATCAACAAGCCTGGCGTCTTACCCGCTGAGCCACCACGCCCCTACGAAGATCTGTATAGGAAGGATAATAATATCGGGGATAGATTTGACGGTGTGGTCAGTGAGTTAGAGCCAGACATTTTGTCATTTTGGCACCACCGCCCCAGCGCGGCGGACGGGGCACATGCCCTGCTTGCCCCTCCCCCCCTAGTTGCAGCCCTGATTACAGTAAATTTACTGTCCTGATCCTGCCCAGTTTGGAGAGAGTGGCTTCTGGCAGGAATAGATATACATAATGTATATTGTATATGAAAATGCATATACAAGTGTGTCACCTGCACACATTATTGGGCAGGGGAGAGGAAATCGTCAGGATTGGTTTCAGGTAGAATTGGCAACCCTTGATTGATGGATGGATTGGATTGGATTGGATTGGATTGGATTGGATTGGAAGCTGGGCATTGCACAAGGTTTTTGTGCTTCTAATCTGTTTTCTGTCTATTCTTTCAGGGAGGGGAATCATCTTAAATTTGGAGTCATCTTCCTTTCAAGTAAATGCAGGCAGTATCTCAACCTGAAGTCCTTTGTGTGTTGAGCTACAGGTTCCAGAATTCCCAGCCAGCTTAGTCATGTTAACTGGGAATTTGAGGAGTCGTATTCTAAAAGATGAGGGAAGACTCTTGTAAATCAAATGCACGTGTAGGCACATCCAAAAATCTAATAAGACTGCATTTCAATAGACCACATTCAAATCAAGCATGATATACTGTAGTTGTCATGGAGTGAAATATATTTCCTATTTTTATGTAAATGCACATATATTATGCGTCATGCAAACTTTTGGTGTATAGACTATATGCATTACATAGCTGCTGGAAGATTGATGTGTGTTACAGTCTACAGTATATAAACATATGAGGGAAAAGAGCCATTTATCTTTGAGATGGCAGTAGATGCTAAAGAATGAAATTAGTTCCCAAACATAAGATAGATGAAGTAATTTGAGACTTTCACCACAACAGGATTATGACAAGATCAACTTGTGTGTGCACTGCATGAAGTGCTTTCTGCCCTCATCCTAACTTTCCTCCAAAATTCAACATGCATGCATTTATGTTTACCAACCTTCTACAGCTGCTCCATGTTGCTAATCAGATGTTATTTTTAAGTGCATTCAATACGTTGGAGGGGGAGCAAGATAGCAGGTATGTACTGTTCCTACCTTGCGGTATTAGTCTTTCTCCTAGTGAATGCACTTAGGATCGGAGCATCTAGGAGGCATGCCTTCTGTCACAGCACCTGCCCTTTGGAATAGCATTCCCTCAGGATACAGATGTCCCCAACTCTGTTGGACTTCCAAAAGGCCTTGAAAGTCTGATTCCCCGCCCCCCAGCCATTGGGACAGAGAATTGGATGAACCTGTTCAGAAATTATTTTGAATTGGAATATGTTTGGTTTAGCCTCACTTATTCCATATTGGCTTCCCTGTTTTTATAGTTTTAATCCCATGTAAGCCTCCCAGAGTCACCATTTGTCAATTGTCCATCTAAATAATTTAAATAAGTGTCTCTCAACCTCAGCAACTTTAAGATGTATTAGGTTGACCATGCGTCCCATTTTGAATGGGACAGTCCCGTTTTTTTAACATTTTTCAACCGTCCTGTCGTTTTGATAAAAATCTCAATTTTGTCCCATTTTTGAATGGCGCGGAAGGAGGATCCGAGCCGGAGCTGCCGATTGGAGGAGCCCAGAAGAGGAAGCCCTCCCGCCTATCAGCACATGGCAAAGGAGGGACCGGGGCGGGGTTTGCAGGCGGGAGCCAATCGTGTGGACTGGGGGGCGGGATTTGCAGGCGGGAGCCAATCGCACAGACCGGGGGCAGGGTTTGCAGGCGGGAGCCAATCGCACAGACCGGGGGGCAGGGTTTGCAGGCGGGAGCCAATCACGCGGACCAGGGGGCGGGGACCCCTGTCTTTTTCATAAATACGGAATATTACATAAGACCCCATCCCGTTTTGCCATCCCAATGTCCCGTTTTTGTCTCAAGGAAATATGGTCAGCCTAAGATGTGTAGACTTCACCTCCCAGAATTCCCCAGCCAACTCACCAATTCTGGGAGTTGAAGTCTACACATCTTAAAGTTGCTGAGGTTGAGAAACACTGATCTAAATAGATAAATCAATAAATCAATAAATTATAGACACTAAAGACACAACATGTATAAAAATAAGACCCACACTGATTAGCGATAACATGAGGGGAGGACAGAATAGCCAAGGAGAATACAATTTCTTCTTTCTTGACAACTTCCAGTTTGTGCATTTCCTTAATGACATCTTAATTCTTTGGCCACAGAGAATCCATACTGATGCAAAAGAACACAGATGGAATAACGAAGAGGTTAAGCTGGGCCTTCTGGAGACAGAACAAAATTGCTGTAGATCAGAAGCAACAGAGAGACTGCGGAAAGATAGAAAAATGTTAGCTAAAGAGTCAGAAGTAACATTTTTGGCAGAAAGGGGCTTGAAATTAAACATGTGTTAAGAATAATCTTTTAGGCGTCCTCTACTTGTATTGCTTAAGACAGAAGTGATTCTCAACTCTTGGCATATGGACAGCTCTCATCCAGAAGGCACAAATTGGGAGATGTTAGTTCTCCTTCTGAGTGACATTAATGCAGGAACAAAAACCCAGCAGAAAGTAAGTCACAGCTAGAGAAAGGTAAAGTCTTCTTTGAGTTGAGCTTGACTCTTGATGACTGGACTGTTCTGTAGATTTTTGTCAGCAACAGCTTGGAACCAATATCTTTTCCCAGGATGTCATCAAGAAATACACAAACCAATATTTGTAGAAAAGACACCACCCTTGTTTCCTTGTTTCCTTGATTACTGTTCCTAGTCCTAACTTGTTTGTTGGAAATAAAGTGTTAAACTCTATCTGACATTATATATATTTTAAAATAATTGTGCTCAACTCCCTTATTCTGAAGAAAAAGAAGACGCATAATTCCCTATTTTATGTTATATTCCTGATCAGTATTGGGAACCTGTATCTATTTCAGGCCAAAAATTATCAACCAGCTCCCATATATTTGTATTTGCCCCCAAACTGGTGTTTCCAAAGAGTAAACCAGAGAGGGTGTTAATGAATAGAAAGTAGGTACAAGATCCCAATTCAGATTCGGAGCACAATCCAAATCAAGATGCCCCGTGGCTGTTTTTTCTTCAAAATGTGAGGTGGTGGCTATGTACTGCATATCAATAAAATAAAATAAAATAAAATAAAATAAAATAAAATAAAATAAAATAAAATAAAATAAAATAAAATAAAATAAAATAAAATAAAATAAAATAAAATAAAATAAAATAAAAAAATAAAAAAAAAATAAAAAAAAAATATAAAATGAAAGGGGGGAGAGATTTAAATATGCTTATTAAAAGCAATATGACCATCATACTTTATATTAGTCCCATTGTTTTCACTGTATTACATTTCTAAATAAGTGATTAAAATAGAATGTTTAAAGAGAAAGGAAACCTTAAATAACAGTGGACAGAGCAGACTAGAGAGGAAATAGAGCAAAACTGCCCATCTAGGTGATCTTAAAAAGCTAAGCAGGGTTGTACCTGGTTAATATTTGGATAGGAGACCACTAGGAAATCCCAGGGCTGTGGACCAGACTGAGAAGTTGAGAGAAACATCCTGGAAGAAGACAGTGACAAACTATTTCTACACTGTTGGCATGAAAAAAATAAATGGATGTATCCAGGAAGACACCACAACTTCTGTTTTAGAGCAAAACTATAGTCCAAAAGATTGTTGGCTGATGAAGCAGGAATTAAGAATCAAGAGAGATGTGACTTGGCAGGCATTGAAATTTTAAAATGTTAGGCAATCAAATAATTCATATCTGAACCAAATTAGCTTTAGCACTTCATATAAAAATTGTTCAAACTGAGAGATTCCAGTACTTAGGGTCACAAGTTTTCTACAACAGCTTCTGCACAAAAACTTTGGGAATGTTGTTATATTTGTGTACTGAAGCCAGAGGCAGCAGTGGTGTGAGGCCAGGGTGGGATTAACGTCTGCTGATATTTCTATAATAGGCCCCCCATGCTTTCAGCGTACATCCATACCCACTGGACAAATGTGGTCTGTGGATTTCATCTTGACTCTCAACATTCTGGGCTTCCTCCCAGTGATTCATGCCTACTTTGGGGGCAACTGGGCGTAGTGGTTAGTTCTCAGGCTGGGGGTAAAGCCATTTCAGACTCCTCAAGGGGCAGAACATCTTCTGAACCTCAGGAGATAATGGGACCAAAAAAGAAAGTGTGACAGGCTGGCCCAAGCAGAAAGGCAAAAGAAAAAAAGAGTAGGAAATAAACAGAGTGGAAGTGATAAATCAAAGGACAGCTGAACAACTACCATGTTATGTTTCAAGCAAAGAAGAAAAAGATAAAGCTACTTTTAAATTCAGTAACTATATCCATAGAAACCTGCATATCCATCACAAAACAGAGCAAGAAAGAGTAAGCCAAGAAATGTATTTATTTATTTGTTAAATTTAATCTCCCACTTTTTGTTCATGAGCAAAAGCCAGCACATATAATGCGTCCTCCTCCCATTTTTCCCCACAACAACCCTGTCAAGTATGTTGGGTTGAGAGAATGGCCCAAAGTCACTTTGTGGCTGAGGGTATTCTTGAACTTGAGTCTTCCTGATGCCTGTCAAATTCCTCAGCCACTATATCACACTGATGCTACCAAATTAAAGGTATCAGATAGGATAAGAAAAGGAAATATAGCTAAATCTGATTTAGAACACCATCATTCACTATACCTATATATCTTTCTATCCTTGGAGATTATCCACCACATCCATACACAGTTTCATATTTTGCTTTCTGTTTGTTAAGCTTCTCACCTCTATCTTTTTGAGGATCTCATCAACTCCATCCAACCATGATCTATTCAGTCTTTCCCTTCCTCTCATTCATCCTTCCTTCATATTTCGTTTTGCAGTCCAATCCTCATTTCTTATTTTCTTATGACCAAGTCACCTCAAGTGTACTAGTCTCTCACTTCTGTATTCAATCCATATTTCATTCGGTACCCATTCATTCTTCATCCTATCTTCACTTTTTATCACACAAACTTCTTTAAAAAATCAATTCCCACTGCATTCAACTTGGTTTTCATGCTTCCCCTGACATATCCAACTCTTACTTCTATATAACAAATTGTATAGCAGCACAGTTTGTATAGCAATCTTTGCTTCTTTGGACATTCATTCCTCACCACAAACCACATACTACCCATTACCTTTCTACTAATACGTTCATGTCTTTAAAAAATTCCATTCATTTCCCCATATTTGATAAACATTCTACTAACATACACAAATACATCTACTTGCTTTACGTGTCTGAAATTTATGAATAGCTTGCAATTGTTCTCTCCATTTTCCCTGTTAAACCAACTACCATGGTTTTTAATGCATTAATTTTCAGATCCATGCCCCTACTGCATTGTATAATCTATTAAACATTTGCTGCAAATTATTTGGATTTTCAGTGAACAACACAATATAAAAGTACCCATATATTGATGGTGTAGAAAAATGCCCAATTAAACTAGGAACCAAAGGAATTGGAGATACAAAATATATTTTATTGGCATGCACAAACTATAGTGGAATATTCTCTGGAATATTCTGGAATAATATGGAATATTCTCCCTTCAGAGATCAGGATGTCCCCGACCCTGTTGGGCTTTCGTAAGGCCATGAAGACCTGATTATGTGCCCGGGCCTGGGGCCCCGAGCATGTGAATGGCCCCATTTCTTGGTTATTTTAACATCCATGCATTGCTTACTTGGCGGCCATGTATTTTGTGTTTTAATTGTTTTAATTGTAATTGTTTTAACTGTTTTATAGTTTTTATTGTTGTAAGCCGCCCAGAGTCACTTGTTGAGATGGGCGGCTATAGAAATCAAATAAATAAATAAATAAATAAACAAATAAATAGTGATCACTGGGCTCCTCTCCAAAGAACTGCAGAAGAGCCCCAGACAGATCAAGATTACAGGTTACATATGTTTGGTTTGTTACACTACATAAGAAAGATAAAGAAAATATGTAAATCACTGTGTGATCTCTACACCAGAATGCCTTTGATAAGGGATTGGGGATGACCTTAGTATGGCACTCCTTCATTCCTTCATACTATCAAGAATCTATCTCACTAGATACTATAATCTTATTCTATAAACAATATAATTTTGTTTCACACCATTCTGTTCACACTCCAAGGAAGGACAACAGTCTGGTTTCTAATATTGTACATGAATGAACTATTTTTAAATGAAGAGAATCCTAACTAAAATAAACGAAGTATAAATGAATTAAACCTCTTCAATGTCCCAACACACCTCTACAAGCATTGTTACACATCTATCCTTAAATACATTAAGCAACCAAGGGAACATTGCACATCTCTGTCTTCATTCCTGCTTCGTATTGAACCATTTGTCTAGCACTTCATTTATTCTCACACATGCTTTACTTCCATCATATACACTTTTATCAGCAACCAAACTTCAACTCCATATTCTCACAGAACATTCCATAATTCAAGCATATTCACTTTCTCTAAATCAACAAATGTTCAAGAAATGTTCCTTTATGAGCTGCTGAAGAGCAAAAATCTCATCTGCACACAGACCATGCCAGGCACAAAGCCAGACTGCTCTTCTTAAATTTTATCCATTGTGACATTTCATACACTTTCAATCAGAATTTTGCCAAATACTTTCCAAGTCACACTTAACAAACTAATCCTCCAGTAGGTTATAATAATACAGTATTCTTCCAACCTTGAGGCATGGATGCAGTCTTCACAAATGTCAAACAAGTCATACAGCCACTCCATAAGCAAACCACACCCATATTTCTCCAGTTACACCTGCAGCCTTTCCATTTTTCAACATTTTCATAGTATTTACAACTTCCTCTTCATCAATTTTTCCCCTTGGACACTAACAATTTATAGGATTAGTTTCACTCTCTAACATATCAGTATCATTCCCATACAACTCTCTAAAATACACCTTCCATCATTCCCTTACTACAGTTTCATCCCAAATAATTTTATCACTTTTATTATTAATTCAAATCAAACAGCTGTAGGCTCCTTGTTTAGCCTTTTCCACTTCCAAAACAATTTTATTTCCTTTAAAATTGTTCTGCTCATTCTCTGCCTCTTTTAATTTTAACGTTCCTTGTTCTGTTTGACTACATTCTTTGGGACTATCTTTTTCTCTTAATATACATTATCCAATAACTTTCTTTGATCCCCCCACCTTTATTTTTGGCAGAATTAATTCTCTGATATGAATTGCTCTCATCTGCAGTGTCCTATGCAAGCCTTAGGCTGTTGCAAACAGAAAGTAAGGCAATTACAGATCTGAGTCCTTTACTAGTGAGTTGTAAATCTTCCCCCAGTAACTGAGGCAGAATTAATGGGTGGTAGTTTAGATAGAGAATAAAGATTTAGAGAGTTCAGAGAGTGGTTACTTGCTTGCCTCATGCCAAGAGAGGTCGAAGTCTGTAGGTCAAGTGTCAGAAAATTCCACATAAGCTGGTCCAAAAATCAAGCCAAACATCCAATTACAGGGCAAGAAGCAGAAGGGATTGTCACAGGACATCACAAGAGCACCAGCCACAAAGCAAGAGAGTTGTTTCAAAAAAGGGGAAGGGGTCAGGAACACACTGTTACATAGCCAGAGTACCTGGCTTGGCTTAATTGGAGGAATTGTTACCCACTTCTTTCAAGGAGCCACACTGATGTCTGCTGGTTGGCTCTCTTCAGCTGGTAGCATGATTTAGGACTGGGCATTCTCCCAGAGACAGGCTCTGGCTCCTTACTCTTAGAATCAATGATGGCCTGTACTGTGTGAAACCCATCACACCCAGGTGCCTGACAGCCTTTTGCCACTTGGACTGCAGGGGAAGAGTCTGCAAGCTGAGAATCTTTAGCCTCAGAATCCAAGGAGTCAGAGGAATCCATAACACACAGCCTCTTCTACCTCATCATCCCACCAAATGTCCTTTTTCACATTTCACATTAACATAACTCCACGCAGCCTGCGGCACTCTGTGACATAATTCTTTCTATTCTGTTCCAAGTACATTAACCTTCCATTTCTTCTGTTGGGAAATTAATATATCTCCCTGTAATTTTTCATACCCAGTTCATATTTTCAGCAGTCATTCTACTTCCACTCTAATTTCACTTCTTTCCTTTTCTTTCATGTCCACTTCTTCTCCAAGATCCACTTTTGACACTACTACAAAAAGGTCAGTTCCACACTCAGGACACACTCATTTATGCCTTTCTCTGAACAGATACTCATCAATCAGCATTCCATTCATTTTTGAGTCTCCAAATGGACCAATCAGTTTTTCTCTACTTTCTCATCTTGGTCCCATCCATCCATTCACATTGCTCAACAGGATAATCATCCCACTCCACCACCACCCCCGGTCACATCATTTCGAACATTAAACAATTTCCCCCCAAATTCATTCCTTGTTCTTCTAGCATTCACTGGAGTCCATGGCTTCACTCCTTCTGGACTAGGAAAGGAAAAAAGAAAACAGGTCTGTTTAACCAGCCATCCTTTAACTTGAGCTGGAAGGGGAAAATAGCAGTACTCTTGTCAATTTCACCTGGTTAATGGGGGGGGGGGGAAATCCAAATTAAATGGGTGTGTTTAGGTGATATCTCTCAGTTGTTTGGCTCTCTATCTCCCCTTTTCAAACATTGCTTACATGTACATTGTTACCTCCTTGGAACTTCAGGATCAAGCACGAATCTAAATAAATACCACGGTTGACATCGTTGACTGCACTGTCAACATCTGTGAGATCAGGCAGTCTGACATTGTGTTGATCCTGCTTGCCAAGCACTTAGGTATGTAGCAATGCACTTGCTTATGCAACGCTGGAAAAACCTCACGCCCCATTTGGCAGTATGGATTTCAGACAAAAATGGACCGCTGGCATTTTGTTTAGGAGCCAAGTAAAATTCAGCTAAATCGATTGAATTTTTTCACTAACTGCATTGCTTCAGTTCCAGGACTGAAAGCAATTGGAACTGACAGGATCTTCAGCTTTGTGTTTCCTGCCTGTTGCTAAGGTCTCCATGCTTTAAAAAAAATCTGCTCGTCTGATCAGGAGAAGAAAAAGAAGCCAGAGAGTGCTGTGTGATGGACAAAGAGGACAGAGGGAGATATTAGGCAGCAGCTTAAGAAGCAGAGCGTCCTGATAAGCCCCAGGGAGTGGTGCATTTGCTGATTGGCCAGAGGTTTCTGCACATTCACACCAGTGTCCCCAGACACACCCTGCTTTGGCTGCCTTGTTGCTGTTTGGAAGCAATAGCCTTTTATGATCTCCTATTCCTCACCTCCCCAACCATGTCCCGACAGCTCCTAGGGAACTCTAATTGCTCCTGGCCACTAGCTAGCCCTTACCGAATAGGCTTGGACATCCTCTGCAAAATAATTCTGCAGAGTGGTTCCTCTTCCAGTGGTCACCTAGCACGGACCATTCCAAGGGGCTGAACAGCCAAGGGGAAAAGGGGCCCTGCTGCTTTGTGCCCTGCCCAGAGTCACTTGGCTGGCAGCAATGCAATCGCAACGGGCTACCTGAACGCTTCTGATCCTGGCTGGTCGGGCGAAGAATTCTAACCTTAAGGACTGGTCTTAAGCTTGCTTTTCCCCCTCCTTATACTGTTTCCTTCCATGGCATGGGTTTTGGTTAGTAATCCGTGGGATGAGGCCCCTTGCTTATAGTATTTGTATGTTTCTTGGCAAACAGTGGGATTAAAAATGCTTTGAATAAATAGAGACTGGCTGGGTTCATAGATCAATCTAAACCATGATTTAATTAATCATAGTTTATCAAATATAAGCCCAATTAGCCAGGTTCCCACATCATGCTAATTTTTAAACAGGGGCTACTAAACCACAATGACTGGGTTCATACAACACATTTATTTATTATTTATTTATTTATTTATTTAATTTCTATGACCGCCCATCTCCCCCTCAAGGAGGGACTCTGGGCGGTTCACAGCCACAATAATATCACTAAAATACAATAAAAACACAATAAAATACAAATACAATAAATTTAAATTTAAATTTAAATTAAAACCAAGTGGCAGGTGGTTCGTACAGTGACACTGAACAAATTTAAAAGATTTGGGGCGGCTCTAAGAAATCAGCCATCCCCAAGCTTGACACTTTCCCTCTTGCCCCAGGCGAGATCATAGAGCCAAGTTTTCAATTCCAGAAGTGAAGGGGCCTGTCTTATCTCTGGGGGAAGGATGTTCCATAGGGCAGGTGCCGCTGCAGAGAAGGCTCGCCTCCGAGACCCCGCTAGATGGAACTCTTTCATAGAGGGGCTCCGCAGCATGCCCTCTCTGCAAGATCGGGTAGGACGGGACGATGTAATGGGGATGAGACGGCCCCTCAGATAACCTGGGCCCGTGCCATGTAGGGCTTTGAAGGTAATGACCAACACCTTGAATTGGACCCGGAAGCAAACTGGCACCCAATGCAGCTCACGGAGCAGAGGTGTTACATGTGTCGATCTTGGTGCACTTAAAACTGCCCGCGCAGCCGCATTCTGTACCAGCTGTAGCTTCCGGGTAGTCTTCAAGGGTAGCCCCATGTAGAGTGCATTACAGTAATTAAACTAAAGGTGGGCAGCTTTTGGGCAGCAGGGCCACCCTTCATGTTTTGGGGGCACAAAGTGGGTGAGACCACAACCTACACGTAGGGAGGACTGGGTTTGGGGGAGAGGGAGATTTTTTTAAAAAACAAATATATGCTTATTTTAAACACTACACCTTTCATTTGTTCCTGCTCTCAAAATGGACAGAAATTATGCCTCAGGTTTCAAAAGAATTAGTTGGAGAGGCTCTGAGGGGATTCAGGATTGCATGCAGCTTTAGGATCATAGCAGGCCCACCTAACTGAAACAAATTACACTTGATTTAGTGCAATGTCTGAGCCCGGCCTATCTGTTCTTTATTACAGTCATTGCTATCAATGTTTTAGGTTGTCTGTCAATGCTCATATCCCTGTTTCGGTGTTTTTCTGACCACTTCCTTGCTGGCTATAACCCAGTTATTTAAAAGAGATTGTCTATTCTGTCATATCTCAAAGGCACCAATTTGGGGAAGGCTGAGTTTAAAACATGGAATAAGAAGCAACTATTCATTTTCCAATCTTTTATCCTCTGCCCAATGAAATCAGCACCTCATCCATTAAACTTTACTAATGATAACATTCTATGGATACTTCTGGTATTATTATTATTATTTATTATTTATTTAATTTATATGACCGCCCATCTCCCCACAGTATCCATAGAAACTATCAAATCCCACATCAAACCCTGATCAAATGAGATTCTAAAAAGCAAATGAATACAAACTGTCTGCAGCAAACAAGACTGCCCATTTCAAGATGCATGGTTGACCTAGGATGCCAAATCCAAAGCCTGCCTTTCAAAAGGAAAACTAGCAGGCTTTAGTTTTCTTTGTAATTACACGAAAGGTTTACACGAAATCAAAACACTGGTTTTTATGCCATGGACATATTAATAATATTTGAAAAACTGTGTTGCTCTTTCAAATTAGGGTCAGAGCTATCAAACACAAAAAGTTAAGAAATCCATGACATTCAGGCTGAGTTTGCACAACATGCTATGCTATAAACCATGGTTTATAAATCACACTGTCTGAGTTTGCATTAACAAACCACTTTATGGCAAAATTCAGTGTTTGACTCTAGTCTAAAACTGTACAAACAGGGAAGGGAGTATAGATTTATTGGAAGATGTTGTAACTTAACTAGGTAGTGAATTAAAGTGGACCTAAATGAAATGTAGCAGCACTCTTTCCAATCTGATGTGTTCCAGGTGTGCTGGACTTCAATTCCCCTAATTCCCAGCCAGCATGGCCATCATTAAAGTTCAATAGATCTAAAAACTATATTACAGCATCTCAAATTTGCCAGTAACAAACATTCAGTGCATTGATCATAAAAGATCACCTTGAGTAAATCGTAACTGAATTATCAGACAAACCTAGTTCTTTGCAACCCAAATGTTGTCATTTCTAAAATCCTGTGACTGTATCCTGGAAGGTACCTCAAACTATACTTCTAAGATGCATTCCTACCTTCACCCAATTAAAACTGCAACGTTATTACCAAAACAGCCATACCTCAATCAGATACACTTCTATTTGGCAAAAGTCTCTCCTGAATTCAGTGGACTTACTTTGAGAAAGCAGGCTGTGTAAATTTATTAATCAACGCATTTCTATTTGAACCACTGAACAGAGTGTGTGAAATTGGTTTTATTCAGCTGACCTGGAATAGACAGATGGAAAAGTGAAAAAAAAAGCACTGGAGAAGCCAGCAGTTGAGTCTTTAATAATGTGAAACTCTCCTATTTTTCACTTTTTCTGATGAGGTTCCAGAAGAAGAATTACTCATCCTAGACAGTCAGAAGTGGTGGAGGAGAAATAAAAATGGTGGGGAAATAAGAAAACGTTTTTCCAAAGCATGTGTTGAATATGTTCCTTTATTGCACAGCATATGAGTAGCAATAACTGATCAGCACCATACACCCCGTGTGTGTGTGTGTGTGTGTGTGTGTGTGTGTGTGTGTGTGTGTGTGTGTGTACCTGCCTGTGTGCTTTTAGGAGGGAGGCTTGTGGCTCAGTATTACATTAAATGCTTTGCAGGTGTCAGATCCCATTGGAATCCCAAATTGAAAGGAACAGACGACAAGTGATGAGGAAAGCCCCATTCTGGGTTTTACAGTCTGGTTAGAGATAAGGTAGCTTCCTGTCAATAAGTAGAGGGATTTACACTGACAATCAGGAGCATACTGTTTCCTCTTTCCCTAAGCCTTCCTCAAGCTGGAACATGTATTTGATTGTGAACGCTGGGAATTCTGGAAGCTGCCAGTGCAATGCATCTAGGGCAGTCTGTGGCTTGAATCATGTCAACTGGATTTCTATTTTCTCAGTAGAAACGTTTCACTCCTTATCCAAGGAGCTTCTTCAGTCTGAGTAAAGTTAGTAAGGGAATCCTTAAATATGTTTCTAGGGTGGCTGTGTGACCTTGCACCTGGGGCTAGGTCATGGTTATTTTGAGATGTTTATTTCTAAGTCCCTTTATCATCTAAAGGAGGATCGTTAAGATTACCCTGCTGCTGTTGAGCTTGCGAAATGGTCTTAATCTTCCTAGGCACAGAAGACCATTTCGCAAGCTCAACAGCAGCAGGGTAATCTTAATGATCCTCCTTTAGATGATAAAGGGACTTAGAAATAAACATCTCAAAATAACCATGACCTAGCCCCAGGTGCAAGGTCACACAGCCACCCTAGAAACATATTTAAGGATTCCCTTACTAACTTTACTCAGACTGAAGAAGCTCCTTGGATAAGGAGTGAAACGTTTCTACTGAGAAAATAGAAATCCAGTTGACATGATTCAAGCCACAGACTGTTCCACCTGGAGGACTGAGAACCTTCATCGACATCTAGGGCAGTGTTTCTCAACCTTGGGAACTTTAAGATGTGTGGACCATGCTGGCTGGGGAATTCTGGGAGTTGAAGTCCACACATCTTAAAGTTCCCAAGGTTGAGAAACACTGATGTAGGGGACACCAGACCAGGAGAGGCCTGCTTCTACCTTGTACATTAAGTCCCCAATGAAGACAGTTCCAAGACGCTTTCAGACAGTGGCTTCTCCACTGACTAATGTAAGATATTAAGAGAGAGAGACTTGTCTTAGTGCAGTATTTGGCACTAAAACAGTTAGACATACGTCAAGGTCTCCTGAACTGAGCCTGCATTTTTTCCCCCCTCAGGGAGTGGTGGATCAACAGCACTTTGCATAAAGATTGGGATCCCATTTGTTTTATGTCTGCCAGTATGCCTGACACCAAAATCCTGCCCATCTGCCAATGCCACTCAGTCAGTGGCTTTCTGCAAGATGCACATGAGTTGCTAGGTTTAGCTCTGCAAGGGCAGAGCACTATTCAAGAGACGTTTGTGGTGAAGATTTCTACTGGGAAACTATTAGCTTTTATTGCCTTGAGTGAGGAAAACTGAATTAATAAATATGAATAGCTAATAAGAAGGTGAAAACTAATTTCTAGATGCTTTGTATTGGTTTTTTTTTCTTTAATTACATTGTTAGTGCAGGCTTCTGATTTCAAGATGCAAATTGTTAGTTGTTGCAGTAAGCCTCATCAGTTGTTAGTATCCTCTTCTATGCATCCAGAGGATGCAAAGAAGCATTTGACTGTTCATAAAACTGGAAAGAAAATCTTGGTACAAAAACCAGTTTTGATGTGAATTAGTTGGGTTGAATTAAATCATGCATGGGCTGTGTGTTGTTTACTAAAGAAATTTTAAAATACAAAGTCTTGCAAGTTTCATTTCAATCTGGTTCCATAGGACCAACATTAGGCAGAGGTTATATTACCATTTTTTTTCTTAAAAATGAACTTCTGATCTCTGTATCAATTTTGCTCAGCCATACTCTGCTATGTCGAGTGACTCTCACTGACATAACATTCATTCCCTTACTCAGTTTTCTGCTGTGAACCGTTCAAAGGGTTCTTAATTCCCAATAGAAAAACACAAAACAAATATATTTATTTATTCAAAGGATCAGTTGGCTGTGAACCTCAGAGCATATCTTCTTAATTAACAAGTATGGCCCATCTCAAAATATGCTTGGACTACAATTCCCATTACCATATCAGCTGAGGGGGAGTCCCAAAACATGTGAGTGGCAACGGGTTGGTTGCTTTTGCTCTGTACCACTCTCTGGCCCTCTCTTGTCCAGGAATTATGGTTGCAATATACAAGTTGGGGAAAAGCGGAGAATGGCTTATGGCTCCCTCACGTGCATTTACTACAGCAGTGGTGAGGGAGAGAAAGAGCAAAGCCAAGAAACCTTAGCCCCTTCTTCACCCAATGCCCATACCTGTGATTAGGACCACAGTATTCAAAGAAGACTTTATCCCAGGAATATACATTCTATGGGCCTGGTGGGTATATTTGGAATTTTGAGAATATGTGGTATGAGCTCATTCACAAAATGGCTTCACGGGTATATAAGAAATGATAAAGCACAACTTAAATAGAATGTTACCTGCATCACCTTTAGTCCCCCAACATCCTCTGGAAACTATTATTCTTGCTTACTGTTCTCCTCTTTTTGGAAACGTACCAAAAAAGAGTATTCTGTGGTAGCCACTCATCCTTTTTTAAAAAAAAAACTTTTTAAAGAAAGCTTATGGGGCTTATTTGGAGTTCAGAAATATTCTTAGAAATAAAAAAGGATGTTGGCAGCTGGATCTTCTCTTTGCAATATGGCAGTTCCATATATATATATATATACACACACACACACATACACATACACACGCATACACATACACACGCATACACATACACACGCATACACATACACATACACACGCATACACATACACACACACACACATACACATACATACACATACATACACATACATACACAGTGTGTGTGTGTGTGTGTGTATGTATGTGTATATATATATATATATATATATATATCCATTTTGCCTAATAGTTTTTTTGTTTTTGTAGATTTGCGAATAACTGTGGGAGCTAACTATGAAGCCTTCTGTTAAGTATTTTAGACCTGAGGGTTAAAATACAGTGCAGAAAATGCTAAGCAAGTCTTTTGCAATGTTAAAGAACTGCCACATTCTGTGTTCGAGGTAATTTCATTATAGATGTAGGAGAAATCATTCTGCTAGACCTGGACATTTGATATCTGCAATGATGCAGAGGAAAAAACAAAAAGCATTGCTTTACTAACTTAATGCATCTCACAATTGTTGATTCACTCCACAACGCTCCCAATTTTTGACTGGCCTATTGCTCATTTTGAGTCTGGCCTGAAAGAAATAAACAGCCAATTCAGAGCTTTGATAAACCTTCAGAGTTTAACCACTTAAAAAGAGAAAATATCACATCATTTACTATAAAAATTAGGGTGAAAGCACAATAGCATTTTTCAGGGTTGACTGTATATCAAGACAGAATGAGGCAGCCACTGGAAGCAGCACATTTTAGCCATTTCATTCATTATTCTTTTTTTAACCAGGCAAATAGCCCTACCTCGGGTGCTAGCCTGGCTCTGGGTATAGTTTGTTTTTGAAAGAAGCATCAAGCTGTCGAAGGCTTTCACGGCCGGAGTTCAATGGCTGTTGTGGGTCTTCCGGGCTGTGTGGCCGTGTTCTGGAAGTTGTGGTTTCTAACGTTTCGCCAGCATCTGTGGCCAGCATCTTCAGAGGGCAGGAGCTTCTGTGCTCCTGCCCTCTGAAGATGCTGGCCACAGATGCTGGCGAAACGTTAGGAACCACAACTTCCAGAACACGGCCACACAGCCCGGAAGACCCACAACAGCCAAGCATCAAGCTCATTACAAGGAATTTCCAAAAGAAAGCAAGTCTCCAGACAGTATTTTAGCCCCAGTATTTCATTCAAAGATTCCAAGACGGCACTTCAGTTAGGAAATTACATATGATCAGATCTGGGTTCTGTTTGGACTGATCTCATGGGAAAAAGTGTTTTTGTGGGACTTATCCTAACCAGTGGACTCCACAAGTAGACTTAGCAGTAGAATTTCAGCATGAAAATAGCAAACATGAATTAAACATGGATAAAGGTAACACTCTTTCCCAACAACACAAGAGACGACTCTACACATGGACATCACCAGACGGTCAATACCGAAATCAGATTGATTATATACTTTGCAGCCAAAGATGGAGAAGCTCTATACAATCAGCAAAAACAAGACCTGGATCTGACTGTGGCTCAGATCATGAGCTTCTTATTGCAAAATTTAGGCTTAAATTGAAGAATGTAGAGAAAACCACTAGACCAATCAGGTATGACCTAAATCATATCCCTTATGAATATACAGTGGAGGTGAGGAATAGATTTAAAGGATTAGATCTGGTAGACAGAGTGCCTGAAGAACTATGGATGGAGGTTCGTAACATTGTACAGGAGGCAGCAACTAAAACCATCCCAAAGAAAAAGAAATGCAAGAAAGCAAAGTGGCTGACTGATGAGGCTTTACAAATAGCTGAGGAAAGAAGGGAAGCAAAAGGCAAGGGAGAAAGGAAAAGATATAAGCAACTGAATGCAGATTTCCAGAGAATAGCAAGGAGAGATAAGAAGGCCTTCTTAAATGAACAATGCAAAGAAATCGAGGAAAACAATAGAATGGGGAAGACTAGAGATCTCTTCAAGAAAATCAGAGATATCAAGGGAACGTTTTGTGCAAAGATGTGCATGATAAAGGACAAAAAAGGCAGGGACCTAACAGAAGCAGAAGAGATTAAGAAGAGGTGGCAAGAATACACAGAAGAACTATACAAGAAAGATCTTAATATCCCTGATAAATACGATGGTGTGGACACTGACCTTGAACTGGACATCCTAGAGAGTGAAGTCAAGTGGGCCTTAGGAAGCATTACTAACAACAAAGCTAGCGGAGAAGACAGTATCCCAGCTGAGCTATTTAAAATCCTAAAAGATGATGCTGTTAAAGTGCTGCACTCAATATGCCAACAAATTTGGAAAACTCAACAGTGGCCACAGGATTGGAAAAGGTCAATGTTCCAATTCCAAAGAAGGGCAATGCCAAAGAATGTTCAAACTACCGTACAATTGCGCTCATTTCACATGCTAGCAAGGGTATGCTCAAAATCCTACAAGCTAGGCTTCAGCAGTATGTGAACCGAGAACTACCAGAAGTGCAAGCTGGGTTTCGAAGAGGCAGAGGAACTAGAGATCAGATTGCCAACATTCGCTGGATCATGGAAAAAGCAAGAGAGTTCCAGAAAAACATCTACTTCTGCTTCATTGACTACGCTAAAGCCTTTGATTGTGTGGATCACAACAAACTGTGGCAAAGTCTTAAAGAGATGGGAGTACCAGACCACCTTACCTGTCTCCTGAGAAACCTGTATGCGGGTCAAGAAGCAACATTTAGAACCGGACATGGAACAACCGACTGGTTCAAAATTTGGAAAGGAGTACGACAAGGCTGTATATTATCACCCTGCTTATTTAACTTATATGCAGAGTACATCATGAGAAATGCCGGGCTGGATGAATCACAAGCCGGAGTTAAGATTGCCGGGAGAAATATCAACAACCTCAGATATGCAGACAATACCACCCTAATGGCAGAAAGTGAAGAGGAACTAAAGAGCCTCTTGATGAGGGTGAAAGAGGAGAGTGCAAAAGCTGGCTTGAAACTCAACATTAAAAAAACTCAGTTCATGGCATCTGGTCCCATCTCTTCCTGGCAAATAGAAGGGGAAGAAATGGAAGCAGTGACAGATTTTATTTTCTTGTGCTCCAAGATCACCGCAGACGGTGACTGCAGCCATGAAATTAAAAGACACTTGCTCCTTGGGAGGAAAGCTATGGCAAACCTAGACAGCATATTAAAAAGCAGAGACATCACCTTGCCGACAAAGGTCCGTATAGTTAAAGCTATGGTTTTCCCAGTAGTAATGTATGGCTGTGAGAGTTGGACCATAAGGAAGGCTGAGCACCGAAGAATTGATGCTTTCGAACTGTGGTGCTGGAGAAGACTCTTAAGAGTCCCTTGGACTGCAAGGAGGTCAAATCAGTCAATCCTAAAGGAAATCAACCCTGACTGCTCATTGGAAGGACAGATGCTGAAGCTGAAGCTCAAATACTTTGGCCACCTAATGCGAAGAGAGGACTCACTGGAAAAGACCCTGATGCTGGGAAAGACTGAAGGCAAAAGGAGAAGGGGACGGCAGAGGATGAGATGGTTAGATAGCATCACCGATGTAATGAACATGAGTTTGAGTAAACTCCGGGTGACAGTGGAGGACAGGAAGGCCTGGCGTGCTATGGTCCATGAGGTCACGAAGAGTCGGGCACGACTAAACGACTGAACAACAACAACAAACAAAGGTATCAGGCAATCAAGACCAGCAACCGTAGGGATGCAACCGCCCAGAGTCCCCTCCGGAAATGGGGGGAGATGGGCGGTGATATAAGTTAGAAATATAAATAAATAAATAAATGTTTGTTATGAGGATGGGGGTTGTGTTGAGGTTGCCGTCCATATCTAGAGTTATAGAAACCAACACTTGGCAACTTGGCAACTTCTGCAGAAGCTGAACTCTACGGTATGAGCAGATTCTTAGGAGGAGTACGTGGGGCCATCTCAAATTCAGTCGTTTTCAGTTTAGTCGCTGCACACATTCAGCTACAGCTCAATCGTGGAACATGATAAATGATGAAAAAGGAAGTGTGTACATGCATGTGTGAAATAGGGGAAATCAGCACTTGGAAAATGAGTCCCATACTTCACCCAATAAGCAGAACTATAACCAGTTAAGCAACTCCACAAGAATCCAACAACTCCTGAGAGTAATTCTTTATTGGTTATGGCTATGAAGACATTAAAAAAAATTCAGTGGCTGCTGTTTCAAGAACAAGCCTTATATAGAGAAACAATATTCAATCCCTGTTCTACCTCTTGCTGATTCCCACCCGATGTAACAGACCATCTGGACCCGTCTTTTGGGTGGGAGGGTCAGTTTGCATCTGTCCCTTGTTTCTGTAATACAGTAGTCAGATTTGCCATCATGTTGTTTTGCACTGACTGTGTAAGAACTAATTCTCGCCCCTAGGCAGAGGATAAGAAGACCCAGTATCCGTGGCAGCGTTGCTTCCTAAAATTAATCACAGCAACTGTAAATAGTTACCATACCATTGTACACAAATTAATTCATTGGGTTTTTATAAGCACACAGGAGATAACTTTCTTTAAAGGAACAACATTTGGTGTTCCCTTTCAGAGGCAGAAATAGCTTTAGTTCATCATGGAATAAGGACAAGGCAGTAACAGGGACTGTTCCAAAAAGTCTGCTGCCCCAACGCACTGGTTGACTGCAGAGTATGAAAAAGACGGAAATCAATTACATCCATCATGAACTACTATCAGATCTATGTGTTTTTTCAGCATCTTGACAGCTAGACAAGATTTGTGCAATTCAAATTAAATAATACATAGGTATGAATCACCCACCTGTCACTGTTAAACTTTCCATCCAATATTAGCATTTTAATTGGAATTCAGAACCAGGCTTTGAAGCTGGCTGCAAACTGTGACCAAATTCACCTTTTTGAGTTAAACTGTGCTGTGTTTAATCATGATTTGTTGACTGTGCCACAATTGGCTGCGTTTACATGGCATACTAGGCCAGAGTTTACAATCCACAATGCTAAGGAAAACTAACTACATTATGGATTAGTGTTAATGCCAGCCACTGTCTGATACAAAGTTGAAACTAGTTATCGGTAACCACAGTTCATTATCGGTATTGTTAAGAGAAGAAGAAAGGGTGGCAGCTGCAAGCTTTTCATCATGGTTAATAAATGAGCAGTGCTACATCTATATCCGATTAATGTGAATGTGCTTTCATAGACTGAATTTGGAAACAATTACTTCCACTTAAGCACCAAATGAATAGCCTAAAGCTGTTACAGATATAAAGCTATATATAAAAATATTTTGAAAATCAGATATATGGCAGGAAAAATGTACAAATACGTGACATTTAAATGCGGAAAATGTTGATGGTTGTAATGCACATTCTGAACAGAAATGTGTATTTTGAAGTTAATATGCCAAAAATGATTTCATGGGGCTTTTTGCCAAACTTCATGGAAGATGTTCTCCCACTTGGCTACTACATTATGAACGGGCTGTTCACTTAATGTGAAACCTATTTTCCACTGGCACATGTAAAGGAGTATGCCAACGTTGTTCCAATACAGTACAGCTTCAACAATGAGGCATTTCATATTCACAAATCAGATGTTGAAAGACCAGCCTACTGTAAATAGCAAAACAATGCTTTGAACTGCTTTTGCACTCTACTAAGCTTAAGCCAAGGACACTCATCTATCTGAGCTGCTGTCTGTTTCCCTCTAATGGTAGCTGTCTGTCTTCAACAATTGCGTAATTGTCCAAAATGCAACAGATGCCCTTTCCCAGCATGCAAATGTGGTGATCTGTAAAAGTACGTCTGTTAAATATGTACCCATCACCCATCGCTGACATAGTGTGTCAAAAAAAGTCTGAATATAAGGTCAACCGTCCTCTGCTCGGTGCCCTCCAGATATATTGGACTGCAATTCACATCCCCAGGTCCAAAACATCTGGGGGTTCTAGTCTGGGGGATGCTAGTTGGTAGCTGCAGATGTCCCTTCCACGGCAATATCCACATCAGTCAACAGTATGAAGTAGAGGCAGCCACATGGGCAATGGGCAAACATCCCAAGACAGGGAGGTTTTCTGCTCTCTGTGTACAACCAAAAGGCAGGAAAAATCTTCATGCAAAGATAAATAAGTTAAAATAATAACTTCCCCCTTCCCCTGCTTCCATGTTCTTGAGATTTTCCCCTTTCTCCAGCAATCTCCTCCCCCAGGAGTGCCCGGCTGTTGTGAGTCATGTTTTTGCCACTCTTTTGTGTGATGGCCAGTGTGCTTTTGTCTCCCTTTACTTCAGGTAACACATGGATCAAGGCAACGATGGAAAGGATGGAGCAAGGGACCAACAACTTGCCAGTTTTTCCACTTGCCAATTGGCCAGCTTGAGGAAGCGCTGGGTGGGTGAGTGGAAGATGGTCAAGGATGCCCATGAGGTGGCACAAAAGCAGTGAGGCGAGTTAGGGGTGAAGCCAGTAGAGCGAACTTCCCTGTACTTCCCTGTACCTAGCCCTAGGTAATAATGCCCCTAAAATCACTGTATGGCCCCATTTTTTGAGGGACTGCTGTAGCATAGCTGTCCATGTGACCCTGATTGGCTGTCTCTGCTATTCACTTCAGAACGGGTCAAATGTCTGCCACACCATCCAACACACCTTATCCCAAACAATCCTATGATTGGCAGTACAGCGATTCCAACAGAGCTTTGGGGATTTTAATCCTGAACTTAATTGGAAACAATCTGCTTGCTATACCAACCTTTGCTGCCAGCAGCACTCTGAGATGGACAGGCAATCAGATTGCCATAGATCATCAATTCACCTAAAGTAGCTCTTCTGTTGCTTCCAATAGACCCATAACGCGATGCAGCTGTATACTGATGTGCAATTTGTCCATCCCTTTTCAAGAAAGTGGATCACACATACGTACATTTGTTTGTACATAGCAGTAAGCCAGGTTTTTCAGAATAAGCAATTTGTTAGCATGTCCTGCTCAGTTCCTCCCTTGCGGATCTTTTTGTAAGGGGCATAGTTCCATCTGCAGTTTGCTTTTTGCTGTATGCGGACCAGGAAAAATTGTTTATTTAGTTTTTTTGCCTTTGTGTTATTAGGAGAGGAATAAGCAGAGTTCCTGGTTCATATGCTACAATAAGCAAACCACAACTGGAATCATCCCTATCTGTTAGATGTGCCTGTTGGTGGATGGAGCCAAGTGACAGGCACTGATCAGGATCCATCATATTGCTAGTCTCAATAAACCCACATTTTGAAGAACTCTGGCTTACCTTTGTGTGCAAGAACATCCATTACCTTGTAGGTGTGATGGGACAGTATAAGCATTTGCTCTTCCCCTCAGTGCCCAGAGAAGTGATTAGATCAGTGTTTCTCAACCTTGGCAACTTTAAGATGTGTGGACTTCAACTCCCAGAATTCCCCAGCCAGCTTTGCTCTGGGAGTTGAAGTCCACACATCTTAAAGTTGCCAAGGTTGAGAAACACTGATCTAATCACTTCTCTGGGCACTGAGGGGAAGAGCAAATGCTTATACTGTCCCATCACACCTACAAGGTAATGGATGTTCTTGCACACAAAGGTAAGGTGTGCACAGACTACGTTATCATCAGCATATTGAAGTTCTATAACAGAAGTTGTAATTACCTTATTTTTTGCTTTCAGCCTACTAAGATTAAAAAACTTTCCATCTGTTCAATATATAATTTCTACACCAGTAGGAAGTTTCCCTTCAACAAGGTGTAGAATCATAGCGATGAAGATAGCAAATAAGGTTGGAGCAATAACACATCCCTGTTTAATGCCGGATCCCACTTTAAATGGATCGCTTTGAGAGCCATTATTATTCAGGGTTGTTGCCATCATGTCATCATGGAGTAGCCGCAAGATATTCACAAATTTATCAGGGCATCCGATTTTCAGAAGGATGGTCCAGAGAGCAGTACGATTTACAGTATCAAAAGCCTTAGATCAATAAATGCCATGTACAGAGGGCGGTTTTGCTCCTTGCATTTTTCTTGGAGCTGTCGTGCAGTGAAGATCATATCCACTGTCCCCCTGGAAGGGCGGAAGCCATTTTGGGTTTCAGGGAGGATGTATTCTGATATAGATAGGAGACGGTTTGCAGGGATCCTTGCGAGGATTTTGCCTGCCATAGCTAGAAGGGAGATGCCTCGATAGTTTCCACAGTCTGTTCTATCACCCTTTTTAAAAACAGTGATAATTATGGCATCCCTAAAGTCTGCTGGAAGCTCCTCCCTCATCCAGATTTTTTTGATGCGCTTATGAAGTTGTTGTGTAAGTTCAGGCCCACCTTCTTTAAAAACTTCAGCAGGAATCCCATAAGGTCCACTAGCTTTGTTATTTTTCATTTGATTAGTGGCTTTACTGACTTCCTCCAAACTAGGGGGTACTGCAAGCTCATCTCTTATTTGCTTTTGCAGGATCTGCAAGAAGACTTCATCAGCTACAGTAGAGTGACGATATTGTAATAATGCTCTTTCCAGCGCAGTGCAATAGACTCTTTGTCCTTTAGAAGTTTGACACCATCTATTGAGCGTAAGGGATTTGTACCATAGTTTGTTGGTTCGTAGATGGCCTTAAAAAAGCCCCGTGCATCATGTATCTGCAAAATGTTGGATTTCTTGGCTGTATTTGGCCTTTGAGTGACATAACAAGGAATGCAAGAAAGAAGAGAGCTAGCCTGAAGAAAAACTGAATTTGATTTCAATTAATTAAATTCAGTAAATACAACCATTTCCCAATGCATTTACTTCTGTTATAGTAAAAAAAATACTGTGAGCATCCTTGCCATAAGGACATTATAGAGAACTGTCTGTTTCGTACAGACCATGAGAACAGAAGGACAGGAGCATTTAGCACCATTTACTAAATATGTTACTTTAGCAGACATAATTCTGTAATTTATTAGACAGATAAGTCACAATTATTTCCTCACAAAGGAAGCAGCCCATTGACTGCTGGTTATAAAACTCACCACAAGTCAAATTACCTGTCATTTATAATAAGAGTTTTACAAGATGATATTATGGATGGAAATCCACTTTGTCCATAAGTGGATTTCTAAGTCTAGAAACAGAGCTGAAGTTTTAAAAACAAATGTCTGCATAGGACACTTTTGTCACTATTTTGCTACATGTACTGTATGACAGCAGACAAAATGACTTTCCACTATAAATCCTCTGGAAGCCATTGTAGCAAAAATAACTTTTGAGAGTCCAGAGATTCATACATGTTTATTTTACTTCCTTATAACCTCTGACCATTTGCCTGTTTATGACATAAATATGGGCCGATAATAAACATTGAAATGCAGAAATCTAGCAAGACAAAAATAATGACAGAAGTTCAAACAGAGGGGATTAGGGAGTTCCTCCACAATAATTAAAAATGGATTTAGTACTCTTTATTTCCAGATTAAGCAATTATCCATCCATCCATCCATCCATCCATCCATCCAAGTTCACACTACTGTAAATCAGTGGCATACTGCCAACATTCAGTGCTGTGCAGGGACATGTACAGGCAGATTAATGACATCAAAATGACAGGTGCAAGTGGGAGATTGAAGCCTAACCCCTTTTTATGTCCCCGCAATATGTGTGATGACATTAAAAAGGAGCGGGGCGTTCATTGCCCCATTCTGACTTCCACTTTGATTCATTGATGCTCCCCCCCCCCCCCATGGATATCCCTGATACTGTGATTGGATCCAGGGAGTTGGCAAGCATAAAACAAATAACAAAACAAATGCCTAATACACCAAATTCACATTAAAAGACCCCTCCAACCCAACCCACCCAAGAAAATGTGGGTCCAAAGCTGCAGGCCTCCTCATCCTTCAAGGATGTCACCACATCACAGATCACCCTCCATGGAACTTGGAGAAGGAGAAAAAGTGCTGTCTCTATTTTTCTGGTTCTAAATGTACCCAAGGATAGTAATAAAGAGACAAAGCATGCAGGGAGGCCTGATCACAGGACTTCCATTTGGCCCAGATCCTAGAGGTCTGCCATACAAAAAGAAAATCTTGCCTCTGTTTCTGGAGATGCCTCCAGTGCTCCCTTGGTACCAGCTGTAAAGTGGAAACAGGTCATTGCAAATGCCAACACTGCTGCTGATTATACTTAGGAAAGCATGTTTTACTTAATTCTATCATCTCTAGTACAGAAGGACCACATGGTTCACCTCATACATTCATTTTGTAGAGAGTAGAATCCCTGAAAGCAGGAAGCTCCAACAAGTACAAAACTCTCCATGTGCTAGAGCAGGGGTGGGGAACGTCTGGCCCGTGGGCCGTATAAGGCCCGCAAAATCATTTGGTCTGGCCCTCCCAAGGCAACCACAGGCCCTTCCGTGCGATTGGCACCCACCCGCAAACCCTGCCCCCTTTTGCACGATTGGCTCCCACCCGCAAACCCTGCCCCCCGGTGCTTGTGATTGGCTCCTGCCCACAAACCCCGCCCCTTGCGCACGATTGGCTCCCGCTCGCAAACCCCGCCCCCCAGTCCGCGAATGATTTTATAAATATCCAAATGGCCCTTGGCAGAAAAAAGGTTCCCCACCCCTGTGCTAGAGTAAGAACAGGGAAAGACTTTTTTTCCTAGCTCCCTGTTCCCATCTTGGATTTACAGCGCTTTGGCTGCTCCCTGTAATTCCAAGGGGTGTAGCGTAGCAAGGCTCCTAATGCTTAATGCAGGCTATTTTGCCAATTTACCTAGTTATGTGTGTTGCCACCCAATTTGAGTGGAAAGAGAGGAGGGACAATGACAGTGGTGAATTTTGGTTGAGAGAGCAATTTCATTCCAAACTAGGGGCCAGTCTGGAGGAATTTGAACCTAATTTAGAAAAGGTCTTTGGTTCTAATCTTAGACTTTCGGAAGTGGGAGTCCATTCTTTTCTCATGGGCTTCCCTAATTCTAACTTTCACAACTTTACCAATAGATATATATCTACCATATCTTGCTTTCACAGCATCGGTCTCTATTGGTGGCAGGAGGACTTGTTGGAGCATATCTACACTTAACTATCTGTTATTACCGGTTGCCCTCTAGTCTTCATGTGACAAATTCATTTTCCACAATTTATTTATCATTCATTTAGTTAAACATCCAGATCTCCAGGGGGATGCTGTTCCATAGAGCAGGTGTTGCCACAGCGAAGGCACAACTTCTAGCCCCAACAGATGACACTCCCTAATAGATGGGACCTTCCAGCCCTGGTGGTGTGTGCAGAGAAAAAAAAATCCCCTTTGTTATGCTTTAACAAATGCTACACAGTATTCTTAATGCAAGACTCAGTTCCATCCTTCTTTGCTTTGAGAACAGGAAGGCTCATCCACTAGAAAAAACAGAGTTAAACCATGTCTTTCAAGCTATGCCAAGGCACTCTGGTGAGTTGGGAGAAAAGGATTGGTGTGCTACAAGAAATATTATTTAATAAATGTTTAATGGCCTTTTCAAGCCCAAGGTATTTGCCTTCAGAAGAGACTGGCCATTGTATCTCTGTGAGATTTACTCTTCTTCTGACCTTACCACTTTTGAAAAGTGGTCTGGCTTGGAATAGATAAAACCTGTCTACAGAGGTGTAATGGCCTGATTCGTACACGTCTAACACTAAGCTATAATGGGGTCTGTTAGATTTTGATTTAGCATTAAGTGAAAACCAGGACATTATGGCTTGTACAACAAATCAAATCATCATTAAAAATCCTGGCCTCAGGCAGCCTGTGTCCTCCAAGAAAGCTATTTATTGCAACTTTAGATGAATTTCTTTCCCCTTCTGCTATCCAATCAAAAGGACCAGATTGAGGACTCATACAGAACCATGAAGATTGGCCATTCCTATTCTAAAAACAGACTTTTTCAGCTCTAAGAGTAACGTAGACCTTCAGTTTTAATTCTGGGGGAAAACACTGGATTAATGAAGCAGTGACACAGATGGCAGCTTTAATTCTTAGAAGTAATAGATGAGGGGTTTCTACTACAGATTAAAGGCAGGATCCTCACCAGTGACTTGTGTCTTCTAGAGTCATCCAGCTAGTGTTGTTCTGAAATAACATGAGCACAGGCTTTATATCACTTTGACAACGGCTTGGAGACACAAGAATACAAATGGCAAGCCTGCTAAAGAAAGATTGGCACCTGTGTGCAAGGTCATAACTATAAAACACTGCTGAGTTGTGGCCACCAATTTCCAACAAAGTTACATTCAAATTGGTATAACTACAAAGAAGAATTAAAATACAAGAAGAATCTGTTTTGTGAGCATATCTCATAAGACATACCTGTACTTACCATTTAGAATCATAGATTGGAAGGAACAGTGGAGGTCTTCTAGTCCAACCTTTGGAGAGAAGGAATATTCATACCACCCCAGATAAATGGCTATCCGACCTTTGCTGGAAAACAGCCAGTAATAGAGGTTTAAGCTGCTCCTGTCCTGAGCTCATGCCAGCTTGACTCCAAATCAGGTTAAGAAAATTCTGTCTGGGACTTCTGGTGGGGACATGGCGGACTGAACAGCTGTGCCCGTGGGCTCAGCGGGCAGAACTGACAATGCGGCAGTTTTTTCGGGCTCAGGCAGGTTTTTCCTGAAGCCCAGGAGTGTTTTTCCGGAAAAAGGAAAACACCTGGAATCACCCCATCTGTCCTCCGGATGGCTGCTTGCAGCCAGAAGATTGCAAACAGCATTCGCGTTCGACTGGTAAGAGCAGCCGGGAGGCTGGGACGTCACCATTTCCAAGCTGCACTGTAGCCTTAAAGGGACAATAAGACTGGCCACCCCATTTCTAAATCACCCAATTTGTATTTCTTTTAAGTATGCGTACCCTAAGAGAGGCTTTCTACAGCAAGGAGAAGCAGGTTCTCTTGGTGCTTATTGTTACTTTTGGGATTAATTTTTTAAAAATTTCTTTTTAAGTTTTGGACTTTGTTTTCCATCCAAATATTAAGGAGGATTGAGAGTAAATAATTGTCTCCCTGTTATTATTTTTGTACTAAATTCGAAGATATTAGCATTTTCCTACACGTTGAATCAGCTGTTTTGAACTTTCAGTTTTCTGCTTCTACTTTCCCTGGCAAATTGTCTGTTATCTTACTTTCACTTGTGTAAACACATTCCAGAATTCTTTCATATCTTCGACTTTCGCTGGTTAAGCTCCTAGGGGGTGCCATAATCTACTGCTTGAGACATGGAGGAGTTTAAGCAGACTTTCTCTGACTTTCACCGAGATTTTAAACAGATTCTTTCTGATTCCTGTCAAGTTTTTATGCAAGGCATTCAGGACATTGTGGAAAATATGAGGTCCAAAATGTGTCATCTGGTTGGGGATGTTGTGGAGGAAACTGAGGAATTTAACAGCAACAGAAATGTCTCTCCTAAGAGTGAGATCGGGACTTCTGTTGAAATGCTGGATGAAGATTGGATAGACGAGTTGAAGAAATTAAAGGGAGATATCGAGTTGCAAGCCATAAGTGAAATTGATTTTCTGATGGAACGCCATGGAAAAGAAGGGGTTATTATGTATGGGAGGTCTCTTGAAGAGAAGTCGGAGTTTTTGAGGGGGACAGTTGGGCTGTTTAATTTTCCTTAGATAAAAGCTCTGCGTATTGTGGGGATATGTAAATGCTCTGGTTTATTTTGAAGTGGGATAAGGGTTTAAGAATATTTATTTGGCCTGCTTTTAGGGTTTGGCTGATTTCATTTATCTTTAACAATTTGGATTAAGATTACTAAGGTATAATAAAAGAATAATAAGTTTGGTTTTGGGTTTAAAATATGATTAAGATTATTAAAATTGTTGTATTATCAAGTACAATGGCAGACAATTTATACGTTTTTTAGTTTGATTTTTATTATAGTAGACAGGAATATATAGAATAGTAGTAGGAAGGAAATAATTAAATAAATGTTATCTTTCAAAGGGGAAGTTGATTATATATTAATATAAGGGGAGGGAGCAACTGTATTTAGTTATTTTTATAATCTGCCAATGGAATGATTTATAGAAATAATGTGATTTTGGTTTAATATAGAATAAGGGAATGGTGAAAGAGGAGAGTGCAAAAGCACTCTCAATATCAAATATCAACAACCTCAGATATGCAGACAATACCACCCTAATGGCAGAAAGTGAAGAGGAACTAAAGAGCCTCTTGATGAGGGTGAAAGAGGAGAGTGCAAAAGCTGGCTTGAAACTCAACATTAAAAAACTCAGTTCATGGCATCTGGTCCCATCTCTTCCTGGCAAATAGAAGGGGAAGAAATGGAAGCAGTGACAGATTTTATTTTCTTGGGCTCCAAGATCACCACAGACGGTGACTGCAGCCATGAAATTAAAAGACACTTGCTCCTTGGGAGGAAAGCTATGGCAAACCTAGACAGCATATTAAAAAGCAGAGACATCACCTTGCCGACAAAGGTCCGTATAGTTAAAGCTATGGTTTTCCCAGTAGTAATGTATGGCTGTGAGAGTTGGACCATAAGGAAGGCTGAGCGCCGAAGAATTGATGCTTTCGAACTGTGGTGCTGGAGAAGACTCTTAAGAGTCCCTTGGACTGCAAGGAGGTCAAATCAGTCAGTCCTAAAGGAAATCAAGCTTGATTGCTCATTGGAAGGACAGATACTGAAGCTGAAGCTCAAATACTTTGGCCACCTAATGCGAAGAGAGGACTCACTGGAAAAGACCCTGATGCTGGGAAAGACTGAAGGCAAAAGGAGAAGGGGACAGCAGAGGATGAGATAGTTAGATAGCATCACCGATGTAATGAACATTATTATTATTATTATTATTATTATTATTATTATTATTATTTCAATTTATTCCATGCCCATCTCCCATACAAGGGACTCTGGGCGGGTTACAATAATCAAGGTTAAAAACGATACAATAAAAAGTCTAAAAAATGCAATATAAATAGATAAAATACAAGATGAGGGACGTAGGGAACGTAGCATAGATAGTGTTGCTACGGGGCTAGCCAACCCCAGGAGGCACTACCGCCTCTGTTGTCCCAGGCCAGGTGGCAGAGCCAGGTCTTAAGGGCCTTCCGAAAGGCCAGGAGTGATGGGGCCAGTCTCACCTCCGGGGGCAAGATATTCCATAGGGCGGGCGCTATCGCAGAGAAGGCACGCCTCCTGGACCCTGCTAGATGGAATTCTCTTGTTGAGGGGGTCCGAAGCATGCCCTCTCTGCATGCACGGGTGGGGCGGGCCGACGTTATCGGGACGAGACGGTCCCTCAGGTACCCTGGTCCTATGCCATGTAGGGCTTTAAAGGTGATCACCAACACCTTGAATTGGACCCAGAAGCAAACTGGCACCCAATGCAGCTCGCGAAGCAGAGGTGTTACATGGGCCGATCTCCTGGCCCCCATAACTGCTCGCGCCGCCGCATTCTGCACCAGCTGAAGCTTCCGGATACTCTTCAAGGGTAGCCCCATGTAGAGCGCATTACAATAGTCTATACAGGAGATGACAAGGGCGTGAGTGACTGTTCGGAGGGCCTCCTGATCCAGGAAAGGGCGTAACTGGCGCACAACTCGGAGCTGTGCAAAGGCCCTCCTGGCCACGACTGCCACCTGCTCTTCGAGCAGGAGTTGCGAGTCCAGGAGGACCCCCAGATTCCGCACTGGATCCGAGTGGGGTAGTGCAACTCCACCCAGAACCAAAGATGACAACTTCCCGGATCCAGGGGGGCCGTCAATCCACAGCCACTCCGTCTTACCAGGGTTCAGTTGAAGCCTGTTGTTCCCCATCCAGACCCCCACAGCCTCCAGGCACTGAGATAAGGCATTGACCACCTTATCATTGACATGAATTTGAGTAAACTCCGAGAGGCAGTGGAGGACAGGAAGGCCTGGCGTGCTATGGTCCATGAGGTCACGAAGAGTCGGACACGACTAAACAACTGAACAACAACAACAAAAGAGAAGGATCGGGGGGGGGCTCGTCTGATATGTTTTCTCAAGCCACTTTCTTGCCTGGGCTCAAGCCCTGCTTATTTATTTTATTTATTTATTTATTTATTTAATTTATATGACCGCCCATCTCCCCCAATGGGGAACTCTTATCAAACTGTTGCCTTGGTAGCAGCTCTTCCTCCTGTCCTTCAAGGCCATTCTCTATTCCCACTACAGACACTTTGGCAGCAGCTTCCAAGGTATTCAGTCTGAACAGCATGTCCTTCCACTAGAAAATTCCCCTGCTTGCTATACCCTCACACCTTTCATTCATGCAAGTAGGTCTTACTGCCCATACATACTTTTATATACTATATTTCTGTTTGTGTGTGTCAAAAAGGGAAAGAAAAGTAGCAGTTAAAAATATGTATTTGCGCCAGTTTTGAATCAGCAACTTTCTAATTACAAGGCAAATGTTCTAACAACTGCACTATTACAACATGCGTGGTAAAGATAGCTCTAAAGGGCATTTGCGACCATGGCAAGCGCTGACTCCGCTGAAGGGTCATTCCTGCCTCTCTGAGGTAGCCAGTGAACTGCTGGATTCACCTGCGATTTTCCAAAGCCTGCTAATTGGAATATCTTGCCCCTGGAGCTGAGGCGAGTTTCTTCGCTCCCGACCTTCCGGAAAGACTTGAAGACCCGGTTCTGCCGCCTGGCTTGGGACGGGAATGCCAATAGTTCCTCTTGGGAGTGGCTGGTGCCATGAAACCCGCCTTATTATTAACATCTTTTTGTTTGGATTTTATATGTAAATTATTGTTGCTGTAATTTTATATTTTTAACTTGTTGTTGTGAACCGCCCAGAGTCCCCAGGTATACAAATTTAAATAATAAATAAATAAATAAATAAAATAATTGAAACAGGTTGGGGTGCTTGAGGTGTTTGAACATGGAAAAGTGTATTTTGGCAGTTGTTTTGGCAGTGAGTGAGGGATTAGTAGAGGACAATATCATCCATTACCACCCTGCCAGCCCATTGTTTAGTTAATTAATTAATTAATTAATTAATTTGATTTATTTGGCTGCCTATCTCAAGTACACAACTCTGGGCAGTTCACAACATTAAAACAAGTAAAAAAAAAGTATATATTTTTATATATTTGGGTAACCTTGGGCCAGTCACTCTCTCTCAGCCCAACTCACCTCACAGGGTTGTTGTTGTGGGGAAAATAGGAGGAGGAGGAAGGAGTACTAGATATGTTTGCCGCCTTGAGTTATTTATAAAAATTAAATAAATAAATAAAATATACATACAATAGCCAGGAGACAGGATCCCAGGCGCACACACCTGGGGCCCCAGGCTCAAGCACAGTGGGCCAACTGGCGAGTGTGGATAAGCACTTAGCCTGTTTTGTTTAAACCAACAGACCAGGTTAGAAATGGCCCCTGGGCATTAATTTGATTCATGTCCATTATCTCAATGTCAGTGTCGCATCTCATTATATTTTACTGCTCCCTTCTGTAAAATACCCAGCAGGTTTCCTTAACTATGGGTATTATTTTCTCCCAAATGCAGTAGAACAGAGAGAAGTGATAAGCTTTATCCTGGTATGACTACAGATTGATTTAGTTTACATATCACATTAAGACATGATTTACTTTATTACCACAATTTATTCATAAACTACAGTTATCAGTATTTAACACTAAGCCATAGCCCACGTCTTACTAATCAAAAAAGCTAAAGCCAAAGAATCCACATGATGGTTTATGCAACACCCGAATCCAGCCATTTTTTGCAGTGCAGATTGCAGAATATTTATCCAGAGTAAGTGAAGGATGCTCAGTGCCGCTGGCTATTTTACTTTCAAATAAAAGAACAGGAGCAAAAAGAAAAAAGAAAAAAGGTTCACAATAAAAAGAGGCAGGCTTGTCAAAGAACTTTTGACCTTCATGTTTAACTACATACTGTTGCCCTTCTTTTTATAGAATTGCTTGACATGGTCCAAAATCAATGCACTGATTTCTTTGACTTCAGTTTTTTCCTAGCTTCCTTGGAGAATCGGCTTCTGACATTTTCAGCTGACTGAAGCTGTTTGTGTTGGCTCCCTCATGACTTCTGCCCGGCTAAATCTCAGTGCCTCTGTTCTATTCTTATCCTTGATGTTTCTCCTGCTTTTGAAGCTGTTGATCGTGCTCAGCTATGCCACTATGGGGTTTTGAGAGCTGGATCCTTCCAAGGCAAAATCATTCCCTGAAACCCATCTCTGTTCATTTTGAATACGTACGAGGTAGAGTCTGTCTGCCTTTCATCTGTAGCATCTCTCACGCGAGTCCATCCAACTGACCTTTATAATTCATCATTCATCTCCAAGTGAATATCTCTACTGTATTCACATGGCATCAGTGTTTATTGTTCTTATCTCTGCAGCTCCTAACATATTACTAAGGAAAGATGTCTCAGAGTCTTTGCTCTCAGATTTGGATCAGATTATCCTTATAAGCAAAATCATTGATAGAAAAGCTTTGTGAAGTACATGTCTGTTACTAAGCCCCACTGTCATGCAACAGTGGTAGCAACAGGACAAAAATTGTCCACATTGTTTCCAACAATGGGCAGAGTGTTTGCTCACTCAATTCTCTACTTCTACTAGCCACCTCTAGTAGCTATTCACTCTCATTCTTGTTTTAAAGGCTTTCATACTTCAGGAGCAGGAAACCTCTCTATAGCAGAGGCCACATTTTGGGGAGTAGGGAGGAAATCTGTAGGGGACACATGTTAGCGATAGCAGGACTGAGTTTGGAGTTGGACAGGATTAGCTCCATCACATGCACACACACTTTTTCCATACACACACACAAACACACCCACCCAAATCATCTATATATTCTTTCTCTTGTTCCTTTCCTTACCTATTCACCAGTGTTTCTCAACCTTAGCAACTTTAAGACGTGTGGACTTCAACTCCCAGAATTCCCCAGCCAGCGGCTGGCTGGGGAATTCTGGGGGTTGAAGTCCACACGTCTTAAAGTTGCTAAGGTTGAGAAACACTGCTATTCACACACAAACACTAATATCCTCAGTGGCTAGAAAATAAATTCCGTGTCCACAGAAGTGGGAAGCAGGGTATCTCTGGACCATGGGGAGATCCAGGGATTCCACACAGCCCCTAAATATATGCACTACAAGACAGCTATCCAAATCCAAATGCAACGTGGCCATTTTAGGTCTCAGTACTTTAAAAGATTGCCCCAAATAAACAGAAATATTCCAGAGGAAAATGAAACAAGACTTCTTCACATTCCATTCAATCCCCACTCTCAATTTTAACTTACATCTTGAGAAGTTAACCTTTCTGAATCAGTTTCCAATCTTTGTAGAAAACTGGTACCATCTTTGAAAAGAAAGACTGCTTTTCGGGACATTTAATCACCCAGCTCAAATGTAACTTTAACAGCTTTTCCATTTTTCCATTTTCCAGCAGCATCTTAGAGCCAATGCTTCACTCACTAAATCTATAGGTTTCTCCAACCTGGTGCCCTTCATATATGTTGGAGTCCAATAGGAATGTTGGGACTTGTAGTCCAAGAGAGCAGCAGGTTGGGAAAGGCTGATACACTGAAACCGATGTATCTTCATAGTACATGTTCAGCTATTCACTTCTATTCAAGAGATAGGCTATGCTCAAATGAAAAAGATTTTGAATTGCAAGTGGTAGAGAACATTGGTTCTCTGACCTGTTTCAAGGTCATCTTACAAAACTCCACTTCTGCATGGTCAGCTGTGATCAGTTATGTGAGGCCTCCTGCTGCACACGAAATGACATGCAGTGAAGCCTTGATAAGCCCAATCAATTTTAATCATTAGGGTAAAGCTTTGTAGATAAAGATGCTAGCTCTGTTGACTTCTGATCATGTGTCTCCGTTGTGATGAGGAAAACGGTTTGTCTATTCTCAAAAACCTGCTCCCGCATTCCCTACTCTGCAATAATCCTATTTCCAGCAGCAAGTTCTGCAGATATATAGAAGTTCCTCAACCATTTATGGGACATCTGAAGCTGCTGGAGCTACAAAGATTGGCTAGTCTGCGTTACTGTGGCCGCGTTTTCAGCACCTATCGCAGGCTGTTGCCTACCCCCTTTTACACTGTTGGCTTGGGCTGAAACTCCTGAGAAGCTGTCACAGAATACCCTCATTCTTATCCTCTGAAAGGTTGTTCAATGGGCAACATAACAACTTAATTACCTCTCTTCTGACCAAAGTTACTGGAATACAAGTGAAACATAGTAATGTTATGTTTGAAAGTACTAAGAATATGTGACAATTGCGAAATCACAGAAGTGAACAGGATTCAGATTTACAGCAATGGTTCCATTGCTTATATGGCTCGGTTATTTCTTCGTAAGATAAAGACAGATGCAACATTTTCATATACGAGTGAAACTAATTTGAAAATGCCATCACTGTGGCCTGTCCTATAATATATTTTTGTTGTCAATTAAGGCTTTGTTGAAGGAGAGAACCAGAGCAGCTATTTCTTATGCTCCCATGAAGTCACCAAGTTACTGTCAGAGAAAAATTGCAACTGTTTTAAAAACCTTTCTACAGAAGACAGAAATGAGATATAACTTACATAGAGATGTTCATTTGGCATACAGATTATGAGGTCATATAGTAAACCTGCATACAAATTGGGAAGTTATAAGACAAAACTTTATGCTAAGATAGTATAAAGATTACAATATCAGATCTTATCTTTAAATTTACCAGTGGCATGTTTTCAGATCATATCTGATTTTGCTGGACATATAAAATCTGTTTTATTCGTTTTTGAGAATCTGTGTGAGTTGAGAGACAGCGTCTCTCAGGGCAGAGATGTTAGTTATGTCAATAACCCACATTAACCTAGCTTCAAGGTCAAGAAGCACAGAGCAAAAAGTTTGTTAAAGCATGGGAAAGATGGGAGAAAGGCACACTGGACTTAAATTTCAGTGGATATAGAGAAGGAACTGCATGTTCATGTTGACATTGTAGAATCAACTTTTTTATCTGCTTCTTTTTAGGATGCAATAAAGATGCTTATTCAGCTGTGCCATGCCATATGATGAAAGCCTTAAGCCAGGTGTGAGCCTAGAGCAGAGCTTTCCAAACTGTGTGTCGCCACACAACCCGGAAGCACTGATCATCATCAGCGCTTCCAGGTTTTCCCGCGGCGACACACCAACTGCAGCGCACAAAACCTGAAAGCGGCAGCAGCGCTTCCGGGTTTTTGCGCGCTGCCGCAAGGACGGCACTTCCGGGTTTTCCCGTGGCGACACACCAACGGCGGTTGGTGTGTCGCTGCGGGAAAAACTTTGGAAAGCCCTGGCCTAGAGCTTAGTCCAGTCATCCTGAGTCAAGTATCTGGGACTTTCAGCCAATGCCTTGCCAGTAAGTCTGATAGAATCCAGGTTGGAACAACATTAAATGAAAAAAAAATGTTCTCCTTACTGGGATTTGACTATCATTTAAATTATTCTTAGAGTTATGAATTTTTTATTCCTTCAGTTCCAAATCCAGCTTTCTTTTTATTTTATTTATTTATTATTTAAATTTATATGACCGCCCATCTCCCCCAACGGGGGACTCTGGGCAGTTTACAATAAAATCAATTTTAAAATACAAATATAAAATTACAGTTTATTAGCATAATATAAATAAATATAAAATCCAAATTTGGCGAATTGATCTCAAATAAAAAGGAGGACATTGTAGTATTAACCACCCCCAGGAGGAGCTATTACTTTTCCCCTCCCACGCTAGGATTTGTGATATTTTGCTCATCATGTAGACTAGCAACCAGCACAATAAAATCACCACACAACTTAAAGAGGACCTTTAAGACATGCTTTGTTGTGTTATGATACAAGAAGTATAATGAGAACATTGATGCTGAAATGTGGACACCAAAAAGTTAATTAATTTATCAAGAATCAATTGCATAATACTGAGCTTTTATCAAATAAATGAAACCATGTCATTCCTCATTACTTAACTTCTAAATATTGTGTGTAAGAGGACAAGAACCATATTGGCTGAAAAGCAATTATCTTGCAATTCCCCTACTCCCTTTAATGTTCTATAAATGGAACGTGTATCTGTTTAAAATTTAAGTTCATCCATTCTGAAGAAAGATAATCAGTCAGAAACTGAAAGCAGTATGTGATTGAGGAGTTACTGCTCATAGTAACTGATTCCTCAATGACTTACCAAACATAATACAATTCCACAGAAGGTTGAAAATGTTGCATATATTTTTATGATCTTAAAAGAATATGAAGGCTAGTTTTAAAAGCCAAGCCTAAAAGTTTTTTTTGTGGGCTCCAGGAGAGCACATGTTAGCTCCCCCCTCAGGAATGTTAATTGCTTGGAGCCACAGAGTCTATTTGTTTAGCCATTCAGAGATTTACCTGATGGTTCTTCCCAAATAAAGTGATAAGTTGCCTAGGTGAATGGTCACATGTCAAGCCCTGTCCAATCAGGTACTGCCAAGTAGTGGTAAAAGCTTTAAATTGTAAATCTGCCTTTTGTCTTCGTTACCTTGCTGTTATCTCTCTGTTTTGTCTTCTCTGCAATGTGAGTACGGGGCTATGTTAATTAAGCCGTGTGCTTTTCTTCAGCTGAAGAAAGCAAGCTAAGTTACTGTTCTTTGTTTTTAAAATAAAAAGCAACGTTTTTTACTGCAAGCTTTCAGTTCGCTTGTCTCTTAATATTTCTATAACTCTGATCTCACAAATTTTTATAAAATACAAAAGGTTCTGTGCCCAGCAAATGCTTTCTGGATCAGAGATAAAACTTATGGAAATATGGAAAGAGGAGAGCTGAACTGTTTTGTTTGCATTTGAAGAGGCTTTTGTTTTTTGAAACTTGCTGGAAGTTACAAGCAGTTTCAGTTGGAGGAGGAGTCAAGCCTCATGATTTCAAGCCTCATGGATTACTCCAACAGGGGAGAAAGAAGCAATGGCGGCTGCAGCTTCAAGTTTTCAAGGTATGCCCTTGGAAAAGCTTTCTAATACTAATTATTTGAACTGGTCTTTGAAAATGGAGAGTTTCTTGAGGAGAGAAAATTTGTGGTCTGCTATATCTGACCAAATTCCTCAAAATCCAGACCAAGCCTGGCTGAGAAAGGATGAGAAATATAAAGCTTCCATTATCTTAGCTGTGCAAGATGATCAGCTTATACATGTGAGAGGTCTGGAAACTTCCAAAGATTTATGGGACTTTCTGCGTAATTTATATGTGAAAACCTCTCCTGGCAGCAAGGTTATTTTAACCAAAAAGCTGTACAAAGCCTATTTGCCAGAGCATGGAAATTTGCCAGAGCATCTTCATAAACTGCAGAACTATTTTGTGGAGCTTCAAGAGCGTGGGATGGAATTTACTCCTCTTATGAAAGCCTACATTATGCTGTCTTCATTGAATGAGTCCTGGGACACTTTAATTTGCACCATGGAGGGAATTCCAGAAGCTGATTTAACTCCATCGTTTGTGTCTGCTGGTCTTCTTGCTGAGTGGGAGAAAAGGCAGGAAAAAGCTGTCTCCATTTCTTCATTAAAGTCTTCTCGTGGCCAGCAGAGGGAGCGGAAGAGCTTTGAATTTCAGGCTGCTGCATTTTCAAGCAAGCATTGCTTTCAATGTGGTTCTCCTGCACATCTTCGAAAAGATTGTGACCAGTTGCCTAGAGGTAAGAAGATTTCTCAGAAGAAAGAAGCAACATTTAGAAAGAAGATTCTACATGCACAGGTTGTTGAGAGTTGTGATAATAAAGAACTATGGATTTTAGATAGCGGCGCAAATGCACATATCTGTAATAATAAAGATTCCTTTGTGTCCCTGTCTAAAACTAACAAACAAAGAGTTTCCTTAGCTGATGGATCTGTATCTAAGATCATGGGTGAAGGTGAGATTAATCTTCCATGTTTGGGGGAAACTGTTCAAAATGTTTTATTTGTGCCTAATTTTCAAAGTAATCTCTTGTCTGTGGGTCAATTAGTAGCATCTGGGTATGTTATAACTTTTAAGAAAGAGGGCTGTGAAATTAGGAAGGATGGTAAAGTGGTTGCAAAATGTTTGCAGAAAGATTCTCTTTACATTGTACAGAAAGCTGAAAAGCAAACTGCAAAAGCTGTGTTTGGGAATACTCCCATACATAATCAGTGTATCCATTTATTACATAGGAGATTTGCTCATGCTAATTTTAAGTACATATCTCAAATGCCTAGTTTTTCTGCTGATTTAAAATTGAAACCTTGTGATAAGTATTTGGATTGTGCAGTTTGCAAGGAGAATAAAACCACTAGGGCTCCTGTGAAGAAATTTGCTGATAGGTCCACTTCTAGGCCTCTAGAGATTATTCATTCTGATGTAATAGGCCCCTTTTCTGCTAGTCTTGGAGGAGCAAGGTACATTTTGACCTTTATAGATGACTTTTCAAGGTACACATTCATTTATTTGTTGAAACACAAAGATGAGGTCTTTGACAAGTTTAAAAGTTTTGTAACTTGGGCAAATGGAAAATTCCCAAGGCCTGTGTCTGCTTTGCAGTCAGATAGAGCTGGAGAGTATCTATCCTCAAAGTTTAAAAGCTTTTTGTTAGAAAAAGGGATAGAACACATTTTAGCTAACCCTTATACTCCAGAACAGAATTCTGTGGCAGAAAGGAAAGGGCGAACACTGCAAGTAGCCATGATCTGTTTGCTGAAGGATGCCAGTTTACCTTTTAGGTTTGGGGTGAGGCTGTTTCTACAGTGTGTTATGTTCAGAACAGGCTGTTTAACAGTGCAATTCAGGATGTGCCATTTCATTTGTTCTATGGTGTGAAGCCTAAGGTAAATCATCTCAGAGTTTTTGGGAGCACAGCTTGGGTGCACATTCCAAAACAGCTGAGGCACAAGGAGGCTTCCAGAACAAAGAAAGCAATCTTTGTTGGGTATGAACAGAGTCAGAGGAGCTACAGGTTCATACTGGATAATCAACTGATAATTAGTAAGAGTGCTTCCTTTGCTGAGCAGAATTGGGATAAAATAAGCTAGTTCTTTAGTTGATTTATCCATGAGGGAACAGCAAATTTTTGCTGATGATTTGCAGGAATCACCTAGTGAAGTCAATGAGCAAGAAGTTGACTTGTCTGAGAAGTCAGAGGTTTCTGAGGTAAATGGTGGGAATCAGAATGTAAGTCCTGTCCTACCTCGCAGGTCTGAAAGGATTAATAAGGGGGTTCCACCCGATCATTATCAAGTAGATGTTGTGAAAGCTTTTCACATTCACACAGAGCCTGAGTCTTTAGAGCAAATCAATGAGATGCCACCTGAAATAGCTAAGTGCTGGCATGAAGCCATGCAGCAGGAATTGGATTCCTTAAAGGAAAATAAGACTTGGAAATTAGTAAGTCTACCTCCCAATCAGAAGTGTTTGGGTTGTAGGTGGCTGTTTAAACTGAAAAAAAGATTCTGATGGTAAAATTCAAAAGTACAAGGCAAGGTTGGTAGCAAAAGGTTTTACTCAAAGAAAAAATGTGGATTATGACAAAACTTTTGCTCCAGTGACAAAAGCTGAATCTATCAGGTTGCTTTTAAAGGTTGCTGCCATTAAGAAAATGTCTGTTTATCACTATGATATTCAAACTGCTTTTCTGTATGGTGATTTGGAGGAAAAATTGTTTATGCAACAACCTCCTGGTTATGAAAAAGAACAACATCTTGTGTGTGAATTGCAAAAGTCCATCTATGGATTGAAGCAGTCAGCGCGTTGTTGGAATATTAAGTTGGATAAAACTTTGCAAAATTTTGGGTTTCAGAAGGGAATTGCTGATCCATGTGTGTATGTAAAAATGATAAGCAAGGTATAATGTACTTATGCTTGTATGTTGATGATTTGTTGCTGCTCACATCATCAGATGAACAAAAGCGTGATTTTGAGGTTTGTATGAAAAACAATTTCACATTGAAATGTCTTGGAGCAGTTAACAATTACTTAGGATTAGAAAATCAGAGGGAAAAAGATGGCAGTTTTCTCATAAGTCAGAGTAGTAAAATTAAGAAACTGCTGGAGGATTTTAAAATGCAAGACTGTAAGTCTGTCTCCTCCCCCATGCTTCCCGAGTTTCTAAAAGAGGAGGGGAAAAAGGGGGGTGGTGAGTTATCTGAAGGAGATTGTTTCAGATCAGCCATTGGTAGTCTTCTTTACATTGCAAACAATAGCCGGCCAGACATTTCAAATATTTTGAGCAGATATGTGGAACTGTCAGAGCTCTGCAGACCTCTGCCAATATGCAGATAGATAAGTGCAGTCAGGGCGGCAGGAAGCAGACACGAAAGAGGGCTTGCCTTTGAAGTAGACCGGGTCGCACCCAAGTGGCAAGCGTGATTACACATCTCCGCGAATGGATGTCTGAGCACCCTGGAGCCACGGCTGCACGTGTCAACATCAAAGGACCTGGGGGGGGAAGAATGTTTAAATGTGCATGACCTGCTTTGCTCGTTCATTCAAGTCTTTGTTCGTGTTAACCATTATGTCTTGCAATAAAGCCTTATACTTCTAAGAAACCACGCGTCTGTTTTTTACTCTAGAGTAAGGAGGTTTCAGGCATTGGATGGAACACCTTACAGGAACATCCTACATCTGTTGCAAAGTCTGGGTTAAAAAGGCTTTTTCGTTATTTACAGGGCACCAAAGATTATTGTTTAAGATTGTCTGCTACAGACACAGAGGAAAAGTTAGAGTGCTGGTGTGATTCAGATTGGGCTGGAGATCTCAGTGATAGGAAGTCTACTTCTGGGACTGTAATTAAATTTGCCAAGTCAACAATTGCATGGTACTCCAGAAAACAAACAGTAGTAGCTATCAGCACGGCTGAAGCTGAGTTTTATGCATTGGCACAACTGTGCAATGAGGTAATCTGGTTTACACAATTGTTGCAAGACATTGGAGTCATTTTAAGCCAGCCTGTAACAATTTATGAAGACAACCAAGCCTGTTTACATTTAGCTTTATCTGAAAGTTCCAGAAATCGCACAAAGCACATTGATGTTCGTTTTCATCTTGTTAAAGATTTTCTAGCCAAGAAAAAGGTTATTTTGAAATACTGTGATACTAAATTAATGTTAGCTGATATTTTTACCAAACCTCTACCTAGCATTAGGCACAGTGAGTTGGTTACAAAATTGGGTTTGTTTCCATATTCTTTTTAGTCATAAAAAAGGGGAGTGTTGCATATATTTTTATGATCTTAAAAGAATATGAAGGCTAGTTTTAAAAGCCAAGCCTAAAAGTTTTTTTTGTGGGCTCCAGGAGAGCACATGTTAGCTCCCCCCTCAGGAATGTTAATTGCTTGGAGCCACAGAGTCTATTTGTTTAGCCATTCAGAGATTTACCTGATGGTTCTTCCCAAATAAAGTGATAAGTTGCCTAGGTGAATGGTCACATGTCAAGCCCTGTCCAATCAGGTACTGCCAAGTAGTGGTAAAAGCTTTAAATTGTAAATCTGCCTATTGTCTTTGTTACCTTGCTGTTATCTCTCTGTTTTGTCTTCTCTGCAATGTGAGTATGGGGCTATGTTAATTAAGCCGTGTGCTTTTCTTCGGCTGAAGAAAGCAAGCTAAGTTACTGTTCTTTGTTTTTAAAATAAAAAGCAACGTTTTTTACTGCAAGCTTTCAGTTCGCTTGTCTCTTAATATTTCTATAACTCTGATCTCACAAATTTTTATAAAATACAAAAGAAAAGCACATGAATGAGCACCCTTGCTAAAGTTGAGCTTTAGGAGTAACCAAATTGGGCATCCACTGTGCCCATAGCCTTCAGTTCTATGGAAGAAATGTGCTGCCATAAATCATTTCCCAAGCCTTATTATTCCTCAGCCATTGGATATGGAGCCAGTTTGGTGTAGTGGTTAAGGCACCAGGCTAGAAACCAGGAGACCGTGAGTTCTAGTCCCACCTTAGGCATGAAGCCAGCTGGGTGACCTTGGGCCAGTCACTCTCCCTCAGCCCTAGGAATCAGGCAATGGCAAACCACTTCTGAAAAACCTTGCCAAGAAAACTGCAGGGACTAGTCCAGGCAGTTGCCAGGAGTCAAAACTGACTTGAAGGCACACACAAAAAATTAAAAATGGATATGGCACTCTATTCTTCCTTTGCTACAGTGCCCCCAACACCTCCTCTTGAGTTCTCTCAGGCTTCCACTGGAGACAAGACTGGAATCATGTCTCCAAGAATAGAGAATGTTGTTGTTGTTAGTTGCCATCGAGTTGATTATGATTCATAGCGACCCTATGTATAATAGAACAAAATGCTAAATGGTCTTGCGCCAATTGCCTGACTGTTCCAATGTGTGCATCCATTGTTGCGATAATTGTGTCAATCCATCACATTGAAGGTCTTCCTCTTTTCCACTGGCCCTCGACTTTACCAAACATGATGTCCTTTTCAAGCGATCGGTCTTTCTTGACAATGTGCCCAAAGTATGAGAGTCTAAGCCTAGTTATCCTCGCCTCTAGTGAACAATTTGGTTGTATTTCTTCTAAAACTGATTTGTTTGATCTGTGGCTTGAATCATGTCAACTGGATTTCTATTTTCTTAGTGGAAACGTTTCACTCCTTATCCAAGGAGCTTCTTCAGTCTGAGTAAAGTTAATAAGGGAATCCTTAAATATGTTTCTAGGCTGGCTGTGTGACCTTGCACCTGGGGCTAGGTCATGGTTATTTTTGAGATGTTTGTTTCTAAGTCCCTTTATCATCTAAAGGAGGATCGTTAAGATTACCCTGCTGCTGTTGAGCTTGTGAAATGGTCTTAATCTTCCTAGGCACAGAAGACAAAGCAGGAAGGAAGATAGGGGAAAGGTTATGCCTGAGGCCCCCACCTCTATTCAAGGAAGGATTTTCCAAGTTGGCATGAATGGATTCCTTGACCCCTCTCTCAAACCACCTATCTTCTCTGTCTAAAATGTGAACATTAATGTCCTCAAATGAGTGTCCTTTTTCCTTTAGATGAAGATAAACTGCTGACTCTGGTCCTGTGGTGTTACTTCTCCTGTGTTGGGCCATCCTTCTGTACAAAGGTTGTTTGGTTTCTCCAATGTAGAGTTCATTACACAATGTAGTGTAGATAGGGCTGAGACTCAGAGTAAATGGAAGAACCTGGTCATTCCTTACATGGCTGGCGTGTCTGAAAAGATCAAATGGATATTTGGCAAACACCACATACCTGTATATTTCAAACCCACCAACACACTGAGACAGAGGCTTGTACACCCCAAAGATCAAACTCCAAAACACAAGGAAAGCAATGTAGTGTATGCAATCCAGTGCAGTGAGGAGTGCTCTGAACTCTACATTGGAGAAACCAAACAACCTTTGTACAGGAGGATGGCCCAACACAGGAGAAGTAACACCACAGGACCAGAGTCAGCAGTTTATCTTCATCTAAAGGAAAAAGGACACTCATTTGAGGACATTAATGTTCACATTTTAGACAGAGAAGATAGGTGGTTTGAGAGAGGGGTCAAGGAATCCATTCATGCCAACTTGGAAAATCCTTCCTTGAATAGAGGTGGGGGCCTCAGGCATAACCTTTCCCCTATCTTCCTTCCTGCTTTGTCTTCTGTGCCTAGGAAGATTAAGACCATTTCACAAGCTCAACAGCAACAGGGTAATCTTAACGATCCTCCTTTAGATGATAAAGGGACTTAGAAACAAACATCTCAAAAATAACCATGACCTAGCCCCAGGTGCAAGGTCACACAGCCAGCCTAGAAACATATTTAAGGATTCCCTTACTAACTTTACTCAGACTGAAGAAGCTCCTTGGATAAGGAGTGAAACGTTTCCACTAAGAAAATAGAAATCCAGTTGACATGATTCAAGCCACAGACTGTTCCACCTGGATGACTGAGAACCTTCATAGACATGATTTGTTTGATCTTCTGGCAGTCCATGGTATTTTCAGTAATCTTCGCCAGCACCACAATTTGAATGCATCAATTCTTCTTCTATCTTCCTTTTTTAATGTCCAAGTTTCACAGGCATATGTGACAATTGAGAAGACCATAGCGTGAGTCAGAAGCACCTTTGTTTTTAGACTGACGTCTTTACTTCTGAAAACTTTAGATAGGTCTTGGATGGCAGATTTTCCCAGCATGATACGTCGTTTGATTTCTTGATTACTATTTCCCTTGGCATTGATTGTTGATCCGAGTAGAATGAAATCATTGACAACTTCAATTTCTTCTCCATTTATTGTGACATTACTTATTGGTCCATTTGTGAGAATCTTCGTCTTCTTCACATTCAAGTGTAGTCCGTATTGCTGACTACAATCTTTGATCTTCATCAGCAAGTACTTCAAGTCTTCTTCATTTCCAGCAAGCAAAGTTGTCTCATCTGCATATCGTAGGTTGTTAATGAGTCTTCCGCCAATTCTGATACCCCGCTCTTCTTCGTACATTCCTGCTTCTCAAATTATTTGTTCAGCATACACATTGAATAAATAGGGTGAAAGTAAACAACCTTGCCGCACACCTTTCCCAATTTTGAACCACTCGGTATCACCATTTTCTGTTCTAACAACTGCCTCTTGATCCGTGTACAGGTTCCGCACGAGTTCAGTTAAGTGCTGGATGGAGAATAAGTAATATTTATTGAAGAAAGTAGGTAGCTATAATCAAAATGACTTCAGCAACTACAGCTAATCAAGAACTAGTCCTATTTATAGAGCATAAGTTCTAACGTATTGTCGAAGGCTTTCACGGCCAGAGTTCAATGGCTGTTGTGGGTCTTCCGGGCTGTGTGGCCGTGTTCTGGAAGTTGTGGTTCCTAACGTTTCGCCAGCATCTGTGGCCAGCATCTTCAGAGGGCAGGAGCACAGATAGAAGCAAAATCTCTGTGATTTTTGCTTCTATCTGTGCTCCTGCCCTCTGAAGATGCTGGCCACAGATGCTGGCGAAACGTTAGGAACCACAACTTCCAGAACACGGCCACACAGCCCGGAAGACCCACAACAGCCATAAGTTCTAACCTTTTCAATTTACTTTTTCATTCCACCCTATCTAATAGGCCGCTTAACCTTCTCTTTTGAGTGGGCTGGTTTGTTTCCACCTGTCCTTTGTTTTTGCAAAGGTCAGGTTTGTGTTTATCTTGGTTTTTCATTAACAGTGTGAGAACTAACTCTCACATATACAGCTGTCTGTGTTGCCATTTCTTAGTTTTTTTCTCTCTCCTCATTGGAGCACTCTAACTCCCTGAGGCCATCTTTTTCTATTACTGCTTTTGGAAGTCATGTGCTGGTTGACTGTTACATTAATGATGCACAGAGCTGGTATACCTCTCTTACTGTAAACGGCAATGGTCAAATAAAGCTGTGTTATTTCTTCATAATCTTTGTGACAAGTGAGACCATTGTTCAACTTTTTAAAAAGATGTTGTAGGCACTGCTGTGAGCATAGTGCAGCTCTGCCAAAGTTCCCTCTATTTCCAAGTTTTTTGAGCATAACTCATGCACAGGTGAGCAAAGACACTCCTTAACAATGGAGACATAAAAAGTTAACTGAGATAAAGCTAGGGCTGTGGTCAGGGCCCAGAAGCATTGGGCATCTGCCTAGATCTACACTCAGATGGAAGTTGACCTTAATCTGAAGACCTTTCCCTCTGCTACTGTTGCTCTTCTTGCCCTTTAAACATGAGTAAGCAGTGACAAAAGCAAGGAGGAAGAACATTAGATTCCGTGGGACTTTCAGGGTCCTATTGTCAGGTAAGCCCTGAGGGCCAAGGAAAGCAATAGGAAGCAGGAATAGCAGTGTAGAATAAATAGAGATACTCTTGGCATCTGGGCTGCTGTGAAGATTTTGCCTAAGGGAGCCTCAAAACTTGGAGTTGACATTGTATAAAGTTGTAGGTAAGCTTGTCCATGTTTGGCCTGAATAAGGAGACTTCTCACCCTGTCAGTCATAATGTTGGAGGCTGCTAACCATAAAAAGAAGTTGATATAGTGCTGTCACAGGTTAACACTTGGAGAGCATCCAACACAGCAGTTACAAGGACACTATAGACAGTTTTTTTTAATATTCATATAGAATCCCTTGCCCTTTCCATAGTACTTGTAGGAAACAACAATGTTTTAATTTTTCTGTTCCTGTCCCCTCTTCACACAATCTCTTAAGATTAAAATGAAGGAAACCACATATAAAACAACTCAATCTCCTTTAAGCTTAATGTAGCAGTAATAATCCTTTATCAAAAAGTAGGTGGATGGGAGTAAGAAAGATTCTTGGAGATGAACTGGAAGAACTAAATCCCTGATAACTAGGACACTATATAACCCCAAAGCAGCTGGAAAAAATATATTAGCAAAGGTATATAAAGAATAACCAGCAAATGGCTCTCTTTCTAAAACAGTGCTATGAGTGATTTTAGAGCTGTGGGAGTGCCTTTTCTTCCTTGCCCTTTGAAAAAAGACAGTCCTAAAAGTTTGCATCTGTTATCAGTAATGATTGTTGAACACTGCTGACATTATCAACAAGCCCCAATTGGGAAAACAACTGCTTTAAAAATTACACTTTTCTTCACCCAAAGAAGAATGACCTGTATGGATGGTGATTAGGAGTAGGAGGCCAAGTTTCAAGTTGATATTCAACCATGGACACTATAGGTGACCTTGGGTCTTCATCCAACTTATTTCGAAGGGATGTTGTTGTGGGAATAAAATTGGGAGCGGAAGAATTAATCACGCAGCCTACAGCTTCTGGAGGAAAAGTGATATATACATTTAATAAATAATGTAGAAATGAGAATGTTTTTAATCTTTTACAAGGACTAGAAAAGCGTTTTTCCGCCCTTTCAGCAGGGATTCCCAAGGAAGTATGATAATGATAATTGCTCTTTTTTTTTTTTGGTAACTGATTCCTATCTATCCTAAAATTACTTTGGAGCAGCCACTTAGTACAATGCTGCTGCCCAAGCAATTTTGGCACTCCTCAAAGTGCAAACTTTTTTGAATCAACTATTGATATGCCTGAATTAGTGCTATAGCACTAAACCAAGGTTTAACCATGATTACTTGAGCAAGTCATTGTGACCGGTTCACACATAACACAAAGTTATAATGTGTGGTTTCACACATCAAATTAAGCCAAAGCAAACAAACCACATTATAGCCTAACATGTTAAAAAGATAAAGGTAAAGGTTCCCCCCGCACATTTGTGCAGTCGTGTCCGACTCTAGGGGCCGGTGCTCATCTCCATTTGTTAGCCGAAGAGCCAGCGCTGTCCGAAGATGCTTCCACAGTCATGTGGCCGGCACAACGCACGCGGAACACTGTTACCTACCCACCAAAGTGGTACCTATTAATCTACTTGCATTTGCATGCTTTCGAATTGCTAAGTTGGCAAGAGCTGGGCGAGTGCGGGAGCTCATTCTGTCACTAGGGATTCGAACCTCCGAACTTGCGATCTTCCGATCAACAAGCCTGGCGTCTTACCCACTGAGCCACCAAGCCCCTTAGCCTAACATGGTACTTAACCTAATTTGTTATGTTAAATTTTGCTTTCTTGATACAATTAAACTACAACACAGTATCTGCATTGATCATGGAGTTTTCTTTGGGAAGGCTAATGCTCTGTGCATCCCCACTAATTTCAATCCTCACAGTTCATCAAGCAAATGAATAGTTCCTTCAATTATAAATAAACAAACAGCAATTTCACAGCATACGGATAGAGCCTTTCTCTTCCTTTTTAAACTACAATGCCACTGACAGACAGTTCTGCTCTTCTGAGGTACCTGATTCAAGAGTACAAAGCGTGACTGTCACTGTTCAGAAGAGTCGATGAACAACCCAAGGAATTATTATCCTCAAAGGACAAACAACTGTTTATCAGATAGACACATGTCACAATTTCCAGGCTTATATAATTTGTTACATAAAATTAGAAGCTAGAAACCAGAATCCGTTTCAGTCATGGAGCCAGTCAAAAAAGTGAAGATGACTTACAGTTAGTTAGTCACATTTGAGATGATGATGATGATGATGATGATTTTCTCAAGTGCCTACTGTTTATCAGGTACTGTTCACTTGTAGTTATGAAACCTGGGTGCAAGACAATCTTCTCATCACCTTGCCAACATATTTTGGATTTACATGTTGGAATTTATCATGAAAGTTCCAAAAATATAAATTAATTACTGAACATCTTAGAAACATCAGAGAAACTAGATTATTCTGAGAGTTTTCCAATAGTTTTTTCTAACAAATTCTTCATTAACCTCATGCTTTGTTCACACACACATTCACACACAAGAATGTCTATGCTTTGCTTACACTGAATTTCCCATGGAACATCAAATATTTGAACTGATTTACTACTTTATCGGTAAACTACCCAAAAACAATTAGAAAACATGAATGTTCAGTGAATTCTGAAAGAAAAGGCAACTGAGTCCTCTCCGGTCCTTATGGATGTCTCAGGAAATGAGAGTACAACTCTTGCCCTTTCCTGTCCTGGACTGAGATGACCCCAAATATATCTCTAATGTTTGGATCTTAATATTTATACTAAAAGGAACATCTAATAAACTTATTAGTTTTCACAAGTAGAACCAGCAACAGAATGTTGCAATACATCTCTTTCTTCCTGCATGTGTAGTCCTATTGAAAGTTCCATTGAGCCACTGAAACTTTTATGGAGCTTCAGCTAGCCAACCCTCTGTTGTCAGTCAGTTGTCTAGACATTTCCCTTCCTTCCTTCCTTTTTTTACTGGGAAGGTCGATACCTCCCTCTCAATTTTCAGTTGCCCCATTTGGTTATAATCTTATTGGTGGTCAGCTGCTGAGTTCATTGTGAAACTGAAGAGAAATCTAAAGAAGTTCATGAGAAGTTGAATGGCTCTTTGAAAATAGTTAAGTGTGAGAAAGACTGCACTTCCATGTTTATAACTTTGAAAGCAGATTCTTAGTAAGAGGAGTCTTGCTGGTGGCCATAGAAATTATGAAGATCATTCAGTGGCCTGTTAGAACCAATGAATGGAGCAGAGCTTAATGTTGTGTAAACTTGTGGGCAGAAAAAGGATGTTTAACATGCCTGTGAGCACGTTAGAGAGATTCAGGTTCTTATTCTTACACTTTTAGCCCACCCAAGCATAAAGAAACACACACTTAGACATTGCAGGTACAAAAAGTAAGTACAAAAGAGTTCTTACATTTATTTTATCCAGGTACAGCCATTTCAGTAGAAAATTGGTTTCAGTTCTTCTTTCTGTTCCCTAAACTGCATACCTCTGGCCCTGTTTGCTGCCAGAGGCTGCATGAAGAAAGGGGGGGAAATCTCCTAGGCCCATCCATGTGGCCAAGATGGAGGGAGAGCAGTTTGCATGCTGCTTCTCTGTCAGTGGAAGGATCAGAGAGAGAGAAGAGGGAGTGGGAGGGGCAACAAGCAACTTCCTCTAGCACAGAGTTTGCCTCCTAGAGCAATCACCCATATGCTAATGAGGCATGCTTGATTTGCTAAATTCCAACAAATTATTTATGCCTCCCTCTAAAAAGGACGTGCTATTTGTGTAAACAAAAGAATCCATTATAACTGTGAATATATTGCAGCTGCAAGTTAAAAGTCTGCTTCCAGGAGGGAGATGGTGATGATGATGATGATGATGATGATGATGATGATGATGACGACCTTGAAAAGAAAGGTCATCCCTCTGCTGTCTGGGCTGATGGGAAATGTTGTCCAATGTATCTGCAGGGCACCAGGTTGGTGAATACAGTAGTTTTCATAATACAAAACAACAGTACCAACTCCCTACAAAAAGAAATTACTTGGAAGCTTCTGGTGATGCTTCACTGTTCAGGAAACCAAGGAACATGGTTACCATGGGAGATTGCAGGCCCTCAAGGAGGGTATTTCAAAAGAGACACATTGTACAGCTGAGTGGTGATTATACATATTTAATAAGACTGAGCATAGCTCATCACAAAGCATGTTGCCTCTTCTTCGTTTTGTTTTGTTTTTTACTGCCAACCTGAGAAATTGAAAATGGAGCAGACAAGAGAAGGGGGGGGGGGAATCTTATTTCTGCTCTAACCAAGCCTGTCAGAGATTATGGAATCTTCTTGTCTGAGATAGAAGTTAATTATTTTGGTAAGAAAAACAGGCAAGTGCGCAAAAGGGGGATGGGGGACAAACTAAGCAGAGATAACTGCAGCAAGGATGATAAACAATCTGGTCATTCACTTAATCTTCTTTCTTATTTGGGTCTCTCTTGCTGGGCAGAATCCAGCTGAGGCACATGAATAGACAGTAATTTAAGAGCGGCATCTATCCTATCAAACATAATTTTCCTTAACTGTCAGGACACAAAGCTCACTGAAATGAATGGAAATCACTTTTGACCAAATATACTTTGGACCAGCCTGAAAGTCAATTAGATAATTAATTGCAGTTCCTGTTGTGTTTCAGGAAACTTTTTATATTATAAAAGCCATTCTCTACATCAGAGCTTTCCAAACTGTGTGTGGCGACACAAAAGTGTGTCGCCACACACAGTCTGGTGTGTCGCCACACAACCCGGAAGCGCTGATCATCATCAGCGCTTCCGGGTTTTCCCGCGGCGACACACCAACGGCGGCGCGCAAAAACCTGAAAGCGGCAGCAGCGCTTCCGGGTTTTTGCGCGCTGCCGCAACGGCGGCACTTCCGGGTTTTCCCGCAGCGACACACCAACGGCGGTTGGTGTGTCGCCGCGGGAAAAATTTGGAAAGCCCTGCTTTACATAATTCAGCTTGATCTAAATATCCTACATTTGGATGTTCTCTTTTTTAGTGCTGCTTTATGGTTTTAGTGCTGCTTTTTCGTTTCCTACCTAATTTAGCATTTGTCTGAATAGCTTTCAGACTTCATACCCTTCAGGGAATCCTTTTCCCCAGATTTGTCAGCTGAAAAGCTATTAGGAAACCCCTCCTCTCCTGCAGAGGAATCTAATATATATCAAGCTGGATCTGAAACAAGGATCTGAAGCCAGCAACCCTCCTTCATGTTCACTCTCTTGTTCCATAGCTCTGACGCAGCCTTTCTCAACCTTTTGACCGTGGAGGAACCCTTGAAATATTTTTCAGGCTTCGGAGAACCTCTGCACATTCAGGCTCAAATATAGGCCAGAAGTTACAAAATTATTATATTTGTTTCATGGGTAGGCCTGCATATATGCATTAACCATGTTCTTAAACTAAAAATAAAGAATGAAACTTTCCTCTTTTATGTGAAGTTGCCCCAATTTGAAATAATTTTTTAAATAAATTGTGAACTCCCAGGGAACCCCTAGTGACCTCTCACGGAACCCTGGGGTTCCACAGAACCCTGGTCTGAGGAATACTGTACTCCAGAGCTTTCCAAACTGTGTGTCGCGACACAAAAGTGTGTCGCCACACAACCCGGAAGCGCTGATCATCATCAGCGCTTCCGGGTTTTCCCGCAGCGACACGGTGGCGCGCAAAAACTGAAAGCGGCAGCAGCGCTTCCGGGTTTTTGCGCGCTGCCGCAACGGCGGCACTTCCGGGTTTTCCCATGGCGACACACCAATGGCGGTTGGTGTGTCGCCGTGGGAAAACTTTGGAAAGCCCTGCTGTACTCATTTATTTGTTTCACATACAGTACTTAACCATAGTTTGCTGACTGAGTCATAGTGCCTGAATTTGCTCAGATAACAACGGCTACGTTCACACAGCCCGACCACCCTAACCGGCAAAGCTCCCTACAACTATTAGATGGCAGACTTAAGAATTCTCCATGCCACCTAGTGGTCACCTGGATTTTTTGCACCCCATGCATGGTGACCTTCTTTTCACCCGTGCCTTATGCTTAGAATCATTTTCCACCTGAATGGAAGCAGTATGAAATCTACAAAAGCCTGGTGGACTAGATACAAATGCTTTAAAACCACTGGGATGGCAGTTTATACTGTTTGTTTATTTTACATTTTTAAAACCCCAGGAGCTGTGTGGAGACACACGGAATGTAAAATCATTTTCAGCTACTTAAGCAAATAGCAATCCCTTAGTTTCAGGGTGTAAACACAATAAATAAATAAAGGGGCTGAAATCATTACTTGCATCTCCATCTTGTAGTAGCTGCTCCAGAAAAGCAGTAGACTGTCTGTTGCCACTCGTACAGCTGACAAAGCCCTCTCCTCTGTGGATTGTGAGAGGCTGCCAGAAGCAGATTCGGGATATCAAAAAATCCCGTGAAAACTAGCTGCAACTGCTAGAGGTCACCTGGCTTGCAAAAATGGTTTGAAACAGATCCACAGCAGAGCTGCAAAGGCTTCTCTCAGCATACAATTTTAAAAAACACAATAACAGAAGGAAGCCTGGCACCCCCTGGGCTGAGATGCAACTCGGAATTACAACTAATTCCAGATAAGGAATCACCGGAGTAATTTATTCCAGCGGAAACAGCAAGCAGAATTTAAAGCAGCTAAATTTAATTGCTTGGATTTAATACTATTGATGAATTCTTACCACCTTTGCAGTTGAGGAAGAAGCAGGGAGGGGAACACTGTGAGGTTTTTAATGAGTAGCACCATTAAGAGCTCTAATTCTGAATCACTTCTGTCATGGCCGCCTTATGAGAACTCTTAGTATATTTCCATAAACAGAAGAAAAACAGGAAGCTCCGGAGCCTTACCCAGATACAGCTCAATCACTAGACTTTTTGCCCACTGCCTAAAATGGATCGTGATTATTTCCAAGCATGAGTATAACAGAGTTCTCTTTAGCAAGATTTATTGAGATGAAAGGAAGGGGGTTACAAGAACTCCAGCGACTGAACTATTTCTCCTTTAGAACCAATATATCCCAATGTGCATGAGGGGAGAAATTGTTTGATTTTCTAACAACTTTCCCATGACCCAGCAAGGAGACAGGTCTTTTCACAATAATGGAGAAGCTGGCTGTTTACTTAAGAGTCTTCTGAATCTTTATCAGTCTGAGAACCAACTATTACACCATATCAGGTAGTCAGTTGGTAGGAGAGAAATGAGAATGCGGCTTCCCAAAATTAAATGGATTGGCTTGAATCACACAACCCTCTAAACCATAACGCAGCTAACATGCTGTGTGAACTCAGATGTTGCTAAACTATAACTCCCAGTGAGGAGAGAGGGCTCACAGCAATCATAGGTCCATAGGTTTCTCAGCCTACCATAGGAAACATTCTTCAATCAAATTTGATACATATTATCAGCCTTCCTCCAGCAAAGGAGATGGTTACCTTGTCGTGGTGCTGGAGCTTGAGCACCTCAATGACGCCATGAGCTAAACCGTGAAGGGACACCCAAGACGGGAAAGTCATGCAGAGAGGTCAGACTAAATACGATCCCTGGGGAAGGTAACGGAAACCCACCCCAGTATTCTTCCCATGAAAACTAAATGGATCAGTACAACAGGGATATGTCAATATACAATTGGAAGATGGGACTCCCAGGTTGGAAGATGGTCAAAATGCTACTAGGGAGGAACAGATGATAAGTTCAACTAGCCCCAGATGTGATGATGCAGCTAGCTCAAAGCCGAAAGGACAGCTAGCGGCCGACAGTGCTGGTGGTGAACGACGAATCCGATGTTCTAAAGATCAACACACCATAGGAACCTGGAATGTAAGATTATGAGCCAGGGCAAATTGGAAAAAAATCAACTTATATCCCCATACCAAAAAAGGGAAACACTAAAGAATGTTCAAACTATCGAACAGTGGCACTTATTTCACATCCAGTAAGGTAATGCTCAAGATCTTGCAAGGTAGACTCCAGCAATTCATGGAGTGAGAATTGCCAGATGTACAAGCTGGGTTTAGAAAAGGCAGAGGAACTAGAGACCAAATTGCCAATATCCGCTGGATAATGGAGAAAGCCAGGGAGTTTCAGAAAAACATCTATTTCTGTTTTATTGACTGTTCTAAAGCCTTTGACTGTGTGGATCATAACAAATTGTGGCAAGTTCTTGGTGGTATGGGGATACCAAGTCATCTTGTCTGCCTCCTGAGGAATCTGTATAACGACCAAGTAGCAACGACGGTAAGAACAGAGCACGGAACAACGGACTGGTTTAAGATTGGGAAAGGAGTACAGCAGGGTTGTATACTCTCACCTTACCTATTCAACCTGTACGCAGAACACATCATGCGACATTCTGGGCTTGATGAGTCCAAGGCTGGAGTTAAAATTGCTGGAAGAAACATTAACAATCTCAGATATACAGATGATACCACTTTGATGGCTGAAAGCGAGGAGCCTTATGACGAAGGTGAAAGAAGAAAGTGCAGAAGCTGGGTTGCAGTTAAACCTCGAAAAAACCAAGATTATGGCAACCAGCTTGATTGATAACTGGCAAATAGAGGGAGAAAAAGTGGAGGCAGTGACAGACTTTGTATTCCTAGGCACAAAGATTACTGCAGACGCTGACTGCAGCCAGGAAATCAGAAGGCGTTTACTTCTTGGGAGGAGAGCAATGACAAATCTTGATAAAATAGTTAAGAGCAGAGACATCACACTGACAACAAAGGTCCACATAGTTAAAGCAATGGTATTCCCTGTAGTAACCTATGGCTGCGAGAGCTGGACCATAAGGAAGGCTGAGCGAAGGAAGATAGATGCTTTTGAACTGTGGTGTTGGAGGAAAATTCTGAGAGTGCCTTGGATTGCAAGAAGATCAAACCAGTCCATACTCCAGGAAATAAAGCCAGACTGCTCACTTGAGGGAATGATATTAAAGGCAAAACTGAAGTACTTTGGCCACATAATGAGAAGACAGGATACCCTGGAGAAGAAGCTGATGCTAGGGAAAGTGGAAGGCCAAAGGAAGAGGGGCCGACCAAGGGCAAGATGGATGGATGATATTCTGGAGGTGACGGACTCGACCGTGGGGGAGCTGGGGGTAGTGACAGCCAACAGGAAGCTCTGGCATGGGCTGGTCCATGAAGTCACGAAGAGTCAGAAGCGACTGAATGAATAAACAACATCAGCCTTCCCCAAACTGGATGGATGGACGAATAGATGTGGGGGGGAGATGAATATAGATTTTCACCCTTCCTCAGATTTGATGCCCTCCAGCTGATTTCAACTCCCAGTTTCCCAGGAATGTCCATGCTGCTGGGGATCTCTGGGAGTTAAGGTCCACACATCTGAAGAGCACTCAGTTTGTGAAGACTGAGATAGATCTATTAATGCTACTAGATCAATATTACTACAACCATTCAATGTTTTTCAGTGAAAAGCAAATTGTCTCGAATCCATGTTGTGTGGAGAAGCTGTAGTTGATCCAGTCTCCTAAAATCCCTGCTAATGATACTGTCTTGGGAAACTGATATTACTTTTCAAACCAGTGAACATAATTAGACAGTGTGACTATAGTTACTGGCTCAGATGTTTTCAAAAGAAGAGCTCAGACTGAATTTAAGGAGACAGCAGAAAATGGCTAGGAATTATTTCAGACTGCTTTGAGAATCAGAAGAAACCTTATCTGCCAGGTCCAACTTCTGTCTCCGCACAGATAAAACTACAGTGCAGGCCATCTTTAGAAACCAGAAAGGGTTTTTATCACCTTAGCAGTAACAGCAACAACAAAATGATCTGTATTCTACCAATCAAAATGTATGATATCCAGGAGCAGATTTTTTTCTGTGGAAGTACAATGACTGTATTCAGTTATGGCTCAGAATCCTTTAATTCCAAATCTAGACCTTTTGCCTTAGGCCAGGCATGGATAACCTTTTGAAGGTTATGGCTACAGTTAACATTTTTGGAAAGCGGAGAGCCAAAAAATAGATGAAGCCACATCACAATATGCAAGCGGCTGGAACGTGTTGATTTTTAACTGCGACATGCCTATTTTAGAGCTTACATTACAGGGGTCATCTGCTTCCCATCTCAAATGGAAGGAAACTGTCTTTCATTTTCAGCAAACATGGTTAGTAGGGCTCTGAGGGCTGTAAAGGCATATTTGGGCCACAGGAAATCCTTCCCTGGTGGCTATCAGCATTCTAAGGAAGGTCCCAGGGGCAAAAGGTTCATTGGGGTCCCCCCTACCCACTTTCTTTTCACTGCCTACTACAACAGTGTTATGTTCTTTTCCTCTCCATCGCATTTGGTCCATTAAAGTCAATGGCCCAGTCAATGGGGCGGTGTGGGGAAACCTGAGATAGCCATGGGATTACATTCTGACTGATCAGTTAGAAAAATAGTGAAAATACGTTCATTTCAAATCCTGATCCATACTTTAGAGTGCTGTTTTTAATGTGTAGATCCCAAAGCAATTCTCCTCATTGCCTTGCCTAAAACGTCCTGGTTTAGTAAAGAATTAGATTCTGTAAACCTGAAATATACCCACCATTACAGTAGTATCCAGAGAGTTCCTGGACTTCACACACATACCTTTTCCTTGAAATCCCCTGCCCAAACCAGAAGGATTTTTTGTGGCTGCTTTGCACAAGGGGAACAATTTATTCACTTGGAAAAAACATCTTGGAGTCCCAAGTCGGAGGGAGGGAGGGAGGGAGGGAGGGAGACTACTCTCAAAACTATTTACAGTCAACTAAAATGCAAAAAAATGGATTAATACAGTATATATCTTATGATAAAATTAATAGAAAGTAATATTTTTTTGTTTCCAAAAACCAAACTGGACCACGCAAAAGAGAAAATTGTCATATTAAGTCCACCAGTGTATTTTAATTCAATTGTATCTATCCCCCCAAAAGTCTGGTTCACTTTTAAAATAACCAAAGTAAATTATATCCATTGTGTGGAATTAAAACCAAATTAGCTGGGAAGAAGAGGAGTCTAATGGAATCCAAGAATTGATCTTGATCAAAGATACGATCTAATCCACTAAGACTTCAGATTAGAGCTAGGAAGTACTTTTATTTACTGGGATCTGCCACCCCAGCAACATGTAAGGCATGAAATAAAAATGGCATTTCGTATACCTGGCATGGCACCAGAGAAGTAGCTCTCTTCTTTTTCTTCTTTTTTTAAACTAGCCCTCAAAGTAGGGCAGATTGGGATAGAAGCAAGGCCCCAAGATCAGCCCCCCTTTATGCCAGTCTGGAGTTGGCATAATTCCTTTTTCCTGTACTTCTTGCCAGAAGGGAAGTGATATTCAGACAGAGGTAGAGGTAGACTTCATGGATACACTCAAAGCACGTGGAAGTGGTTTGCCTTCTTTGTGTTTGTTTGTTTTTAACTTTCTAGTCTAGCCTAGAAGCCTCGGTTTTCCAAGTGACATCCCCTCCAAGGACTAATCAGATCCGACCCTGCTTAGCTTTTCAAGATCAGCCAAGGTCAGTTACACACTGCCATCTACCTGGGCTTAATGGAGCCATAAATGTGCACGTAGCATTTGTAACTTTTCAGAACATAAGCAAGTCATTGTCAATGAACACAGCAAGGAATATATGCAGAATGATTTAAAAGGATGCATATAAGCCGTGATGAGATTTTTTGCAAAGGAACTCTAATGGTGGGTAATAGACAGGAAGATGTATTAAATTATCTCTAGGGGAAGAGGTGAGGCTCATATGCCTTGGTGCGTTTAAGACTGAACAAGACAAAGGAGCAGAGAATACAATCTGGAGCAATCACGCTCTGCTTCCAGAGGGCTAGAAAGATTTATGTGCTGGTTTTGTTTATGTTTTTGCTTCTTTAATCACTGCCATGACTAAGCTATGTTTGTAAGAGCTCCAGAAACTTTCACAGGCAGAATTGGCTGTTATGGCCCACATCTGAGCAGTGAATGAGGTTAAACAGTAATAAACAACAATGTACTTTTTCAGACTGATCTGTGTTCAGTTTTAAAAATAATATTGTTATTCCCATTTTCATTGGGATAGTTCGTGTTCTCTTTCTTTATAATACAGTCAGCCAAGATTCCTGTGCCATCTTAAAGATTAACACATTTCCTAAGGTGCGAGCCAGCGCTTCACAGATATGTTGGGACTGGCTGAGGAGAGTTGGCGTAAACTTGTACAGATTGCAGTCACCTAAGCATCCTAGGAGAGGGGCGTGGTGGCTCAGTGGGTAAGACGCCAGGCTTGTCGATCGGAAGATCGCAAGTTCGGAGGATCGAATCCCTATCCCTGCGTGCGGAGTGAGCTCCCGCACTAGCTCCAGCTCTTGCCAACCTAGCAATTCGAAAGCATGCAAATGCAAGTAGATTAATAGGTACCACTTTGGTGGGTAGGTAACAGCGTTCCGCGTGCGTCATGCCGGCCACATGACCGTGGAAGCGTCTTTGGACAACGCTGGCTCTTCGGCTAACAAACGGAGATGAGCACCGGCCCCTAGAGTCGGACATGACTGCACAAATGTGCGGGGGGAACCTTTACCTTTTTAAGCATCCTAGGCCAGGCTGCAAAAATCTAGATGACCACAAGATGGCAGCAAAGAGATACAAATTGCTATATAGAAACAAGAAATGTTTATATTGAGTATGAACAGTGATATCAAAGAAAGAACAAAGTAGCTGGCGGTTTTAAAAGCTTATAATAATGAAGACTTAAGAAAAATGTTGAAGATTGCATAAGATTCCTTGATGATTGTCCTGCAAAGGGCTGACATAACTATTAGGTCTGTGTACACTTTTTAAAATATATATATTTTTATTGTTAGAATAATAAAATACAAAGGGAAAAAAAGTCCCCATTGGACAGTGACAGTTGAGTAACGCACACAAAAGAAGCAACTACTAAGCTTAGGTAAGACATAAATACAAAAATTATGGGAAAACTTTCTAGTAACACATTTTCCCTTCCCTTCTGTTTATTTCCTCCACTGCTGACCAGTAGGCTATGCACATTTTAAACATTAGTTGGAAGAAGTACAGTATTTCAGACTTCATGTGTCTGTGCGAATGCAACATATGCTATTCATTAAAGCAGCCCAACTTTTTACAGCCTTCTGATAAAAGAGGTCATTGCTTTCAAGAGTCGACTCTGTCTGGTTCTTAAAGCAGTAGCACCAAGGGGGACTGCAGGGGTGTCAAAAAAGTCAAGATGGCAGCCACAACCACGTGATCAAAGTCCCACCCCCTTTTTATGGGCATCACAATGCCCATAGAAAGGGGGGGGTGGCTTCAGTCACATGATTGTGGGTGCCATCTTGACATTTTTGACACCCCTCACTGCAGACACTCCTGGGTTGTAGGAGTATTTTTTTTCCCTTCCAATTCTTCAGGATGGATCCCACAGGACTGTAACATACCAACACCTGCAACGGTTCTAACCCACTTCTGCAAGGCAATTATTTCAAATATCATATCCAAGTAGTGCCATCAAAGGTGCTGGGGAAAGCAACTGATGGTTTACTTTTCACTAAAGAGGTACCATTGTGAGTCTTGTTTTGAGAACTTGTTTGCTTGTTTGACGCATTTATATGGTCCCCCATCTTAACCAAGTAACTCTGGGTGGTTAAAACTCATGGATAAAATAACACAGTACAAAAGGCATAAGACAGGACAGAGTTTTTAAAAACTATAACTGAGGCTCCTCGCAAAACTGTTTCACAACCCAGAACAGAACAAACATACTGGGCTCCGCTACCATTCCTGGGCCCACCGTCTGAGGAAAAAGCCAGGTCTTCAAGTTCTTCCAGAAGACCAACAAGGTCAAGGCCATCTGAATCTCAGGGGAGAGTCTGTTCCATAGAGCAGACACCACAAAAGAGCATGATATGAAACACAAATCTCTCTTGAGACTTAGTGATCTTACAAGTTGGTGGCCATTTATTGTTTAAATTTTATTTAACTTTGTGGTCCTGCAACTGCCATTTGCAAACATCCTTGTGCATGCAGAGCCAGACTGCTGGCTTACGTGAAGTCCTCAAAAACTTTTGCTGATAATACAGAGGTCCCCATTATGATATTAGCCCTCATAAACCAGAGTCCATTTCATCAAATGAATGAGGCTGTATTCAGAGTTAAAAGCATATATGCTTATTTAGTGGAATGAAGGAGATGACATGGGGAGCATCCATCTCTTTTGCACAAAACCAGGTAAGAGATGGTTTGAAGATTTAGACATATTAAATATTAAATATGATGTTCTGGTATAAGAGCTATATGTCTCAGAAAGCAGTGCTCGAGTACAGCATAGCAAGGAAAGGAAGATTAGTTTTACAGGTACATCAGAAGGGAATATATATATTATATGCAGTGCTTCCTTGTGGATCTGAATCCCTGAAAAAAAGCAGGGCCTGTCCGTCAAGTCTACTGAGTGACCAGAGACATCTTGGGCTCTTTGTTTTCATACACTGTTACCTAAAAGTAGCAATTCTATCAGGCTGCAGGAAAGTAAGATGGACATCACACTAAACCATGGCTTGTTTAACCATGGACTTATGTAATAACTTACAATTGGCTGAGCTCATAAACCAAGGTATACAAATCACAATGACACATTCAAAGAACATGGTAAGCCTAAAGGAGACAAATGACAATATGGCTTAGTGTGGTATGTGAATTTAATCAGTTCTGCAGAAAGACCAACTATCTTTTGGTTCCCTCACTCTGTGAAGTGTTTTTATCATAGCAGATGAATTCTGTTTGTTCTCCTCTTCTCTTCTCTTCTCCCCCTGTTTTCCTTTTTTTATACATTGCCTCTTAGATTGTAAACCTGAGGGCAGAAATTCTCTTTTTTATTGTTTTGTAAGCCCGTCAGGGAGCCTTTTGTGGTGAAGAATGAGGTAAAAATGCTTTTTTAAAAATAATAAATACTTTTTTGAGGGCATCTGCAGAAGGCTGTAAGGTGGCTGGCAATAACCAGAAAAGAAAAGTTGTCCTGAGGCATCTAGAGATGAAGGGTCTGAATAAATATTGAGTTAAAACACATTTTCCAGCCTTTGCCATAAAAACCTAGCTATAGCCCTGCTTTATGAAGATAAAATAAAGGGATTATAATAAGATAAATATAAACTCTTTTCATAGCTTCTGGTGGCAAACTCTGCCAGAATATTTTAAAAATATGGTTCAGGATATGCATTTCCTACAGCTTAGCATACCCATCCACTTACACTGAGCAAAAAGTGTGTCATATATGTTAACATACTTTTTCTGCCAATTATTAAAATGTTTAAACAAGTCAAGTCATGGTACTTGTTTATGATGTTGCAATATTCTACCACAGAATATTGCAACATCATAAACTATAAGCTAGCACAGTTGGGAAGCAAGCTACACTGTACATTAGCAATGAGTTCACAAAATGAAAATACAAATGTTATGCCTCTTCAGCTGGTAAACAATAGAGGATGAATTTAGTGTGTTATGCTAAATGTTCCACCTTAGTAGTATGAACATTGCACCAGCTCACAAACTGCAACATTCCTTCATTCATCCCATCTAGATTGCTCTTAAGTGTCCTGACACAAAGAGGACCCCTAGATGCAGCCTTGGCCATCAAAATGATGCAAAATATGATAAAACCTACCAACTCTTTCACAACCACAGAGCTATAGGAGGCAGAGAGGTTCTGTATGGATTGCAGCATAGCAGCTGATACTATGGATGTGGACAAAATGCTTATTTATCATCTCCAAGTTGGGGGCAGTTATCGGGAGGTCTGGAGGGAAGTGCTGTCAATATAGTTGTTTATCCTTATCTGATCTGGATGTGGGAGTAGACAGTTAAACATATATATGGAGTGGACAATAGGCCAAATAAGGGTTAATAACTGAAGCTTCATGGAACAAGATGAGATGATGTGGACCAGAGATGTGATGGTTAACCTGTGTAGAATAGGGAAGGGGAGAAATCATTTTAGCATGCATTGGAATGCAAAGAGATGCACAAACCAAAACTTAGTTATCATTTCAAATCCACAGTTTGAATTTTGCAAGTAGCTTATCATGTTTAAGTGTGTTAGCAAAATATTTATACAAAAATGCCTATATTCATCAAAACAAGGTAAACATTATTATGCTAGGAGAAATTGCAAAAACTTGGGCACAAGACTAATGTGTATGTTTTGAGAAATATACACCAAATTACACTCAAACTTTTAAAAATACCCTTAAGTTCAAGCAGAAAAATGACAAAACTGAGAAAATCTAGACATGAAGATTCACAAAAATGAGTACCTAAGAGAAATGGACGTGTTTCCCTATCCTTAGGCATAAGATATATGCATCCAGAATCTTCCCAGAGTCTTGAAAATCGGCTGGCCAGCAGGAAAGATCTTTGCTCTTTCTTCACACCATAACTCGTACTTATAATGGGCATCATATTTGAAAAACTGTTTTCTATCATGTGAAGTTGCTGTGCTATGATCTTCCTTGGGGCACATCTCCAGGTGTCTCTGTGTGTCACTTCCAACATGGGGCAGGTGGTGACAGGAACAAAAGCCTTATCTGTTGTGATAACCTTTTTGTTGGACAACCTCCCCAGAGATGTTCACCTGATGTCACCATAGCTTTTCATCAGGTGTCACCTCAAAACAAAACTATTTTCCCTGAACATTTTGTATCATCTTCTCAGTCCCTGGTCATTTCTAAAGACAGCCTTCTATAACTTGTTGACCTCCAGATGGGAAGAACTTGTCTCCAAGTTTCCAGTATTCTCAGCTAGCATAGCCAAAGGTCACACTAGTTGGGAATTCTGGGAGCTGAAATCCCAACACAGCTGGAAGGCACAAAGTTGAAGATGACTATATCTAAGAGTCCTGCTTATGATGCTGCCATTAATCTGTTGCTATTCTTCCAGAGATTATATAACTTTATGCACTGAATAGATGCAGGACTTTTTAAGACTCTGAGAGGCAGAGTGCTCACTTGAACATTCGCCAACCCCCTCTACACTTCACACTCAGTGCTTTCTGTGTCAAACTTGTTTTTTCTCCTTTATTTTTTGTCCATTTTATAGTTCAGTAATTGGGATTGTGTGAAGAAATCTGAGATACTGAAATAACAAATGTTAAGTTTTAAGCCTTTGCTTTGCTATCTTGAATTAAAAATATTGATCCAACCAGAGGCATCCATGGGGGGGACAACAAAATTAAGATGGTGGTTGCAATCATGCATGCAAGAACATAAAAAGAGGTATGGCTACAATCATGTAGTTGCTGCTTCCATCCTGACCTTTTTGACACCCCCACCTGCAGGTCCCCTGCATCCATCTAATTATTTCAAATATTAAATTTCAGATTGGGCCCCCCTCATGTCCTCCTACCTGAATGCATGAATGATCTAAAAGAATCACATTGGTGATTCTGAAAGATGTGGGAACGATTCAGAATGCTTCCCATACATAATATTAGAAAATCTTCAAAAGAGCTGTGCAGATTTGCAGGCGCGGGGGAAATGTGTTTCAGAACATGTATGGCATATATGCTGAATTTCTATCTGCACAGACCTATCTTTAGCAAGTTCTGGAATGTAATTCTCACTTTATGGAAAGGTTTCTCAAGACTTCATTTAAGTTTAAGCTATCTAGGATGGGGCTCCAAATCTATGTCCAGAGCTAGAACACTTCAGCATTGGAGCATGTGAATAAATACTTTGAGTAAATCAAAATATGTGTGACTTAGGTCATGTACAGAGTGCTTTTCATTACCCATTAAAAACAGCCAGCCAACAGCATTTTGGTATGAATAGAATAGTTGCCCAGTTGCTCAGTGTGGCCTCTAGGCATTCTGGTTCTCCCGTTTTTTCTAAGCACAAAGTTTCTTGTTCTCTTCCAGTCCCAAAGCTATGAAGAATTCTTTGACTCCAATATCTGGCAATTATAGCAGAACCGTATATGTTTTTCTCAACTGTTTCTAAGCATAGATGCATAGAGATGCCTCCCTTTTAAAAGCTCTCCCCCATCACACTGAGGATAGCTCATATGCTACTGCTTTCCTACAATATTAGTAACAACCAGCAATAAAATCTTATTGCTGATTTCATTTTAAGCTAAAATGTACAGTGACAAAGAAAGATGGGAGGGAATAATAACCAAAGTCACTGTAGCTTTGAAGAAGTTTTGAGAGAAGATATTGTTGGAATCTGGCAAATCAAGCATGCCTCATTAGCATATGGGTGATTGTTCTAGGAGGCAAACTCTGTGCTAGAGGAAGCTGCTTGTTGCCCCTCCCACTTCTCTCTCTCTGATTCTTCCACCAATGTGGTAGGACGCATGGGCCTTAGCTCCTCCATGGAGAGGCCATGCCTAGGCCTCAAGCCCTTTTCTCCACGCAGCTCCTGGCAGCAAACAGGGCCAGAGGTATGCAGTTTAGGGAACTGGAAGAAGAACTGAAACCAATTTTCTACTGAAATGGCTGTACCTGGACAAAATAAATGTAAGAACTCTTTTGTACTTACTTTTTGTACCTGCAATGTCTAAGTGTGTGTTTCTTGTGTGGGCTAAAAGTATAAGAATAAGAACCTGAATCTCTCTAATGTGCTCACAGGCTGTGTTTTTAAACAATATTCTTTTTCTGCACACAAGTTTACACAACGTTAAGCTCTGCTCCATTCACTGGTTCTAACAGGCCACTGAATGATCTTCACATATCTTGTCTGCTTGATGGCTTGGCCTTGTATAGTATAGATTTTACTACAACTGCTTTTTCTTAAACATATTGTTCTTCTTCCATGGAGTCAAGGAATATATCTCCTCACAGCCTGATCCCAATCACATCATTTATTCATACATGTGTCTTTATTAGAACTGCTGCCTTATTTCAAAATTGTTGACACCTAGGAGAGAAGGAGGCTGCTTCAAGCAGATGGTTTTCAATGTCCTGAAAAGCCATGACATGGAAATATATAAATCATGTGTTTGTATGGATTTGTGTGTGAGAGTCAGTGTATGTGTGCAGCTAGAGATATGAATGAGTGAAAAGTCAATCGGATGAAGGTTGTCGTTGTTTAGGGACCTTTTCCCATTGTGCTGCCTTTCAAATGTGTTGATCTTCAATTTCCATAATCCCCACCCAGTGTGGCCAATGTCTAGTACCTAGATCTCTCTAATAGATCCACTATCTAGAGCAGCCTTTCTCAACCTTTTGACCCTGAGGGAACCCTTGAAATCTTTTTCAGGCCTCGGGGAACCCCTGCACATTCAGGCTCAAATAGAGGTCACAAGTTACAAAATTATTCTATTTGTTTCATGTGTAGGCCTGTATATATAACCGCCCAGGGTCCCTCCTTGTGGGGGAGATGGGCGGGATATAAATGTAATAAATAAAATAAAAATAAATAAATAAATAAATATATGCATTAACAGTGTTCTTAAACTAAAAGTAAAGAATTAAACTTACCTCTTTAATGTGAAGTTGCCCGAATTTGAAATAATTTTTTAAATAAATTGTGATCTCCCAGGGAACCCCTAGTGACCTCTCGTGAAACCCTAGGGCTCCACGGAACCCTGGCTGAGAAACCCTGATCTAGAGTAATACCTAATATTTAGCTCCACGTTAGAGCCAACTAACTGAGAGAGGGCTCCATTTCATGTTAGCCTTTGTTAGTAAAATTCTTTTGGAGGTCTTTGCTAGGATACCATTAAGGGTATCATCCTAAATTTTCTTCAATTAAAAACAAAAACCCAGCCAGAGCAACTGATCTAGGTCAGTGTGTTAAATTGTAGGATCTGATAAACAGATCCTACAATTTGTCATAGGCCCTTTTTCCTTGTCCCATGATTTAAAATAGGGATCAGCAACCTCTTTACTACCACAATCACAGAATTTTGCACAATGGTGAAAGTGCCAATCAATCAATCAATCAATCAATCCTTAAATATCATCCTTAAAACAGTAAACACTGTATAACATTTCAGCATTGTTACCCTGAAATCTTGCAAAATTTTGGTATTATTTATTTTATTTTATTTATTTAAATTTGTATTACCGCCCATCTCCCCCATCGGGGGACCCTGGGTGATTCACAATAAAACATAGCTAAAAACATACATAAAAAATTACAATATTAATAAATAATATAAAATCCAAGCATAAAATATGTTAAAAATGGTGATACTGGAGGGGTTTCATGGGACCAGCCATCCGCAAGACGAACTGTTGGCATTTCCCTCCCAGGCAAGCCGGCAGAACCAGGTCTTTAAATCTTTTCCTGGTATACTTTGCCTGGAATTTCAGGTGAGGACATTGTATCTTAGAATATTTGGTGATTTCATAAGATTTCGGCCATTAAAAAATTGTTTACATTGGAGGGTGGTATCTTATGGATGCTATCTTGGATTGTTTCAGGCAACGTGGTGCCCAAACACTGATTAAACACAGACGCTAGAGTTCAACAATGTTCATAGCCCATTTTCAGTCTTTATGGAAATAATTACATCTTAATGATCTCAGGGAAAAAATGAAACAATGATTGCAGACATCCTCAAGTTGAAGACTGAGGGGAGGAAGCAGCAGCAAATCATAATGGAGAGTATAGCATAGTGGTCAAGGTATAGGATTAGAAGAATTAAACATTAGTACAAATGTTTAATGTTTAACAAACTGAAATTATTCATGGCTTTAACCTTCCTTCACAGTTTAGCCTTCAAGAGTTATTTTAATCATGGTACAATTTTTCAAAAACACACATGAAATCACTCTTAAACTCAATGTGATCTTCAAGCTAAAAGCCAGTATGGACTTGACTTGAATCAGGAACCAGATTCAATTCCTACTCAACCAAGGAGCTCTTCAAATGACTTTGGGCCAGTTGCTCAACATACCTCACAAGGTTGCTGTAGTACAGATAAAACTAGAGGGAGACACCTTAGTTGTAGATCATCCTGAGTTCTCAAAGAAAAGAAAAAATGCAATACACAAACAAACAAATGGTTTAACATCTATTTATTGTTTCATATGTTCTTCGTTTAATCCAACTTCATATGACTCAAGGGGAAGGATTTGCTCAGTTCTTTTTAATAACAGTAGTCCAAAACTGATGATTAAACTGAAAAGCAACTTATTTTTCACTGTCACCCCACACTGGCCATCCAAGAACAAATTGCACATTTTGGATGTGTTATTAGAAACTAACTCAGCAGAAATGAAGGCCACAGGTTCTCTCTGCTTCCTAGCGCAGAGAGATGTCGCCACACCAGGCTAGCATCAGAGTCATACTAAGCTGCCTTCTTATGTTTAGTGTGACTGGCAACAGCTTAGCTCTCCAAGGTTACAACAGAGGATTTTTTGCATTAATTATGGCTTGATTTTTTTTTAAACTGGGGGTGCCAGAGATTGAACCTAGGATCTTCTCTGTTCAAAGCATGTGCTGAACCGCTGAACTTCACTTATCCTTCTCCCTCTCAGGGGGTCCTGAACTTATTTGGAGAGCACCTTTTTTGGGAAGGCTGCTTTAGAGCATTTCCACTGATAGGATGTTATACCTTCTTTTTTAACCAAATCTTTTCCTTGGCAGGATCTACATTGGAGTTTCTTCTGACTGCAGTGGCAATAGCTTTCTAAAATGTACTTCTTGTTCATTGCTTCTCAGTACTTGCCATTAAACACACACACACACACACATTTATGAGAGTAAGCAATCACTGAAGAAGGTTCTGGGGTCAAAATACTTGATGATGAGTTCTCTTCCTTATGTTTTTCAGAAAGAGTTACACAATCTGTTAATTTGATTATTTACAGTATATTCAGATACTACCTCCACATTGTTAAAGACATATAAATATATATATGTCTCTCAGTTTGAAAAAGCTCTGAGCAACTTACAAGGTACAGAAGATTAATAGAAAGAATTAAAAGAAGAAGAAGAAAGCACACACACACACGCACACCCCAACCCAAGGACAACTAATTTCCTAGCTACTGACCCACCAAGGGAACCAGTCCTGGCAGCAATGATCCCCTACAACAGGGAGGGGACCAGCTATACCATCAAATCTTTCCGGGACAGTCAGGTTTTGGTGGCTTTTCTGAATGCCAACAATATCTAAAGCAGTGTTTCTCAACCTCAGCAACTTTAAGCTGTGTGGACTTCAACTCCCAGAATTCCCCAGCCAGCTACTTTTAGGTAAAAAGGTAAAGATACCCCCCGCACATTTGTGAAGTCGTGTCCGACTCTAGGGGCTGGTGCTCATCTCCGTTTGTTAGCCAAAGAGCCAGTGTTGTCCGAAGACGCTTCCACGGTCATGTGGCCGCATGACACGCGCGGAACGCTGTTACCTACCCACCAAAGTGGTACCTATTAATCTACTTGCATTTGCATGCTTTTGAATTGCTAGGTTGGCAAGAGCTGGAGCTACTGCGGGAGCTCACTCTGGACGCAGGGCTAGGGATTCGAACCTCCGAACTTGCAATCTTCCGATCAACAAGCCTGGCGTCTTACCCGCTGAGCCACCACGCCCCTTGCTTTTAGGTAGCAGCTGGTTAACGTAGAGTACAGATGTTGGAGAGAGATGTAAGAAGAGAGCGAACAGCCCAAGCTAGATCGGCAGTTGAGAAAAAAGTGAGGGGAATGGTGGGTTTGGGAGGGGTCAAAGAAGTTAAAGGTTTGGAATCAGATCTGATTTTTGTAAATACAAAAATCTACACTCATTTTGAAGCTCTAGGTGTAGCAGTAAGTGACGGTATTCTGTCCTAAATGGTCTTTCCTTTTCCTTAGTAGAATATAGGTTTCTTTCATCTCCTTTCAGCTACGATCCTTTGGCTCTGCTTGTACAACCCAGTCAGCCATTAACCCAGTCAGATCTCCATATTGGTCATTCTAAGACCCTGTTTCTCAACCTTGGCAACTTTAAGACGGTTGGACTTCAACTCCCAGATCTAAAGTCTCCTTGTCTACAGGCTTAATGAGGGTTTTCGCCTAATCCCTCATTAATAATAAAGTTTTGAAACAGAGAAACTTTCCCACCTACCATCCGAATTACAGAATCTAAGAAATTGTACTTAAGCAGCTTATCAACTATTAGATACATCTGTTCTTTTATACTTATCACACACAGCCATGCAGACTAGAATTTCTGGAGTCTGATTTAGTTATTCCATTTTCCGAAGAACATTGTCGGAGTATTTATTTTTAAAAGTGGTGAGTTCATGCTTATCTGATTATTCTCTGGCCTTCGTTGCTGCTTTTCATCCAGCTTCATTTTTCTTGAAAGGTTAAGGGATATTTTCACAGCTAATAGCAGGCAGGCCTTTTAGCCTGGAGTTTGCCTTTTGTAAAGTGGGAAAGCTCATTTTAGCTCTCATGCAACTTTGCAAATGTTATACACAAAAGTTATGAGATTGGGTTCCGCAGTGCCCTTCTCTCTTGCAAAAAATGGCTTTGTTATTTGGCTTGGCCTGTAAAAGTTTCCAGGTTGAATCTCAGACATTTTCAGGTCCAGCTGTTAAGTTGATCCCTTTCCCCGCTCCCCCACATCAAGCAAGGTGGTAGCGCTTCTGCCAGTAAACGTTGTGTTGTTATGCCCATTACATTTCAGCAGAACCCCATTAGCCATTCTTTGCACTGCCAGATCAGTAGAAGCACAACTGTTGGAGGGCACAGCGACAGGGATGTGACTTTTGAGTGGCATGATGCTTGAAAGGGCAGCCTGTGTTGTGGCGACCATACCATGTATGGTCTAAAAAAAGCATCCAAAACAAATCAGCCTCCCAGAAAGAAAAAAAATAAAGATCATATATGTCTTCACCCTGATTCATTAAATAAAGGGACTGATGGTTAAATTGAGAAAGAATACTTTACTACAATGAGGAAAGAGAAGGCAGGTGTCTGCATTTGTCCCACTGGGTCAATTTATTGGGTTTTTTTTTCCCGCACAAGGCAAGATTGAGAGCCGGCAGTGCTCAGATATGATGGCTCTGATAGAGCAAATCCTATCCGTCCAGTTACTAAAGAAACAGAGTGAAGGCGGAAGACAAAGCAGTTAGAGAATGGATCCAGATTAGGTGTGGCTTTTAAAAATAATAATAGTAATAATAACCCTACTATTTTTGCAATATAATTCTATGAACCCTATACTTTTCTGAATAAATATCTTGAAATCATATGATTTTGAAACTAAACCGCATACTTTTGTGTACTATGTGTAATAGTAAAGTAATAAAATAATTTCCCCTAAGTTTCATCCCAAAAAATTTAAAATACTAATTACAGACATCAGAATGAAAAATAGCTGCAGTATTATGTATGTAACATATACATATATGTTATTACAGACATCAGAATGAAAAATAGCTGCAGTATTATGTATGTAACATATACATATATGTTTTCATCTGAATATTTAAAAAAATCAAGTACAGGCAGCTATTAGGTAGTAAAGGTTCCCCCACACAATCGTATCCAACTCTAGGGGGTGGTGCTCATCTCTGTTTCTTAGCCAAAGAGCCAGCATTGTCCAAAGGCGCTTCCACAGTCATGTGGCTGGCATGATGCGCGTGGAACGCTGTTACCATCCCACCGAAGTGGTACCTATTAATCTACTTGCATTTGCATGCTTTTGAATTGCTAGGTTGGCAAGAGCTGGGGCGAGTGCAGGAGCTCACTCTCTGACACGCGGCACTCGGGTCTCGAACCTCCGAACCTGCGACCTTCCGATCGACAAGCCTGGCGTCATAACTGCTGAGCCATCACGTGTCTAAGGAAATGCCACTGTTCCCCACATTTTTGTCAGGGCCGCAACTGTGGGGGGCAAGCGGGGCATGTGCCCCAGGAGCTGCGCTGGGGGGGCGTGCCAAAATGACAACCCATGGGGGGCATGGAATCCATGTTTGCCCCAGGTGACACAGACCCTAGTTCCAGCCCTGATTTTTGTCCCATAGAGATAGGTATGCTAAACTAAATCCTCCTTTGCAGATTCTTAGACCACAAATGTATATTTTTCTGGGTAGATGATGTACTGTTAATAGGAATGGGGGGGGGGGGGGTCAGCAGCATTAAAATGGTGGGTGTAAGCAGGCAATTAGAGCTCTACCTCTTTTTACATGCATGTGATGCACATTTAAAAGTGGTGGGCTTTCATTGCTCTGTGGCACCCACCATTTTGATCCTGTTGAACACCCCCCTATGGGTGCTCCTGGTATCATATCTATGGAAGGAAAATTACATGCTGCAATTATTCCATTACATAATGCAAGTACAGCACAAGTCTTCAAAACACTTAGGAAAACTATGCTATATATAGTTTATTACACAAAGCCCAGAGATGGAACACTGAGGACAGCACCGTGACCATCGCTAACAAGATTATGGCCCGAAGCTGCTGATCTCCAGTGATTTTGCTTTTGAAGGCCCACTGTCTGTCACTATTTTAATCACTGCATCTAGGTAGCAAATTGATCCACCGATAAAATGAGATACAATTTCTGAAGTGCTTTTAGCCAGGTCATTCCAATGACGTTCTTGTAGTTTTAGTGAACAGATTACTTTTATTTTAGGATATATTGGAGCCCGAACAAGAGGCAGTTCTCTATGACAAAGGAAAGCCTTCATCTAGCCGAGATGAAAGACTTCCACAATTTTCCCTTGCACAAAATAGAAGTGCCCTCTTGTTGCAACAGCATTATGGCGGAGCAAAGTACAGCCTTGGCAAAGGATATTGTAGATTCAGAGCCCCCCCCCAAAAAAAAAAAAAAAACAGAGAGAATCCAGAGATGGCAAGCTGTCAGCTAGCAGCCACTTTAAATGTGGGGACAGAGTTTCATTTTGTGTCTGTGGTCCTTGCGCCTCCTTTTGTCATCACCAAGAATGTCTTACTATTGTTTTAACTCTCAGACAAGCACAGCCTCCATATTCAACATGTGATTAATGTTTATAGATTAATCTGTCTATCTATATTTGCCATGGAGGCTCTCAGTGTTGTATGATCAGCTAAATGTAGATGAATTGTTGGTGTGTTTTGTTTTTGAATTCTGAATGTCTCATATTATACAATGAACCAGTTAATTCATATTATTGGCCCAGCTACTCAATGCCTAGGAAAGATCTTTCCTTACCCTGTCATTCTACCTACCCACCCAGCTCCCTGCAAACTGGAGACAGCCAAGAACTGAACCTGCACTGAGGACTTGGGAAAGAAGAAGCAATGATTCACTCATTTACAGGCAGTGAGGTCTGTAAAAAAGCTTGCTAACTCTGAAACTCCCTGCTGGCCTGAGAAATCCCTTAAGTCCCAATTCAGGTATTTAAGGAGAAGCAATGCAAGAAGGAGGGGTGTGGTGGCTCAGCGGGTAAGACGCCAGGCTTGTCGATCGGAAGATTGCAAGTTCGGAGGTTCGAATCCCTAGCCCTGCGTGCAGAGTGAGCTCCCGCACTCGCCCCAGCTCTTGCCAACCTAGCAATTCGAAAGCATGCAAATGCGAGTAGATGAATAGGTACCACTTCGGTGGGTAGGTAACAGCAGCGTCTTCGGACAACGCTGAGCACCGGCCCCTAGAGTCGGACACGACTGCACAAGACTGCACAAATGTGCGGGGGGAACCTTTACCTTTACCTTTTAATGCAAGAAGGAAAAGAAATGCAACTCTCACACTCACCTCCCTTCCCCCCCCCCCTCTTATACCAACCCTAAACCTATTTTTGCTCCAACTCTTTTTTTAGGAGTAAATAATATTGTCCTTTCATTTGGAAGAGGTATACTATTTCCCTGCTACAGATAGAGTGCTAAATGCCTTGAAATGAAGACTTCAGGTACAACTAGATGAACTTTGAGGCACACAAGCCCTTTGCCCCTGCATTGCTGGAGAAGATTCACATCTGGAATCGCAGTTTGCAAAGCCCAATTGACTCGTCTTTTCACATCTCAGAGCTTCAGCGATCACTCAGACCTGGTCAGTTCCTGTGTGGCAGCCCCTGAAGTGTGCAGAAACCAGGGTGACTCCTTCCTTGGGCAAAGGTCTCTGGCCGGACACCATCACGCCGGCCAGTTGGGACACCAGGACGCCCTTCCCCTCCAGTATCCCAAAGGAAAGATCCTCGAATCCAATTCCGGCCCAACCCCACACGTGCGTTTCATTTTTATTCTCCTCCTCTCCCACTGCAACCCGCATCTTTTGATGTCGTTGACAAGCTACCTCGCGAATGCCAACCCGGCTCTTTCTCCCACGGCGGCTCGATCCCATCCCCCGCCGGTTCCCAGGCTGATGCTGAGGAACTCGAGCAACAACAGTCGCAAGACTTTGCCGCGGCGCAGGATCCCCTTCCCCTTCCCCCTCGCCAGCCCCATCACTTCGTAGCGCTTCCCCAATTGTAAATGCTGCCATGGTTACCAGGAAGAATGCTCGGATAAATACGTCGAGACCCGGGCACAAGCAAGGCTGCCCCCCCGCCCCCCCCCCCCGCGACCGCTTTCCCGCTCCATCTCTTCCTCCTCACCAGCAGCATCCACTCGGCCAGTCTCTCCGCAAACTCGGCCGGCGTTTCGACACCCCCGCACCCCCCCCCACGCCCGCCCAGCATCTGGCTCTGCAGTAAGGCAAGCGCGGAACCAGAACCACCAGCCCACCGCGGGCACTGGGCTCCGGGTGCCCGGGGGGAAGCCACACTTACGAGGAGGGGGACGGTCCTCTCTTCTTTATGGAGCTCGACTTTGCCGGAGCTTCTCTGCCCACTCTTGCCGCCGCCGCCGCCGCCGCCGCTGCTGGGAGACCGGCTGGACGCTGCTGAATGGGGCTTGTTGTCCTGCCACAAGTAATAGAAAGTGCCCAGGATCCAGGCGACGGTCAGGATCGCAATGGCATTGGCCCGGATCCGCCTCATCGCGGGACCTCGGGGCTGCCTGGGAGCTCCGAGTCAGCTGAAGAGGGGTTCAGTTCTTGGGGAGACGAGAGGGGAGAGAAATGGGGGAGTGGTGACCCACGATTCCCTCCCCCTCCCCGTTTGGCTGGCTCGCGCGGCCACAGCTGTTTGTTTGAGCTCTTGCTCCCGGCTGAGTCCCGCAGAGGGAAAAGAGAGTGAGAGAGACCGAGGAAGGCAGAGAGGAAGAGAGCGGGAGGCAGGTCTTCCGGGTCCTAACGCCTTCGGTGAGACCTACGAATATCTGATCACCCTTGGACTAACCCATCCAGGGGAAACCGCACCGCGCTTCCTCGCAGCCGTACCGCTCAGACGAGCAGGGATGATTATTTTATAGCCTTCCCGTTTCCCCCACCCCTGTTTGGGGCATTGTAGAGGACGAGAGGGCTGGATATTTCATCTCATGGCTTTGGAAAAGAATACGGGGGCGGGGGGGGGTGGTACTGTGATGCCACCGTGTTCCTTAAAAAAATTCTCCTAAAGCAGCAGCAAGCCGTTTATTCGCTGCTAAAGGCTGCCGTGGAAAGGCATCTCCCACGCTCGAGTGCCGCTGCTGGTGGGCTCATTCATAAAGCCAGCATTGTAATTTGCAGACAATTGCTATTAAACGTGCCGGATGCCAAGAGGTGGCCAGGATGCAGTTCCAGCCATCGTGGGCAATGGGACAAGCCAGATCGAAGCTAGGAGTTCTCTAGAGAAAGAGAGAAACTTGGCATTGCCAACCCGAAATGTTCAAAAACAACAGGGGAATCGGAAACAGGAGCAATTGGCCGGAGGAATATTTGACTTCTTCTGCATTATAAAGGATGCACAATCTCTTGCCATCATGCCTCAGGGATGTAATCTTGCAGCCCTAGGATCCAGCAGTGTGTAATATCCAAACTGTTATCTCCACCAGTGTAACAAGAACTTCTTTGAATGGAGAAAGGGGGACGCTTGCAGACTGATTTAAATTCAGCGTCTTTACTGACAGGTGCAGTTGAATTCCAATCCTGAATGTCATTAAAATAAATCAAAACTTTCTATTCCATTGATGTCCCGAGAAATGAAATAGGGCAGCTGTTGGAATCCCTCTAGATGGACGGTAGTATCCATAATTCCCAGGCAACGCTACTTCAGTCTGGGTTGGCTGGGAATTATGAGAGTTGAAGTCCAAAGCAGTTCAGGGAGGGGAAGGTTGATGTCTGTGATAAAGCTGCACCCGCACCTTCCTGCTAAAAGGGAAAGGGGCAAACTCTACTTCTAAAGGACAGTGCCTGAAGCTGTCTGTTGCAGGCCCCTGCCTTTCAGGGCAGTGGCGGCACTGATGATTCAGAAGAAGTGATTCAGACTCCTGCCTCAGACTAGCAAACACATTCCCTGGGAAGGTAACATTAGGTGTAATAAGAGGGGGGGGGAGCGGGGGGGCGAGGCAGAAGGGAGGGAAGGAATCCTAATGGATCTGTTGCCTTGGCTTTCAAAAGGATAGCACTAAAAGAGTACACCTTCTGCTGGAGAAACATGAAGGAGCCCTGTGGTCCCTTTATGACCAACAAAGGCTTCAAGCCTGTGATACTTGGAAGGTTTGTGTTCAGGAGAATTCTGTAATATCTACTGAGAATAAAGATCTGTCCTGATCCAATTCTATTAAGACAGCCATTTTACCCAGAGCTCTCATTCCACTTTCCCTAGATGCATTGTGTTGTTGGTCCTGCATTGTGACAAAATGACATGGAGTTCAAATAAAACAACACATGGGTTGAGTTCCAGTTGCTCAGCTTCCCCATCCCAAAGGTCTTAAGGAGGACTTCCGGTGAGAATTCATGGCGAACTAGATGTCCCTGAAGGAGCAGGGACGGCAGTGTGGCAGAGATCAGCAGACAGACAGGCGAATTCTGGCTGGCACAGTCTTTCTGGATAGAGAAATCATGAGATCACCCACATGTACTCTGGACAGCTGCTCCTCGTGAGTAGACTGTAGGAACCGAGGGTTTTGTGGTCAACTTGTGAGTTGAGCAGTTGGGAATCGATGGATTTCATCCAAGCTCACAGCCATAATGTAGCCCATATGGACATAAAGTTCACCAAGCCTCATTTCTTAATCACTTCTGGAAATTACTTCTTAACTGCTTTTCAACTATTAGGAACCTTTGGGACAACAAGTTTTATAGCACTCACCAGGTGAGTTTCCTTCAATCCTTAGCAAAAGAAGTTTTAAATGCAAGTTTAATAACTTTTTTAAAATCTTTCTTTTTGGAATAAACAGTAAAAGGTTGATTAGAATGTTGATTCTGGAAAGTTATAAACGGACTAAGGGTCCAGATGGATTTGAAATAAGATTTTGAATGTAATTATAAGAATCCTTCCCATGGGAAAATGCTGTTGTTTTGAATTCCTAAAAAAAAAAACACATGGTAGGATGGGACTTTGAAGGTTGGACACTAGAGGGAACCAGAAGGAACTAAAAATTGTAATTAAAGGAGAAGAACACTTAAATTTGACTTACTAATACAGAATGGAGCAAAATACTTTAACATTGGGCTTATTGAAGGATATTTGTGAACAATGGACTCAGAAATTAATTTTAAGATTGCCTGCCATTATAGATAGACTGTGTTTAAAAGATGTTATGGAAAAGGAACAATTTTACCGGACAAGACTGAGACTGATTTGAAAGTGGATTTTAAAATGACAGGCTACAAGAATGATATGGAAAAAGATGCTACACTGGCTACACAAATGAAACCAGCTGATGTCTTCATAATTAAAAGGGACTTGGATAACTTCCCTATATTGGATTTACAAAAGAGACCTCTTAAAGTTTTGAAGGATTTTGTGGGAAGGGACAAAGAAAAAATGAAAATAAATCAAGTTCTAGGACATTATTTGAAGAGATTAAAGATCAAGATTGTTAAAAGTAAAAGGAAGGAATATAAAGTTGGTTTATTTGATCAAGGTTAAAATAGATATGTTGTTATCTCTGGTAACCCCTAATGGACCTTTGCTGACCAGGACTGAATGACGAGGTTTTAAGGATTTGTTTATAGATAAGAGATGGGATGTGGGAAGAAGAGATCATTTGTTGTATTTTAAGAGAGGGTGGTAAGTTACTAAAATTGTTTATACTTGTTGCGATGAAGAGGGAAGTCATATATATATATATATATATATATATATATATATATTTATATTTATATTTGTGTGTATATATATATATGTACTGTGTGTGTATATATATATATATACTGTATATATATATATATATATATATATATACTGTATATATATATATATATACTGTATATGTGTATATATATATATATATATATATATATATATATATCTTTACTATATTCTTATGTTTTCTTTCTTTTCTTTCTTTTCTATTTTTTATTTTTATTCTTTTATTTTTTTTAGTTTGTATTAGTTTTTATCTTTTTATATCTTTTTAACTGTAATTCATGTTTAATAAAATTATTATTAATTTTTTTTAAAAGGTCTTAAGGGGAACTGTTGCCTAGAAGAGCATCAAGGAATACTGAGGACAGAGTAATGCAGGTTCATATGGGCAGTCCTTACCTAGGTGTAAAGGGAAGGCAAGAATAAAGAGGCCTCAGGGCCAAGGAGATCAGCACCATTCCCAGCATTGCCATCTGCTGACATTGATTTTATTTTTATTTCTTTTAAAACAGAGCTCCCAATAACAGGGTTTTTTGAGCTGTCTGCAATCAATTAGAACATTAAAAAAAACTATATTAAAAACTATCCAAATTCACATAGAGGACAGCACAAAAGATAGGTTTTTTAAAAAGTCAAGAGCAGCAATAATGAGAGCAATGGATATAGCATAGCAACTAAATCCTGAAGTTCTAAAACACCAAAATGGTAGACGGATCCCTCCATGGATTGTCCTCTGCTGGCACTTTTTTTTTTCTGATTAAGAAAGCCTCTCCCGCTTTAGAGTTCAAGGGCACCCCATATTTGGGGCTGGGAGGCATTCTTGAACATGTAACATGTAGGGGGAACAATCACAAAGCTGAACATTTTAGTTGCTTAAGTCTGTGCATGACACATGCACCAGACAATTGTGTGCATTTGGAAGCCAACGTTGGCTGCAGTTCTCCATATCTTCAATGGCAAATTCATGGCTTGCTAACATGTGAGTAGTGAAATAATGACTGCACAGCTGCCCTGTCCATATTTATTTCTTCTTCTGTTTTTTCTCCTTAGATGAGGGTAATCTCCGGCCCTATTGTTCTTCAAGGCTCATCTGTGTCAATTTTATAGATATATTGAAAAGTCCCTCTTGGCTCCTTGCCCTTCAGAAGCCACTTCAGCCAACCTGTCCACCACTAAGAAGCACAGGGATTATGAGCAATATAGAAAAATGGGTATGAGCCAAAGCGCAGGAGCCAAATTACATTTTACCAGAAAACCCCAGAGTTCTCAGACAGTGTGACATTGGCCATCCTGGTTGGGAATTCTGGGGTTTGTAGTCCCAAAATACCTGGAAGGTATCAAGAATTGTGCTCTTGGGTCATGAATACAGGGAGAAGAACAAGCATGATCTCCAAATAGGTAATAGCTATTATTTCATGATTCAAAGGATGCTTTGCAACCTAGAATGCCCCATTTGTGGTGGCTGATCATGCAGCCCTGACATAGCAGAAGAAGGTCAGAAGAAATGCAGATAAGGGAAGTACAACACTGATGGGTGTACAGCTAGTTATATCTCTGCAGTTGTAAAATGCTGAGTATTCCCATTTATCTGTTCAGCCATGGAGAAGACAGAACTTCATAAATGTTACCATTGGTTTCCACTTTCTGTTGAACAGATTTGTGAAAATCTGCATTAATATATCCTACTTTTGGCAGGCTGGGGGAAGGGGGAGCAAGGGTTTGCACCTGATCCATCCAGAAAGCTCATAGAGAATGGGAGAAAAGCTCTAAGTGAGCTGGTTAATAAAACTAGGTATAAAAACTAAGTTAATGTCCAAGAGGTAACTGTCTGGGATTGACTATATGTTGCTCTAAGTTCAGCATTATCAGAGAAGCTGGAATTCCACAGCTGGAGGACAAGTTGCCCGCCCATGCCCTAGCCTTTTAGTTGACATTTTTGGGTGGTGGACATGAACCCCATCTGGATTTTGCTTATTGCCAGTCCTTTCATGGGACACATTTTCCAATTCCTTCCAGTTGAGTTACTACAGAGCCAGGCTGTGTAAGAGAGATAGATGTAGTGACATAACTCCCAAACTGACAGTGAATGGATATGTTAACTGTCCTCTTGAGAAAGTGACCTCTTCTTGTACACTAGAAAGGATTAGGAGAATTAGAAATGAGAAACATTGACCTGCAACAGTGCCTACTAAGGGTCAATGTGATGTCATTGTGGAGACCTGGGAAATTAAAAAAAGCAATTTAAACACATCTCATGAAAATATCCTTAGAAAGAATTCAGGGTGATTCCAGGTAGCACAGATATTTGAAACATGAGAAACATGACCTGGTTTCATTTATTGTTATCAAACTTTCCCACTTTTCCCAGCATTCGACTTCTCTTTTCCTCAGGAACAAGAACAGCTCACCTTTGAAGACATTTAGGCTCTTCTATCAGCTTTACAAGTAATCTGTTCCGTAAGTGAATTTATCCTGCCATTGGCTGCCTTGCCCAAACAGCCATCCGTTTTAGCTTGGTTGCTGTTTCCTCTTTGCTGGGGCAGAAGAGGAATGGCTCCTGGCTGTGGAGTTAGCTTCAAAGTTAGCAATCAATAATGGTTGTTTTGGTATCTTTTTCAAGAGCAATGGGTGTTAGAAACTTGGTAGAGATCTAACCTTATTCCCCCAAAGTGGAATGAATGTTATCATTCTTGTCCTCATGCTATTCCAGACTGTGGCATGTTTCATTTCCCCATCTCTTGGATCCAGGCTAGAGTATTTTCAGTTTCATGATGGGTGGGGCCACAAGCATTACCTATGCGATACCTAAACATATGCGCAAAAGATTGTGATAGGGGATAGGCATCACCACAGCTGCCCTCAGATTATTACATTAGAACACAAGCTTCACATCAGGTTTATGGGTGATACTTTCAAGATGCTTATACTGTACTTCACGTATTTACAATAAATGTGATCATAATGTGTGGAATTCAACATCAGATTTGGAAAGATCCCTAAGACTATAATCCTGGCAGCAGCCCCATTGAATGAAAAGATCCTAACTTCCAAGAATGGAAGTTATAGCTGAATTCAGCGGGATTCACTTCTGAGTCTTGCTAATGAGGCTGTTTGCTAAACAGATATGCCAATAAATCAGTGGTGACAACACACAGCAAAATACTGTGATACTGATAACACAAAGGACCCCAAAGCACCATGGCAGAATAAGGACACTGGAAACAAAGAGGAACAGCAGCAGGGAATTGCTTTGTATTTTCATGATGGTTTGGTTGTGAACTGCCCAGAGTTCTCCTTGTGGAGAAGATGGGTGGTAATATAAATCCAATAAATAAATAATAAATGAATAAATAAATTGCAAAGGATAAAGTAGTTTAATATCTAAATCCAAGGCCCATCGCAGTCCTTTAGTCTTATCTTTTTCAAAACCACACTTAAGCATAGCTCTCCTAAAAGCTTAACATTTGCCTGTATTACCCTAAGCACCTTATTAAACGAAAGTAGTCTTGAATCTTGAGTGTGTTTCGAAGCAAGCTTCTAAAAAGCCCTATTACATACTTCCTATTTCAATTCTATTCAAGATTTAATTATGACTTAAGATTTTCATGGCGATTTTAGGTCCTAATGCTTATGGCATGTGTATTGCTCACAACACGACTGCCTACTTGAAAAGGCCCTAAAGAATGGAGAAACTAACATTTATTTAATAGTTTCTAAAACTCTGCTCACCATAGGGCCTCTTGCTTCCTAAAATGTATTTAGAATGTGGCCAGCAAACAATAGCTGGCTTTAACAGATGGCATTTTAGCTTTGCCTTGCTACAAATAATCAGTAATACAAGCTATCAGTTACTAATAAGCATTGTTTTCCTTTGCCTCTGTGTGTGTGTGTGTTGATGGAGAAATCCTCTGATTGCAGTCAAGAAAGCAGGCTGGCAATTGATCACAAATCACAGTATGAAAGAAATATTTGCTCAATTTTCAAGTGGAAAACTCTAGGCTGAGTTTAGATTGTTCAATGACCATCAGGGAGTCCCTGACGGTCAGTAAGTCAGATTACATATAGAAAGAGAGAAAGAGAATGAGAGAGAGAGAGAGAGAGAGAGAGAGAGAGAGAGAGAGAGAGAGAGAGAGATCTTTTCTTGGAGGTTCAGGCAGAATTAATTAAATGAAGAGTCTTTCACCAGGCTTATTCGTCCAGTTGCCTACAACTCATTTTGTTAAGATGTAGCTTGACCGCAGTTTTCGTGCAATGGGTTACATATAAGCAGCTTCCTCTGCAAACTGTCTGGAGAAATTGTAAAGGTTACACAGAATATGATGGCTGAATGACTATCTGGCTGTACTGCAGGGAATGTATTTGGCCATTGTTGAAATACGTAGCCTCCAGTTTGTTTGTTTCTTTGTTTATTCGATTTATGTAGCTGCCCATCTCAAACCAGTGACTCTGGGCGGCTAACAACCACAAAAACAGTTGAACAATTAAAACAGTACAAAAAACATTAAATACAAATAGCAGCCAAGAGATATTACAGGATACACATTAATATCAACATCCTGGTGTTTATATTTACAGTTGTAAAAGGCTTTGGATCTGAGAAAGAATTATTTGTTCTCTGTAACTCCCTTGCAGGTGGTTGGCTAATTCATGGAGGCAGAGCAGGATCCTGTATCTTACCCTTCTCTTTACATCATGAGCATTCAGTTCTTCCCTCAATCTATAGGTATTTTCTGGATATCTGAAAAAGAACCAAACTAACTGCAGTTGTGTCAGATGATCCACACCATCAAAAACCTTCATGTGTTGCATGTGTGAAAAGGGCTCAAACTCCCTCTGAAGATTTTTCTCTGCCTTTTTCCTCCAGAGGGATGGAGGTGGGGCCTACTAAGAGGACCTTTCTGTGTGCCACCTTATTAATGTAATTAACCTTATTTAACCTGATGCTCTTCAAATGAGTTGAACTTGCAATCTTATATTCCCCAGCCACCATGGCCTGGTCAGAGATACATGGCAGTTGAAATCCAAGATATTGGGAGCACAACAGATTGGGGAAGGTGAGGCTCCAGACCTTTATTGACAACAATGAGGATAGATCATGATAACTGCTTTGGAAATGTTTATATCTCTTGGTTAATTTTATTAGACCTTTATGTCTTTTATTGTGCTTTGCTATCTTATATTACTGAGGGTAAGATCAAACCAGTCCATACTCCAGGAAATCAAGCCAGACTGCTCACTTGAGGGAATGATATTAAAGGCAAAACTGAAGTACTTTGGCCACTTAATGAGAAGACAGGATACCCTGGAGAAGAAGCTGATGCTAGGGAAAGTGGAAGGCAAAAGGAAGAGGGGCCGACCAAGGGCAAGATGGATGGATGATATTCTGGAGGTGACGGACTCGACCATGGGGGAGCTGGGGATGGCGACGGCCGACAGGAAGCTCTGGCGTGGGCTGGTCCATAAAGTCATGAAGAGTCGGAAGCAACTGAATGAATAAATAACAACAACAAAAAGCTATTATTTTAGTCAAATTTATTTTGTATTTAATATGCGAACTATATAGCGATATATAGTTGGTGGTGCCATGAAGCCCGCCCTATTATTAACATCTATTCCACTTGGATTTTATATTCATTTTATTGATGTTGTAATTTTATATTCATGTTTTTAATTTGTTTTATTGTGAACCGCCCAGAGTCCCCCAGTTGGGGGAGATGGGCGGTAATACAAATTTAAATAATAAATAAATATAATATAATATGCCTGGTAAAAATAAAATATATATGGAAAGACAGGATGTATAAGTAGATTAAATAAATTATTATTTGTACAGGTTTAGTTATAAATAGATTCAGCTGAAATCCACTGGGCTTGCTTTCAGTGGAAATATATTTAAGTTGGGATGATCGTTTTCAGCAGAAGTCCACAAAATGGTATATCTCATCTGCCTTTATTGTAGTTCTCAAGGCAGTTAATCTTTGGTTGTCTGTTTTCTCTATCTGATTTCCATAGCAGTGATCAAAATCCAAGGTCTGGTGTATTCAATCACAGAATGCTGATTAAATTAATTAACCCCCCTTCCTGCAAAAAATCTATCCCAAATGCCTGGTTTGCATTTATATCAAGATAGATTGCTTCAGAAGTGAAGTATGTGGAGAGATTTTTGAATTAGAGTCAGGGATAACTAATACTGATATATCTTCCAGATTCTGCAAACAACTGAGGAAAAAAAATGGGTTATTCTAGGTTTGAAGAACTGACTTAAGTAATGGCTCTAAAAACTGATTTCCAGTTTTTTTAAAATATCCCATAATGAATCACTGTTCTTTCCACCCTTTCAGTGGAGGACAACAGCAAAGTATGCTTGACGTATCTTGGTATAAGGCAGATAAACTTTTGGGGAATAAACATCTGGAATGGTCTAGGAGCTTTTCCTTAACATTCTTCTGATCTGAGAAATCAGGGCTGGCTGTTGTCATGGCCTGCAACAGAGAATGTGTCATTCACAACAGCAGAGAATGATCCTTCTAGAACTCTGGAAACAATTTAAACTAAATCAAGCAAAGTTCAATTGAAAGTATTTAATGCCACATTATTAAAAGCAACAGATTTTGACTACGTAACTTCATACATCCTGTCTCTCCACAGTTAATGTGATTTTTTTTCAAAAGTCCAGACTTGGGCAATATATTTCTTAGGCCAACTCTAGTTACAAAATCGTATGAAATTTTTTGATGGTATAATGATTAATAAGCGAGGGGGAGGAAAAATGGAAAGCTGAGGAAAGACTGGATTATTTATTTATTTATTTATTTATTTATTTTATTAAATTTATTTAATAAATTTATATTTTATTAAATTTATATTTTATTAAATTTTATTAATACCATAATAAACTTGTTTAAGATGCCATAAGATTCATTTTAATTTTGACCACAACAAACTGTTGAGGCTACTACTATGAAAATGTGGTTGAAATGTTCCTTGACTTAATTTCCAGAAACAAAATACAGTATAGTGACCACAGATTTAATGATATTGGGTTTACACTAATTTAATTGCCTAATTTATTAAACCTGGCCATATTTTCTACTGGCAATTCGGTCTTTCACAAGAACATCCATATTTCTGGTACTCTCTATGGAACTGGACATGTTCTTCTATCAAGTTCCATACAGCCTTGCTCAACCAGGAGTCAGCCAGATATGTAGAGGTAACTGCTAGGAATTGTCACCTGAAGTCATCTGGATAGCATCAACTAAAGCAAGGTTGTCCTACCGAAAGCACTACAAAAGGTGGGTAGAAACTGGTTACTTTCTGCTGAGGATGCTGCCACCATGTGGCTTCTGGTTATGTTTCTATACTAATGGTTTTGTTATTTCATTGGTCCAAAACCTGCCACTTTCAGGTATCATTGACTGTAGTCAGTTTCCTTTTTGGATTGGGGATAAATTGAGGAACACCACTGCTTCGTGGGCTGCATTAGTTGCCAGTGTGTTTCCAGGTGCAATTCAAGGTGCTGGTTGTCATCTTTAAAGTCCTTCATGGCTTGGGACCGGGTTACCTGAGATACCGCCTCCTCCCAGTTGTTTCTACCCATCCAATCTGATCTAGCAGGATGGGCATGCTCCGGGTCCCGTCAACCAAGGAATGTGGGCCTCTGGAACATCCTCCCTCCTGAGATTAGGATGGCCCCGACCCTTTTGGCCTTTTGGAAGGCCTTGAAGACCTGGTTATGTGCCCAGGCCTGGGATCCCAAGTGTGTGAAGGGCCATGTTTCCTGGTTATGCTAACACCTACAGATTGTAATATTTCTTGGCTGCTATATGTATTTAATTTTTCTTTTGTATTGTGTTTTTAATTGGTCTAATTGATTTTATGATTGTTCGCCACCCAGAGTCACTTGTTTGAGATGGGCGGCTATACAAATTGAATGAATGAATGAATGAATGAATGAATGAATGAATGAATGAATGAATGGCATAAAAACCTTCTGGTCGCAGAAAAATGAAAGAGTTTTCAAAAGAGCAATTTTTTGTTTTTGAACATCCTGATCATGAACTCTTCCAATATTTATTTGAGCTATCAATGTAACATCAGTGAGTTTCTGGTTTATTAATAGAATTAGCATGATAGCAATAGTCAAGCAGCTCTTTTCAGCCAATGGAGGAAATCCAGTATCACAGCACACCATAAGTGGCTATCAAGTATCCGTTTAAAAACCTCTAATTCAAGGTAATGTATAACCAGACCAATGCTACATGAAACAATACTGAGAACAATTATACCATCAACAAAACACTTCAAAATGCAAGATCCTTAAAAGCCTTCATGAAACAGAAGTTATGAACAATTTCTTTGCAAAAGAGCAAGAGAAAATAAACGTTCCTTATCTTTTTGAGAAAATGGGGGGCATCTTTAAAAGACATCTTTTTTTAATGACATTTTTAATGACATCTAGCTGCCATTAAATAGAAAGAGCCAAATTATTTGACTTCAAGAAATAGGCCTTAAAATACAAAGTGCCTTTTGGACTGCAAAAGATGCAGATGTTTACCGATACATTGGTATTTACATGCTGTGAAATCAGTCTTCCCCAGGCCAAGATGTGTTTGACAGCAAGTCCCATCAAGTTGGGAAGGCACTTTAAGCTGAAATATTCATAGTTGCAACAGCTAGCAGAAGCCTGTTTTATTTTCTAACTCACAGATGCAGTAAATTCTGTTGGCATAGCTTAAGGAGGAGAAACTAATTGCAGAATTTGCTTTGTAAGAGGCCTATTATCCATATGATGGCTGGGATGCATTGTTTAGTCAGACTGAATCTGAAAAAACCTAAATAAATTATTTCTATATTGGGGGAAAAATTAAAATCTTCTAATTTTATTTTGAATGATGGATATTTTTTAAGATAACGAAGTCTGAGTTAAGAGGCATTTTAAAAGAAACCAAAAATGAAGAACGTTGTTAAACGTCATAGCAATTAAAAATAGATTTCTGCTAAATATAACTTTCTGAAGCCACCTCTCTTCTGGAATAGCACTAAGCATGAGAAACTTTATTGCTGGCAGAAAACTAAATATAGGATGCGTATAAACTGTCAGACTGGGGAATAGAAAATCTGTGCAACTTCTGTCTATTTTCATGTCTGTCTGGGAACCGAAGCAATTCCAATTTAAATGAAAAGGGACAGGCAGAAACTGTGGAAAGCCAACATAGTGTAGAATGCTGGAGAACAGGAATGATCAGGACCATCCCCACCAGTAGCTAGAATTAGGGAATCACCTTAGGCATCTGATTCTGAGGAATAGCCATGACAGCCCTGTATCCATTTCTCCTCAACTCCAGTGAAGGATCCTGTTCTACTGATAGTGTTGAAATTTATTTATTTATTTATTTATTTCGTGTCCAGGGTCTGGTGTTAGAAGGATTAGCCGGTGCAATTCACCGTTTCCACGCCCGATTGTATTATTGTTTTGACAATCTTCGGCGAGGCTCCTTCTGTGTACCCCAGTGTTGAAATAAAATCTCCTTATATAATTGGAATCAACAAACAGCCTTCTTGATTTGTACCTCAGGAGCAAAATGTCTTGGATCACCCCTGGGAGGTGGCCAGCACTGTAGTAGAACCAGGGCTCCAGGACAAAGAACTGGCTTTTCTTAACGGCTGGGGTTATGCCATCATCTCCCACCCTGCTGAAGTTTTCCTGTTACTTCTAAGCTTACTTATGAGGAATATTCATAGCTGGCAGCAGGGAGAAGAATCCAAATTGCTTTTCCCAGTCACATGATATTGTAATGAGATATCCCTTTTGTAATACAAAATTATGGATTTTGTCTCTCTGTTTCTCATTTTCATGAATTATTTCTCTTACAAAGTTGGAGAAGGGAGGGTAGTACTTGTACATGTGTGTGCTGGGCTGAATTCTCCTCAGAATATTACTATGAGGGCTGTTACAGTGAACAACTGCTCTTCAGAATGTACCATTCCAGTTCTGAGATTTCTCTGCATAGTTCTCTCCAGTAGATATGGTATTGGTGATTATAACTTTTGCTTTTTGCAAACATATTAGAGAGAACTATGCAACCTGATGAAATAATTTCTTAAGGACAAACAAGACTGTATCTACACAGAGATGTCCCAGAAGTCCTGAACTACTTCCCCAAATACACACAAATACAGGCAACCCAATCTGTCCCATTGCTTTACGCACTGGCACCATCACAGCTGGACTATCAGGTTTCATAGATTCTGTACTCAGACCTTATGTCACTAGCACTCCCAGATGCATAAGATACACCACAGAGTTCCTAAGAAGACAGAACTCCATGGACAATCTCTTTAACAACACCATTTTAGCCATTATGGATGTTAATACACCAATATCCCCCCCAACATTGACTTCAAGCCATTAAGAACATCATCACAGCACACCTTGCCACCAGATTGTGCAACTTTGTACATACCCATTACTACTTCACCTTTGGCAATAATATATACCTACAATCAGTGGCAAAGCCATAGGCACAGCTATGGCTCCACAATATGCCCATGTCTTCATGGCTGGCCTGGAGCAATGCTTTCTCAACTCTTACCCACTTAAAGCTCCTCCTTTACTTGAAATCCATTAATGACATTTTCATCATCTGGACCCATGGAAATTAAATGAATCTCTCCTCAAATTCCATCATGACTTCGCAACTTCCACCATCAACCTCAGCCTCAACCTATTCATAGAACAAGTCCACTTCCTTGATGTCACAGTAAAACTACACAGTGGACACATAGACACCACGTTATACAGGAAACCTACAGATTGTCATGCACATCTACATGCCTCCAGCTCCTGTCTGGATTACACCACCAAATTTACCACCTGTAACCAGGCCCTGTGCTACAGCTGCATTTGTTCTGACCTACGAGACAGAGATTATCAACTGATGGAATTAAACCAGGCATTCAGGAGACTGAACTACCCACTCAACAAGTTCGATAGACAAATCAATAGAGCCAGATAAGTTCTCAGAGAGGATATATTAAAGGAAAAGCCTCAAAAACAGAACAATAGAATACCACTGGTATTACCCACAGCTCACAGCTCAAACCACTCAAACCCATTATTAATAAGCTACAGCATATTGGACAATGACTCTGCACTTTCTTAGGCATTGGATCACAGCCTACAGTATATGGCAGGCTATATAGACTTGCTGTCTGAGATTTCGGATTCACTCTTCCTAACAGGAAGGTTGGATCTGGGGGCAAGAGCCATGTATATTAGCAAAAGGAAGGTAATGTTATATTTTAGTTGATTGGGGGAACAGTGCTTTAATTAAGCCCATCACAAAACCATAACACTGTGAATATCAGCATGCCTAATTTCAGAACATTACTGATCCACAAAACTTTGTATAGTGTCTCTAGTATGAAATTGGATTTAGCAATCAGATTCCCACTTTTTGACTGAGAAACCAAAAATGTCTCTGCTATGCCAAGCTAGATTAAATTTAGCTTGATTTAAAGGTGAGGAGAAAGAAAGAAAGAAAGAAAGAAAGAAAGAAAGAAAGAAAGAAAGAAAGAAAGAAAGAAAGAAAGAAAGAAAGAAAAACAGTTTTAGCAATAGAATGTAATATTTCCACAGTTGCCTTCAAGGTGGTAGCCAAAGTTTTTATTTTTCACTAAAGTCTGAGGAGAAGTAGAAACCTTACTTCCCACACTGACATACTTTCTATAATCCCATTCATATTTACTATACCTCCCTGAGTACAATGAAACTTACTTCTCAGTATGTGTATATACTGTATATGTATATGTGTAAAGGTAAAGGTTCCCCCACACAGTCGGGTCTGACTCTAGGGGCTGGTGCTCATCTCCGTTAGCCGAAGAGCCAGCTTTGTCCAAAGATGCTTCCATGGTCATGTGGCCAGCATGACGCGTGCAAAATGCTGTTACCTTTCCACCGAAGTGGTACCTATTTATCTACTTGCATGCTTTCGAATTGCTAGATTGGCAAGAGCTGGGGCGAGAGCGGGAGCTCACTCCGTCATGCAGGGCTAGGGTCTCGAACCTCCAAACCTGTGACCTTCTGATTGACAAGCCTGGCATCTTAACCACTGAGCCACCGCGCCCCCTTTATGTATATGTATATGTATATGATTATATTGCACAATTAGATGGTTGAACACAGGCAAAATACAAAATACTAGTCTCCTATTATGTCTTCTCATTGTAATGTCAGGCTTTTGTACAAGTGTGTGTGTGTACATCTCAGAATCAAGCCATTGATCCAACTATCCTCTGACCAATATCACAGACGAAGTTTTCTCTCCCTGCCGATTTTTTAAAACCAATTTCTCCAGCTTCCAAATATGTTGGGATGACAACTTTAACCAAACTGAAAAGAGAGCCAGTTTGGTCTAGTGGTTAAGGTGCTGGGCTAGAAACCAGGAGTCCCGCCTCAGGCATGAAAGCCGGCTGGGTGACCTTGGGCCAGTCACTCTCTCTCAGCCCAACTCACCTCACAGGGTTGCTGTTGTGGGGAAAATAGGAGGAGGAAGGAGTATTAGGTATGTTCACCGCCTTGAGTTATTTATAAAAATAATAAAGGCGGGATAAAAATTAAATAAATAAATAAATTTGGGAACTGTGGTCCCAACACAGATGCAGGCTACCATGTTGCGGAAAGCTGTTTTAAGTGGAGATTGTATGATTTGGACCAGAAAGCTCTTGCATGCAAAGCATGTATTCTCCAAATGAGGAAAATATTTCCATAACATTTCTTACCCAACAGATAATATTTCTAATGGAAATGTCATCCAATGAGATAACTATTTATCTAAAAGAGAAAATGTGACATTTATTGAGAACATCATTTGTGCCAGGAGGTGTTATAAAATATATCTCATCTTTCCCCAGAGGTGATTAATATTCCTGGAAGAAAACCTGTAGGATGTTTGAAAGTTGCATAGACCATACATGTTCTGTATAGTTCCTCACCTGATGTTGTATAGATCCCTTGAAAGTAAGGTTTCTTAAATAAGAAGGTCCTGAGAGATCTTGGCACAAAAGGGCTTCTGAACTAACCAGAATTTAGACTGTAAACTCCTTGGGGCTTTATTGCTTACATTACATTGTAGACTGTGAGGTACAAAGAGGATTATTTATTTATTTATATTTCAAATTTAGTCACTGCCCGTCTCACTCAAAGAGCGACTCATAATTTCACAATGAATGCAGACACCCAGGAGTCTCCGGGTTCAAATAGCATCTATACATTGAAACTGCCTTCTCTCAATTCATATATTTTACAACTTTTGAAAGCCCTAAAAATGAAATGAAGCAAAGCCTTCATATGTTTCCTTCTTTATCTGATACTTGAAGAAAGAAACACCAAAAAAAGAAAAAAAAGTGTTCCTACTGAAATTCAACCCCATTTTCATATCACAAATGGAGTTCAGATAGCATGAACTCTTCCAAATTCCATTGAAGAATTTAGCCTGGTAGAGACATGTCTCAAACATAAAGTCACATCTTTTTCTCCCCGTTTCATTTTTTCTGGGTTCTAACTCTCCTGGCTAATGAAAAGTTCTTGGAGATTCAAGAGCTTGCAATTATTTGTGAACCATCCAGTCACCTAATAAAGGGATTGTTTTTAAGGAATATATACTTTTTTCCACAATGATCAGATCAGTACTATTGTACATATGTGTGAGCATGTCTGTACTTTACAAAATTTACTACAAAATTGAAATCTTAAGGGACCTCATATGATATAGGTTCAGTCCACTGCCAGCAGCAAAATCTTCTCCGGTGTTATCCGTATCAAAGAATTGCAAACTCTTGTGTGATGAACCCTTTTGGAAATATTGTTGGAAATGCATCTCAAGCCATTTTTCAATGAGTTTTCTATTACCTTTGAATCACATAAACTACTCACGCCAAATGTTGTCTAACCTATTCTTAGTACCAAATTACATCATTAGTAAAACAATATGCTGCTAATTGCTTGGTGGACAGTGGATGGCAGAGGGATCGAAAGTCTAATTGCTTCCCCAGATAATGGGCAGAGGAAGGAAGGAAGGAAGGAAGGAAGGAAGGAAGGAAGGAAGGAAGGAAGGAAGGAGCAATAAAAATAAATGCAGACCACTTAATATAGGAATAGACAGGACACAGGACCTCTTTATTTTAATACAGCCTTTCTCAACCTTTTGACCCTAGAGGAACCCTTGAAATGTTTCAGGCCTCGGGGAACCCCTGCACATTCAGGCTCAAATTTAGGCCACAAGTTACAAAATTATTATATTTGTTTCATGTGTAGGCCTGTATGTGTAGGCATTAACTGATGGAGTCTTGAAGGTTAATAAAAGAACTCTAAGCAGCTAACAACAATCTTGCAGAGTAGAAGCGTGAACCAGCAGGGAACTTGCACTTTAAGCTTAATTGCGTTCAGAAATAAATTCAGTCTTCACACATTAGTTAAATAAAGAAAAAATAGAGATAGCTTACATTTATTCAGTAGATCTGGATACGAGTAGATTCATAGTAGATCTGCGTGCAAGCAAGATGGAATGGACAAGAGCTGCATGGTGCAGCCCTCTTGCTTGCAGGTGTGCCCAAAGCATAATAGAGAATGAGAATCCCCAAACCTAGAAGAAGGAGGAAGAGGAAATCAGGTGACCAAGGTAACATCCCACAAGCACAGTAGAGATGTGTTTACTAGAAAGACCCCCCATTAGGCTTATGAGACAATGCTGAGTTGATTCCTGATAATCCCAATATTAACAGTGTTCTTAAACTTAAAATAAAGAATGAAATTTACCTCTTTAATGTGAAGTTGCCCGAATTTGAAATAATTTTTTTAATAAATCATGATCTCGCAGGGAACCCCTGGTGACCTCTCATGGAATGTTTTTAAAACAGCATGCACAGTATGTGTTTGGAAGGGGTTAGGGATCTAGACTGTAAGTTTGACAGAAGGATTAGCCCCTTTCCTTCAGCATTTTTCCATTAATAGCCCTCTTCCAATCTGCTATTTGTCTTGCCAGAAAATCATATATGCACATTTTTCTTAGCAGAGCAGGTTGCAGCCTTGGCTTGCGATCTTCACCTCTAAACAAGTGAAACGGCAACTGGTTAGGTCCTGTCCATGTCACAGACCCATTCAGAGTCACCCCTCCTTCTCCTTCCCAAGAGTATCAAATCTAAAGATGGAGAAAATCCTACCTCTGATACAGCTTCATTACTGGTAGAATGTTGTCTGTTTTGGACAAGCCAGAGTTTAAATATGCATAGATCATATCCACAGTTTCCAGAAGCAGTTTGGAATGTGGTAGCATTTTGGAACATGCCTATAATGTCCTTTGCTACAGTACATTGCCTCCACACATCCTCTTTTCAAGGTACCAGTAGCTCTTTGAACTGACAAAACACAAGCATACCTTTGTGTTTGCATTGTGTACAATTGCAGGCTTGACAGAGAAATGTTATGGCCTGGTTCAGCCATGAAATGGTTCTGTGTCTGAAGGATCTGTATGCTTAGATCTATTTTTCTAATAGTGCATAGCTTTGGCAAACAAAGAACAACAAACAACAACAAAGCTAAATGTAAAAAAAATGTAAATGATACAAAACTGGCAATCCAAGAAGGCTTGCAGATACTGTGCAATACTAATCAAGGAATCAGAGTTGTCTTACCGGTTTGAATGGATACATCTAAAGGTAAAGGTTTTCCCCTGCACAGTCATGTCCGACTCTAGGGGCCGGTGCTCATCTCTGTTTGTTAGCCGAAGAGCCAGCGTTGTCCGAAGATGCTTCCACGGTCATGTGGCTGCATGACGCACACGGAACGCTGTTACCTACCCACCGAAGTGGTACCTATTTATCTACTTGCATTTGCATGCTTTCGAATTGCTAGGTTGGCAAGAGCTGGAGCTAGTGCGGGAGCTCACTCCGCATGCAGAGCTAGGGATTCGAACCTCCGAACTTGCGATCTTCCAATCGACAAGCCTGGCGTCTTACCCGCTGAGCCATCGCATCCCTTAGATACATCTAAAGGAGGTAATTTACATGATAATTTCAAAGCAAAAAATCCAGTTAACTGCATGGACATAACAAAATCCTGGCTATAACATTCTTGGGTGAGGGAGAAAGAGTATAACATCAGAACCATTTTCTGATTTGCAGCAACAGTGGGACTGGAGAGTGTGATGCAGCTCAAAGTCCAGCTAGAAAGAACTCCATCACCACCATCCCCCCCAAAAACCTGATTTTTTTCATTGACTTGATTCCTGGTTTATCTTCAAAAGTTACATGTCAGATTGCTAAATCTGGTCTCTACGCAACTATCTACTTAAAATAAATACACATGCTCAAAAAGTCTTGAAATGGTTTTAACTCGGCCTCTCGTAATGCACATGCACAGCTACACCTGCGGAACCATTGTTGGTTTTGTCGAATGAGCAAACAAGTTGATACACAATTAGGGTTGTGAACACTTCAAAAATGATAGGGGAAAAGCGCTTTGGACCTCACATGAGCACAGCACCTCTGCAGTTTGTTAAAGCAGACCAGCTTTTCAGGCCCCCATGCAGTTGCATTAATTGTATTGATCCCCATTAACTTTAAGAGTTAGGTTAACTTTGATGAGTGGATTTCTTCAAACAGCATCTTTTTTTCAGGCTCATATAGAAGCCTGTAAAAAGCTGGACTACTTCACTGAACAGCTGAGAGAGATGCTGCATGAGCATTTGGGCTAAGTCCAAAGTAGTTCTCTGGAATCATTTTCACCCCCTGCCCTATTCACCACATTGTTGTTGTTGTTGTTGTTCAGTCGTTTAGTCATGTCCGACTCTTTGTGACCTCATGGACCATAGCACGCCAGGCCTTCCTGTCCTCCACTGTTTCCCGGAGTTTACTCAAATTCATGTTCATTACATCGGTGATGCTATCTAACCAACTCATCCTCTCCCGTCCCCTTCTCCTTTTGCCTTCAGTCTTTCCCAGCATCAGGGTCTTTTCCAGTGAGTCCTCTCTTCGCATTAGGTGGCCAAAGTATTTGAGCTTCAGCTTCAGCATCTGTCCTTCCAATGAGCAGTCAGGGTTGATTTCCTTTAGGATTGACTGATTTGACCTCCTTGCAGTCCAAGGGACTCTCAAGAGTCTTCTCCAGCACCACAGTTCGAAAGCATCAATTCTTCGGCGCTCAGCCTTCCTTATGGTCCAACTCTCACAGCCATACATTACTACTGGGAAAACCATAGCTTTAAATTCACCACATAGGTAAATCTAAATGGTAAATGTGACAAATCCAAAGAATTTAACTGGGATGTGGAACATCATGGGAAAAGGAAATAAATGCCTTGCTCGGTTAAAAGTACAGCAGTCTTCTGATTCTTTGGATACAAATCACACTATTTTTAACTGGGTTTTCACTTATTGGACTGCTGGTTTAATTGACACAGATTTTTATTAGGCCATTGATTTTGTTGTTTAGGCATCAATTTATTACAAATATTAATAATATTTCTGCATGAATGGGTATCCAGAGCTGTATCCAGTGTAGTTAATTAAAATATAATTATCTATATGTCTATTGAATTAGCAATAAAAGTAATAACTCATAAAAATGCAAAAATATTATCAGGGTATAAGGCTTATGAGCTTCAAACAAACAAACAAACAAACAAGAATTGCAGTGCCCCTAGTTCTAAGATGCTAAATTACTATTGCAGTAAAGTCTATAGGATTTTCCATTACTGTACACAGAACGGGGCTCAGTAAAGTCTTCTTACCAAGTTCTAGAGAAGAATAGATGTTCACATAAACCATAAGGACCAGCTGGCACTGGACCTGGTCCATTGTCCATTCTTGGGCAGCTACTAAGGACCCAATGCTCTAGGACAGGAATACAATCTCTGTAGGCTGAAGGGCTGCACCAGGTCTTGTGTTAGGGCAGGGGTGGGCAACGTCAGGCCCGTGAGCCGTATACGGCCCACAGGGCTCCCGCCTAAGGCCCGCGGGGCTCCCGCCTGCAAACCCTGCCCCTTCCACGTGATTGGCTCCCACCCGCAAACCCCGCCCCCCAGTGCTTGTGATTGCCTCCCGCCCGCAAACTCCGGCCCCCGGTCCGCAGAAATCCCAGAAACCCTGCCCCCCACCCCCCACCCAGTCCCCAGTTATAAATATCCAGATGGCCCTTGGCAGAAAAAAGGTTCCCCACCCCTGTGTTAGGGCTACTGGGTCTGGGCTGTGCAGATCTAGATGGCCATTAGATGGCAGCAAAGATGCAAACCTGTAATGGTATGTGAGACTGGGCCCAGAGATGCTGCCTAGGGAACGGTCAGATAAGAGACAGCATAGTCCGCAGCTGGATAGTAGGAGAGGCAAGAGGTTCAGAAGAGACCCTCCCTAATTTCTTGGGGTGTAAAGAGACAGTGGGAGAATAGTACTTTCAGACTTGCAAGTTTGTGTTAATGTAGCCTTACAATAAAGTAGAATTAGCTCATCTGGTCACGTTTCCTGAGTGGTCCACCTGGTAAGGCCGACAAAACCAGACATCTAGGGGTGGTCCAGATTTTTGCAGCCCAGATATAGTAGCCCTAGCTCATTTGACATGTTAAGGGCTGCACTCCAAATATCCATGCAGCCAGGACCTGTTGGGGTAGGGGCAGTTTCGTGGGTTTAAGAAATGAAATAGGTGCCCTAAGGCCTTGCAATGTTTAAATCATCAATTTTACCTCTTAACCACTTCTAACACCCATAACGAAAAAAGAACTGGGGCAACTATTTTGATCCCATCTTCTCTTGCACAATTCTAGTAGAACTTAATACTTCTGCCGGCTCTTCAAACTGCACTTCATTTTAATTACATAAAATAGTCACACTGTGACATGTGAAAAAGAGACAAAGAAGTATGTGGATTCCCCACTTCTGCCCTCTTCTAATACTAGGACTTTGAGTCACCTAATTAAGTTGACTGGCAGTAGGTTCAGGAGAAATTCTGCTTCACACGATGTATAATTAATAGATAGCATTCACTTCAAAAGATGTAGTGGGCTGAGATGGATTTAAAGGAGGAGTAGACTAATTAATAGTGGATAAGTCTATGAAAGACTATTAGTTATGATAGCTACATTAATCATTCCTGTCAAGAAGCAGCAAACTGCTGAATGAAGCTGTTTGGAAGACAATAGTGGGGCAGGACTACTGCCTTCCATCCCCTCTTTTAGACTTTCTACACATGTTTCAACAGACATAACAAGACGTCTGATGCTGGATCAGATACCACTTGTCCAGCAGAGTTCTTATGACCTTGTGTAGTTCCTACTGCCCAGTACACATGACGGTGAGAGTCACAAAATACGTATATTTTTAAAATGTATATAAATTTGAGAACTTTGGCGTTGGAGAAGACTCCTGCAAATCCCTTGGATATCCGAGAAAACAAGCAAATGGATCATCAAACAGTTCTTACTCGAGGAACAAATAACCAGACTGACATACTTTGGACACATTATGCAAAGACCTAGCTCTCTGGAGAAGTCTATATCGCTGGGAAAGGTGGGAGGAAAGAGAAGAAGAGGACAACCAGCAGCAAGTGATAGATGCACCATTAGAAGCCCTGAAGGACCAGGTTGGGGACAGATCATCTTGGAGAAAATCTATCAATGTTCTTGCTAAGAGTCTGTACCAACCTGAAGGCACGTAATTGATCAATCAAAATAAATTTTAAGTAAATAGGACAGGGGAGTTTCTTGTTTGGTCTGGCAAGAGTGAGTGGGTAGGCAAAGCAGATGGCCCGCCATGGGCTTTTTATCCAATCATTTCATTGTAGAGTGCCTCTGAAGAAGCAGATTAAATCCTGTGAGTTGAGTTTGATAAATGTTCCCTTGTTTAGAAGTAAAATTGGCTCATTACAGCAGGAAACCAGGAGGCAGAAGGGTTCTACCAGAATTCTTAGTGGAACAGAGCAGGAAAGTCCACTCACTGCACAAAACAGAGAAGAAGCCTTTCCTCGGCACAATTCATTGGCTAGACAACATGGAAACACAGCTGCCAATGAGATTTGTACCTTTCATGACCTCTGGTAGTTTATTTTTGAGATCCTAAATTAACTCTGAACTCACAACACTACAATCTCTCTTTGTATTGTTTCAAAGCAATTGAGATTCCCCCAGATGTACTAAACCTATGACCTGTCCTGGTCTGGTGTTGACACAGAGTTCATATGAATGATGAAACAAGGTCAGTAGATGCAGCATTTAGGGTGAGTTGTTGGTGAGCAACCTGTCCGACAATGTCTACAACTTAATTGAAGCCTTTAATACTTGAAGTTCCTATGAATCTCCAATTTTCAACGGCTTGATTTTCCATCTTTTTCTGGGAAATTTTTTTCACTAAAGGATAAAAACTGTAGGAACATTATTACAGTCCCACACACTTTATGGTCCTCAGAGGCAAAAAGAATCCTTTAAAAACATATATGGCTTTGAACTGGGACTGTATAACTGGGTTGTGCAGGCTTCAGATATAATTTCAAAAAGGCACTTTGGAGTCAGCAATGTCTGCGGGGGGGGGGGGGGGCTGTCAAAACGTCACGATGGCAGTTGCAGCAGCATGATCCAAGCCAACATCAACATTGCATGCGCAGACAAGGGGGCAGGACTTTGATCACACTGCCACAACCACCGTCTTGACTGTTTGGCACACACACATACATCCTGCAGATACTGCTGTTTGGTGTGTAAATATATCACCGGTCTGCAACTCTTTAAAGCAACCATATCTTTAAACCATATCACCCCCACCAACACAGGCAGGACAAGCCTGGGTATATAAACAGAGCAAGTTCCACTCCCCTTTCGCACTGAAGATGTTGCCTAGTCTGGCAATGAAACGTCTGCAAAAAAAAAACAAGGCTCAGAGAGCACCAAGGACACCACAACCATATCTTTTCCTGGCATCACACTGCTGCCCTCCACAGTTGAAGCAGCATTAGAAAAAAATGATATTGCCTAGAATGTGTGATTATTCCCTGAAAATTAAGTCAGTTTCTAGCTTTCTGAGGGAGTTATATCAAGAAGCAGGTTTCTCAAGCTAGTCTGTACTTCTTTATCTTAAGAAAAGGAGAGAGGGCTATTTCCCACTTTTGCCATTTCTACACCACCTTTACTTTCTAGATCAGTGTTTCTCAACTTTGGCAACTTGAAGATGTGTGGACTTCAACTCCCAGAATTCCCCAGCCAAGTCCACACATCTTTAAGTTGCCAAGGTTGAGAAACACTGATCTAGATTGGTCTCTGCTACTGAAAGGCCCAAACTGAGAGATGGCTGATAGCTTGGCCTTTATCAAGAGGCCATAAGGCACCAATCATCTAGGAAATCAGAAGAGGAGCAAACTATGAAGGCCACCTATAAGGCAAAGGAGAAAGGAGAAACCAGAGGTCCATAACTTTATTCCACAGCTTTGCAACAAGTGCCTGCTTCCAGTGCCAGGCTGCAGCCTTTTTTTATTACAAAATTAGAGCAAAGTTGGAACTTGTCTTTTGGGCTCCTTCACCTTCATGATAGCGTACTCCACAGTGTTTGTATTTCTTCCATGCTTGGACACCAAGCTGGAACTAACCCTGGGTGGGCATGGAAGGGATGTCAGGCAGTATGCCTTTTGAGTTGTCACCTAGTACAGGGGTACCCAACCTTTTTGGCATGAGGGACTGGTTTCGTGGAAGACAATTTTTCCATGGACCGGGGGGGGGGTTTGCAGGCGGGAGCCAGTCGCATGGACCGGGGGGGGCAGGGTTTGCAGGCAGATGCCAATCATGCGGACCGGGAGGTGGGGTTTGCAGGCGGGAGCCAATCACATGGACCGGGGGGCGGAGTTCGGAGACCAGCATGGCAGCCCGGTTCCTAACAGGCCACGGACCGGTACCAGTCCGCAGCCCGGGGGTTGGGGACCCCTGACCTAGTATGTGCATCTTTACTCAGGAGTTAGGGCCATTGTACTCTCTTGGAAGTACTTAGAATTAGAGCTTATCAATTGTCACCTGGTTTAAAAATCAGCTACAGGCTCGTTGTATTCAACGGACCTCACCTCAAGTCCTCAAATAGAATAGCCACCCCTTAAACCAGGGTTTCTCAACCAGGGTTCCTTGGAACCCTAGGGTTCCATGAGAGGTCACTAGAGGTTCCCTGGGAGATCATGATTTATTTAAAAAAAATATTTCAAATTTGGGCAATTTCACATTAAATAGGTAAATTTCATTATTTATTTTTAGTTGAAGAACACTGTTAATGCATATATACAGGACTACACATGAAATGAATATAATAATTTTGTAACTTCTGCCCTATATTTGAGCCTGAATGTGCAGGGGTTCCCCGAGGCCTGAAAAGTATTTCAAGGGTTCCTCCAGGGTCAAAAAGTTGAGAAAGGCTGCCTTAAGCTGTTATTTCCTGTGGTTGGGATTTTCCAGCAGGATTATCCCTCTCCAGACTATGAATCTTTGGACCAATCTAGGCTGACTGGCAAATATGAGATCTCTGACTAGATCAATATCTTCCCCACTGGTAATTCTTTGGCTATAATGGTAACTCCCGATAATTGGCATCTACCAATTGTAAGATGAGCAAGTGTTGCTCCCCTGAAATTGTGGATAGCATTTTTAGATTCCGTGTTGGTGTTTCCAAAATAGATATTGTGATATAGTAATTCAGAAGCATTTTTTAAGAATGCAAGAGGCTATGATGGTGGTGGTGGTGGTGAGGGAGCATGGGCATCCACACTATAGCCAGTTGATGTAACTTTATTCCCACCAAAAAAAAAAAATCCCAGGAGAGGACAGGATTAAAACCAGCGTTTTAATTATCTCTCGCCAGCTAAAATCCAGGCCAGCAACAATAGGATGCAACTGGCAACTGGCAGACAGCAAGGCAGCTGGGCTGGCTGGCCAGTTTTTTGCTAGCAAGTAAGGAACATGATGTGCTTTCATGGCATTTGAGCATGCACTGTGACATCACTACATGAGCCCTGCCCCGTGATGGCACCACCATGCAGGCTAGTAAGGGATGTCCCTGTAGAGCGAGGTCATAACTTGTTCTACTTTGCTGGCTCTTTACCAGACACTCTTGTAAGGAGGGCTGAGGACACAAACTCTTCTACTGTGAACTTCCATCTTTTAAGCTACAGGTGATCATTTCATGTTGCTACAATAAAACAGTGGTCCTTAGTTGCAATTGTTTTTAAAATGTCAGTTATTTGATTTTAAAGGGAATTTGTAGCAGTACACCAGGTTTATGAAGGAAAAAGAAATGAAATGAACTCCCCAGCCCCGTCTCTTCAGCAGCAAAGTCATTAAATGTTGAGGCTGCAACAAGCTCTGAAGCTGCTCCCTCAGGAAAAGGGCACGGGCTATTTGCATCCACTATGGAGAAGGCCATCTGTCCAATCATTTTATCATTTGCGCTCACAGTTCCTCAGCACTTTCAGCCACAAAGTACCTCCAGCCGCCTTCATCTACACCACTCTCACTTTCAGATCTCCTCACCGCCCCAGGCAGGCAGTTCTGCTTTTATGTACCGCTGCACAACTCTTCTCATAATTTTTGGAAGAACACAGTAGCCAGCACATGGAGACGACTTTAATTGGTTCTTTGTGATCATCTGGGCACAGAAGCTCACAGTGGGGGGCGGGCAATTTTCTCTGTGTCACGATGACGAGTTTTGTATCCCTGCCACCATCGATGGAATGTTTGGAGAAAATCCTCTGATCTATGTGGCTGAAGAAAGGTGTCTTGCCTGCAACACTCACCATCTGGGGCAATCTCAGGGGGGCTTCCACGTAGTTGTTCCAACCCATAAAAACTTTGAATCAGCCAGGTGTTCCTTGGCTATTCAAAGAAGGCAGAGCTTCAGAAGAATGGAAACATCCATCATTTAATTATAATAACTTTGCTTTAAATAGCCCCGGACACTGCGGAATGAACGAAAGAACGGGAGCTGTTGTTGCCAAGGCAAACATTTACTGGATTATTCTCAGTAAAAGCAATAAAGCTTTTTCTTTCCCAGATTAGGCCATCTACCTCCAATTCTTACCCCATTTACTTTTGAGCATTTCTTTATTGGTGATTCTTAGTGGGAACCATCTCTTGCTGTGATTATAGAAAGAGCTGCCAAGGCAGTGATAATTTTGTCCTGACACTTTTAGTTTTCTTCTGTGTTTGGGGGGATGCCAAGGCTTGTAGTACAGGGTAGAGCAGTACAAATATACTGTTGCAGCAAAAGGGGTGATACTGGGCTAGCCAAGCTGTTTTGGTGATGCAGTAAATAATGGATGAAGAAAAGCTTTGAGTTTCTGTTCTGGCAGTGATGGATAGGATGGAGGAAAGGATCTTGAGCTCCCTCCTCCCACCCTCCTCTTGCCCCCACACCTGAGGCTGCAAACTTGACATTAGGAGCTCTGTGACATTTAGTACTGTCAAGAACACCACAGAGACTACATTTCTCGGAAACGCTTGTCCCTGCGTCACAGGTATAGCAACATCCGGGGCAGTGTGATGCTGCCTTTGAAATTCAGAAAATTCAGCTGGTCCAGAAATCTGCAGCCAGACATATTGTTCCCTCTTAAAACAGCTTTACCAGCTACCACTTGTGAGCACCAGTTAGTGGCAAGGGAATACATAATTGAGATGATGATGATGATGATGATGATGATGATGATGATCTCAATTAAGTATTCCCCTTCCACTAAATGGTGTTCACAACTGAAGCAACCCTAAAAATTCAAAATGTAGCAAAATGAATGTGCGTATGGCTTGGATTGAATACAAAAAAGCATCTGACTCCCTTCCACATAGCTGGATTATGAAAAGTATGGAAATTTCGGGTATTAGTCAAAATATCCAGTTTTGTAGAAACAACTGTGAAAACATGGACAACAGAGTTAATGTTTAATTGTGCTGAATTAGGTTAAGTCAAAATAAAAAGGGGGATCTTTCAAAGTGATTCAATATCACATTTATTATTCAATTTGGTGATGATCCCACTGACTCCAAATAAGGCAAAACATGACTACCAATTTTCAGAGCAGGTCAGAAAAACCTCCCATCTTTTTAACATAGATGACATATAATTATATGCCAAATCAAAAGCCAAACTGGAATTATTGCTAAATGCTGCTCAGGTATTAAGTAGTGGTATTGCAATGCAACTTGGATTTGATAAATATGCAATCATTGAAGTAAGGAAAGGGGAAATCACTAATCCACAAGAAAGTATTCCACTCATAAATGAAACAATCCTCAAAGGTCTAGCACCTAAGCAATCATATAAATATTTGAGAGAATCTTAGAAACATCAGATATATTGCATAACCCAGTAAAGGAACTGCCATGTAAGAATAGAAAGCAGAGAGGCTCTACTTTCAGTCACTCACATCTTGGTCACCTCCCAAGTGGATTACTGTAATGGGCTCTACATGGGGATGCCCTTGAAGAGCATTCAGAAGCTTCAGCTGGTGTAAAATGCAGCAGCGCAGGCAATTTTGTGCACTTAGGTTGGCAATAACCAACCTAAGCCCTACATGGCATGGGGCCATGTTGTTTGAAGGACCGCCTCTCCCTGGTTACATCTACCTGTCCCATCAGGTCTGGCAGAAGAGGCATGTTACGAGTCCTATCTATTAAGGCAGAGCTTTCCAAAGTGCCGCCGCTGGTGACAAACCAGCGGCGGCGGCGGCAGCAGTGCGGCAGCGGCGCGCGCACGGCGGCAGCACGGGTGTGTGTGCGGCGGCACGTGCGCGCACGGCGGCAACACGGGGGGCATGCAGCGGCACGGGGGCGTGCGGTGGCGCGCGCGTGCATGGCGGCAGCAGCCTCCGCTAAAATGCGGAAGCACTGATCCCACGCCGCTGCTGCTGCCGCCGTGCGCGCGCACCACCGCTTCTGGGTGGTGTGGCGACACACTTTTGTGTCGCGACACACAGTTTGGAAAGCTCTGTATTAAGGAGTGCCATCTGATGGACTCAGGATCCTTTCCTGCTGCAGCATCTGCCCTTTAGAGCAGGGCTTTCCAAACTTTTCCCATGGCGACACACCAACGGCGGCGCATGAGAAAACCCAGAAGCGCCGCTACTGCGGCGGCGCACAAAATCCCGGAAGTTTTTTGCACGCCACCACGGCGCTTTTGGATTTTTGCACACCGCTGCGGTGGCAGCAGCGGTGTCCTAGTGTGCCATGCGAAAACTCGGAAGCTCTGATGGCCCGTAGCGGCGCGCCATCAGCGCTTCCGGGTTTTGACGCGACACACATGGGCCCTGCAGGCGACACACTATTGTGTTGCGAGACACAGTTTGGAAAGCTATGCTTTAGAGCATCATCCTCCCAGAGGTTAGATTGACCCGACCCTGCTTGCCTTCCAAAAGACTTGGTTGTACCAACATGCTTGGGGATCCGGTTATGGTCTGAAGCCTGCCAGATGGCTATATTGATTGATCCATGACTTTCACCTGCCTGCTTTTTCTATTTCTTGGTTGTATTTGGTTTTTAATGGGGTTTTTAATTTGGTTTTAAAGGGGGTTATTGTGTTTTTACTGAGTTTTGGTTGTGTTATCTGGTTGTTTTTAATTGTGTGAGCCACCCAGAGTCACAAAGGTAAGATGGGTGGCTATACAAATTAAATTAAATTAAATTAAATAAAGAGAAAAATAAGCTTAGAATATTACAAGCAATTGAAGAAAATCCTATTCTAAATTCTAGTCTAAATAGTGGAAATTCAGTCAGAGCCATCAATTCAGGGACAATACCCCTACAATGAAAGAATGGATGGTGAAGTTGATGGACTTGGCTGAGATGGCAAAATTGACAGCTTTGGTTAGAGAAAAGACACTGACTAATTTTAATGTTACCTGGAAACCCCTTTAGGATTTTTTGCGTGAAACAGAAAAAATGAAATCGTGATATCTGGATTTGATCATTAGAAATAATAATGGACAATAAAATTAAGGAAAGCTATGTTGTAAGCTTAGAGCAAGAGTTTAATGTAAATGTATACTTATATCTGTAGCAAAGAAAGTCAGAAGTAATTCTTTTTTTTGTATTTTCTTTCTTCTCTTTCTTTTTCTGCACTTTTGACTTTGCTACTTTTTCTATTTTGTTTTCTTACTTTACTTTTTTCATTTCTTGTTAGCTTTTATCTTTTTATCTTGGAATCTTAATAAGGTTTAATTTAAAAAATTCAGGGGCAACACCACTGGACTCAGATGGACCTTGATAACCTTGATGGGCAAACCTGAAGATTGATGGCCCTGATGTTGATATGTTTTATGTTCTAAGGAAGACAGGTGGGTGAGGACAGTACAGGAGGAAAAATGAGGGTTTAATTATTATATCAAGACAAATGAAGAAACGTTATTGAAAGAATCTTAGAAAGAATTGCTATTTGCAGAAATGGAATCTAAAGGTAACTATAAAAAGCAACCTCTTGAAATGAGATTAGAAAATTGTAAAACCAAAACATTCCATGGATATTTTTTTTAAGATACTGAAGGAAAATTGGACAACAAGTCATGGTAGTGACTTAAGAATGGCACATTAAAAAAGGAAACAGAAGAGACGTTTTTTGCTGCCTAAGAACCAAAAAGATTCTTTTTGACACAAAATATCACTGAGGCAAAACCAGAAAAGACCATTTGGATAGTAAACGCTGCTGGTGCTGCAATAAGGATGAAATAATTGACCATATAATAACTTGATGCAGCAACATCACATAGATTGATTACCAAAAAAAGGCATGATTGACTTTGAAAGATATTACACTGGCATTTATGTAAAAAGTATAGATTCACACTCAGTAAGAATTAGTAGAAACCTGAAATAAATTGACATCTAGAAAATAACACACCAGACATTATTGTCATTGAAAAGAACTATGTTTGGTTTATTGAAGTAGCCTTTCCAAGAGGCAATAACATTGAAGACAAGGAATTGGAAAAGATTACAAAATAGTGAGATTTGGATATAGAGGTGTTACGTTTTTTCTTAATATGGTACAGAACACAGACACACAGACCGTACTTTGTTTTTCCACACAACACTATTTTATTGTACAAAATATAAACTCCTATCTTATTTGATTATCTATCTAACTATTTTCTATCTATTTCTATTCTTATTTAATCTACAAATTTTTATCCGTATGTTCTATTTCTATGTTCTTATTACTATATGTATAAATCTTATGGTTTTTTGTCTTAACTATTTCTTAGCTCTTAGTTTTTTAAATCATCCCTTTTCCCCAGTTCTTCAGCTCTTGTAGCCCATCTCAGTCCATTTGAATGTGAAAATCCTTTTCACTTCTTTATACTTCACTTCACTTCTTTTGCAAATGGGGGATTTGTCCAGGCAGTTGCCAGGAGTCAACACTGACTCAAAAGTGTGTGTGTGTGTGTGTGTGTGTGTGTGTGTGTGTGGTGTGTGTGTGCGTGTGCGCGCGCGCACACACACACACACACTGCTTTATTTATTTTTTTATTTTATTTTATTTTATTTTATTAGATTTATATTACCGCCCATCTCCCCTGTCGGGGACCCTGGGCAGTTCACAATAAAATATAGTTTAAAAAGATAAATATAAAATTACAATATAATAAATAATATAAAATAGAAGTATAAAAGATGTTAAAAATGGTAATACTGGGAGGCTTCATGGGACCAGCCATCCCCAAGAGGAACTGTTGGTATTTCCCTCCCAGGCAAGATGGCAGAACCAGGTTTTTAAGCCTTTCCGGAAGGTCGGGAGCGAGGAAACCCGCCTCAGCTCTGGGGGTAAGATATTCCAAAGGGCGGGCGCAACTGCAGAGAAGGCCCGCCTCCTGGACCCTGCTAGATCAGGGGTCGGCAAACCGTGGCTCGCGAGCCACATGCAGCTCTTTGGCCCCTTGAGTATGGCTCTTCCCCAGGCAGGCGTGGCGGGCGTGGCAGGGGCAGGCGCGGCAGCAGCCATGGCGGGGGCAGGCGCAGCAGCGGGCATGGTGTGTGTGGCGGCGGGCATGGCGGCGGCGGGCAATGCAGTGGGCGTGGCGGGCGTGGCGGGGGCAGGCGCAGCAGTGGGCATGGTGTGCGTGGCGGCGGGCATGGCGGCAGCAGCCCCTAAGTGTGCGCAATTGGCTCCCGCCCGCAAACCCCGCTCCCTTTCACGCGATTGGCCCCCGCCCGCAAACCCCACCCCCTTCCACGCGATTGGCTCCCACCCTCAAACCCTGCCCCCTGGCCCTCGAGTGATATTATAAATTTTATAAATGTCAAAATGGCTCCTGGCATAAAAAAGTTTGCCGACCCCTGTGCTAGATGGAACTCTTTGGTCGATGGGGTCCACAGCAAGCCCTCTCTGGCTGATCGGGTGGGACGGGTCGATGTTCTGGGGATAAGACAGTCCCTCAGGTAACCTGGCCCTATGCCATGTAGGGCTTTAAGGGTGATAACCAAGACCTTGAATTGCACCCGGAAGCAAACCGGTACCCAATGCAGCTCGCGCAGCAGAGGTGTCACATAAGCCGATCTTCTGGCCCCAATAACTGTCCGCGCAGCTGCATTCTGGACCAGTTGAAGCTTCCAGATACTCCTCAAGGGTAGCCCCATATAGAGCACATTACAATAGTCTATATGGGAGATGACAAGGGCATGAGTGACTGTTTAGAGGGCATCTTGGTCCAGGAATGGGCGTAACTGGTGCACAATCCGAAGTTGTGCAAAGGCCCTCCTGGCCACGGCTGCCACCTGCTCTTCAAGCAGGAGTCATGAGTCCAGAAGAACCCCCAAATTCCGCACTGGCTCCAAATGGGGTAGTGCCACCCCATCTAGAACCAAAGATGACAACTTCCTAGATCCCGAGTGGCCATCAATCCACAGCCACTCCGTCTTACTAGGGTTCAGCCGAAGCCTGTTGTTCCCCATCCAGGCCCCCACAGCCTCCAGACACTGAGATAGGGCAGCAACTGCATCACTTACTTCACCCGGAATGGAAATATACAGCTGAGTACCATCAGCATATAGATGGTACTTCATCCTGTGGTGACGGATGATCTCACCCAGCGGCTTCATATAGATGTTAAACAGGAGAGGGGAGAGCACCGAACCCTGTGGCACCCCACACAAGAGGGGCCGTGGGTTAGATCTCTCCTCCCCTATTATCACTGATTGGGAATGGCCCCGGAGGAAGGAGGTGAACCACTGCAGAACTACACTGCCCACCCCCAACTCCCTGAGCCGCCCCAAAAGGATACCATGGTCGATGGTATCAAAAGCCGCTGAGAGATCTAAAAGGGTAAGGATGGATGCACTCCCTCCATCCCGCCCTTGCCAGAGATCATCCATAAGTGCGACCAATGCAGTCTCCGTCCCATATCGCAGCCTGAAAACTGACTGAAAGGGGTCTAGATAATCCGTTTCCTCCAGAATCCTCTGGAGTTGTGATGCCACCACTTTCTCCACCACCTTCTCTAGAAAGAGACTGGACGAAAGTTGTCCAGAATAGTAGGGTCCAGGGATGATTTCTTGAGGAGGGGGTGCACCAGAGCCTCCTTAAAGGCCGCTAGGAACACTCCCTCCCCAAGAGATGTATTAATCATTGCCTGGACCCAACCACAAGTCACCTCCAGGGCCGATTTTACTAGCCAGGAGGGACACGGATCTAAATGACAAGTGGTGGCCTTCACAATCCAGAGGACTCTGTCCACTTCCTCAGGTCCAACAGGATCGAACCATTCCCAGATAACAGGGTAAGTATGTTCCTCCGTCATCTCCCCAGACTGTGTATCACGCTTAGAGTCCAACTTAGAATGGATCTGAGCGATTTTCTCCTGCAGATGCTCTGAAAACTCCTCCGAACGACCCTGTAAATGGGTCACTGATTTTGTTTGACCCAAAAGAGATCTCGTAATCTTAAACAGGGTCGTCGGGTAGCATTCTGCAGAGGCAATAAGAATGGAGAAATATTCCTGTTTCGCTGCTCTTACCGCCACAAGGTAGGCCTTAACAGCGGCTCTAGATTGTGTCTGGTCAGATTCAGCCTTCGTCTTTCTCCAGTGGCGCTCCAGACGTCTCCTAACCCTCTTCAAAACCCTCAACTCCTCCATAAACCATGGGGAGTGACGGGCCGAATGAGGCAAGAGAGGTCGCACAGGCGCGATCCTATCCAGGGCCCCGGCGGCCTCCCTATTCCAGGCTGCCACCAGGGCCTCTGCCGGACCGTGCAACAGATCCTCGGGTAACACCCCCAGCTCCCTCTGAAACCTCATAGGGTCCATCAGTCACCAGGGGCGGACCAATCGAATGGGTCCAGCCTCCCTGCGGAGTGGGGCAGCGCAAGAGAGTCTCAAGGTCACCAGGGCGTGGTCTGACCATGACAACGGGGACAGGTCTAACTCTCCCCTCAGATTACTTTGCCATTGCTCAGACAAGAAAACTAGGTCCGAGGTGAGGCCACTGTCTCTAGTCAGGTCCCTAATTATCTGGGACAGGCCCATGGCTGCCATGGTAGCCATGAACTCCCGGGCCGCTTCCGAGGTCCGTCCCAGGGACGGCAGATTGAAGTCCCCCAGAACCGTAAGTCTGGGGAACTCCACCGCCAACCCTGAGACAGCCTCCAGCAGCTCAGGCAGGGAGGTTGCTACGCAGCAGGGAGGCTGGTACAGCAGCAACACTCCCAACTGTTCTCGGGAACCCAACTTAAAAAACAGGGTCTCACGGCTGGTCACTTGTGGAGCAGTGCCCCTGTGAGCCATTAGAGACTCTCGGATGACAACCGCCACCCCACCTCCCCTGACCCGGTGTCTCGGCTGGTGCCACACCTGAAACCTGACTGGGCACATTTCTGAGAGGGCAACCCCCCCCCCTCAGGGCCCAGCCAGGTCTCGGTGATACAAGCCAGGTCTGCCCCCTCCTCTGTGATCAAATCACATATGAGGGGGGCCTTGTTGTTCACTGACCTGGCATTGAGAAGCAGCAGCCGGAGACCAGGGCCCTCAAGGATCTGTCGTCCAGGGCCTGGGTTTGAACTTGGAGGGACGGAACACGCCACCGGTACCAAACACCGGGGGTGTCTTCCCCAAAGACGGCCTGCCCTCCAGTTCCCGTTATAACATCCCCGACCTGTCACCACTTTGATCAGATGGCCCGCCCTGCAGCCCCCAGAGCTTCCTAGGTCGGTAGCCTCCACTCCCAAACCACCAGAAATCCTGGGTTTAAACATAGGTCCCTTACCCCACACACTCATCCTCTCAACCACATTCAACCCTGGGCGGTGGTGGGCCCCCCCAGTGCACCAGCTCACGCTCTCGGCACTGTTGGGTTTAGCTGCACGAGCCCCCAGATGATCCCAAGCAACAGCAGGGGAAGGTAGCAGGCCCTCCTAATGCCCAGAGGAGCCCATCCCCTCCCCACCCCAGTATCCATTGAGACAATACAATAAATCTTGTGGTATCTTTCCCAAATCTTTGAAATAATGATAGAAATCGACATAAAATCATATAGCACAGATGCTTAGAGTGACTGTGCATTAGCATTAATTTGGGGACTTTGCAATTAAATAGATGTTAGCATTTTAAAAGAAATAAAACAAACATAAAATAAAAACGCCTTTTTAAAGGTTTTAAAAACTTACAAGGACTAAAGAAATCAGAGTTTCCATTGTTTTTCCCTTCATTTTAATGTTAACTACTGCAAAGTGGCCTTTTTTTTAAAAAAAAAAAAAGTAACAATGTTCAGTTCTAACATTCACTCCAATTTACTAAATCTTAGTTCTTCTAATACCATATTATGGAAGTACAAAGATGTTAAAAACAAGACCTTCTATGGCAAAGGAGAGTTTCAATAAACATTGGCTTTATTTCCTGAAGAAGGGGTTTTTGGAAAGTTCTCAAGCATTTACATAAAGCAATCCATTAATTTCTGACCCCCCTCACTGTTCTCAAACTCGAGCCACATGTTCCTAGTGAAGCAGTGAGAACTGCAGAATGAAGCTCAGCCTTGCTTGAAACGTGGTAAAAGGACACTTGCCAGTCAGTGTGATTTGTGGAAATAGACAACTACCCAGCTCTGACGCTAAGGGATCCCTTTTCAGATCAAAATCTCATCAAATCCTGGCAACTGTTAGGAGGATAAAAATCTCTATCTGGTACACTTTACCCAAAATGGGCTCTCGGTCTGTTAGCCATAGGCAGAATTGCCTGATCAAGTTTGTAAAGCTAAGAGATACCGAAAGGGCTAGATATGTAGCTGTGAATCATGGAAACAGTAAAAAAAATCCACAGTCTGCTGACATTGCCCCAGCTGCATATTAGGAAAGAGCTGGCAGAGGATGGACACAGCAAGACTCTAGGTCGGAGAATCGAAGAGCAGATAAGCAGTCAATTTGACGAGGATATTCAGAGCTTAATTTGAACCAGCAAAAAGCCCTGGAATGAATGTACCTAAAGCTAACTTCATGCTTCTTTGTCACGTTGGCCGTCTTGTGTGAGTCATTCCTCTTTTGCAGAAAGAGCACATCCATTAGAAGCAGAGCCTCCCAACTCTGCAAAGAGAAGCAGAGCCTCACCACTGCACGCATGGGGAGAAAGTAATTAGCATCAATGTTAGCCCTCTGAGGTAGGCCAGGTCAAGACTTCGCAGGGATTCCAGAAATGCTGCTTTATCGCTGTGGGGTAAATTAACAGATAGCCGAGAAAACAAAAAAATGGAACACCAAACAAATCAGCCCAGAGTTCTCACTTGAGGCACAAATGACCAGCCTCAAATTAATCACACATTGTTCGGGTACGTTATGCAAAAACCGAGCCCTCTGGGGTGCAGCGCTCAGTTCAGGGGCTGCTTTCCCCTTTTTTTTCACAGCACGAAGCCCAGCCCCACACGGCCCAGGAGTCCAGCACAAAGGGGCTTTTTGGTGTGCCACGGCTCTGGGGCTGCAAATAGCAGCCCCTGAGCCGCAGCGCGAAGGCCAGCCCCAGCCCAGCCCAGCAGCCAGGCCAGGCCAGGCCAGGCACGCCTCGTCAGCAGTGGGAGCAAGAAGACGACGAAGGTCAGCTGGGGCGGCGGAGTGCAGGGTGGCAGGGGGCCAAAAGGGCATAGATGGGGGGGAGATAGGTGGGTAGGGGGAGTTGAAGTGCCCCTGCGGTCATAAGTGCGGGCGGGCTGTCAAGCGCCCGAATTTTGATCACGTGACCGCAGGGGGTGCTGCAATGGCCATAACTTTGTGCATCGTTCATAAGTCCCTTCATTCAGCGCCACTGGAACTTCAAACATTCGCTGAACGAATGGTCGTAAGTTGAGGACTACCTGTATTGCTGGGAAAGTGGAAGGAAAGAGAAGAATGGGACGACCAGCAGCAAGGTGGGTGGACTCTGTTACAGTGGCAATGGAAGACCTGAAGGACCAGGTTGGGGATAGATCACCCTAGAGAAAAACTATCTGCATGGTTGCTGTGGAAGGACGGGCTGTACTAAAATTGCAGGGAGCTGGGATTGCTTTCCTCCCCTTTGTTCCTAAAGCACCTCAGCGTAAGGAGGGCGGGGAGATTGTTAAAAAGACCGGTGTGTGGAACAGCTGTGTGGGGTGTGTGTGGGAGAGAAGAAGAAGACAGGAGAAAGCGAGGGAGGGAGCAGCAGTAAAGGCTTGCAGAAAGGACAGAGAAGGAGCAAGTGAGACTTTGTCCTCTTAAAGGAGCACTGTGTCCTGGAGATAGTAGTAGAATTGTTAGTTTTTAATAGTTATAGTGGGCGGCGCGGTGGTGTAACGGTTAAGACTACTGACTGTCGAACGAAAGGATGGCAGGTCGACAGGTTGAGACCCGAGCACCGAGTGACGGAGTGAGCTCCCGTTCTCGCTCAGCTCCTGCCAACCTAGCAGTTCAAAAGCATGTAAAAAAATGCAAGTAGATAAATAGGTACCACTCTGGTGGGAAGGTAACAGCATTCTGTGCACCTTGGCATTTAGTCATGCTGGCCACATGACCACGGAAGCGTCTATGGACAACACTGGCTCCCTCGGCCAAGAATTGGAGATGAGTGTCGCCCCCTAGAGCTGGACACGACTGGAAGGGAAACCTTACCTTACCATAGTTATAGTAATAGAGTAGTATAGTGACAGTCATAGCTTAGTGACCTACATGTATTAGCGAGGATAGACATAGTTTAGAGTAGTAATAGTGGTAGAAATATAGGTTAGTTGGAAAGAAACCAAGAATTGTATTAGTTGGTCACCTAGGTAGAAAGAGCACTTTTATACTATAAATAGAGGTTTATAAGTAAAAGAAAACCCAACATAAAAGGGGAGAACAAAAGGTTTTCATGTGCAGTGTCTCATTGGGGAACACCTTGGTGAGTCTGAGTAAACAACCCTTGGGTATCAAAAGAACCTGTGACAGTTCCTAAGAGTTGATGCTGACTTGATAGCATGTAATCAATCAATCAAATTGCATTGCTCCACCTAAGATTAGAAGGGAAGTAGAAGCAGGCGCCGAAAGAACCAAGCAAGAGACTGACTCTCGTCACCCTCTGAGTGGATATGCTCCTCCAATTCGTCGACTTAAATCTAGAAAGAGCTTTATGGCAAGAACTAATACCCTAGCGGGGTCCAGAGAACAGAATCGAATAAGTAAATGGAGGAATGAGCTCACCGATTTGAGTATTTTACCGAACGAAGAAATGGCTGCTGGAAACACTCTCCTTTATATAGTTTGGAGGACAATGAACAGGATGAGGGTGGGGGTACCAAGGTGCAAGACAAATTTATTTAAGTGGGGGTTGTTGGCTGACGACAATACATTATGTGAATGCGGAGAAACCCAAGACCCGGAGCATCTGATGGTGTGTCGATTACTGTTGGGAGCCTTGTACTGTCGACGACCTACAGCAAGCTAATGACAAAGCTGTGGTGGTGGCTACATTTTGGCAGAGTAAAGTTTAATCTGGACACTAAATAAATAAATAAATAAATAATATAAAAAATAAAATAAAATAAAAAAATAAAATAATAAAATAAAATAAAGTAAAGTAAATAAATAAATAAAATAAAATAAAATAATACAATAATAAAATAAAATAAAATAAAATAAAATAAAATAAAATAAAATAAAATAAAATAAAATAAAATAATAAAATAAAATAAAATAAAATAATAAAGTAAAGTAAAGTAAAGTAAAGTAAAGTAAAGTAAAGTAAAGTAAAATAAAATAAAATAAAATAAAATAAATAAAATATAAAATAAAATAAAATAAAATAAAATAATAAAATAAAATAATAAAATAAAATAAAATAAAATAAAATAAAATAAATAATAAAATGAAATGAAATGAAATGAAATGAAATGAAATAAAATAAAATAAAATAAAATAAAATAAAATAAAATAAAATAAAATAAAATAAAATAAAATAAAATAATAAACAGAATCTTGAAAGCCTGTCCCAAACCTTCAATACCCCTTTTTAAAGACAACACAATTAAGGCAGGGCTGTTCTGAGTCTCTTGCTCACACTTTCTACTTACCCAGAGCGGAGGGACCATTTCCCCTCTCCCTCCCACTTCTCAAGGCCAGAGCTAAATTCCTCTACAACTGAATTGGGAATGGGAACTTCAGTCTATCGTCTGGGAGGGCCACTTGACTTCAGAGGATGGAATCTGGGGGAAAGAGGCACTGCCCCCTCCTCAAAAGCCCCCCCTCCCCCCCCCCACTTCTCCATGAAGCTCCCGCACAGCTAGATAGTCTGAACAGCAGTGCCTACCATACTTGGAGCAGCTTCTGCCACACACCCAACTTAGCAGCCAGATCATCATATTCCCCAACAGACTGCCTAACAGAGTCTGGCCTGGCAGATGAAAAACAAAAAAAAAGTAACCAGAACAGCCCTGAAGAAGGCTGTTTCTCACTTACTTAGGGTAATAGCCAGAAAGAATGGCCCCAAGCTGTCCTGATCTTTATAGGATTATAATCAGCACTGAATTAGCAGGTTAGTGGAGTGTTTCAAGAAGGAGTCATAGTTCTCTTCAGTATTTAACCAGCCCCAATCAATGGCCTGGCAGTTTTGGAACATTTTTCAAAGGCAGCTTCACATTAGTAGCATTAGATTCCTGGGGGTGCAGTTAACAAATAGTCTGTCCTGGTCCCTTAATACCACATTTTTGGTAAAGCGAGCACAGCAACGTTTGCACTTTTTGCGTCGGATGAAGAAAGTACATCTCCCATCTTCAATTCTCCTTACTTTCTACAGAGGCACTATAGAGAGTGTACTTACAAGCTGTATTTCCATCTGGTTTGGAGGCTGTAGGGCCTCAGATAGAAAGTCTGTGCAGAGAGTGGTAAGGGCAGCAGAAAAGATAATTGGGATATCTCTGCCCCTCATCCAAGATTTAGCACATGCACGCTGTTTGTCCAGAGCTCAAAAGATCATCAGTGATGCCTCCCATCCTCATCATGGTTTGTTTTCTTTGTTACCCTCTGGGAAGAGGTTCCGCTGTATCCGATGTAGAACAGCCAGATTGGGAAACAGCTTTGTCCCCCAGGCTATTGGATTCTTGAATGCCAAATAGGTTCTTTTGTGAGTTAAAGAATGTATATTTTTTAAGAATGTATAGTTTATAAGAATGGGTATTTTATAGTAATTATGGTTTTTTATTATTATCATTAGTATTTTATTGCTTGAGTGAATTTGTGAGCCAACTGCATCGAAATTTCATTCTATTGTGCACTTGTATAGTGGGATGACAATAAAGTTATTATTCTATTCTATTCTATTCTATTCTATTCTATTCTATTCTATTCTATTCTATTCTATTCTATTCTATCTTGTGGTAGAGAGATGTTCACTGCTGTCCTCCTCCACTGAGCCACCTTGTGTCACCTTTATAAGCCAGAAAAGATGGGAGATCAAGACCATTGTGGCAAATGCAGGGATCAGCTTTACCAGGAGGAATGGAAGCCGGGCATCTCTTTGCATAGGAAACGTTCTCATCAAGACCCAAGCATGAATCCAATGCAGGGGGGAGGAGACAATATTTTGATGAGTTGAAGTAAATAAAACCTATCATGCCAAAGAAACACTTTAATAAATAAACTGTGGCAATCATTTAATTGCCAGTCCAAAACCAGACTTATCCATCAACACCACTTTATAATTTACTGCCATGTTCAGTTCAGTCATTCATACAGTTTCTATTATTTCCCTTAGTGTATTTTTATTATCTTATTGTATTTTGTTTTTATATTGTGAACCGCCCAGAGTCACTATGGAGTCAGGCATTATTTTATGCCTGTATTAATAGATTTGTGGATTATCTGTGAGTTTATTAATTATATAACTGACAAGCATATAATTGGACTGAAAAGTTTAGAAAACCCATTATCATATAATTATATATTTATTTCAAGGTTTTTAAGCCACCTTCTAGCATTGGTCCCTCTTAAAGCATTTTACAGAAGAATTGAGAGACAAAATCCATGTAATTCTGAGCAAACAGAAGCTTTACCTGCAAAATACACTGCACATTTGTCCCCCATTTGTCCCCTATCAGAAGCAATGGGATTATGTAGGGAAGGCTGACCAACATTGTGTAAAGGTGAGCCAGATAAATAGAGTTCTACTTGTCAACATTGTCATGGAGTTGGCTGCAAGGATGGTCATTTTTCTGCTACTGGTCACTGGTCACAGGTCACAGTGAGATTTTCTCCATCTGTGCACTAATACTTTCATCACCCTCTTACTTCCTGGGGTACCAAGGAGCTGAAACATTTCTCCAATTCAACCAAAGATGTTCACAGATGATCATGCTTGATGCCCTAGATGTCTCAATGCCTCAAGAAAAATTTAATCACTGGCCAGATCACCAGGAAACACTGCATGATAATTCCTTTAAAAAAATCAGAACAACATTTGGATTTTTCCAGATATTAACCTATCTATGATAATGGAATAATTACTAACTCCCTTACTTATAGACCATCAACCACTAGCCTTGAGCAGACCTAAGTTATGTTCTGCTAAATGTTGAAACTAATATTGTTTTAGATAAGCCCAGTATTATCATGGTGGACATGAAGTCCAAAACTGCCCAAATAAGATTGTCTCAGCATGCATGGGTATTAAAATTCCTCAGGATCTTAACGGCCTCAGGATCCTCAACACCAGAGCTTTCCAAACTTTTCATGTTGGTGACACACTTTTTAGACATGCATCATTTCACGACACACTCTTACAGCAGGGCACAAGGCAGGCACTAGGACCTGCGCGGAATCCTGGCAGGGCAGGTTTGGAGGCAGCAAGGCAGAAGGCAGGCACTAGGACCTGCGCGGAATCACAGCAGGTTTGGAGGCAGCAAGGCACAAGGCAGGCACTAGGACCTGCGCGGAATCACAGCAGGTTTGGAGGCAGCAAGGCACAAGGCAGGCACTAGGACTTGCATAGAATCCTGGCAGGGCTGGTTTGGAGGCAGCAAGGCACAAGGCAGGCACTAGGACCTGCATGGAAGCCAGGAGGCAGCAGCAGCCGCAACACACCCAGACACTGCAGCCAACACACTAACGTGTCCCGACACACAGTTTGGAAAGCTCTGCTCTACACTAACTCTAATACTACCTCTGCAATCTTAGTAAGATTGGGATGGATATCACATCAACAAAATGATATTCCTATTCCAGATTTCTAATACTGAACTCAACTCTGTTCAGTATGAGATAGGGTACCTGAGCAGAACAATGAAATATCTGTATTTTTTCTCCATGCCTCAAATCATGCTTGGTTGTGCACCAGACAACTGGGAGTAAGGGCACTCACGGAGAAGTACATAACCTGCTGTTCTAATGGCCAGTTTTGTCCTTTTTTATTCAAGAAAGTCTGTACTTTTAACAATTTCATCAAACAAAATTGTAAATGCCTACCAGTCATTCCTTCATTTCAGATCAAAGGGCCTAGAGTTCAGTCACCGCCATTATCATTGTTGAAAAAAAGGACTGAAGGGCATCTAACTCTCTCTCCTTCCCTTGGTGAAACTGTTGGTTTTCCATTTTCATACCACTCTTTAGCTACAATCATAGTAAATATTGCTCCTTTGATACACTTATTGCTGTTTTCCTGGTCCATAGCCATGTTCGATTATTTTAAACCACTTTATGTAGGGATGCCTTTGAAGGAAACCTGGAAGCGTATAGTGCAGAATTTCTCAGCCAGGGTTCTGTGGAACCCCAGGGCTCCACGAGAGGTCACTAGGGGTTCCCTGGGAGATCACGATTTATTTAAAAACTTATTTCAAATTCAGGCAACTTCACATTAAAGAGGTAAGTTTTTAGAAAAAAATTAAAAACCTGGCTCTGTGATCTCGCCTGGGGCAAAAAGGAAAGCAGTCAAGCCTGGGGATGGCTGATCCCTTAGAGCCACCTTAGATATCTAAAATATTTTAATCATAGTCAACGTCACTTTAGAACTATCTGCCTCTTGGATTTTATTGTATTTTTATTGTAATTTATTGTATTTGTATTTTTATCACGGTTTTTATTGTACTTTGTTGATATTGTGTTGTGAACTGCCCAGAGTCCCTCCTTGAGGGGGAGATGGGCGGTTATAGAAATTCAACAAATAAATAAATAAGTTTCATTCTCTATTTTTAGTTTAAGAACACTGTTAATGCATATATACAAGCCTACACATGAAACGAATATCATAATTTTGTAACTTGTGGCCTATATTTGAGCCTGAATGTGCAGGGGTTCCCCGAGGCCTGAAAGACATTTCAAGGGTTCCTCCAGGATCAAAAAGTTGAGAAAGGCTGGTGTAGTGGATGGAGAGTGTAGTGCCCAGGTTTCTGCTGGGTATCCTCATTGGAGACAAATGACATCAGCCGTGACTCAGCTTCACTAGTTCCCTGCTGTTTCATAAGCCACATTTGAAGAGTTTGTTTTAACACATGAATCCCTTGAAACCTTAGGACTTGGCCACCTAAAGGAATGGTTTCCTCTATTATATCACTAACTGGGAGCTCATCATCTAAGGGTCTGCTGATGGTGCTGCCCAGGAAGGAGGTCTGAATGGAACCTCGTCTTCTCTTTGTGCTATGAATTTCCTTCCACGTTGATTCATGCACCTCATCCTTGTTAATTCTTTTAAGTATAATTTGAACACATATTCCTGTCGCAACCAACGGATCAACATTCGGTTGATCTGAAAAAGTGGACCCCGCACCCGCGGGAAAACGCTAGGAAGAAAAAAAAATTTTAAAGCTGGCATTTTCTTCCTGAAATACTTTTTATGTTAGGTATTGATGCCTGTTTTAATAATTAGCCGTAGTGGTTTTATTGTTACTTTGTTTCAACTCAAGGTTTTATTGCTATTTATTGCAGTAAGTTGCCATGGGCTAGCTTGGTCAGGAATATGATACACACTTACATTTTAGCTCAGAACTTACTTACTTACTTACTTACTTACGTATGTACTTATTTATTTATTTATTTTCCATCCTGCCTTTATTATTTTTATAAATAACTCAAGATGGCGAATATACCTAATACTCCTTCCTCCTCCTATTTTCCCCACAACAACAACCCTGTGAGGTGAGTTGGGCTGAGAGAGAGCGACTGGCCCAAGGTCGCCCAGCTGGCTTTCATGCCTAAGGCAGGACTAGAACTCTGTCTTCTGGTTTGCCATTGGCTCCTTCCTAGGGCTGAGAGACAGGGACTGGCCCAAGGTCACCCAGCCAGCTTTCATGCCTAAGGCAGGACTAGAACTCACAGACTCCTGGTTTCTAGCCCGTTGCCTCCTTAACCACTAGACCAAACGTATGCTGTATTTAAGGAACTTTTTTAAAATATCCCAGACCAAGAGGGATTCGAGGATTAGAAAACTGCTTTTTGTCCTCTCCCCCAAAGGGTTTTCTGCTTTGGTGGCAATTCTGCTAGCAGCGACTTGCTGCATACCACCTACTTGAACCCGTAAACCTCCTTAACTGGGCATGGTCTTCTCGGTGGTTGGCCGAGAGGCAGTGTTCTTCCTTGCAGCACCAATGGTTGGAAATATTCAGAGGGTGGGATGGCAAGCAAACCTTCCTTATCTTCCCTGCTGGTCTGGGTATAACACAGTTCTTTATGAGTATGTTTGAATCTATTAATAAAATAGACAGGTTGCCTTCAGCATGTGCCTGGTAACCTCATAAATGAGTAAAAAGCATCGGTTGCCTTGATTTTCTAATTAGAAGTTGTGTCTTCCAGAAATGTTTGATTACCAACATTTTTCTTATTAAAAACATTACTAGGAATGGTACCTCAAGGGGCCCGTGTAGGCATAGAGGAAGAAATAAATTACTGGCATTGCTACTGTCGTATTGTAGTACTGTGATATTTTTCAGAATTCCCAAACAGGTATGCTTATAGTACTAGCAATTTGTTAGGAGCAAGACGCCCAAGTTCAGTGGTTCTAGGAACAACCACACTCTTGTGCTCAGGTTTCAGCTGCTTTGAAGGAAGGCACTATACCTTCAGTCTGGCTAGAATTAGTACCATTTCAGTTTTAATGCCCTATTTCGATGTCTTAATTTCCTACATCCCTTATGAAGGTAGGCTAGCATAATGAGATAGAACTATTCCTAATTTCTCACATGCATCCATCTTACCTACGCAATGTTAAAAGGCCATCCCAGCTTTAAAGGTAAAGGTTCCCCCCCGCACATTTGTGCAGTCGTGTCCGACTCTAGGGGCCAGTGCTCATCTCTGTTTGTTAGCCGAAGAGCCAGCATTGTCCGAAGATGCTACCAGGGTCATGTGGCCAGCATGACGCACACGGAACGCTGTTACCTACCCACCGAAGTGGTACCTATTAATCTACTTGCATTTGCATGCTTTCGAATTGCTAGGTTGGCAAGAGCTAGTGCGGGAGCTCACTCCGCACGCAGGGCTAGGGATTCGAACCTCCGAACTTGCGATCGACAAGCCTGGCGTCTTACCTGCTGAGCCACCACTCTCCCTATCAGCTTTGCATGAATGTTAATTCTGTATTGGGATGTTATAGCTCTTAGTGTCACAAGAATTTGCAGATGGGAAGAATCAGGAAGGATTAAGACCATCAGATTAAATTGGCAAACAAGGGTATAGCATGCCTGTTGTAAAGTTTTGACAAGACACATCCACTGTGTTGTGGCGAAAATTTAAAAGTCCTAAAAAAGCAACGCTTTCTCAACCAGGTATCCCCCAAACATACATACATACATACATACATACATACATACATACATACATGTATGTATGTATGTATGTATGTATGTATTAAATTTCTATCACCGCCCGTCTCCCCGAGGAGGGACTCTGGGCGGTTCTTACAATTACATGTTCCTACAATTCCCATCATTCCCAGCCAGCATATCCCTCCCAGGTTGGGGCAGGCTGACTGAACTTGTCTCTAATAGGATCCAGGTAAGAGAAGAACGAGAGCCAGTTTCGTGTAGTGGTTAAGGCACTGGGCTAGAAACCGGGAGACTGTGAGTCCCAGTCCCACCTTAGGCACAAAGCCAGCTGGGTGACCTTGGGCCAGTCACTCCCAGCCCTAGGAAGAAGGCAATGGCAAACCACTTACAAAAAACGTTGCCAAGAAAACTGCAGAGACTTGTCCAGGCAGTCTCTGAGAATCGGACATGATTGAACGGATTAAAAAAGAGAGAAAGACACTCCTAGAAGTTAGAAAAGCAGTCTATCTTTCTGAACCATGCAGGAAAAGCAGAAGCTCCCATCCAAGGTCATAGAACAGTGTTTCTCAACCTTGGCCACATTAAGATGTGTGGACTTCAACTCCCAGAATTCCCGAGCCATCAATCAACCCAGAGTTGAAGTCCACACATCTTAAAGTGGCCAAGGTTGAGAAACACTGCCATAGAAGGATTCTCTCTTCCCTTCACGCCTGGATCTTTTATTTGTATTCACTGTAGGATTCTGCCCTCTAGTGGCTCATCGATGTGACATTTAGCAACAAGACCAAACCAAGTAATTTTTTATTCTGGAAGTAAACCAAAACCAACACTCAGACAAATAGAGGAAGAATGCTATGAAAAAGGAATTGGAAACAAATCTTGTGCTTCCAATATTGTCCTGGTGAGAATAAACTTGTGTTACTGTTCTTGATTTTGAAAAGGGATATACAGTATGAAGTAATACACGCATATACATCTTGAGGGAATTATATTAAAGGCAAAACTGAAGTACTTTGGCCACATAATGAGAAGACAGGATACCCTGGAGAAGATGCTGATGCTGGGGAAAATGGAAGGCAAAAGGAAGAGGGGCCGACCAAGGGCAAGATGGATGGATGATATTCTGGAGGTGACGGACTCGACCGCGGGGGAGCTGGGGATGGCGACGGCCGACAGGAAGCTCTGGCGTGGGCTGGTCCATGAAGTCACGAAGAGTCAGAAGCGACTGAACGAATAAACAACAACAACATGCATATACTTTTGGGTAAAACAGTTTATCCATCCTAAAAAACTAAAGCATTCAACTGCAGCTGTGGAAGTACTGTAGCAGTGTCCCTTCTGTTCTCAAAAAAAGCTTCTCTTCGTCCAAATTGGGTAGTGGTGGATCCACTCAAAGGGAAAAAATAAAGCAGTATGTGCATAGCTTTTTTAAGCTTTATTTTTTAAAAAATTAAGACACATAAAAATATGAATGAAATCTGTAGTAGCACATTAAAAAAAGCAGAATGTTTAAATTAGACCTTACAATGTGTTATGAGTATGAAGAATAGCAGATTCATACCTCTTCCCACCATCTTCCACACTCACACTTTAAAGAAACTTTCTCCAATAATCTCTGTGGAAGCCTCCTTAAGACAAAATCAAATATTTCACCCAGCATTTCATCAGATTGCATGTCAGTACAATTCTGGAAAGCCTCAAGACCAGAAGCGCTAAATTCATGTTAAAAAATGCTAGACCACTCACAAGACCATTATTGTCAGGACCCTCCTATGCGAGATGATCTGCCCTGATCCCTTACACCATGGCATTCCTCCCCGGACTTTTGACAAGCAGCTGAATATCTGCTTGTGAAGAACAAAGGCATCTCCATACAGTATTCTCCATCTATCCAATTATAACTTTCAGCTGAACTTTTTTTCTTTTTTTGCCAGTATCAACACTTCAAGGTCTGGGGGTTCAAACTGTGAATAGGCATTATCATCAGATAACTGATTGAGGCTCACATGACTAAAAGCTCTTTAATTAAAAAAATCCAGCAGCATACAGAAAATTGGGTATCCAACAAAGGGTTTCTATTATAAGTTTCTCCTTGACATATTAATTTATCTGCAAGTGTCTGGGCATGAAAGGTGTAATCATTAGTAACTTGCTTATTTATTCATTATTTATTTATTACAAGTACTTTTATACCACCCAGCTAACTCAGCCTTTCTCAATCTTTTGACCTTGGAGGGACCCTTGACATATTTTTCAGGCCTCAGGGAACCCCTGCACATTCAGGCTCAAATATAGGCCAGTAGTTACAAAATTATTATATTTGTTTCATGGGTAGGCCTGTATATATGCATGAACAGTGTTCTTAAACTAAAAATAAAGAATGAAACGTATGTCTTTAATGTGAGGAGTAGAATGACCACAAAATGGTGCCTGCAGCTCCCATCCCCAGTAAGGCAGCCTAGCTAAGATACCATGAGAAGTCTAATAAGACCAAGAAGGATGTACAGGTAGTCCTTGTTTAGCAACCACAATTAGGATCGGCAACTCAGTCAGTAAGCAAAGCAGTTGCTAAGTGAAACTGCAACTGTGCTTATGATCTTACTTTACCTTTCCTTTGCTTTACAGATCTGTGAAGGTCATAAATGCGATAATTGGTTGTAAAGTTGTTTTTTCATCGCTGCCGTAACTGCAAATGGTCACTAAACGAGGCAGTTGCTAAATGTATAACCTGTATAGGACTACCTGTATTCCTATCCTTTAAATAAAACATCCATCCAAGTGACTAGATGTGAGCTCTGGGAAGAAAAGGGGAGGAAGCTCAAAGGATCTTTGGCCTGGCATTCTGGAAACAAGAGATTCATATGGCTCTTAGAAACTTAGAGACTCTGCCGAAATAAATTCACTAACAAATAAATGCTAGAGTTTGGGTTTATTCAGTTTCTAAGATTCTCTATATTAGCCCCTTACCTTCTTCAAAGTAAACCTAGCTAATAATATTCATGAGGGTTTTTTTTTTTGCTGGATTTGTATTCTGCTGTTAAGAGCTTGACACCAATGTTATTTCTGTCCCATGCCAAGTCTGAATCCAGAATGAATGGGATCCAGATAATCTGCTTCATCTAGGATCCTCTGAAGCTGGGAGAAGTTGAAAGACAGCAGTAGTGTCAAATAAGGCTGGATCACCACTGCCTTTTTCAAGGGTAGTACCATCAGAACCTCTCAAAGAAGCAATCACCACCTCTTGAATCGAAACACTCACAACTTCTTCACACACCAAAGCAGCCAAGAGGGGCATGAATCCAACTCATAAGTCACAGCATTGATACCACAGGGAATCTTAGCCACTTTCTCAGTTTCCAAGCTCAGTGAGTACCAGATAACATCACAAGACATACTCCCAGTCATCACATTCTATCATATTGGCATCCATTTAAAATCTAAGGTGTCAGGATCCCATCCTGCCATTCTGCTTTAGATAGATGGGATTTGTAGTAACTAGTTAGTGCGTAGCCTGTAGTAATTAGCTAGAGTGCTTGCCAGACAGTAGAGCAGAGCTTTCCAAACTTTTCATGTTGGTGACACACTTTTTACACATGCATCATTTCGTGACACTCTCTTACAGCAGGGCATCATTTCACGACACACCCTTACAGCAGGGCACAAGGCAGGCACTAGGACCTGTGCGGAGAAGACGGAGGGAGGCAGGATTCAGTGGTGAGCTGGGGCGGCAAGGCGGTCTTGGAGGCGGCGGTCAGCAGAGAAGGCGCAGGACAACCCGTTCCTCTGCCGGCCGTCTTTTTATCCTTTTTTCCTCCCGCCATTTTCGGGCGGGCTCCAATCGGGCTGCTTTCCGCTGGGCGCGCTTTTCCGCCCTTCTTTCTCTGGCGCTGGCCCCTTCTTCAATTTTCACGCCCAAACTGTCTCACGCGCAACACACCTAAACACTCCAGGCAACACACTAGTGTGTCCCGACACACAGTTTGGAAAGCTGTGCAGTAGAGCAACCCTTAGAGATAAGAATGGCATGCAGGCGTTAAGGGAGGGGAGAGAGGAACCAGGCTCCAAGGCCATCCATCTGGAAACATCAAAGGCTGGCCGTGTAAAGTTATGGGAAGTGAGTCAGGAGGGGAGGGGTGGATGAGGGGTGCCTGAGATTCTGGCAGGTTTTAAAATATGTTTGCATGGGAAAATGCTTAGTTTGCTCTTTGCATTGATTCTATTCACTTGTATTAATAAAAGAACTTTTTCATATCCTATCATGGCTTGTGCTAAAAGTTTCTAAGTTAATATCAAAGGAGTGTCATCACATAAGGTCGTAAATGCCCAGCTAGATTCAACACTTGAGTAAAACTGTGGAGTCCTTGGTGCTCTCTGAGCCTTGTTGTTTTCTTACAGACATTTCATTGCCAGGCTAGGCAACATCTTCAGTTTTTTCGCACTGAAGATGTTGCCTAGCCTGGCAATGAAATGTCTGCAAGAAAACAACAAGGCTCAGAGAGCACCAAGGACTCCACAGTTCAACCCTGAGCTACAAATATTCTATGTATTGTCGAAGGCTTTCACCTGGACACAGAGAGTTCACTTCTGTCTGTGCTCCTGCCCTCTGAAGATGCCGGCCACAGATGCTGGCGAAACGTTAGGAACCAAAACTTCCAGAACACGACCACACAGCCCGGAAGACCCACAACAGCCATACAAATATTCTCTTCGATTGGTACTTCAGTAAAAACTAGCCTTTTCCTCCAAGCTGTAAAGACACCTATCAGAAGGTGCCACCAACTGTAGCACAAATTTAAGTTTCAATGTTCTTTTGTAGAGGATCAGAGACACACAATGTAGGGATATGAATAAAATGGGAAGATACTGTATTTGAGCTCAGAACAAAATAACCCCACTTGGAACATTCCACTGAAACATTCTGAGTGTCTTACTGTATGTTCCATCAGAATAAAACTAAAACAATTCAAGGTTCCACCAGAAGAAATAAGGAGAACTTGAAGCAAGCCCTTTGCTTCCTTATCTTTATCCTTGGGCCACATAAGTAGGTGACATGACAGATAGTGACTGCCCCAAAGTTACCCAATGAGTTTTAATGGCTAAGGGTGGAGTTTGGGTGATATATAAATGCTGTTAGATAAATAAATCCACTTAAAAAAAAACCTGATACTCTCCTTCCCCCTTAATGGTATCTTCAAGATAAAACAGGGATGGAAACCTGAAACCCTCCAGATGTTTCATGCAGCTTTCTGTCCCCATGGCTGATGATGACAGATGGTGGGTATAGTACTGCACTTCAGAAGCAACATCTGAAAGCCTAGAGGTTGTCCACTTATGTAGCAGAGGCCCTTCCTAAGAAGATTTGGCTATGGTGGTCTTTATAAAACAGACATTCATTCAAATTGTAATTTAAAATAATTTTTAAAACCTTAAAACCACTTTTTAGCTTAAAACAGTTTTAACTAGTGATGCTGGTGAAATTTCCTATGCAGTATAGCAGTCTGAGCAGAATCTTGTTGATCCCAACATGAAGGGGAAGGAAAATAAGAAATCTGCTATATTTTCCAGTTCCATCACTTGTTCCTTCATCCTCAGTTGTCTTCATGAAAGTTCAATCTGGAGAGTCTCCCCATATTTCCGGATCAGCTTGTCATGATTATGATCAACAGACCACTGCTCTGGGAGATGCCTGGGCTGCATGACATCCAAGAAGTGCTGGCGCCAACGTTTTTCCAGCTCCATGAGGGAATGTAAGCCCCCCTGAGCAAAACACTGGACCACTTTCAGGCCATGTGGCACATAGCTCTCGTTAAAAATCCTGAAAAAAGATGAACAAAGGAGGTGTTCGGGAAAGCACAGACTTGAGGGATGCCAAACATTTACATTTATTTTGTTATCTATTTATAGTTAATATACCACTTCAAAAGGGGCTTTATAGTCTTGAGAACATTAGTAACAGACATTAGTCCTATCTACCAAGCAGTGAAGGGAAGTGGAGTGAAAGGGAGAAGCATCACTAAGGAAACACTGAGCGTTTTCAAAGGCCATCGTCCCATTAGGAAGGCCAGGGCAAATCAATCTGATGTCAGGTGAAGACGGACCTCCTCCTTTCATCTGGCACCTTTCAGACGCCAGGGTGGCCAGGAATCTTGGAAGTGCAGTTCCAACACATCTGGGGTATGCTTCTCCCTGTATGCTTCTTTATGTAGCTAAACAGCATGATTCACACACCAAAGGGAATTGTCAAGAAGACTGAAACCCAAGTATTTACAGAAGTAAAATAAATAAACAAACAAACAAAAACTTCTAGGAAAGGATTTCCCTGGAGGGAAATCCCCAAACAGCTCAATGAGAACCGAGCATGTTCAGGGGTCACAGAATGCTGGGGGTGCTAGAATATTGGATGGCAGGAAAAATGGAACAGAACGTCTTCAGAAGGGGTTCGGCTACCCAGCTCATTGGCTAGAACCAGCCATGCTGCAACATGTCTCATTGGTAGCCTATTCAAACGGAAGGGTTGGAGGGTATTCCTTTATTATTTGAAGATCTGAGAGAGAAAGGCAAGCCCATATTTGATGCCAGAGGTGGAAATCATGATCCGTTTCTTATCCTCCATGGTCTGAACCTAACCTTTACTTCAGATTAGGCTTCTCTCTCTTTCCTGGGAAGTCCACTCATTACTGCAGGCCAAATCCTCAAACAAATTCCTCCCAAGCCAGACCCTGCTACCTTTCCCACTAGCACCCTCCAAATTTGGGTGATGGGGCCCAGTGAGCAGAAACCTGAAAGGAACTGCAAACAAGCAGGCAAAAATCGTCTCTCTTAATCTAAGCCACTGTACCTGGTTTCCAGTCCAGCTGCTTCCTGCACCATCTCTGGGGAAACCGTGCCAGAGGCAAAGTAATCCCTGATCAGCTGCAACAGCTCTTCTTCCCGGGCAGCAGGGAGGCTGTCTGCGTTCACGAGGGCTCTAGCAGCCGAACGGACTTGTCTGCGGATCGGATCTTCGAGCAAGCGGACGCCCTCCTCGCAACCAACAGGGGCACCAAACTCCTCAGCCAGTTCCTGCTTGAGATGGTTGTCGTAGTAATTAGAGAGTGCGTGGCACGCAGTGCAGAGAAGGAGCACATCGTGGGAATTGTGGTCTTTCATCTGGATGGGAAAGTGTTTTCGGTACTCGTGAGGTACGATGTTCTTTCTGTGGAGGAAACAGTAGTGCTTGAGGGTGGATCGCCAATACGGCCACTGAGCTTGCAGCCACCCTTGTGCCGCGAGGTCCATCACGCACTCCCTTAAGCTGGAGAAGCTGCCACTGAACGCAGTAGGGCTCACTTCAGAGTAATCAGAGAGGATTTTGCTGTTTCGTTAATTAAGACTCTACTCATTTTCCTGTGTTTGGTCAGCGTGCATGTTTTATTGTCAGCTTTTAGTCTTTCTAGCTCCCTTAGTTATTTTAACTATAACAAGATGGGAGGTACAGTACATGGCTTCTTCTTTTTTTAAGGTAATGGCAGAAGAATGTTATACTGGAGTTGCCAAATGACTCTACAATGGTCTGTTTTGTTCCTCTGCTCCTCACAGCAGACTGATTTGCATTAATTACTAAATGAAGCTTTGCATGGATGTAAACATGATTACTTGTAGGCCACTTCAAAGCAGACCATGGTTAAAAGACAGGTGGGAAAAACTAGCAAACCTCCTTGATGCCTCGTTCACTTCCTATTTAAGTTTTGATATTCCCCTTTTACTCTTTTACAGAAACAAATTTTCTTTCCTGTCTTCTACTGAGGTCTTCAGTTCATAACTCCTCTCAGCCACAAATACATGAGTTGACACAGAGCAAGCAACCCGAATTTACTTATCATCCTATGGCACTTTGATTACATTAACACAAACGAAGTTCAGATATACAAAAGTTGATATTGTATGATCTTGGTTACTTATGGCACATTGAAAAATAATTGATATTCCAGCCACTGAAATAGTCAGGGCTGTATCTATGTATATTTACAGAGACATCCCGACATGTTCATTGGATTTAATGCTACTTTTGTTTCTTAAACACAACACAGTGGGGTGGGAAGCCTGGGGCCCTCCAGTATTTTGATCAGCCAGATAGAACTGCCTTCTGAACAACTCACCGAATATAAGATTCTTTTTTGCCACATACAACACACAGATTTTCTTTGACTGTCAAGTAATAATCCACGGTTGATTCAGGGCGTCCAGCAGGCTCAAACTGTAACCTCACAGTAAACGGCTCCATGCTTACCAATTCTAAACAGAGAGAGAGAGAGAGAGAGAGAGAGAGAGAGAGAGAGAGAGAGAGAGAATATATTAATGCCTGTTCTCTGATGCTCTCAGAGACTGTGGCCCTCCAGATGTTGCTGATCTGCAATGCTCAAAGTCCCTGCCCACCGGCCTGCAGGCTAGGGCACTGAGAGTCCTAGTTCAGCAACATCTGGGGGGCCAAAAACTCCCCACTCCTGCTCTAAATAATGGATAAATAATTAATACATATAACTGAACTTCAGCATAAGGGGCTTTGGGGTGTAAAATGAGTCTTGCTAATTTTCCATGATAACAACTTCCATACTTGCAGCCCTGTCTCTCTTGTCCACCTTAGGTCTATGAATGACTCCGCTGCCCATGTTTCTCCTCTTTTTTTTCAAACGGACTGAGATAATTAGTCCCGTTTTAGGCAATGGAAGGAAAAATGTAAAAGGGCACCGACATCCTGTGGCCAGAAGGCAGTTATTAACACTAGAAAGAACCTCAGCCTGAGTGAAACAGATGGAATGAACATCCTGATTCCATCAAAAGGGTATAGCCAAATGTGCTCCTAATATAAAAGCTACATTTGGTTTAAATAACGTTTTTAAATCTAAAAAAAGTGCCAGTGTTAATCTCCAGTTTTGCTGTCTTTTAAAAAAAATCAGCCAGGCAAGGAGTCTATATGCTTTGCCCTTGGGGTGGGGGAATGGAGATGAGCCAACATTTCTGTGTTCCAGAAAGCTTGGCATTCATTAATATTTGCAATAGTTTCCTCATCCTCTGATTTTTGTATCCTCTTGCTTCATGAAGAGTCCTGAAGCCCTTGAAAGCCAGCATACTTTAATGTCATTTAGTTGGCCCTAATAAAGAGATTATCCACCTATGGATTTTGGACTGCAATGTGGCTCTTTAGGACACCGTGACAACAGCAGCAAAAAAACTTCTTTCCAAGCTTGCGTTCAGGCCTTTTTGACTCTAAAAGAACAGACTCACAAACCTCCAATGCCTTTGTCAAGGTACCACTGGGCTTTCTTGCGATCGCACGTACATAAAGGCTGTCCATCTGGAGCATGCAAGAAGCAATTGTCATACAAGGGAGATTTCCTGTGAAAACAAAAGAATGCCGCAATCACTATCATACAAGAATCTGGGACCTCTAGTGCCCATAATAAATCCTTCCTTTTACTAAATACAACTCTTAAAATGTTAAACACTGCCTCCTCATGGTGGTTGTGGGTTTTCCGGGCTGTGTGGCCGTGTTCTGGCAGTTTTGGTTCCTAACGTTTTGCCAGTCTCTGTGGCTGGCATCTTCAGAGGACAGGAGCACAGCTAGAAGATTCTCTCTGTGCCCAAGTGGAGGGTGTGTCTTCCTGCTGGTGTTTATATCTGCTGAGAGAGTGTGTGTCTTCTGTGGGTCATTTACAAGAGATTAGGAGAAGGTTTATTGTGGTGATTAGGGGGTGTGGTGCTGTCGTGTGTGGGATTAGCACAGCTATTGTGTGAGTTGTTTGCATATTTCTGTGGTTGAGTAGAGTTCATTGACCTTTTGCAAGCTGTGTTTTTCAGGACTGGCAGCCAGGTTTTGCTGATCTTTAAGCTTTCTTCTTTTTTATTGAAACTGTGTTGGTGTTTATGTATTTCAATGGCTTCCCTGTATAGTCTAACATAGTGGCTGTTGGTGTTGTCCAGTATTTCTGTGTTTTCAAATAAGGTTTGGTGACCAGTTTGTTTGAGAGCATGTTCAGCTATTGCAGATTTTTCAGGTTGCTGTAGTCTGCAGTGTCTTTCATGTTCTTTTATCCTGGTGTGGATGCTGCGTTTTGTGGTCCCAATATATACTTGTCCACAGCTGCAGGGTATGTGGTAAACTCCTGCAGCGGTGAGGGGGTCCCTTTTGTCTTTTGCTGATTTTAACATTTGTTGTATTTTTCTGGTGGGTTTGAAGAAAAATTCCAATCACCACCCATGACAAAAAAAGAGGCATCATCAAAACACTAGTGGATTGCGCAAATCAGAACTGTGAAGCTCAATTTCTCAATTCTGAACTCAGTCATTTGGATTGCTCCCTACAGGCGAATGGCTACTCCAAGAATGAAATCAGGAGTGCTATCAAACCGAAAAAACAGCACTCAACTGAAGAAAAACAGCCCCCCACAAGCAAAATATTTCTGCCCTACATTAAAGGAGTCACGGACCGCACGGAAAAACTAAAGAAAAAACATAACCTCCAAACAGTCTTCAAACCCACCAGATTAGGCATGCATTTTCAATGGGGATCTTCACAAAGGACCTATGGCCAGCAATCAAAGCTATGCTGAAAGAGAAAAAAAACTTCTTGGACATTTTGATGAAAAATTATACAAAGGTATGAACATTTACCTGGCAGAATATCCTACTCCCAGGGGCTTCCGTTTGTGCTTCCGAGGATCTTTCACTTGCTGGTTGATGGAGGAGGACCCATGAGATGGAAGTTTCTGATACTGAGGGGTTTGCACCACGTTTTCTGTGTTTTCATCATCCCCAAAGCTGTTGTTATTTTTTCCCTTGAAGGGTACATCCACCAAGCCCTGACACTTCTTCAGGACCTTTTCCCAAGCAGGAAGAGCATGTCCACCACCTGATGCACAAGGGAGGCAGGGAAAGTTCAACAGGTGGAGGAACAAAGCTACTGACACCTGTGCATCTCGGGCAGCATAATCAATCTGAGGAGGAAAACCAAGAGGCATGCCTTAAATTATTCATCAGCACCTCTAATGTTCACGAATACCCAAGATGAATTCTCCCCAACAGCAAACAGAATGAATAATAGTTGGTAAAGGACTCTTCCTCATGCTGCTAACCATGGCACAAAGTTGCCCCACTAACCACTTTGTAGGTCAAGTCCTCATAGTGTCACCTTCATCTCATCCTGATTACTGGAGAGGCAGCAATGGACATCTGAATTTAGCTGTTCCAGTTTAGAAGTAGCATTCTCCCCTTTTCCTGGCATAAGACTTGCCACAAAATTATCTAGATTGCCTGCTTTTCCAGGCAGAACCACACACACATGCCTGTCCACAGATTAGCGAGTTTGGGGACCAGGTTCTGGCAGCTGGTCTAGCTATCTATCAAAACCTGTCTCCTTCCTAAGGGGGAGGGATTGTGGTTGTTTTTCTCGCCAGCAGGTGATATCGGGGAATCCACCAACCGCTTCCCCCAAGTTGTCCCACCCTAAACGTGTGAGGACAGTCTCAGTTTCTGGCCTTGTTACTGAGACAGAACAGAGCTGAGCAATAAGAGCATCTCAGAATCTGCTAGAAGACTTTTGTGCTGCCTCACAGTCTGGAGGAAGGCACATTAACATTCTCATGAGGAAAAGCCTGCTCTCCAAGCCAAGTCTTTATTCTACTTAGAAGCACCCCAAAAAGATGTCAATGCCCATATTCAATGAGACTATAATGTAGGCGTGACAATCCACATCTGCTCTCCAAGATCACAGAAATCTGGCAGCAAAATGGATAAATCACAGCAGCATGAATTTTGGGTTTTTTTCCCCCAAAATCAAGGGGGAATGGTAGTGGAAACCCAATTTTCCCAACCCAATGGGAGTGGCAATTAAGGATGGGAATGGAAGTGAGAGAACAAGAGGCTTCCACTTCCACCTTTAAAACCCTGAAATAAACCAAAAGCAGCTGATTCAGCTCCACCTCTTTCAGTAAAGTCACTGTGTCACTGAATTAATTCTTGGGCCACCCAGTCCTAAAACAGGGAAGGACCATTACAATTTTAACCAAGGATTTTAAGTGGTTTCCTATATTCAAATGTTCCTCATTTTGAAAACCGGTTTTGCTTCTGCTCCTTCCATTGGGAGAAATGAGGGGTCTGACAGTCAAAGTGAATGACCAAATAACAGCTGCGAGTTGCCTTCACTGAAAGCTGCTACTACAAAGGTTATAAAGAAACCAAACCTGTTCCTGAGTTAACTGCTCTGCTTCCCAATTGCTGCAGCACAAGTGTAGAGATTTGTCAAGCGAATGTCGGAGATGCCTCTCAGCAAGAGATTTCAGGCTGAGCCCATTTGTGGGGAAGGTCTTACTTCAGGGTTGTACATGGAAGAAAAAAGAATGCCCTTTATCCCATCAAACAAACACTTTGGAACAAAACCATGAATCCTCATATGTATGTACATGTTAATTTGGGGATCTGATATTTAGATTACCAGCAGCATTATCTCTCTTGAGTTCTTTTCACAACTGCAGCCATTTGGCTAACAATGGGGGAAAACTTTATGTTTGTACAGCATGCTTAACAGGGACACAAGTGGGATTAAGTGGGTGTTTTAAGGTGGGCATTTAAGGGGGACAGGTGTTGCTGGAAACAGGGTGACAGCAGAGAAAGGTAGCCAGAATGAGTGAGAGCTGTAAGTTTGTGTGAATTTCCAGTTTCCAGCACAGCTGCTTTTCTTTCCCTTTCCTGATCAATGTGGAAGGGGCTGGTGACCTAACTAAGACTTGCCAATATTCTCCTGGAAATAAGGGCCCTTATGACACCAAGCACTCCTGGAGAAAATCAGCAGGGACACTATATTCCCAAAATGAAGATTTTTGACCATATAACTGTGTGATGCACAATTGTGTAGCAGCAGATAGATGTGATTGGGTGAATAGCTGACTGGGTAAAACATGGTCTGTGAACAGGACCTACATGTATCTCAAAATTTAAAATAAATAAAGTACAATGAACAATAAGAATGAAGCATTGACAGCACCCCATACCTACTGCATTTAGTGTTCTTCTAGAGAATAAAAAGCCCTAAAATTATGTTAAATTATAACCTTCTTCTCAGATAACAAAATGTTAGGAACATTCAGAAACACAATTATGGTGAAACCTCAATTTAACAGATTTTGGGTGCAATGAACAAAATTTTCATCTGGACATCCTACCATAATAAGAGACATAACCACTGTGTCTGTGAATGAGGCACTTTTAAAATACCAAGCAAAAAACTCTATTGTATTTCCCTTATTTACCATTATTTACATAATTTGTATGATGATATTGCTATGCAGATTACATCATTTGCATCAAATTATGTTATTTGAGCAAATAATGCCAAAAGACACAAATGATATAATTTCTTACGTTTGCATAACAATGTCAATATGCCCCAACGACGTACTTTGCAATGTTATGGTCATTCAGGAACAACAGCCAACACCTCCATCACAAATGATCTGTTAAATCCATAGTACCATAGTACCTGCCCTCCCAAAGAAACAGCTCTTTCACCAAGATGCATACCTATGTCTTAGGGCCAGATATCGGAGGTCCACATTCCCTTTGACTGCTACACTGTAGTCATGAAATAGCTTACTGGCATCTTCCCAACATCCTACCCCAACTTTTAGGATTTTGCCATCTGCCAGAACTTCCAGCAAAGTCTTTGGAAGAACTTGTCCCCCACTGGTCAGCTGGGGCAAACGAAGAAGAAGGCAAAGTCCATTATAAGCAGCCAACTGTAAGAGAGAAACAGGCTTGGCCTTCTTTCCTTCCACTGAGACCTAGAAAGAATGCAGAAGAAAAGAGTGATGGCAAGAAAAGCAACCAGGCAACCATGTCAAATCCACAGAGAACACTCTGCATTTTCAGTAATGCCAAGTATACAAGCTGATCCTGACCCCTAAATCTGTTAGATATTCCACTCTGTGATCCAGAAACCTTTCTGCTGATTGTAGAATGTATGTAATTAGTTATTCATCTTATACAATCTCAGAAGCACTCTCGTCTCCAGACCATGATACCATGTATAAGCCAAGAATATCAAGTCTACGTATTTCAGATCAAGATCTAACAGTGACAAAAGCTTGTGTTGAAAATCTTGGCTGATGACAGTAATTCTATTATTCTGGCTGGAGTGTTGCAAACCAGATATTATTTAACTTGGGCACAGAATAAGCTTCTTGTTTGGTTAGTTACACTATATTTAACTAATAGATGGTGAGCTTTTTCTGCCAAAATAGCAAGTGAGGGAGGAGTAATCTTACATTGACCAGCAATAGAAAATGCATTAGAAAAGCAGCAAGTAGGTGGAAGTACAAATGTGGATGCCTGTAAAGTTTAGCCATGGCCAGTGACTTGGGAGGAGCTGACCACTTGGTGCCTTTAATCCTTTGTGTAGCCTATTCAGAGCTACTTTCTTTTCTGTCTCTCTTTCCATCTCCAATTATCTCTTCCCTTTGCTTCATCTCCATCCAGCTGGTACCCCATTAGTATATTATACAGGGGCTCAACTAATTTTGTAAAAGGGGAAACTTACAATTAGTTAATTTGAATTCATTAATTCAATTTTTATTTATTTGTTTGTTTATCCTCTACTTTTCTTAAGAGTGAATCTTTGGGCAGGGGTGTGTGTGTGTGTGTGTGTGTGTGTGTGTGATTCCATCATCTAACCTTCAGAATGGCCTGAAATGTAAGGATGCAGTCCTGTTACTGAAACTAAATCTGGTTCTGAGCAGTTATGTAAGTAGCATATGTAAGCCTTTTGAGTTCTATGGGGAAAAGATACAGAACCAGCATATTAAAAAATAAACCAGTAGGACAAGACCAAAAGCAAAATGTAAGATTTGCTCAAATAGGCTATGCCTATTTGCATCCCATACTCCCTAAACCCTACAGCATTAGTATTTTTCTGTAAACATTTAGGTCCTTCTGGAAATCCCGGAGCTCCAGCAGCCCCTCCCATATCATACTCTTGAGCGAGCATGGTACAGTTTTGTCTATAGAAGGATCCACACCTCAGGGAAGGAGTTAATTACTAGAAAATGAAATGAGTAAATGAGCCAGTTTGGTCCAGTAGTTAAGGCACCAGGCTAAAATCTAGGAGACTGTGAGTTCTAGTCCTGCCTTAGGCATGAAAGCCGGCTGGGTGACCTTGGGCCAGTCACTCTCTCTCAGCCCAACTCACCTCACAGGGTTGCTGTTGTGGGGAAAATAGGAGGAGGAAGGAGTATTAGGTATGTTCACCGCCTTTAGTTATTTATAAAAATAATAAAGGAAGGTGGGATAAAAAATTTTTTAAAAAAAACGGGGTGGTATAAATTCACATTTGGACGATACTGTTCCATGTGGAATTTTTATAAAGTACCTAAACTGCCAAATGAACAGACGCCAATCCAGAATTGATGTGAGGGTTAAAAAAGCACTTATTTATTAGTACTGCCTGTGAAAAGATGTTGATCATTATGACATGGAAAGAGTTCCCAAACCAAAGATGGGCTTCAGCAGAAATATTTGATGCTGATAAGGAAACTCTTCATAAGATCAAGCAAACCATGTTATCACAGTCACCTAACTTGTCATGGGAATATATGGTATAAAAGCCAGCCCTCAGTCTTAGCTTATAAAGCCTGTGTAAAGAAATGTATTAATAATCTCTCTCTTTAGAGTTTACGAGACAAACTTTTCAATAGGCTCTACAACTTACCCACTCACAGTCAATTCCAAGGACTGGGCAACATTCCAACTCTTTCTTTAATAAGGGTTCCACTTCATTCCACTTCTCTACCTCAGAAATGATTATTACTTTTGCCTCAAGAATCTCCTCCAGCCAAGAAATTGTGGGAGAAGATAAAAGTGAAGGAAAAATGTCTTTTGAGATATCTTCCTTTTCCCGTTCCTTAACAGCTCCTCCTTGGTTAAGTGCAACGCAAGTTTTACATTTCCGACGCTGGATGACCTTCCAGGCGGCTAGACTTCCTGCTGCAATGCCAAACAGGGTAGCCACAGTAACAGTGACTACTGTTGCTCTGGGCATTTTTTCATCTTCCTTTCTACTTCATCTTTGCAATAATGGCAAATCACGCAGTGATCTAGTAACATGAAATAACATTGATAAAAAATAAAGCAAAATTACGGTGGAGAATTAGTAAGCCTGCAAAACTCACTCACCTGAAATAAGTCCTCCTGAATTCTTTGGCTAGGTTCCATATTATGCTAAACTATGTTTTATTCAATAAACCAAGCCAAAACTAAACAAGCCACATTACAAATTATCATAATGTGTAGTTCAAACATTGGGACACTTCTGAATAAATATGTGAAAAATTAAGTTATAAATTGATCTCCTTCAAACGGCCCAGAGTTTGGAGAAATGCACATTCAGGTCATGACAGAGGTAAATTAATAGATGTGACTTACAAATGTTGGTGAAGGAAGTGATCAGAGGGAAGCAACCTAGGCCCTAATTATCAATGCTGCTCAGGTTCTAATGTGAAATATTTTTTGACTGGAAAAAGTGGTAACAATGTTATTAAATGTAATTTATATGCAGATGGAAAATTGCCAAGGTAGTCCAACAGAGTCCCCATTTAACTTCAAAAGAGGATCTTTTTTTCAAAAATGGTTAAGAAGGAATCTGAAACAGAAAGTCAGTTCACTCCAGAATGCATGGAGGTTATTTGAAACTGTATACTGCAGGTTAATTAAGCCCCAATCATAGTTAATATGCAGTGTCAAAGAAGCTCACAGAGGAAAGGTTTCCTTCAGAAAATGAACATCTTGCTTAAATGAAAACAAAAAGGAATTCAAACATTCAGAAGAAAAGTACAAGGAGATAAGGGATGCAAAAAAAGAGTTTAAGGAACACAATACTAGTAAGATTAAGAAAATATCCTCAAAAGCAGGAAATTTAGTAACAAAGAAATTGATTTATTGAATCAAAAGTAAAATAAGTATTTATCAGATATCATGGCAGTAAATCTTGGGTCTCCATATACTTATCCCCATATTTAGGACTTTGATTTGATTTGCGCTTTACAACCGCATCACTTAGCGACAGAAATTCTGGTCCCAATTGCCGTAGTAACCCAAGAACTATCTGTAACCACCTTCTCAACAACCTTCCCTAAAAAGGGGAGGTTGGGGATCGGATACAAATTGTCCAAATCTGTTGGATCTAGTGACTGCTTCTTGAGGAGGGGACAGACCGCTGCTTCTTTCAGAGCAGGCAAAACCACCCTGTCCCTCAACAAATCATTCACCGCCTCAGGGATCCAACTACATATAATCTCCTTGGGAGGCCTTGACCAACCAGGAGGGACACAGACCTATGGGCTAGCACACAGTGGAAGCTCACAGACACAACACAGCTAGATTAGTTGCTTTATTACAGACAAAAAATAAACCATATATACAAGGTTCTACTTTCTGCACAACACAGCAGTCTAAGCCAATATGTCTAAGTCTATGCTCCAAGATTTAAATCTGATGCTTCTTCTTCCCACCTTTCTAAGTCAAAGGATATTTGGTTGTTCTTTTCAAAGCTATGGAAGCAGATGAGATTGTTTATGTAACAGTCCTCCCTGGCTGGAAACATGTTTCTGTCTCATCAGCTTTAGTCCTTATAATACTAAAGAAGATAGGAGATTATAAAGATGAATGAGTTCTTTGCATTTCAGAAATTATAGGGGATATAATCGGTGTGTGATTAACGTTTTCAGGCAGAGAATATGATTTAATGATTTAAAAAATAACTAGTATTCACCAAGAATACAGAAATGTGAAATTTGTAATGTTAAACAATGTTATGTAACTTGTCTTTAAGACTCACTCCAGCCCCAGGGAAGAGGAAAGAAGCCAATGTAGTCCCCATTTTTAAAAGAGAATCCTCCTGGGATTCAGGAAATTACATCTGGTTAATGTCAGTTCTGTACAAATTGGTAGAAAGTATGATTAATACAACATTCATTTAATAACTTGATTAATACATCCAGTGCTTAGATGTCAGCCCTTTGAGGTAGGCCAGGTCAGGAAACAGACTCCAAAAGAATGACTGGAACTGTATTTTATTGATATAGGCTATAGTAACAGAATCTTGAAAGCCTAACCGTATTTTCCCTTCCTTCACTCTTACACCCCAGCAAGTTAAGGCAGAGCCAGTCTGAGTTTCTTCTAATATTTTCTTTATTTCCCAGGCTTAACATGTTTTTGTAACAGTCACCGCATAGTTGTTGCACATTTCAGCCCAAGACAGGAAGTTAAAACAAGATTCTCTTATTTCAGTGGCACCTCTGATTATGTGTCACAATTGCATCAAATCCTATGTCAGCCTCTATTTATGCTGGGCTTGTAGTTCCCAGAATTCTTACCAGCATGGACCCAAAGGCAATGCTGTAAATAAATATAATGCCAGAATCGGGGGTTGCTTTCAGTATGCCATTCATTCATTCAGTATGGAGATGGTGCAGTGATAGAAGTTGAAATATATATATATATATATATATATATATAGTTTCTCCAAGCTCATCTCTGTGGCTCTCCACACCAGAACAAGTTTTGCTGAAGAGGAGTCATTATGGAAAGTTTCCAAGTATAAGCCTAAATTTCATACTTTCCAAAAGCGTCAATATACTCTCTCTCTTGGCGATCACTCGTAGCCGAGTAAGATTGTCTTCCAAGGGTAAAATCTTAACAGTGGATCGTCAATATACATAAATGGTAAAATTAATCCATTAACTATCAACAAGTAACTATAGTCTTATCAATCCATGGGAGCAAAATTAATATCCATATACAATCCTAATTATAAAATACCAAAAGATGTGCAAACTTTCAAGTTCTTCAGAACTGTTCTGATTTATGAAGAACAAGAAGTATGGAAGAAAGAAGAAATTCACAAACTTAGGCTGGATATTTCAAGCTACAGTATAAGGTCTGTCATCTCAACTCCAATCTGTCTGGACTTTCAGAAGGCTTTTGATAAAACTCATCAAAGATTCTTAAGCAAATTTAGAAGTTATGAAATAAAAGGTTCTCTTTTGAATTGTTTGTTGAAAAAATACTGAAGACAAAGAACAAAAATAAATCAACAGTCCTCACACTGGAGGGAAACAAGAAGTTATGTTTCCAAGTATTTTTATGGACACCAGTGCTTTTAATTTTTTTTCTATACATGATTTTGAATTAGGAGCAGGATGGCCAAGCTTACTCATAATGCTGAATGAAGGATCTCTCCAAATTAGAGGAATGGACATTAAAGCTGAACATGCAATTCAATATAAGATGTGAAATATTACAAATTGGGGCAAAACTCTGAAGAGGAACACTCTTGTTAAGGGATAGAATAAGCAGTAATATTTTGTTGCTGGTCACATTTTCTGTTTTATTTTATTTTATTTATTTATTTATTTAATCAAATTTATATAACCGCCCATCTCCCCCAACGGGGAACTCTGGGCGGTTTACAATAAAATGGATTAAAACAGAATAAAACATCAATGTACAATATATAAATTAATAAATAATTATAAATCCAGATGGAGATGGAATTAAAACAAAGGACAATAAATTAAGGAATTAACCACCCCCATGAGGAACTATCCTTTCCTCCTTCCCATGCCAGGCAGCAGGTCTTCAGCTCTTTCCTAAAGGTCAGGAGGGAGGAGATCTGCCTCAACTCTGGGGGCAAGATGTTCCACAGTGTGGGCGCTACCACAGAGAAGGCCCGCCTCCTAGACCCCATCAGATGACATTCTTTAATTGATGGGGTTCGTAGCAGGCCCTCTCTGAATGACCTGGTGGGGCGGGTCGATAAAATGGGGATAAGACGGTCCTTCAGGTATTCTGGCCCCATGCCATGTAGGGCTTTAAAGGTAATACCCACACCTTGAATTGTACCCGGAAGCAGACCGGCACCCAATGCAGCTCGCGGAGCAAAGGTGTTATATGTGCAGATTTTGATGCACCCAAAATTGCTCGCGCGGCCGCATTCTGCACCAGCTGAAGCTTCCGGATAGTCTTCAAGGGTAGCCCCATGTAGAGCGCATTGCAATAAACTACATGGGAGATGACGAGAGCATGAGTGACTGTTCGGAGGGCGTCGCGATCCAGGAAGTTGTGCGAAAGCCCTCCTAGCCACGACTGCCACCTGCTCTTCGAGCAGGAGTTGTGAGTCTAGAAGGACCCCCAAGTTGCGCACTGGTTCCGAATGGGGCAGTGCTACCCCATCAAGAACCAAATATGATAATTTCCCAGAAGACGCTAGGCCATCAATCCACAGCCACTCGGTTTTGCTAGGGTTCAATTGTAGCCTGTTGTTCCCCATCCAGGCCCTCACAGCCCCCAGGCACTGGGACAGGGTGGACACTGCATCACTTACCTCACCAGGGATGGAGATGTACAATTGAGTATCATCCGCATACTGATGATACCTCATCCCATGGTGTCGGATGACCTCACCCAGCGGTTTCATGTAGATGTTAAATAGGAGAGGAGAGAGAACCGAACCCTGCGGCACCCCACACAAGAGGGGCCGAGGGTCAGATCTTTCCTCTCCTATTACCACCGACTGGGATCGGCCTCGGAGGAAGGAGGTGAACCAGCGCAAAACTACGCCGCCCACCCCCAACTCCCTAAGCCGCCCCAACAGGATACCATGGTCGATGGTATCGAATGCCGCCGAGAGATCCAAGAGAGCAAGGATGGATGCACTACCACCATCCTGCTCCCGCCAGAGATCATCCGTAAGCGTGACCAATGCAGTCTCCGTCCCATATCCCGGCCTGAAACCTGACTGGAAAGGGTCTAGATAATCCGCTTCATCCAGGGTCCTTTGAAGTTGCAACGCCACCACTTTCTCAACCACCTTTCCTAAAAAGGGGAGGTGGGAGACTGGACGAAAATTGTCCAGGATGGTAGGGTCCAGGGCTGGCTTCTTGAGGAGGGGGTGCACCAGTGCCTCTTTAAAGGCAGTTGGAACCACCCCCTCCGCCAAGGATGTATTAATCATGGCCTGGACCCATCCACATGTCACCTCCCTGGCTGATTTCACCAGCCAGGAAGGGCAGGGATCTAAATCACATGTGGTGGAATTAACAATTCGAAGGATCCTGTCCACTTCCTCAGGTCCAACAGGATCAAATCGTTCCCAGATAACAGGGCAAGACCATTCTCCCGGCATCTCCCCAGACTGCATTTCACGCATGGAGTCCAACTTAGACCGAATCCGAGCAATTTTATCCTGCAGATGCTCAGCAAATTCTTCCGCACGGCCCTGCAGGTGGGTGGTCGATACCACCCTACCCAAGAGAGATCGAGTAATCTTGAACAGGGCCGTCGGACGGCATTCTGAGGATGCAATAAGGGTGGAGAAATATTCACATTTCGCCGCTCTTACCGCCACAAGGTAGGCAGGCCTTAATAGCGGCTCTAGATTGTGTTCGGTCCGATTCCGCCTTCGTTTTTCTCCAGCGGCGCTCTAGACGTCTCTTCACCCTCTTCAAGGCCCTCAACTCCTCCGTAAACCACGGGGAGTGACGGGTCGAATGGGGTTGGAGAGGTCGCATCGGCGCGGTCCTGTCCAAGGCACCGGCCGCCTCCCTGTTCCAGGCTGCAGCCAATGCCTCCGCTGGACCATGCAGCAGATCTTCAGGTATTACCCCCAGCTCCCTCTGAAACCTCATTGGGTCCATAAGTCGCCGGGGGCAGACCAATCGAATAGGTCCTGCCTCCCTGCAGAGTGGGGCGGCATAAGAGAATCTTAAGGAAATCAGGACGTGATCTGACCATGACAACGGGGATAGTTCTAACTTTCCCCTCAGGTCACTTTGCCATTGCTCTGACAAGAAAACCAAATCCGGGGTGAGTCCACTGTCTCAAGTCGGGTCCCGAATAATCTGGGACAGGCCCATGGCTGCCATGGTAGCCATGAACTCCCGAGTCGCTTCCGAGGCACGTCCCAGGGACGGCAGGTTAAAATCCCCCAAGACCATAAGCCTGGGGAACTCCACCGCCAACCCCGAGATGGCCTCCAGCAGCTCAGGCAGGGAGGTTGCTACGCAGCAGGGAGGCTGGTACAATAGCAACACTCCCAACTGTTCTCGGGCACCCAACTTGAAAAACAGGGTCTCACATCCGGATACTTGTGGAGCAAGGCCCCTGAAAGCCATCAAAGACTCTCTGATGATAACTGCCACCCCTCCTCCCCTGCCCCGGTCTCTCGGCTGGTGCCACACCTGAAATTTGGCTGGGCACGTTTCCGAGAGGGCTACCCCTCCCTCTGGGCCCAGCCAGGTCTCAGTAATACACGCCAGGTCGGCCCCTCTCTCCGTGATTAATTCACTTATGAGAGGGGCTTTGTTGTTTACTGACCTGGCGTTGAGTAGCAGCAGCCGAAAACCGGAGCCCTTGAGTATCTGCTGTCCAGAGCCTGGGGTTGAACTCAGAGGACCGGAACGCGCCACCGATACTAAACATCGGGGTCGCCTTCCCCGAAGATGGCCTGTCCTCTGGTTCCCGTCATATCATCTCCTGCCCGTCACCACCTCGATTGAATTACCCACATTACCGTCCCCAGAGTTTTACTGCATTTACTCCTCAACTGTACTAACATATAAACAGAATAACTTATTAAAATTTATAGTGGTACAACTACAGTAAAATATACAGACTGTTCCCTAAAATATTACTTTTCTCCATACCAGGAAAGTGGCATATTTATAACAGAAGTAATATTCATCAAGCTTTCTGCCAAAACTTATCTTTTCAAAACTATATAAAGAAAACATTAAATAGAAAACTGGCATACTGAAAGCAACCCCGGATTCTGGCATTATATTTATTTACAGCATTGCCTTTGGGTCCATGCTGGTAAGAATTCTGGGAACTACAAGCCCAGCATAAATAGAGGCTGACATAGGATTTGATGCAATTGTGACACATAGTCAGAGGTGCCACTGAAATAAGAGAATCTTGTTTTAACTTCCTGTCTTGGGCTGAAATGTACAACAAAATTTTGTATGCAGTGTGTGAGCGTTGTCAATGCCTGAATAAGAGACTACCAACATTTTTACATATGCCTTCTTCGGGTCTCACAGGAAAGTCAAATGTAATAAATACACTTTGCAAATATTTTTTCAGTTCCCGTTTGTGTGCAGCTTCAATGAGCAAAAAGTGAATACAGCTTCCCCCACCCCATCATTGTATGCAGCAGACTACAACAATTAGGACATGCCTTCCTTATATTTGTAAATGCTTATTTATTCTGAGTAATTTGCTCCACATTTGGTTAATATGCGTCACCATTAAGATTTCTTGATCTTCAGCAATATTATTGAACAAGATGAACCATTTAAGTGTCAAACATTTAAAATGTACAGATAAAACAAAGCACAGTAATTTTTACAACTACTTTTCAGCTTTAATATATAGGTTATTTGAAGTCTTAGAATCTATCAAAAGGTTGAATTTTCTTTTTAAGTGCTCAGTACTTACAATACTCTCCCTTACAAGCATAGCCAAATACATTGAAATAGCAGATTGACAGTAACGATGAAGATTTTCATTCCAGCCTCTTAACTTTACCCTGAGAGCAACTACAGTCCTCCAAAATACGGGACAACTTCCATTATCCCCAGCTAGCATTGAGGAGTGAGCTGCATTAGGGAGACAAAGAAAGGAGGACTGCTAGTAATAACATCTTTGGATGACAAAATGTTCCTGTTTTCATCAACAGGGAAACACCGCGAGAGATTCCACAAAGAGCAGCTTCTCCATCTTGTAAACTTCATTAGGCTGAAGTCCATTATGAATCTGGAAGCTTTATATTATTATCACACCCTTAGAAATAGGCTCCAAACAGAAAGCAATGAGATCCAATAATCGCTAAACAATACTGTACTGTATCAGAATCCCGGGGAAGGGAGACTACCCATACATAAAGAGAACGAAGCCATACATCCAGGATATCTTGCCTACAATCCTCAGTCTAATAACAATCCACATCCTCCTCTGACGGTGCCTTTATCAATAAAAGGCCCTCACGTGCACGTTACCTGTTTCAGCTGCAAAGGCAAGAATTCTTCGTTAGCACAGCAAGACTTCCGGGCTCCTTTTCAGAGCGGAACGTACAAGTCTTTTGTCATAGAAGAGCTTCAGGGCGCTGCCATGTTGTACGGCAGTTGCGGCTTAGTTCGATTTGTTTGGGCTTCTGTTTTCTGAAACTGGCCTCTAACGTTGATTAAAATAATCACGCCCACTACACTAAACGCTTTAAAAAAACAATAGCCTTTACTGTAGGGCATGTACCTTTTGGATTTCTTGTGAGGTACTCAAATTCTTTGACATAGGTCTTTAACTATTAATTGAAGCAATTAATTAATCTGCACATTAGCATCCCCCTAATTTTCAAGAGACTTAGGAATTTGGTGCTGAAAAGGAAGCTCCTCTTAGTGCCGTCTGATTCTATATATATTTACTCGGGAGTAAGTAACACCAAGCTCAAACTCAACCTTGGCAACTTGAAGATGTGTGCACTTCAACTCCCAGAATTCCCCAGCCAGCATGGCTGGCTGGGGAATTCTGGGAGTTGAAGTGCACACATCTTCAAGTTGCCAAGGTTGAGAAACACTGAACTATTGTTGTAACCCGCCCAGAGTCCCTTGCAAGGGAGATGGGCGGGGAATAAATTGAAATAATAAATAAATAAAAATAAACTAAAGATTGCAGGCTTGTTTATGCTGTTGGTGGGAGCTGAAGACTCCGCTGCCTCTGAGAGCAACTTGCTTTACCTTGACCAGAAAATTACGGGGCAAGTTATTAAATTTATTTCACATTTTCTTGAATGTGGATCTAATTCCTGGACCCATTGTCCGACTGTATTATTGTTGATGACTTCATTATCAGATGCCTTCCCCTCACCATCTGGTGCCATCCAAATGTGTTTGACTACCACTTCCATCATTCCCAGCCAGCATGGCAAGAGCATGCTCCTCGGTTATCAGACTGGACAACTTCTAAAGCTTCTACACTTTGAGGATGCACTACTGTACTCCGGTGAGAAGTGTTCAGCTAGCTTTACCCCCTGTTGTCCCAGAAAATCATTGATATACAGACTATCAAAATGTCTCTTCACCACTTGGTTTCACTTACTCTGAAAAGGGGAGAGTGCCTTCTGGTTATGTGCAGTATGTGATAATTGGGCAAATTATCCACTAGAGCTAAAATTAGGAGTCTTGTACCACCTTAAGGAATAATAACAAATTTATCTCAAAGGCAATTGCAGGTAAGAGTCCATTTATGAAATTCACGAAGCATTGCCCACATTCAGTTGCCATTGGAGGTGGAGGAGGGAGAAAATTAGCACACAAAAAAAGTCTACTGCAGTCGTGTGTGTGTGTGTGTGTGTGTGTGTGTGTGTGAGAGAGAGAGAGAGAGAGAGAGAGAGAGAGAGAGAGAGAGAGCGCCTTCACAATATTAATAGCAATCCTGGTTTTGCCCAGGGGGCATAAACCAACATGAAAGTTGCTGTGATCACAGCAGAAGGCAAGCACTGTCAAATGGAAAAACCTTTATTCTTCACGGTATAATTATTGCAAACATATTCAGTAAATGGTAATTCCTTTTAGCGACTTACCATGCCACCTGGGTAACAGTTTATTCAAGTGTAAATGTTGAATTAAAAATAAATGAAAACAACTGAGGCATGAGTTCATTTTAGTCAAGTTCATTTTAACTAAACCTCACTACCACTGAGGAAGTAAAGGATAACCAAATTTTAGATGGGGAGATTTGTGCTTGTACATAACTAATCCTTTCACTTAGGTAAATAAGTTTGTTCAGTATCTTTCAATAATTTGATTCACATTTATGTGCAATTTTATAAACAAATTAATTATATTCCAAGCTATAATAGTTTTGATATCAATTCTGCATGTTGTAACCTTTGCTGACACATTAGCTCTAAAACTCAGAAGTGCCATTTACATGGAACAGAACCCAGTTCCTTAACATAAGATGTTGGACGAACTATCATAGGCTATGTTTGCAAATAAACTAGGCTATAATACAGTTGGCAGATTTGTTATTTGATGTATTATGTGAACACATAATATTCCAATATATTGGTATAGTTTGGTTTTGGGCTGAATATATTGGTATAGTTTGGTTTTGGGCTGACTGAAGTAATTGTAAGTTGTCTGAACATACATAATTGGATTAATTCAATAAATTGTAGTTCAGTGAATTATGGATTAATATGTTATACAGAGGCAAAGTCAGAATGGCTCTGTAGCTCCACTAGACCTCTTTCTGGCTTTCTAAGAACAGGCAATATTTCTTTAGCTCGCCAACACACTTTTAAAAAACGGCCTTTGAGGATCACTGATGATGTGGGATGATATTGTAACATCACCGGAGGGGTTGGTGCAGTAATCTTTGGGCTTTTATTTTTGGCTTATGGGAGACTTTTTTTTAAGTAACATGGCTCTATTGAAGGGTTAACATGTTTATTTTGTTTCTTGTTTTCTTTAAAAAAAACCTCAAATACTAAGTGACTGAATTTTGGTGGTTTGCCACTGAACTTTTGGCAGTGCAATCTGGGTTAACTGTAAGAGTCATTAAAAAAAGACTTGGAGGCCACACACATATCAAAGATTATACTATCCGTCTGGATCTGGCCAGAATGGAGTTTACAGATATTAGTATCATCATTCCTTTAACATATTTCTATCCTTCTTTTTCTATTTAAAAGCCCTCAAAATATACTTCCTGGAAGGGGAGTTCCAGAAAGCGGTGCTGAGGGGTTCCTGTTTGATTCCTCAGGCATTAGTTTATTGGAGTGCTTTCCAAAGTCCCGCTGTTGGCAACACACCAAGGGTGGTGGTGGCGGCGTGCGCGGCGGCGTGCACGGCAGTGGCGGCGGCCTCGTGTTTCGCGCTAAATCCTGGAAGTGCTGATGGCACGCCACTGCCGTCGCCGCACACACCGCTGCAGGGGCGGCGGCAACGCACCATCAGCACTTCCGGGTTTTGTCGCGACACACTAAAGTGTCATGACACAGTTTGGAAAACTATGGTTTATTGTCTTCTACAGGGTTTTATTTTGTGTGGAAGAACCTAGCTAATATGGGCTGATCTCAAAAAACAACAAGAAAAACAACTAAGAAGGGCTGTAGACAAGACTTGCAAGTCAAAAACACACCCTACAAATTCAAGCAAGAATGGCTTCCTTATTTATCATATATTACATGCCAGGCAAACTTAGATAACTAGAGTATGTTTCTTAAGAGTTCTAATGCTTATAAACATATTGATTGGCATCGTCAGCCAGTGCCCAATGGGTAGAGTACAGTATAACTTCCAAATAAATAGTTCCTAACAATATTTTTATGGATGTTTTTCCTTTTGTTTTTGTTTGCTTCCTTTTTTATTTTTTTTCATAATTTATATGTTTATATTTTTTTGTTTTGGTTTTCTGTACTTAAATTAATAAAAGGTAAAAAAATCACATTCTAGAAGAAACAACAGTAAATCACTTTGGTGTTGTTGCCAAGAAACAATAAAAAAAAACAACTCTTGTCACCAGAAGTCAAGCACGATTCCAGGGAGCGTTTATCTGTTTTACTCCATTTGAGAATACTGATAGTTCCCAAATGTGTAGTGGTTTAGGTGTTGGACCAAGAGCAGGTAGAGGTTATGGAAGCTTACTGAGTGACTTTGGGCCAGAAATTCTCTCTCAGTCCAACCTACCACATAGGATTGTTGGTGTAGAGAAAAAGTAGGTGGGAATACTACTGTATGTACACCACCTTGAGTTTCTGAATAAAGAGTGGGATATAAATCTAGTGAATACAAAAATCAATCAATAAATGAATGAAATGTCCAGATGATAGCTGCAGTATACCTGCTCTTGTTTCATGGAAAAAAATAAAACTCATCTGGCCATGGTCAAAAACATGCCTTAAGCATGGTTTACTGTAATCCATAAGGAGCTGCATTGAAAATATATTTTGACATTTCAGATTGCTGGACCAGAGCTGGAAACTAGGCTTGTAACTTCCATGTTGAAACAGCTCACTTCAATGTCTTCTTGGTCCAGTTCAAAGTGCTGATTATGTCTTTTCAAGCATCTGAAGAGCCACCACATTCCATGTATTTCTAAGTTAATAAATGGTGTCTCTCACTGGCATTTGATGAAGAGGACAGAGAGAGGCCCTTCTTTATTGCGTTGTACCTAGGTAGGCCTACCTTGCTGCCTCTGTGGTGTGGCTTCACTTTGTGCAGCACAGCAAAGTAACATGGGTCAATATATATATATATATAATGTTATAAATATTTTAATTAATGTTCATATGATGTTAATTAATACCATACCAAGGCTGGATTCATACAATACACTTCACTTGGTTACTGAATTAATCCATATTCTGAATTCATATAATACAGTGAATCATTATATAATCAAACAAACTGAGGATGCACAATTCACTATGCAAAAAAAAAACCCAGTCAAAGTTAAAAATAACCCATTGTGGCATGTTGTGTGAAAGGTTAAACATGTGCAAAAGTTATCTCCATCAGAGTATGCCATCAGTGCTAGATCTCATTCTGTTTTTTTCCCTTAGATAGCTAAAGTTGGGGATTAAGTGTCAGGTGTGTTAAGCTCATACTTTTCTGCTGAGGAACAACTCTCAGAGGGCTGCTCTGGAACCAGTTATCTGAATAGGTCTGGAAGGAGTGGTGCCATTGGCTGGGTCCCAGGAATGCTGCAACCGTCCTACTGTATATGAACTGCTCTTTGCCAGTGGCTAGCAGGATATACGTACAGCTCATCCATATACTTCCAAGTCAGGTTGTGGTAATGCAAGAGGATCAGGTGCTACTTGTAGTTTTAGCAACTCCTAGTTCTCATTAGATAACGACATCCTCAAAGAGAATATTTGTAGCTCAGGGTTGAACTGTGGAGTCCTTGGTGCTCTCTGAGCCTTGTTGTTTTCTTGCAGACGTTTCATTGCCAGGCTAGGCAACCTCTTCAGTGCGAAAAAAAGGCATCCTCCTAGGGTCACCCAATCATCTCTCCCATAATACATCCCACAGTGAACCAACATGAAAACCCACACATTTTACTATTATAAACTCACTTATTTGGGAGCATTATGCTGACATCAAACCTATGTATGTACCATGTACTATATGTACCATGTAGTGAATGTATTAAAAAGTTTGTGCATAAATCACAAAGTTGTCAAAGCAGATTCTATAGCAATTCTATTTAAGATTCCTTTAAAGACAGAATAAAGAGAGAATAAATATTCCCTGAAGTAATGTACACTTTGATGAGGCAGAATTTCATGTAAGTTCCACTATGCTTGTCTTCAGCAAGGATTGTTTTCTTCATTTCCCATGTACAGTATATCTCTTCCCCAGGATCCCTTTCTCAAAACATTTGATTCGGTGGAATCATTCCCTAAGATGTCTTTTTAGGAAACGTCAACATTTCAGAAGTCTTTTTAAAACAAGCCTTCCGTTGTTAGGTTGATCCAAAACAAAATGATTAGGCTTCCATGATACCAGTGAGGAATATATAAAATGCCGGCAACAGTCACCAAAGAAAGATTAGAAAACAGAATTCGGAAAGCTCATCTTCCTTCAAATTGCATTTTAACGCATGGGGGTCAGATAGCCGGTCAAGAAGTCTTATGTCCTAGGAAGAATTTTGATGAAAACTCCGCCGAAGCTCCTGAATTACCTCTTATTACGCCTGCTCAACTTCATAAGTTACTTTAATGATGATGGAGATTGTAACGAAGGAAGGTAGGACAAACGACATCCGGCCGTGCCAGGTTCACCGCTCCTTATCGTATCCACCCGTTCTTGTCCCACCCGAGCGAGATCTACTGGCTTTCCGCTGTTGCAACTCCTTAACATAAAAGTGGTGGTGGATTCAACGTCTGTTTGGTCTCCAGCGAAAGCCAAATATACTTCCGCCGATCTTGGATCTTGTGGAGAAGGGATGATGATGATGATGATGATGATGATGATGATGATGATGATGATGATGATGATGATGATGATGATGGACTTAGACAAGAGCACATCCTGGATCTCCAAAACCATTGACCCCCCGAGCAACGTTCAGTCCAAGGAAGCAGCCGGCAGAAGAATCGCATCAAGGAAAAGGCTGCAGCTGTGAATCAGCTGCTGTTGCCGCCGCCGCCGCCGCTGTAAGGCAGGGGAGGAGTTTAAAGGGGATCAGGAAGCAACGGAGTGTCTAATACCTCTCCCCTGCTATGGCCGGCTAAAGAAAATCATCATAACCATAACAAGGGAGGGCGGGGAGAAAGCGGAGGGAGGGAGCGAGCGAGCGAGCGAGGGGGGCAAGTGGGGGACCAGCACCAGCACCATGAGACGGCGAGCTGGCCTGGGGGGCAACATGAGGTCAGTCGTGGGCTTCTTGTCCCAGAGGGGCTTGCAGGGAGACCCTCTGCTCACCCAGGACTTTCAGCGGAAGCGTCTGCGAGGCTGTAGAAACCTCTACAAGAAGGATCTGCTGGGCCACTTCGGTTGTGTCAATGCCATTGAATTCTCCAACAATGGAGGCCAGTGGCTGGTCTCAGGTAATGCAAGCCCTCCTCCCCCTCCTTCCCCCCTCCGCCCCCCAATTTTTCTCCTTCTCCGCTCCCCTCACCCCGCATCGCCAAGCCCGCCTGGAGAAGCAGATGCCTTCCCTCTCCCCAAACACACCCTGAGGTTTCCCAAATATAGATCTAAAATGGTTGACAGTTTTGGGGGGAGGGGGATGGTCCTATCCCCTGCTCCCAATCCTGTTTATTGCGCTCTGGCTTGCAGGAGGGGAAGTTGGGCTTCCCCATCCGGACGCATTGGCTCCTCCGTAGGGTTTAGGAGTTTTGTTTTTGCTCTGGTTGTCTGTGTATTAATTAATAACAGGATGTTTAGCTCTCCTGCTGGAGGTGTCGGGAGTAACTGGAAACAAAATGGATAAGACGCGTAGAAATCCCAGTGACATCTGATCAAGTCCATAACTGAGACGCAACGCATCGTAAATGGAGTCCGAGATAGGGGTTTGGGTCCGGATTTGAAGGGGTGCGGATCAGATGTTATTTTACTCCGCTTAGGGGATGGGGGTGGCTTTTGAAAACAGGGGATGAAGGAAGGAAGCACCTATTGCGAGAAGACTAGAGTCCTTGTAATTAGCAAGCTTTTCTCTTTTTCTCTCTCTCTCCCTCCCCGGAAGGAGGGCACCCATGCTTATTTTACTGCCCAGTTTTAATTGTAGCTGGAGGGGAAAGCGAGCTGGCGGGAGTGGAGCCGTGTGAGCGAGGCGGGGGGCTGCTGTCAGGTGTCGGGGAGACTCGGAGTTGACGCGAGCTGAGGCGAGCTGAGGCGACGGGGTGGTGGGCGAAGGAGGGAGGAGCCCCTTCGGTAAAGGGCGCAAGGAGGAGCCCCTTCGGGCTGCACCTCTTCCTTCCGCGCCTTTCACCGGGGAAGGAGTCTGAGGGCAGCGCTCCCTCTCGCCAGCCCCCGCTCCCGCTTTAGGCGGAGTTCCCCGCTCCGAGGGGAAATGCAAACTCCAGGCCGGGGCTTGAGTGGGAACCGCAGGCCTTGCTCTCCTTGAGCTCCTCATAGCGACAGGCCGGGGAATCGATGGCCTATTCCGTCCAGAGCGTGGAGGCGACAGAAGGTGGCATCTCCCTCGGCCTCCGCCTGCCTTGGCCTTCAGTAGCCGGGGAAGGTGCGTTTGCCTATTCTACGCAACCGAGGCTTTCCCCCACGTAACCAGACGTGGAGTATTTTGACAGGGGGCAAGTCAGACGCGACGCTTGCATTTTCCTGCCACATTTAAGACAGCACATTGTTAAGGCACTCCAGCACAATTTATCCGGAATAAGCACCATAACTTGGTTTTCTACACTATTTGTAGTTTCGGTCTTCGGATTTGAGTCTGCATGTCACCCACAAAAGCTTATGAATCCTGTTGTATGCCTGATTGGATAGCTAATGCCTATTAATGTGGTAGTTAAGGATATGTCCCACAGCATCTCTTTCTTCAAGAAAAAAAGTTGGAAATCTGAAGCTAAGGAGAGCATTGGGTTTATTTCAAGACAGTAAGGAAAGAGATCAGCACACATTTTCCACATAATCTAGTTTTTGTATAAACCCAATCTTTGAAACAAGGCAAGGTTGGCAGCACTTTACTACAGTAATCACCTCTATAAGACCTTCAGTATATAATGTGTTACAATGCTTTCCATTTTAGCCTGGAAACATTTACACAAGTGACTCTCCTGAGGCCATCATCTGTATTCATGCTTAGCCTACATGTAAACCAATTCTATCCATTATACCACACTGCCTTCCTTAGTAAGGAAAAGAGCTTCTTTATTGGCAACTGCATGGCAGATCACTTTCCTTAATATCAAATAGTATTTCAGTCATGCCAGTATTTATTTCCAGTATTTTTATACCACCACCATTATACATCTCTAGGTGGTTCACACACAAAAAGCAGTTTTAAAACATAAACATAACTCTCATAAAACAGCAAAAATGTTAAAAGCCTATTGGTGATCAGATAAGAAACAAAGCATAGATGTTAATCTCCAAAGGCCTATTGGAAAAGCTGCATTTCACCACTTTCCAGATGGTAACTGAAGTGCTAACAATATTTTATTTATTTATTTATTTATTATTTTATTCAATTTATCCCTGCCCATCTCCCCAAATAGGGGGGACTGGGTGGTTTACAGAATAGCAAAAGTTAAAATCTATGCATAAAATTATCCTAAAATAATAAATAGAGAGAATAAATAAAATCCAAAAGATGGTTAAAATCCACTATCGGGATCAAGGCAAAATGGGGCCAGCCACCCCCAGGAGGCACTACCACCTCCGTCGTCCCAGGCAAGGCGGCAGAGCCAGGTCTTAAGAGACTTCCGGAAGGTCAGGAGTGAGGGGGCCAGCCTCACCTCCGGGGGCAAGATGTTCCATAATGCGGATTTGTTTTCTAAGTAAACTGCAGTATGATAAGCCCATTACAATTGTTTGTCTTCTGACTTGGATTAAAGGAGAAAATTTGAACCAATTTTTAATCACAAATTAAACTATTGATGGAACCAATAATTCTAAACTATTGTTTATCTTCTGTATTATTTGAGGATTATTTTACTGCAGTGTAGATTAATAGGTACCACTTCGGTGGGTAGGTAACAGCGTTCCGTGTGCGTCATGCTGGCCACATGACCCTGGTAGCATCTTCGGACAATGCTGGCTCTTCGGCTAACAAACGAAGATGAGCACCGGCCCCTAGAGTCGGACACGACTGCACAAATGTGCGGGGGGAACCTTTACCTTTATTAATACACTGGTATCACATTTAGGTAACTGTTATTTCCATCTAATGGAATTTGCAAGCTGGAGAAGGATGGATTACTACACAGTGGAGGAGTGAGAAGGGAGAGTAGATTATGATTTGTCTGGGATAGGATACAAAACTGCAAAAACTGCCCTTGGTTAATAGAAGATAACAGAACCATGTCCCCTCTGTTGTTTAACAAAGGGCTTTTAAAGATGGTATGTTAGAACAGTGCTTTCCAAAGTCCCGCCGTTGGCGACACACCAGTGGTGGAGGCACACGCGGTGGTGTGCAAGGCGACAGCGTGCGCGGCGGCCTTGTGTTTCTCACTAAAACCCAGAAGCGCTGATGGCGTCACCACCGTGCACGCCACCACCGTTGCTGTGCGCGCCGCCGCAGGGGCGGCAGCGACACACCATCAGCACTTCCGGGTTTTGTCGCAACACACTGTGTCGCGACACACAGTTTGGAAAGCTATGTGTTAGAGAATCAAGCTTTTAATAAATGAAATCTATATATAATATTACTATACACATTCTACATCTTTACACTTTAGATACCATTCTGCAATAAAAGAGTTATAAAGGATTTGAAAAAGTTATGTCAATTCTTGTCTTAAACTTTGCTGTTTATCTTGGGGAAAGTTTGAGAAGTACAATGGCTTGCTTCTTTCTGAAATAAGTAAGGAATCAGAAAACCTTTTAACATTTTATGAGCACTTCAGGAACAAATGAAGACACCAGATCTGTCCCTTAATGTCCCTTAAAGGCTACAGCGCAGCTTGGAAATGGTGAGGTCCCAGCCTCCTGGCGTCTCTTACCAGATTAGCACAAACGCTGTTTACGATCCTCTGGCTGCAAGACACTGTTCCGGACGACAGATGGGATGTTTCCAAGTATTTTATTTGTCCAGAAAAACACTCCAGGGCATCAGGAAAAACCTGCCTGAGCCCAAAAAAACCTGCTGCGTTGTCAGTTCTGCCCGTGGAGCCCGCGGGCACAGCTGTTCAGACTGCCATATTCCCACCGGAAGTCTTATTTCAGAGTTTTAAAGGTGACATACTCATTGCCCCGGCCAAAGAGAAAGAACATGGGTATAAAATAATACAAACAGCATTGTGAGAGCCAGAGATGCAGCTGTGAACCAAAGGCAGATATTACCATAGATTGTAAAGGGCTTTGCTCAGGTGTTGCAATAAGCAACTTCTCACCACTCAGAAGTTTGGCACAGATAACAATAGATTTGCTTCTTCATCCTCAAGAATAGTATACTGTATTGATTTCCCATTACTAATGGGGGCGGGGGAGGAAGCATTCCTTATTTTGTAAGACTAAAACTTATTAGCAAATAAATCCCAGTTGATTCATTCTCACCTACTTTTGAAGAAGCATGAACACAATTAAGCTGTAAATATCTCACATTTGTTATAATATATAGTTATTCACCTTTTACATTCTAACAGCTGTTACAACTAAAGGTAAAGAATTGGCTTTACAGTAAGAATGACTCTGGTTTATTAAGAAAATTAGCAGAAAGGAAGGATGATCACATCCCAGGATTTCAGAAAAGCGGGAATGGGAACCATGGGGAACGGAGCGGAGATCAGGAAACATGGTGGATGCAGAAGCTTTGCCTTCTCTTAACTTGGAGAACTTTCTATTTCCAAAAAAATTATCTACAGTTACTCTATCTCACATTCTTTAAAAATATAAGGATATATTTTTTCGGAAGCTAAATCAATAATTCTAGTTAAAAAAAAGAAAACTGTTATGCTAATTCAGATAGTGGTTTTAGAGGTTTTGATTTCAAAATGGAACTTTGCATGGTCAGCCCAATATATAGCACCAGACATACTGTATCCTTGATATGGTCTTTGCTCCTGAGTATAAGAGTTATAGCCTGATGTTACAGCTAGCTGAACAGACATGTTATCCATTTCCTGATGAAGTTTTATCTTAACAGCATTAGTGCATCTCTGCAGGGGTGGAGAACCTGTTAGAATGGTCTGTTCTCTGAGACATCTTTGAGAGACTCCTGAACACATTGGAGAATTTTTTTGGCAAAAGAAATCCTGTGAAGGGCTTAGTTTACACGATTTACACGATTGCCTCTGAATACTTCCCCAGCACTATAGAAACTGAAGGGTTGATTTGGGGGTGAAATTGTTTTTTGTTCTGGTGACACTGACTGAACAGTGTCTTGGTCCGTTGACAATTCTGCTGTTAGGTTGCACAAGGCACCAGTGTTATAACAGGCCACTGGGAATGATTATTAGGCTATTTGTGGCAAGGCTTCATCAACTTGCTGATTACGCATTGCTCCTTTTGTCTGTTACATCTAAGTTATGTGTGCCAATTCACAACTAAAGCCAATGCCTGGCTATAGTGGTAAAATGGATGAAGGCAAATAGGCTGATTCTGAATTCCAGTACCCCTTAGGATCTGTGGGTAAGTGGTTCCCAGGTTTTGGAGTTCAGTAATTTATCTATACGGGATAGAGTTGCATTTCACTTACAAGAACAGGTAGGTACGGTAGATTTAAGGTGCTTGTAGATTAATCTTTGTCAATGGAAATCCAAATACAGTAGTCTCTGGCCAAGAACACTTATTACCTATTCTGGATGGTAGAACAACTATAACCTTTCCTGAACAGACAGTCCAACTGTAGGAGGCTTACTCAGGTGTTCAGGAAAGTTATATTCAGCATGTGAGCAGCTTGAGTGATAAACCATTTCCTTAAGGCCTAGAGAAGGCTTTTAAATCCATGCATTGTTGATTTTAAAACTCCATGCATTGTTGACTTCAAAGTTGGATTACTCTATTGTACTCTATGATCCTTTCCACATGTAAGGAGTATGTCAGTCTGAGAACGGTGCTGCTCTTACATGTCTCCATAGTGCCATGGACTTCGGCAAATCCAAAAATTAATTGCCTTGGCTTCTGCTTCAGAAAAAAACACCATGACGACAATTTTATCGTGCTTCCTCTGAACTGCAGGATGGCTGCCTCTGGGATTCCCGACTCCCATGGCTTCTTTCCTCCTCCCTCCTTTGCTGCTCCCCTGACAATGGTTGGCTTGCTTTTTTTCCCCCTTCCGTCCTCACAAAAATTGAATATGGTGAGGTAGAGAGCAAGTACAGCAGTGGGGCATCATCTATTTCCTGCATTTAGTGTTTCCCCATTGGCTAGACAGAAGAGGGAGTTGCTAGCACAAGGTTTAAGTGGAAATGGTAATTGGGCACCATTCATGATGAAAATGATGGCTATGGCTAGGAGAGGAAAGCCAGCAGCCACATAGAAGGGCCTGTGTATCCCTCCCCTTAAAAAGTGGTTCCGCCATTGCAGCTAGCACTGAATGTTGTGACAAGGTTACTCAATGAAGTTTCTCATTGGGTACAACCTTACTATGTAGAAAGTTCCACCCTGGCTGCCAATCAGCTTGTAAACCTTTTTGAAGATGGTGGTGTTTGTTTTGTAAAGACCTAATCAGTCTGAGACCAGGCTATTTGCAGAATTATCTGTTTACTTACAGACATACCCAGACAAGTAGTGTCTGTAGCGGCATCCACCATGTGCAGCAAACTTCTAATTAAAATTATGCGGGTCCCCACTGCGGAGTCTTTTTGTCAAAAACTTAAAATCTACCTCTTTGACCAGGACTTGTTCTTGCTGTTGTCTATTTAATCAGCTGCCCTAATTTCTGGTACTTATTCATTGTTGGTTTTAGGGTTTTTTAAACTTTCTGTAACTTTTTATTTTTTTCATTGTAATTATTATACAGTACTTTTTTCCTATAAACCACTTTGATGTTTAAATGAAGAGCACTATAAAACTACTGTAAACATTCAGAATTCTGAAATGGGGGAGGGCCTTCTACCCTGTAAACAGACATCCTTGGGATTTGATAAAAATCCCACATGCACACTCAAACCATGGTAGTTAACTTGCTTTTGTTGTTGTTGTTGCTTTAACTCAAGTTAAATTTCTGTCACTCAGTTGAGAGAGTGCATGTTATCTATTTAGTATAGTACATACTGTTTGCTCTAGATAATTTACTGCAGGTTCCAGGGCTTCTAGTATGATTGAGAAGTCAGTATTAATGGACGCCAGATTCTTAAACTATTAGTAGAAGATGGACAAAGATAAAATAGAAGGCAATTCAAAGTAGACCAAGAGCAATTATGCATGACCTAAAACAGAGAAATAGTATTGTCCAAATGCAATGGAAAATATTGAAGAGGCATTATAATGTTTGCCTCTTCATTTTTTGTAGCACTATCAGACAGCTCTACCGAAATATTGTGCCTTACACCTATCCAGAAATTACACTCATGCTCATAACAAATTTGGAGTTGTAGGAATAGAAATATTGAGGTGGAATTTGGATCAATGTGTAAGACTTGAAATGTTGCATGTATTTGCTGGATGCATGTAAGTCTGATTTTATGTTGGCTCCATTGACTTCCTATTTACTTTTAGGTCCAATTCAAAATGCTGGTTCTAGCTTTTAAATCTCTCCACAGCTTAGGATCTGTTAAAAACCACTTGCTCTCATTTAAGTATGCCTGGGATTCAAAATCTGTCTTGGAGGGCTTGTTCTTGGTGTAATTTCAGGATGCCTGATGAGTGAACATGAGAGTCAAGTACTACAATTCTGGAATGCCCTTCCAGTAGAAACTCAGGCTGCCTGTTTGTTAGGAACTGGAGATGCATAATATTTCATGGATATTTGATGGATCGTTTGCACACTACACTATGGATTACCATAACTATCATGAGCCTTATGCATGTTTTGTCTCACTTTCTCTACACTGAAACAGGCTGTGAAAAAAAGGACAGGAAACATTCTTTCAGTGTTCAAATGTGGTTACTTGCTATGTCTGAAATCAGATAAACTATGATGAGTTTTAATTATATTTTAGGGAAATGAACCAACCTCATTTGGATGATACTTCTTTGTTTAAAAAAACATAGTTCATAGTAATTACAATTTCAAGTTTCAGTATACTACATAACTGTGGTGAGCTGAAAGTGGAAATTAAAACTTCTAATCTATTCCTCATAGCCACACTGGGAGAGGGGATAATTTATACATCCAAGATTCATTCATGTATCTCTGAATAGTCTTTTAGTGCTGGGTCTAAATAAAATTTAGAAGTTCAACCCCTAGTTTTCATCCATTGTTGCCAGTGTTAATTATATTATATATTCTTGATTACTGATTGTAGAAATTATTAAGTATAACTCATTAATACATTTATAAGATGATATTTATGAGATATAAATAAATATAATCAAATACTATTCTGAGGTTATTCTACCACAGACTGAGATATCTGTGGTGCTCCAGATGTTACTGGACCAGCTGCAAAGAACTGCAAGTTAGCATGGTTAATAGTAAGGGATGCTGGGGGTTATTCAAGTGTGTACAGGTTTCCCATCCCTGTTTTTCAGCTTTGATGTGGTTCATTTATGTTACACATTTCAGCAGGTCCAAATATATCTGATAGTTTATTTACTTCCTTCATTTGCTCCTACCTTTCTGCTTATGTGAACACTCAAGGCAGCTTAACAACAATTAAATAACCTAAATGTAAAGCATAACAATAAACTTATGCAACTAAAATAAAAAGCAAAAAATAAAAATAATTAACAATTAAAATAACAGTTAAAACAATGAATAACTAAAATAATTAATGAGTTTGGCAAAAGAGATGCATTTTTGCTAAACACACCTTCCTCGGGGGAGAGTTTCATAACTTGGGGATCACATAGGAGCAGGTTCTTCCCCATGTAGCAGTATCTGAGCTTCTGGTAGCAGAGGATCTTTAGAAGGGCCTCTCCTGCTGATTTAAGTAACTCAGCAGAATCATAGCAATAGAAGTAGTCCTTCAAATAATCAGGCCCTAAGCTGTTTATGATTTAAAGGTCAACATCAGATTCTTAAATTGTGCTGAGTAGGTAACTGTCAGTGCAGATCTTTCAGTACAGGTATTATGAGATCTCTCTGCCTTGTACCAGTTAGCAGTCTGACTGCTGCATTTTGCACAAATCACAAGTTCTGGACACAGCCATCAAAATGGGTTGTAACCAAGGGGTGGATAACTGTTTTAAGGTTCCACCTATTATTTCATGTTATGCCGAAGAGTAGCTAGCGAAATATCCTTTCCACTTTCTTCAGCTAGGCATGATAAAATATAATTCTGATTATTAGAAATGGAGATATACAATAGCAGTTTAGTACCTTATTATATTTTACCACAGTACCATATTATTATTATTATTATTATTATTATTATTATTATTCGATGTATTTTAGATACTGTTTTTGTATTTTTAAACTTTCAATTGTTGTAACCCGCCCAGAGTCCCTTGCAAGGGAGATGGGCGGGGAATAAATTGAAATAATAATAATAATAAATAATAATACCTCTGTATGTGGAGGTTTTCTTGTTTTCTTTTTAGCTCTATTAGCTTTCCTGTATTCTTGAGGGATAGGGATTATCATGATCCATTCTAGGCAGTTATCAGACTTGGTTTTGACACTGAAACGGCCTTTGTTACCATGATACATGGCCCACCCTGGGTTGGTGTCACTGCTTTTTGTGAGTCTAACCTTGAAAACTACTTGGAAGTTGAACTGTTATCTTAATTACCCTGCAGAGGCAACCTAACAGTGGTTCTAAAAGAACTGCACTGGTTGCCTATATTAGCTGGATTTCAAGAGTTTAGTGATAGTGCTTATCATAAAGGACCTCAGTACTTGAAGGAGTGCCTCTCCAAATAGGTACCTGCCTGAAAGTTAAGACTTGCAAAATGAGTTATATGTGGAGATAATAGGGGAATAACTTCTGTCTTGTAGCAAGCCAACTTTGGAATGTCCTTCCCTGGAACCAAGTTGACATGGACATTTTTTGCCTTTTCAGTATCAGGTGAAGATCTGGATTTTTTCTCTGAGGTTCAGGATTCTCATCCACAGCCTGACAATGTTGTGGGCATTGGTTTTGTTTTGTTTGTTTCCATTTAAATACTTTCTGTCAGCATTGTTATGATTATTATTATCTGTTTTAATGTTATTATTCTTACTTGGTTTTACTGTTTTATCATGTTTTATGTGGATTGTATCCCACCATGAGAACATGGTGGATAGTGGTGTTGAGGTATGCCTGTTCTAAATCAGTAAATCAGTCAGATTGTCCATCAGATACACTAATTTAGCCAGTTCTTCCACTAAGCCTTCTGTGAGACATTTCCAACAACTTCATCAACTTGAGCAAATTTCTGTTAATGTGTTAGAAAGGCTATGTTATACCTAACAGCAGGGTCAAAAGACTTATGCTGCTTTCCTCTAAATCAGAGCTTTCCAAACTATGTGTCGTGACACAAAAGTGTGTCGCCACACACAGCGTGGTGTGTCGCCACACCACCCAGAAGCGGCGGGGCGCGTGTGCACGGTGGCAGCGGCAGTCGCCGCTGGCGTGCACACACGCGCCGCCGCACGCCCCCCCCCGCGTCGCCGCCGTACGCGCGCACGCCGCCGCACATCCTCTTGTGTCGCCGCCGCCATGCCGCCGCCGCCACACCGCCGCTGGCGTGTCGCCAGCGGCGGCACTTTGGAAAGCCCTGCTCTAAATGCTTAATATTCTTTGAGGACTGTTTTTCGTATGACAGTGTTGGGCATAGGAGTTACCATCATGCTTGTAAACATCCATGATTGATTACATGGACTGATAATTTTGGCAAGATATTTGTAAAAAGCCAAGTATGTGTAGGTCCTAATATTCAACTTTGCCCTCTTAGATAAGATTTTGAGTTCAAGCAAACTTGAATTGTTTTTAATCTCTCTTTAAAATGTTCTTCCTGTGATTTTGAAAGAATGTTGGAAAAGATACGGCAGACATCCATGACAATTCATTGCAGTAATAAATTGTGTTAAACACTTACCTTACTTAAACATGGCATGAATAGTAGAAGATTTATTAGAAATACGGTAGCCAATACTGTAGTATTGGACTAGAACTGGAAATACCCTAAGTCAGACCCCAATTCTACTTTGAAGCTCTCACTGGGTATCCTTGGGCAAGTCATACTTTCAACCTACAGTAAGTATTTCATGGCATCGTTCTGAAGATAAATGTAGAGATGGAAAGCCATATGTGCCACCTTGAGTATCTTGAAGGAAAGATAGCTTTAAATGCAATAAATACTTTAAATGCATGTTGACTCTTTCCTATCTGAGAACTGAACCTGTTTTTCAAAAAGGCTTTGGTTTGAGACTGCATGATGTGATACAAACAGTGCTAGCTCAAGGGTATATGGTGCCCCTAGACTACATTGGCTGATGGTGCCACCTCCCGCAGATAGGAAGATTTATTTATTTATTTATCTATTTATCTATCAAATTTCGCCACCACCCATCTCCCCTCAAAGGAGGGACTCTGGGCCGTTTACAATAAAGCTAAAATATTAAAATTCAATAAAAACAAAATATGGTACATAAGATATAAATATAAAATATAAAATGGAATCAAGATGGCGGATAAAATTCTAATTCAGTTCATATATATATGAGGACCACTTTAAGGTGCTAGCCACCCCCAAGATTGACTACCCCCCTTCCCGCCCCAAGCGAGATGGCAGAGCCAGGTCTTTAACTTTTTCCAGAAGGTCAGGAGAGAGGGGGCTTGCCTCATCTCTGGGGGAAGAGTGTTCCAAAGGGTGGGGGCTATGGCAGAGAAGGCCCGCTTCCTGGACCCCGCCAATTGACATTCTCTCATGGACGGGGTCCATAACATGTCCTCTCTGCATGACCGGTTGGGACGGGTCGGTGTAATGGGGATGAGATGGTCCCTCAGGTAACCTGGACCCATGCCATGTAGGGCTTTAAAGGTAATAACCAACACCTTGAATTGGACATGGAAGCAAACTGGCACCCAATGCAGCTCTCGCAGCAGAGGTGTTACGTGTGCTGATCTTGGGGCACCTATAATTGCCTGCGTGGCCGCATTCTGGACTAGCTGTAGCTTCCAGATACTCTTCAGGGGTAGCCCCATATAGAGCGCATTGCAGTAGTCTTCGAGCAGGAGTCGTGAGTCCAGGGGGAACCCCAGATTCCGCACCGGGTCTGTCTGGAGCAGTGCAACCCCATCCAGAGCTAAAGATGGTAAGTTCCCAGATGCAGAGGAACCCCCAACCCACAGCCACTCCATCTTACCAGGGTTCAGCTGAAGCCTGTTGTTCCCCATCCAGACCCCTACAGCCTCCAGGCACCGAGAGAGGATGGTCACAGCATCACTTACATCACCCGGGATGGAGATGTATAGTTGGGTATCATCTGCATTTTGATGATGCCTCATCCCGTGGTGACGGATGATCTCACCCAGTGGTTTCATGTAGATGTTGAAGAGGAGCGGGGAGAGTACTGAACCCTGTGGCACCCCACAAAGGAGGGGCCGTGGGTCGGATCTCTCGCTTCCTATCACCACCGATTGGGACCGGCCCTGGAGAAAGGAGGTGAACCAGCATAGAACCACGCCGCCCACCCCCAACTCCCTGAGCCGCCCCAAAAGGATACCATGGTCGATGGTATCGAAAGCCACTGAAAGGTCAAGAAGATCAAGGATGGATGCACTGCCCCATCCCGCTCCCGCCAGAGATCATCCATAAGTGTGACCAATGCCATTTCCGTCCCATGACCAGGCCTGAAACCTGACTGAAAGGGGTCTAGATAATCCGTTTCATACAGGATCCTCTGGGGTTGTAACACCACCACTTTCTCAACCACCTTCCCTAAAAAGGGGAGGTGGGAGACTGGACGGAAATTGTCCAGTACAGTAGGGTCCAGCGATGGTTTCTTGAGGAGGGGGAGCACCAGCGTCTCCTTAAAGGCAGCCGGGAACACCCCCTCCCCCAAGGATGAATTCACCATCGCCTGGACCCAACCACACGTCACCTCCTGAGCTGCCTTCACCAGCCAGGAGGGGCATGGATCTAATTGACAAGTGGCATTCACAGTCCGGAGTACCCTGTCCACTTCCTCGGGCCCAACAGGATCAAACTGTTCCCAGATAACCGGGTAAGTACGTTCCCCAGGCATCTCCACAGACCATGCCTCACGCTTGGAATCCAACTTTAACGGATCTGAGCGATTTTATCCTGCAGATGCCCAGAAAACTCCTCTGCACGGCCCTGAAGGTGGGTCACTGGGCCCACCTTTCCCAAAAGGGATTGAGTGACCTTAAACAGGGCCGCTGGGCGGCATTCTGCAGATGCAATAAGAACGGAGGAATATTGACGTTTCACTGCTCTTACCACCACAAGGTAGGCCCTAATAGCGGCTCTAGCTTGTGTTCGGTCGGGTTCGGTCCTTGTTTTCCTCCAGCGGCGCTCTAGACGTCTCTTAATCCTCTTCAGAACACTCAGCTCCTCCGTAAACCACGGTGAGTATCGGGTCTGATGAGGCAAGAGAGGTCGCACGGGCGCGATCCTTTGTATTTGTAGAATATTTTTTGTTTTTGTTTTTGGAAGGAGGGGCAGCATTGGTGCCCCCTAAGCTTTGGCGCACTAGGCCAGTGCTTATTTGGCCTTAGCCTAAAGCCTGCCCTGGATTCAAACATAATAAACATTGTACCACTGTTGTATTGGGTATTTGTATTTCTATATTTCAGGTGGTGCCTTTATCAAGAAGAAGTCTGTAATGTAAAATACATTCATTCAAAGAAGCGAGTCTTCTGGTCAGCACTGTACATTCTAGAGTTCCCCTCAGTAACAGAATTATCCAAACCATGTAGGAGAATAAATGCAAATGCCCAAAACAACAGTTGTCTCTCATTTTTTTTCTTGTTATGTTTATATAGCTGTTAGAGTCCCCCTCTCTTTTCCTTCCGGATTCAATATTATACAATAGCTTCTGTTTAGAAAAAAGAATGAGCAACAGTGAAGAGATTCATCCTAACCTGTAGTAGTTCTTCATATGATGCAGCAATGCAGGTTTAAAATAATCAGGATTTCATATTGCAAGGTGTATAGATACCTGTAATGCTTTTCTTGATTATTGTGCTCTGTACCATGTAGGTGGAGATGACCGTCGAGTTCTGCTCTGGCATATGGAACAAGCAATCCACTCTAGGGTCAAGCCTGTTCAGCTGAAAGGAGAACATCACTCTAATATCTTCTGCCTGGCTTTTAATAGTGGTAACACCAGAGTCTTTTCTGGAGGTAAAGAAGAAAGTTTTTAAAGGAAAGCAAGAATACATTGATTGGTTGATTGATTGATTGATTGATTGATTGATTGATTGATTGCAGTTTACATGCTGCTTCAATCTAAACAGGATTTTTGAGTGATTCCAATGTATATCTGCAATCATTTTTTTTGCAATATCATTGAGGCTGCACAAAAACAATTTCCTATTACAGGAGATAGATAGATAGATAGATAGATAGATAGATAGATAGATAGATAGATAGATAGATAGATAGATAGAGCAGCTTCTGAGCACAGCATCTTGGATTAAGCAGAATGAAATTCTTCCCATTCACTGCTGTTGCAGCTTCAATGTAGCATGCGTTAGATATAGCATGAGACATATGATGGGCAGAGTGCCTCACAAGATACCCACAGACCCCTATTTCTAATAGATAAAGAAAGTTGTAGGATGCTTTTTTGGTTTCTCTGTCCTGCATATACATATGCAAAGAAGAACTGATACACCCAAAATATTTTTAAAAACCAAGCAAGCAATATTATCCTCTTCCTAACCTGTGCTATCTTTAGGGTGTTGTAGGTAGGAAGAAAATACTTTATTCTGATCTGATGGGAAAGCATTCTGTGTCCTGAACCATTGTTGTTGCTCCTGGAGCATCCCAGAACTTGTTGTGAGTTACTTCAGTGATGCAACTATTGAAAATCAGCCTAGTTTCACACCATTTTGAGGAAAAAAGCATGAAAACTGTAATTAAACCCTAAAATAGACTTGGCATCATTAAAAACAAAAAGCCATAAACTCCTCAAGGCCCCACCCATGTTGTATCATGCCCCATACATTTTGAAATGCCATTCCACCAATGCAGTTACTGGCCCCTGTCCTACCCACGCAAGGCCATTCAGTGCATTTCCCAATCACCAAACGTTTGCCCATTCTTGAGTGAGTTAGTGGAGAGACACAGATATTCAGTAGCCAAAAGGATTCCAAATCCTGTATATTCCTGTGCTGTGCAATGTGATAATGTTACTAGGGCAAACAAGGGGGCAGTGGGCTCTTTTCTGTCCAGCAACTTCTCCACACTTAACAGTCCTAGTACTTTTAAGACCGAATGGACTTGTAGTAAACCACTCCTCTTCTTGCTGCTCCCCAACAAACTGCTATTGCTGTGTATGTCAAAAGCAAGCCAACAAGTAGGAGCCATTGTCATGAACATCTGGTTCTACCGCGATAAAGAGTAACAAGCTAATTCCTTTCTTGTGTTCCCACTCCTTTTCTCTTTTTCTAAATGAAAACTGCACAAGCACAATCCTCCTCAATTAAATTCATATTACTAAAATGACAAATTCTGTTTCTTTTTTATAGGTAACGATGAACAGGTTTTACTTCATGATGTCCAAAGGTAAATGCATTTTTTCCAGTATCTAAACACTCTTCACCAGGGTAATGGTGGAGGGAAGGAGGAACACTGACACATCGATGGGCCAAAGTTGTAGGACATTTTATTCATATCTGACTGATCTAAAATATCTACATGATTAACATGCGTGAGAATCTTCCATTATCCCACTGTTTTCACTGCAATAATCTACTCAGAAATAACCCCTTCTTCAATAGGACTAACTTTCAAGAAGTAGCATGTAGAATTGCAGTGTTAGTTAATGTAACATTCTCAAGGTCACTCTCATGAGCATGCTAATGCATGTGCTTCAGAATTTTCTGTACAAGCATATATGCTCCTCTCTACTGAGAAGGCAAATGTGCAAGCAGTTTGATACTTCTCTGAATTTAAAGACAAGTGATATAAGGGATGATGGGGAAGACAGAAGCTTTTGTCTGTCTTCCTGTCTACTTGACATTAAGACCAAGATGCTTAGTCCATTGCATACTTACTGTGAGAAACTCCTGCTGAATTGAATAGGGCATTTCTGTCTAGCCTATTAAGGCTACCATATCTGGTTTACATAAACCTGGACAGCCATTTGATGGCAGCAAAGAGATAGATACAGAAAATTCTATTAGTCATTTCAAGTTTTGCAGGCCAAATATGATAGCCCTCGTACATAGAGAATTGCAGTGTATTAACATATTTGAAGATATATTTTCTATATACTGTTACTTCTAGGGGTATACTGTATATATGGGATAATGGGCTTTAAATGTTTTGTAGTAAGTTTTAAATGCTGTTTGCAGCCTTGCTTTCTAGCACACTGTAAAAGATGATAAACTGATGATGCTGGTGTATGTTACAGTGGTGAAACTTTGGATGTGTTTGCCCATGAAGATGCAGTCTATGGACTGTCAGTGAGTCCAGTTGATGATAATGTTTTTGCAAGCTCATCTGATGATGGTCGAGTTCTCATTTGGGATATCAGAGAGTCTTCTCAGGGAGGTGAGGATTATGTCAAATGATTTTGAATGTTGATTTACTTCACTGAAGGACAGTTCACACTGAGCAAAGATGTGAATATCTCTGGGGAAAAGACTGAAAATAACAAGGAAGATGGGACATCTTCCCCCAGGCCATCTTTTTCTATGAACTTGCTAAATTTTTCCAACAAAGGAAAATTTAGACAAAAGTGGAAAACTTCCTATGAAATATTTTCTCCTTTGGAATGAACAAAATGATTTTAGGACAATCATTTGGGACAATTTTACTTACTCCAGGTGTGTAATATGAAGATAGTAAGTGAGAGAAAGCAAAGCAGTCCTTTCCAATATAATTTATGGTTTACTTCAGACAAGACTGAAAATAAATTTGGGTGGAGTGGGGTGGGGTAGGGTAGACGTGTCTTTCAGAACATGCTGGAAGAGTGACTATGTCAGAGGAATTCTGCTCTCATATGCTCTTGGCATGTTCCTTCCATCAACTATGATGAAACATGTCAGGAACAGCAAAGCAGGCTTCTGCCACTGCCACAAAGAGACTCCGAGTGTTTCCCTCCCTGTCTACCCATGGAGAAGCAGGTCTGCAATACAAAATGGTGTCTAAGATGTCCTCCTAGGTTTAAAGGATTGAAGCCCAACAGTTTATACTGCATCCTCTATATATTTACATAGAAGCGTCTCTAAATTGTGTGGATTTTATTTCTGAGTAAACATTCAAAATGGCAATCTGTAAATTTCAAAGAAATACCAAAATGTTTGAACTATATATGTTAATTAAGTTTTAATTTGTAATTCCCAAACTTGGATCATTAGATGTTACTGGAATGCAGCTGCTATCATCCTCACCCAACATAGGTAATGGTTAGGAATAATGGGGTCTCAGTGTTGGGAACCACAGAGCTTTTTAGGTTAAATAGGAAACTAAGTTTAGTTTGATAAGGAAAGAATTGCATGTATCTGAATTTTCCTTAAAATGTTTGTTCCCTCACCCCCACCCGGAGGGGGAGTATTTTCCTCCTTTGGCTTCAGAAATTTGGTATAGCTGTAAAAAGTGATGAAATGAGGTGTACCATCTTATGTTTTGGTAGTACATCTACTAAATTAGTTTATATGCTGTTCTTCAATTTCAAGTATTTTCATAGTAGAGTCAGTTTGATCTAGTGGTTGGCTCTGGACTAGGAACGGGGGAACCTGAGTTCTAGTTCTGCCTTAGACGTGAAAACCAGCTGGGTGACCTTGGGCCAGTTACACACACACAGCATTAGGAAGAAGGCAATGGCAAACCACTTATGAAAATGCTGCCTAGAAAACTACATGTGCTTGTCCTTTTAGTCACCAGGAGTGATAAAAGCAAATCATGATAGAGGAAGAGGAAGAGGAAGAAAAGAAGCACATATGTTTGTGGCATAAAATGTATTTCAGTTGAAAATGTAGACATCTGGGAAATAAAATGTCTTTATTGTTACCAAATAATAAAAAAGATTCTCCAGAAGAGTATTTTAATAGCAGGGGGTTGTCTTTCCACCTACTTCATCTCTGAAGATGGGGTTGCTGAGGAGACACTTTACAAAGATAACGTTGCAATATAGGCAGGTTCAAATAAGAGCTATGTTTCTCAATGTATCATCATGTATGTCATAGTTATTTGGGAGGGATTTAAATCATCTTTGTGCATTGGTTTTAAAAACAATATGTGGAACATTTTAGTTGTTGGTAGGGTCTTATAAGCTGTAACTGAAGCATTACTTACCCATCTGTAAATCAGCGTGTTGAATGTTATCCTTAAGACCAGGTTTTGGAAATAAAAAGGGGCAGCATAGAAATATGAGGCAGAGTTCAATGTGATGCTAAGACAAAATGTGGTTTATTTCTTTTTAGATTATCTTGTTGTGTGAACCTAGTCATGGTGATTTGGGAGCCACACTGGGGCTTATTCCTTGTTAACTATTGCATGAAGTGTTTATTAGCAAATTTAAAAGCAAGCTTAAAATGTAATGCTTAATTACTGAGGGTATTTAGTATTTAGTTAATATGGACTGGTCTTATTAGTACGTGGTCTGGTTCCCACATAATCCTGATTCTCAGGAATTTTTTAAGCGTGATCTGGGGAACAAGCCATAGTGATCTGACTCACACTTAATGCTAAACCATAATGAGATAGCATGCAAACTTCTATAAGCCAAAAGCACATAAAGCTTGTATTCATGGTAAAATCACATGTAAAAGACTTTAATAGTTAATTCATCAAGAAGCATTATAGAGTTGACATTCTGTTAGAGATACTTGGGAGAAAAGATTTTGTTAATAGTAAGCTTACAGTAGAAAGGAAGGAATGCAAAGAAATGGAGGAATAAGATGAAAAGTATAAATGTTGCTACAGAATATGAGAGAGTGAGGTCTTTCAGCTGCTTGAAAAGCCAGTAGCAACCACAGTTTAAGATATTGATAGGACAACCACTATTGTCGTGAGTAGCAGTTAATAAACACATTAAAGTTATAAGAGAAAAAAAGTTGAAAATTGTTTACTGTATGAAAGTGATTTCAGTGCCATGTTTGATACAATAATCCAACTTTAATTAGATGGGAAGTGAAGCTATTGTGGAGTCCTTGGTGCTCTCTAAGCTTGGCTGTTTGCAGATGTTTCATTACCCAACTAGGTAACATCATCAGTGAAGCTCTTGTAACAACTTTGCAAAATACCTTGCAGATTGGAGCATTGTTTTGTATATGTACGTGAACACGTATTTTGCAGAATTTAGATAAAATAACTTGAAACTGAAGGAGACTAATCTAAATTATTTGTTGCTATTGGTCACTTTCAAGATTAAGACTGGAGAACTGATTTGTATCTGTTGGTAGGCATTAATGAAGAGATAATACATATTTCTGTACAGAATTACTGTTTTATCATTTTTTGTGGGAATTATGGGAAGATAACTTAAAATCTGATATGAAACTTCTGTTGGGATGACTTGAAACTAATTCTAAAAAGTGTTAGTAAATGTCTCATGAACAAAGTTTATCTAGAAATCAATACTTTACATAGGAAATGTTCCACATTTAAAACTGTATCTTTATTTTTTATAACAGAGCCCTTTTGCTTGGCAAATTATCCTTCTGCCTTTCATAGTGTGATGTTCAATCCAGTAGAGCCCAGATTACTGGCCACTGCCAACTCAAAAGAAGGCGTAGGACTTTGGGACATTCGAAAACCTCAAAGGTAAAGAGTAATATGCTTGTTATGCATTGTTTTATGAAATTGAAAAGAGAAATCAAAGTGGAACTTGTTATCTGATAAGAGTTTGATTTGTCCTTATTTGCCCAATTTCCTTGGTAAATCTTTCTCACATATCGTATAATATATAGAAAAAGGTTATAGTGAGCATTCTGTTAGGATACTGATAAATTGGATCTCTTCAGCCTGATGATTTAAACATAGTTTGCAGTGTTAAGTGAAAATGTAGCAGGGCAGCAACCTTACTTTTGGATGGGGAAGTATCTGCTTAATCTATATTGGGTTGTGAGAGTTTCAAAAATGTATTGTATTATTTGAGTACTTAATTCCCTGTAGTGCACTTCTAACCTCTACTGATGTGGATACAATAGGCCACTGATATTATTTTCCATAGGTCATGTTTTCCCTGTATATTAGAAATGCTGTTATATGACTGGTTGTTGCTGCTCCAATTATTACTTCATACGATGGTTAGTTGACTTAATGTGTATTTCAAATGTTTTTCAATTCATTTGATATCAGAATAGAAAGACCTACAGATCATCTAGCAGAATTGCCTACAGTACTTAAAGCTTGGTAGAAGTACATTCTACCTTTGTTTTGAATGCTGCAAATGAAGAAGATATGTCTAAGCATTCTGTCATTTCATATTGGTGAAACATGTTATTTAAAACAAGTGTTTCACAATGCAAAGGAGCATGAATAAAGCATCTCTCTTCAAATTGTTCTAGCATTTGTATCTTTTGCAAGACTTGTGCAGCTGCATTGAAGACTGTCTCTGCATATGTGTGCATGCATAACTGCTTCACTTTCTTTCTGGTAACTCCTATGTGTAAAGCAGTTTCTTAAAATCTTTGCACAGCCTTACTATATAGTAAAAGTGGGGTGGTGATAGTGGTTGTAACTTTAAACACATTCTTGTCTTATCCTGGAGTAGCAATTCTATTGGATATATTCTATTGTATATGACAACTAAAACTTTTGTTAAGTCTTGCCTCAAGTGTATAAGGTAAAGGTAAAGGTTCCCCCTGCACATTTGTGCACTCATGTCCGACTCTAGGGGCTGGTGCTCATCTCCGTTTGTTAGCCGAAGAGCCAGCGTTGTCCAAAGATACTTCCACGGTCATGTGGCCGGCATGATGCATGCGGAACGCTGTTACCTACCCACCGAAGTGGTACCTCTTCATCTACTTGCATTTGCATGCTTTCGAATTGCTAGGTTGGCAAGAGCTGGGGCGAGTGCGGGAGCTCGCTCTGCACGCAGGGCTAGAGATTCGAACTTGCGATCTTCCGATCGACAAGCCTGGCGTCTTACCTGCTGAGCCACCACGCCCCTCTTAAGTGTATATAGGATTGCAATTAAATGGGTTTCTGAATTCTGAATTGAGAATGGCCAGAAATACTAGTTTTAACTAAAAACATATAGACACATTTCCTCCTCCTCCTCCTCTTCTATTCTTAAAGGGTCAAGATAGTATTGGCCACAATAAGTGTTGAAAGAATGCTAAGTAATTGTTCACTCAGTTCTGGAAATCCATATGATAATATTCCACACAATTACATTCATATTAAAATGCATTAAAGTCACTTATAGAATTGGAGCCATACCATTTAGTGTATTTGTGCATGTCTTTACTACAGGTCAGTAGTGGGCAGCTTGTTTGTGCATTTATAGTCTATACTATTGGTATGTGGGAGTAATCTTGAGGGATGAGGGGAAGAGATGCTGCCTAGGGAACTATCAGAAAAAAGAGGGAGGAGCCCGCAACTGCTTAACAGTCAGAGAAAGAAACTTAGGAAGGATCCACCCTAACTGATCAGGCTGCAAAAAGAGATGATGGGAGATTTGTACTTTCAGACTTGCAAGATTCTGTTAATGTAGCCTTACAATAAAGTAGAATTAGCTCATCTTGTTGTGTTTCCTGTCTGGTTACCTGGGAGGGGTTGATGCCAACAGCCTTGAAAGAGGATCTTCCTAGGTCTGACTGTTTTTGACAACTATCGCTCTATGTCAGAGCTTTCCAAACTGTGTGTCATGACACAAAAGTGTGTCGCCACACACAGTCAGCTGTGTCGCCACACAACCCGGAAGTGGCAGCGGGGGCGTGCACGGCGGCGGCACCGGCGTGCCATCGGTGCTTCCGCGTTTTAGCGGAGGGTGCCGCCGCTGCCGCCACCATGCACGCCCCCGCCCGCACCGGGTTTTCCCACGGTGACACATGAAAATCCGAAGGCGCCGCAGCTGCGGCGGCGCACAAAGACCGAAAGCGGCAGCAGCGCTTCCGGGTTTTTGCGTGCTGCCGTGGCGGCGGAACTTCCGGATTTTCCCGCAGCGACACACCAAGGGCGGTTGGTGTGTCGCCGCGGGAAAACTTTGGAAAGCCCTGCTCTATGTCCTAGAGAAAGTTATTGTGACTGTGGTTAGTACAGAATTGCAAAGCATGCTAGAGGAAGCAGATTGTCTAGACCAAGGGTCGGAAATGGCGGCTCGCGAGCCAGATGCGGCTCTTTGGCCCCCTGAAGGTGGCTCTTCCGCAGCTGAACTCACCCCCGCCCCTTCCACGCGATTGGCCCCCGCCCGCAAACCCCGCCCCCTGGCTCTCGCACTGAGCGAGGCCCGGCGCGGAAGGGAGGTGCTGCTGGACCGGGACGTGGCGCTGTCGGAGGCGGCGCAAGAGCGGCTGCAGGGGCTGCTGTGGCTGGAGATGGCGCTGCTCCGCGGCATCCAGGCGAGGGCGTGGGCCCGGGACGCGAGCGGCAGGGCGGCGCAGGGGGCCTTGCCGGGGCGGTGGCGGCGGGGGGACGGAGCCGGCGGAGGTGGCCGGGCGGCAGGACGGGGCGGGCGGCGCTGCTGGGGCTGGTGGCGGAGCTGGAGGGAGCAGAGGAACCAGGCGTTCCCATGGGCGCAGCGCGCGCTCTGCAACCCGCCTTGGAGACGCTCCTGGCTGCCCCGATGGTGTGGTTTTGTCTCTGATAATCCCCTACTCCGGAGCAACCAGTTTAACCACGTACACAGGTGTTGTCTTGTTATTGTACTCTGAGATGCACACACGCACTAATGCTAAAATGCAAAAACGGGTTTTGGGTGACGACGCTGGAGGACTCCGTATGGGGAAAATGCAGAATCTCCTTTCGATGGCAGCCTTTTCTTACAGTTTCTTGGAACTGTGCTCCTCGGGATTTTAACATTTCACATTCTTTGTCGTGGTGGCTAAAAGAGCTTGGCCCTGGTACATATTGGAAAGGAATTTCCCCCTTGTGGGGTTTCCTAACTTGTTTTTAATGAGAACATTGTGTATTTTACGCATTTTCTTATGATTTGGGTTCATACAGTATGTGTGGATTGGATAAAATGGCTAATCAGTTCTGTACCACGGTAGCCTTAGCCTCGTCTGAGAGACATTCCACTCAATCGAGATTTAAGTTTTATTTTTACTTGCGTGTGGGAGGGCGGGCTTAACAAGGCAAAGAGGACTTAGGAAGCAGCCAGAACTTCATTACACATGCATGCAGTGGACTGTGTGGCACAGGAGATTTTAGATTCCGCTTCTAGACTATTTAGAGATACTTGGTTGGGACGGGGCGGCCCCGCCCCCTGGCTCTCGCACTGAGCGAGAGCTCCCCCGGCCACCACAGGGCTCGGGTTAGCGGGGGGAGAGGACGCGGGGTGGGGTTTTGATTGATGGGGCGGGAGGGTGCTCCTGGTGGGGGCCACTTGGGGACCTCTCTGCAGGGGCCTCTTGGGGTGCCCTGTGTCTCTGTCCCACCTCATCCAGGGGAGCTTTTGGCAAGGTCCCATTCGCAGCCGCTTCCTCCTCCTCCAGCGGGCCAGCCCACAGAGCGCTCTCCAGGCCGACAGCATGACAGCTCGGCGCCTTCCACAGCAGGCTCAGCGCCTTCTCCAGCAGCAGGCGCAGCTCTTCCAGGGGCATCCCGTCTGGGCGCTCGGCCCAGCCTTCCTCATGCAAGGCCTCGCACAGGGCCAGCAGCCGCCTCGGCCGGGTCTGCCTGGTCCCTCCGCCCCCGCCGCCCCCGCCCCAGCCAGGCCCCCTGCGCCGCCCTGCCGCTCGCATCCTGGGCCCTCGCCCAGCGCCTGGATGCCGCTCCTTACTGCCTTCCTTCTTCTCTCCCTCGCCAGCACCCACCACCCCTGCCCCACCTCCGCCCACCCTTCTCCTCCCTCCCCTGATGGCGCCAGCCATCAGAGTTTGGGGGTGGGAGTTTGGCCGCACGCCTTGGAGGCGCTCCTGGAGAAGCGGCCGCGGGAGGCCCTCCGGGTGCTGGAGCCTCTGCTGCGGGAGGAAGGACGCGGGCTGGGCAGTGGTCGCCCCCGGGCGCCTCTTGCCGGGGGAGGAGCGGGAGTGGGGGGGACGCCGGGTCCTGCTGGGCGGGTGGGCGGGTGGCGGGGTGGGGGCCGAGGAGGACGACCCCACCCCCTCCGGGGTGCCTTCGCTCTTGCTGGAGCCAGCGGAGCCCAGAGGTGGAGGTGGACAACTTTCCCCATCTCTTTCCCTGGTCTGCTGCTGGGGGAAGAAGAGGCGCTCGATCCGTAGCAGGGCAGCAAGGAAGAGGCCGCCGCCACCGCCGCCGCCTCCTCCGCCGGCGGGAGAGAAGGAGGAGTGGCTGCCCGCCTCCCTCCGCCCGCTCTGAGGGGACCCACCCGGCAGCGGCGGCGGCTCCCCTGAAGCGCGCCGCTTGTCATCGCCGCCGCCCGCCTCGTTTCCCGCCCCCATCATTTCCTTGGCCCGACGCGGGCAGGCAGAAGCGTTCTGGGAGGGAGACAACATGGAGGCGGAAGCGGCAGCCCCGCCCGCGCCGAGTGGCGGTAGCGTGGCCCCGCCGCCACCGCCGCCCTTTCTCTCCGGCTCGGATCCCGGGAAGGCAGCGGGGGGCCTCGCGGAGGGAAGCAAGCAGGCAGGCAAGCAGGCAGGCGGGGCGGGCGGGCGGCCCGGGCCTCCGCCACCGGGCCCGCCCCCCTCGGCGCCTGTGCGGCTCCCCCGCGCCCTCCCACCCGCCCCAATAAGCCATGTAATTGGCTCCCGCCCGCAAACCCCGCCCCCTTCCACATGATTGGCCCCCGCCCGCAAACCCCGCCCCCTTCCATGTGATTGGCCCCCGCCCGCAAACCCCGCCCCCTGGCTCTCGAGCATTTCAAAATGTGCACGAGCATGTCAAAATGGCTCCCGGCATAAAAAGTTTGCCGACCCCTGGTCTAGACCCTTTCCAGTGAGGGTTTAGAACTAGGCATGGGACTTTGGTTGTTCTTATAGATGACCCGTTCTCCCATGCTGAAACTTGACAGGGTGGTATGCACCTCCTAATCGAAACCTTTTCTGGACATTTACAAGAGTTGGGGATTCAAGGCACAGTTCTGCAGTGGCTCAACTCCTTCCCCAATGAGCACTTACAGTTAGGGCAGGGGAGGAGATATTGGCCAAGTAGATGCTCCTCAGTAACTCATGCCTTCATCACCACCTATTTGAACTACTGCAATGCACTCTGTTTTCTGCAGACCACCCAAAAGCTTAAATTGGTCCTGAATGTGGTGGCCCTGGGACTGGCTAGCACATGTCTCCATGAGCACTTAATACATTTGCTCTTTGCCCTGCACTGGCTTCATATCTGTTTCTAAGTACTTACATCCTGGAGAATCTGCAAGTGTTTCTCCACTTCTGTGCACCTGTGTTTTGGAATAGCTTCCCCCACCCCCTTCCTGGAATTTGATCTTCCATAGACTATTAAAAACAGTACTTTTTCAGAGAACCTTTGAGATATGAGTTGACACCACCAGTTATACAACTTGTTATAATTTGTTTATTTATGTTATTTTGTTTTGTTCGTTTTTCACTGTGGACATTTTCTTACTATGTATTGATGGATATTGTAAACCACCAAGAATCCTTTTGGTTGCAGTAGGGAAAAATTCAATAAATAAATAAACTGCAGAAATGTTTCAAATTACAGGTAGTCCTCACTTAATTATGGTAATTGGGACCCGCAACTCCAATGCTAAGCAACGCGGTTGTAAAGCACGACATCATATGACCATGCCGACTTATGACAGCAGTTGCGGCAGTCCCAGTTGCCATTGTTAGCTGAATCCTGCACGGTCGCAGCATCCCACAGTCACGTGATCACCATTTGCAGTCTCCTGCCGGTTTCCCCATTGACTTTGCTTGTCGGAAGTCAGCAATGAAGGTTGCAAATGGCAATCATGTGACTGCGTGGACACTGCAACTGCTGCAACTACAAGGACCCATCATAAGTCCCCCTCGCTCAATGCCGTCATAACTTCGAACGGTCACTGAACGAGTGGTTGTTCAATGAGGACTACCTGTAATGCATATATGATACAATAGTATGCTTTAATCTGGGTTTAAAAACAGCAGTATGGTATTTGTGTCAGATTTGGGTAGGCAGCCATTCTGAGTAGCCTTTTATATATATTGGTATAGTATTGTGCTCTCATAGTTCTTAGTATAGGGGTACAAAAAATGTGGTCCACCAGTACTGAGTTTGCAGCCCCAAGAATCTCTCCTTAGATTTGGGGCTTTATTTGTAGGGGGGCGTTGAGAAGTAAAATGGGTGCCTTCATTAAGCTACTCAGTTTATTCCTTAAAACCCTGACACACACACACAATTAGGTTCTGGCCTCTACCTTTGAAGTGTTGTATATTGGCTGAAATATAAATATAACATGATGCTGTTTCTTGAGTATATAAAAAGGTAAAGGTTTTCCCCTGCACAGTCGTGTCCGACTCTAGGGGGCAGTGCTTATCTCCGTTCCTTAGCCGAAGAGCCAGCGTTGTCCGAAGACGCTTCCGTGGTCATGTGGCCAGCATGACGCCCGCGGAATGCTGTTACCATCCCACCAAAGTGGTACCTATTTATCTACTTGCATTTGCATGCTTTCGAATTGCTAGGTTGGCAAGAGCTGGGGTGAGTGCGGGAGCTCACTCCGTCACACGGCGCTCAGGTCTCGAACCGCCAACCTTCCGATCGACAAGCCTGGCGTCTTAACCACTGAGCCATCGCGCCCCCTTTCTTGAGTATATAGAAAACTCTATATAGTTGACCGTATCCCAGCTTCAGCACGATTTCTCTCAGACAAAGCAATTATGGGACTTTTCAGCCATTGACTATTTATAAGCTATAAGGCAACATTGTTCAATAATTGTTTTCTAGGCTTGGATTCTTTAGAATTGTCTGAATATGCTGTGGTTATATAATAATGTAGTCTTTAAGGTATAGTATGAGCCTTATTTGCTAGAACATACTGGATGCTACCCTTCAGAATTGCTAGCGTATTTCAATTTTATTTATTTATTTATTTATTTATTTGTTTATTTAATTTATATGACCGCCCATCTCCCCCCAACGGGGAACTCTGGGCCGTTAACAAATCAACATATGACTTTGTTTCAGCTATCTTGGTAATGGTTTGAGATAAGATTAGATTCTAGCCATCATTTAACTTTTGAAAGACCCCAAGAAATCATCCCCTAAAGACCCATTCTTGATCATTGTTAATCATTGGGGAACATGTGTTTACAGATAATATAGCTTTAAAACGTTTCATTTTGCCATACGAAAGAATGGTTCATTTCATTAGGAGTGGAGAATAAATACTCTAGAGTATATATGCTAACTCATGGAGAAAACCTACATGGTTGCTAAGAGTCAACACCAACTTGATGGCACATAATCAATATACAGTATAATAACATTATGTCAATGTAGTGTAACTTTCTATGAAGTTGCCTCTGTTCTTAACACTGTTTATCAAATTACCTTGCAATATCCATCTCTCTTTTCCCACTTTTGTTTAACATTAAGACTAAGTGTTTGGAGAAATTATTTAGTTGGACTAAATTAAGATATTACCCCTATTATAACTTTTGGATTTCCTTAGCTTGCCCAAAAACTTCATTTTTGCTCATTAGTTGTATTTCTGAATGCATTCTTATTGCACACTAAGAATATCGCAATCTGTTATCATAACAGCTTACTGCTATGTTTTTTTTATTTTTTATTTGTTTGTTTACTTGAAAGGTTTATATGGCCACCCATCTAAAGTAACTCTGGGTGGCTCATAACAACAATAAAACCAATGACTATAAAACAATCATAAAAACAGTAAGACAATAAAACAATAAAACAAAAATCCAAGGTTTTTTTATTGGTAAATGATTCATTGGTATTTATTTATTTAAATAATTAATTAGTTTTTATCCTGCCTTTATTATTTTTATAAATAACTCAAGGCGGCAAACATACCTAATACTCCTTCCTCCTCCTATTTTCCCCACAACAACAACCCTGTGAGGTGGGTTGGGCTGATAGACTGGCCCAAAGTCACCTAACCGGCTTTCATGCCTAAGGCGGGACTAGAACTCATAGACTCCTGGTTTCTAGCCCAGCACTTTAACCACTAGACCAAACTGGCTCTCTAATCACTTTAATTTTTTAATCACATTTTTTAATCACTAGACCAAACTGTATTATCCAAGGCTTTTTCATTAAGATGACTTTTATGTTCATGCCCTTTAGCACTAGATACTCTTTGTCCTTCTTTCCACCCAAAGATTATGATTTCTTAAATCCATTGGCTAGCATGCAGCTAATTTAGCTAGGTCTGTTACTTATCAAGATAAGCAGACTGAATAACGTAATGAATGCAATTGAGGTCACTTCATGTCCCAATCTCTTATAGACGCCTTTGCCCTTTGTTAGTTTGTTGTTTGTGGTTTATTCGTTCAGTCACTTCCGACTCTTCGTGACTTCATGGACCAGCCCACGCCAGAGCTTCCTGTCGGCTGTCGCCATCCCCAGCTCCCCCAAGGTCGAGTCCGTCACCTCCAGAATATCATCCATCCATCTTGCCCTTGGTCGGCCCCTCTTCCTTTTGCCTTCCACTTTCCCTAGCATCAGCTTCTTCTCCAGGGTATCCTGTCTTCGCATTATGTGGCCAAAGTACTTCAGTTTTGCCTTTAATATCATTCCCTCAAGTGAGCAGTCTGGCTTTATTTCCTGGAGGATGGACTGGTTTGATCTTCTTGCAGTCCAAGGCACTCTCAGAATTTTCCTCCAACACCACAGTTCAAAAGCATCTATCTTCCTTCACTCAGCTTTCCTTATGGTCCAGCTCTCACAGCCATAGGTTACTACGGGGAATACCATTGCTTTAACTATGCGGACCTTTGTTGTCAGTGTGATGTCTCTGCTCTTAACTATTTTATCAAGATTTGCCATTGCTCTCCTCCCAAGAAGTAGACGTCTTCTGATTTCCTGGCTGCAGTCAGCGTCTGCAGTAATCTTTGTGCCTAGAAATACAAAGTCTGTCACTGCCTCCACGTTTTCTCCCTCTATTTGCCAGTTACCAATCAAGCTCGTTGCCATAATCTTGGTTTTTTTGAGGTTTAACTGCAACCCAGCTTTTGCACTTTCTTCTTTCACCTTCGTCATAAGGCTCCTCAGCTCCTCCTCGCTTTCAGCCATCAAAGTGGTATCATCTGCATATCTGAGATTGTTAATGTTTCTTCCAGCAATTTTAACTCCAGCCTTGGATTCCTCAAGCCCAGTACGTCGCACGATGTGTTCTGCGTACAGGTTGAATAGGTAGGGTGAGAGTATACAACCCTGCCGTACTCCTTTCCCAATCTTAAACCAGTCCATTGTTCCGTGCTCTGTTCTTACCGTCGTTGCTACTTGGTCGTTATACAGATTCATCAGGAGGCAGACTAGATGACTTGGTATCCCCATACCACCAAGAACTTGCCACAATTTCTTATGATCCACACAGTCAAAGGCTTTAGAATAGTCAATGAAGCAGAAGTAGATGTTTTTCTGGAACTCTCTTGCTTTTTCCATGATCCAGCGGATATTGGCAATTTGGTCTCTAGTTCCTCTGCCTTTTCTAAACCCAGCTTGTACATCTGGCAATTCTCACTCCATAAATTGCTGGAGTCTACCTTGCAAGATCTTGAGCATTACCTTACTGGCATGTGAAATAAGTGCCACTGTTCGATAGTTTGAACATTCTTTAGTGTTTCCCTTTTTTGGTATGGGGATATAAGTTGATGTTTTCCAATCTGATGGCCATTCTTGTGTTTTCCAAATTTGCTGGCATATGGCATGCATCACCTTGACAGCATCATCTTGCAAGATTTTAAACAGTTCAGCTGGGGTACCGTCGTCTCCTGCTGCCTTGTTATTAGCAATGCTTCTTAAGGCCCATTCAACCTCACTCTTCAGGATGTCTGGCTCTAACTCACTGACCACACCGTCAAATCTATCCCCAATATTATTATCCTTCCTATACAGATTGTCCGTATATTCTTGCCACCTTTTCTTGATCTCTTCTGCTTCTGTTAGGTCCTTGCCATCTTTGTTTGTGATCATACCCATTTTTGCCTGGAATTTACCTCCGATGTTTCTAATTTTCTGGAAGAGGTCTCTTGTCAAGACAGCCATCTTGCCTTCTTGGTTTTCTTTTTCTTTGGGACGTTTTTTGTTGCCGCCTCCTGAACAATGTTGTGAACTTCTGTCCATAGTTCTTCCAGGACCCTATCTACTAAATCTAGTCCCTTAAATCTATTCTTCACCTCCACTGCATATTCATTAGGAATATTAGTGAGCTCATATCTAACTGATCTGTGGGTCTTCCCTATTCTCTTTAGTCTGATTCTAAATTGTACAATAAGAAGTTCGTGATCTGAACTACAGTCAGCTCCAGGTCTTGTTTTTACCGACTGTATAGATGTCTGCCACCTTTGGCTACAAAGGATGTAATCAATCTGATTTCGGTGTCGACCATCTGGTGAAGTCCATGTATAAAGTCGTCTTTTAGGTTGCTGGAAGAGAGTGTTTGTTATGTACAGTGAATTGTCTTGGCAAAATTCTATCAGCCTATGTCCCGCTTCATTTTTTTCTCCCAGACCATGCTTACCTGTAATTCCAGGTGTCGTTTGACTACCCACCTTAGCATTCCAGTCTCCTGTAATGAAAACAACATCTCTTTTTGGTGTATTATCCAGTAGGTGCTGCAGATCCTCATAGAACTGATCTACTTCTGCTTCTTCAGCATCTGTGGTTGGGGCGTATATTTGAATCACTGTGATGTTAAAAGGCTTACCCTGAATTCGAATTGAGATCATTCTGTTGTTTTTTGGATTGTATCCAAGCACTGCTTTAGCCACTTTATTATTAATTATGAAGGCTACTCCGTTTATTCTGTGGTCCTGTTGTTCACAGTAGTAGATCTGGTGGTCATCTGATGTGAAGTGGCCCATCCCAGTCCATTTCAGTTCACTGACACCCAAAATGTCTATATTTAATCTTGCCATCTCACCAATAACCACATCCAATTTGCCCTGGCTCATAGATCTTACATTCCAGGTTCCTATGGTGTGTTGATCTTTAGAACATCGGATTCGTTGTTCACCACCAGCACTGTTGGCCGCTAGCCGTCCTTTCAGCTTTGAGCTAGCTGTGTCATCACATCTGGGGCTAGTTGAACGTATCCTCTGTTCCTCCCCAGTAGCATTTTGACCATCTTCCGACCTGGGAGTCCCATCTTCCGATGGTATACCGACATATCTCTGGTTGTACTGATCCATTTAGTTTTCATGGCAAGAATACTGGGGTGGGTTGCCGTTACTTTCCCCAGGAATCGTATTTAGTCTGACCTCTCTGCCATGACCTTCCCGTCTTGGGTGTCCCTTCACGGTTTAGCTCATGGCGTCATTGCGGTGCTCAAGCTCCAGCACCGGGACAAGGTAATGATCGCCTTTGCTAGAGACTGTTAGTAGTGTTTTTTTTTTGTGAGCTTCCAAGAAACAATCCAGAAGATGCTACTTACCAAAAGAAGATAACTTTTCCTCTTATCTTTTTTCTTGGAAATGAAGCCATTGATTCTTGTACACAAGAGTTGTCATTTGTTCCCACAAGCTACTGGTAAAAACTAACAAAGCTATTCTTGGATTTAAAGTTTTATTGTTTCACAGCCTTCTTTATCTACTGCCTGAATGCCCAATGACTTTTTAATGCCTCCTCTTTGTGCCCTCCAAGCAGGTTTAAATTTGTATACAGATTACCTTATGTAATAATAACAACACAACTGTATCTTCCTCTAATTTTGTATAACAATGACACAAGTGTATCTTCTTTATACCTGTGTTAGCAGATCATACTATAAATGTGCGTGCGTATTTCCTGTTTCCTACAAAGAATGTATTTCCTGTACAGAGGCAAGTATAATATGTGAAGCAGCTCAGTAGTATAGTCGAAAAATTTCCACAGATTACGCATTGAAAAAAATCATGAAGCAACCAATGGAAAAACAATCAATTAGTGTTGATTTGTGTTTTTGTTGAAATCAGTGCAATGCTAACATCGCTAGTGGATTTGAGCTTTTCTTATTCTGCTCTGACTCTCAGCCACAGTGGATTTTAATATGAAGAACTTTATGACATAAATGGCTTAGAAGATTCCAAATATTGTATTCATGGAGCCTTTGATCCAAAACTAGATTTTTTTCTGTAAAGCTGAATGTGATAAATATGGTAAGCACCAAAACAAAAGGCAGCATATAAATCTAGCAAACAAATAAGTTATATCTTTCCTAAAGATTTACTTTTTCTGTTTAAATAGGCAAAAATCTTACGTTTATTTCCTTGGGAGATGTCGGGGAGAGCAGAGAAGAGGGCTGGGCGCTAGATAAGAAGTGAGCACGCAGCTCAGAGAGCCTAGCCTATTTCCCCAAACTTCAGAAGAAAGCTCCGCCCTAGGTTGAGCTGATATACTTGGGAATCTTCAGGCACTGTTAGTTTAGCAGGATTTCTGCTTGTAGGTATGCAATAAACACTAGAGACTAGATTCCTGGCCTCGGCGTGTTATTTCTGCATCTACACACGACAGGAGAAAGTCCTATTGAACACTGATCTATCTGTGAAGAGACATGCATGGAGTTGATCTCTTAGATAAAAACACTATTAGTTTTTTATTGGAAGGAAACCCAGGTTAAATCAGTGCTTATTTTCAGGTGATTGTGCACTGTAGCCAGAATCCCCAACCCCAGCTTTGCAGTCAGTAGAATAAATTGGTTAAGATCATCCTCTGTTCTTTGATTTCATGGGGACTTGAATGCTGTTTGTCTTACCTGAAACAAGGCTATGACATATATATTTTTTTTATTATTTTATTTTATTTTATTTTATTATTTTATTTTATTTTATTTTATTTTATTTTATTTTATTTTATTATTTTATTTATTTATTTTATTTTATTTTATTATTTTATTTTATTTTATTTTATTTTATTTATTTTATTTTATTTTTATTTTTATTTTTATTTTTATTATTTTTATTTTTATTTTTATTTTTTATTTTCTATCCTGCCTTTATTATTTTTATAAATAACTCAAGGTGGCAAACATACCTAATACTCCTTCCTCCTCCTATTTTCCCCACAACAACAACCCTGTGAGGTGGGTTGGGCTGATAGAGAGTGACTGGCCCAAAGTCACCCAGCCGGCTTTCTAGCCCAGCACCTTAATCACTACTTGAGATTTGTTCCAAATGTTTTTGATGAAGTAATCCTAAGGTATAAAATTCAAATATCTTATTGTATAGGATGTGCAGGATAACCAGCCACAGTATCCAGAGTATTATGATGTTGTAACAAAATAAGACATTCAGACACTCTGCCTTCCTTGAACACTAATGCTGTTCTTTTGTGAAAAAGGATGGTAACAGAGACCAGCTTTGCGATAGCTGAGTTGTGGCAGCCCATTTTAATTCTTTTTGGTTTCTTGTTTCCTAGTTCCCTGCTCCGGTATGGTGGGAATCTGTCACTCCAGAGTGCCATGAGTGTGCGGTTTAACAGCAATGGAACGCAGCTGCTTGCTCTCAGGCGCCGGTTGCCACCAGTCCTTTATGACATCCATTCCCGTCTGCCTGTCTTCCAGTTTGACAACCAGGGTTATTTTAATTCTTGTACCATGAAAAGCTGCTGTTTTGCAGGGGATCGTGATCAGGTAAGGGGCATTAATCGCCAAAGTCCAAGAATTATACAGAGAGGCATTTTAAGATAATTTAAGACATGGTTTGAGAATATAGTGTTGAATCTTGTAAGTTTTCCTCGTGTATAAATCAACAAATCCTTATAGATAATACTTGGTGACATGGTTCTCACAACATGCTAAATCATATTATGGTTAGTCTTAGTGTAATGTTTGAAGCTGGACTAGAGGTTAAATAGTAGTTGATGAACATCTTAATTACTATTTATAACCGTGGTTTGTTGAGTCTCTTTTAAAGGAGCCGCTCCAGATGCAGTGTTTCTGCTGTTTTTATCTCTTTTTCTATCCTTAGTGGGTGTGGGGAGTGAAAAGAGGTGCAGGAGCCCAATAAGAAACATGTATGTGTATGTAAGAAACTAGCCACCTATTGCCAATGGGATGCCATTCAAAGTGGAGGTAACCTGAAAACTGCTTGACAGTGGCTTGCCTTTGTATTCTTAACACTGCACTGATGGATAAGCAGCTTATCTATGATTAGTGTCAGACTTTGCATGGTATATCGTGCAGACGTGTGTGTGTGTGTGTGTGTGGTGATCTGTCACCAGGTAATCATGAGAATCTTGGTGCCTTTGGTTGAAGGCCAACTGTCTGTCAACTATCATATCCTTGGAATTATCCACTATAGTGGGGGAAATGAAAATACTATGATCCCAAACCATCACGTTATGGAAAAGCCAAGCCATCTTGTAAGAAATGTTGTAAAGCAATCCATGGAGGCTTTACCACATGGTAAGCTATATATAACTGCTTTCTATATGGATGTATCTTTTTCAACTTTTTTTAATGTGGTTGTAAAAAATTGGTCAAAATAGCACAACAGTTAGCTGCAAAGCGCACACCATACATAGCAACCATTATATGGTTATTTATTTGTGAACTGTGCTAGTTAACATAGAAATTGATATGGAAGTAAGTGAGTTATTGGGTGGATTTAACTTGAGATGTCTAGAATACAATAAGATACTATATTTATTCATTTATTTGGGATATTGGTTATCAACAAATGCTCCATAACCCATATTTGAATTGTGACTTGATCTCAGATTACACCACTAACTCAACCATTTTGGCAACGGATTAAAAAAACGATGTTCCTTTGCTGCTGGGGGAAGAACTAAGCTATGCGACATGGTGGGAAATAGGAGGAGAAGAAAAGAAATTAAAAATGGCTGTTGCTCTGAACTTGCATATTGTAGCAAGCATGACTATGAAGGTTCTCAGTCATCCAGGTGGAATTGTCTGTAGCTTGAATCATGTCAACTGGATTTCTATTTTCTCAGTGGAAACGTTTCACTCCTTATCCAAGGAGCTTCTTCAGTCTGAGCAAAGTTAGTAAGGGAATCCTTAAATATGTTTCTAGGTGAGAAATGCCTGAGGCCCCCACCTCTATTCAAGGAAGGATTTTCCAAGTTGGCATAAATGGATTCCTTGACCCCTCTTTCAAACCACTTATCTTCCCTGTCTAAAATGTGAACATTAATGTCCTCAAATGAGTGAGGTGGGGGCCTCAGGCACAATCTTTCCCCCATCTTCCTCCCTGCTTTGTCTTCTGTGCCTAGGAAGATTAAGACCATTTCACAAGCTCAACAGCAGCATGGTGATCTTAACGATCCTCCTTTAGATGATAAAAGGACTTAAAATAACATCTCAATATAACCATGACCTAGCCCCAGGTGCAAGGTCACACAGCCACCTAGAAACATATTTAAGGATTCCCTTACTAACTTTGCTCAGACTGAAGAAGCTCCTTGGATAAGGAGCGAAATGTAGCAAGCATGAGTTATTTGGAAAAAAATTGATGTGAAACCATATTTGCTTTGTACATGTATTGCTAATTTCTTAAGCTAATTTACCCTTTGTTGTTGATACAGTATAAAACTTTCCAGACAAAAATTTATTTGGAATTGTTATACCTTATTTGTTTAAATTTTATAGCGCATCCACATGACAATGCCACCATCTATTTGTAATCCTCCTATTTTTTCCTCTATTATTGCTTTGTTTTTTCTTATTTGTCAAATCCCCCCCCCCAAAGAATCAAGGAATAATAACCAGTCTCCACAGATGTGTCATTGTAGTTTCTGACTTTATTGTCATGTGAACAACCATTTTGTAAAATCTCAGAGCACATTCAGTATAAATTCTGTTGAGTTTTTGTCTGTCTGTCTGTCTGTCTGTCTATCTATCTATCTATTTCCTGTCTTTTAAATAGCACTATTTCTTGCCATACACAAATCCATTTAAATATTAAATTATTAAATATTAAATATTGTGGAATATCTCTTAGATGAAAGGGTACTATAGTGCCATAACCTTATAATGTAATATGAGCATTCATAAAATTGTGAGGAGAGCAGTTTCTGGTCACCTTGTTTTTACAAGGTGGTTGGTCAAAAAATTCTAATTATTATTTTTTAATTAGTATCATAAAGGAATAGTGCTGTTTGCCTGGAATTATATTGTGGAGAAAAAGTTTTAAAATGCATTATCCTCTTCTAAAAATATTTTTAAAGGGTGATAAAAATGGTACCTGCTAAAAATATGTAGTGAAAGACAGAAGGATAAAACTATAGGCTTCAGTGGGACATAGACACAAAATAATATGGAAAGTAAGTTTCAGTTCTACTTGTATTATACTGCAAAAAGAGAGTGATTTGGGAATGCTGTCTGTAAGTCCCCAGGTCATAACATTCTCTGGTGGTTGACTTTTTCAAGCAAGGGTTAATATATGCTCTGTATGACTGCATTTTTTGTTTTGTTTTGCTTTATCTTGACTCCCAGGCACATCCTCAGACATTACATCACCACCCAATCCCCTTTGTTGACTTTATTCTTGTACAGGGGAACTTCAGGAATGCAGCAATCATTGGTAGCACTCCCAGTAAAAATTCCTGTGTTTCTGATGTGTGCTGCATGCTGAAAGGCTGTTTAAGACGGATGCCTGTTTCTGCATTCATTCTGCACAGTGACCCTAGAAATAGCTGTGTCTAAAAGAACACAGCTTGTCATTTTGATACTTAAAAATAACCGCAAAAACTATGTTGTGCCTAATTAAGATTTAGCTAGTGTGTGTGCATGTGTGGTTCCCCACCCCCCATTTCCTGCCAATTTAGCATTTTATTTTGAGGAAAACTGCTGAAATTACTCTCAGCTGACAGTGGAGAGCAGCAGTGGGCTATTAGTAGATGTTGGAAACAGTGTAGTAATGTACAATAATATTTGGTATGTACTGGCTCTTCGGCTAACAAACGGAGATGAGCACCGGCCCCTAGAGTCGGACATGACTGTGCAGGGGAAACCTTTACCTTTTTACTATATAATATGCACTGTATAACGAACAGTTATGTATAATAATGTACAGATTTGTATATGTAAATATTTCTAGTACTGGTGTACTTTATATGGTTGAAACAGCTTTCTAGGGGTCCTAGGACTTTTTATTTTAAAAAATGACTGACTGACTGACTGACTGACTGACTGACTTATTTTGCCTGCAGAAATACATAGTACTTGATTATCTGTCCTATGGACAGCTAGCTGGCTGAAAAAATCTTTGCTGCATCATGCATTAATAGCTTTGCTATGTGAACTACAGTGAGTGCAGTGCCAAGCAAGTGGACCCTGCCATCAGTGGTATAAATGCTAGAAATAACAACAGCTCTATTAAACCAAGTTGTATGCCTTACCTCTGACTAAGCAAGCATAGGATTACCCAGTCGATTTCTTACATACATACTATAGTACAAGATTCAGTACTAAGTGACATATATATTCTGTGTATTCAAAGCACTGAAATGGTTAAGTATGCATATTTTTAGCCCAGATTCTTTAGGGCGAGGGGGGAAAATAATGAAAAATATTATTTCTTATCATTCCAAAATGTCATGAAATACATCAAGTGAAACCGAGAAGCTGATCGAGGTGAAAACTGGCTGTTCCTGAGGTTATTGAAAGTCCATGCAAATGACCATATTGAGGACACTTTGCTCATTATTGATTTGGTTTGCAATTTGGTTAAATTGCAAAGATTTAAGGGCACCTAATAATAGAGATGGCAGCCTGAACTTCAGTGGTTAAAAAACTACTGTAGACTAAGAAATCTAAACAGAGGTCTCAACAGAATAGGTAACTTGACTTAAGCCACTATTCTCTTAGCTTTTGGCTTTCATTTGCAGTACTGAAATGAAATGAAGGCTTAGCTGTCAACCTTGCATAGAGTTCTGATACACACGTGCTTCAAACAGAGGTCCCATTTTTTAAAAGTGCCATGTGTTCATTTGTTGCCTTGTTTAATCTATCCTTTGCTGTCGTTTGCTGTATAGGTCACAGGATCTGAACTGTCACTTTTCCTGTAAGCTGGCCCTCAGGAACTCTTAAATAGGAAGTGCTGAAAAAATGATTCCTGTTTTGGATGCAGATTTACCTAATTCCTGACTCACTCAGCCCATTGCTTCTGTCATTCTCTAGCATAAATTCTGGATACACAGCATCTAACTAACTTAGTTACCTCATTCAAGCCAGCTAGTCAACTCTATGCCCAGTTGCCTACTTGACATTTGTAAGATCCATTCTCCTCCCTGCCTGTCCAAGCCCAGGACGGTAAAAAAGATATATAATAGGCTTCTAAAGCAGCTCCAGTGTCCTAAAAATATTCTACTTGTCTCTGACATAGCTCAGGTTTTTCTATATACTGACTTCCTCTCTGGTAAGTGGAAGATCTATCTCTGCAGGTGAGAACTCAAGGTTAACATACTGCAAAATTTCTTTGAATTTGATACTGAAAAGGTTTAATTGTACTTATCTTTGATCTAGTGCAGTGTTTCTCAACCTTGGCAACTTTAAGTTGTGTGGACTTCAACTCCCAGAATTCCCCATGCTGGCTAGGGAATTCTGGGTGTTGAAGTCCACACATCTTAAAGTTGTCAAGGTTGAGAAACACTGATCTAGTGATTAGAATGGGTGGATTGCTTCTGAAAAAATATACAAATACTTTTTGTTCTAGACAAAGAGAAATCGATCACACAAGAATGTATTGTTGAAAGTAAACGATTCGCTTCCCAATGTAGAGGGACATACCTATGAACAAACATCAAGGGTAGTCCAGGGCTTTGGTAAATCCTGAATTACTGTGAGATGCGTGCCAGTGCTCTAGCATTCACCCCCATGATGTGAGCAGCTCTACTGCACAGACATTAGAATTAGGAATGTTGTCCCCATTACCAGCCAGAATGGCACACTTGAGCTTGTTGCAACTCCTGGTTTGCCAATAGGAAACAAAGACATTCCTGGTGTTTTATATTTCACAGCAAACTTTTGATCTATGGCTAGTTTAGCTGCTGGTGTTGGTGGGAAGGGTGAAGATGGAAGCAAACAGACTAAATGCAAAAGCTCACAGCAAATTAGAATTTATTTATTTATTTATTTATTATCCCGCCTTTATTATTTTTTATAAATAACTCAAGGCGGCGAACATACCTCATACTCCTTCCTCCTCCTATTTTCCCCACAACAGCAACCCTGTGAGGTGAGTTGGGCTGAGAGAGCGAGACTGGCCCAAGGTCACCCAGCCGGCTTTCATGCCTAAGGCGGGACTAGAACTCTCAGTCTCCTGGTTTCTAGCCCCGCACCTTAACCACTAGACCAAACTTGTGCACTGCAGCTTATTTATACCTATGCTTGTTTTTCAGCTTTTGGAGGAGGGATGGTATTAGGGTATTTGGGATTGTGTGTCGTGTGTGTGTGTGTGTGTGTGTGTGTGTGTGTAATACAACAACAACATTCCCTGTAAATTTTTATTTGTTAAAAAAGTGATTGCAAAATGGTGGGATCTTTTGTTAAGAAAGAGCCAATGTGAATAGGAGTTTTGAAAAATCTTAGAAAAAAGGTATCTTTCCGTAGAATTTTTAATTAACTTTTATAATGAAATACATTTCAACATTTTTGCTTTTTGCCTTTCATCTCATTCTTAACAGGGGCTTGGCTTCAGTATGGCAGCCTTTGATTACCTTGGAGTCTTGCAGAAAATCCCTTATTCTGGACTAATCTTTACAGAAAAAGAAAGCGGGGAAATTGTGGCCCCAGAAAAATGGATTTTTTGTTGTTATGGGGTGGGTGGGGAGGTGCATTTTTATGCACTCCATAAAAATGAAGGTAATGTAAAAATGACAGGAGGCTGAGTTTTTCCTCCAGCAGATAAAATGTAGAAAAACAACTGTTATAAAATCATAGTAACTCCTCCTCCTCCTATTCTAGTTTGCATAAGATGCTAGTATAAAGTTACTTTGGGGGCAGAGGCGGGAGGGAGCCACAAGGTATCCCAGACAGCAGCCGTAGAATAGCTCATTCTAAACATTTGAGACATGTTTATTGTTCTGGGATTGATGCTTCATGCCACAGTTATTAACCACGCCTGGGAATTTCTTCCATCTAAGGCAAACTTCTGAATCAGCAGCTTGTCCTCTGGAAGCCAATTCTTCCCTCCGCCCCCAGCCTGGATTTTTTCAGCTAATCATTGATGAAGAATGATTGCTTAAGAATTTTGCTCAGAAACGACTTTAGGATGTTTTTAATCAGTCTAATGCTTGAATTCACAACCTTACAAATAGGCTAAGGATAGCAGAAAAGTTTGATTATTTATCTCACATTTCTAGAATGTACATACCTTTGAACTTTGGTTGTTCCAAAGAAGTACAACTGGAGTATTGACTATTGGTTGTAGATAGTGTGTGATCTGTTGTTTTTTTTCTATTCCCGCCTTTATTATTTTTATAAATCTGTCAGGTGAGTTGGGCTGAGAGAGACTGACTGGCCCAAGGTCACCCAGCCGGCTTTCATGCCTAAGGCGGGACTAGAACTCATAGTCTCCTGGTTTGCCATTGGCTCCTTTCTAGGGCTGAGAGAGACTGACTGGCCCAAGGTCACCCAGCTGGCTTTCATGCCTAAGGCGGGACTAGAACTCACAGACTCCTGGTTTCTAGCCCAGCACCTTAACCCCTATACCAAACTAACTCTCTTATCAGCTTCTCTTGATACTCATTTTTCTTCAGGCACAATTCAAAGTCCTACCTCTCCCTGAGGAATCTGCCTAGATTTGAATACCTTTCGGAGATGTTAATTTCTGTTACACTATGATTAGTGGCATGTTTAGTTAAAATTTGGGATAGAGTCTTCTTGGTAGGTATTCCCCGGTATTCCTTGTCAGTCAAGCTAGTTCACTCTCTGCTACCAGATTCTGGATGTTATTGCAAAAAGAGATTGTCTTGGCAGCATTTCTCCAAAGTTACTTAGGTGCTATTTATCCATTACCCCATTTACATAGTGTTCCTCTTACAGGAATATCTAAAATTGTACTTGAAAGAGAATAATCAGTGTGTTTGATAAATCTAATAAAGGTGGGGGCAGCCTTGGCTTTAAACTTTGACAATGTCTGGGGTAAAACCTCTTTTTTCCAGAGAGGACTAGCATATTGAAAAAGGACTACAGCTCTATATTAAACTACTGTTTAATACCATTTAATTTTCTGTTGAAGCAGTAAATATTTAGTACGTTAGCAGTTTCATAGTTCTGCAGTGTTTGCACATTCTTCATCTGTAAGTGCAATTGTGCATTTTCTTTTCTTTCTTTTTTTTTCTGTTAAGCAGACCAGTAATTTAGTTTAAAGAAATTATGGGTATCAAGGACCTGATAATCTTTTATTCAGAGAATGTACTGAGTGAGAGAATTTGGGGGAAAGCTCTGCATAAAAATTAAGTGTTTCAACAAAGACATCCTATTTTTTAAAAAAACAGACTGTATTGTTTTTACGACACTTGTACTGTTTTTATATGCCATAAGATTTTTAAAATCTTCAAAAATATGTAAAATTAGTTGTTTGCACCAATTAAAGCTTGTGAGAACCGGATATTTCAAAATATTGCAAACAGAGGAAGTAAGTCTCCAGTTTTGCCGAGCCGACACGCCATCGAAAGGGGACCTCTGCAGTAACTTTTCAGTCAATATTCTAAGTCAGGCTTCACCACTGCAGAGGCAACCAAAGTGCCTGCCAATAATAATTTTAGCAGTAGAGGTAAAAGGCTGAAGGATATGTCAAGCCCACCACTAGGCACCATGCAGCATTATTGACTATAATTCTTGTATCCTATGAGAAGTGTGCCTCTGGCTTTTATGTAACAACGTGAAATTCTGAAGTATATCTATTACATTTTATAATATAATCATGATGGGCTATAAAATGTGTTGGGATAGCCCTGTTTCTGTAAAAAAAAATGATGGCAGCAATGGTTAAAAAAAGTATATAATGATATAATTTGGAAGTAATACAAGGAACAATAGGAAGTTGTTTTTCATGAGACTGTATAGCCTATCAGATCATTAGACCACCGAACACAGTAGCCAGTCTACAGTAACTGTAGTTGAAAATTACAGGCACTCTTCTTAGCCTTGCCTACAAACTTGGAATCTTCTTAAGACAGAGTATTTTCTCTGTCACTGAGTTATAGTTCTTCCTGGGAATTCCCGTTAGAAATGAGGTAAAAGCTTTTTATAGATATAACTTGTAGCATACCAAAAATTCCTATACAAGTAAAAGGATGGTAAAGAATACCCAAAGTAGAATAAATACAACATTTAGGGAGGCATTCCCATAATTTCAATGGCACTTCTAAATCACTATGCATACATGGGATTGTAATCTTTTTGTAGGTAGTTAGTCTTTCTATTTTCAGTGTTTAATCTGTCATCATCCTAACAATATTAATTCACTGGAGCATAGAATGTACATTAACTGTGTTATGTAATCAGATTATATTATTCTTTCACATGTATTTTAATAGTCCTCTTCTTGTAACTTATAATATTTTGGTTTCTAATAGTACATTCTCTCGGGGTCTGATGACTTCAATTTATACATGTGGAGAATTCCTCCAGATCCTGAAGCTGGTGAGTGTTTGTATGGAATCTGCTGACCTTATTCTTATTCCCAATAAGAAATGTTGTATTTTGGAATTAATGCATAACATGGAAGATCAATAAGAAAATTACCTGACTGTGCTGGTGTGTGTGTGTGAGGGAATAATTTGTTAATCTGAAATGCAGTCACAGGAAGAGTTTCTTTAAAAGTCATATGGTGTATTTTACTTTCCCCTTTTAACTTCCACAGTCAAAATAGCATCCCCACGATCTGCAGTTTGTTTGGACTTGTTTTGATCTAACAAGTTCTTAATCTACTATGAAATATCAGTTGAGCCAAGTGGGTTGTCCCATTTGATAGTCTTTTTGTACTTTGAGGAAGCAACATGGCTAATAATATCCAAAGTAGTTTTGAGATAAAAAAGGTAAAAAAAAACCCCACAGCAAAGCTTCATGTTTTCCTTTCAAATATTAATCAGACTGAGCAAATAACATTATGTCATACTTAGCTGCAAGTAATCTGGGTTTGTGGCAGCAACATTTTAAAAACTTGAAACAAGAGGAAATGTAATCTCTCTCATACTACTGAAGAAGATTTTGATCAGGTGACCTTTATGTCCAGATGCAGACCGTTGCTGGAATCCTTCAGGGCCCTTGTTCTCCCTTCTTACAGCTCTTTTATATTGAAAGAAAATTAATAACGACTCTTCAGTACCACAGAGGATATTTCCATATAGAGTACTGTTCTCTGTAATGCAGGATGCGTTGCCATCTTAGTCCCTACTCACTGCATTTGTATCTGCCTGGGTTTCCTTTTGTGCTGCTGTTCCCATATTTTTTGCTTGCTGATGATCCATAATTGAAAACAATCTCAGACGTTTCGAGGTCTCCCTTGTACATTTAAATTTCATACTGGGTTCAAAAGTCTTCTCAGTTTCAGCCTCTTAATTCGAACTACTGACAGAAATATGCTATTCCCTATTGTGGCCTCATTATTGAACTAGTTAGTCACCAACATTCTGGAACTTGTTTTGATTTCTTTCTGCAGTGTTTTTTCCTTCTCTTCCCTTATCCCCACTCACTTTGGCAGGGATGGCACGGATTAACGTTTGGGTTTCCATGCAGTTTTCACAAGATTCCAATGTGACTGCTGCATGCTTCAAACAGTTTATGATGATGGCTCTCAGAGTCCTGAATTGTTAGACTGCTGTTTGAATTTAATGCACGATATTATAATGCAGCATTCTGGTGTTCAGAAGTTTTTTCATATTTTACCTTTTTAGTGTTAAAACCATGTTGTAAGCTGGGAAGACATTCATCCATTCTGTAGGTAGTAGGTTGAGAATGGGTTGTTCAAGCTAGCTAATGAATTCATAAAAGAAACAAGCTTCATTTCTTAGATGTACTTTACGTCATGTTTTTTTTCCTTAAAAAAAAAGAACCTGCCTTTCAACTGTATAGGCAAGATACCTGTACATAATTATAGAATGTATCTATAATAGTAATATCTATGTGCAGATTTAGATCAAGAAATCATACAAATGTAATAAAAACAATAGTCTTGGATTTTTAGACTAACAAATGATATATACATGGAGGCTGAGCTTCTGTAATGGAGAACATATTCATAAAACTTCCTTAATAGAGGCCGTCCACTGCTGATACTCCCTGTTATACATGGAGGACAACAAGCAAAGACAGGGTTTGCATGATCATCAATAATACTAAATAAAATAAAGGAATACTAGTTGAATTAGAATATACCAAAGTACAGAGGAGACACATTAAAACCTGGGGAGCACTAACTTTTAAGGGAATAGTGGAATACCAAACAAGTAACTACTTTACAATGAAAAGAATAGATAAATTAGATCCTATAAAACCTACTAACTAATTAAATCAAGTAAAATTAAGCAATGTACAACTGTAAACGCCAGAGAGGCCTGTCAGCATGGGCACTCTGAAAGTAACAAGTCCCCAGTCAAGGAGCACCCCTATTCCTTAGAATCAAATCCTCACTCAGTCATTCTCGCCCACTCATTATTTGCACCTCCTGCTCATTTGCTTGATTTCAACAGTGTCTTTTTCTAGAACCATTTTCTCAACAACAAGAGGGGAGGGCTAGCATGCTTGACTCACCCCCCCCCTTCCAATTTCAACAGTACTCTATTCTCAGCATCAAGAGCAGGGAGAGCCAGTTTGGTCTAGGGGTTAAGGCAACGGGCTAGAAACCAGGAGTCTGTGAGTTCTCGTCCCGCCTTAGGCATGAGAGTTGGCTGGGTGACCTTGGGCCAGTCACTCACTCTCAGCCCAACTCACCTCACAGGGTTGCTGTTGTGGGGAAAATAGGAGGAGGAAGGAATATTAGGTATGTTCGCTGCCTTGAGTTATTTATAAAAATAATACAGGCGGTATAGAAAATAAACAAACAAACAAACAAACAAATAAATAAATAAAGAGCAGGGACAGACCTCCCATCTGGCCGTGGCTTCTGTCTGTCTGTCTGCCTGTCTCTCTTTAATACCAGATCTAAAAAAATCTTTGCATGTTATGCAATGTTATCTTACACTGTAAGATAACAGCTTTTCTTTTACACATAGAATAAAATGGTCTGTTCATGTAAGTAAACGTGACCCTAAAGGTTGTCAAAGGTTGTTGTATATTGTAATTATGCATTTACATAATTTAGCAAATTACAAATATCTAGTGTCTCATTTCTCCTGACTATACTGCTGTAATAAATGCGGCTGTTGGTTCTGAATGTTTCCAAAGGATAACATGGGGGCACTACCCACGAGGCAGAATGTGACTTGGAAAATGTAAATCTCGTCATTTCCCATGGCATACCATTGGGAGAGGAGTTGAATTCATAATGGAGGTATGGCACCAGTCACTTTCAAGGTTATTACATGTTGTAGTGCCTGCTTATATTAAGAGGGCATATTCCACTGGCAGTACAATCAAGCCAATTTATATAAAGTACCCAATTCTGCCTTTTTTTTTTCCAGGTGGGATTGGCAGAGTGGTTAATGGGGCCTTTATGGTGCTGAAAGGTCACCGTTCAATTGTGAACCAAGTCCGATTTAACCCTCATACCTACATGATCTGCTCCTCTGGTGTGGAAAAAATTATAAAGGTGAGTTTCCGGTGGTTTGTTTTTTCTCCATGGTCAGGATTTTTAGTTGTTTTTTTAATTGGTTAAGCTTTGATAAGCTTTAACCAGCAGGAAAGCCATGTTATGGGTCCTGTCTATGAAAGCGTGTCATCTGGCGGAAGCCAGGAAGAGAGCATTTTCTGCTGTGGCACCCGCCCTGTGGCACATCATCTCCCTGGACCTTAGATTGGCCTTGACCCTCCCAGCCTTTAGGAAGGCCCTGAAGACATGGCTCTGCTGCCGGGCCGGGTGGTCCAGCAATGGTGGGGAGCTCTGTGTTGAGCTGATGTAGGATGAATTCTGCTGCTGATCATAGTTTTCTGTTTTTCAAATTGACTATGGATAGTTTTTAATATGTTGGGGCATGGTGGCTCAGCGGGTAAGACGCCAGGCTTGTCGATTGGAAGATCGCAAGTTCGGAGGTTCGAATCCCTAGTCCTGTGTAATGGAGTGAGCTCCCGCACTAGCCCCAGCTCTTGCCAACCTAGCAATTCGAAAGCATGAAAATGCAAGTAGATTAATAGGTACCACTTCGGTGGGTAGGTAACAGCATTCCACGCGTGTCATGCCGGCCACATGACCGCGGAAGCGTTTTTAGACAACGCTGGCTCTTCGGCTAACAAATGGAGATGAGCACCAGCCCCTAGAGTCGGCCACGACTGCACAAATGTGTGGGGGGAACCTTTACCTTTAAGTGTTAATAACATCCTATCTTGACTGCTGTAACATCTTTTTCATGTGACTACCCTTGAAAACACTCAAGAATTTGCAACTGTTGAAAAATGTGTTACCATCACAAATGCTAGAGCTAGACTTTTAACTGGTGCAAAATACAGGGATCAAATAATGCCTGTACCAAAAAATCTGGGCTGGTAGCAGATTTTTGCTCAGCACAGTTTATGCTGATCTTTTAAGCCCTAAATAGCTTAGGGGCTGACTTTCTAAAGGACTTTCTCCATCTCCTTCTATGAACCTGCCCAATTATTTAGTTCAGCAGGAGAGCCCCTTTTGAAGGTAAACCCACTGCCAGAGGCTCATCTATCCAGTACACAGGAGCACGCCTTCTCCTATGTGTTTGTCAGGCTATGGAATGTGCTCCTTAGAGAGGTGTGGTTGGCCCTCATTCTCCCAGTACTTAAAAAAAATGTAAAGTGCATTTCTTTCACAAAGACTAATCATTAATTTATTTTTAATTTTACTGGTTTTATTATAAGTGTTCTAGTTTTGTTCTAAATGCAAGCTGTCTTCCATGTTTATATGAGTAAAAACATGAATTATAAAGCAAATAAATACTGTAAGCTATCTGAACTAGATTCACTGCATCATATTTTCTGTGCTTGGAACAGGTCAGTACAATATTGGTTCTACAGACTGACCTTTACCTTCCTCCAAGGTGTCCAGAATCTGTCTCATTTTGACTTCCAAAGAGTCATGTGTCACAGGCATTTTGCTGAGAATGAGTCATCCAGTGAGCTTCAGGGGTGGACAGGGACTTGAATCTTACTGTTACCTGTCTAAGTCCAGCGCTCAAGCTGTCATGATTTATGCTGAGCTGAGCAAAGACAGTCTTGTATTCCTGTCTGAATTCTGCCAAGCAAGTTTTCTGAGCAAGGTCCACATGAATTAATTTCAACCAATTTCTGTCTCCTACTATTTCCGGAGAAGCTTCAAAACTGTCTTTAGAGCCCACTTTAAGGTAAAGGTTCCCCCCGCACACTTGTGCAGTTGTGTCCGACTCTAGGGGCCGGTGCTCATCTCCGTTTGTTAGCCAAAGAACCAGCGTTGTCGGAAGACGCTTCCACGGTCATGTGGCCGGTATGATGCACGCGGAACGCTGTTACCTTCCCACCGAAGTGGTACCTATTCATCTACTTGCATTTGCATGCTTTTGAATTGCTACGTTGGCAAGAGCTGGGGTGAGTGCGGGAGCTCACTCCGTCATGCGGGGCTAGGGATTCGAACCTCCAAACTTGCGATCTTCCGATCGACAAGCCTGGCGTCTTACCCGCTGAGCCACCATGCCCCTCTCATCTCTTGGTCTCTTGGTCTAATCAGGGGTTTTAATGTGGGATCCATGGATAGGTTTCAGGGGGTCCATGAACTTATATTAAAAAAGATTACAACTTTGTTTTCACTAACCTCTGGCTGAAATTTAGCTTTTCATTCAATAATATATATAGGCAACAAAGTAATTTATGGCTTATAGACTCCAAAAAATTTTGTGGATTTCAATAAATCTTACTGCCTAAATTATTATACCCCAAAAAGGGTATTGTCTTGTTTTTGATTTAACTAATAAAGAAGCACAGATTACTATATTACATATTTGTTAGTTTGTAATATTTTGATAACTGTATTTGAGCATAATTGGTTTCCTGGATAAAACTATATGTATTTTATTTTATGTGTTTAAATCCATTTTTCTCAGAAGGGGTCTGTAGGTTTCACCAGGCCCTAACCCTTTTGTCCATGGCACAAAAAAGTTAAGAACTAGTGCAGAAAAATCTCTGTTGCTTTTGTTGCAGCTCTGTCGCTGTTTGGGGGCTGTCCTCCTCAAATCTCTAAGTCTGCAAGATAATCCTGTTTGAGTACTTTGAAAAATTTCTGTAGGTTCCCAGCATGTATCTGATGAAACATGACTATGTTTCTGGTTTATAAACTTCCAATTAACTATGTGAAAGAAATTTTATTGTAAAGCTATCTTGTTTTGTTTTTCTTTTATCTGTGGTTTGTTCTTATGCATTTTAACACCAAAACCACTTTAAAGCCAAAATAGCTCAACTACAGATGATCAACTCTCAAATTTCTACACCAATCTAGTATAACACAGGCAAGTACAGGGTATTATCTTAGAGCTTCTCCATCACCTAAGATCAAAGGTGAGGGTTTTTTTCCCTTCTGAATTTTTCATCTATAGAAAGTTACATACATATTTCACCTCTTTTACTTTTCCAGTAAGTACTGTAGTATTATGCAGATCACAGAAAAGGAGAGAGGAATATTAAGCCAAAGAAATTAAAGACCTGAGATGAAAGAAAAGGAAGGAAGGAAGGAAGGGAGGGAGGGAGGGAGGCTAAATCTAATTTACACAGGGACCTTTCACAATTTTAATAATCTCTCCCTAAGCAAATCTATCTAGTACTTATGTTTCTTTTTAGATAGGATATTAATATTGGTTTGTTTCAGTCTGATGTGAAAGAAAACAAAGTTAAGATCCTGCTCTGTTTGACTTTGAATAGTAAATCTGGTTTGGCTTGATAGAAGAGGATATTTTTTAAAAAATTGTCAGTGGAAGGCAGTCTTTTGAGAAGAGCTTTTAAACAAAATGGAGTGTGAAGCAAACAGCAGAGAAGACCATAGAGAACTTTCCTTGCAGACCGATATTGCTGAGGAAGTTCATCTATTAAGAAAAACTGGTTAAGTCTGTAAAAGGTTGACAGCAGGAGGGCAGTGTTGAACTGAATATTGATTCCAATGGCAACATGTCAACTGCATAGAAGGAAAAAGAGTAATGTATTGCTTATTTATATTTTAATGAGAATCAAAACACTCATAGACCTTTGTTTCTATGGAGATAACTATAGAGATGGGCTATCTATCTCTGCTTTACAGTAGAGGATTATCTGATGTACCACATTAGTTCTAATTATAAATACTTGCAGCAATTTTACTGCTTCTAGCATGTAAAAGGAATTTGAGGATTTCATTCATAATGGAGATGCTATGTTGGGCTTTATTTCTGATTAACAACCTCAAAATCTAAGTTCTACACCAAATGTAGCTTAATTATTCTAAGTAGTACATTCACTCTACAAAATTCTACTTCCTGAATTAAGATTTTTAAAGAGGGTTTTGTGAGTAAGATTACTGTGACAAAATAAAATACAAGAAAGAAAGGATATAAAGTTCCAGGTGTTATTTTATAATAGCCGTGAAAGTAAAAGTTGCACAGTTAATAAATTTTCTCCTCCTAGGTTTTTATATTATTCTATAAATACAAATTATCCAACAAACTATGAAGGATGGATATGTATGTTTGTATACTATGTATGACCATTAGGTTCTAATTCATGTTGTAAACCAATAGATGTGCCCTACAGATACTCCTTAGTCTTAAAATGTACTGTTAAGTAACACTTCTGGTTGGCTCCTCAGTTACTTTACTGAATTAAACCATAACTAACTGTATTTTCTCCTAAGGAATGCAGTTTTTGAGTAATAGGTTCCTGAATTAGGCTGCTTATTGAGCAACTTCTTCCCTTATTAGGCTATTTATTTAGCCAAATTGCTCAAACAAATATAAATCTCTGGGAGGAATACATTCAAGGAATAGCAGATATCTCTCCAAAAACAGCTACCTTACAGACACAGTAACAAAAGAAAATTACTCTATTGTAATAAATCCTTTTATTGATTGATTGATTTTTTTTAATTTTTAGATTTGGGCATGTGTTGGTCTGAGTTTGTAACTACTGCTTTCAAAGACAGCTTTTGTTAAACAACAGAAAAATCTGGATTTCTTTTTCTTTTTTTATGGATCTCCATCTTTCTTGCTAGAATTGATGAAGACTTCTTAAAATGAGTAAAATAGAAGAATAGGATATATGCTATAAAAAGAATTGGGAAATAATAGTATGGGAGAGCATGTTGAATATAAATGTGTAGGGAAGAGCCGAAGGAGTTGGACCCACAAAGAAAAAGAAATGGAGAGACATTCTCATGCAACAGTTTGCTTTTGCTTTAAGCTATGTTTTAAAGGAGGGGTGTGGTGACTCAGCGGGTAAGACGCCAGGCTTGTCGATTGGAAGATCGCAAGTTGGGAGGTTCGAATCCCTAGCCCCACATGATGGAGTGAGCTTCCGCACTAGCCCCAGCTCTTGCCAACCTAGCAATTCGAAAGCATGCAAATGCAAGTAGATGAATAGGTACCACTTCGGTGGGTAGGTAACAGCGTTCCACACGTGTCATGCCGGCCACATGACCGTGGAAGCGTCTTCGGACAACGCTGGCTCTTCGGCTAACAAAGAGAGATGAGCACCGGCCCCTAGAGTCGGACACGACTGCACAAATGTGCGGGGGAAACCTTTACCTTTTATGTTTTAATGAAGTTCTGTTTATATTCTGAGTAACGGAGCACAGTCCATCTGCATCTCCTGGAAGGATAGCTGTGAACATGGGAGGGTAGTAGCAGAAAACATAGGGGACGTACCGCCTGCCATGGCTTATTTTGGATGATGGAACAATGCGTCCATTAGCCTTTGTTTTGGGTAGGAGGCTACTGCACTATATAGCTACATCCTCCTGCTTCTCCCCAGAGTGATAGCCCATAAATTCATCAAGAGCCAGATGAAAGGCGACAAGGCCTGCCACAGAACTGTCAGTTTTTAAAAAACAAATATTTCATTTAATATTGCATACCTGTGCACCACCACCATGACCACCATTAGCAAGCCGTGCGCTTTTACCTCGCATGTGTCCAGCTATTTCTGCAAAGAGAGATAGTTCATGCTGCTGTTGATTGAACAGCACATGTAACCAACAGGTATATAATTCATCCCCTTATTTAGGCATAGCTGTGTACAGCAGGTGAAGAGCATAACATTCAGGACTTGTAGTGATGATGATAGCAGTAGTTTAACTCATGTCATCATAAAAATGCACAGTGCTAGTCCAAGCATATTCATCAGAATCTTAGTGGGTAGGGAAATCCTAACAACTCCCTGTTCCTTTTGACACTGGCACATGTGACTGGAAATGTCACGTGTTTTTCTTTGCTGGGACATTTGCAATGGGGCTGAAATACAGAGGTGCCCAATACATTTCTCAGCTTATAGTATATTTCATTTTTCAGGGATAGGAATGTCCGCAATTGCTAGATGAAATACTGTATGCAATCTCATAAAACACAATGGCATATTTCTTCATCCAACTAGTGCCAGTTTCCTGGGAAACCAGTGTCTTGGTTTGTGCCTAGATTTTTACACAGAAAGCAGCTAAGCATTTTTAACCATCCCTTCTCCGCTCTCTCCCCCCCCCCCCAGTAAACACTTATTGCATAAAAATAGAGCACTGCAGTCTGGTGTTTCATTTCTAGTTTAGGGCATTTTTATGAGTTGTGAATCCTCCAGTTCAGATGGGGAAAGATCTTTTATCTGAATGTACCTGTGGAATGGAATAAAAATAAGTGTTCTACCACATCAGTACCATTTCTCTAAAATCACTATGATATGAATATACAAGTTGCTTATTTAAAGGTTTTAATGTCTTAAAGTAATGTGTGGCATGGGTATAATGTGATCTTTTCTTTCCGTTTATAGATTTGGAGCCCTTATCGACAACCTGGTTGTACGGGAGATCTTGATGGTAAAATTGAAGATGATTCACGTTGTCTCTATACACACGAGGAGTACATTAATCTTGTATTGAACAGTGGCAGTGGCCTGTCTCATGATTATGCCAATCAGTCAGTCCAAGAGGACCCACGAATGATGGCCTTCTTTGATTCCTTGGTCCGTCGGGAAATTGAGGGGTGGAGTTCTGACTCTGACAGTGACCTCAGTGAAAGCACCATCCTGCAGCTCCATGCTGGAGTAAGTGAACGCTCAGGCTATAGTGAATCCGAGTCCTCTACTTCTCTGCATCACTCCCCACCTCATATGACAGAAGAATCTGATGAACCTGCCTATAACTTGGGAACTTTGAGATCCACTGAATCTCCATCACCCAGAGAAGCTGTGGCTTCTCGTCAGCAACGGTTATCTGCACTTAGGAGATATCAAGACAAACGCCTCCTAGCCCTTTCCAATGAGTCTGACTCTGATGAAAACACCTGCGAGACTGAGCTGGATGCTGATCTTTTCCCAAGACCAAGGTCCCCTAGTCCTGAAGAGAATGATTCAAGCAGCTCCAGCAGTAGCAGCAGCACAGAAGATGATGAGGAACTGAATGAGCGACGTGCCTTAACCAGGCAGCGCAATGCTCTGAGACGTAGACAAAAACAGAAGCCACAAAAGGAAGAAAGGACTAATGCAAATGCAGGAAGCACAAGTACCTATATAGGTGACGACCTTTATGATTATCCCCAAATCAAAGTGGATGATCTCTCTCCTTCTCCAGCTTCATCTCCTGAAAGAAGTGCTGGAAATACAGAGGTCCGTAAAGACAAGATTTTTCCTTGCTCTGAGAGTGAATCGGTAGATAGGAAGATCTATAAAGCTTTTCGTTGGCTTCATTATTCTTACATGTCTTATGCAGCTAATAAAGATGGTGAATCTTCATGTGGAGGTGGAGAAAGTGACGGAAGACCGGGAACTAGTAGAAAAGCTCTTAGCGGTCAAGATTCTTCTGCTGCTGAAAACCATAACAAAGACATTTTCAAGGATCATAACCTAGTAGAAACTTCTAGAAACATTCAAGAACATGAATGTGATAATCAACGACAGGTGGAAGACCAGGAAACCCTAGCCCAAGATACTGGGAGTAGTGGGTCTATAGATCATTCTTTTGAAGCTAAGAAGCTCAATGGGAAAGCCATTTGCAAGGAAAGAGTTAGTTGCGTTGAGGAGTCATGCAATCAACCTGCAGGATTTGTGGAACAGAAAAATAACCAGAATTGTCAAACAACATCCAGCCACAACCCACTGGCTGTTTCTAAGGATTCATTTTTTACTCCTGCCAATGGTAATGGATCTGGAAATTTCTCTAGAAACCAAACAGACGACAGTGAGGATAGGAACAATGACAATTCCTGTACAAACTACAATAACGGCCACCTACACTCTCGTTCTCCTTACCTTAATAATGGACAGAGTTTTGGAGAGCAGGAAGCTCAAGGAAGACAATTACACTTAAATGTTGATAAAGGCAGCTTTGTGCAGACATGCACATCATTGCACAAGGAATGCTGCCTGTCTGCAACAGACTCTTCCAGTCACAGCCTGAGCATGAAAGAGGAGGTTGCTGAATTGCACCCCGCAGACAGTGATGGCTCACAAAACCATGGACGGCAGAAAAGGCACAGAGCAGAGTTTGAAGATACAGATTCTGAGAGGTCTTCTTCAGAAAAGAAGTTGAAAACACACACAGTCTGGTTCTGAAACGTTGCATTTCCAACTCTTCATTCCATTCTTCAATGGGTCTATTTTAAATTGACGGGGGCTATGTTGTATAAAAATCGAATCAACTTCTTTAAAATAAGACTGAGTATAGTGTACCCTTACAAGGTTTTGCTCAAGTAAACACTGATTCAGACAGTTGACTTTTTCTTGCGTGATGTGTGGTGTTTGTTCAGCTAGCTACTTAAAGTAGCTATTGTACATTTTATTCTCCTAAAAATAATTCTTAGCGTGTTGATACTGTGGGTTTTTTTTTAGTCTGAGTTGAATGATAGGCAAATGACATCCTACAAATGATGCTTTTTGGAGAGTGGTTTCTGTTTAAGAAAGCAGAGACAAATTTGGATGCAGCCTTTAAAACCTCTCATGCTTCTGAAATCTTAAAGAAGAGTTTAGTTTGGAAGCAACCTCATGGTTTATGTATGTGAAGTAACATCCACGGCTGTTATGTGCTTGTAATCCATTGCTCATACGTGAGGCAGGGAATGGTTTTATTTGAACTAGAGACTGTTAAGGTAGCATCCATAATGATCTTTCTGTTTGCTCTCAAACTAACTTTCTCCCGTCATATAGTAACAATAGTAACCATGTTGAATGGATTAGGAAGTAGATTCACTTCCAGCTGAAATTTGTTGAAATATGATCCTGAAGCAGCATTGCACTTCTTTTGCTTCCCCCAGACTATGATCTAATATCAACATAACTTGTGTCTCTGTGATATTAATGGCAGAGTCTAGAGAAGATGGTTAGAAGATGGATGCATAATGATGTACCTAACAGAGTGTGAACTGATTCTCGAGATCTGATTCTTTTTTTTCCTTCATTTTTTTTAAAAGAACTGGTCTTATTTGGAACAGTTGCCTGACTTTAGACACCCTCATTTTACAGTCCTGCACTATATTACAAACAGTGCAGATTGATGTATGGTTTCCAATTAAACAAATATTTTTGTGTGTATGGGCTATCTTTGTGTTTTATAGCAAACTTAAAGTGGATATATTTTTTATAATAGCTGTATATTGAAGGGAAGAGGTCTGGTAAATTCTTCTGGGACACCAATTAAATAAGTTTTCTTTGCCAGTCAGTTTTTACATGTTACCTGCCTGGTTAATTATGCTGGCTGGTACAATCATATTCAAATGAGTGGAAGGCAGTTGTGTGTTTCCCAAGGTACTGTTGGGATCTGCAGTTCACTTCTGGATGGGGTACTTGCCTCTTCAGTCTGAAAACTGCCCCTTCCAAAATAGGTGTTCACCCTACTGTTATGCATTGCTGTTAGCAAAAGGTAGAAAGGTGGGAATAATTTCTGTAAGAATCCTACTTCCACATGCCCTATATTTATGCATCTATTGAATTTATCTTTTGTTCATATCTTTGAATAGATTGAATCATTTTTTTGGAAAAGACACCTGTGTAATTTTTAAGGCACTGAGCCCATCAACAGATTCAGAGCTATTAGTCATGTTTTTATTGCCAAAAAAAGGCAAAACAATTGCCTGATCTTACTCATCTTTACTTCTTGCAAGTCCCAATGAGTTCATCTCAATTTACTTGCATGGAAGCTTGTGTAGAATTGCAAGGCCCAGTATGATACACAAAATATATAGTGTTCTGGGAATTATGCTATAGTAAGATAACCACTGAAGAACTAGCACTGAAGTGAAAATAACAACTAATGTTCTTATTCACAAAGGTCAGAGGTAGCCAGATTTTGGGGCCACCAGCATATGTGGAATTTGGAAAGCATTTTGTGAAGGCTCTCACAAGATGACTAGCATGGGAGAAATATGCCTATACTAAAAAAATAGTTCCTGTGGTGGATATAGCAGCCATAATACATACCGTTAATAAATATAAATTTAATAAATATATATCTTACGAGAAGACAACAGATGAGATTGATCCCTGCCACCCCATCTAAAAGGCTCTTTACTAATGCAGCTTGCTTTTTTTTCTTTTTTCTTTTGGTATAGCAACCATACTTACAAGCGAAATATGACATTCCAGGCACTCATCATTTTCACCTTTCAAAGCCTGCCTATAGGGCCTATGGTGTAGGGGTGGGGAGGAGGAGCAGAAGCATTCTTGGAGATAAAGCTGGTGTTCTCTGGCTGGCACTTGGAACTGCAGCATGCTTTTTTCCATTTATTTTGTAATAAAAATATATTTTAAAATTAGGAGAAATGGGAATCCTGGTGACCAGAAGGGAAGATCCCATAAGTAGATTGGTGCCTATAAGCTCAATTCTACCTATCCCCTACATGGGAACTTCCTAGACGGCTGGATTGTTGCTATGGACCTAAGCCAAGTGATGTTACCAGGATAAAATGAGATGCCAAATGTTCCATGTATGTATTGAAGTTACTGTGCTAAGAATGGGAATAAAAATGCTAATTTGTTGGACCTTTGAAACTGAATTAAAAAGGAAGTGCTTCTGCAAACCTATGAACTGATGTTTAACATTTCGTGCAATGTACCTCTCTCCAAGGGTAATGAACTTGGTCTGCTTAGATATTCCTGCAATAAACGACTGTTCAGCCAGGAACTTAGAAGTCCAAAAGGCATAGAGGATATACCCTAACTCAAGCAAATATTTCATTAGCAAAACAAAGAATAAGTTGTATTTAAGGATGTAAGAATGGGCAATTTCTCCTCCTTTTAGGACTGTGAGAATGGTGAAAGTTCATATTTCAGTTGAAAAAGAAACTGTTCACCCTGTTATTTGGTAGCACTAGTAAATAATTTGATACCAAATTTCTAATCAGTAAAATTATAAACTAGGTTATCCTCTTGGTAGCATAAATTCAATGATACAAGCCATCACAGGCTGAGAATTTGGGCTTATCCATTCTTTATCTTGAAGCATAACATCTCCCCTTCTCATCTTGACACTGATCGAGTAGCAATTCTCTAGGAGAGCAGAGATTAGCAAACCATCTTTCTTAACGTTGGTGAGCTTGCTCAGCAGTAGCTACTAAGCCTACCTACCAAGAAATGCTGTTCCTTGAACACTAGATTGTCCATGTTTTTTTCCTCCTGTTTTCCTCTATAGGAGATATGATACTACAGGGTCAAAATGCCACTGAATCTCTATCAGGAGACACTTGAGGGAAATACAGAGTTTGGAAGGAATTTTTCAAAACGTGCACATTACTGAACTTTCTGCAAGGAAGCCAATTAATGAGGTTGGCTAGAGTTGGACACTTGAATGTTTCAAGATAATATGATACTCACTTTCCAGATGCTGAAAAGATAGAGACTGAATATCACCAGCTTGCTCAGAGGTGAGAACTTCCTATCATCTGGCTGGTGAATGTTGGGAGCCATAATACTGAGCGAGCCAAATCATCAATTCCATATTATAAGGCAATTCCTAGAAACTAAAACAAGGAACCTTTTAAATTCGAAAAAAAGGCATCTGAGGGAAAACATCAAGATTTACAAAACCATGTATGGCATGGAGCAAAGGAACAAGGAGACGTTGGATTGGGTTACAATCATCCAATGAAGCTGATTGAACAGAGATTTAGAGCGGACAAAAACAAGAATTAATTGACACAGCACATAATTAACCTGTGGAATTCATTATCACAACTAACCTGAATGACTATAAAAGGGACTTGATAAATTTATTAAGGATAGGTTGTCAAGGCTTGAAAATGAAATGTTACCTCTAGATTGGGGAAAGCGTGTGCCAAATACTGTACCAATTGCAGGAGGACAGCAGCAGAAGAGGGGTATTTTTCTCTCTTGTAAGCATTTCAGAGGCATCTAATTGACCACTCTAGGAAAGAACATGCTAGACCAGAGCTTTCCAAACTTTTCATGTTGGTGACACACTTCTTAGACATGCATCATTTCGTGACACACTCTTACAGCAGGGCATCATTTCACAACACACTCTTACAGCAGGGCGCAAGGCAGGCACTAGGACCTGCGCAGAATCACAGCAGGTTTGGAGGCAGCAAGGCACAAGGCAGGCACTAGGACCTGCGCGGAATCCTGGCAGGGCAGGTTTGGAGGCAGCAAGGCACAAGGCAGGTACTAGGACCTGCGCGGAATCCTGTAAGGGCAGGTTTGGAGGCAGCAAGGCACAAGGCAGGCACTAGGACCTGCGCGGAATCCTGGCAGGGCAGGTTTGGAGGCAGCAAGGCACAAGGCAGGCACTAGGACCTGCGCGGAATCCTGGCAGGGCAGGTTTGGAGGCAGCAAGGCACAAGGCAGGCACTAGGACCTGTGCGGAATCCTGTAAGGGCAGGTTTGGAGGCAGCAAGGCACAAGGCAGGCACTAGGACCTGTGCGGAATCCTGTAAGGGCAGGTTTGGAGGCAGCAAGGCACAAGGCAGGCACTAGGACCTGCGCGGAATCCTGGCAGGGCAGGTTTGGAGGCAGCAAGGCACAAGGCAGGCACTAGAACCTGCGTGGAAGCCAGGAGGCGGCAGCAGCCACGACACACCCAGACACTGCAGCTGACACACTAACGTGTCCCGACACAGTTTGGAAAGCTCTGAGCTAGACGAAGATGGGCCTTGGCCTGATCAAGCAGAGCTAGTCTTATGTTCTTAGACTGATTGGCTAAAGCTGCAGTTGATTTAATGTGGGCAAATTGTAGTAACATGTATGTCTCCTAGCTTGGAGGATAAAAGAAAATACTATTATTTATGGGCCATTCCTTCTAAAATTGAGAGCTTTTTTGTTTAATTAAGTCCCCTTTGTGGGGGGAGATGGGTGGTGATATAAGTTGGAAAAATAAATATTTTTTTCACACTACTTTCAATATTCTTTATGTGCACTTACATATATTGGTAGCAGGCAAATTAAATTCATTTAAAGCTTGATAACTTTTTAATCAAATAAAACTCTCTAAATAATCCTTGTTTTCTACTGTACATACCTAAATAAAAGAATATATAAAATGCTGAAGTAATTCCTGTAGGAACAAACAGTGGTTGTGTTCTTGATCGGGAGCTCATTTCAGCTGTGTAGAATACTTTTGATAACCAACTATGTATATTGCAGAGATAGCCAGTTTGGTGTAGTGGTTAAGGCATCAGGCTAGAAACTGGAAGACCGTGAGTTCTAGTCCCACCTTGGGCACAAAGCCAGCTGGGTGACCTTGGGCCAGTCACTTTCTCTCAGCCCTAGGAAGGAGGCAATGGCAAACCACTTCTGAAAAACCTTGCCAAGAAAACTGCAGGGACGTGTCCAGGCAGTCTCTGAGAATCGGACATGATTAAACGGATTTAAAAAGATATATTGCAGAGATGGTGTGAAAGACTAGTGTAAAAGTCCAAACTATTGATGAAATTTAATTGACTTTTAGAGTGCAAGTCAAAAGGTCTTTGAATGCACCAACTTAAATTAACTTTAAATTGGTAGACAAACACAAGCTTTAATTCTATGCAACCTTAATCAAGCCACATGTACTCAGTATTTGAACTGACATGGACACAGAGACATCTGTATGTCACATTAAACCACAGTGTCATTGTTACTGAATTTAAAGATCCACTATACTCCGCAGGATATCTTCAGGCCATCCTGCTCAGCAATAGTCAGCTGCTAGTTTTTATGGAGTTTAGGTTGAGGATTTGAAGAATTGGGCCAGCCCCTCAACTTTCAAGAAAACTGCCAATATGATCATTTTCTTTATACACCATTTCTGCTGCAGAGAAAGCAGATGATGGCTTTGGACATTTAAATGAGTTATACTGACCACAATAAACCAAGCATTGCTTGATCTGTATTTCTCCACTCCTAAGGGGCAGAATGAAGGTCTCCATTGACCTTAGTTGAAAAACATTTAAAGTTCTTGTTGCAAGGGAACTCTTGTTCTTTTTTGCTCCTGATCACAAGATTTTGATAAAGTGAATCCTTCCATTCCATAACTACAGCATTTTTCCCAAGTCGTGGCCTTGAAAGCAAGAAAATTGACTCAGGTGAGATGGCGAAGATATATATGCGTTTGTTCTGAAGAATATAAGGATTAACTAGAAGTTTGATAACTTCATCTGAAGTCTATTTTTTTAACAGATTCTAAAATAATGTTATAGCAAAATAATTTAGAATATGCCCAACTGTGTGGTCAAATGCAATTATAATCATATTAAAAGGTGGAAATAATTCAGTTTTATGGCAACAGGCATTTAGAGTTTGCCCTTCTAAATAAAATTTCACCATGTGCCTCAGAATAGAATAGAATAGAATAGAATAGAATAGAATAGAATAGAATAGAATAGAATAATAACTTTATTGTCATCCCACTATACACTATACAAGTGCACAATAGAATGAAATTTCGTTGCAGTTGGCTCACAAATTCACTCAAGCAATAAAATACTAATGATAATAATAAAAAAACATAATTACTATAAAATACCCATTCTTATAAAATATACATTCTTAAAAAATATACATTCTTTAACTCACAAAAGAACCTATTTGGCATTCAAGAATCCAATAGCCTGGGGGACAAAGCTGTTTCCCAATCTGGCTGTTCTACTTCGGATACATCGGAACCTCTTCCCAGAGGGTAACAAAGAAAACAAACCATGATGAGGATGGGAGGCATCACTGATGATCTTTTGAGCTCTGGACAAACAGCGTGCATGTGCTAAATCTTGGATGAGGGGCAGAGATATCCCAATTATCTTTTCTGCTGCCCTTACCACTCTCTGCACAGACTTTCTATCTGAGGCCCTACAGCCTCCAAACCAGATGGAAATACAATTAGTAAGTACACTCTCTATAGTGCCTCTGTAGAAAGTAAGGAGAATGGAAGATGGGAGATGTACTTTCTTCATCCGACGCAAAAAGTGCAAACGTTGCTGTGCTCGCTTTACCAAAAATGTGGTATTAAGGGACCAGGACAGACTATTTGTTAACTGCACCCCCAGGAATCTAATGCTACTGACTGACTCCACAGCTATGTTATTGATAAAAAGTGGAGTGTGACTACACCGGTTCTTCCTGAAGTCCATAATAATCTCCTTAGTTTTTTCCACATTTAAAACCAAGCTATTTTTATTGCACCACTCCACCAAACCCTTTACCTCCTCCCTATAAGCCCACTCATCCTCACCCCTGATAAGACCCACTACAGTTGTATCATCCGCATAGTTCACAATGGAATTGGTGGTATACTTGGCGCAACAGTCATGTGTCATCAGGGTGAACAACAATGGGCTCAAGACACAGCCCTGTGGGGAGCCGATGCTTAGGGAGATAGAGCTAGAAGTATTATATCCAACTCGCACCGACTGAGACCTCTCAGTAAGGAAGTCAAGTAGCCAATTACACAAGGGAGTACTAAAACCTAGAGAACCCATTTTGTCCACCAAATGCTGGGGAACAATCGTATTGAACGCTGAGCTGAAATCTATAAACAGCAATCACACATAACTCTTCTTCTCCTCAAGATGTATCAGACTCGAATGAAGAACAGAAGAGATAGCATCCTCTACGGAGCGATTCCGCCGATAAGCAAACTGAAGTGGATCAAACGAAGGGGGGAGTCTGGAAACAATATATTTCATCAGTCTCTCAAAACATTTCATCACAATGGGAGTGAGAGCTATCGGGCGATAGTCATTGAGACACGTGATCGTAGATTTTTTAGGCACAGGTATAATAGTCGCAGTCTTAAAGCTCACCGGGACTACAGTCTGGTGCAAGGAAATATTAAATATGTCTGTAAAGACACTGGCCAGCTGTTCAGCACAGTCCCTCACTACCCGCCCTGGGATATTATCTGGGCCCGCTGCTTTCCGAATATTAATTTTCCTCAGGGTCCTCCTGACATCAATTATATCAAGGGTAGGTGCCTGCTCGTCGGGGTGGGATTCAACCTTCCTCACAGGAGTATTATTAGATGCTTCAAACCTACCAAAAAACCTATTGAGTTCATTCAGAAAATCTATATTCTTCTCACATGATGTCGGAGTAGCCTTATAATCTGTAATCGTTTGAATACCCTGCCACATGCGCCTGGTATTTGTGGAATCATGAAAAAATTCCTGAACTTTCCGGCTATAGACCCGCTTTGCTATTCTCATCACCCGGTTCAGATCAGCTCTGGCTGTTCTAAGAGCCTCCATATCACCCAATTTAAAAGCAGCGTTTCTTTCTTTCAGCTTCACATATACTTCACGAGTCATCCAAGCTTTCTGATTCGCCCGTAAGATGATGTTCTTAATAACACTAACATCATCCATACATTTTTGGATATATGCAGTTACAGTTGAAGCATATTACATCAATCCTATTGAGAGCCACTGCAGCCGCAGCCAAACAAGGCGCCGCCATCTTGAAAAGCTTGATGATCTGACTATATGAAAAAAAATCATCCGATGTGAGATCTCAGCAGCAAAAAACTATAAAGTATATTCTATCTGTTAAGAGAAGACAGACATGGATACCACAAGTTCAGCAGAAGGAATGAGATTTAGGAACACAGTCATATGAATAGTAGGCTTGGTTTTGTTGTTTATTCGTTCAGTCGCTTCCGACTCTTCGTGACTTCATGGACCAGCCCACGCCAGAGCTTCCTGTCGGCCGTCGCCATCCCCAGCTCCCCCACGGTCGAGTCCGTCACCTCCAGAATATCATCCATCCATCTTGCCCTTGGTCGGCCCCTCTTCCTTTTGCCTTCCACCTTCCCCAGCATCAGCATTATAATGTCTTCGCATTATGTGGCCAAAGTACTTCAGTTTTGCCTTTAATATCATTCCCTCAAGTGAGTAGTCTGGCTTTATTTCCTGGAGTATGGACTGGTTTGATCTTCTTGCAGTCCAAGGCACTCTCAGAATTTTCCTCCAACACCACAGTTCAAAAACATCTATCTTCCGCTCAGCCTTCCTTATGGTCCAGCTCTCACAGCCATAGGCTTGGATAAAGCCTCAGATTTGATTCCAAAGAGGTACTTTACAGCAAGCAAGGACATAAGCCAAGGATTTCTCTGCAACTCCTTAAAGCAATTATGCTTTTTCCCAGGATTGCATGGCAGCTATCAACTGAATCTGAACCGCAACTCAGCCCTAATAAAAAAAACACATGGAGTTAGTCATAATATTTTTTGTGCCAGTCACAGACGATGCAATGGGTCCAGATGTAGTTTTAATTGGCCAATAGCTGGGAAAGATATTTGTTTAGAAGTCCTATAACTCTCTGAACTCCTTAAGAGAGAAAAATCAAAAGTCAGTATCTTTTATCATTTTTTTAAAGAGCTGCAGATATGTTTCCGCCCTCTCTCTGCCCCCAAACACTTTGGAACATCTGTGGCCAAGACTGACAGCTGCTTATGTGTGTCCACTCTGAAGAACTCAAGGGTGCCTTACCAATTATTAGCTTTTGGAACTGGTGAGATGCGAAAGGCTTCCTAGGGAACCACACAAGTGTTGAAAATACATCTTTACCAGATACTTTGGCTGGGATTATGTCCCAGTTTTGTCAAAGCTATGGCATGTGAAATCCTAACCTGATGCTTTTGCAAAGAATGTCAGTATAAGTAGTAAGTGTATTTGTGGGATGAACGGGAGCATGTGGAAGAGCTTATAGCTTATTTAAAACACCTTGCAGAGTTCAGGAATGCTGCATCTTTTTATATTACTGACTGTATAGCCAGGTCTTCTGTGTTTGGAAAGCTGGCTTGTTAATATCACACAGGCAGACTATCAGACTTCAGTATAATTCCCAAGGCATCTTGAATAATAACTACAGTACTTCTCAGGATGGCTTGGTTTAAACCAACAGAAGGAATATGGAGTTCACAAGAATCTATGTCTCTGGAACATAATCCAACCACCAGAACCCTTGATCTCTGAGCTGGTGGAAATTTAGATACTGCTCACTAAGCAGCTTTTGGCATGAGACACCCAAAGGTCGGAACTGATCTTCATAAGATACACAGTATAAAGAAGCATTTCTAAAAATAAAACATGAAATGACAGGCCTCCTTTGAAACCTGCAGCTCAAAAATCAAATGTTAATTTCAAATTATGATTGATCAATATTGATTGCATTAGATACGCACAGAAAGGAAGCAAGAACTTGCAATATCTGACTTAACCAATTCATACCATGTATAATTGTTGCTTGTTGATTTAACCTAAATTAAATCCACAGTTTTGTTAATTACCAGCATCTATTTCTCTACTGAAGTTGGTGGACACGGTGGACTAATTCTTCATTTGGTTTGGTTTCATTACTTCCTTTCTCCCCTGACCCAACTAAAGTACGTTCAGTGTATAAAAATGGCTGAAGCTGAGTAGAAACCAAGCAGATGCTTTTCACTAGGACACCCTTTCTCAACTTGATACCAATAGCCATTTGAATTAGGAATCCTGGGAGTTAAAATCTCAACACATTTGAAAGGTACCCAATTGGGAAAATCTGTACTAGGTCTTAGTTCTTAATAAAACATACATTTTGTACCTTCTGAGAGGCATTCAATTCTGGTTTAAATTGTTCAATCACTTTGAAACAACTCATTAGTGCAGAGTGGATCATGTGTGGTCCAGGGGCTCCTGTTGCTAATAGTCATCCTGAGTATAGAGTAATACTGGAGGGACTCTTAATGAAAATTCCTGAGTAGTCCGCAAAAGGAGTCATGGAATATGCAAGAAAGAGGATGCCTATTAAACATATTTGGATTGCATGTGCTTCTTTTTTAAATATTTGGGAGGTAGCCATTGTTCTGGCCTATTGCAATATTACCATGGTAACTCAGAATAAGTCCCACTGAGCTTATGGGAACTTACCCATAGGTAAGTGTAGGTAGCATTGCAATTCCGTGGGATTGTTCCATGCCAGAATCAATTGCAGCCTTTTTTTACAGTCAAACATTTCTTTAAAAGAAAGTAGACATTATCTCTTAATAGCAACTCAAGAACAGTGATGATATCCCACCATCTGGAGTCATTAAAGGTAAAGGGGCGCGGTAGCTCAGCGGGTTAAACCGCTGAGCTGTTACTCTGCCAACCATAAGGTCGGCAGTTCGAATCCGCGTGGCGAGGTGAGCTCTCGTCACTAGCCCCAGCTTCTGCCAACCCAGCAATTCGAAAGCTAAGGCAAGTAGATAAATGGGTACCACTTACGTGGGACAATATACTGGCGTTCCTTTCGGGGGGTCGCCCTCGGACCGAGGAGGAAGATGTGGAGAATCCCGCGGATGGTGGCTGAGGATGGTGGCAGAGGACAGCGGATCCCAATTAACAACTTCCAGGACGTCAGCAGCCGGCTCAGAAGCGAGGCATCCTGGGGCATGTAGTTCCGATGCCTGCGGAAGAAGAGCCGGTTCCCTCACCTCCTCGCTAATTGCACGGTACATTGTTAATATATATGAGATGTATAATATATATGAATTGTAATGATTGTAAGCCGCCTAGAGCCCTCCGTCTAGGGAGGGGATAGGCGGGGTATAAATATGTAAATAAATAAAAAATAAAAAATAAAGCTTTAGCATAAGAGAAAATTATATATGGTTAACTGGATAAATACTTGCACAAAATTTCATTCACACATACTAGATACCTCAAAAGCTACCTTTTAAGATGCAGCTCATTAGGTCTTTAGTGAACCAAATCAGACTCCAGTTAACTAGAAAATCCATCACTGTGTTAACAAAAGAAATAAGCAGAATTGGCATCCATATGGGATTTATAAACATTCATTGTGAAGTTCGATTACATTAATAAGGAAAGCAAAGTTGCAAGGTTTGTAATTTTTTTTACATCAGTCTAATTTATCCCTCTGGGCCCTGCCCTGGATAATAAATCCTTCATTTAATCAAGTCATATTTTCAGTACAGGAAACAGCTGAAAAGGAATGTTTTGCTGTCTCTTACAGCTGCTTACTTATTATAAACTACATAAAAATAATCTATGAGGAAACAAGTAGAGACTTCCGGTGGGGACATGGAGGACTGAACAGCTGTGCCCGCAAGCTCAGCGGGCAGAACTGACAATGCGGCACTTTTTCGGGCTCAGGCAGGTTTTTCCTGAAGCCCAGGAGTGTTTTTCCAGAAAAAGGAAAACACATGGGATCACCCCATCTGTCCTCCAGACGGCTGCTTGCAGCCAGAAGATCACAAACAGCGTTCGTGCTCGACTGGTAAGAGCAGCCGGGAGGCTGGGACGTCACCATTTCCAAGCCATGCTATTGTCCTGGTTCAGCCTCAGCCCTTGCCCCAGGACTTCAGCCAGGAGTCAGAGGATGAGCTGCCCCTGTGGGACCTCCAGGGGACTGACCCAGAGGCAGCCCCAGAGGCAGCCCCAGAGGCAGCCCCAGAGGCAGGCATGGCCCCTGAAACAGGGAGCCAGGATGGTCAGGAGGCAGCTGCAGCTGAGTCAGCAGAAGAACAAGCCAGGGATGAGGGTTTGCCCCCGCCCTCCGCTCAGCAGCTACCTGTGACCCACACACCTGGCAGCTCTTCAGACTCTCCAAAGAGGCAGCGCCGAAGGAGTGCACGCTTCGCGTTAAAGGAGAAACGCCGGAGCGCAAGATTAGCTGCCAGAGACCTCCGGAGAGCAGAGCTGGAGTCTTTGCAGGATTCGGCTGGCAGCTCTTGAGCTGACCATAAATTAAGCAGCAGGGGCGCAGAACCCTCTGAGAGAGCAAGCTAGTTTATGGCTACGCGAACCTCTGCTGGACCTTGTTACCTGTTTCCTTGAACCCCGGTTGGACTATTGGCATTCTACTCTCTGGACTCCTGACTCGGCTTGGATATATCATGGACCTGCTTGTGCGTACCCTTGAACTTGGCTCTGGACTGGACTCTCTCTGGCGTTTGAATCTTCTGGTATGGACTTCTGACTCTCTCTCTTGCCTGCTCTTACAACTGTTGATTTATTGCCGGCAGCATTCCTCAGCCGGGGAAGTGTTCCTGGCTGCCGGCTTATCTCTGACTGTGTGAAATATGATACCCTGGCTGTAGCCCGTGACAGCTATAGCCTTAAAGCAGGGGTAGGGAACCTTTTTTCTGCCAAGGGCCATTTGGATATTTATAACCGGGGACTGGGGGGTGGGGGCGGGGTTTCTGGGATTTCTGCGGACCGGGGGCTGGAGTTTGCGGGTGGGAGCCAATCACAAGCACTGGGGGGTGGGGTTTGTGGGCGGGAGCCAATCACATGGAAGGGGCAGGGTTTGCGGGTGGGAGCCCCACGGGCCTTAGGCGGGAGCCCCACGGGCCTTATACGGCCCACGGGCCTGACGTTGCCCACCCCTGCCTTAAAGGGACAGTAAGACCGGCCACCCCATTTCTAAATCACCCAATTTATATTTCTTTTAAGTACACATACCCTAAGAGAGGCTTTCTACAGCAAGGAGAAGCAGGTTCTCTTGGTGCTTATTGTTATTTTTGGGATCAATTTTTTTAAAAAAAATCTTTTTAAGTTTTGGACTTTGTTTTCCATCCAAATATTAAGGAGAGTAAATAATTGTCTCCCTGTTATTATTTTTGTACTAAATTTGAAGATATTAGCATGTTCCTACACATTGAATAGGCTGTTTTGAAATTTCAGTTTTCTGCTTCTACTTTCCCTGGGGAACTGTCTGCATATCTCACTTTCGCTTATGTAAACACATTTTGGAATTCTTTCATATCTTCGATATTTATTTATTTATTTATTTATTTATTTATTTATCAAATTTATCACCGCCCATCTCTACAGCAGTAGACTCTGGGCGGTTTACAATAATAATATTAAAATTAAAAACCTATACATCTTAAAATACAATATAATAATACATAGAAAAAATCCAGAGGATGGTAAGATCTTAAAAGGAGGATATTACTAAGCTAACCACCCCCAGGAGGAGCTATTACTTCCTTTGTCCCAAGCAAGGCAGCAGAACCAGGTCTTTAATGACTTCCTGAAGGCCAGGAGCGAGGGCGCCCGCCTCACCTCTGGGTGCAAGATATTCCACAGGGCAGATGTTATCACAGATAAGGCACGCCTCCTGGACCCCGCTAGATGAAATTCTTTTATTGATGGGGTCCAAAGCATGCCCTCCCTGCATGACCGGGTGGGGCGGGTAGATGTGGTCCGGATGAGACGGTCCTTCAGGTACCCTGGCCCCATGCAATGTAGGGCTTTAAAGGTGATGACCAACACCTTGAATTGGACCTGGAAGCAAACTGGTACCCAGTGCAGCCCGCGGAGCAGCAGTGTTACATGTGCTGATCTTATAGCACCCGTAACTGCCCATGCGGCCGCATTCTGGACCAGCTGAAGCTTCCGGATACTCTTCAAGGGTAGCCCCATGTAGAGCACGTTGCAATAATCTATATGGGAGATGACAAGGGCATGAGTGACTGTTCGGAGGGCTTCTCGATCTAGGAAGGGGCACAACCCGAAGCTGTGCAAAGGCCCTCCTGGCCACGACTGCCACCTGTTCTTCAAGCAGGAGTCATGAGTCCAGGAGGACCCCCAAGTTTCGCACTGAATCTGAACGGGGCAGTGCCACCCCATCCAGAGTTAAAGATGACAACATCCTAGAAGCCGAGAGGCCATCAATCCACAGCCACTCCATCTTACCAGGGTTCAGTTGAAGCCTGTTGTTCCCCATCCAGGCCCCTACAGCACCCAGGCACTGAGATAGGGTGTCGACTGCAACACTTACTTCACCCAGGACGGAGATATACAATTGAGTATCATCAGCATATTGGTGATACCTCATCCTGTGGTGACGGATGATCTCGCCCAGTGGGTTCATGTAGATGTTAAATAGGAGAGGAGAGAGAAACAAACCCTGCGGCACGCCACAGAGGAGGGGTAGAGGGTCGGATCTCTCCTCTCCTATTATCAGCGATTGGGAGCAGCCCTGGAGGAAGGAGGTGAACCAGCGCAAAGCTACGTCGCCCACCCCCAACTCCCCAACAGGATACCGTGGTCGACGGTATCAAAAGCCGCTGAGAGATCCAAGAGAGCGAGAATGGATGCACTCCCTCCATCTCACTCCCACCAGAGATCATCCATAAGTGCAACCAATGCAGTCTCTGTCCCATATCCCGGCCTGAAACCTGACTGAAAGGGTTAAGGGTTAACTTTTGCTGGTTAAGCTCCTGGGGGCGCCATAATCTACTGCTTGAGACATGGAGGATTTTAAACAGACTTTCTCTGACTTCCACTGAGATTTTAAACAGATTCTTTCTGATTCCTACCGAGTTTTTATGCAAGGCATTCAGGACATTGTGGAAAACATAAAGTCTAAAACATGTCATCTGGTTGGGGATGTTGTGGATGATACTGAGGAATTTAACAGCAACAGAAATGTCTCTTCTAAGAGTGAAATCGGGACTTCTGTTGAAATGCTGGATGAAGATCAGATAGTTGAGTTGAAGAAATTAAAGGGAGAGATCGAGTTGCAAGCCATAAGTGAAATTGATCTTCTGATGGAACACCAAAGAAAAGGAGTTATTGTGTATGGGAGGTCTCCTGAAGAGAAGTCAGAGTTTTTGAGGGGGGCAGTTGGGCTGTTCGATTTTTTTAAAGAAAAAAGCTCTGTGCGCATTGTGGGGATATGTAAATGCTCTGGTTTATTTTGAAGTGGGATAATAAGAATATTTATCTAGATTGCTTTTAGGGTTTGGCTGATTTCATTTGACAATTTGGATTAAGATTATTAAGGTATAAGAGTCCCCTTTCTGGGGGAGATGGGCGGTGGCAAAATTTGAATTATAAATAAATAAATAAATAAATAAATAATAATAAATGTCTGGTTTTGGGTTTAATATGATTAAGATTATTAAAATTGTTGTATTATCAAGTACAATGGCAGACAATTTATATGTTTTTTAGTTTGATATTTATTATAGTAGATAGGAATGTATAGAATAGTAGTAGGAAGTTAATAATTCAATGAATGTTATCTTTGGGGGGGTAGTTGATTAGGTGGATTATATTTTTTCTGTTCTTTTAGTAGGGGAGGGAGCAACTGTATTTAGTGATTTTTATAATGTGCCGATGGAATGATTTATAGAAATAATGTGATTTTGGTTTAATATAGAGTAAGGGATTGATTATGGCAAATTATTGTATATCCTTGCTGTTAAAAGTCAGAAGTCACCTCTTTTTGTAATTTTGAAAAATTTTCTCTTGCCTTTCTACACTTTTTTAGTTTTTTCTTTTTTTTCTTTGTAGTTTTTTGTTTCTCTGTAGCTTTTATATTTGCTTGAAACTTAATAAAATACTTATATATAAAAAAGGAAGCAAGTAGTACATAGGACCTATGCTTAAGAAAAAGGTAACGCAAGAAGATCCAGTGTAGTTCATTTTTCTTGATAACTAATAATAGCTCAGGAACCTCACTCAAGACTGCACAAGGGATACAGGAATGAATCCCCCCACTATGGTCACACTCACCAGCTATAGTCCTCATCTGGATCACCACCCAGCACTGCTACTTAATAAGAAGAACAAAACATTTTCAAAAGGATGCAAGGGCCAGGCATATGCTTAAAGTTATATTTGTTGGCCCTAAGTTAGAAAGTTGGCCCTAAGTTGGAAACAATGGCATTTTTTTAAAAGGTAGCTAGACAAATACCTCAGCTTAACAAAGCATTCTTTAAAATGCATAGGAATAGGAAAAAAAACGGAGACTTCCGGGGAAGAAATGGCAAACTGAAGATTTGCTGCCACGGAATGTAGAGCCGGCAAGTAGACTGGCTCTTTGTAATTCCTCTCCGGACAAGGAGAGGACTTGAGATCACCCACAAGTGCTCCAGACAGTTGCTCCTCGCGAGGAAACTGCATGACAGCGGCCTCCGGCAAGTTTAGAGCTCTGGAAAAAAAGAGAATAGCCAACCTGCTCAGACTGTGGTTGGCACCTTCAAAAGGACATTGGGTTTGCATACTTCCTTTTCTAATTACTTTCAGAAATTGCTTGTTAACTGCTTTTCAGCTATTAGGAACCTTTGGATCGACAAGTTTTACAGCACCAGGTGAGTTTCCTTCAATGCTCAGTGAGAGAAGTTTTAAGTACAAGTTTAAGGAGTTTAAAAAAAAAAAATTAATAAACAGCAAAAGCGTGATTAGAACTTTGATTTTGGAAAGTTACAAACAGACTAAGAGTCCAGATGGATTTGAAATAAGATTTTGGAATTAATTATAAGAATCCTTCCTGTGGGAAAATGCTTTTGCTTTGAATTCTCTTAATAAACTTGATAGGATGAGACTGAAGGTTGGGCACTAGAGGGAACCAGAAGGAACTAAATATTATAATTAAAGAAGAAGAACATTTAAATTTGACTTACTAATACAGAATGAAGCAAAATATCTTAACTTTGGACATATGGAAGGATATTTTTGAACAATGGACCCAGAAGTTAATTTTAATAGAGTCTACTTCTATAGATAGACTGTGTTTAAAATACGTAATGAAAGAGGAACAAGTTTTACCTGACAAGATTGATCTGAAACTGGATTTAAAAATGACAGGCTACAAGAATGATATGGAGAAAGATGCTACATTGGACATACAAAAGAAGCTGGCTGATGTCTTAATAATTAAAAGGGATATACAAATAACAAACCAAGAGAGTGACCTGAATTATTTTCCTATACTGGATTTACAAAAGAGACTTATTAAAGCTTTGAGGAATTTTGTGAGAATGAAGAGAAATCAAGTTCTAGGACATTATTTGAAGGGACTAAAGATCAAGATTGTTAAAAGCAAAAGGAAGGAATATAAAGTTGGTTTACTTGATCAAGGTTAAAATAGGTATGTTGTTATCTCTGTTAACCCTTAATGGACTTTTGCTGATCAGGACTGAAACAAGGCTTTAAGGATTTGTTTATAGATAAGAGATGGGATATAGAAAGAAGAGATCATTTGTTGTATTTTAAGAGAAGGTGATAAGTTACTAAATTGTTTATACTTGTTGTGATGAAGGGAGAAGTCACTTCTTTATATATATATTTTCTTTTTCTTTACTATATTGACCTTTAAAGCCCTACATGGCATGGGTCCAGGTTACCTAAGGGACCGTCTCATCCCGATCACATCAACCCGTCCCACCCAGGCATGCAGAGAGGGCATGCTATGGACCCCATCCGTTAAAGAATTCCATCTGGCGGGGTCGTGGAAGCGGGCCTTCTCTGCAGTAGCCCCTGCCCTTTGGAATATTCTTCCCCCGGAGGTAAGACAGGACCCCTCACTTCTGGACTTCCAAAAAAACCTTAAAACCTGGTTTTGTCAACATGCCTTGGGCGAGAAGGAGAGTCAGCACTCCTGGGGATGGCTAGCTCCCTAGAATGGCCCTAGAGTGGCCCTTTTTTACTCATGGACTGAAGAAGAACCTTTGCCATCTGGATTTTATCACCTTTTATAACTTATTATTTCTATATCTATTTTACTGTATTTACAGTATATCTGTATTTTAATTAATTGTGTTTTATTGTAAACCACCCAGAGTCCCCCTTGGGGGAGATGGGCGGTGATAAATTCGACAAACAAATAAATAAATAAACATTCTTATTTTTTTCTTTCTTTTCTATTTTAGTTTCTATTTTTTTCTTTTCTGCACTTTCCATTTTTTCTTTTCTTTTTTTTTAGTTTGTATTAATTTTTATCTTTGTAATTGTAATTTTTAATAATACAATTACTATTAAAAAAAGGGATTTTTTTTTTTAAAAAATGAGGTCTTATTGCCTGGCACTGGAAACGCAAAAGAAGTGAGCACCAGGTGATCTTCACTGGGAAAGCCATCCTCAAAGCAAGGAATCACCAGAAAAAAGACCTTCTCCATCATCATCAGCCACCCATTTGGCCTTCAGAAGTCAGAGGCACTGGGCAAAACCCTTACGAATTGTCATGAGCAAGTAACTGGGCAGACTGCGTGGAATCAAGCAATCTTCAGGTACCCAAGCAATAGAGAGCTTTAAAGGGAAGCATCACCATCACATTTTAAATTGCGTTCAGCAGCTAACATGCCCTGGCAGCTATCAGGGCTTCCTGAGAAAATCTATTAATAATGGCCATTCCCAATTGTAGGCTATATGTATTTTTTTTAACTTCCTGAAGATTTAGGTAGGGAAATAGGGGAAACACGTGGTGGTGGTCTAACCTTTTGCCAGATTTTGAAGAAGGACAGTCAGATCCAGGAGAAATTACTGGGGAAAGACACTACTTGGATATCCAAAGGTAAATCAAAAGGCCCTCTTGAACTACAAAACTGATTCATTAGAATATCCCTGAAGAACCTCCCATCTGTGGGTCTAATGGGCCCATGAATTTCTCCAGTTCAGCACAGTAAGGTAGGCTGATCTGACATGCCTTTCTCTGAAACGCCACCTCCACACCATTCCCTTTCCTGGTACTGAAGGAGGCTGGACAAAATGACTTCCAGCCTCCCGTTAAACAGTCAAAGGAATACAGCAGAGAAATGATTTCACCACTCCGAGCCCACATTCTTTGATGTCACCCCTTTGATTTTCCTCACACCAGGAAAGTTTGTCCAGAACAAGCTGAATAGTGCATTCTGGGCAGATGAAGAATAATCAATCAAGATGTATGCTGACATAAACTGAAAGTATTGAGTAACTCTTAATTATAAAAGACTTGTATATTGTTGGTTTATTATATGCCTGGAACAGATTATTAATAGAAACCCACCATCCTAAGAGACCTGGGCACTCTCAGTGACTGCTACAGGCAGCTCTTTCAAGACTAAACAAAGCTGTGAAGGTAGAAACTCCTCTTCAGCTGGATGAATTTTGCTTGTATGATGCTAATGCAGTAAAGACAGGTTAGTTTTTAACACTGACTCCCACTCTGTCCACTGTCTTAACACAAAATAGAAACCATGTATGCACCTTTATGTGTTACGTGGGGTATAAAGTATGTAAAGATACGAAGGTCAATCTACTTGTTTCTAAACATTTTTCCTGGAGTTACTGTTGGATGTGAACTTGCTAAACCATTTCTTTTTTAAGTTTTAGCTTAGCACAATGCAGTGAATAGACCAAAGTATCATCAATGCCTCTGTTTAGTTTTCCTTGTTATCCAACAGTGTATGACAGCATCCTCTGCAACATTTCAAGGAACGTAGGCTATACCATTCTGGCTGAAAGATGGTTCCTTGTGATTGCCCCAAATAGCTTCTTGTAGAATGAAAACAGCCTTGCCTGGTTAAGATTTGGGGCAAGGAAAATGACCGCCTTGAAAGTTTAGCAAAACAGTAATATAACCCAATAATACAGTAAGTGAATGAAAACAATAAAAATAATGAAAAATAATTGTCATCTCCTGAATGTTCTCCATCAGAGATGTTTTAAATAAGAAGGCATATAATTTCTGCAGTTTTTTTAGTTGCTTCTCACATGTTAAATGCTGGTTGTTTAAGCCCAGTGGCTGCTCTATGCTGTGACAGGACAGCAGCTGTGGATTGATTGTACACAGAGAGTTTGCTTCTGTGCAGACTCGATGGAAAGTTGACAATGTATTAAACCATGACTACAAAGAAGAAACATTTGCTCTTCATTAAGGAAAGCCATAAAAGTACTCAGTATTAGGTTGAAGCCAGCAATTCAGCTTTCTTTGTCAGGTAAGGGAGGAAGGAGCATCTTGGCTCAAGAGGGAAGACCTCTTCTGGGCAGATGGTTCTTCTGGACCTTCTCCAGTTGTGTGCATCCAAATCAAAGTAATAAATAGCCAGGAGGTGTCAGGAGACTTCTCAGCAGGGATGAGATTCTAGTCTCTAAAAGTAATGTCTAGAGGTACAGTTTGCTGAGGAGAAATGGGGAGGAAGGTTAGGACATGTTATGTCACATAAGAAAGGATCTAATTCATCAGGGATTGGCCATATTGGCAAGGGATGATGGGAGCTGAAATCCAACATATCTGGAGGACAAAAAATTGGGGAAAACCTCCTTTGGTCATTTTCCCAGCAGGCAGAAGGAATTTCTATCTCTGCAGATTTCACGCATATTGACAAATATTTATTCAGTTTAATGAACATATCTGTATATAAAACTATTTAAGGATTGTTATTCTGGCTAAAAAACCAAGAGACATTTGTTTCAGTGCTCTACTGCTAGAGCTGTATAATTGCAAATTCTTACCTCAGTTCAGCTATTTGAAATAAATCTTATTGTGGTTGACTGGTATCATTTTATAAGTGTTTGTCTCCTGAGCTAAGAGCAAGCCTAATGTATGTGGGATATTCACATTAAGGGGCGACAGCATAATCCAGAATAAATCAAGAAGTATGGAAAATACAGTTGGGTTCACACATCACAATAACCCATAATGTGATAAACCTTCTGTTGAATGCCGGACATTGCAGTTTGTAACCCATGGTTTAAGGCATAGCTTTCCAAACTGTGTGTTGCGACAAAGCCCGGAAGTGGTGATGGTGCGTTGCCGCCGTCCCTGCGGCGGCGCACATGGCGGCAGCGCGCGCAGCAACGTACCATCAGAGCTTCTGGGTTTTAGCAGAAAACACGAGGCTGCCTTACACGCCACCGCTGCACGCCCCCCTGCACCGCCACGCCACACGCACCCCTGCACCAACGGCAGGAGTTTGGAAAGCACTGGTTTAAGGAATGATATGTGTGGACATAGGAATTAAGGTTTATTCAACAACCCATGGTTAAAACAAAGCCACAGCTTAGCATGATGTGTGAATGAAGCTTTAGTTTTGAACAGTGTTTCTGTTTCTCTGATCCTAGTCTAAGCCTCCCTGGGAAGTGAATTTGCCAACACGGGTAAACTCACCACATATTGTGTGCTCAAAGTATAACATTTCTTAAGCAGACATTGTGTAAATCATTACCACAGCTGTGGTAAGCTGCTGATAAGGCGTTATCCCCAGAGAATTAGAACATCACCAACAAGACAAAAATAACCTCTCTATAGTAGCCTGGGTTATAGCTGTTGCTGCTCTTTTGTGCTTTAAAGAGAAAATTGTAATTTTTATTCAAATGTGGGGATGCTGTTATAGTAGGCATTTGGAAACCCTGATCTAAAGGATGCCCACATACATACAACCCTGCCCCTCTGTAGTGAAATGAGGGCAATGTAGAATTATTCTAGAAATAGTAAGAAGACTTCCATTAGAAGTTAAGTCCTTTGGAGAAAAGTGGACATGGGCTTGTCTTGTAGAAGATCCAAGTCCAGACCCAGACAGTTGGCAGTAGGACTAAGAAACTCTCTTTCCCTGAGACTCTGGAAAGCCACAGCCAGTCCTGGTAGCCTAGCATTGCCAACGGATGCGATACTGGACCAAGTGATAAAATAATTGGTTCACATGTGCTTGCTGTTGGAGTCTGAAAGGTTAGAAAAACACTCCAAGCAGCTAACGACAATCTTGCAGAGTAGAAGCATCCAGAAAAGACTTGCACATACAGCTTAATTTACGTTCAGAAATAAAACAGTCTTCACACATTAGTTAGTTGAAGAAAAATAAAGATAGCTTACATTTTTACTCAGTAGATCTTGGTTACAAGCAGTTTCATGGTAAAAAGGCTTAATCATCTCCGGTCTGTGTGCAAGCAAGATATTTCGGACAAGACCCACATAGCCATGTGGCCTTCCTGTGTGCACGTGTGCTTAGGAAGAAGGGAAGATGGAGAATGGCCCCGAAGGACCCAAGAAGGAGCAGGAAACAGGAAGCAGGTGACCCAGGCACCTCCCACAAACACAGTAGAGATACGCTTCAGTAGAAAAGTCCTCCCCTATGTTTGTGAGACAATGCTGAGTTGACTTCTGATAATCAGAACACTTGCAACCACTGCATCACCACCTCTGTAAGAACTAATAAGGTTCTGGGAGCTTGCACAACAACTTTTCTTGTTACTAAGAAATGCACTATAATTGTAGATTGCGCTGCTGATAAATTGTTCTATCTGCTTGCTTCTCCAGGTAGCCTTGTGCTCCCAATGAATGAGACACATTTGGTTTCTTTTTAGTGAACAGAGCTTCCCTAATCCTGTTTCTCTACAGTTCAATAAACTGCCAATTCCCTCATTTCAAAAAACTCAAGATGGCAATTACAACCATGCGATCGAAGACCTTCCCCTTTTTACATGCATGGCCTAAAGGGGCAGGGCTCCAATAGCATGGTCGTGGCTGCCATCTTGAATTTTTTACCTTCCCCCATGGTTGAGTCTGTCCAACCATACTTCCAACTGGGAAACTGTGAGCATCTGAAACCAAGCCAAATCCAAAAATGCTAGAGAATTCCTGGAAGCTTCCTGGAATTGTCTGACAGTGCTTTTGACTATAGCTTCTTGACCTTCTGTATAAAAGGTATGGCAAAAGTAATTGTTCAGAGCATAATCAAATGGAAGTTTCCTCAAACGCTCATTAGCCTACCTGTCTTTCTATCTCTTGAGCACAATTCACTGTTGCCATAGTGATGGTGTAGTACTTTAAATAGGTCTCATTCCAAAATAATATTGTGGTCCCTCATCTACTGTGGTTTAATTAAAAATAACCTTTCCTTCCTGAAGCCCCCTGGCATCAGGCTTTGTTATGTCAGTTGAATGAGATGGTAGAGATGACCTTCCTAATTAGCTGATTCCTTTATCCTAGGACTAGGATTACTCATTTTATGTTTTTAAATGGCTGCTGAGATTTAAACCTGGGCTAGATGTATTTTACAGCTTCAGCCAGGAGAGCAAAACTGAATTTTTCCCACTCCCAGAAACTTTAGTGAATGCGGTCATTGTTCAGAAGCTCCACAGTATGGTTTTAATGTGTTGTATCGTGCATTAAAGTGTCACTAACAGGAAAGTGCTTGCAATGAGAGAAGCAGAATCAGAAGTCAAATTCTTTTAGGTTTGAGGGGGGAGAGACAACACATCGGGAGTGCACCTGGTTTCCTTCTGCTCGAGTCCCTGAAGGGCCTTATGGCACAACACACACACACACACACACACACACACACACACGCATACCATATGTGCATCATCATGCTGTACATTGTCCTGAGCTGAAAGCACCATAGCTGTGCTCTGATTTATTGCAGCCGGCTCCGACGCAAGGCATTGTGAGGCTTCTAGTCCAAGTAGCCATGGAAGAGTTGGTTCCCTTATCCCTTCCCTTAGCGCGCGGTTAAAATTGAATTGTATATGTATGAAATGTAGAACGAAATATATATATGATGTATGTAAGCCGCCTAGAGTCCTCCATTAGGGAGGGGATATGCGGGGTATAAATATAAGTGATAGATAGATAGATAGATAGATAGATAGATAGATAGATAGACAGACAGACAGACAGACAGACAGACAGACAGACAGACAGACAGACAGACAGACAGGAGTGTTATAGTCAGTTTAGTATATGCAAGCTGCTAGAGAAAATCTAGGAACTCCCTTTTAAACACACCAAGAGTATGCTCAATTCTCCAAATATAAAGTCTTGTGTAGCCAACCCAGCAGCATCTATTTATGAGAGGGAGGTGGCACCAAGGTTTGTAGGATTACAAAATCAAGGAAAAATCTCAGGGGAAACAAACCTGAAAAATAATGCAGTGAGGATTAAGCATGAAGATCCAGTTTCAAATCATCCTCAACCATGGAAGCTCAAGAGTGATTTTGGGCCAGTTGCTATCTGTCAACCCAATGGGGGGGAAAATCAAAGGGAATACTATGTACACTCACTTTGAGATCCTGGAGGAAAAAACAGGATACAAAATCAAACAAACAAACAAGCTCAGAAGCCAAAATGTACTGACTAAGATTGGCAGAAGGGAATGTAATGGAGTATCTTCCAAAGTCATGCAATGAGTTCCCATGGCCAATGGGATCTTGAGTTTGGGTTTCCTTTGTCCTAGTTCAACATTCTTGCCACAACACTGTAATAGTGAATTCACCTGTGGAATGATGAAGCCAGTGCAGCAAATTGGAGCTTCTAAGAAACAGGGTAGGGATACTGGCATGTCTGGGAATAAAGTTGTAAAGTAGGAAAACATGAAAATCCCTGTAATCTTATCCCCCCACCACCTGTGATCCATCTTGAGCCCAATGTGATGCTCAATGACCCCCCTATGCTGTGTATCTGGGGAAGAGGAAACATGTATGGAAGCTTTCAGAAAGGAAGAATCCAGGGCTGTCTGGAGCAGGGGATAGGAGCTCTGCATCATTCTGCTTGCAGGTTCTGCCTGAAATTATTGAAACATTACCAACTGCACAAGAGCTTTCTTCTTTTCCTTTTTTCCATCAGAATTCAAGGTCAGAATTTACTATAGCTCAGCAGAGAACATGTAGGTTTTATCAGTCTATAGCAAGCATACATAAAGGAGCAAGGCAGTAGAGAAAATTCCAATGTGCTCACATAACAGGCTTCTGTTTAGAGGTTAAGTTAGATTCTTTATCGTTCTTTTGAAGATAGATGTGAGTGGGATGTACAAAGCTTCTCTGGTAAAGCACAGTAAGGATCAAGGGGGAAAAACATCTCTCCTATTCTTCTTTACCCTCTTCACTCTGGGAGCTGCCTATTCAGAAATGACCAAATCCATTCTAGGCTGTCTTGGTATCCAAACTTGAAAATAGAAAATGTCTAGGAGATACTTTTTCCCCATTTTGTTTCTGAGACATGATTTTCTTATGTGCACAATAACCTTTGTTTCCTTGTTTGTTAGTTTAATATGGCCACCCATCTTAAACATATGACTCTGGGCCCAATATCTTGGTGTGCCCATGTAAGGAGCAGATACTGAACTGTTGGCCTATGACTTAAGAGATAATTTGGTGACTATTGTCCTGGCTAATAACATGAGCCCTTTTCAGATGTTCTAAGACAGAGCTTTCCAAACTGTGTTGGGACACGTTAGCGTGTCGTCTGCAGTGTCTGGGTGTGTCGCGGCTGCTGCTGCCTTCTGGCTTCCACGCAGGTCCTAGTGCCTGCCTTGTGCCTGGCTGCCTCCAAACCTGCCCTGCCAGGATTCCGCGCAGGCCCTAGTGCAGAGCTTTCCAAACTGTGTGTCGCGACACAAAAGTGTGTCACCACACAGAGTCTGGTGTGTCGCCACACAACCCGGAAGCGCTGATCATTATCAGCGCTTCCGGGTTTTCCCGCGGCGACACACCAACTGCAGAGCGCAAAACCCGAAAGCGCAGCAGCGCTTCCGGGTTTTTGCACGCTGCCGCACTTCCGGGTTTTCCCACGGCAGCACACCGCCGGTTGGTGTGTCGCCGTGGGAAAAACTTTGGAAAGCCCTGCCCTAGTGCCTGCCTTGTGCCTGGCTGCCTCCAAACCTGCTGTGATTCCACACAGGTCCTAGTGCCTGCCTTGTGTCCTGCTGTAAGAATGTGTCGCGAAATGATGCATGTCTAAAAAGTGTGTCACCAACATGAAAAGTTTGGAAAGCTCTGTTCTAAGAGATGCATTGCTTGTATGCACTGATGGCAAGTGAGACAAAGCATGTGAGCTTTACAACCCATTTCCCCAGTCTTGTCATTTTCCAAATATGAAGTGTCTGCATTGCTGTAGCATCTCCTCAGTCTGCAGAGCAGAGCTTTCCAAACTGTGTGTTGGGACACGTTAGTGTGTTGGCTGCAGTGTCTGGATGTGTCGCGGCTGCTGCTGCCTCCGAGCCCTGCCAGGATTCCGCACAGGTCCTAGTGCCTGCCTTGTGCCTTGCTGCCTCCAAACCTGCTGTGATTCCGCACAGGTCCTAGTGCCTGCCTTGTGCCGTGCTGTAAGAGTGTGTCGCAAAATGATGCCCTGCTGTGTGTGTCGCGAAATGATGCATGTCTAAAAAGTGTGTCACCAACATGAAAAGTTTGGAAAGCTCTGCTGTAGAGGCTTTCCTCCCAATTCAGAAATGTAAATAATCAGAATAAATCTCGGAAGCAGAGCAAGGTCTTTGTGGCACACAGCATACATGTGATAGGCTGACCATACGCACCGTTTTAAACGGGACAGTACTGTTTTTTTTCACATTTCCTGACCGTCCCGTCATTTTAATAAATGTCAATTTTGTCCCATTTTTTTAAAAAAATTAGCAAAATGTCAGGCATGGCAGGATTGATTCAGCCAAGATGCAATTATCATTTAAAAAGTGCTTGATTGAGGTGCCTGATGTTGGGTGAGACTAGAGAGGGGCAAGGAAGGCAGAAAGAGAGAGAGGGGGAGAGGGAGAGAGAGAGAGACAGGAAGAGAGATCTTTGCCACCGCCTCTGCTCTGCTCTTAGCTGGTCGCTCTCTGCTCTCCGTTTTATTAAAATGCTTTCAGGATGTTATTCCGCCCCCTTTTTTCAAGAGTGAAACTGATTATTTCTCCAGCTCGGCAAGAGAGAGTCTTTTGTTTGGGATTGTGGGAGAGAGAGAAAGAGGGAGGAAAAAAAAGCAGCAGGAGGGAAGGCAGAAGGAAGAGAAGCCTTGCCGGGCGTGGAGTTTTTGAATCCTCCCTTCCCTGCCTCTCTTCTCTCCCCCCTCCTCCTCCCTGTGACCCGTGATGTTACAAAGCCCATGAGCTGTGCTTTCCCCATTCACCTCCTGTCAAATAGTCCCCCTCTACGTCTACCTAAATTTTTGTATGAGTTCTGTCACTGAAGAATAATTGTTAGCGCAATATGTTCATGTAATAAAACATTTTCATTTTAATGAAAACAAAAATATTTTTATATATACAGTAATCTGTTTAAGGACCAGCAAATGGATCTTAAAAACCCTTTAAAACTTTTTTTATCGTCTTACTTTTTCATGAATACGGAATATTACATAAGTTTAACCCTGTCCCATTTTTGCCATCCCAATGTCCCGTTTTTGTCTCAAGGAAATATGGTCAGCCTACTCTGTGAGGAAGGTGATGAGGAGACCTGGAAAGAGAGGCAAGGTTAATTTGTTTGTTCCTCTTTCCTTTTATCATGTGTAGAGATGTCACACATTCCAAAGTCAGCATGCACAGGGTGGTTATTTTCTTCCCTTTTTCTGTCATGTTCAATCACTTCAAAAATCATGATAGCCATTAGTTGTACAAGGCAAACAGGCCAAATGCTTGCAAAGCTGGTGGTAACCCTTAACAGGCCTTAAAATGCATGAGACAGTTAACTACTTTATGAGATATATTTTCCACAGTTTACTCCAAGACAAGATTAGAACTCCATGTCCTGAAAAAGGTAGTGTGTCTTTATTACATAAATCTCCGATTTTACAAACCACAGTTCTGAGAGCCGCTCTTATCTTCCATTCTAGGCACATTCCCAGGTAGAGAAGAATTACATGTTGTTTTTTGCTATTTCCTTCAGCAGTGAAAAGTCCTGGCAGCGCAATACGGTTGATTTCATGTAGAAGCCATTGGCTCTATAGTCAAGGGTAAGTAAGACAAATAGCCTGATAGCTCTTAGCTCTACAAGTTGATAGCTCCGATCACAACTTCAAGTTCTAGCAATGCAGTATCCTGTTCCTTCCAGCTCTCACCCACTCTGAAACAAATGTCAGTAGCCTGGAGTAACTTCCATATGATCAAACGCCAGGCTATGCAAATCAAGAATAAAAACTGGAGAAAAGACCAAAATGTGGCTCCTGAGAAACAATGGGAAGATATCAGCATGCTCACTTGTCCCCAGGCCTGCGGCTCCTAGGGAACCTGAGATATGCTTAGATGGCTCCATTGCTGAGGTGGCTATTCTTATTCTCTCTTTGCCTAGGGTTTGTATATTTTGTTTTTTTCTATTATTTATCTTTTAATATTCTTATATTTTTATACATTGTTTTCTATATGTGCTATTTTTATTGGACTGTTGTGCACCGCCCAGAGTTGCTTTTGGTGAGATGGCGGCCATACGAACTTGATTGATTGATGAATAAATAAATAAATAAATTGCTCAGGGGAAGCATCCAGGTACAAGGAAGAAATGCTTAAAAATGGATTTTGCTGGGAGGAGGATACCAGATTACAAGTCTCAACAACTGTAATTTTAATTGGTCTAAATTGAAAATTTCAGCTCCGTGCCTTGAATTCTTGCAGTGGTTCTTTAGAAAGAAAAAATGGGAGTGTTTTCTTGGAATAAGAAAATCTAGATATAGAGATTATTTTTTCTTTATAGCTGCTGTTACATATGTTAATTTCAGATGTGGGGAAAATTTCCCTTTTCCACCCTTGGCAATGGGACTCATAACTAAAACCAGCCAGTGGGAGAGGAAGCAGTGAGAAATAAGGCCAGATCTTTTCCTATGGTTTTCTCTGCCCTTATGGTGAGCGGAAACAGATCAGAGTTTCCCTCTGACCTTATTCCAATGGTTCTAAGTATGTTTACAACCCTAAAAAAAATCAGTGCGTCTAATCATTCTCAGGTCAGCATTGGATTGTGACCAGCAACATGTTAGGCAATTATTGTCCCATTTCCAGTCTACCTTTTTTGACCAAATGGAGAAATATATGATGGTATTATAGCACCTAGAGCAGGGCTTTCCAAAGTTTTTCCCGTGGCGACACACCAACCGGCATTGGTGTGTCACCGCGGGAAAACCCGGAAGTGCCGTCCTTGTGGCAGGGCGCAAAAACCCGGAAGCGCTGCTTCCCTTTCAGGTTTTTGCGTGCCGCCATTGGTGTGTCACCGCGGGAAAACCCGGAAGTGCCATCCTTGCGGCAGGGCGCAAAAACCCGGAAGCGCTGCTTCGCTTTCAGGTTTTTGCGTGCCGCCATTGGTGTGTCACCGCGGGAAAACCCGGAAGTGCCATCCTTGCGGCAGGGCGCAAAAACCCGGAAGCGCTGCTTCGCTTTCGGGTTTTTGTGCGCCGCCGTTGGTGTGTCGCCGCGGGAAAACCCGGAAGCACTGATGATGATCAGCGCTTCCGGGTTGTGTGGCGACACACCAGACTGTGTGTGGCGACACACTTTTGTGTCGCAACACACAGTTTGGAAAGCTCTGACCTAGAGTTTCCGGATGGAATAGATTAATTGGATCCATATCAATCTGGATTTAGGTCTGGATTTAGGACAGGAATAGCCTTGGTGACTTGGCTGATTATCTATGCCAGGAACTAGGCGGGAGGAGGAGGATGATTGTTCCTGTTCCTCCATGAAGCTGCCCAACCTTTCCCAAAGCCAGAAGACAACAAATGGAAGCAAGTCTTTACTGGCCAGACTTCACCTGGCCCCAACATTCTTTTCCATGTTATGGAATACTATGCGAGTTTAGTTTAACGAACTTCTTTTGCTATAGCCACATACAGTACATATCACATTCAGTAATATGTGAAGTGGCCTCTAAGTTCCTCTTCACTCAGAGGGTCTTGATTTTAGTAATATGGGGGACATAATGGGTGATAAAAAGCTGTAGCAACTATGAATGGACCTAGGGAATGCCATGAAATGTGAAGCTATTGTTACATTCTTGCCTAATTGCTCAAGTGGCTGTGTCCAGACAATACATTTATCCTGGTTACTAAATTAACCCATCTTCTGGATTTCCGCAATATATGGATTCATAAATTAAACAAATGGACTGGATTTGTCCATCAGAATAAGCCCCACAGGAAATATAACCAAGGTTAAAAGCAGCTATGTTAACGTGTTGTGCACAAGATTTCTAACTGACCTGGTTAATCACATAATGAGCTCAACCCCAGGGTGGGAAAAGAACCGAAGAGGCATCACAGGGCAGAATACTGTCAGTACAAAAAGCAGTTTGGCTCCCCACTTTGGCAGATAGATGGAGCCAGCTTCTCCCAGTAGGATTCCTTCTGGTCTGAATGTGTTGGGCTATCACCCTCAACCAACACACTGGTTGGGGTAACAACAACCATGATCCCACAGATTCAGAGGTCACCGATTTGTGGGAAGCATATGAGAACTTTGCTTTGTCTGAAGTGTAAGGTAAAACCATGGTATTTCAGGGTGCCTAGAGCATCACAAATCCATGCATGACAGGACTCTGGTGCAGGTAAAAAGAAAAGAGAAGATGCCAGTTTCCTCACTGGTCTCTCCTTCACATAGCTGATCCCTCCCAGAAATAAAAAAATTAAAGGGATGCCTGGAACTCTGTTTCCAGGTCCAAATTCACAGAAGAGAATATGGCAAAGAGACTCATCATTTCCTGGCTCTGCACCCATGCTCTTTCAAGAGGGCAATGTGTTGTGGCTTCCCTGAGAAAAAGGAAGGGGCAAAGACTATCTAGATCCTGCCTAGGCAGAGATAAATGATTTGTTGTTGTTGTCCAGTCGTTTAGTCGTGTCCGACTCTTCGTGACCCCATGGACCATAGCACGCCAGGCCTTCCTGTCCTCCACTGTCTCCCGGAGTTTACTCAAATTCATGTTCATTACATCGGTGATGCTATCTAACCATCTCATCCTCTGCCATCCCCTTCTCCTTTTGCCTTCAGTCTTTCCCAGCATCAGGGTCTTTTCCAGTGAGTCCTCTCTTCGCATTAGGTGGCCAAAGTATTTGAGCTTCAGCTTCAGCATCTGTCCTTCCAATGAGCAGTCAGGGTTGATTTCCTTTAGGATTGACTGATTTGACCTCCTTGCAGTCCAAGGGACTCTCAAGAGTCTTCTCCAGCACCACAGCTCGAAAGCATCAATTCTTCGGCGCTCAGCCTTCCTTATGGTCCAACTCTCACAGCCATACATTTCTACTGGGAAAACCATAGCTTTAACTATACGGACCTTTGTCGGCAAGGTGATGTCTCTGCTTTTTAATATGCTGTCTAGGTTTGCCATAGCTTTCCTCCCAAGGAGCAAGCGTCTTTTAATTTCATGGCTGCAGTCACCGTCTGCAGTGATCTTGGAGCCCAAGAAAATTAAAAAAAAATGCTTACTGCCTCCCCAAATCCATTGTGTCTGAGGTTTTTTTTTTGGTGAAAAGTGACATATTATGACTTCAAGAGGCCACTAGACAATTGTTATAGTTTACTGTTCTCAAAAAGGAACTATCAAACATCAGAAAGTAAGCCAGTGGCTCAAACAACACATAGCTTGTTGACCAAGGATGGGTAACATATTGTTAAATTAGTTTTCTTGAAGTTAGAGTCAGTGCATTGACAGAACTGACCTTGACACAAAAGGGCCAGGTCTGTTTCCTTCTTACATTCTGAGGAAAGCAGATGGTTCTTGCCAACAACTTCTGTTATTATGATGCTCAGAAATGGACCTCTCATTACCTGTTTATGAGCTTCCTTATGAGTAGCTTTGACACAGCTACTGTGTCAAATAGAATGCTAGACCAGATAGCCCACTGGTCTAAAACAGTCTTCTCACATTCCTGTATCTGTATTTTCATCTAACGTCTAGTTTGGTTCCAAGATTTTCACCAGTCAAATGCAGTTGGGCAAAGAACTTGATCCTTATAAGGCAGGAAGCTTTAATGTTCCTCTTCTAGAAGGCAGCAATGCTGACACAAGAATCATAGGCATCTTATCTAAATATTTGATGATCCTGAAAAATTCTCTGTTATCAACAGAAAGCATTTCTTATCTGAAAGGAAACCAGAGAGATACATAAATATCCAGAGGAGATCTACAGGAACATATTTTAAGAATAAAAATGATTCTCCAAATTTAGTCCTACAGAGAGATGTCCTCATAGTACCATTACAATTTCAGATGGCAGTGGTACTGTTAAAATAGCTGTATCTCGCTTCAAAACATGCAGCTTTAAGCAGATTATAAAATAAGCATCTCAAGGTAAAAAAATCAACCCTGCAGGTATTAAAATGCAAAATCAATAAGCATAATTTTGAGATACCAAAACCACCATGACACACACAGCTCCTGCAAAAACAGTGAGGATGCTCAGAGGTTGTAATCTTAAAGCCCTTGGGACAGCATTGCCAGAGCTCTAGAATAGATGATCTCTTTCCCTTTAAGGTTGGAGGGAGAGCTCCTAACACAGAGACCGGTGGGGGGTGGAGAAATATTGGAGCATCTACTCCTTACTGCCACCCTATCTGTCATCTCTAATTGTTCAATATTCCTTTCATAGAGATGGATGAGCATATTGAAATTCTTAGAGCCGTGTCCCCATTTGCACCTAATCATGGCACAAACATGCCCTAGCAACATCTTTTGGGGGGATTGTGTTTGCTTGTCACTGCTTTCATCTTATCAGTGAGACAAGCTTAAATTCTCTTCTGACACCATGCAAGAGCAATTTTGGGGTATATAAATAGTTAGCCTTTGGCACGCATTACCATAGAGGGAAGTCATGTGATTGCAGTGACCTGAAACAGAGGCAATATAGGCAAATGAGATTAGCAATGGAGAAAGCAAATTTCATGCTGGTATAATTTTCTTCTGACTTCAGGGTGGATGGAGAGCAGCTCAATTCAGCAATGGGGAAAGACCTTCAGTTATCTGCCAGGTCAGGGCTCAGTAAAGTCCTGGGTCCTGACATGTAAATTTCATTCATGAATTTTCCATCTCAGGAAGAGTTGTCATTTTGGCCACAGACAACATATATATAGGACAAGGATGAGGAAGCTGCTGTCCTCCAGATGCTCCTGAATTACAATCCATAGCATCCCCCCCATTAGTCATGCTGATTGGGGCTCCAGGGAGTTGTACTGTATTTCAGCAGTATTTGGAAGCCCACGTATTCCTCATTTTGATTTAGAACAATAATAAAAACTTTGAGAATGAAACTAAGGTTTTAAGCACATCTACCTATCTAGCTTTCTCTTACACTCATGGGACAACTGATGCAAAGATGGAGACTAACTTCCCAGGAAAGTTGTCTTCCTTATTTTTGTAGAGGGAGATGATCCACAATCTGCTCTTGTTCCACACCAATTAGATTCCTCCATCAATGGCACAACCAGGTTTGATTCAAGAGCTCACATCTTACTTTCAGGCATGTGAAATGGGGTGCAAATCAGATTAACCCCTTCGTCTAACTGAAATCACCTTTTGGGGAAAAATTACTGGTGCAAATACAGGGATGGGAAGTAATATTAGGAAACCAGCATGACAAAATAGGATTGCAGCCTACTCCTCAGCACCAGAGTCCTGATCCAACTGGGATTCTACTCTTTCCCAGTGTTAGCTTTTCAAGCACAAATACAAATTTGTCTCACTGTTTCTAGTTTAGCTTGAAGACTGGAATCTTATGCATGCTTATTTTGGAGGGTCACTGGACTCAAGGGAATGACATTCTGAAGAAACACGCATAGAATTTACAGTAGAAGAGTCACATTCCATTTTGTTTTTTTTAAAAAAAACACTGGCCCTTGTGAATAAGGCAAAATATAACTATGCAAATATGTTGCTTTGAAGGCAGTGGGATTTGGAGTTATTGAGGACAATGACACTTGGGACAGCCCTTTTCTAAACATCTGAAGACAGCAAGATGGTAGAAGGAATGTAGTGGTATCTTTAGCTCTGCCTTCTAACACCACAGCCTCACGTTGCCAAATGGTAGGGTTGGTCATATGGACTTGAGAGCTGAACCCTATCTTATCTCTTTCATTTATGGTAAAGAAACAACCCTGTGACATGGAAAGAATGTGTATCTGTTTTGACTTATGAAAGAGAAATATGCATACCGAACTGCTGCTTTGACTTGCAACTGCATTCCCCTGTGGGTTCTTACATTTTGCTTTTTATCACTGGATGCAAAGCTACCAACATTGAAAAAAGCATGCTGTTTAAAGATTAAACTGTTGTATTATGAGATTTTGAAAAATAGTTACATCAAAGATGCTGGCTTTTCCTAATGCTGAAGCTTTGAAAAATGTCATTTTTTTTCAAACAGAATCACGATCTGAAGCCACGTAGCAATTTCTATGTTCATAATTCATGGCACGTTTTATAGTTAAAACAGTGCTAGAGGGAAATAAAATAGTTTGTTCCTTTACTGACTGTGCAAGTTTATTTTCACTTCTAAGAGGATACGCTTTTTATGATACAGATGTCCAATTCTGCTTATAATAGCTGCACTGATGCTAGATGAACTTCCCCCACACTAGTATTTTGAACTGAATTAAGTACATCAAAACAGAAAAGATTCTTTGCAGAATCTTTTTTCCTGCCCTCTGTCTGAACATGGAAACCTAGTAGACATCGTTCTGCCCAAGTGAGCACTTTCTGTAAAAAAAATATGTATCTATGGAAGAAAGAGCAGATTCAGAAGACCTTAATTACCCTTATTTCTGTACAGAGAGAAAATTTAGATGGCTAATCAAGAACTACAGCAGAAAAATATTTTTCCAAATTTAGTTGTTATGCAGCTTCGTTCTATGTATACTTACATGGACAAAAGAAAGCTTCAATCTTTTTTTTTTTACTAGCCATTTTAGACATTCGTTGATTTTTTAAAAGTTGTATACTGTATGTATTCTACCAGAACTGAAATTATTCCCCCTTCTAAACATTTGCATTTAGATTTAAGTAAGAGTACTTATTGAAAACGTATCTCTTGTCTTCAGGTATGGATGGAATATCAACAACCTCAGATATGCAGACGATACCACCCTAATGGCAGAAAGTGAAGAGGAACTAAAGAGCCTCTCGATGAGGGTGAAAGAGGAGAGTGCAAAAACTCAACATTAAAAAAACTCAGATCATGGCATCTGGTCCCGTCACCTCCTGGCAAATAGAAGGGGAAGAAATGGAAGCAGTGACAGATTTTATTTTCTTGGGCTCCAAGATCACCGCAGACGGTGACTGCAGCCATGAAATTAAAAGACGCTTGCTCCTTGGGAGGAAAGCTATGGCAAACCTAGACAGCATATTAAAAAGCAGAGACATCCCCTTGCCAACAAAGGTCCGTATAATTAAAGCTGTGGTTTTCCCAGTAGTAATGTATGGCTGTGAGAGTTGGACCATAAGGAAGGCTGAGCGCCGAAGAATTGATGCTTTCGAACTGTGGTGCTGGAGAAGTCTCTTAAGAGTCCCTTGGACTGCAAGGAGGTCAAACCAGTCAATCCTAAAGGAAATCAACCCTGACTGCTCATTGGTAGGACAGATACTGAAGCTGAAGCTCAAATACTTTGGCCACCTAATGCAAAGAGAGGACTCACTGGAAAAGACCCTGATGCTGGGAAAGACTGAAGGCAAAAGGAGAAGGGGACGGCAGAGGATGAGATGGTTAGATAGCATCACCGATGTAATGAACATGAGTTTGAGTAAACTCCGAGAGACAGTGGAGGACAGGAAGGCCTGGCGTGCTATGGTCCATGAGGTCACGAAGAGTCGGACACGACTAAACGACTGAACAACAAATGGATGGAAGAACATAGTAAATAAAGGTAAACTCTAGCCAAACTTTTCTGGCCAATTTCTTGGAAGGAATTGACAGATAGAGATAGAGATATTATTTAATCATTCATTCATTCAAATTTATATCGTCGCCCATCTCAAACCAGTGACTCTGGGCGGAGATTGGGCAATTGACACTGACAAAGAAAAGCCATTGTCCTTACAATCTAGACACAACTTTCTGGAAGAACTTAAGATCTTTGCTTTCATTAGCCAAATCCCTTTATTTGTTGCTATTTTGGAAGAACCAGTATTTCCTAACATTGAAACAACTAAATGCATTTGCTGGGAAATTACTCTGTGAAGAAGTACTACTTAATACAATTTATTGAAGAAATGAAACCTGTGCTGTTGTCTTCAGCATCTGTGAATGACAGGTTTATCTCTAAATTGTTTCTCTTCCATAACCATCTATGCCACAGATTCTTATGAGACAAATGTGCAGCCTGCATCCAAGACAAAACTTTTAGGAAACACCAAGAACTACCAAAGATAAAAATCTTACAAACTGCTCAGTGAGGACTAAGCATGCTTAGGCAACTCAGAACAACATTTTGGTAGCAAAATGAAAAATGTGTCAAAGGGGTAGTAACTAAACTTCTGAATCCATTCCACATTTCAAGTCCAACTTGGGAGTTACACTTACTCCTCAGTGAATGTGGTTCCTTCTAATTAGTGCTGATACACATGATTTTGGCCAGATTGTGTAAGGCCAGATGGTGGCAGCAAGGCTAACTTCTTGCCTTCCTTCCTTCCTTCTTTTGGAGAAAAAATATTTCTTTCATCGGCTCACTTGAGTGAAATACATGCCACTGAAAGCAGTAATTGCCTTAATCAACACCTTACATATGGAAATAGCCTTTTATTGTTACTAATTTCTTAAACAGGTGCTCATGAACTGCCTGGAGGAACTGTCTTTGAAACACATAAAAATCAAAGCATATTAAATATATTTTAACCTGTTCTTTAATAATATAATACATTGGAGGGAGAGCTTTCCAACTTATACACAGTTGTCCTCGAACTCAGAAGATGGGCTGTCTGCCCTAATTATTACAGTCGGTCAGTGTTTCTCAACCTTGGCAACTTTATTCTGGGAATTGAAGTCCGCACATCTTAAAGTTGCCAAGGTTGTGAAACACTGCAGTAGGTAATTGCTTTTTGCAGAGTGTTTTTACCCTGTATCTTTTAATTGTTTTATCTTCAAAGGGTGCTTACGCTATATAATTGCTATAGTTACCCAACATTAAGAAACACTTTAGCTAAGTGCAGTCCCTGAGAAACATTCTAAACGCGTGAGAACAGAACAACACGTTTAAGCCTCATTTTAGAGAGAAACTACCAGAAGCAAAAGCTCCAGGCCTTCATCCGCCGAGCTCTAAAGCGACCGCCCGACTGCTTGGCCAGCCTTTCCTTCTGGCCTTTTCCAGTTTTCATAAGGAATTTGGCTGAGTCGCTACGAACCTGCAGAAGCGCGAGACGCGCACGGGCTTGTTCTCTCGGGAAGCAGCTAGGGCAGAGTTTCCGCGGGTCGGAGGCCTGGCCCTGTCCCCTCCCTCAGGTGTGTCTCCCGCCGCAAAGACGAAAAACCGCGGGCGCGTCAGCAGGAAGCAGGCTTGCATCCGAGAGGTGGGGCGTCCAGCTTGCCCCAAGCGCCACTTTATCCGGGGCCGGGACCTCCAATCCCCGTGTTCCCCCCGCCCCCATCTCTTCCAGCTCCATGACGCCAGTTTCTCACGTCGCCCAAGTATGCAAACATAACCATATAAGGCAGGGAGACTTTTTCACCTTTCCTCTCTGTGCTCGGTTGCTGAGCTGCGGGGAGGTGGGCTGGAAAGAGGCAGCCTTACCTTAGAAGGCCACGACTGTCTGGGCCTCTTTGCAGAGCCCCAGGCTATGCCGCCCCGCCGCCACCAACCGCAGCAACAGGAGGAATCGCAGTCCTTACGCTCCTCCAGCGGCGGACAAGAAAGCAGGACAAGCAGCAGCAGTTCCCGGAATGCGGTGCAGTCCTGTTGGCTCAAAAGGAATTGGGCAGCCGGCTTCGCCCCTCGGCTTGCTCTGGGACCCGGCGGTTCCCCAGGGATAAAGCTTGGCTCAGTCGGGAACGCTCAGTACCAAAGGTGCGCTTTGTAGGCGCTTTCCGGTCCGGAGAAGGATTTTGCTGTACAATCAGCCTCCTTATTCACATGTGGGTGGAGATAACTTAGGTCAAGATGCTGTTTCCTCCACCACTGTTTCATCTCAGGAAATAAATCCGGTTTATGTCACTCCAAACCTATTCCCTGCTTCAAGAAAGATGAACTTTGGGGACCTAGACTCTCCCCTGCCCTCCACCCCCACAGTTCTCCTCCAAATTCTATAATACTACAGGAAGTATAATCACTTCTAAAGCAGTCTTTCTCAACTTTTAGACACTGGAGGAACCCTTGAAAGACTTTCAGGCCTCAGGGAACCCCTGCACATTCAGGCTCAAATATAGGCCAGAAGTTAAAAAATTATTCTATTTGTTTCATGCGTAGGCCTGTATATATGCACTAACAGTGTTCTTAAACTTAAAATACAGAACGAAACTTACCTCTTTAATGTGAAGTTGCCTGAATTTGAAATAATTTTTTAAATAAATCGTGATCTCCCAGGGAACCCCTAGTGACCTCTCGCGAAACCCTAGGGTTCCACGGAACCCTGGTTGAGAAACCCTGATCTAAAGCAATGACCTTGCAACTTTTTAATGGGCTACGGGCCATACATAACTTTTCAGTGGTACGCAGCATGGGAGGTGGATTTCCAGAGGTAGGTAGGACAGCTAATTGGATTTAGTTTAAATTATACTTAATAAAAATAAGTTTAATGATGTCCAGTTAATGTGATTGCAAACAAAACAAGAAATGCATGGGAAACAATTTTTGGCATGGGTTTGGGCCCCTTATCTAAGATTTTTGTGGGCTGCATGTGGTCCTGAGGTTCAGGTGATATAAGGTAAAGGTTCCCCCCGCACATTTGTGCAGTCATGTCCGACTCTAGGGGCCGGTGCTCATCTCCGTTTGTTAGCCGAAGAGCCAGCGTTGTCCGAAGACGCTTCCACGGTCATGTAGCCGGCATGATGTGTGCGGAAAGCTGTTACCTACCCACCGAAGTGGTACCTATTCATCTACTTGCATTTGCATGCTTTCGAATTGCTAGGTTGGCAAGAGCTGGGGCGAGTGCGGGAGCTCACTCCGCCACGCAGGGCTAGGGATTCGAACCTCCGAACCTGCGATCTTCCGATCGACAAGCCTGGCGCCTTATCCACTGAGCCACCACGCCCCTTTTTAGTTTGTATTATATCCAGCTTAAAAAAAAAAGCTTTGTGTACATCAAGTCCTCATTAGAGTCACACAGTGATGCATCTTCAGTAGATACACCTTCTAACTGTAGTTCCTACAGCATTAAGGGACATTTTCCCTTCCCGCTTTGTCCTCACAACTCTGTGAAGTATATTACTTTTAGGTTCCCAATACAACAACAGCAAACAGCAGTTGTCATGCTGACTGGCTGGCTTTCTCAGCCTTGGGGGTTTAATGACAGACTTCCTTTGATTGAGTTCAATTGTCACTTATTCTTTCATCTGCTTCCAAAATACATTCCACCCACCCCCGCAGGAAACTTTTTTTTTAAGGGGCAAATTGTAAAATTGCAAAACTGCTCTGGGTATGGACTATGATGTTACAAGCTAGTAACGAACCAGTCATTCAGCATGGTGATTGTTGAGTTCTACAAACAGTTATAGAAAAATAGATTTTTCTCTATTCTCACCCCTGGAAAGGAATAGATACATTTATTTTCACCAGACGGTGGTAAACATGCTTCTGCAGCAACTTCTCAGCCAATCTATATATTGGTAGATAGTGGAGAGACACTAACTAGTCCAACTTCATAGCTAAATGCAGTTTAGAATCCAATATTTTGCTCCCTGCATTAATGAAATCTATTGCTTTCCTATTGTTCCTTCAGGTAGTAGTGTCATAAATATCAGAGCTATTTAAAAGCTGTTACGAGAGGAAATTATCGTATATTTTGTCTGTTGGGATATTATCTGCTCTGGCCAATACATTTGGAAATTTGGCTTTTGTTTCAGCAATGTGGCACTTTTGTCAGCTCTCCCTGGCCATATACCTGCTGCTGCCTGAATGTGGGAGAATTTTCCTTCTTGGTTACATGCATGTCTCACAGCTGCTGGGGGCAGGGGTACTGCAACATGTTTAATCACTTAATTTATGGTGATGAAATGTGAAGTTGATACTGTAAAATGAAACAGTCATTCAAAATTAAGAACGAATCACCATAGCATCCCAGAATGTTTCCTTTGATGTTTACTCAAAAAACTATAAAACCAAATATATAATTATACTGGACTTTACGTAATTTTTGGCATTAGGGACATGCAATTTTTCTTTTTAAACTTTCACTAACATATTTTTCTGAAACCAGCAACCAGCACTTGCAGGCCTACCTAGAGTCAGAGGGAGTGACACCTGCGGGGTAGAGCTGTCAAAAAAGACAAGGTTGTAGTTGTGGTAGTGAAATCCCAGCCCCACCCCTTATGTATGTGGAAAGATTTCCTGACTCTGTGTGTGTGTGTGTGTGTGTGTGTGTGGCTGTAGATCAGAGCTTTCCAAACTTTTCATGTTGGTGACACACTTTTTAGACATGCATCATTTTGCGACACACTCTTACAGCAGGGCATCATTTCTCAACACACTCTTACAGCAGGGCACAAGGCAGGCACTAGGACCTGCGTGGAATCACAGCAGGTTTGGAGGCAGCCAGGCACAAGGCAGGCACTAGGACCTGCGTGGAATCACAGCAAGTTTGGAGGCAGCAAGGCACAAGGAAGGCACTAGGACCTGCGCAGAATCCTGGCAGGGCTCGGAGGCGGCAGCAGCCACGACACACCCAGACACTGCAGCCGACACACTAACGTGTCCCGACACACAGTTTGGAAAGCTCTGCTGTAGATCATCCTATTAATATTATTCATTTGACTTTATTATAAAAGCCATGAGCCCATTTGATCTGGCAGCATGCAGATGTGATAAATGGATATTTTGATCATAAATATACTCAGGTTGTAATTTTATACAAACTTACTTGGGGATATTCCATTGAATCTAATCGTCATTATTTCATTGCCAACATGTGTAGGATCTGCTTGCATATGTAAACAAGTGTCATTGTTCAGTTACATTTGCTTAAATGCACCATAAGGAACAGTATTGAAAAATGCATATAGCAGGACTGCATTCTTATACTGAAAAGCCAACAGCAAGGGTAGAAAAACTGATATGACACTGCATCTTTCAGCATTATTATGAATTACCTCTCTAACATTTTATTAAGATTCATCCAGCAAATTCTAACAAGATTATTATGCTGAGGGATTATTCCCTGCTAATGGAGCTAATTTATCCATCCATTTAATATCCAAGGTCATAGTGGATGAAAATCTGCGTGGCCAGATTATTAATGAGAAAAGTGCATTTTACAGCCTGAAAAATCTTCAATTTTGTCCTGAACTGTCTCGGTAATGGAACAGACCCACTTTTTCTTTTTCTCCCACATAGGTCCAACATACTGTTTCCATGTAGTGGGAGTGATCTTACTGCCACTCTGCTACAACTGCTTTCCATTTCCCCTCTGCAAGGAGGCAAGTGACAAAACATGCATTGTGACATCATGCCACAAGTTCTAGCCCTTCCATATTTGCATGCAACATCACAATACAAGCATGAAAGATCAGAGCTTGCATCCTGATGTCACATTGCAGGTTTCATCTTTCTGTCATCATCATGGTGAGGAACAGATGACAAGCAGGTTATGGTCCCTTACCCCACATTTAGTTTAAAGGAAAGCTCCTGCAGAAAACCTCAGCTTTTCCTCTGTGCTTCCCCAGAGGAATGCAACTAGTAATCCACCAAGACAAAATGAGAAGGTAGGAAATCTGTCTTTTGGCAGAGAATGTAAGTCTCTCTCTCTTTAGTATATGTAGGCATATTATTGGTCACTTTATTTCATGAAATTCTGAAAAAAAATTACAATTATCAAATGGCAATTAAATCTTATCTTAAATTGGCAGATAAAAGGTTCAGGAAGATTGAAAACTGACAGCAACAGGATAGATGGGAAAATAATTTATATTTTAATTACAATTCCCCTCTTGTTAATGTTTACAACTGTTTTCAATATTTTAATATTTTTCTTACAGAGTTTTATATATATTGTAGTTATATATTTGTACACACATACCTGTCTTTAGCTTTATTTTAATATAAATGTTTTTAAAATAACTGAATTTAATGCAGCAAAAATGGGAATACCACCCAATTTGTGCAGTGGAAACTATACATAAGAGGCAAAATAATCTCATGGTGATGAGATTTTCCATCTTCCTACCTTATGTCTGTTACTGAATACTCTCTAAATTATTTGTATACATGCAAATACACAGACACACACAGACATACTTACATGTAAATAATAGCAGGACAACTTCACCTAATATATCTGTACCTGACTTTTAATGTAGTTGATGAGGTGGCTTATAGCCTATATGTGCTTATGCTACAAGGACTTGACTTTATGTTGCTACAAAATTATTTTTCCTTAATAATAAGCACTTCTGATGCCTGCAAGTTTTATTTGTTTGATTAAAACATGTTTATTCCACCTGACCTTCTAATAAATTATCCAAGATGTAAAATAACATATAAAATAATTTAAAATCATAGGTTTTGCAGCTATCTGCTAATTATGTAATCATACATATATCTTACGTTTTAGTTTGAAAGCTGAGTGTATGACCAATATGAGAAGATTGGGCAAAGATGAGGAAGATGCAGGAGGAGTGGGTACTATCCATTTTGTTTCCTTTTTGTATGGAGTGGGAGTGAGGGGATATTTGTTCTTCCATGACCTGTGGTAACTTGGGAGCAAGACACTCATTGAATGGTGTTCTTTGTATCTTCCTGCTGGCCAACTGGAGGGAAAGAATGCCTTGATGGCCTTCTCATGTTCTTTGCATGTTCTCTGTGCTTCAGGGCTGGCATTAAGTGAAGATAGTTGTGGTTCTTGGTTTCCAACCATTTTATAGACCAGAGCTTTCCAAACTGTGTGTCGGGACACGTTAGTGTGTCGGCTGCAGTGTCTGGGTGTGTCGCGGCTGCTGCTGCCTCCTGGCTTCTACACAGGTCCTAGTGCCTGCCTTGTGCCTTGCTGCCTCCAAACCTGCTGTGATTCCGCGAAGGTCCTAGTGCCTGCCTTGTGCCCTGCTGTAAGAGTGTGTCGCGAAATGATGCATGTCTAAAAAGTGTGTCACCAACATGAAAAGTTTGGAAAGCTCTGTTATAGACAATTGGATTGTGATGTGGAAGTGCCTTCATAATTGCAGTCTTCCTGAGATCATGTGGACTGAATTAATTGACTTTGTACTTCACAGGGACATTCCTGCAAATTACATGAAAACCCTGTAATTTTCTACCTGATGAGTTCTCCTGTTAATCATTTTTAGGTTTTGACAGTTTTCCAAGTCAAACATTAGGATATACTGTATATCCATGCTCCAAATCCCAACCCCTTATTTCCCACAATTATTTTACCCAAACAAAAAACAAAAACGGTGTGTGTGCATGTTTTAATCAAGTTACAGCTCTGTGTAGGAGATCTCTTATCCATAATCTGATCTCTTTTTTTAGTTATTAGAACCCAATAGTAAAGTGAGAAATGCAGAATATTGTGTGAATGCTGTCAGTTTTTCCAATTGGGATAAAGCAGTCATGTTGTGAGAAACAATGGTATAGAGCAGTGTTTCTCAACCTCAGCAACTTTAAGATGTGTGGACTTCAACTCCCAGAATTCATGTTGGCTGGGGAATTCTGGGAATTGAAGTCCACACATCTTAAAGTTGCTGAGGTTGAGAAACACTGGTATAGAGAGATAGAAACAAGGACACTTTAGCAACAACACAGAACTGATTTGGGGTCACTTAAAAGAGCTGGACAAACAAACTGAAGGATAGATCCAAAGGAAGTGCTTGTGGAATTTAGTCCTTGGATGATTGTTATCAATTTGTTTGAAGTACTCATTTCAATGGGCAACAGATCCTTTGGTCAGCATGAGTTATGGTAAATAATAAGAATGTCTAGCAACCCCATTTGCACAATATACTTTAGTGAGTCAGATTTGCTCCCCCTAGTCAGCCTTGCCACGCAAACAACTGTCTGGGGAGAGTTAGCTAACCCTTATCTATTCCAAGATTGGAACAACATCTTAGAGCAGAGCTTTCCAAACTTTTCATGTTGGTGACACACTTTTTAGACATGCATCATTTTGCGACACACCCTTACAGCAGGGCATCATTTTGCGACACACTCTTACAGCAGGGCACAAGGCAGGCACTAGGACCTGGTGGAAGCCAGGAGGCAGCAGCAGCCGTGACACACTCAGACACTGCAGCCGACACACTAACATGTCCCAACACACAGTTTGGAAAGCTCTGTCTTAGAGAGACCCTATATAGTATTTCCTCTGTCCCCATTCTGCCTCCCTGCAACTACAAGTGGGGGAGGCAGGAATGGCCGAAAAAGTGGGAGTAGCAGTGAGATGGTGTCAATCATGCCACCATTTCTTTTTCAATTCATTCCAACATCCCTTGTGCTATCTGGCAGGACTGTAAAAATAGTCTTCCCATGTTGTGTGTTGCTGATGTATGAAGATTAGTCTGTGGAGTGGGAGAGGGGATGACTGGAATGTCCATATTGCATAAACCCAGCCAACAGATGTCCAAGACCCAGATGTTGGGGGGAAAAGAACACAGTAATCTTCAGGGCTTCGTTGTGACTGGCTGCTCTTGGAGCTAGCCAGAGGCAGAAAATCCATGGTCTCTCAAATGTTACTGGACTAATTTATTCACCTCAATCAGCCTGGCAGTGGCCAAGGATGAAAACGAAAGTTGAAACCTAACTCTTGGAGAGCTAGAGGTTCTCTGCCTCTGGGCCAGAGATTTAATCTGATTCAACAAGGTGCTTGCTTTATCAATATTGACATGTCATCTTGATGGGAAAACAATCATGAAATCATCATGAAATGTTAGATCACACACATTTAGAAAAATTTGACTTCCTTTAAAGGAAGGAAAAGTATTCTGAAAGTGTTGCTATAATCCTTAAAAAAAAAGCTGTTTTGCTTTTTTACAGCATGGTTGCACAACTTCCTGTGCCCTTTTTGTTGGACCACTCTTCAAAAGTGTATATGACCAAATAAATAGGTATGGCTTGGACTAAAACTAAAGTTAATTAAATACAGTGGAAATTATTACTTCCCCCTTCTGTGTTTAATACTTTCCCCCTTAGGTCACATACAAAGTTACAACCTGGTCATAACTTTTGGACCTGCTGAAGGAGTGGTTGATTGCCCAATTTATAAGGTTTATACTGTAGTAGTGAAACACCACTTGGCTAAAACAAAAGTTGTTGCTACTTCAGTGCAAATGTTATCAAAGGTGCTGAGTGTCTCTCCTCCCTTAATTCACGGATTCCTTTATTTATTTATATTTCTAGAACCCTCCTTAGAAATGTAACAAGGAACCAGACTCAAATCTGTCTGTCAACCAAATGCACACAGAAATAGGGCTGAATCAAAAAGCGTTTAAACCGAGGGAGGAGAACATCGTTTTTCAACTTGTTTCTCGGACATTGAACTTTCGGGATTTCAGGCTAACTTGAACGTTGATCCTCTCTGCTTAGTGCAAGAGTAAGGAAGAGATAAACAATCCCACTGATTTCCTAAAAATCCCTTGCATTGCACACCACGGATCTCAGTCAAAAGTATCTGCCACCCAACAGTCCTGCAACTCCCGCAGAACATTGCCCAGAAGGAAGATTCGCCCTCCTTTCCTGCTGAACAGATGAAATAACTCAGACGTCACATGTGTTATAAGGGGAAGGCTGTAGGGGGCGCGCTCTTAAATCAACCTATAGGAGCTGCCGCAAGTTGCGATTGACACTCGAGAGATGCAATGGGGGTCCCAGTGGCCCTCGAAAGTGAACTTTGGGCAACTCTGTTTAGCCAATGAGGTCAATTAGGAGGCAGGACTGAACGCTGTCTCTTGCTCCCCCTCCCTGCTCGGGGTGTGCAAAGCTTAGACTGCGATCTGGCAGAGGGAGCTGCCTTCTTCGCTCTAGGTCTGCCTCTGCTGTGTGGTAGCTGTGCCTCGAAAGGGAGCTTTCGAGCCTAGCAGCGCCGAAGAGGAGGAGGGGGAGGAAAGAAGCCGCGGCGGCAGCAGCAGCGGCAGCGGCAGCAGCAGCCTCAGGAACGAGCGCGAAGGACCGCAGCCTCGCAGGGATGGATCACTATGATTCCCAGCAAACCAATGACTATATGCAGCCGGAGGACGACTGGGACAGGGACCTCCTGTTGGATCCAGCTTGGGAGAAGCAGCAGAGAAAGGTAAACCTGCATTTCTTTTTTTGCTTTCGGCCCGGGGGTGGGAGAGACGCCTCGCCGGAGGCTGCAGGAGAATGCCTTCCGAACAGCGTGGTTGGGAACCGTGCGGACGAGATTCCGGAGCGGGCGGGCGGGCGCACATGCTCCCTGCCGTCGCTTCCCCCGTGCCCGCCTTTTCCCACCGAGCTTTCACGCTGTGGAGCCGCTGCTGGCTGTGCAGGTTGCCTGTAGGAACCCCCGACCCTACTGGCGTTGCCCTCGCGTGGAAAATCCGTGTTTAAACAGTGTAGCGTTATTTTACTTCTCTCCGCTTGCTTGAGGGGGACGGGAACGGGGGGGGGGGGTGGCCACTCTGGGGATTTGTATCCATGGGAGACCTGCTATTCCCCTCCCCCCGTGGCCTGCTGGGCACGAAGGTAAGGTCGGGCGTGGGAGAGTGCCAATGATAATGACCAATTCCCCTTTTTGGGCGATGGGGGTGGGGAGAAAGGTAATTGCGGAGCCTCGACTGAAGTTAGGACGCTGACTCGGTACAAGAGGCGACGGTAATTATCTTTAGGAATCAAGCGTTGTTGTGCGATCGAGACTGGCTCGTGCAGAACCCGCATCGTCTTCTTTTCTTTAAAAAAATCGCTTCTTTTTTTAACATTCCTGTTCCTAAATGCAGGCATTAGGCTGCTGGAGAAGGGAGCGGAGGTGACGTGCAAGGGGGAGGCGGGGTGCCGTGGGGGAGATGTTGCTGAAATAATACGATCTATCAGGAAACCGTAGGGGGAAGGTCAGTGGAAGCCGTTGCCTGCCCAAGCCAGCGGCCGCGCCGAAGTTGCCTTCCTTTTCAGTGAAGCAACAGATGTTTCCCCTGCTAACGTCGGGGGACTGGCTGGCTCTGCTGGCCCCTCCGGCGTTTCGCAATGCAACCGACAAAAGCCACCTTCCCGGAGGGGCTGTTGGAAGAGAAAAGCGGCCGCCGTTCACGCGCCCTGCCGCCGCCGCCGCCGCCGCCGCCGCCGCTGCTTTCGGAGTGGTTTGGGGCTGGGCTCCTGCCTGGAAGCGAGTAAAGGGCGCAACTAACGCGTGTCCTTGCCACAAAGTGTCACTCGAAATGGCAACCCTTTTTCCTCCACTACTGTGTGGAATTGAAAGCCGAGCCGAGGAGATGGGTGTAAGGAACAGGCAGAACAGAAAGATAAAGCAAAAGTAGAGTAGTAGCAAGTCACTCCCCCCCTCCCCCAAACCCCAGGGAATACAGCTCTTAGGAATTTGGTCTCCAGTTCTTCAGAAAACCGGCCCGGGCACATCCCTGTGAGCAAGGATGCCCAGGCTGATGGATGGCACGACCCCAGTTTGGTGAAGCCAGGTCGGAAGAGCACCCATGCTTGCTTGCCTGCCCTCCGCTGCCTGCCCCAGAGAGAGTCCTTCACCAGCGGGATCAGTTTTGAATGGTGCGGTTTAGGGCTGGGCTTGTGCAAAACTCATGTCCAAAAATGGTAACATTCGTCCCATTTTTAAACTTGAGGAGGCGGAGGAGGGAGGTTAGGAGGCGTGCTGCCTTCTTCTTTTCCATCCCCCCTCCCCAATAACCAAAGACATCCTGTATTAGCTCACTCTGGAATCCTAAACTCTTAAACACTTCCCTTTAGTCATTTGTCAGTGAAGTGCAATTAGAAAGAGAAAAAAAAGGGGGGGGGGAGATTTGGCAAAGTTGCCTCCTAGCAATGTGGCACATCAAGGTCAGCAGAGGGAAGGGCCCTTCTCTGTCAGACTTGAGTTTTGTATCCCTTTTGCCATGTAAGAGAACGTGTGTGTGTGGGGGGTTGGCTTGTGGATGAAAGGAATACCTTACACCACTGTTTTGAAAGAAAGCTTTCATTATAAGGAGCTCTGAATGGAGGTGAACATGTCCTGCTTGGAAAAACCTAGTAATTAAAGAATAGTCTGTTATCCCCCTTGTCTAATGATAAAAGGGAGGGATAGATACTTTAAATGGCGTGTTTTCAGGGGAAGCAAAGATAAGTAAAAACTCCTTGGTAGGATGTGGCTCCTGGCTTAACAAAGCTCCATAGAGGCAGTGAAAGCCAGAGGAATAAACCCCTAAGAGCAAGCGTATTTATGGTGAAAAAGGTTTTTAATGCAGGAGTTTAAAAGGACAATGAAGAGAAGGTTGGAAATTTAATTCCTTATCCATGTGGCAAGAATGTTAAATTGCAGGTCCAAGCAGTTATCTAGCAATCATAAAGACTTACTACTGTCAGATCTGTTTTTAGTGTACCAACTAGTAAACTCTAAAGTGAGAAATTCTATGGACCGTGCTCCCATAAGAAGAGAAAAAGAATTTGTCCCTCACGGTCACATGTATAATTTTATTTTCTTTAATAAGTAACAACACTCTATCTTTCAAATGGAATTTACAAAAAAAAAACAGTATTTAACAGTAAGCATACCAAGAGAATGTTTTAAAAAATCTTTTAAAATTAACTCATGATTAAAATAGAGGAGTTTCTAAGGTGACAGGGATTCATTCATCACTCTTAATGGGGAGATGAGCCTATATATTGAAAAATACTGCACAAATAAGACACAAGAGGTCTGCCGTCCTAAATACATCTAAAAAGAAATGCTCAAATAGAATTATCTTGTATGGCAAAGATTTTGGAATTATTTTGGAAAACCCATGATAGAAAGTTGCTTAAAATTTTGTGTCTGCCTTTTCCTAACATTTGAGGTAGGTATTTCCTTAAATTGTTCAAACAGCTTAGGTGCACTTCTAATGTCTAGAGCTATACTGATGTTCTTTGTAAATCTCCCCCTACCCCAAAACTTCAGCCATGCACTAGATACCTCCTGACCACATTTGTGGGGAGGGGAGAGGAACAGCTCCTCTATGGTCTCTCACTGATGCTTGCATGGTGACTTTGAGGTAGCAGCTGGTTAACGTAGAGTAGAGATGTTGGAGAGAGATGTAAGAAGAGAGCGAACAGCCCAAGCTAGATCGGCAGTTGAGAAAAAAGTGAGGGGAATGGTGGGTTTGGGAGGGGTCAAAGAAGATAAAGGTTTGGAATCAGATCTGATTTTTGTATATTTGAGAGACCCTACACTCATTTTGAAGCTCTGGGTGTAGCAGTAAGTGACGGTATTCTGTCCTAAATGGTCTTTCCTTTTCCTTAGTAGAATATAGGTTTCTTTCATCTCCTTTCAGCTACGATCCTTTGGCTCTGCTTGTACAACCCAGTCAGCCATTAACCCAGTCAGATCTCCATATTGGTCATTCTAAGACCCTGTTTCTCAACCTTGGCAACTTTAAGATGGTTGGACTTCAACTTCCAGAATTCCCCAGCCAGCTGTTCTAAGAGCACATACTTATGCTAACGGGATCAGAGGTCACCATTTGGGGAATGCAGAGCCTTTGCCCAGTTTCTCCAGGACATACATGTATCCTTGCTCCAGGTCAGCATCCTGGCAAGTCTTCCTGACATGACTGGCCTTCCCAGTTGATCAGGCAGGTAGCAATATTATGGAAGAAATGGGAGGGAAAAAAGCAGAGGGAAAAAATGGGCTGTGTTCCAAGCCTAATTCACACAAAACCTCATCTCCTCAGTCTGGATGCCCGTTCCTGCTGTCATGCTCACTTCCACCTCTGTTTGGTCAATCTCTACCCAACATCACTCCCTCCCCCAGTACAGCCACTAAAGACAGGCTACAAGAGGGAGTGCTGAAAAGCCTCTCAGCTACTATCTGCCTCAGTCCTCACCTCCCTCCCCCCCCCCCAATTAGCTCCTGAGAAGGAAAACTGGCTCATGAAGGAGTCAGTCTCCGAAAGGTATTTTGGAGCCAAGCACCAATGGGGAGAAGACATAGTTGCTTTGAAGCTTGCAGACAGGTGGATTCCTGCACACTCAGGAACCTGTTAAAAGCTTAGATAAGAAAGCCTTTGATGACCATAGAAAGGAAGACAGCTCTTTCCAACCCTCAATCCCCACTGGGGGCATAAGACCACCCCCAGGTTAGGGAAGGAAAGGGAACAAGAGAAACACACACTAGCAGTCTGAATGTCAGGCACATCTTTGTCATCCAGTGAAACTTGGTAGGCCTTGGAAAAACGGGGTAGCAAATATCAGACCAGGAACACACGTGCTTTCACACCCCGTAGGGTTGTTTGTAGCTTGGTTTATTAACCATTGAGAGCTTGTGGTGTGTGGGCAAACAGAAGCACAACAGGCTGCTCAGAGGGATTTTTCTCACTGGGAATTGTTGCTACTTGCAGGAAGAGCGTCTGTAGGCAGCTTGACAAGAGCGTGTGTGTGCTCGCATGCGCATGTGTGCCTGCACGCAAGATGTGAATTAGTTGATGCTTCCAGCCAATTAGTGTTCGGGAGGCACGTTCAGGCCCTGCAAGAATTTGAGCAGGGAGTTCTGTAATGGTACATCTGGATTTTCCAGCCCCTCTATAGCCCCGCCTCTTTTTCTTCAAAGATTGAGTAAGCCCATGTAGGTGCAGCGCATAAGGGGAGGACATAAAAAGCACAGCTCTGCATAACTTCGTAGCTGAGTGACGTTAGCATGACACACTAACCACTCTCATGACCAACCGTATAATGTGAACAGAGTCTTTGCATATAGAATGCCTTCAGTTAGAAATTAGGTCTATTCTGTTTATTCTATTCTGCTTTTTTTCTGAAAGCTCAAGATGATGTTAATGAAGTCCCAATTTTATCCCAACAACATTCTTGTGAGGTAGGTTGACAGGGAGGCAGTGATTGGCCCAAAGCCACCTTGTGAATTCTTCTTGAGTGGAGATTTGAAACTGTACTGTTCTGTATTGCTGACCTCATAAAATTGAGACAGACTAGAATAAGACCATCTGTAGTATTACATTTTCAAGTGCAATTCCCATCTCAATCTTTATTTTTAAAATGACTTTTTATTTTACTTTTCAGTAGGAAGGCAGCTAACAAAAGAGAAGAAAACCAACATTTTGCACTACCATAGAATGCTAAATAGTACAATAAAAGCAGCAAAACAAAAGTATGAATTAAAGTAAATTATTGGTTAAAGCTCAGGAAGTAGGTTTTACCTGGTGCCGAATAGCTAAAAACATAAGCATCAGCAGAATATGGAAAGGCTCCACCCCCAGGTAAAAGCCTAACTGTGGTCACACCTGTCTCCTTTCTCAAGGCAACAATATTTACGGGGAGACCTCCCTTGCAGACTGAGCAGGCTGAATAAAGATAAATATCCCTTCAGAAATGTTTATTGGCGTTATGTAGTTGTAAGTTATAACTGAAAATGTCACTCATTCACAGCTGACAGCTGACAAAGCATACTTGATAACAAGCAAACTTTTTGCCTCTCACTGTACTGAGTGGAATCAATTAAGTCCTCCTGTTGATGATACTGCACGCGTTGGCAGAATTAGGAATGGGCTTCCTCTTTCCCCCTACCACAGGTCTACCCTGCTCTGCTTTGCTCCACATGTTGGCGATTGGGAGAGCCGGATGAGAGCATGAAAATGGTAGAAACCTAACTTCGCGTTCCTGCTTGGACCAGCTTTGGGGCTGGTCATTATCTTTCAGCCTAAGCAACCTACATCACAAGGTTGTCATGAGGATAATTGTAGGAAGGGGAAACATGCATGCCAGCTTGTGTTCCTGGAAGAAACAGAAGATATGCATGTAATAAGTATGTCAGTCAGTTTGGGTATGCTACAGAGGGGCGGGGAGGCAAGAAACCTGCCCCATGAATAGAATCTGCCTGGTCAGCATTAGATTCAATCCACTATTTGTTCAGCACTTTTAGCCATAAATAAGAAGCAGAGATTTGATTTATCAGTATATCCTGAGAAGTCCCATAGCTTTGCATTTCACTAGAGAGGAACTTAATTTTGGAGTCCTTAGTTTTTAAGCATGGAAACAACTATTATTGAATTAATTGTTTGCTTCCTGTTCCCAGAATATGCAGACAGAAGCAAACCAAATTTTATTAACTGTCTTTTGAAGGGCCTTTGCAGGGCAAGTAATGAAAATAATGAACTTTAGAGATGGGATTACCCTGCTCGCTCTCTTACCCCCATAGTCATATGGAAAGGGCTACAGAGCTCTATGTAGGATCCTGGAAACGAGAGATCTATAACATTTCAAAGAGTTGTTCAGTGTGAGTTCCTGGAAGAATATGATTTTTTCACATGAGCGGTATTTGCATAAGAAACTGAGTATACAGCATATTAAATCTTTTAAAAGCTGCTTCTAGCATCAGTGTAAAGGAAAGAAGGGAGAATGATAAACAGGCCCAGTTCTGACTTTTGTACAGCCTTCTGTTTCTTATAGGAGGCTTGCATTATGGGATTAATGTGCTTTTCTCTTTAAATTCCAAAATATTGTGCATGTTTCTGAGCTGATCTGCTTGATCTTATTAGAGTAAACAGCAAAGTTCACTTCCCAGTGTGCTGGAGTATTACAACTACCAGATTTCCCACAGGCAGACTGTGTTGGATGGGAATTCTGAGAGCTGTAGTTCAACATATTAGAAGCAGCCACTATGCTAAAATATCCCTTGCAGGGTTTTAATAGGGTAATTGCCGTCTCTTGTGCTATGAAGTTCGGAAGAAGATAAACTCATTTATGGTTTGGCTAAACATGGGTAATGTAATCCATACAACAAAAATAATTAGCCCTTTTCATTGAGATAATATATTGAACCTCCCAAGTTGTCCTCTTCCCCAGCTTGCATATTCTTGACTGTGTGGGTCCCTTGAGGAATCATTTGTTTGAAGTGGTTACAATAAATTAGTCTGAACGGAAAGAAATCCATTTGTTCAAAACAGTTAATGCTAATTCTGTGTTCCTGCAAGGCCTTGCACACAAATATATTACCCACCAGTTACATTAACCTATGAGTTGAAAGAAAAACATTTTACTCTCACAGGCCAGCTTAAAATAAGAGTAAGTTATTAATGTCTTTTTTAAGGAAGGTCTAGAAGGAATGCATACATGATACATATATTGTAAAGAGGAGGCAAAGAATATGGGATGTTTATAGTTCATAGTGCCCTACTTGTTGTCTTAAAGTTCACAGCCCTTAACCACTCTGGTCTGTGTGTATGAATTCCCACAAGGATCCCAGTAAAAGGGACCAGCTATTGTTGAGCAAAAGTAGCTTCTACCTTGTTACATTTCTCAGATGGGGGAGGCTCTCCTGAGTTTGCAAACATAGCAAGTACCTCTTGCAATCCTGATTTCTACATCTTGGACATGTGCTTTGTGGGGGGGCTTTCTAGAGTTTTTTGTTTCTTAAGGTGCAGTGAAGTCAGACAAGAAAGTTATAGTACTAATTTACAAGAGGTAGTAGATGCAATTGAAGCCAGTTTTAAAATACATCATTTACTTGGTCTGTGTGCGTGTATGTATGTATGTATGTATGTATATGTATTTGCATGACACCTACACAGAAAATCAAACTGAGATTGGCAGTGAAACATGGCTTGCCATATACTGTACATTGTTCTGGATTATAGCCATTATGATTAAGTAAATGTAAGTCACCAGATTCTAGAAGAATATTCATACAAATACTTTAGGTTTCAGCGGGCTGCTGTATTCCACTTGTTCCTGTAGGCTGAAAGTACAGATAGGAGAAGGGCTCCACCTGTGTGAGCTGAGCTTCTCCTAATAGGGCTGGCATCTCATTCCTGCTTAAAGTAGGGATGATGTACACTCTGTACACTCCTACCCCGTTTCCACTTGGCGTCACCTACTAACTTGCCTTTTACACACACTGCCTAGTGGAACTCACCTTAAAGTGTCTATGTTAATAATGTCTGAACGAAGAATCTGGATAGATTTGTGAGTATGATACACTGATTTTGCGGGAACCCTAAAGAAACCCAGTTTCTTTTTGTTCTGCTAAAGAAATGCATATGTCTTCATGCCTTTTGCGTAAGCTTGTAGTAATATTCAGCTTCCCTTTGCTGGGTTTGGAGTGCCTAAGTTGTACAGGAGTAGGAAGATAACCTTGAAGAAGGAATCCAAGAACTGTTAAGTAAATGTCAACTTAGTTCTGGGAAAGAAGGGATAAGAAAGAAACTCAAGATAACCGTGCCTTGATTCTGTTTGGTATAAAAGTGGGTGGAGGGAAACTCTGTCAGGCTTTCAAGATTCTATTTCTACAAGCTACAACAATAAAGTAGAGTTCCAGTAGTCCTTGTAGAATCTGTTTCCTGACCTGGCCTACCTTGAACGGTTGATTTAAGTAGTTGGAGATAATTTACTTGGACACTGACATAGATCAGTTAAAGCAGATATGGTGTTATTGTTCACAATAGTAAACCATTCATTTGACCTAGTATGATCCAGTTTGTAGCAAATCCAAGTAGCATTCTCTGTCATTTATTCTATAAATTTCTTCCTTTCTACGTCATCAAAGGCTTTCTTATCTAAGCTTATCTATAAATTTCTTTTTATTTAATTATTCATGTATTGAGAAGTGCCTTTATTTTAGGATGCACATGATGTCTACTGGGATTTTTGGGTTCTTATATCATTATATACCATGGCTTTTTCTAACTATGGATTATTTTATTAATCAATTCATTAATTGTTTATAGTGCCACAATTATCAGTCTCTTAGCAATATACAAGGAGACTGATATACAATATTTGTATATTACGTTTTTAATATCCACCATAAAACATAATATGCAAACAATCATTACTCATTAAAACAATAAACCAAAAATTTAAATGGCAGCAATTTACACATCAATTACATTAATTTTAATTACATTTAAAATGGTGCCAACTCGTTTGAGTTGTTAAAGCTCTCTGGAAAAACTCCATTTTAACTAGTTTCTGGAAGGTCAACAAGGTTGGGAGAGGGCTAATTTCCAGGGAGAGGCTATTCCATAACACTGGGGTAGGATGGAGAAACATCTCTTCTTGCCCTCGGCCCCTGATCTCATATATTGACCTTGTTCGTGAATAATGGTATAGTGGTGGGTCCCAAGCCCTTTTGGACTGCTGGGTACCTTTGACATTTTGAAAACATGTTGTGGGTGCATGCACAAAATGGTAACCATATCGAACATGCCCAGTCACACATTTATCAGAAAATAAAAAATGATAAAAATACTGTCCACACTGCCTGCACCACTCTGTAAGCCAATTCAGATGGCTTTCTACCACCAGCTTATCTTTACTCTTTTTTTTAACATTTCTAAACAAAGCACTTGGGCAGCTGCCACCCACGATTTTTCTTTTAATTGTTAAGAATTAGTTAATTAAAAATCCTGTAGAGGCCTGTAGGCATTCCTGCAACTAAAGAATGGAAATTGCAGCATGGCCTGTTTAATTGTATTTATGCTTAAAATTGTATTTTAAAGGTTGGGTGGGGCAGACAGATGCTGAGAGAGGCACTATACTGGGGGTCCAAAGCTAAACCATAATTCATGTTTGCAAGCCACAGAGGTTGCATTCACATATCACACTAAGCCTGAGGTAGGCAATCCATGAGGTGCATGCTACCCCCAACCCAGGTTTCCATTTGCAGCCTCCAGAGAACCCCTAAAGCGAATTGGATCAAACTTTTGGGTTCTTCTTAAACATTTTTTTGCAATTTTGGGGGGATAGGATATTAGATGGGAAACTTCTGCCTTATGAAATGAACATATTAAGTCATTAATATTCTCTTTAAAACCCCAGTAACTTTAGCTACCTGTTTGGGGATGTTACCGGTAACATTTCTCACGGCCCCTGAAGGCCAGCTCCGAGCCCAAACCAAGCAGAAACATAGTTGGTATATAAAAGCTAACCACATGGAGCTGGAATGCATAACTCGAGCTAGTCTTCAGTCATTATAACTATGATACAATGCCTCAGGTATTATACTGCGGAGAAACTCTGAGTATTACAACTGCCAAGCAAGTAATGGCCATTTAATTTCTGTTTGCAATTGGGACATTGTTTTGCTCAATCTGTGTAAGCTTATGCTTCTGAGAACTGAGGGGGGGTGGGGGGTCCTTCAGGCAGCATCCGAATGCCTTTTATCCCTTGGAACAGCTGACACACCCTCCCAGTGTGTAATAAATAGGCCTGTTGCTGGTACACTTTTAAAATAACCTCTCACTGTTGGTTCTCTCAAGATGTTTTCATGAGTTCCCTTTCAACGCATCCGCATCCGTTGGTGTTCAGCACAAGTTACTCTCTTATTTCCTCCCCTCCCCTTCCTGTGAGGGAAGTGGATGAATGGGTAAACAAATCACTACACGAACCATAAATCTTCACTAAGGTACCATATGGTTCTTATTTAAAATGTAAATGCCTGAGTAGCCTCCCAGCTGCTACCTTGGAAACAAGTCCTAAAAAGCCAGAGCAGTTTAGAATCTGTTACCTGGGGTGTTGTTTATAGCTGCTCTTTGGCCCCTCCAGGACCAAGGCCAATAGATTAACTGAAAGGTTCCTCCAGTCATGGCAAGATACCTCCTTTGGCGTTCAGCCAGCTCAGGAGATGCCGATAGTTTTAGAACTGTCTGTTCAAAACCGATAAACTGACTTTTTTCTCTGGGGTGTGTGAGGGGGTCGGGGGACTCAAAAAGGCAAGTGGTTTAAGTCAAATGTTTTCATTTTGTAATTTTACATTTCCGGAACAAGCTGCTTGTTAGGTGATTGCTTGTTCTACTTTTTAACCAATCTTTCACTTGCTGACTCACTAGCAACAGCTTTTTCATAACCAGGAAGCATATTTCCAAACCTTTCCCTCTATTCCCTATATGTATGTATGTATGTATGTATGTATGTATGTATGTATGTATGTATGTATATTTGCATTTCAGAATGGTATTGTAATAGTATCTTTTGGGAGGTAGGGTCAATTTCTGTTTGATCAACAGTCTGCACATCCTGGTTGCTAAGCAAATCATGAAATTGATTAATCAGGAAAATTAGTTTCAGTGACAGGGAGGGGGGAGTGTTAGTTGCTTTTCATTTCTTAAGCAGCTTCCCTCACTTGTCACATGCCACCTAGCAAGCTGCTCTTGAAATGCCCTGCTTGTGATTTTCTCAGAGGCACCTGAGACAGGTGTGGGATACGCAGTAGTAGACAGGTTGGAGCCTGGAGCTTAGAGACAAGTTAGCACCTGGCTTAAGCAGCAACTAAACCCAGTTATCACTTCTTTATCATGTCATCAATTCTTCAGATTGCACCAGACATTTCTTTACAGAGCTTTCCCATTCCAGGTAGTAATAATTTCCCAATGTTCCTCCCCAAATAATTTATCCTTCAGAAATACACATCTCACAATCTGCAAGCTTCCTTCCCACTTTAGCTGCAGATATTGGCCAAAAAACCCAACCCCCCCCCCATCAGGCCCATTTTCCACTTGCTGATTGAAGGATTGTTTTCCTTCAGTGCTGGCATCTCAGCATAAGACACAATGTGGTGCAAAAAAACTGTGCAAACGAACAGGAGGCATTAGCTACCTTTTAAAAGGGTCAGCACCAAGGCCTTTTGATGTACTAGCCTGCCTCCACTCTGCTCTTCATAATAATGAGACAACCAGGCTGGTGTGCAAATAGCATTCAGATTTAGTTGATAATGGCACTTGGAGAGTGAAAACTATAATCCCTTTTGATGTAGGTACTTCACACCCCTGACCCTTTTAAGGAGCAACAAATATCTTGCACCAGCTTTCTTTCCTCAATCCTGTGCCCACCAAAAGATTTAGACTGGAACTCCTAGAATTCCCAACCTCGGTGGCAAACAGCCTTATTGATTGGGAATTCTGAGACTCTTGTCCAGGTTATTTGGAAAATGTCAGGTTGAGGAAGACATCCATTAGGTTACGGATTCGTTTTTATTTAATCCCTTGAACTTTCTCAGTATGGTGGTGCTATGAGCTGTGTGATCTGCATATAAAGCTGCAGGGGGGTAGATTGATCAGTGATGATATAGGAAATTGGACATGTTGGCTGAGATGTACTGTAATTTGTTCATGTCTGCATGATCAGAAGGATGATTAGAATTCAGAAATGAGGCTCTCTTCCCTTCCTCAAAAAGTTTGGCTGGAGCTATTGAAAAGGAACTGCACTAATTGTTGCCTTGGGAATACAGATTTATATTAAATGTAAAGAAAGATTCAACATTCACTGCCATTTCACCTTTATTTGCAGTTCAGCACAGTATTTTATCATATAATTATTTGGTAGGGCATGGCAAACATTTTTGATAAGGTAAAACACAAGTCTAATTCTAATCTTAATCCTCATCCTTGTCTTTTTTTAAAAAACCCAATCTAATCATTTTTGGGATATACACCAGCCTTTCTGCCAATTAAATCATCTTAACATATTGTCCTAGCTTGTTCTATTTCGTTTACAGCAACCATATCACCTGGGAAATTTGAGTACTGGGTACAGTCGCTTCTGAGGTTGTAAAACCGATAACAATGTAAAATGTCAGATAATAGAACAAAGTAATCTTGTACTTCTCTCCACCTGAGAGTTTTTCAGTACACAAGATGAATTGGCTTGTGGCATCTTCTTCCCAGTTGCTGATTTGCACAAGCATTATTGTGGTGCAATACTTCTCGGTTGCCTCCTTGCTGGAAACATTTGTTAGGCATATGCACTTAGACATATGCACTTGATGCGTTGGTCCTATGAGTCTTCCTAAGGAAAAGTCGCAGCATTCAGATAACATGCATAAACTGGGTAGGGAATTAATCTATTTCCTGGATCTGCAGAATAAATTATACCAGGGTTTTGTCAACCAGGGTTCCTTGCAACCCTAGGGTTCCGCAAGAGGTCACTAGGGGTTCCCTGGGAGATCACAATTTATTTAAAAAAATTATTTCAAATTTGGGCAACTTCACATTAAAGAGGTAAGTTTCATTCTTTATTTTTAGTTTAAGAACACTGTTAATGCATATATACAGGCCTACCCATGAAACAAATATAATTATTCTGTAACTTCTGGCCTATATTTGAGCTTGAATGTGCAGGGGTTCCCCGAGGCCTGAAAAGTATTTCAAGGGTTTTTGAGGGTCAAAAGGTTGAGAAAGGGTGGATTAAACTGTAAATTTACCCAACAAGCTAGGTCCACAAAACCTTACCGCTAAATAAATAAATAAATTTGCAACTTGTGCAAATGCTGCTGCTAAGTGTTTAGCTGATCAGGATAAGTGTGTTGTGTGAATAGAGCCACTTATCAACAGAGCAGGGAGACATAGGAATCCCTCTGGTTTCACACATAGATAGGCTTTTTATTAGGTAAAGAGTTTCTGTGAGATGACCTGTTAGAAACTTTTAACTCACTAATTTCTTAATTAGGGTTAGGGTTAGGGTTCCCCTCCAAGCTAGGGAGACTGTTTTGTAATAAAATGCTGTGTAACTAGTAATGAACCACTAAAACTGCTTTAGAGATTTGTTATGTGGAAAACCTGGTTTGATCAGACAACAATCTGAAAAACTGAGTCAAGCCACAGAATTTTGAATTGAAAAGAACCAGAATTCAAACTTTGGTTAGAAAGGATGAGGGTTATATATGAGCTGAGGAGTATTCAGCCATATTGGCTGAGCCTTCTGGGAACTACAGTCCCAACACATCTGGAGGGCACTAGGGTGGAAAAGTCTGGGCTAAAACAGCAAGTAGTGGGAAGTGGGAAGGCAAAAAGGAAGTTTGGATGTTGAAGCAACCAAAGCTTGCCAAGTGAGTGATGTTGCAACTGCAAGTATGAAGACTGTTAGCAAGGAGTAGTATTCTTTCTGGTTCCTTTTCTGTATATTTTAATTGAGCAAAGGAAAGCACCTTGGGACTGGACTGGCCTATTAGCCAATAATCTCATATTTTCTGTATACATTTATTACAGTATTGTGGCACTGTTGCTGCTAACTATGATGGTTCTGTCTTGCCTCCTTTAGCTCTGTTCTGCAAACAACTTCAGTGGGATGTTGCTTTGAAAAAAGGAATTATACAATTATACTTCTTTTTTTTGTTCCTTCTAAACTACCCCTGCTCCACTTCCTTTCTGAACACACTGGAGTAGATGTGGAGTGCCTAATGGCAGGTGTCACTCTTCATTTTAGCTAAGACTTATCATGTCCATGCAAATATGTCAAAGTTTTCCTAACTTGCCTATTATAGTCATGTGGGGAATGTTGTTGGCTTGGAAGAAAGCAGAGAGGGAAATGCCTATTTGCTTACACTTCAAAAACTGCTGCCTGTCAGAAAAGGCTCTTGTTTGGGCTGGGATGTTTAAAAAAAAGAATAAATAAATACACATCACAGGAAAGTAAATGGAAAATATTCAATTCAGTTTTAAGGCCTTGCAGCAATTTATGTTTTGGGGACTAATTAGCTGTTTAGCTGATTGGTTTTTAAGAGCATACAAGAGTTCATGCTTTGCTGTAAGAAGTTCTCTGACATAACACCAAGATACTGCAGTGATGGGATGTTTTGCATTATATTTGAGCCTTGACATAGATGGCACCCATCCCATCTTTGTATGGCATTAACAACTGGCAGCACCTAGTCAGGCTTGGATGATTTCAAAGAAAGCTAAATAAAGCTTGACCTTGTTAGCGTTTCGATGGGAGACCCCAGGAATGCCCAGCTCTATAAGGGAGTCAGGGAAGTTTTAAAAAATGCTGGGAGAAGGCAATAATGAATCAGTTCCGTATTTCTACCAAGAAAATTACATGGATATATATTCACCAGGGACCAAACTCGAGTTTACCTTTGATGCAACACTTCGCAATGACAGTTCTAAATTCTAATGCTTCTGTCACAGGAAGAATGTGCCCTTACTGTTTTTAGTGATTATATGGTAGCTGCTTCAGCTAAGTCTTGTGCATAGTTTAGAGAAGATTCTTGCAGAATGGGTGAAGGAAGATAATTTCAAATCAGTTAAAGTTGATTTACTGGTATGATGTAGTTTAACGTGGAAGTGAGGACTTACAAGCCCCAAACAGTGCATCTTTTTTCTTTCTCTTCTTTATTCTCTTCTTTTTCTCCTCTCCCCTTCTTTTTCTTTCATGTTCTGGTATGGTCTCCACAGTTCAGCCTTCTTTGAATCAAGGCCTTTAAGAGATGCTAGGAAGTCTTGAGGGAATGATATTAAAGGCAAAACTGAAGTACTTTGGCCACATAATGAGAAGACAGGAGACCCTGGAGAAGAAGCTGATGCTAGGGAAAGTGGAAGGTAAAAGGAAGAGGGGCCGACCAAGGGCAAGATGGATGGATGATATTCTGGAGGTGACGGACTCGACCGTGGGGGAGCTGGGGATGGCGACGGCCGACAGGAAGCTCTGGCGTGGGCTGGTCCATGAAGTCACGGAGAGTCGGAAGCAACTGAACGAATAAACAACAACAGGAAGTCCTGAATAGCCATTGATTATGCTGGTTGGGAATACTTGGAGTTGCATCCTGACACATCTGGAGGGCACCTGATGCCTCTACTCAATCTCCCTGTGTCACCAACAATACCCAGCAATTTCCCTCCTGCTTGTCATTCCCAGCCTTTCCCCATTAGCATTATTGGAAAAACTGTCCTGGCTGCTGTGTGTAATGGAAGAGGGAACTGTTTCCCAGGGAGTAAATCTGTTAGGAGACTGCACGTTGCAAGGGGTATAGCACTATACTGTACATGCAGAAATGTCAGAAAAGTACTTAATTGGCTCCAAAACTGGTTAACGGAACAGGAAACTGGCTGTTTCTTCCCTTGTGCCTACTTGGATGCAGCCTATCATGAGGATGTGGCTGGGCTGCCTGTTTCCTGTTCTTTGACTGTTGAAGGGTGGCACAGAGCCAGTCCTACTCAGCATGGTATGAAGCCAGGTGATGACATCACACTGCTGGCAAAGTTGAGGGCGGCTCCTTCTTTTCCTTTTCTTGCTGTTTTCTGGAAACAGGATTTCAGCACTTGCACTTCAGCCCAGCAGTATAGGAAATCCTCAGTATTGTCGAAGTAAAGCTGTCTTCAAATGTTACAAAATCAGAAGTAATCCCCAATATACCCTGTTCGTTGAAGATGTTACTCAAATGATGTTAGTCTCCTACAGATATCCAAGGAAATCCTTTGCACACATGATTGTCTGCATATTGGCTTTTATAGGAGCCAGGATCCTGAAGGGCTGGAGAGCTTTTCTCTTGCAGACCTCCTCTTTGAATGCCTGCGTATCTGCACAGGTGGCATCATTCGAGTCATCTTGGCATGTGATGAACCTTCCTGATATTTGTACTACTTTAACAAAGTTTATAGAAATAATATTGATCATTTTGCAATGTAGATAATTATAGCTTTTTATTGTATATAATAATGTTTGAAACATTTCAGTGTAAAGCTAACTACTATGATGTCTATATAGGGTGCCATAACATTTGAACAGTTTAGACATTATTGGCTACTACATTGACTGTACTCCAATCAGCTGCTCATTACCAGGGTAGTATAAGAGTGTTAAAATTAATACTGCCACTTATGAAGAGAGGTGGGAGCAAACTTCTGCCATAGCCCTATATGGGAAGCCTGAAACGTGGCAGGAAATAGTGTATAGCAGACAGGATATTGGGGATCTGTGTTTGGAAGTGTTTGCCGTCCTATCTCAAATACTGTACCTTCATAGTACTGCATGAATAGCTTCTGTTCATCCTTCTCCCTCGAAAACCCACAGATATTTTATTGAAAATTGGATTTTGGGGGGACTTCTTGCATATTATGAGCAAAGTTTGTCCTAAGAATCTTACGATGTTTATCTAACCCCTCTAATATTGATTGCTATCCAGGAAAGACTAGTATCTGCCTGTGTACAATATAGTTTCCAAATTGGAGCCAGACTGGCAATTTGGGGTTCTAAGCTAGACAGCAACAAGGTCCACAAATGTTGAGAGGCTGCTTCCACACTGAATATTTATTCTCAAATTGCCTCTCACGAATTTGAGAGTGCTGTTGTGGTTTTCCAATCTTTCAAAAGATTAATTTAAAATATACTAGAATGGTAATCAAGGTAGTCATAGCAGCGTGATCAAAACCGTGCCCTTTTGCACACATGCTTTTTTTTTACCCTCCCCAGCAAACACCACTGAAAAGGCAGAAGAGGAGGATTAAGCCAGGAATCCGTACTTATACAGACCAAACTACCATTCTCGTATTTCTGAAAGTATCTCTTGAAAGAAAGTGGAAAACCAAAATTGCATACAAATGCAGACACTGCTGTGTCTTTTTGAAAAGTTCCAGCGCTGATGTTTGCATGGTTGTTTAAGGTTATCAGTCTTAGATGTCAGGCTCTACATTTCAACGACACAACTTAGTGTTAGCACTTTCAATGTGTACTTTTTGCCCACTTTAAAAAAAACTATTATTAAAATTCGTGCATACATATGCAAAAAGTGCTTATCCCTTTCAAAATATGGGAAATTAACTTAGAGCTTGACGAATAAGTTGGAAGCAGACTTCCCTGTTTCTCATAGAGTTACAGGAGAGAAAACCTACTCAACACATGATGAGTAATCATATCTGTATTTCATTAAGTTAATTTTAATTAAATATGAAAATTAAATCAAAATTTAGTTTTGCTTTGTGCGCACCCATTTCTTTTCTCTGCCCTACTTACCTTTTAAGTGCAGCTCCCAATATACCATTCAAAGGCATAGCACAGCCCTTGGCACAGAGTGGTTCTATACCCTGCCTTAGCTTGACACACACTCATGATCCATGGCCAGTAGTAACACCATGCCCGCCATACAGATTGGCAAGGATAGGAGTGGTTTATTGCTGGGGTTAGCTCACAGTCATTATAATTTAGGTTAATACTCCATTGCCGTTTTTGTATACAGTCAACTGCCATTTTACGAGCTAATTACAAATGTTGTAGATGATGATCAATAGAATCCATGACAAGACATTTGGGCAGCTACATTATTTTGACTGGAAATCATTGCAGTATTACCTGTTTTGTCTGAGAGTAATGTTGACTTTCCTTTGGTGAAGAATTCTGTATATCTAGATCAGGAGTAAATCAATACTCCTACAAAATAGGTGTATCCCCAGATACAGGTGCAATAAATAAGTAACACTGGCATGCTCACTCTGTCATAAATTGATTATGCAGAATTACACTTAGACTCAAATTTGGTCACAATGACTAACCAAGACTAGACATACTCTCAATAAACATACTTTGATTGCCTATTACTATAGTCTAATAGCACCAACTAATCACTCTATTCATTAATAAAAAGATAAGCAATTATGACTATCACTTGTCCTTGCACATTACAGAAATATATTCTTGATAGTCAGATATTTTAGTAAAGATTTCACCTATCTTTGATAATCAAAAGATACTCTGAAGTCATACAGTTAATGCTGAAACCAACTTTAGCTTGTTGAAATTTTAAAAAGAAGATAAGAATGTTTACTTTCCTGGGTGGTGTTGTTATTGGATCATATACAAGTATGTCTTTCATTTATTAGTAATCCAGTATAGTGGATTCTCAGGGGTGTGGTGGCTCAGCAGGTAAGACGCCAGGCTTGTCGATCGGAAGATCACAAGTTCGGAGGTTCGAATCCCTAGCCCTGCGTGCGGAGTGAGCTCCCGCACTAGCTCCAGCTCTTGCCAACCTAGCAATTCGAAAGCATGCAAATGCAAGTAGCTGAATAGGTACCACTTCCTTCGGTGGGTAGGTAACAGCGTTCCGCGCGCGTCATGCCGGCCACATGACCGCGGAAGCATCTTCGGACAACGCTGGCTCTTCGGCTAACAAACGGAGATGAGCACTGGCCCCTAGAGTCAGACACGACTGCACAAATGTGCGGGGGGAGCCTTTACCTTTATAGTGGATTCTCAATCCATATCATGCACCACCCAGTTTTGCTGTAGAGAATTTGGGCATTCTTCTACTCGTGCTCCGTTGCTCTCCTGCACCCATTCCATTTTCTGAGTCCATTCATGTAGCACTGCATTGAGCTGTGTATGTATTTCTAGGCAGAGAGAACACATTTATTCATCTAAATAAGCTGCTCAAAAAAATAAAGGGAACACTGAAATAAGACATCCTAGATCTGAATGAATGAAATATTCGTATTAATTACTTTGTTCATTACATAGTTGAACGTGCTGACAACAAAATCACACAAAAAGCAATGGAAATCAAATGTAAGCAACCCCTGGAGGTCTGGATGTGGAGTTACACTCAAAAATTAAAGTGGAAAAGAACACTACAGGCTGATCCAACGTTGATGTAATGTCCTTAAAACAAGTCAAAATGAGGCTCAGTAGTGTGTGTGGCCTCCACGTGCCTGTATGACCTCCCTACAACGCCTGGGCATGCTCCTGATGAGGTGGCGGATGGTCTCCTGAGAGATCTCCTCCCACACCTGGACTAAAGCATCCCCCAACTCCTGGACAGTCTGTGGTGCAACGTGGCGTTGGTGGATGGAGCGAGACATGATGTCCCAGATGTGCTCAATTGGATTCAGGTCGGGGGAACGGGCGGGCCAGTCCATAGCATCAATGCCTTCATCTTGCAGGAACTGCTGGCACACTCCAGCCACATGAGGTCTAGCATTGTCTTGCATTAGGAGAAACCCAGGGCCAACCGCACCAGCATATGGTCTCACAAGGGGTCTGAGGATCTCATCTCGGTACCTAATGGCAGTCAGGCTACCTCTGGCGAGCACATGGAGGGCTGTGCGGCCCCCTAAAGAAATGCCACCCCACACCATTACTGACCCACTGCCAAACCGGTCATGCTGGAGGATGTTGCAGGCAGCAGAACGTTCTCCACGGCATCTCCAGACCCTGTCACGTCTGTCACTTGTGCTCAGTGTGAACCTGCTTTCATCTGTGAAGAGCAGAGGGCGCCAGTGGCGAAGTTGCCAATCTTGTGTTCTCTGGCAAATGCCAAACATCCTGCACGGTGTTGGGCTGTAAGCACAACCCCCATCTGTGGACGTCGGGCCCTCATACCACCCTCATGGAGTCTGTTTCCGACCGTTTGAGCAGCCACACGCACATTTGTGGCCCACTGGAGGTCATTTTGCAGGGCTCTGGCAGTGCTCCTCCTGTCCCTCCTTGCACAAAGGCGGAGGTAGCGGTCCTGCTGCTGGGTTGTTGCCCTCCTATGGCCTCCTCCACGTCTCCTGATGTACTGACCTGTCTCCTGGTAGCGCCTCCATGCTCTGGACACTACGCTGACAGACACAGCAAACCTTCTTGCCACAGCTCGCATTGATGTGCCATCCTGGATGAGCTGCACTACCTGAGCCACTTGTGTGGGTTGTAGACTTCGTCTCATGCTACCACTAGAGTGGAAGCACCGCCAGCATTCAAAAGTGACCAAACCATCAGCCAGAAAGCATAGGAACTGAGAAGTGGTCTGTGGTCACCACCTGCAGATCCACTCCTTTATTGGGGATGTCTTGCTAACTGCCTATGCTTTCCGCCTATTGTCTATTCCATGTGCACAACAGCATGTGAAATTGATTGTCAGTCAGTGTTGCTACCTAAGTGGACAGTTTGATTTCACAGAAGTGTGATTGACTTGGACTTACATTGTGTTGTTTCAGTGTTCCCTTTATTTTTTTGAGCAGTGTATATAGCAATGAGTCAGTCGGTCAGTCATGGCTAAACCCCAGATGTTTTCTTTTGTCTTTTCCAACATTGGTCAAGATAATGACAAACTTACAGTCTATTCCTCATCTTTCACTCATCATTCCATTTCTTTAGCTAGTTCATAATCCTTGTATGTTCATTCATTCTTTCTGTTTTCAGTATATGGTCCCAGATCCATTGTAATTTTAGGAGGGAGCCATCATGAAGGATATATAATTCAAGTGTTTTCAAACAAACAGTACTATGGCACAAGTGAGGTGGTGGTGGTGTGGAGGCAGGCAGGCAGGCAGGCTAAGAGTGAAAAAAGGGCAGGGTTGAAATTCTGGTGTGTTGTGCTACCAAAATGGTGTCATTTTTCAAACTACATGTGTTGTGAGGTACATTGTTTATGCGTGTGTTGACCTATGGCCTAACTGAAGAAGCAATTAGAAAACCCAGCTGGGACTTATTAAAAGGAATGAAGAAAGCTCTCCTCATGTAGACTCCATTTTGATCTTGGTATCTTTTAGGAATCAAACTTATTCATACGTCCTTGGGAAACAAACAAACATTTCCCTCAGTGTAATTTGGCTAAAGCAGTAAAGCATGCAAATTAGCTCATTTTGCATACTTGTAATTTGCACATTTGGTTGCTACATTTTAAAGGTGTATTTCATGCAGAAACTAGACTTGGTGATATACAGAGCACGAAAGTGATGCCTAGAGATAGGAGGACATGGCTGAGAAGAGAGAGCATTGTAGGCATCAAAGACCATCAAGAACTCAGAAGGGCTGCCCCCTTTGACTGAACCCAAAACTGGTTTTGAAATAAAACATTTCAGATTATCAGGAATTCCAGGTTTTGGTCCAGAAATTAAACTCTGTATCAAGTGTCCTAATTAATGGAAAGTGAACAGATCTATATCCTGTTTGCCAAGGGTTAAAGCCTGTGTGGGAAGGGACAGGTTAATGGTGAAGCAAATCATATTTGGTTGAGAAGATAAGGTTGAATCAGTCAGGTCACTGTAAGTCAGTTCCTGCTTAACTGAGGTCAATCAGATTAAAGTCAAGTCTTGGTAAAAATGCACAGATCAAGCCAAGCTAACTCACTACAGTACTGGCTTTGTATGTCATGTGAGCAGCTAATCAGAACTGTAAGATGTTCCCAGAGTGTCCAATTAGCTGAGCTGGAAAAAGATGTAAGCTTGGTTCACAGATATCATGAAGCCTTTAATGGACAGCTTTGCACATTGTGCTAAGGTCAAAAGCATACTTCATGGATTAGCATTATGCAGAGACTATAGTCTCGGCAAGGAACTTTAGTCAACTGAAGTCTTAAGAGACTGACAGAGTTTGGTTTTCCAGTGGCTTTAGCTGTGCTGGATACCATTCTTAAAGGGTCTAAGTAGCTTCAGGCAGTCTCTGCCTGCATGGCTGAAGGAAAGAAGAAAGCTGTGCATCTCAGCATGCCAATAATTGCACTTGAAATGAACAGTAAATGTAAGTGACCCTTTTTGTATAGTTTTCTACACTACAGTATCACAAATTACTTGGTTTTCCAGAAGGCAATTTGAGGAGAGATGTTGTATGCTTAGCATAACTTATTTAACCTTATCCCATGGTCCCACATAATACTCTTTAAAATGTTGCATGCTTCTTCCATCAATAGTGTGATGTGCTCGGATACTCCATGTTCTTGTTCGGTGTTCTGTCATTTTTCTCCCCAATGCTTTGAGAATCTGACTTTTCAAACTTTTGTGTACATATATTCATGAATGGATGCAGCTCTGGAAGGAAATACTGGATGTTACAATAGATGAACAATTAACTATTACACCAGTTTCTGCTTTTTGCATGGTATCCTAATTGGGTCATTATTGGAAAAATAAGGAAAATACACCTCCTCCCCCATTGGTGACTAATACTTGCTACCTATACTACTTGCAAATTTTCTTTTCAAGATTATGAGAAGGTAATTTAAGGAGTGCATTTAGGAACCATTTCTTATAGGGCATACAGCACTCCTTCATCTAGAACTTTGTGTACTGTACAGAACCCAAGACACGCTGTACATAAATATACTTAAATATATAATGGAAAAATGGTTTTGTAGTTAGAACAAATGGGGATTCTGAAGTCTTTGAACTTTATAATTATTTATTTATGTAACATATTTTTCCTATCACCAACTACAATTTCATCAAGCCAGCTTGCCAACAATAAACATAGTACAGTTCAGTGTGGCATACAGTATAAGCATCAAAATAGCAGCCCTTTCTTTAAAAGAGAGAAATGAAAATGATATACAAATCAAAATTGTAGCCTTTATAGTATATCAAGATTGTGGGGTGTTCTGTAGTTGTATTTTATGTTTACAGTGCATCCTATGCATTTCTAGTTTCAGCTTAACTTTTAAAATCACTGCTTTTAAGATGGCAGTCTTACAGAAGAGAAAATCATCTTCACCCTGAAAGATCTTAACTTCATGGATAATTCGTTTTATATGTAAAGAGTTGAACTCTGTAGAAACAGGTTTGAAGGAATAAAAGCATTTTTGCTTTTAATTCCACCCTAGCTTTTAGGCAAGCTGTTGAAAAACTGCTTACAGTAAGAAAGTTAAGAATAATTTATTTATTTATTATTTATTTATTTTTCAAATTTATTCCCCGCCCATCTCCCATGCAAGGGACTCTGGGCGGGTTACAATGAATAAAATTTAAAAACTATACAAAATATCTCACAAGCATAAATAAATAAAATAAAATCCAAGATGGATTAGGACCCGCAGAATGGATCATGGGGCTACGGGGCCAGCCAACCCCAGGAGGCACTACTACCTCCGTCGTCCCAGGCCAGGTGGCAGAGCCAGGTCTTAAGGGCCTTCCGAAAGGCCAGGAGGGAGGGGGCCAGTCTCACCTCCGGGGGCAAGATAAAATAATATTATAGTAGGATGAGCAACCGAAAAAGCATCAGCTAAAATAGGATATACTGTAGCTGCTGGCAATATATTCAATGAAAAGCTTAAAGAAAATAGTCTGTAGGCCTCTTTAAAAGCCTCATGCAAATGGTTAAGCAGAGTCCTGAGAGGGAGAGATTGGCAAGTATGAACCAGACCCTTCTCTCTCAGCTTTGCTGACCTGATGTGGACCAGCTAGCAGGAGTAAGAAACCAATTATAAGGCCAGGGCAGGTTCACATGGGATTAGTGGAAAAATGGATTAAATTGGTCCATTGCTTAGGAAACTGGAATTGATTGCAACTGTTGCCAAACCATCTTTCTACTACAAGCATTCTAGTGGCTGCATAAAGACCAGACTCACAGAATACAACAGTCTGTTCTCACAGCAGAGCATGTTTGGTGTAGTGGTTAAGGCATTAGTCTAGAAACCAGGAGACTGGGAGTTCTAGTCCTGCCTTAGGCACAAAGCCAGCTGGGTGACCTTGGGCAGTCACTCTCTCTCAGCCCTGGGAAGGAGGCAATGGCAAACCACTTCTGAAATCTTGACAAGAAAACTACAGGGACTTGTCCAGGCAGTCTCCAGGATTCAAAAACTGACTTGAAGGCACCAAACCCCCCCCCCCAAAAAAAACCCTCACAGCAGCCCGCCTGCATGTAACTAAGCAAAATGAGTATTTCTTACCTTAATAACATCGACCCGCCCCACCCGTTCATGCAGAGAGGGCATGCTTCGGACCCCTTCAACAAGAGAATTTCATCTAGCAGGGTCCAGGAGGCGTGCCTTCTCTGCGATAGCGCCCGCATTATGGAACATCTTGCCCCCGGAGGTGAGACTCACTCCTGACCTTCTGGAAGTCTCTTAAGACCTGGCTCTGCCGCCTTGCCTGGGACAACGGAGGTTGTAGTGCCTCCTGGGGGTGGCTGGCCCCATAGTACCTTGATCCGGATAGTGGATTTTAACCATCTTTTGGATTTTTACTTATTCCCTCTATTTATTGTTTTATGATAATTTTATATATAGATTTTAACTTTTGCTATTTTGTAAACCGCCCAGAGTTCCCTACTCGGGGAGATGGGCGGGGATAAATTAAATAAATAAATAAACAATAAATAATAATTGTCCTAATTCAACTTAGCTCATTAGTGGTTGCATTTAATATATCTAAAATAATACTGTTAATACAGATCTTAAAATATGTTTGACTCCTTTTTAAGTTTCTCCTTAACCTATGGGGGGTGTATTTTAGAGAGAGAATAGGCTTAAACTGCATCTAAATATTAAATGCAGGATTAGGTCAATTATGCTTAATTTTTTTTACTCTTAAATAGAAAGGCAGGGATCTTACTGGGACAGTTTGAAGACAACATTAAAAAAAACCTTTCTCTTGCACAGTGGTTCCAGCTAAAATTGCCTAGGGTTGCTATTTAAGTTACAGGGGAAGCTTCCACTGGTGCTAACTCCATGAAAAGATTTGTGTCTTAATTTACTTGTGTGAGCAAACATCATGTCCATAGGAAAGGAATAGTTATTTCATGTTCCTTCTAGGAACAATCTGCAATGTCTAAGAGTCGGTTGGAGTTGGGTGGCATCGAAATTGAATAAAATAATAATAATAATAATAATAATAATAATAATAATAATAATAATAAATTCCAAGTGAATATGTTAAGCAAGAAATGAAATCCTCTCAGATGAGGGCCTTAATGCCGGTCCGGGTGGCCATGTGACATAGGCGTCAGTCTGCAAATAACATCAGGGCCCTGGTGCAGGTTGGCAAGAGTGTGTTACAGTCCTTGCACACAGACTTAATTTTCTTCTTTAGAGTTACACTGTGAACAGGAGTTGGCCAACATATTCCAGCTCCTTCTGTTGCCTGCAAGTGCTTCTGCTAGCGTAAAGAGAGTTAACTGCGGTCTAACAAAGCTGGAATCTCTTTCCATGCACCAGTTTTTAGTACAGTGGTCATTTAAGTCTCTAAGATTACCATTCAACTCTGGTGTCTGAAACAATATATCAGGGCTTTCCAAAGTTTTTCCCGCGGCGACACACGAACCGGCATTGGTGTGTCGCCGTGGGAAAACCAGGAAGTGCGGCAGCGCGCAAAAACCCGGAAGCGCTGCTGCTGCTTTCGGATTTTGCGTGCTGCAGTTGGTGTGTCGCCGCAGGAAAACCTGGAAGTGCTGATAATGATCAGCGCTTCCGGGTTGTGTGGCGACACACCAGACTGTGTGTGGGGACACACTTTTGTGTCGCGACACACAGTTTGGAAAGCTCTGCAATATATGGTTTTCAGGCTATGACTCTTGTTAATCCATACAGTTAGTAAATCAGCAGCTTCCTGCACCCATCTGTTTATGGGGTACTGCCAATGTAGATGGGGCATGGATTTCCTCATGTTTTATTTAGAATACATCCTTGTTCTGGACTAACTTGGTTTATGAAGAGAGAAGATACCTTTTGGGAAATGTGTAACTAGAAATGAAGCTACAAATGCATTACCTTACATATCTATTAAGGTATTTCATTTTCAGGCTAGAGAAGGTCATTCATTCATTCACTGGTGACCTTGTACCACCAGAGCAGAATACCTCTGTAACACCGACCACCAGTGTGTGTAACACAGAGAAAAAAGTACACACTGCAGAATAATATATAAATTCTGGAACCTGTATCAATAATTGAAGCCTACCTCTGAGATTATAAAACCATAGAAATTTCTCTGTTTTTAACTAATAAATTATCAGAAATATTTGTATTAGTTATGCTGATGAGCAGGAGACTGGGACAACAATTCTCTTTCTTGGAGCAATGCTACCAAGCTTTCAGTGAACTTTAAAAAAATTGCCAAGTTTGCAGAACATAACTTAAACACAGCATTCAAAGTTCTGCCAGTGGATGTCTTCTGGCATTACAAGACTTTTTTCTCTTCCCTAGAGTTTCCCACAACCCTCCAAAATATGCCCCTGAACCAATTTTGAGGGCATATGGGGAGGGGAAAAGAAGGTGCCCACTCCTCACACTACTCATAGCAGCACTATGAGAAATATCAAATCCCAACTTCCCTCAGAAAATAATAACTTAGCCTGGACTTCACAACCTAGCATCTCCAGATGCTCCCTTCATTCTTGGTCAACTGATTTCAGATTTCGCCACCGAGTCTCCTTCCCAGAACGTAAAAACAAGGGGGGAAAAACAGCTGCTTATGAATAAGCCTGGAAGATTTAGAATTCTTTGCACAAGAGCACACAGTAGTTGAAAACATGTCAGAAGACATTGAAGGAGTGATAAATATGATCCTATTTAGAACCATTTGTCTTTTGTTTTTGTTTGAATCTGTAAACTAAAGTAGATAGAATACAAGAGGAAAATGAAGGATGGAATGTAATTGGAAACCAGAAACAAGGACACAGTCAGGAAGAGAGAATTAAAACGACAAGAAGAAGCATAAATTCTGAGCAGTTTTAAATGGTAGAGATGGAGTGGCATGGATATTATGTTTAAGCATAATTTGGAAACAAGAGTCTGAATTTTACAGAGTATTCACATGATGTTGCCTTCCATTTGTTACCTTCTCAGATTTTTCCCTTCATGTTTGTCTGTTATTTTATACACACACCCCCAATCGTTTAAGAGAAAAAGATGGAATAACCCCATTATTACTTCTGACTGGTAGTATTGGGGACTTTCCATTTGGAAGCACCCCAGTAAGAAAACTGATGTACAGAGAAATGTGGTTGGAGAGTTGTCAAAGAGAATAAGGTACGTAGTGAAAATTGAGAGACCAGAGTGAGGAATGGATAAATCAGTTAAGGCAGTGTTGCTATAGTCAACCTGTAAGATAACTTAAGAAAAATAAGCAGTATTGAGCAAAGGAGGCTGGATTTTAGAAGCAGGTAGGCAACCGGCAGCCTTTCAGATCCAGTTTCCATAATCTCTTACTAGGCTGGCACTGGAGTTATTGGGAATTCAGACCCAAAAGATCCCCCAAGCATGGGGAGAAGCAGCAGAATTGATCAGTGATTGAGGTTTGATGAGAAAAATTTTATGCCCAGGCTATGTGACTTCTTAAAGACATATGTTGAAACTGCAACTTTTAAAAAAAGTTTGATATTTTCAAATAAAGTTTTTTTTTATGATTAGCTGTGCCTGTTACATTGTGCTTTTGTTTCTGTCATTGTTAATTTCATTTGCAACCCACTTTCCTAACCTGGGTTTTAGTTCTGTTTATGAAATAATTCATTCACCTAATAATCTGACTTGGAGCCCTGCACCAATTAAGATAACAAAGCTTGTTTCAATGTTTCGCTTCGTTTCTATTGTCAAGACCAAACTGTATGATAGAATCACAAATGGACCTAATTGCATTTTCATATTAATATTTTGTGATCATGAGGTGCTATGCTTGAAATACATTGTAAACATTAACAGAAAATGCACTGAGGGGGGATGGAAGAATATATTTTATTTAGGCATTAATTGAAGATTAATGCAGTAATTCGAAAGCATGCAAATACAAGTAGATGAATAGGTACCACTTTGGTGGGAAGGTAACAGCGTTCCGCGTGCGTCATGCCAGCCACATGACCGTGGAAGCGTCTTCAGACAACGCTGGCTCTTTGGCTAACAAACGGAGATGAGCACCGGCCCCTAGAGTCGGACACGACTGCACGGATGTTCAGGGGGAACCTTTACCTTTACTAATACAGTAACACTGGTTTGAGTATGTCTTAGCTACATCTGTCTTCTGGACGTCAAGCTCTGAGACAGGAACTTCCGGGTTTGCAGGAATTTGAATAAAAGCCACTCAGCAAGACAAGGTGGTAAAGGTTTTCCTGAACTATTACTTGAAGTAAAAAGCTGGGAGGAGGGAAGATATTTACATGTCTAATTATTCTGGGATATAGAAAACCTGCATGGTCAGGCAAACATTTATATGCATAAGATACTTTTTTTAAAGAAAGAAAATAATCAAACACGAAAACCCATCTTTGCATCCTCCAGTTGTCATCCAGGGAACATTTAGCCCTTGGTTGTGCTGCTTTAGATAGAAGGGTTCTTGGAGGGGTCAAAGAAGAGTTGTTGGGCTAACAAACATCTTTTGGGGACAACGCAATGCAAAAAGTGTCAGAATTAAGACTTTCTCCTGGCCAGTGGATCATACACAAAATTTAAATTTTGCATGCTTGTTTATTTGATGTTAAAAGCTCATGAGCAGCAGTTAAAATACTTGCACTATTATTCTGAAAAGCACAAGGAATTTTGGTCCAGCCATCCATGAGCAAAAGAGAATTCTGAAATCTCCCTTGAAATATTTGAGATAGATAGATAGATAGATAGAGAGAGAGAGAGAGAGAGAGAGAGAGAGAGAGAGAGAGAGATACTCCTCACTTAACAACCATTCAAAGTTACGATGGCACTGAACAAATGGTAGTTATGACCAGTCTGCAAAGTTATGTCCATTGCAGTGCCCCTGCGGTCACATGATCAAAATTCAGGCACTTGGCAGTCGGTTCCCATTTATGACTGCAGCGTGCGCTTCAACTCTCCCCATCTGCCTATCTCCCCCCATCTCTCCCTTTTGGCCATCCTGCAGTCTGCCGCCCCTACTATCCCCACTGCCCCCCGCCAACTCCAGCCGACCTTTGCCATCTTCTTCTTCTGCTGACGAGGCACACCCGGCTGAGGCGGCTGCTGTCCCTTCATGACACCTTGTGATGCCTCCTCGAGGCCTCGTGGAGGCATCGCAAGGCCTCACGGAGGCCGCTGCGTCACAAAGGGCCAGCAGCTGCTTCGGCCGGGTGCACTTCGTCAGCAGCGGGAGGAAAAAGATGGCAAAGGTCAGCTGGAGGTGGTGGGGGTGGCAGGGCTAGGCAGCAGCGGCAGAGCGCAGGATGGCTGAAGGGAGCTCGCTGGGCCCAGCTGGGGAGAAGCAGTGGGAAGGAGCTGGCAGTTCGCGCAGGGCAGGAGACACATGAGTCCTCGCCTAACAACCACAACTGGGACTACCAGAACTGCCGTCACTAAGCGGTGCGGCCACGTGATGTTTCGCCTAACAGTCACTTCACTTAGCGATGGAAATTCTGGTCCCAATTAGGGTCATTAAGCGAGGACTACCTGTACTATTTCAAAGTACAAATAGACTTAAGCTGTTTCTGCGTTAACGTCTTTCTACTTTAAAGCCCACGCTGACAATGGACAATGGCTTCCTATTGCAAAGAAAGGCATAAAGTGGATTTGAGCAGTTTTGATTTTTTTCATGTCTCTGTCAAGAATGAAACAGCAGAATTGAAAGTGGGTTTGGCACTTCTCGTATTGTAGAGAAGTTCAGGACGTCTGCCTAAATAGGCTGAGTGTGCATACAAGTATATTAACTGAAGTATCAGAGGAAATGGTGCAACATAGTCTGGTGCCCTCCGGACAGGTTGGATTGGAAGCCCTGTAGCCCCTAATTGGCATAGATAATAGTCATGCTGGCTGAGCATGATAAGATTTGTAGTCTTTGAACATCTGGAAGGTTCCAGACACCTCTAAATATGCTATTAGTAGCTTCTTCTTAGAAGTATCTCATCTTTCGCTATTTGCCACTACTGTTGCTGCCAAAAAAATGTCTGGAAGCACTCAGAAAAAAACTGGTTTCTTTTAGCAACTTTCAAAGCTAAAATTTTTAACAGGACATTTAAAAAATATATCCTTTTCTACCAAAAAATGGAAATATACCCATTTTAACTTCTTTACAAGCTGTTTTAATGCTAACGAAATGCCACAAAGAGTGAGTGTATAAAAACGGTAGAAAAAGGCTTTCTTCATATGAACAAATCTGGTCTCTATTTTCAAAATGTTTCTAAATATAACTCTGTCCAAGCTATTCCGTTTTTTTTCCCTTTCTTTAATTGAAATATGCATTTATGAATGATAAATGAATTGTAATTGGATGCATATGAAAGGATTTGTAGTGGTTGTTTCCATTTATTTCTATTGTTTCCTCACTGGGTACTTTCGTAATTTAATTATTAATGTATCTATCCTTGCTTATACTGGAAAATAAATAAAGAGGGGAAAGGCCAGTTCAGAGATAATGGTTTAGGCTTCCTGTTGGTGCTGAAGGAGCCTCACCAATGTTTACACACTGAGTGACACGGGAATGGATGGGCCATCTCTGTTATTCAGAATTAGTTTCATAAACAACAAAATGGACATTTCCAGTTGCTGAAAGAGAGGATACATCTGAGAAAAGATACTCAGCACTCACTATTTTCTGTTGCAATTAACTGCCACTTCAGTGTAAACATAGAGTATCAAATGTTGCCCAATTTTGGAACAGAAACTTAATCCACTTTAGAGAGGTTTTGCTCAGTGTCAGATTTTTAAGCTGCCTGTTTCCCTTCAGATGTGTAATTGGTACCTTATTTTTTGCTGTCATTCCTCCCTACAGATCCTACACTAGCACCACCCCCTCAAGTAATCTGTTTACCAGCAGAAAATAAAAGCATCAGCTCATGTGCTTGGGCTGGCAATTTTCAGATGGAAATCAGCAAAAGATTCATGAAGAAAGGGAGGGAGGGAGGGAGGGAGGGAGGGAGGGAGGGAGGGTTAATTGATTCAATGTCAGGGTTCCTTCCCTTGAAAAAGTCTCTTTGGGTGAAGCTCATGGTCCTGGTTAGAAGGTGGTAGATAGTCTGCTTTAACTGACTTTCCACAAATGGATGCCCTTGGAGACAATTGACTCTTCATACCCAGGCATAGTTATGCGCTTGTGTTGGTCTAGAGCCAGCAAGGAGCACCAATGTGTGAATACTATTATCAAATAACATGCATACAGCTTTCACATATAGAAATGCAAACACCTTCTATACCAGTGTTTTTCAAACTTGGCAACTTTAAGATGTGTGGACTTCCAACTCCCAGAATTCCCCAGTCACATGCTGGCTAGGGAATTCTGGGAGTTGAAGTCCCACACATCTTAAAGTTGCCAAGTTTGAAAAACACTGATCTGTACAATTGGGTGCATCCATCCATCCATCCATCCATCCATCCATCCATCCATCCATCCATCCATCCATCTATCTATCTATCTATCTATCTATCTATCTATCTATCTATCTATCTTCTATCACCACCCATCTCCCTCCACCGGAGGGACTCTGGGCGGTTTACAACAAAATAATAGAAACAAAAAAACATAAAATATACATAGAATATAAAAATACAAATTATAAAACAAGATGGCAAGAGTGGTAAAACGATCTAACTTAATCCAATGTAGGAGAGGAGCTCTCTAAGGTATTAGCCATCCCCAAGAGTGACTATTCCTTCCTTGGTCCCAAGCAAGGCGGCAGAGCCAGGTTTTCAGGTTCTTCCGGAAGGTCAGGAGCGAAGGGGCTAATCTCACCTCCGGGGGCAAGTTGTCACACAGGGTGGGAGCTACTGCAGAGAAGGCACGCCTCCTGGACCCCGCCAGATAGAACTCTCTTATAGATGGGGTCCGTAGCATGCCCTCTCTGCATGATCGGGTGGGACAGGTGGATATATTGGGGACGAGGCGGTCCCTCAGGTAACCTGGCCCCATGCCATGTAGGGCTTTAAAGGTGATAACCAACACCTTGAATTGGACCCGGAAGCAAACTGGTACCCAATGCAGCTCACGTAACAACGGTGTTATATGTGCTGATCTAGGGGCACCAGCAATGGCCCGTGCAGCTGCATTCTGGACCAGCTGAAGCTTCCGGATACTCTTCAAGGGTAGCCCCATGTAGAGCGCATTACAGTAGTCTATATGGGAGATAACAAGGGCATGAGTTACTGTTCGAAGGGATTCCCGATCCAGGAATGGGCGTAACTGGCACAGAACACGAAGTTGTGCAAAAGCCCTTCTGGCCACAATTGCCACCTGCTCTTCGAGCAGGAGTCGTGAGTCCAGGAGGACACCCAGATTCCGCACCGGATCTGTCTGGGGCAGTGCAACCCCATCCAGAACCAAAGATGATAATGTCCCAGATGGGGAAGAGCCACTAATCCACAGCCACTCCGTCTTACCAGGGTTCAGTTGAAGCCTGTTGGACCCCAGGCACCGAGAAAGAGCAGTCACAGCATCACTTACCTCACCCGGGACAGAGATAGATAGCTGAGTATCATCAGCATATTGATGATATCTTATCCCATGGTGGCGGATGATCTCACCCAGTGGTTTCATGTAAATGTTAAACAGGAGTGGAGAGAGAACCGAACCCTGCGGCACCCCACAAAGGAGGGGTCAAGGGTCAGATCTCTCACTTCCTATCACCACCGATTGGGACCAGCCCTGGAGGAAGGAGGTGAACCAGCGCAAAACCACGCTGCCCACCCCCAACTTCCTGAGCCGACCCAAAAGGATACTATGGTCGATGGTATCGAAAGCCGCTGAGAGGTCAAGAAGAGCTAGGATGGATGCACTGCCTCCATCCCGCTCCCGCCAGAGATCATCCATAAGTGCGACCAATGCTGCTTCTGTCTCATGTCCAGGCCTGAAACCTGACTGAAAGGGGTCTAGATAATCCATTTCATCCAGAATCCTCTGGAGTTGCGGCGCCACCACTTTCTAAACTACCTTCCCCATAAAGGGAAGGTGGGAGACTGGGCGAAAGTTGTCCAGTACCATAGGGTCCAGCGATGGTTTCTTGAGGAGGGGATGCACCAATGCCTCCTTAAAGGCAGTTGGAAACACCCCCTCTCTCAAGGATACATTGACCATTGCCTGGACCCAACCACATGTCACCCCCCTAGCTGCTTTCACTAGCCAGGAGGGGCATGGATCTAGATGACAAGTGGTGGCGTTTGCTGCTCGAAGGATCCTGTCCACTTCCTCAGGTCCAACAGGATCAAACCGTTCCCAGATAACTTTTTTCTTTTTTTTTTTCTTTTTTTTTATTTTTAGTTTCATATCTTTAGGTGCAAAGTCATTAGGACTCATATTTACTTCTTATTTGGATTCACCTTACTCTGCTCCAGACTGGGACAATCTGGATGAGTAACCATGTTACTTTGTTACCATAGCAGCCAATCTCAGCTTTATGTGCTACACTTCAAATAGCAAAGAGTTGACTATTTTTTTCAGCTTGAATTGCTATTACCTGCTATATATACTAAGATGAGATGATAGAAGGTTTTAAAGATGAAGATGTCTAATCCATATCAATAAATTGTTGTAGGAAGAGAGCCATGTTAGTCCATGGTAACCAAAAACCAGGAGGAGTCTGGTAGTATCATTTTTGACTAACAAATTGTATTAAAAGGCATAAGGTTTCATGAGCTGCAGCTCAGGAGACCTTATCAATCAGTGCAACATTTGAAAAAACAACTCTTAATTGGAATAGCATGCATATCTAGGTTTAGTATGATAGATGAAAATGTATTTGGTTTGACCTCATTGGATCAATAAATATTTGTAGTCCTTTTTTCTATATCAATATACATCTCCACCATAAATAGTAGGAGTCTGAGGCTGACATATGCATATATACAAACAAATACATTTTATTTTTGACACAAAGCATGGAATAATCCTGTCCTGAATCTTTGGCCCCTGGAATAGGAACTTTCCCTTTCTAATTTTGTTTAGCTGTGGTGTTCTTTATAATATTGCTTCACACATGCTTCTTAGTTGTTATTTCCATGGGTTCTCTCTGCTTCCTGCTAAGCTAATGCCAGAATCCCTAAATTATTCCTTGCACCTTTTGTGCTCACTTAAGTGTTAAGTTGCTACCCCTTCTTCCTGAGAAGCAGAAGCACTTTCAGCCAAAGCACAAATAGGAAAGAGAGGATCATTTTTCCCATCTACAGCTGCAGCAAAATTGAACTAGTTTTGAGATGGGCACGGTGACTTTTGAGTGATGGGGATGTGATTATACCCACACCGTTAAATTCCCTTCCAAAAGCATAAATCTTTTATGCCCTCCTCTGAGTGGTATTTCTGTTTCTTGAGCTTGAATAGTTGTGGCAGATGAAGACAAAGAAGGGTGGTTTGCACTGGACATTTGCGAAAGGGCAATTCTTCTGGCTGTTCGAGTTTCAGCATATTTCAGTTGTCCTTAAATAAAAATTGCCAATAGCTTTGCATGGTGCAAGTCAGGATGAGCTTTCTCTTTGTGACTTCTGTGGAATACCAGAATGCTGTGAATATACCTAGTCCTAAGTTTTTAATCTGAATTTAAGAAATAGGAATATGAAGAAATAGAGGCTATCTATGAAAGTCATCCCTGTGTTGATTAGGCCATCACCCAGCTGGTATGATGTCTGGTTGTCAAGGTGCTGCAAATGTTTATATGCTTCTGTCGCCTGGATACAGGACCAACTGTGTTAGCTTTGTGCTTGCCCTCATACATTCTCCTTAATCACCTTAATAGTTTGGTTTCAGGAACCAGCAAGCCTTGGGCCTATTTATACAATAATTGCCCCATTTCTTCATATCACCATTCCATATTCCATGGTTTGAACTCATCATAAAGAGGGCTTGAGAACTGTACTGCATTGAAATAAATAAGGCCCTGATAGATCTAGTAATACCTTTTAGAGGGATGATGAAGCAGTTGGGGATTTGTCAGCCAGTGCTTATCCCTAAACCTATTACATATATACGTATGGAGTGTGAGAAAAGAAGTCATCTTGAAATTAGGTCCAAAGTTTCTTCTGTTGTGAAAGTGAGCTAGTAGTCTTCCTCGGTCCACTGGTTACCTCGCTCATTTATTGTGCTCTATGTCTGCTAACTATTTTGTGAACCATCTAGATTCTTGATACTGCCATCTCCATTTGGTACAACTGACTGACCATCATGCAGAGGAGTTGGTGCGTGTAGAAGACATCAAATTGGGAACTTCAGTTTAGGATAAAGTGTCAGTACAGAAATCAATATGTGATAGATCTCAAAAACTCTTTGAATACCTGCCTCCAATAAATATATTCAAACCTATTGTTAGCAGTGCCTTCACCCCCTCCCCTGCCCCCTTTGCACAGCCATTTCATATGCCATGGAGAGGTTCCTTTCTCTGTGACGACTGATCCTCCTAACATTGCTATGAATCCAGGTGCTCATTGATTGTCCATATATGTCCATGTTCCGGATGCTGCAAAAACAAGTATAGAATCTAATAGTATGAAAATGATAAATGATAAATTCTTCAAAATATCAAACTATATAAAAAGTGTCAGCTCCCAGTGTAGATCATTTTTGGCATCATGACTGGCTAATCAGTAGGTGCTCAGGCCTTCTGTGTTAGCTTCCACAGTAATTGCAACTGGCCAGTAACTGCCTTATTTTTCCATGGGCTCTCTTATAGTAGGGGTCTCTCCCGTCTTCATCTTTGTGGAGCAAATCAGCAGGTCCACATCATAGGTCTTTCACACAATTTGGTGTTCTGTTCTAAATTAGTAACATAGCCAGAATAGATCTCTAACATGCTTGTGAATTCTCTGCCTCCCACCCAAATTGGCAGCCAGTTCTTCTGCCAGTCTTTGCCAATTATTTTCCTGCCAATCTTTGTGTATAAAAACCAGCATGAAACACACATAGTTTTGAACATCCCTCAGAAATAAAATATATGTGTGGGCTTGATTAGCTTTTCCCATTTTCAATATATGTAGACAGTTAAATGACCCCCAACCATTGCCACATCTTTTTAGATTTCTATACTTACATACTTACTATTTCTTTCTAGTGGCAGGACTGACATAAGCACTCTTTGCATACAATTCCCAATCTTCATTATGCCTCTTCATATAGTGGTACCAAAAGCAGATAAGGTGGCCTGTCCTCCTTTACTCAATGTGTATTAGACAGAGAGATTTGGAGAGTAATGGGAAAGTAAAGTGTATTTGTGAATTAAAACCATTTAAACCTAGAAATTCCATTAGTACACTTAGGGCAGGTAATAAAAGTTTAAAAAATAGACAGATAATTCACAATCAGCTACAACTGTGTAAGCCAATTCCAGAATAAGAGGTTGAGAGTCCAAAGAGCCAGATTTACAATTGTTCTAGACTAAATGGTGATAACAACCATATTCCATGCCAAAAGAAGTCTAAAGATGACTTTGTGGAAGGTATTTGTGTATGCTTTGTTTTCATTTCCCAGGATGGAGACATAGATAAATGTATTATCCCATCACATGCCCAGGATTACACATGAAATGTCTACATCGTCATAGTCCCACTGTAAATAATGGAGTTAACAGATGCTGTGTTTCATCTTTTTGGAAACTCTTGGATACTATTTCTATGCTGCAAGTGCTTCTAAATGAGAAGCCTTATCTAAAGTGAATATTTATATAACATTCTGAAACTTATTAGGACCTGAATTTTGAGAAATTTTCCTTTGGAAAGTGGCAGGGAGCTGTGTTCTTGCCTTTGTTTTAAAAGAGAGGGGAGGAATAAAATCCACTCTATGCAGCTTAGAGTGTTGATCTTCATGTAATTCAAACAGTATTGACTGTCAGTATAGAGGTTTTCATTAGTAGACAGTGGGCTGGAATACAATAACGCTATTTTAAATATATGTCTGACAGCCATCTTCCGGAAAGGTGAATGTGGACGAGAGGAGCTTGTAATCTCTTATCTTGCTGTGCTTAAATCATTTCAAAAAAACTCCCTGAAAATTACACTATTTTTCCAGTCTTATTCCAAGGTCAGAAGTGGCAGGAATATATCTCTGGTGAAAGAAACAACTTTGAAAGAGAGAGGAAGAGAAATACAGTAGAGCCACTCTTAGAAGCCCTGGAAGGTCCTTTAACCTGAATTGTTCAGTGGATTGACTGGCAGGTGCAATTTTTCTGGGTTTCAAAAAGGAGTCTTCTCTGCCCTGTATGGAAATACCAGGAAACTAACATGTGTCTTCTTGCACAAAAAGCATGCATTCAACTGTGGAGCTATTTCCCCCTGCTCCACCCCAGCCCTTTACAGGTGTGCACTTTGCTCTAAAAAAAGTAGCCCTTCCTGCTGTTTTATTTGCATATGAAGTAGAGGAATTAAGACATGTAACTGCCCCTCTCACATAAGATTTCCTCTTCAGATGCTACTTGGCTGTATTTGAACCTTTGGTAACCCACTTGCCAAGTATTAGAGATACATCAGAAAAGAAATATCTGCTACCCATGTAATTTGGCTTTTTAGGGAGAGCTCTTTAGTCATGGTAAAATTTCTCAGGAATATATATGAAATTGCCTCTTCAACTCACTTTGGGCCTTAAACCAAGCCAGTGCACTTTAATGGTTAAAGTGCTGGACTTGAAACAGGAAGAATAATATAGATTAGATTTGAGGGGCAAAATGTAATCCTGAGCAGCTGTGGGGATCCGTGTAGCTCATATCAGCAACATCTTAATCCAGAGCTTTCCAAACTTTTCATGTTGGTGACACACTTTTTAGACATGCATCATTTCGCGACACACTCTTACAGCAGGGCACAAGGCAGGCACTAGGACCTGCGTGGAATCCTGGCAGGGCTCGGAGGCAGCAGCAGCCGAGACACACCCAGACACTGCAGCCGACACACTAACGTGTCCCGACACACAGTTTGGAAAGCTCTGTCTTAATCCAACCATGTCTTTTTCCAAGACTATATTAGCTGTGCAAGCCCAGGAAAAGACGTGGCTGCTTTATGGTGTTCTTGCAGACACTCCATGTACGCCCATAGGTATTCCAAATTGCCCTTTGCTCTCTGAATTCATATTGTGGCATAGCCTGAACATAATTATGATTATTGAACACTTTGGGGGTAGAAAGATGGGATAGTAATCCTATAAATAAATAATTCTGAGGTAACCTTGCACAGCTAATAGTAAAGTAAATAGTAAAGAAAGGCTGAAGCCATTAAATATATTCAGTTTGTAATTGTTCATTTTTAAACGTGGTTATAGATGCATTAACTATACTAATGTTTAATCTCTTAAGCATTTTGTTTCAGTCTCAGGCACTGCTAGCAGATTCCATAGACTAATCCAGAATTAGATGTGAAAGCATTATTCTATTATAACTCCATATTTTGGGGGACAAGGACTGGTTTTCCTCCAATAGTAAGAGGAATATTTTCACCTTGCTTTCATTCTTTTAATTATTGGGATTCTTACATTTGTTTGAATGTCTCCTCTTGGGAGATTTTGTACTCTGTGAGCCTGTCATTCTGGCCTCTGCACGAAGCACTTAAAAAAACACACCTCCGTGCTATAAAGTCAAGATTAGTTTGCACCTTAACCCACTTACTGTTTGGAATTTACTGTAAAAATAGTTGGTGAATGCTGTAACTCCATATAGTGAGGCATCTTAGGGAGAGGTAATATGTAGCTTAATTGAACTAAAATGAAAGTATGAAACAACACATTGTCTTCGGAATAATAGCATATTGTTTTATGTGGTGTTCTTTTAAATTCTACAGCTGTCATTACTGTTTCTAATGTGGCACAGAGTGGAGCAAACAACCTTAAATAAGGCCGTTTAAAGACCACTTTATGAATAAGGAGAGAACCTTGCATTCTTTATTGCTGTTCATGCCACAAACAATATAAATAGATCCCAATACCAAGCAGTCAGTGTGCTATTGATGAAAGTGTCCCATTTTGCCAGGGACATACATCCAGCACTGAGATAAGTTATAGGAGATATACATTGCAGTCAGACTCATTTGATTGCAAGCACCCTGGTGACTAAGCCTTGCTTTCACACACGGTAAATAGGAGGGAGCTAAGCAGAAATGATTCACAAAGATGAAGGAGATGTGGACTATTCAGTCTGAATGATTTGAGCAGTAAAAATATTTCCTCGTAATTATGGCCTAATACGTTTCTGAGGTGACATTTTTTGTTCTTTTTGCTGTTCCTCTGGAGACTATTTTTTCAGACAGAGTAAGACCATCTTATCTGTTGGGACTGCAACTTTCCCCAGAATTTTGGGGGAGGCAATTTCAATAACTCTGGAGGTCACCTGCATGGGGAAGGCTGGATTAGCTGAACTGCATATAGTCAAAGAGCCGCAGCCCAGAACACATTTGATAACTTTGTAAGACGCCAGGCTTGTCAATCGGAAGATCGCAAGTTCGGAGGTTCGAATCCCTAGCCCCGCGTGACGGAGGGAGCTCCCGCACTCGCTCCAGCTCTTGCCAACCTAGCAATTCGAAAGCATGCAAATGCAAGTAGATGAATAGGTACCACTTTGGTGGGTAAGTAACAGTGTTCCACGTGCGTCATGCCGGCCACATGACCGTGGAAGCGTCTTCGGACAACGCTGGCTCTTCGGCTAACAAACGGAGATGAGCACCGGCCCCTAGAGTCGGACACGACTGCACAAATGTGTGGGGGGAACCTTTACCTTTACATCTCACAAAGAGTTGGTTGCTAAAACATTTTTGCTGAGCATTCCTCCTACTTATTAATTTATTTAAGGCACTTCTGCCCTGCCTTTCCTTCCTAGTGCTCCAGGCAGGATTTGTCATTCTCTCCCAAAGTTTTATTTCACCCTCCGCCCACCGTCTGCACTTTTTTTGTAAGTACAAGCAAAAGGGAATTCTTTGCAAAATGCATGGTTAACCTTACGGGCATGCATCTGTTTGGACTTGGAGACAAAAAGGTGCTTTGAAGAGCAGGAATATTCACGTGGCATCTGTCCCTAGCTGTGTCTATGTCCCTGCGCTTGCACCACTGTCTTCTGCAGTTGCAGCACAATCCACATTGGTTTAAGAAGTTGCATGCACAGCCCTGCATGCTCTTTTTGGCTTCCTGTCCAAAGCGTTGCATAGCCCAGGTTTATTTATAGAATGTGTAGTCCCCAACATGTGGTGATGGCCACTAGGTTTTAAAAAATGAAATAAATCCATTGAAAATTGATTCATCAGCTAATACCTGTTGCATTAAATCAAATGCTCAATGGTCAAGAGCAATGTTCCTCTGCTAGATGATGGAGGAAGTCTCATTGTGCCTGGTTGGCCTCTGTTGAAGACAGCATGCTGGATTATCTAAATTCTTTGCTTGTCAACAAGTTGCTTCTTTTAAAAAAAGTGCTAATACAGACTGTACTCTGCTCATTGTATATTCTTGTAAAGTCAGATTCCTGGTTCTGCTTGAGAAAGCTAGAACAGTTGTTCCCTTGACCCAAGGACATACATTATGAAAACCTGTAGAATTGTACCGATCTCTGATTTATTATGGATGCTACATGTTCCATTTATTTATTTTCAGGATTCATAGCAAAAGTCTAGAAATTCTCCTGACTTACATTTTTGGAACCTATGTTTAAAAAAAGTGGCAAAGTTGGCAAGGTTGACAAATTTAAAAAAAGCCCTAGAAAAATTTGAAGAAGGACTGGATAAAAGTTTAGACTTGGAAAATACCGCCACATTCAGTCTCTTTCCAGAATGCTGAAAGAGAAAACGTGGTCTGGCATACAAACTTTGTTTCTCCTTCCTGGAGCCCTTACTTTTTATTGATTCTGTTTTAATTTGTTCTTACCTGTTTTTAATCCCCTGTATCTGTCCAGAGTCACTGCTGAGTAGCTGACCTTATAAATTGACTAAATAAATAGTATTCAGAATCATAGCTTTTACTACCAACCTACATTATGGCTTGCGCAACACTCCCTATTTTCTGTCTTGTTTTTGTTAAGTAGGCAGGTAGTTAAATCTATAGCCTGCCTTTTCCCCAGGATTCAAGATAGCATACACAGCACTCCCTCCTCCAGTTTTTCCCACATCTACAACACTGTTAAATCAGTTCAGCTGGATTGTGAGGGAGTGACTAACCCCGTAAGCTTCTTTTTTTTGCAGATATAATTTTTTATTATTACATTCAACATAAAACATAAACAAAACATATAACACATAACAATGATCATATATAACACATAACAATGGTTACATTTATGTATATATATTTACATTTGATTTTATATAATTATTTTTATTATATTTAATACAATGTATCCTTCTTTTTTTGTCTCTAAACTTTTCTCTCCTTTATCTTTCAATCTCTTCTAACCTATTCTCTCTCTATCTATTCCTTTCCCTTTCCTTTCCTTTTGATTCTTCCTTTAACTCCTTTTCTCTTTCATCCATTCCCTTCTTTTTTAACCCTCTCTCTCTCTCTCTCTCTTCTCTCACTTACCTTACTCACTCTTTCTAACCCTCCCATCTCTCTCTTTTCCTTTCCTTTATCTTTCATTTTTATTCTTCCTTTTATCCTTTCATCCATTCCTTTCTTCTTCTTCTTCTTCTTCTTTTTTTATTTTTATTTGACCTTCTCATTCTCTCTAATATCTTCTCTCATACTCCCTCTTTCTCTCTCTAACCTCTTCTCTCTCTTCTCTTCTGCTCTATCTTCTTTTCCTATCTTTCTTTCCCTTTTCACCCTTTCTATCCTCTTTTTCTTTCTAACCTAATCCTTTCTTTTTCTTCTTACTTTATATATATTTATCATTCTTTTTCTCCCTTTCCTTACATTATATTATTTATTTATTTATATATTTGTATCAAATTACTAACCCCGTAAGCTTCTGTGGTTGGGGATGGGCTTATCCTAGACCAGGGGTCGGCAAACTTTTTATGCCTGGAGCCATTTTGACATGCTCGTGCACATTTTGAAATGCTCGAGAGCCAGGGGGCGGGGTTTGCGGGCGGGGGCCAATCGCATGGAAGGGGGCGGGGTTTCCTGGAGAAGAAACAGAGACGCTGATTGGTGGAGGCGTCCGTCCTTCTGAGCCTCCACCAATCAGCGCACACCAAAGGAGAGCAGAGAGGCGGGCTGAAGCCTGCTGCTTCCGGAGACCGGCTTTCCGGATGTCGGGCGGCAGAGAGAGAGAGAGCCAGAGTCAAGGGGCCAAAGAGCCAGATTTGGCTCGCGAGCCGCCATTTCCGACCCTTGTCCTAGACTAACAGCAAAACCACCAGTTTGTCCAAAGACAGAAGGACAGTGGAACTGACCACCTAGCATTATGCAATGTGCCTTGTATATTTCTGCTTTTCTTTCTTTTCTTTTCTCTTATAAAGTTTATGACTCTAATTTTAGACCCTGCAGCTCAAGTTCCTTCTTTTCTTCTATTTGTAAACTTCTCCTTCCCCCCCCCCCCCAGAAGACCTATATGATACAGTACCTTTTCATTCCAATGAAATATCTTAATTTAGAAGGTGGAAAATAATAAATGCAGTGCTACCGTGGTTTTGAAATTTTGCAATTTAATTTTTTCAGTTTATATGTTTAAGAATCTAGTACCAGTCTGTAAAAGGAATATGTTCTGAACTGCCTAAGTATGGAAAAATCTATTAAGAAACTCCATCCAAGTTCTAAGTTATAACTAAAATATACAGATTATTTATTTATTTAATTTATTTTCTATCCCGCCTTTATTATTTTTATAAATAACTCAAGGCGGTGAACATACCAAATACTCCTTTCTCCTCCTATTTTCCCCACAACAACCACCCTGTGAGGTGAGTTGGGCTGAGAGAGAGTGACTGGCCCAAGGTCACCCCGCCGGCTTCCATGCCTAAGGCAGGACTAGAACTCTCAGGCTCCTGGTTTGCTATTGGCTCCTTCCTAGGGCTGAGAGACAGGGACTGGCCCAAGGTCACCCAGCCAGCTTTCATGCCTAAAGTGGGACTAGAACTCACAGACTCCTGGATTCTAGCTCAGAGCCTTAACCACTAGACCAGAGCTTTCCAAACTCTGTCGCGACACAAAAGTGTGTCGCCACACACAGTCTGGTGTGTCGCCACACAACCCGGAAGCGCTGATCATCATCAGTGCTTCCGGGTTTTCCCGTGGCAACACACCAACGGTGGCGTGCAAAAATCCGAAAGCGGCAGCAGCGCTTCCAGGTTTTTGTGCGCTGCCGCAATGGCGGCCCTTCCGGGTTTTCCCGCGGCGACACACCAACGGCGGTTGGTGTGTCGCCACGGGAAAACTTTGGAAAGCCCTGCACTAGACCAAACTGGCTCTCCTCAAATCAAAGAAAAGCAAGTGAAGTCATATTTACCATTAGCTGGCATTTAAGATTATGATACCAATTAATAAGAGAAAGTTTCTAAATCATTAATTAACCATGCAGCATATTTAAGACTCACAAATGATTAGATTAGTGATTTACAGCCATGATTATTAATCGATGTTCCCAAATGTTTCCCAAATGACTTGAAGGCATCTATGGGGGGGGGGGGAGTTGCCCATAATTTCCCATGTACTGGGAATCTATTATTACTGTTAGATGATGGTGAGTGACAAGAAGCAGGCAATGGCAGAAAGTTTGTTCTAGTTTGGCAGACCTGAGGAAAACGAAGAGGTCTGGTGGGAGTGGTGAGACTCTTTAATGGTTATCCTGAATTGGATGTATTGATTGTACTGATTGATTGTATTGATTGATAGATTATATTAAGTTTGGTATTTAACTGACTTTTTGTTTTAGTATGGTTGTTGTGTTTATTTACATTTTTAAATAGTTTTTGCTGTTGTTTTTAATTGTTGTTAGCTGCCCAGAGTTATGCATATGAATGAATTAATGAATAAAAAAGAGGCTTGATGGAGGTGTTATTGCATGTTTGTTTATTTATTTATTTATTTATTTTTATTTTTCAAATTTATTCCCCGCCCATCTCCCATGCAAGGGACTCTGGGCGGGTTACAACAAATACAATTTAAAAACTATACAAAAATATCTAAAAACACAGCAGAGAATAAATAAAATAAAATCCAAGATGGATTAGGACCCGCAGATAGATCATGGGGCTACGGGGCCAGCCAACCCCAGGAGGCACTACCACCTCCATCGTCCCAGGCCAGGTGGCGGAGCCAGGTCTTAAGGGCCTTCCAAAAGGCCAGGAGGGAGGGGGCCAGTCTCACCTCCGGGGGCAAGATATTCCATAAGGCGGGCGCTATCGCAGAGAAGGCACGCCTCCTGGACCCCGCTAGATGGAATTCTCTTGTTGAGGGGGTCCGAAGCATGCCCTCTCTGCATGCACGGGTGGGGCGGGCCGACGTTATCGGGACGAGGCGGTCCCTCAGGTACCCTGGTCCTATGCCATGTAGGGCTTTAAAGGTAATCACCAACACCTTGAATTGGACCTGGAAGCAAACTGGCACCCAATGCAGCTCGCGTAGCAGAGGTGTCACATGTGCCGATCTCCTGGTACCCATAACTGCTCGCGCCGCCACATTCTGCACCAGCTGAAGCTTCCGGATACTCTTCAAGGGTACCCCATGTAGAGCGCATTACAATAGTCTATACGGGAGATGACAAGGGCGTGAGTGACTGTTCGGAGGGCCTCCTGATCCAGGAAAGGGCGTAACTGGCGCACAACTCGAAGCTGTGCAAAGGCCCTCCTGGCCACGACTGCCACCTGCTCTTTGAGCAGGAGTCGCGAGTCCAGGAGGACCCCCAGATTCCGCACTGGATCCGAGTGGGGTAGTGCGACCCCACCCAGAACCAAAGATGACAACTTCCCGGATCCAGGGGGGCCATCAATCCACAGCCACTCCATCTTACCAGGGTTCAGTTGAAGCCTGTTGTTCCCCATCCAGACCCCCACAGCCTCCAGGCACTGAGATAAGGCATTGACCGCATCACTTACTTCACCCGGGACGGAGATGTATAACTGGGTATCATCAGCATATTGGTGATACCTCATCCCGTGGTGACGGATGATCTCGCCCAGCGGCTTCATGTAGATGTTGAATAGGAGAGGAGAGAGAACCAACCCCTGAGGCACCCCACAAGTCAGGGGTCTCGGGTCAGCTCTCTCCTCCCCTATCAACACCGACTGGGAACGGCCCTGGAGGAAGGAGGCGAACCAGCGCAAAACCACGCTGCCCGCCCCCAACTCCTCGAGCCGCCCCAAAAGTATACCGTGGTCGACGGTATCGAAGGCCGCTGAGAGATCTAAGAGAGCAAGGATGGACGCACTCCCTCCATCCCGCTCTCGCCAGAGATCATCCATAAGCGCGACCAATGCGGTCTCTGTCCCATATCCCGGCCTGAAACCTGACTGGAAGGGGTCCAGATAATCCGTTTCCTCCAGAATCCTCTGGAGTTGCAGCGCCACCACCTTCTCAACCACCTTTCCCAGAAAGGGGAGGTGGGTGACTGGGCGAAAATTGCCCAGGATGGTAGGGTCCAGGGATGGTTTCTTGAGGAGGGGGTACACCAGGCATGTTGCGCCAAATCTAAGACACTATCTCATTTCATATATTGATAATATGCCATCATATTCAAGTTCATGCATCCCATAAAGATTGACAATCAATGCATTAATTGCAAGGTAAAATAAACACCATTATTTTTTATAAGGATTTTATTAAGTTTCAGACAAAGATAAAAGCTACAGAAAAACAAAAAACTACGAAGAAAAAGAAAAAAGAAAAGACTACATAAGTGTGAAAACACAAGAGAAAAATTTTTTTTTAGAGTTACAGAAAGAGGTGACTTCTGACTTTTAACAGCAAGGATATACAACAGTTTGCCATAATCAATCCCTTACTCTATATTAAACCAAAATCACATTATTTCTATAAATCATTCCATTCGCACATTATAAAAATCACTAAATACAGTTTCTCCATCCCCTTACATTAAAAGAATTTTTATTTATATATATATATATATATATATATATATATATATATACACACACACACACACACACACACACACATACATACACACACATACACACACACACACACACACACACACACTGTACATACTGTACATACATACACATACACACATACCTACCTACCTTCTAATCAACTACCCCCTCAAGGATAACATTTATTTAATTATTTCCTTCCTCCTACTATTTTACACATTCCTATCTACTATAATAAAGATCAAACTAAAAAGCATATAAATTATGTACCATTATACTTGATAATACAACAATTTTAAAAATCTTAATCATGTTAAACCCAAAACCAAATAATATTTTTATACCTTAGTAATCTTAATCCAAATCATTAAAGATAAATGAAATCAGCCAAACCCTAAAAGCAAACCAAATAGATATTCCTAAACCTTTATCCCACTTCAGAATAGACCAAAGCATTTACATGTCCCCACAATGCGCACAGAGCTTTTTTCTTAAAGAAATCAAACAGCCCAACTGCCCCCCTCAAAAACTCCGACTTCTCTTCAGGAAACCTCCCATACATAATAACACCTTCTTTTCCATAGCGTTCCATCAGAAGATCAATTTCACTTATGGCTTGCAACTCGATCTCTCCCTTTAATTTCTTCAACTCGACTATCCAATCTTCCTCCAGCATTTCAAGAGAGATTGAAGGGACATTTCTGTCACTGCTAAATTATTCAATTTAGCAAATCCATGATATCCCCATCCAAGTGACACATTTTGTTGTTGTTTATTCGTTCAGTCGTTTCCGACTCTTCGTGACTTCATGGACCAGCCCACGCCAGAGCTTTCTGTCGGCCGTCACCATCCCCAGCTCCCCAATGGTTGAGTCCGTCACCTCCAGAATACCATCCATCCATCTTGCCCTTGGTCGGCCCCTCTTCCTTTTGCCTTCCACTTTTCCTAGCATCAGCTTCTTCTCTAGGGTATCCTGTCTTCTCATTATGTGGCCAAAGTACTTCAGTTTTGCCTTTAATATCATTCCCTCAAGTGAGCAGTCTGGCTTGATTTCCTGGAGTATGGACTGGTTTGATCTTCTTGCAGTCCAAGGCACTCTCAGAATTTTCCTCCAACACCACAGTTCAAAAGCATCTGTCTTCCTTCGCTCAGCCTTCCTTATGGTCCAGCTCTCGCAGCCATAGGTTACTACAGGAAATACCATTGCTTTAACTATGCGGACCTTTGTTGTCAGTGTGATGTCTCTGCTCTATTTTATCAAGATTTGCCATTGCTCTCCTCCCAAGAAGTAGACGTCTTCTGATTTCCTGGCTGCATTCAGCGTCTGCAGTAATCTTTGCGCCTAGAAATACAAAGTCTGTCACTGCCTCCACTTTTTCTCCCTCTATTTGCCAGTCATCAATCAAGCTCGTTGCCATAATCTTGGTTTTTTTGAGGTTTAACTGCAACCCAGCTTTTGCTTTTGCACTTTCTTCTTTCACCTTCGTCATAAGGCTCCTCAACTCCTCCTCGCTTTCAGCCATCAAAGTGGTATCATCTGCATATCTGAGATTGTTAATGTTTCTTCCAGCGATTTTAACTCCAGCCTTGGATTCCTCAAGCCCAGCATGTCGCATGATGTGTTCTGCGTACAGGTTGAATAGGTAGGGTGAGAGTATACAACCCTGCCGTACTCCTTTCCCAATCTTAAACCAGTCCGTTGTTCCATGCTCTGTTCTTACCGTTGCTACTTGGTCGTTATACAGATTCCTCAGGAGGCAGACAAGATGACTTGGTATCCCCATACCACCAAGAACTTGCCACAATTTGTTATGATCCACACAGTCAAAGGCTTTAGAATAGTCAATAAAACAGAAATAGATGTTTTTCTGAAACTCCCTGGCTTTCTCCATTATCCAGCGGATATTGGCAATTTGGTCTCTAGTTCCTCTGCCTTTTCTAAACCCAGCTTGTACATCTGGCAATTCTCGCTCCATGAATTGCTGGAGTCTACCTTGCAAGATCTTGAGCATTACCTTACTGGCATGTGAAATAAGTGCCACTGTTCGATAGTTTGAACATTCTTTAGTGCTTCCCTTTTTTGGTATGGGGATATAAGTTGATTTTTTCCAATCTGATGGCCATTCTTGTGTTTTCCAAATTTGCTGGCATATGGCATGCATCACCTTGACAGCATCATCTTGCAAGATTTTAAACAGTTCAGCTGGGATACCGTCGTCTCCTGCTGCCTTGTTATTAGCAATGCTTCTTAAGGCCCATTCAACCTCGCTCTTCAGGATGTCTGGCTCTAACTCACTGACCACACCGTCAAAACTATCTCCAATATTATTATCCTTCCTATACAGATCTTCCGTATATTCTTGCCACCTTTTCTTGATCTCTTCTGCTTCTGTTAGGTCCTTACCATCTTTGTTTTTGATCATACCCATTTTTGCCTGGAATTTACCTCCGATGTTTCTAATTTTCTGGAAGAGGTCTCTTGTCCTTCCTATTCTATTGTCTTCTTCCACTTCCGCACATTGCTTGTTTAAAAATAATTCCTTATCTCTTCTGGCTAACCTCTGGAACTTTGCATTTAATTGGGCATATCTCCCCCTATCACTGTTGCCTTTTGCTTTCCTTCTTTCTTGGGCTACTTCCAGTGTTTCAGCAGACAGCCATCTTGCCTTCTTGGTTTTCTTTTTCTTTGGGACGTTTTTTGTTGCCGCCTCCTGAACAATGTTGCGAACTTCTGTCCATAGTTCTTCTGGGACCCTATCTACTAAATCTAGTCCCTTAAATCTATTCTTCACCTCCACTGCATATTCCTTAGGAATATTAGTGAGCTCATATCTAACTGATCTGTGGGTCTTCCCTATTCTCTTTAGTCTGATTCTAAATTTTGCAATAAGAAGTTTGTGATCTGAACTACAGTCAGCTCCAGGTCTTGTTTTTACTGACTGTATAGATGTCCGCCACCTTTGGCTGCAAAGGATGTAGTCAATCTGATTTCGGTGTCGACCATCTGGTGAAGTCCATGTATAAAGTTGTATTTTAGGTTGTTGGAAGAGAGTGTTTGTTATGCACAGTGAGTTGTCTTGGCAAAATTCTATCAGCCTATGTCCTGCTTCATTTTGTTCTCTCAGACCATGCTTGCCTGTAATTCCAGGTGTCGTCTGACTACCCACCTTAGCATTCCAGTCTCCTGTAATGAAAATAACATCTCTTTTTGGTGTATTATCTAGTAGGTGCTGCAGATCCTCATAGAACTGATCAACTTCTGCTTCTTCAGCATCTGTGGTTGGGGCATATATTTGGATTACTGTGATGTTAAATGGCTTACCCTGAATTCGAATTGAGATCATTCTATCGTTTTTTGGATTGTATCCAAGCACTGCTTTAGCCACTTCATTATTAATTATGAAGGCTACTCCATTTCTTCTGTGGTCCTCTTGTCCACAGTAGTAGATCTGGTGGTCATCTGATGTGAAGTGGCCCATCCCAGTCCATTTCAGTTCACTGACACCTAAAATGTCTATATTTAATCTTGACATCTCACCAATAACCACATCCAATTTGCCCTGGCTCATAGATCTTACATTCCAGGTTCCTATGGTGTGTTGATCTTTAGAACATCGGATTCGTTGTTCACCACCAGCACTGTTGGCCGCTAGCCGTCCTTTCAGCTTTGAGCTAGCTGTGTCATCACATCTGGGGCTAGTTGAACTTATCCTCTGTTCCTCCCCAGTAGCATTTTGACCATCTTCCGACCTGGGAGTCCCATCTTCCGATGGTATACCGACATATCTTTGGTTGTACTGATCCATTTAGTTTTCATGGCAAGAATACTGGGGTGGGTTGCCATTACCTTCCCCAGGGATCGTATTTAGTCTGACCTCTCTGCCACGACCTTCCCGTCTTGGGTGTCCCTTCACGGTTTAGCTCATGGTTTCATTGAGGTGCTCAAGCTCCAGCACCACGACAAGGTAACGATCTCCTTTGCTGGAGCATTTTAAAGCTCATATTTTCCACAATGTCCTGAATGCCTTGCAAAAAAACTTGGTAAGAATCAGAAAGAATCTGTTTGAAGTCCCGGTGGAAGTCAGAGGAAGTTTGCTTAAGATCCTCCATGCCTCAAGCAGTAATTATGGCACCCCCTAGGACAGGGCTTTCCAAAGTTTTCCCGTGGCGACACACCAACCGCCGTTGGTGTGTCGCCGTGGGAAAACCCGGAAGCGCTGATGATGATCAGCGCTTCCGGGTTGTGTGGCGACACACCAGACTCTGTGTGGCAACACACTTTTGTGTCGTGACACACAGTTTGGAAAGCTCTGCCCTAGGAGCTTAACCAGCAAAAGTCGAGGATATGAAGGAGTTACAGAATATGTTTACACAAGTGAAAGTGATAAGCAGAGAATTCCCCAGGGAAAGTAGAAGCAGAAAGCTGAAAGTTCAAAACAGCCAATTCAACATGTAGGAAAATGCAAATATCTTCAAATTTAGTACAAAAATAATAACAGGGAGACAATTATTTACTCTCAGTCATTCTTAATATTTGGATGGAAAACAAGCCAAAACTTAAAAAGATTTTTTAAAATAAAATTAATCCCAAAAGTAACAATAAGCAGCAAGAGAACCGCTTCTCCTTGCTGTAGAAAGCCTCTCTTAGAGTACATATACTTAAATATATATAAAAATTGGGTGATTTAGAAATGGGGTGGCCGGTCTTAATGTCCCTTTAAGGCTACAGTGCGGCTTGGAAAATGGTGACGTCCCAGCCTCCCGGATACTCTCACCAGTTGAGCGCGAACTCTGTTTGCAATTTTCTGGCTGCAAGCAGCCATCTGGACGACAAATTGGGTGATTCCAAGTGTTTTCCTTTCCTGGAAAAACACTCCTGGGCTTCAGGAAAAACCTGCCTGAGCCCGAAAAAAATGCCGTGTTGTCAGTTGTGCCTGCTAAACCCGCAGGCACAGCTGTTCAGTCCGCCATGTCCCCACCAGAAGTCCAAAAAATAAACACCATTATTAACACCCACTTTATTTCAATATTCCTTTCATTCCCTGCCTCCATTAAAAATAGTAAATAGTGGTATGTGTTTGGTGTTCTGTGGTCTTGAAAACACTGACTTAACAATATACAATTTAATATCAGCCTCAGCGGGATCAATTTAGCTGTGGTTTCTAGCTTGCGTTCAAATTCTAAATCCACTTTCTCTTCCTCCCTGCAGCTTCTCATATACTGTATACACACTCAAATGTGTTCTGGAGGGTCCTCTAAACCTCTAGATCCAATTTTGCAGAAGATTGATAGAGGATAAGGAATTCAATCTACTGAGTAATGCCATTCTGTGGCAGATGCAGATGCAGATGATGCAACTGAAATTCCTGTATGGCTATCAGTTCTTTTCATGTCATAGTTAAGTGTTAGGCTACTGGCCTCATTGGAAGGCAGCAGCCCAGCTCTTGCTATTCTTTATTGTTTTTTGTTGTTGAAAGTTTCTCTATTCATACATCTGCACTTCAGTGTAACGGAGATGTTGGCCATGTTAATTTCTCTGTTCTTGAAGTGTTCAGTACATAAGGTCATATTGTGAACAAAATACTACTTCCAATTGACCAGTCAATGTGTGCTATTGAAGTGAAGAATACACCACTCCACTATAATATGCTGTCATTTGAAATATTCCTTTCTTTTTGTGCATTTAGCACCCTTTCGTTTCATTCATATTGTCTGCCATAATCACACCATCTTTGCCCTCCTATAAGTCACTTTCCTTGGCATGAGCCTTTAAGTCAGGGCTTTCCAAAGTTTTCCCGCGGCGACACACCAACCGCCGTTGGTGTGTCGCCGCAGGAAAACCCGGAAGTGTCGCCGTTGCGGCAGCGCGCAAAAACCCGGAAGCGGTTGATGATGATCAGCGCTTCCGGGTTGTGTGGTGACACACCAGACTGTGTGTGGCGACACACTTTTGTGTCACGACACACAGTTTGGAAAGCTCTGCTTTAAGTGATTTTATCCCACTCAGCAGTTGTCATCCAGAACCTATCATTATTGAAACAGAATATTATGGATTTTTTAAGCTTTATCTACTCTTTGTGGAGGATATAGGTTGGTCCACAGCAACCTTCTCCAACTTGATGCCACCCTGATATTCTGGATAGCAGCTCCCAGAATTCTCAGTCAGCTCTTAGCTATATAAACTGGTAATTTGGCAAGTGTAGACCAGTGTATTCGTATAACATTGGGAAAATCTGAGCTACAATGTTTTTGCAAAGCTGTCCACAGGAGAGGGCAAGGGGAAGGGAGCAAATGACCAAACATGCATCTTGATAACACAGTGCAAATCCCATGACTTCATGTACTTGTATTCAGTGTCAAGGCTCAACTACAAAAGGCAAGCTTTGCATTCTAACTTCATGAGCCACGTGACATCATTTTCTCATCAGCAGTGTTAGGTTATGAAAATAGACATATACTGTAAGAATTCCACAAAATTCTTATTTTACAAAATGTGTCCTTTCTCCATCATGATGTTTGTTTTACAGTAATACCTTTCTGAAGTTAAAGTTGTATCTCGGTTAACTTAAAAAAAATCTGTACAACTTGGAAAAGAAGTGGTCTTTGTGCTGCATATGATATTCATCTGAAGAACATGCTTTCAGAATTGAAAGGGTGTCCCTCACCGCAAAAACAAGTGAACTGTCAAAGTAGCCAAGCTCTGTAGAAGAGATAATTAACAACCCCTTTCCTAACCCTATCACCTTCCAGATGTATAGGATGGGAATTCCAGTCCTGATAGGTTGGAAAAGGCTATAGTAGCCAGTTTGGTCTAGTGGTTAAGGTGCTGGGCTAGAAACCAGGAGACTGTGAGTTCTAGTCCTGCCTTAGGCATGAAAGCCAGCTGGGTGACCTTGGGCCAGTCACTCTCTCTCAGCCCAACTCACCTCACAGGGTTGTTGTGGGGAAAATAGGAGGAGGACGGAGTATTAGGTATGTTCCCCATCTTGAGTTATTTGTAAAAATAATACAGGTGGGATGATAGATAGATAGATAGATAGATAGATAGATAGATAGATAGATAGATAGATAGATAGATAGATAGATAGATAGATAGATCTGTCTTCTATGCATGCTCCCCCCCCCCCCCCGCCCAACTTGACTAATCTCCACAACTGTGAAGTACAGTCGGTCACGTTTATTGACTTAAATGCCATGTGGTTCACTGTTAAATGTTAAAGTGACTGTAATGTATAGTTTCCTTGCCCTTCTAATATGAGGAGAAAATACTCTTCCAGGGGTTGGAATACTAGCTCAACCAGCCTTTAATTATGGCAATATATTAAGTAGCATTTAACTCCATTTTTGAGGATCGATAGGGCAGTGAGTTCCTAGCTTGTTGCTGCAGTAGCTCCTGGCTGCTGCTTAGGAGGTACTGTTACCTCGTAAGCAATGTTTGGATCAAAGATTGGACAAAAGGGTCTCTTAGCAACCACACAAAAGCAGTACTTTGCTGTAGAAAGCAATGAATATTATGGCTGGCCTTAAAATTAGATAGCTATGTGGAACAGGGAGCAATAGATGCCACATTTATCAGGGCTGCTGCGTTTGGATGTTACGTTAAGCCTGAATTGTAAAACATTCTGGCTTACTCCATGACTTACTAGCATCGGTGTTAAGTGGAAATGTGGAACTTTTCCTTACTTTTCTGCTAACAAGCCAGAATTATTTTTCCCCCTTGATCTCTGCTTATTAGGAGAGAACTAAGCCAGAGTTACTGATTTGCACACAAAGATAAAGAAGCCGTGGAAGATGCTGTCAAGATAATTAGCTATGGCCACTGGCAAAGCCAAATCATAATGATTTGTGAATAAACCAGGTTTTTTTTACCATCCTGGCTTACCATAATATCTGAATATGACCATTCCATTCTTTCCCAATGCTATTATTTTCTTCCCTGAGATTCAAATCACATTTGTTAACAGGCTATTTTCACAGAAACCACTCAATCAGAAATGAAAATAGATTGGTTTTGTATATCTTCCTCCAATAGGGCACTATCACTGTTAGTAAAAACAAGTTCTTGGTGCTCTCTGAGCTTGGTTGTTTGCTTGCAGACATTTCAGGGGTTTCTCACACTCACTCGCATTGATAATGTTACCTAGTTGGGTAATAAAACATCTGCAAGAGAACAACCAAGCTCAGAGAGCACCAAGTTCAACCCTGAGCTACAGATACTCTCTTCTGTTAAAAACAATTGGAATATCATTGGGCAACCGTAGAATTAGAATAGAAGAATTATTTGGGTGGAAAAAGCTCAGAGGCAGAATTTATAGAATGCATACATACAAGCACAATACAGAGAGCTCAAAACATATAAAATATTTTGAAACCTAAAATATATTTTGCAAAATAAATACGTTTCAGTTATTTTTAATGCTGAAATAAATTATTTTTCAGAATATTCCACAGACTATCTCATACTGTACAGTGGATTGTAACCCAAGAAAACATTATTTCATAATAAATGTTAGTTTTTAATGTGTCAGAAGAAATTTAGAAATGTGTAAATATCCTATAATTTAAACAGGGAGGAAGGTTATCAACTCTCATCTGCGTGGCAGTTAGCAATTGCTTACTAATCTTTAAAGGATGAACCACAGGAAGCACCCCTATATCTCTAAATATTAGATCTGAAATTCTCATACACTGTCTTTGCTGACTATGGTGAAAATAATATAAAGTTAGGGCTAGCAGATACAGACTGCAAGAATCCAAACAACCAGTGGATGGTAGCAGATTGATTGACTGACTGATTGATTGATTGATTGATTGATTCTCTTTGCTGCTCAATAGTAGTCTCTTGGATTTTTCACCCCAATTAATGGTAACCCTATAAAAGTTGTTTTCACAACTGTCTTCAGTGACTTGTAGGGTATCTTGAGGACTTGCAAAAATAAAACAAGACCTGCTCACCCTGAATAAGAAGTACATTGGCACTTTTCTGACCAAAGATAGGTTTTTTTTCCCAGGAAAAAGCTTGTCTTCTGGGGGAGAGATTCAGAGTGCTGCAGTATTACATACGCAAATTACTTCTCTCACTGGAATGGCAATGATCAAAACAGTGAACAGATGCAGACGGGCCTTCTTTTATAAAAAAATGCAAGCTTCTAGATTTCTACATAGAAAAAGCAGGGGACAAGACTTCATTCTGGTGATCATGGCCTCTATCTTTACTTTTTTGACCACCCCAGTGGATGTCACTGCTTGCAATAATTGCTTAATTATGAAAAAAAAACACCCTATGGTTTGTTTTTAAGGAGGGGTTTGAAAATAACCAGCCTGAGTCTGCTTCCCATCTACTAGTGTTTTTCATATAACTTGTCTTCAATCAACAGTTGTGGAATTGGCCTTTAATCACCATTTCCCTTTGATTGTTACGCTACTTTCCAAATATGGTATCTTAAATTAAGTGATAGGAAGCTGGGTCTAATAGGAGAAAGGAGGGAATGTAATGTAATGGAGACAAGGCATTAAGACCATAAAGAGGGACTGAAAGAACAGATGTAAAGGTCACTTAAAACTGGAATGTCACTTTGAAAGCCGTAAGGAGACCAAACTGCTTGTTTGGCTTTTTAAATATTCTGGTAATTGTGTGATTGCAGCCTTCACATTTAGATTGCAAACATCACTTAAGGGCTCAAGTGAATTATAATTTCAGTATGTCTCTTTCTGCTGCAGTTAGTGCTTCAATACTGTTTTCAGCACTAGTACTTGTTGACATGTTAGTGAAAAATTATTGCAGCTCTTACAAAACAATGATAGAACTCCCTAAGCTTTAATTATATATCATGCTTTTATTCATCATTCAAAATATTCATGTCATAGCAGGGTAGGTGCCTCCTTTTGAAAGGTGCATCAACATGTTTTGGACTTCAGGTTATGAAGTCTATGGTTATGACTGGTGGGAGTCATAGGCATTCAATAGATTATTTCATGTGCATCATGACATCATTGTGTAAATGACAGAAATTACATAATTCGTATGAGAAGGTCATGATACATATGGTGTCACTCGCCTTCCACCCACCCACCCACATATGGGTGGGAGTTCAACCTATTGGGCAAGTAAATAGCAGAAATCGTGGTATACAGTATGTGATTAGGAGCACAGACATGAAATCTGAAACTGCTAACCCAGAGTGAATTCCTCCTGTTCTCTCTGTGATGTGTAGTAGAGGTGTTCCCACTAGATACGATGGGATTCATCCCTGCTAGCATTAGCTTATGAAATACAGTAGAGGCACAAACAGTTTACAACAAAATCTTAATTCAGTTTAAAGAAATCTGCTAAATACAGATATAATCTCAACAAAGGGGGGTTATTGGGCAAAGTTGTCGGGAAACCTCTAGTTCTTTACATTCTAGACATTAAATCAAACCCTGCTTTTTTATAAAAGGAAAAGCCTGGGGGGAGGGAAAACATGTTCCGAGGTGTGGTATTATAAATATAACACATTAAATATACAAATCATTACATTGATGGCTGTGAATGTCCCAACAGATCCAGGATTTTGGCAAGCTATCACAAGAGATAGGATCAAAGATAATGTTTTATATTTTGGTAGAATTATCTATTGACCCTCCCTTGAGTAATGGCAGTCTATAGGATATTAGACTAATATAGAAAAAAGAAAATGGGAATTGATTAGTTTCTAATGGGACCAAAACAGTCTTAAAAGGAGCTGAAGGACTTCTCATGCAGAGTGTTAGGTATCCTGCTGACTGTAGCAATGTCAGAGAGCTATGATGCTGCTGATCTTACAGAGTGTGAGAAAAGTGGATCTGAACATATTGCTAACTAGATAAAATTTCACTGACTTCCTAAGATGACTACTGGATGCATTTTCACTGCTGAAAGTTCTGTGTTTCAAGCCTGTAGGTGTTTTCTGTAGCTTGAATCATGTCAACTGGATTTCTATTTTCTCAGTGGAAACGTTTCGCTCCTTATCCAAGGAGCTTCTTCAGTCTGAGCAAAGTTAGTAAGGGAATCCTAAATATGTTTCTAGGTAGCTGTGTGACCTTACACCTGGGGCTAGGTCATGGTTATATTGAGATGTTATTTTAAGTCCTTTTATCATCTAAAGGAGGATCGTTAAGATCACCATCATTAAGATCCTCCTTTAGATGATAAAAGGACTTAAAATAACATCTCAATATAACCATGACCTAGCCCCAGGTGTAAGGTCACACAGCTACCTAGAAACATATTTAGGATTCCCTTACTAACTTTGCTCAGACTGAAGAAGCTCCTTGGATAAGGAGCGAAACGTTTCCACTGAGAAAATAGAAATCCAGTTGACATGATTCAAGCTACAGACAATTCCACCTGGATGACTGAGAACCTTCATAGACCTGTAGGTGTTTGCTCTGTTTATTAGTTCCTTCTCTGTTTTCATACCAGTCATATTAAGAAAGTTGTGACAGAATACTTTTCTTCTGAGTTTGGAATAGTTAAGATTTTGTTGCTTGACTGTGGCATACATCTGCCAATGCTTTCTAGAAAATTTGCTGCGTTAGAGGGAAGACTTACTTTTCAGAGGCAGAAATGAGTTAAGAATGATCATTAGCAATGATTCTCATTATGACTTGTGGGGCCTCAAGGAGACACTTACTTTGCACTTGTAGTTCTTGTTGGACTTTTTCTGCATAGATGGAATGAAATACTAGGGGCCCTTTATATTGTTGCAAAACCTCTGTCTTGTTGGAAAACCCAACCGAGATAAGCACTGGCTTCAAAACTACAATGTTCAAAGCCAGAATGCAGTGAAATCAGATGAAAGTGATTTCAGGGATCCATGAAAGCTGCGCTGTTGCCATAGTGAGTAGTAGCCTCTTTGTATAGCTATGGGGTTCTGCCAAGTTGGAGAGATGGCTTGGGTCTCATTTCAAATGGATGTGCTTAGAAATCATGCTGGAAGAAAAGAAAATGTGTCTATTGTTTTTTTTTTGTGGTTTTTAATTCTGTAAGCTGCCTGGAGTCACCGTGTGTGAGTTGGGCGGCCTTATAAATTTGTTTAATAAATATAAATAAACAAACAGGCTGGACACTGTACAAAGCAATCTTACCAGATTCTGATTTATTCCAGTATTTTCTCTGGGATTTTTAAGTGTGTGCTAACAGTACCTTTCCCTGCAGTATCAGTAGATTCTGAGTCCAGATACGTTTCTGAATTCAGGAGTAAATTTCAGGTGCATCCCCATGGATTGGGAGCAGAGGATTAAAGCTCCCCCACCCCTTGCCGTGTTCCCAATCCAGTTCAGTAACTATAGAATAGAATATAGAATATAGAATAGAACTTTATTGTCATTCCACTGTACACCTAGGTGCACATTAAAATGAAATTTCGTTGCAATTAGCTCACAATTCTTTACCCATTCCCCTCCCCTAACCATTATCCCTAATAAATATCACAGTCCTACATACAGCATGTACACCCCTGAAATAAAAGGGGATCATTTAGGAGTCTAATAGCCCAGGGGACAAAAACCGTTACCTAATCTAGTTGTTCTACATCGAATGCAGCGGAACCTTTTCCCAGAGGGCAACAAGGAGAGCAAGCCATGATGAGGGTGAGAGGGATCACCGACAATATTTTGGGCTCTAGACAGACAGCGTTTATATGCTATATCCTGAATGAGAGGAAGTGAAATCCCAATTATCCTCTTTGCTACCCTCACCACCCTCTGCACAGACTTCTTATCCGAGGCACTACAGCCTCCAAACCAAAGAGAAATACAGTTGGCCAGTACGCTCTCTATAGTACCTCTATAGAAAGTAAGGAGGATGGGAGGTGGAAGATACGCTTTCCTCATCCAGGGCAGAAAATGCAAATGCTGCTGTGCCCGTTTTACCAGGGATGCAGTATTAAGAGACCAAGTCAAACTATTTGTTATTTGCACCCCCAGGAACCTGATGCTACTAACTGACTCCACAGCTATGTCATTAATAAAGAGTGGTGTATGGCTAAGCCGGTTCTTTCTAAAATCAATAATGATCTCCTTGGTTTTTTCAACATTCAGAACCAAGCTATTTATATTACACCAATCCACCAAACCCTTCACCTCCTCTCTATAAGCCCAATCATTGTCATCCCTAATAAGACCCACCACCGTTGTATCATCTGCATACTTCACAATGGAGTTGGTGGTAAACCTGGCACAACAGTCATGGGTCATCAGGGTAAACAACAATGGGCTTAGGACACAGCCCTGAGGGGAACCAATGCTGAAGGAAATAGGGTTGGAGATATTTCCAACTCACACCGACTGGACTGGGACCTATCAGTGAGGAAGTCAAGTAGCCAGTTACACAAATGAGTACTAAAACCCAGAGAGCCCAATTTGTCTACCAAATGCTGAGGAACAATTGTATTAAATGCTGAACTGAAATCAACAAACAACAATCGCACATAGCTGTTCTTCTCCTCTAAGTGTGCCAAGCTCAAATGAAGAACAGAGGAGATTGCGTCCTCTATGGAGCGGTTCCACCAGTAAGCAAACTGAAGCGGATCGAACGATGGGGGAAGTCTGGAGACAATATGGTCCTTTATCAGCCTCTCAAACCATTTCATCATAATGGGAGTAAGTGCTATCGGGCGATAATCATTAAGACATGTATACCTCAGCATTAAAGGTAGCAGAGAAACCTGATAATAGAGATTATGCTTTATGGGACCCAAGGACTGCGGTTTTCATACATGCTTCTACAGTGGCTAAGAGGTGCTAGTTATGCTTAACCATTTTGAAATAGGGTTCACTATTGATGCTCTATAAATACTGTAATGAACATTAGCATAGGTTCAAGTACTGATGAATTATATAAACATTAGTCTTGCTGGCAGGTGCTACAATGCACATAGACCTAATTTATTGTGTAAATGTAGTTTTATTCTTGATTTTAAGACACACAGAGTTTGGTTTAACACCTAATTTGCCTTTGGGAAAATTAATCTGGGGATGAGGGAGAGTCCTTGGATGCTTTGTGGTAGCTAACAACACTGTTGCTTGGAAACATATAGGCAAGAAAGAGGAGTATACATTATATAATAAATAAATCTTTTGAATCCAGGAATCCAGCCACCGTCAATTTCCTGTGGGAATGGAAATCTCCAATTGTTTTAGGATTGCCATTTCCAAAATTCCCAACCAACATGGAAGGATTCCTGTGAGTTGCATTCCTAGTACATCTAGCACCAGGTTTGGTAAAGCTGTGGCAGATCATTTTCAGAGGATGTTTAAATGCTCCAGCTTGAACAACTCGTTAGTCTCCTTTTGAGATAGAGCAAGGCTCTGTGTTAATTCCAACCTATGCTGTGCACCCACTGGGGACACCCCTGGGCTGCTGGTGGGGGCTCTGTTAAACAGATGCAGGCTGAACTCCGGAGCTTTCCTCCTGCAGACACGCCACGACATACCAGTCCAAGAGTCACTTTCGTGAGATGAGTGGCTATATAATTTTTTTTTTTTAATTTTTTTATTGTTTGATTTATATCACCGCCCATCTCCCCCCACAAGGGGACTCTAACCCCTTTGAGGTTAATCTATCTAAATTTGATAGATAAATACAGTAAATGGACTCTGCTAGCCCCCATGGCCTCACTCTCTATACAGTGTTGATCAAGTAGAGAGAAGAGTGTCTGAAACAGGGGTTTGGTCATTAAGGAAATCAATGAGAACATTATACAGAGGTGTGTGGACTGTCTGTCACACTGTCCTTCCGTACCTGTTACTATCTCCCCAGTGGGCTTTTCTCTCATCCTTACAACTTTTGCCTGGTTTGATGGCCTTAGTAATAAACCTGCCTTTCGAACTCCATTGACTGGAAGCTTAACATACGAAAACCTTTTCCTGCAAAGGTTCAGAAATAGGTTTATTCAGAAATCAGAATTATTATTATTTTTGAGCCGCAGGTGGCTGTTCAATAGAGGAAATGTGCATGCTTCAAAAGCAAAGTTGTGAATCAGGAAAACTGAATAAGCATGCTGACATAATTGAACTTTTGGTTAAATTTTTGCTTAGGTCAGGGAGGAATGAATGACGACACCAAGCAAAACAATCTGTTTTTTCTGTGTTCTCAAGTGATGAAGTTCACCAATGTGGAAAACAGAGAAATTTGTCACTTCTGTTGTCTTAAGATACTGTTGGGTGGGTTAGATTGACAGACAGTTCCAAAGTCACTCTATTTGTTTCATGTCTCAGTCCAAGAGTTCTTATTCTTCCTGGAAAACTCCTCAGTGTTTCCAAGAATCTCAGGAAATGCAGGTGAATATATATCCCTTGTCACCTTTCTGGTGACACCATGATGGTGTTTTCAAAGGATGTAAGTTTGGCACCTTTCAGCAGGCTTTCCTGATTTACGCACACACAGCCTCACTTCCATAGAAACATGGCAACACTTATCAGTTTCCTACTATTCCTGGCTTCAGCTAAATATGATTTATAGCTGTTGAAACAAAAATTAAAAACCATTGATGGCCTTGTTGTTTTAAGCCATATTAAAATTGGATTCTGACGGTGAAAAGGAGATTTGCAGACAGTTCTTTCAGCCAAGCAGAATTTCCTGCACGTTGAGAAAATTTTAATTACTCTTTTGATATGTATGTATGTGTGTTTGCAGAAGACTATTTCCTAATTTATATGGCAGCCTAGACCAGCCCAGACACCCTCTAGATATGTGGATACCCAGAATACTTAGCAATGTCTGTGCTAGCTGATAATTCTGGGTGCTGAAATCCTCCCATTATGGAGGCAGTAGCCAGGTTGGGGAATGCTTCTCATTTAAAAGGAAGAGAAAAGAAGAGGGTGTAAATGAAATTTAGTAACCTCAGCAGTCAACTCCTTTGAAAGTGATAGCTTTTCCGTTTCTGCATGACCCACAAAGGGGCCTAAAAAGAAACATCAGAAATGTCAGAAATGAATAGAAAACACTATCTTCCCCTTTAGGTGCTGTTTGTTGGGGCTTTTCTTAAGCAATCACTCTGCCTCATTCTCAACATTATATGGTGGTTGAGAGATCGTTGTCTTCAATTTGTAAGCATCCTGTGTGTTCCCATCAGTCCTGGATGACAAGATAGAATTGTTGCACAGAGTTTATGAATTGGTAGCCCCAGGAACTATCATTCTGGAAGCACACTAAACATAGATGGACTGCATGTTGACTCCACAGATAGGAAAAACTTTCTGGTGGGATTAAATTGGCAGAGACATGAAAATCAGTGATTCTTGTCCTGCCTGACTGATGTCAACATGCTATAAACGAGAAGCTAAACTTGATGTATTGGCTTGCTGCAATAGATTTGATAATATTGCCAATTGAATGGTCATATAATGGCAATTCACCATTTCATTTATTTATTTGTTTGTTTGTTTGTTTGTTTGTTTAATTTATATGATATACATAATATATTTCATTTTAGAAACTGTTAAGTTCTCTGTTGAGTTGGTCATGCATCATTTGGCTGATACAAAAGAAGTTTTTACAACTAGTGGTTAAGGTGCTGGGCTAGAAACCAGGAGTCTGTGAGTTCTAGTCCCGCCTTAGTATAAAAACCTTGTTTTTTAATATTCTGACTTTTTTTTTTTTTTGGTCTTCTGAGGAGAAATCCTAAAATCATCCTAATCCAGATATCTCAATAGGCTCTTACAAACACCAAATTCATCCTCCTCCTTAAGTGCAAGTTCAAGAATAGTCAGTTTTAATGTTCACTTTCACTTCATGATACTTTCTCCTGCTTCAAGCAGACATCTTCATCATCTGGAGAATAATACATCTCTAACTCAGGTTGAGACTATTCTCTCTCTGAAGCATTTATTTAGTGATTAGCTTCAAATTGTGGCAAGTTCTTGGTGGTATGGGGATACCAAGTCATCTTGTCTGCCTCCTAAGGAATCTGTATAATGACCAAGTAGCAACAGTAAGAACAGACCACGGAATAACGGACTGGTTTAAGATTGGGAAAGGAGTATGGCAGGGTTGTATACTCTCACCCTACCTATTCAACTTGTACACAGAACACATCATGCAACGTGCTGGGCTTGATGAATCCAAGGCTGGAGTTAAAATCGCTGGAAGAAACATTAGCAATCTCAGATATGCAGATGATACCACTTTGATGGCTGAAAGCGAGGAGGAGCTGAGGAGCCTTATGACAGAGGTGAAAGAAGAAAGTGCAAAAGCTGGGTTGCAGTTAAACCTCAATAAAACCAAGATTATGGCAACCAGCTTGATTGATAACTGGCAAATAGAGGGATAAAAAGTGGAGGCAGTGACAGACTTTGTATTTCTAGGTGCAAAGATTACTGCAGACGCTGACTGCAGCCAGGAAATCAGAAGACGTCTACTTCTTGGGAGGAGAGCAATGACAAATCTTGATAAAATAGTTAAGAGCAGAGACATCACACTGACAACAAAGGTCCACATAGTTAAAGCAGTGGTATTCCCCATAGTAACCTATGGCTGCGAGAGCTGGACCATAAGGAAGGCTGAGCGAAGGAAGATAGATGCTTTTGAACTGTGGTGTTGGAGGAAAATTCTGAGTGCCTTGGACTGCAAGAAGATCAAACCAGTCCATACTCCAGGAAATAAAGCCAGACTGCTCACTTGAGGGAACGATATTAAAGGCAAAACTGAAGTACTTTGGCCACATAATGAGAAGACAGGATACCCTGGAGAAGAAGCTGATGCTAGGGAAAGGGGAAGGCAAAAGGAAGAGGGGCCGACCAAGGGCAAGATGGATGGATGATATTCTGGAGGCGACGGACTCATCCGTGGGGGAGCTGGGGATGGTGACGGCCGACAGGAAGCTCTGGCGTGGGCTGGTCCATGAAGTCAGGAAGAGTCAGAAGCGACTGAATGAATAAACAACAAAAAGCTTCAAATTGATGGCTTTTCTCCAGTGCAGCATTTTTGTCATTTCAGGCTTACTTGTGGGCACGATTTCTCTCATTTCGTTACTTGGAAAACATTGAACCTTCTAATGATGCAACTATTATTCTTACTCAGGGAATGGCCAGTTCATGCCACTGAAACAAGGTGGATGGGAATTTGATTATTTGATTATAGAGAGCCAGTTTGGTCTAGTGGTTAAGGCAATGGGCTAGAAACCAGGAGACTGTGAGTTCTAGTCCCGCCTTAGGCATGAAAGCCAGCTGGGTGACCTTGGGCCAGTCACTCTCTCTCAGCCCAACTCACCTCACAGGGTTGTTGTTGTGGGGAAAATAGGAGGAAGGAGTATTTGGTATGTTCGCCACCTTGAGTTATTTATAAAAATAATAAAGGTGGGATATAAAATAGATAAAATTTAAAAAATTACTCACAGTCATATATGTTCTGTAAGTGTAAAACTATCTCTTAAATATTTTAAGTATCTCATAGCTTAAAACGTGGAAGATATGATGTAATTGTTGATTAATGCTGCAGCTGAGGTATCTAGGGCAGTATCTACAGAAGAGATGACCTCCCAACCAACTTTGATATGTTTGATGTTTCTGCAGTGTGCTAAATTTTCAGACAGTTGATTGTAATTTCGTTGTTGGAATTTTCTGAGCTTTTATGTTGTTGTTTGGAGATCAGTCTGGGAATGTTAATGGGCATGGAAGATGTGGGATAGAAATTTCACAAAAATAGACATATGCTGAAAGTGACACATAAAACAACTTTAGACTGTCCCCCAATAGAAACCATGGTGTAGCAACATTTTGCCCAGATTAGTAGTTATAAAGAAAAATAAATGGTTCCAGAAAATCTCCCATATGTGAGAAACTTTTTTTTTTCAAATGCATCTCCTCTGTTACTTTTGGTGCAGCAAACCTGTAAATTCAGGAAACAATTATTGAAAACTCAAGTTAAAAGCATTTGCTGGAGAATAACTACATATGGGAACTAAACAAATTACCTAGCTGCACTCCATATATTAGTTTGGCAGCCACTAATGAAGAATTTAGTTGATAATGTGCAAAGATTGGACTGGAGATCTGTGAGCTTTATAGGTTTTTTTTAAAAAAAAAAAGAGGCAAGGTTGCAAACAGCAGACCATGTATCTCTGAGGTTAGTCAGCAAGAAAGATGGGGGGGGGGGAAACTACCTTCAGACGTACTTTTCCTATTCAACAATTGGCAGGAATTTGAGTTTAATCTACTGACAGACCCTTTGATGATTTGCAATAATCAGCAAGGGCTTTTGATTCCTACCTGCTGAACAGGAGCAACAATAACATGGTTCTCCTTGTCCACCCCACTAAATTACATTGCTGCAATGAAAAAAGTTTGGAGGATAGCCAAGGGTTCATTTTAATGTGGAAGGGTGCAGAGGTCTGTTCAGTTTGCATATTTACAAAGAACAGCAATCGGTATCTGGCCTTAGAGTTCTTCAGCTCTGCCAGCCTGCCTCAGCATATGGCTCTGGCTGGTGGGTCTTTGGATTCTAAGAAAAAAGGAAGTAGGTCCTGCAAGACGGAAGGTTTGCCTGCTTTTGGCGCTGGAGGCTTTGTTGGACTTGGCAACCCCAGTTTAAAATAACCCTGGCATAATTCTGGAGGAATCATTTTGTGATTGAGGTGGAAACTGTAAAGGCAGGAATCCTTATGTGAGAATACACCTTGCTCCAACCACTGGGGGCCTATTCAGAGAAAATGGCAAATGAGCTCCAGAGACTTTCCTTGCAAGGACTTGCACCTTCCCAGATTTGCAAAATGAACTCTCTTTTTCAGCTTGCGTTCCCGGGCTTTTGTGCTCTATGGAAGTAGAACATGAAGAACCGATAAATCTAATCAAACTCTGCCGTTAATTCAGTAAACCACACGGCATCAGTGCTTTTGCAATATTATGGATTTCTTTCAGCAGCCTTACAGGTTCTCTTAGGACAGGGGTCGGCAAACTTTTTATGCCGGGAGCCATTTTGACATGCTCGTGCACATTTTGAAATGCTAGAGAGCCAGGGGGCGGGGTTTGCGGGCGGGGGCCAATCACGTGGAAGGGGGCGGGGTTTGCGGGCAGGGGCCATTAGCATGGAAGGGGGCGAGGTTTGCGGGCGGGGGCCAATCACGTGGAAGGGGGCGGGGTTTGCGGTCGGTAGAGGGCGTCCACCCGGCCCAGCTGCCCGGGGTCCAGGGAGATCAGCTCCGGCGGGATCTGTGGCGAAGAGCGGCCGTGGGGGGGGGGGCGGGCGGCGACGACAAGCGACGCGCTTCAGGCTTTCAGCGCTGGAAGGAGGCTGCCTTCCAGCGCTGAAAGCCTGAAGCGCGCCGCTTGTCGTTGCCGCCCGCCCCCCCCACGGCCGCTCTTCGCCCGCCCGCGTTGAACAAAGAAGACGATGGAGGGTGGGAAACGAGGCCTGCCTGCTTACCTGCCTGCTTGCCTCCCTCCGCGAGGCCCTCCGCTGCCTTCCCGGGGTCCAAGCCGGATCGGGGGCCTCGCGGAGAGAAGCAGGCAGGCAGATAAGCAGGCAGCCCTGGCCTCCGCCGCCGGGCCCGCCCCCCTCGGCCGCTTCCGCCCGCCCACGTTGAAGTAAGAAGACGATGGAGGGTGGGAAACGAGGCCTGCCTGCTTACCTGCCTGCTTGCCTCCCTCCGCGAGGCCCTCCGCTGCCTTCCCGGGGTCCAAGCCGGATCGGGGGCCTCGCGGAGAGAGGCAGGCAGGCAGGTAAGCGGGCAGCCCTGGCCTCCGCCGCCGGGCCCGCCCCCCTCGGCCGCTTCCGCCCGCCCGCGTTGAAGAAAGAAGACGATGGAGGGTGGGAAACGAGGCCTGCCCGCTTACCTGCCTGCTTGCCTCCCTCCGCGAGGCCCTCCGCTGCCTTCCCGGGGTCCAAGCCGGATCGGGGGCCTCGCGGAGAGAAGCAGGCAGGCAGGTAAGCGGGCAGCCCTGGCCTCCGCCGCCAGGCCCGCCCCCCTCGGACGCTTCCGCCCGCCCACGTTGAAGTAAGAAGACGATGGAGGGTGGGAAACGAGGCCTGCCTGCTTACCTGCCTGCTTGCCTCCCTCCGCGAGGCCCTCCGCTGCCTTCCCGGGGTCCAAGCCGGATCGGGGGCCTCGCAGAGAGAAGCAGGCAGGCAGGTAAGCGGGCAGCCCTGGCCTCCGCCGCCGGGCCCGCCCCCCTCGGCCGCTTCCGCCCTCCTGCGTTGAAGAAAGAAGACGATGGAGGGTGGGAAACGAGGCCTGCCCGCTTACCTGCCTGCTTGCCTCCCTCCGCGAGGCCCCCCGCTGCCTTCCCGGGGTCCAAGCCGGATCGGGGGCCTCGCGGAGAGCAGCAGGCAGGCAGGTAAGCGGGCAGCCCTGGCCTCCGCCGCCGGGCCCGCCCCCCTCAGCCGCTTCCGCCCGCCCGCGTTGAGCGAAGATGATGATGGGGGGCGGGAAACGAGGCCTGCCCGCTTACCTGCCTGCTTGCCTCTCTCCGCGCAGGGGCTGCTGCGGCTGGAGATGGCGCTGCCTCCCTGCCGCGCCGGGCCTCGCTCAGTGCGAGAGCCAGGGGGCGGGGTTTGCGGGCGGGGGCCTATCACGTGGAAGGGGCGGGGGTGAGTTCAGCTGCGGAAGAGCCACACTCAAGGGGCCAAAGAGCCGCATCTGGCTCGCGAGCCGCCATTTCCGACCCTTGTCTTAGGAGATGAATTAATCCCTTTTCTTCTCATTTCATCTCTTTCCAGACATTTACAGCGTGGTGTAACTCTCATCTCCGCAAGGCTGGCACCCAGATTGAGAACATAGAAGAAGATTTCAGAGATGGCCTTAAGCTCATGTTACTCCTAGAAGTTATATCAGGTGAGACCATCGTTGTGCAATAGTTAACGTGCTGGAGTAGAGAAACCTGTACTTCAAGCTTTCCCTGTGGTAAAGAAGAAGAGCAAAGATGGCCACTGTTTGTGCCAGTATCCCATGTGCACAGAATTCATGATGTGACATTTATGGAGAGAAGGAACTTCAGAGAGGCAAATAAATGGGAATCTGTTGGTATCCAGTATTCATAAGAAGCAAAGCACTTGCATCATTAGCATCTCTCCATTAACAGGGCATGAAGCATCCATATACAACCTGGTGCCTCCAGACTGGTCATACCATCTTGGGCTAATGACAGCCATAATCCAAGACACTTGAACAGTGTCATCTGGGGAACGGTGTGTCAGCATTGCTTATCCAGTCAGCATGTACTTTCACTCTCAGGGTTGAAAATCAAGTCAACCAAAGCAGTAGTATCACCTCACCTCCATATGTTTGTTGGGAAGTCCTTCCCACTTAAGCTCCACTGTGTTGTCCTGTGTGGCTTCCTCTATAGAGTCTTGTTTGCTCTTCCACAAGCAGAGGCCTTGGAGAAAACCACAAGTGGTCTTCCTCCCTCTGCAGAATTTGAAAGCAAGATGTTGAATGGCCCATGTCCTGTGGCTTTCTTTGAAGCCTTCCAGAAACCAGCTGAGTTTGTCCCTCCTGTTATTTATTCCTGTCTTGTTTATCTTGTTAGTGAAGTGCTCACTCATGCATGATGAAAGCCAAGAGGAAGCCGTTTACAGACAGCGATAGGCAGAGGGCAAATGACCAAGCCTTGATGTTTTTGCTTAAAGAATTCTGCCCTGGCAAATATTCCTTGATGTTGCATTCTCCTCTCCCAGTCTTCATCTCTTTGCCCTTGTGGCCTTTTGCTTTTAATGTTCCCTCTCTCTGCAGTACCTTCCAGGTTGTGTTTAGGACTATGGCTTGAACAATTCTTAGCCTTTGGCTATCCTGGCCAGGAATTCTGGGAACTGTAGTACCAACAAATCTAGGGGGGACTGGTCATGGGAAGGCTGGTATACACACTGCACACAGCCAGAATGCTCTGAAACATTTTTTGCTGCACATTTGACATGGCGGTTTGCCGCATTATGTAAGCAGGTCCCATGGCCCCTTCAGATCTGAATGATCCCTTTCTCCCTGGTAGAAACCCTTTTCCTGTCTATTAAACATACACAGTTAGCATGTGTCGCTGATCTCTTTTGAAAGTGTAGGACAAGCCCTCGCTTTGTTGTGGCATCGTCTGGTAAAGATTACTGTGACTGCCAAAGGAGAGTCAGTTCGCTCTTGTCAGAAGGAAAGGCGGCTGTTCTCCTGCCTCTTTGAACTTCAGGTTTAGTTTCTTTTGGCTGCAGTTCAAAGTAAACACAGTTACAACGGCTGGACATGCCGTATTTTGGAAAGAAAGGACACGTAACTGAAGAAAAGCAAGGGATTGTAGACTGAATCTTTTGCAAGAAAGGAGATCCCGTTTATCGTCCTCTCCCCCTCCAAGTTTATTTATTTTTTCTATAAGATTTCTTGCTGCTGCTGTGTATTGATGACCTTTTGACGTAAGAGACCCTTTGGAGTATTTGAAAGTAGAATATGGGAAATATGCCCACAGACTTCATACAAAATAATGAGAAGTGTGCACAAAAGGGGAAGAATGTTTTGTTTCAAGCCCAGAACAAGCCATCAGGTTCCAGAGGTTCTACCAAGCTGTTTCAGATAAGTTCTCTTGTTCCTTCTTTGCCCGGCACTAGTGTTAAAATCTCATGTCTGAAAAGTTTTTGCTCTCCATGGACATAACTGATTGGTATGATATCCTTGTGACTTATGTTTGGGTACATAAATTTGCAGTGGTAACTGTCAACCATCAACTGATCACCCTAACCCATTTGGGGGGAAAAACAGCACAGTACAAGGCAGCTGAAATAAGCAGATGTAATCAATTGGTGTGTGAAACTCCCTGGCAGGCAAAAACTTTTTGGTGGGCAAAAAAGGAACAAGAGCCCTGATAAGCCAAGGTTTAGTACAGCCTTTCTCAACTTTTTGACCCCGAGGGAACCCTTGAAATATTTTCCAGGCCTCGGGGAACCCCTGCACATTCAGGCTCAAATATAGGGCAGAAGTTACAAAATTATTATATTCATTTCATATGTAGGCCTGTATATATGCATTAACAGTGTTCTTAAACTAAAAGTAAAGAATGAAACTTACCTCTTTAATGTGAAGTTGCCTGAATTTTAAATAATTTTTAAAATAAATTATGATCTCCCAGGGAACCCCTAGTGACCTCTCACGGAACCCTAGGGTTCCACGGAACCCTGGTTGAGAAACCCTGGTTTAGTAGAACAAAACCCAGAATGTTTTAGTTGTTCTGGGTGTCAGAGAAAACAAAATCCAGAGGAGTGACTAGGACAAGGCGGGTCCATGTTGCCCTGCCTTCCTCTTCTCTCCATGGTTCCCAGTACAGCATATCCCACCAGCCTGCCTACCCCTCCATTTTCCAGAGCCTTTTGTTCCTCCCCTCTGCTGCTGCCACCACTGATGTCGCAGCACAGCATATCCCCCAAGCCAGCCTGTCCCCTGATCTTCCCATGTTTTCCTTTGCTGCCTCTCCTTAGCCATTAATGTCCTTGGCTTTTTCCCTGCTCCCCCCCCACAACTCCAAGCCACTTGTGCCTGGATAAAAAAAGCTTCATTTTGTTCTCTGCATGGGCCAAAACTCCCGAAGCGTGTATGTTTCCATTCAGGCATAGACCACCCATAATCAGCTGCTCCATGCACCGAGTGTCTTGCACATCTTTTAAAAGTAATCCCAATGAAAACTGCCATGACAACTTAGTTCTGCTTTTATTTATTCTGTATATACTTCTAATTCCCCACGATGAAGATAATTGAGCACATTTGTTCAGGCACTTTACTCTGTCTGGGCTAGGCCCTTAGAAACAGTCGGTATCAGAACTGTGTGTGATATTTTGCAGGGAAAAAAAGCATTGTTGCTTTTGAGACATGTGTTAATGCACATATTAGGGAAAATCATGAGGTGCAGCCTTTCTGAAACAGTACCATTTTGGAATAAAAGGCAATTGTATACTTAAATATTCCCTATACAAAGTGTTCCTTCTTTTAATTTTTTTTAGTAATTTTTTTATTATATTGTTATAAAACTTACATAATACATTATATTGTTTTGATACAGTGGTATTTATACATTGTTGATTAAGGATTACTAACACTCTAATGTTTAGATAACTTAGACTATTGAGGATACAAAACAAGAAATATTATATCAATATTAATTATGACTTAAAATGTTAATGTTAGTGAGCATAAGATTATTTGACTTTTTCATCCAGAATTGAATAGAACATTAAAAAAACACCACAAGCTACATCAAAGTATTTGTTGTACAATAAAAGTTTTGATCTCAAGCTGATTACTTAATATTAAGGTCTCCACTGTTGAAAAAGGAAAAGAGAAAATAAACAAAGGAAATTTGACAACAATTTAATCTCACTCCTACTTGTGACCATGGTATGATTATTTTAGCTTTTTATGTACTGCTTAGTATGCAGATAATTTGTCACTTGAGGGAAGTAGTCAAATATGTGATTCCCCTACATGATTAAGTGGTATGATCAGGTATTTACAAAATCAACTGTGAACAAATCCCTATAGACTAGTTGTGGTTTTACAGCAAAAGAGAAGCAACTTTGAATTCTTGGCTGAGGTGGAATGAAGGACTTCATTTTAAAAAATATCACAATCTTCTTTTCTCAACCTGGCTAGGTGAACGTTTGGCTAAACCAGAAAGAGGCAAAATGCGAGTGCACAAAATCTCAAATGTGAACAAAGCTCTGGATTTTATTGCTAGCAAAGGAGTCAAGCTAGTCTCCATTGGAGCAGAAGGTAAGCAGCAATCTTTTCCAGCAGGAACTGGACAGTAGCAAGAATGGACCCTCTTTTATTATTGTAAAATAATGGTTGTCATTTATTTCTATGATGCTGATTTTTGCAGAATCTAGTGAAAAAATTCAACACACACACATGCATTTAGGAAATATATCTTTAGAGCATAGCTTTCCAAACTGTGTGTTGCGACAAAACCTGGAAGTGCTGATGGCACGTCGCCGCCGCCCCTGCGGCAGTGCGTGCGGCGGCGACGGCAGCAGCACGCCATCAGCGCTTCCGGGTTTTAGCGCAAAACATGCCGCCGCCATGCACGCCACCGCCATTGGTGTGTCGCCAACAGCGGGAGTTTGGAAAGCACTGCTTTAGAGTCTTGCCAGGGACACATTCATAGGTTGTGATATTATTTGCAAATCTTAGTTAATTTTCTACCATACTCCAGAGAGGTGTATGAAATAAAATTGTACTGAATATTCAATACATACTTAGATGCATTGCTAAAAAATAATATATTTCGTAAATGAGGGCTTCAAACTTGAAGACCAACTGATTAAGGAGTCTTAGAATGGCTGGAAGCAGGTTTCTGGCATCCATTATCCACTCATTCTTTCATTTCATTTCATTTTATTTCATTTCATTTCATTTCATTTCATTTCATTTCATTTCATTCATTTGTATCCTGCCCAATCACAAAGACCCAGGCTTTGCATAGATATATGTTCTCTAAGTTCCTTCTAAAGGATTATTACTCTGTCTCATTATCTTTGAGTTGAGGGAAGAAGAGAGAAGAAAGAATCCTATGCCTCTGTTCATTTTAAAAGCTCACGGAATCTCTAATCCAGAAACATGGTGAATCAAATTGTCTTCTAATGCATTAAACTTAACATAGACATCACAGACTTTCCCAAAAGTTACTTGAGTGAAACAATTAATGGTATGTGTGATTACCCATTGGGGGAGATGGGCGGTCATACAAGTTAAATAAATAAATAAATAAATAAATAAATAAATAAATCTGAGTGAGGTAAGGGGGAGAAGCAGTCTCTGGAAATGCCCAATGTGGAATAGGAATAGACAGCATGTCAAAGTTAAGGGAGATGTTTAGTTTATTTATGTTGTCTATTATTCCTTAGGTTCAGCATGAGAACCTAAGGAACAAGAACATAGATATAATTAGGTCAACATGTTTCATTATTATATCAAACCTATATAATTTATCCAGGCTATATGTGTAAAAACAGAATTAATCCTCAACTCCTTCTATTAATGTAAGAATAAGTGTGGACTGATTGTGTATATGATTCCTGCTGTACCCATTGCATGAATTTTATGGGTGTATCATTGCATTTAAGTTGGTTTCTTGGGTTGACTGGCAGCTCTCTGTACAGTGACTGGGCTGTGAAAAGGATTATAAACTTTTTTGAACTCCGCATTTTGAAAGACCCAAATCAGTGCTTTAAAAACTCATTGCCATAAGCTAGAAAATAAAAATCAGTGAAGGAGGTCGAATGTTGTTAATATGGCTCAGGCAAAATAAGTCATATCAAGCAGGTAGGGTTTAACTAGAAAATCATGTTGGGCCAATAAAAGAGATTTTGTGTGTGTGTTTTTAAACACCCTTAAGGGGGTGTGGTGGCTCAGCGGGTAAGACGCCAGGCTTGTTGATCAGAAGATCGCAAGTTCGGAGGTTTGAATCCCTAGCCCCGTGTGACGGAGTGAGCTCCTGCACTAGCCCCAGCTCTTGCCAACCAAGCATGCAAATGCAAGTAGATGAATAGGTACCACTTCGGTGGGAAGGTAACAGCATTCCGCACACGTCATGCCAGCCACATGACGGTGGAAGCGTCTTCGGACACCGCTGGCTCTTCGGCTAACAAACGGAGATGAGCACCGGCCCCTAGAGTCGGACACGACTATGCGGGGGGAACTTTTACCTTTTAAACACCCTTAGCAACAGAGTTTGTCAAAGGATCTGTGGTAAAATCTTCTAGTGCCACAAGGCTTCCTAATCACCATCTTGGGTCTAGAACTTCCAAGGAACTACATCACAAGTTTGGAAAAACAAATCAAAACACAGGAATGCTATATTGATGCTAGATTGGCAATGCCAACATTGCTTACTGTGGTGCAAAAAGGAAACTGTATGAGGAAGAGTCACTGAAATTTGGAAATAATTTTAAAAAATTGTATTTATACATGTGAAACCAGAAATAGTTAAACTATTTTATTTTTTAAAATGGATAAAACTAAAGCCACCTTATATGGCTTGCAGTACTGCTTGTCCTCTGCAAATTCTGTGAGTTCAAGAAAGCACTTCCTTTGGTTGCTTATACTGTGCGGCCTTTCACACCTAGTGTGTTGCCAAGAGTCCAAGCGCCTTGATCAGGGGCCCAGGCAATTGGTTCTTTTAGATCCAGAGATAATAGCACGCCAGTGGATAATGAAACTTAAAGCTTTATTATAAACTTAAGCAAACAAAGTCAAACAAAAACACAATTTGACAAGCATAGCATACAGAAAGAAATACATACATGCCAAACAAGGTGATACCTAATCTCCTATAGGCTGCCAGGAGCCCCCTAATAAGGACAGCGGAGATACCCCAAGGTGGCAATTTTCGCAGCACCCAGCACTCAGGCCTGTGTGGACTCCCAAAACTCCAAAGACAATCCTAAGGTTTTTATCAAAGCCTGGCTTCCAAACCCCGTGACCAAGCCCAGACTGACCTTGACTGGGATTCCTTCTGAGGCCCCGGCACCTGTCTATGACATCATTTCCAATAGCCTGGGAAACCATCAGATAAGCCAGTGCCTAAGCATAAACAATTTCTTATCATCCCCCCCCCATTCCAAGCCGCTAGAGGGGTAGCTGGAGGAGTGAACTTATGCTTAAATTTAACAAGCTGGGGGTTTTCTCTCCCCCCACTTCCCACAAAGATATGTTCTAGAGGGCTGTTGGAGGAGTGGGTATATTCTCCTTCTTCTCCCCCTCCCATTCCAAGCAGAAATAAAAACAAGCCAATTAAACATCAGTATAACTCAAAATAAACTCTGATCTCCTAGGTGTTGGGGGAGAAAAATCAAAACATGCCACCTAACTCCTCGAAATACAAAGGTCTTCCGCAGGTTGCCACTACACCTAGTAATGGATTTTTTTCAGAGTGAATTCTTATAAACTGCACAAGAGCAGTCCACATTTTGTAACGAAATGAACTGCAACATGGAGTGTAAACAAATTTTCATTCTCTTTCGATGCTTTCCCACCATATTTCCTATTTCCATATGAAATAACTTTATAAATCCTCTTTGAAGCCCTGATGTAAAAAAATCCTGTGATCCTCCTATGTAAAGCAAGGAGATAATAGAACAGAACATCAGAGTTAGAGTAATATGACAGGGTTATACATTTCAGAGCATTTTGGAGTCCTTTTCAAGAACCCAGTTTTATTCTGGAATATTTAGTGGTTATTTTCCTTTTGAAGAGTTGAGCACCAAAGAGATGGAAATTGTATCTTTATTTGCATATCCTGTTCACAGAGACTTATTGTAGTAAAACCAATGATATGGAAATATGCACACTAGAGCAGAACACTTTTGGTTTCCTCTTTCCAACTGTTCCAGTTCTTCAAACAGCAGTCTCTATATCTTTTTGCAAACTGAATGTAGATCTACCTGAACATTTCTCCTTGTTGAGAGTGTAGTGAATAGCAGCCTGAGATCATGAGAAAGGGAACTGACAACTGTTCTAGAATTCACACCTGATATTTTTCTGATTGACTTTTTAAGGATCCTTTGTTAATAAGTTTTCACATTTATTTCTTGGGGGATTCAGATGAAATCACCATCCTTAGTCATCAGCCCATATTTTACCTTTCTGTCAACTCCGTTTTCTTTTAATGGAGAAGATCCATAAGGTGTGACAAATGCAGAGCAGAATTTCAATTCTTCATTGGTATGGATGTCCCAAAAGGCTCCCATTAATTTTGGAGGAAAGGGGGCTCCAGTAGCTGTACTAAAGATTGTTCACTACCCATATCTCCCCTGTTCACTACCCTGAACATCTCTAAGAACTGTGAGCCCCCTTTTTCTTTTCTATATTAGAATTCTGGAATTTCAAGATAAAACAGGTGTGCTCCATGCTTGACCCCTGCAACAGAATGAATGTTTTGCATATGAACAGACCTTCAGATTTTATTCAAAGATATATTCCTGATACCATGTCTATGAAGGTTCTCAGTCATCCAGGTGGAATTGTCTGTAGCTTGAATCATGTCAACTGGATTTCTATTTTCTTAATGGAAACGTTTCGCTCCTTATCCAAGGGGCTTCTTCAGTCTGAGCAAAGTTGGTAAGGGAATCCTAAATATGTTCCTAGGTAGCTGTGTGACCTTACACCTGGGGCTAGGTCATGGTTATATTGAGATGTAATTTTTAAGTCCTTTTATCATCTAATGGAGGGTCGTTAAAAACACCATGCTGCTGTTGAGCTTCTGAAATGGTCTTAATCTTCCTAGGCACAGAAGACAACACGGGGAGGAAGATGGGGGAGAGTTTGTGCCTGAGGCCCCCACCTCTATTCAAGGAAGGATTTTCCAAGTTGGCATAAATGGATTCCTTGACCCCTCTCTCAAACCACCTATCTTCTCTGTCTAAAATGTGAACATTAATGTCCTCAAATGAATGTCCTTTTTCTTTTAGATGAAGATAAACTGCTGACTCTGGTCCTGTGGTGTTATTTCTCCTGTGTTGTGCCATCCTCCTGTACATAGGTTGTTTGGTTTCTCCAATGTAGAGTTCAGAGCACTCCTCACTGCACTGGATTGCATAAACTACATTGCTTTTCTTATGTTTTGGAGTTTGATCTTTGGGGTGTACAAGCCTCTGTCTCAGTGTGTTGGTGGGTTTGAAATATACAGGTATGTGGTGTTTGCCAAATATCCGTTTTATCTTTTCAGACACGCCAGCCATGTAGGGAATGACCAGGTTCTTTCGTTTACTCTGAGTCTCAGCCCTATCTGTCGCTGTTTTAGGTCTGGTAAATTTAGATTTGGTGAAGGCCCAATTTGGATATCCACAGGCCTTCAGGGCTGTTCTCAGGTGCTGATTTTCATTCTTTTTGGAATCCATGGAGGTGGGGATGGTTTCTGCTCTGTGTGACAATGTCCTGATGACTCCTAGTTTGTGCTGCAGTGGATGGTGGGAGTCAAACATCAGATATTGATCTGTGTGTGTGGGTTTCCTGTAGATCCCTATTTCTAGCTTGCCACCGGTCCCAATGAGGACTTCACAGTCTAGGAATGCCAGTCTGTTGTCCTTGGTGTCTTCTCTGGTGAAGCTAATGTTGGCATCTATAGTGTTTATATGGTCCGTGAAGGCCTGTACTTCCTGGGCCTTGATTTTGACCCAGGTGTCATCCACATACCTAAACCAGTGGGTGGGCACCGTTCCCTGGAATGTGTTGAGTGCTTTCTTCTCCACTTCTTCCATGTATAAATTGGCCACAATGGGTGACACAGGAGAACCCATGGCACAGCCGTGTTTTTGTCTGTAAAAGTCACCTCTGTATGTGAAATAAGTGGTGTTAAGACACAGGTCCAGAAGATGGCAGATCTGGTTTGGGTTGAGATGGCTTCTCCTTTCCAGGGTGCTGTCCTCTTCTAGTCTCTTCCTGACAGCGGATAGAGCATGAGTGGTGGGGATGCTGGTGAAAAGGGAGGACACATCAAAGGAGACCATAGTTTCATCTGTATCCAGTTTCAGGATCTTTGCTTTGGAAACAAATTCTTCCGAATTATGGATGTGGTGTTCAGAGTGTCCAACTAGAGGTGCTAGTATGGTAGAGAGGTGTTTGGCAATGTTGTATGTTACCGAATTGATGCTGCTGACTATGGGTCGGAGGGGTGTTCCTTCCTTGTGGATCTTAGGAAGTCCGTAGATGCAGGGGATGGCTTCTCCAGGATATTACCTACCACCGTCTGTATCCTGGAGAAGCCATCCCCTGCATCTACGGACTTCCTAAGATCCACAAGGAAGGAACACCCCTCCGACCCATAGTCAGCAGCATCAATTCGGTAACATACAACATTGCCAAACACCTCTCTACCATACTAGCACCTCTAGTTGGACACTCTGAACACCACATCCATAATTCGGAAGAATTTGTTTCCAAAGCAAAGATCCTGAAACTGGATACAGATGAAACTATGGTCTCCTTTGATGTGTCCTCCCTTTTCACCAGCATCCCCACCACTCATGCTCTATCCGCTGTCAGGAAGAGACTAGAAGAGGACAGCACCCTGGAAAGGAGAAGCCATCTCAACCCAAACCAGATCTGCCATCTTCTGGACCTGTGTCTTAACACCACTTATTTCACATACAGAGGTGACTTTTACAGACAAAAACACGGCTGTGCCATGGGTTCTCCTGTGTCACCCATTGTGGCCAATTTATACATGGAAGAAGTGGAGAAGAAAGCACTCAACACATTCCAGGGAACGGTGCCCACCCACTGGTTTAGGTATGTGGATGACACCTGGGTCAAAATCAAGGCCCAGGAAGTACAGGCCTTCACGGACCATATAAACACTATAGATGCCAACATTAGCTTCACCAGAGAAGACACCAAGGACAACAGACTGGCATTCCTAGACTGTGAAGTCCTCATTGGGACCGGTGGCAAGCTAGAAATAGGGATCTACAGGAAACCCACACACACAGATCAATATCTGATGTTTGACTCCCACCATCCACTGCAGCACAAACTAGGAGTCATCAGGACATTGTCACACAGAGCAGAAACCATCCCCACCTCCATGGATTCCAAAAAGAATGAAAATCAGCACCTGAGAACAGCCCTGAAGGCCTGTGGATATCCAAATTGGGCCTTCACCAAATCTAAATTTACCAGACCTAAAACAGCGACAGATAGGGCTGAGACTCAGAGTAAACGAAAGAACCTGGTCATTCCCTACATGGCTGGCGTGTCTGAAAAGATAAAACGGATATTTGGCAAACACCACATACCTGTATATTTCAAACCCACCAACACACTGAGACAGAGGCTTGTACACCCCAAAGATCAAACTCCAAAACATAAGAAAAGCAATGTAGTTTATGCAATCCAGTGCAGTGAGGAGTGCTCTGAACTCTACATTGGAGAAACCAAACAACCTATGTACAGGAGGATGGCACAACACAGGAGAAATAACACCACAGGACCAGAGTCAGCAGTTTATCTTCATCTAAAAGAAAAAGGACATTCATTTGAGGACATTAATGTTCACATTTTAGACAGAGAAGATAGGTGGTTTGAGAGAGGGGTCAAGGAATCCATTTATGCCAACTTGGAAAATCCTTCCTTGAATAGAGGTGGGGGCCTCAGGCACAAACTCTCCCCCATCTTCCTCCCCGTGTTGTCTTCTGTGCCTAGGAAGATTAAGACCATTTCAGAAGCTCAACAGCAGCATGGTGTTTTTAACGACCCTCCATTAGATGATAAAAGGACTTAAAAATTACATCTCAATATAACCATGACCTAGCCCCAGGTGTAAGGTCACACAGCTACCTAGGAACATATTTAGGATTCCCTTACCAACTTTGCTCAGACTGAAGAAGCCCCTTGGATAAGGAGCGAAACGTTTCCATTAAGAAAATAGAAATCCAGTTGACATGATTCAAGCTACAGACAATTCCTGATACCAGTGTGACAACATTGGTTTTGAGGTGGGGAACAAGACATACAAGGCAGTTAGCAACTTTAACAAATAAAATCCAAACTGTTGCTCCCTAGCAACAGTTCTTTTATACATGAATCTGCTTTAAACGTTTCTTATCACATTTTTCATTGTTGCAAAATACTGGAATGTTGGAATTTGTTAGGTGGTAGAATCTGGCAGTCTGGAACACATCTTGGACTCAAATTGCTATCCCGACTGTTTCTTTCAGAAAAAAGATTTTTTAAAATTATTTCAATCTCTACAGCTACCCAGTCATAGATGATACAAAGAACTAAACTGGAAGAGCTAACATTTGAATGAAGACCTCACCTATTTACATAATTGGAATGCTTTTGGACTGTTAGTTGCCTTTTTTGTTTGTTTTTTTGTATTTCTGAATTAGGAGCTTTATACAGTATATGCCTGCGGTTGTACTGACATGATTCATTTGAGTGGGTTCTTCAGCTGATTTAGGCAATTCTTCTGAACTGCTTAACATCTCAGAACAATAGTGTCTGTCTAAACACCTAAATACTCTAATATAGCTTAAGGTAGTGTTATTTGGATTGGGTGGGCTTGATAGACTTTTTTTTACATGTAATAGGGTAGTCAAGCTTGAGTTAATTAAAAGAATTAACACCTTTCTGGATTAAACAGAAGTGGTTTTTTTCTTATCACTCTACATATGTTAGTGCTAGTTCGATGCAAAAATATCTGCTATACCCCAAACTGTATAATGAATGACTGCATAAATGAATTCAGTGGCATTACCACCTGCATTTCATTCCTTGCTCTGACTCTCTCTGTTCCTACCACCAACATCAACCATGGGTTTCTATATATTCCTTTCTCAGGGCAGTACTCCATGAATCTCATTGGTGATCTGGGAAATCTTATATAGTAATACACAGATGAGTCTTTAAGAAGTTACAAGATTCTGCTGTTTTGCTGCAAAGAATGATATGGCTACTTCTCTCTGGAGTTCTCTAAGTGGAACAGGAATGCTTAATGTTAATTTTCAGCTGTGGGGCCACAGCTACTAGATGAACTGACTAGCTGATGTCCTGGGGGAAACCAAGATCTGATGGGAATCTTCGAGCATCAGACTGGTCAGAAAGACAATACTATGGGCTTCCCCTGAATACCCTCAAGATGGTTCTGCCAGTCAATAGGAATTGAACTTCCTTTTATGTGCTGATGTGGGCACAGCATTGTGTAACACCAGTAAACAACCAGCCTGTTTCTAAATGTTACAAATTGTGAAAGGGGGCTAATTGTACCAAACCAGATCATATATTTTAAACAAGGACTGAGCCCAGCTGTTGTTTCTGGTTTTTAAAAGCAGGTGCTCACACTCAGCATATTTACTGTTGTCTGTAATTTCAGTGTACAACTAAATTTCAGCTTTCCTTGACTCTTGCCCTCTAGATACTACAGCTTATCTGGTGATGCTGGGAATGGTAGTATAATATGCCAGGCTGGCGACTTCTGTGCTTGCTGTTGATTTTGCCAAATGTACCTGGGACCTATTCCTTTCTAATTGCGAAGGCAATCCAAATTGGTGTCACCTAGTTAGTTATGTTCACCCAAACTAATCATTTAATATTACTTTCTGTATTTGCAAATCAAGATCTCCCTGCCTTTCTTTTAAAAGTCCAGAGAGTTTTTAAGTACCCTCTGCCCTTCTTCTCATCATAGGTTTCAGAGGGTATCTAGTTCTGCTGCTGGATTAATAGTTACATTCTCCTGAAGTATATGCTTATTCTATTTTTGGTTGTTCAACTGCTACATTTCTTTTTTACAGAGATTGTTGATGGGAATGCAAAAATGACCCTTGGCATGATTTGGACCATCATCCTTCGTTTTGCCATTCAGGATATCTCAGTAGAAGGTAAATCCCAACAAGTTTTCACCTCTTCCAAGGATAGTTATGATGGGGAAAACTGTATATTATGAGTTGCCTAAATGAAAGAACATGAAACCTATATTCTGAATTAAAGATATGTGCACATTAGCTAGACGTTAGTGGTTTTGCTTGCTTAATTGTATTGATGTATCTGAAACCTGCTGATTCTGTTTACAAAATGCAGAGTTAAGTTGCTCCAAGTTCTGCATTCCCTGACTTGGCACAAGAGTGGTGGGCGCAGGCTGACTGCTTTCATGACATTGTAGACTAGGTTTCCCTTTATTATTCTGAACCTGCCTGGAATATGCTTCCTTAGAACTCCCTGTTGGTTTTTTTTTTATCCTGCCTTTTTTCATATAGAACTCAAGGCAGCAAACGTGCCAATACTCCTTCCTCCTTCTATTTTCCCCGCAACAACAACCCTGTGAGGTGAGTTGGACTGAGAGACAGTGACTGGCCCAGAGTCACCCAGCTGGTTTTTTCATGCCTAAGGCAGGACTAGAACTCTCAGTCTCCTGGTTTCTAGGCCAACACCTTAACCACTACCCCAAACTGGCTCTCTGCTTTCTGAAAGAGCTTCAAGAGACACCCCTTCAGTTTGGCCTCTTAATTCATTTAGTATTATTTTATAGTTGGTTCATCTTTGTAATTATTGTGCTATGTTAATAGTTTTGAACAGATTGGTTTTATATGTGGCAGCATGTTGCCAGTCTTGAGAAAGAGGTGGTAGGATCTGATTTTAGGGTTGGGTCTGCATAGCCCTTGGATGTGAGACCACTAAAAATTACAGGGCTGTAGGCTAAACTGGAAATTTGGGGGGGGGGGATCCCAGAAGGAAAAAGTAGCAAACCAATTCCATGTTATTGTCAAGAAAACTACATGGGTATGTTCACGTAATCACTGAGAACTGCATTTGATTGAAAGGAAATCTGACTTTACCTCTGTGTGTTATTTTACTCAACTGAATGCTTTTGGAGAGAGTTGAAACAACAGCATTCCAGTTTTATAACCTAATTTTTTAAAGTTTAAAGAAACTTTAAAGAAAGAGCAGCTCAAATGAACACTGTGCTGTGGAAATGCAGCATTAGTAGCAGTTGCCCCAGCTGCTTCTTTCTTTCTCACTTTTGGGTGCCATCTGCCAGAAACATCATAAAATCTCAGTGAGGGAAAGGTATGGGAAGAAAACCAGTGACTATACTTTGAATTCTTTAAAATAAGGCTGATTTACCTTAAATATTTAATATTGAGGCCTATGTAAACATAATCTTCCCCCTCCCTTTTTAAAAATTAAATGCGGCAATTTCTCAGTCATTAAAATAATACAATGCACACAATCATGTTGACCAAAAGAAATGTCAGTCATTCACGTCACAGCTATATTTTTCTTAAGGCAGCTCATCTTGAAGAGTTCTTGAGCATTCTAAAGCTTGCACCTGATATCATAACTTTGAGTAAATTATTATTTTTTTCATGGCTAAGTTGCTATTTTTCGTTTGGTATTTTATTATCATTATTATTATTATTTATTAAAATTTATTGTGGCCATCCACTCCAGAATACTCTGGGCTGCTTGCTTTTACTTTACTTTACTTTTACTGTTTTACTATGGGGCTTTCAACATAAAAATGGTTCTTCGCAGATTCTGAGGTGCAAATGGAAGGGGCCGTCCAGATTCTCCTCAATGGCTTCAAAGGTCAGAATGAACAAAGAAAACAAAAAGAGATCCCCAGAAACTGGCTAATCCTTATATCTTTTGTTCTGTAGAGACATCTGCGAAAGAAGGGCTTTTGCTGTGGTGCCAGAGGAAAACTGCCCCTTACAAAAATGTGAACATCCAAAACTTCCATATTAGGTAACATAAAGTGCAGTTCCTTGAAAGTAGTGCTTTTCTGATGTGTCGCATCCCCCAGTAGCACAGCCAGTGCCTGTCCCAAGTTGCAGAAAAGGCTCATCTAAAGGATTTGGATGCTGCTTAATGCTCAACTCAGCTGTTCTTAAACCTTATGCTAAGATCATTCACAATTAACATCACCAATTAGAAGGAGGGTGACGGAGTGCTTGTGCTCTTGAACTTACCTTCCAGCTCAGGATTTGAGGACTGGGGTTGGCTAAGGGTTTCTTCCTACGTTGCCTGGCATCAGACGCATCTGCAGGATTGGGGTTTCTGTCAAGCAGCATGGCATTGATGCAACACAGACTCTGCCCCTTTTGTACATATGTGTGACAGTGTCCCTGCGAAACAGATGGAGCTTGTATCACAATGCTGCTTTCATCATTTGTTTTTCGTTGACCCACGTACAACTCTGCCTGCCATTTACGTTAAAATGCTGAAGCTTATTTTTTTGCTTTTGTCCAGCCAAGTGTTTGAGATAAAGGTAGGACCAGTTTAGAGACATATTCCCACTTTGCTAAACTGAAGGTTCTCAAACCAAAAATTAATGCTGGGCTCACCTTTCCTTCCTCATCCCTTCATCAGTTGTTAACTTAAACAACAGCTCTTTGTTATACCTGAAACACGAAGGCAGTGTCGCTTCCTGTAGGCTTACTCAACATTCAAATGGAGAACTGTAATGTTAAGCTGTGGTTTAGCAATCCAGGGAAAGATGATGAAAAGGAGCCAAATGGACAAACTTTATGGGACTTGGGCTATGAACAGTGACATGTAAAATGGCTCAGAAATAACCTCTTTGCCTTGAGGAGCCCTTTCCAGTTCCTGCTTGATGTGCAAGGAAGGGAATGTAGCTGCTACTGCTACTTTTCCCCCCTTCATCCCTGCCCTACAGAGGCTTCACTCACATAACACATACATTTCAAAGTATGAATTTCTCTAGCAGACTTGTTTCTACCAATGTTTCTGGAAACATCAGTTTGGAAAGCTTGAATGTTAAAGCTAGGCCTGAATGGATCATTAACAGTGGTTGATCCCAGCAAGCCAGACAATGGAGACAAGATGGAAGCAAAGCATCATATTCTAATGATGCTTTTGTGTACTTACATTCCCTACCACTCCCGTCCTTTTGAGCCATTAAAATACGATTAGTTAACACAACCTGCCAAGAATCTGTAAAGGAGAAGAATAAAAAGCACTATTATACCTTGGGACCCAACAAGTGATGTGGGTGCCCTTATTCTTTCCCCTCTCATTTCAGTTCTGTTAAAGTAAATATATTTCACTCATTGGAAGGAAGTAGCCCATGTCATCTGTCACACTGTTTTCCTTCTTACATCTGTAAACAAACTGGAATGATTCTTTGCCAAAATCTGGCAAAAGTATGAGCAAAGAGCAATTTAAAATTATTTTACTGGATACATCAATTAGTGACTGATGGAACAATATATGTTCTTTATTTTTATTCCACAGTCTACTTTGGTATCAGGTCCTCCTAAATATGAAACTGTGGTTGACTTTTCAAAAATGCTTATGTAGTGAACAGACTACAGCCATTACGGACTCAACCATGGGGGAGCTGGGGATGGTGACGGCCGACAGGAAGCTCTGGCGTGGGCTGGTCCATGAGGTCACGAGGAGTCGGAGACGACTGAACAAATAAACAACAAGTGAACAGAAAGTTCGATTAAATCCAAATGCAATTAATCTCTAGATAGCCAACTTGTTTCTTTCCACATGTTGGCCTACAGTTCAAATTGCCCGATTGTTGGCTGTGCTGGCTCAGGATAAAGGGAGTTGTAAGTTGATAACATTTGCAATTTTGGAAGTTGCCATCTAAATCAACTCCATTCTCTCTGCCCAGTTGTGTGCACAAGAACACTGTTGATTGAGACTTTGTGCGGTTTGCTTTTAAATTTGTCATGTCTCTGGAGTATTTTGAGGAATATAGTTAATTGTGTTCCATCTCTCTCACAGCTGGAAGGATGGTCTTGGTTTCTGTGCCTTGATCCACAGACATCGTCCAGAACTTATCGACTATGGAAAACTAAGAAAGGTACTGTATTATGTTTTGGGATGATTCAGGTTCATAGATCCCAAGAGAATGAAACCTTTGGATAACTTAATTTTACATAAGATGAAATATGTTCTCTGAAAAGCTCAGATATATTGGTTCAAGGCAGTTTTCTTTGACCTGATGTTCTCCAAATGTACTAGACTGACTCCCATTCCAGAACACATCTGGAAGGCACCAGGTTGGAAAAGGGAGTAGTTACTTCCTGATGACTAGCATCAGATAAGCAGTTACCTTGGCCTTCAGAATTCTAACTCAGGTAATTCTAATGCTTGTTTTGATTTGCGGAAGTAAGGAGGATAGCAGTTGGTGACATTTCAGTAATAACTGACAACAACATCTGTCTGTGTTTGTACAAATGTGTATCTAAACCTAATACAGTGAAACCTCAGTTAAATGGACCATTCAGGAGGAAGTCATATCTGCTAAAGCCGAATATCCATTACATCTGAATTTACATCATTTGCATCAATTTATATGATTATACAAATTACATAATTACACAAATGATGCAAATTCAGTGAATTGTTGAAAATATTTTTGATACAGTAGGCTTTGTCCATTATTTTGGGATGGTATCTGGATGGAAAATATGTCCACAGTTTCTGAAGTTCACTTAACTGAGGTCTGATAAACCACTGTGATTATAATGCCTGTTATATAGCAGCCATCTCCAACTCAAATCCTATTGCCCATTCTGACTAAAAGTTTTGGCACCCATTTAATTTGCCAGTAAGTTCTAAAAACATTTTTCCTCAACTGTTACCAAGTTAAAGGAAATGGAGATATTTCAGCAAACAGGTCATATATGTCAGAAAAGACAGAATAAAAGAAAATGGCAGATTGGAAGATCAAGTTAATCTGATTTTCCCTTTGCTTAACATATATGAAAAGAGGAACAATTTAAACAAAAATGCAGTGACTGTAGGTTTGTTCTAATTGTTTTCTATAATATAGTTCACCTGGTTTAGTAGTTAACTGCTCACATGAGATAACAAAACAGATGTTTCAGCAGCTTTCTTTTTTTAAGGTTCTGTTTGCTCCTTGAATGCTGTTATATTGACTTTCCCAAATTAAGGACAAAAATTATTTCAGCATCCTTTAGGACAGATGTCTTAGCTGTCAGCTCTTGCAGGAGCAAGACTCAGACAAATGGAAAAATTAGAGAAGTTAAGGATGTCCTTCAAGGTCTTCATAGAAGGGTGTTTATGAGGCTACCTGAAAAGTGCACAAAATTTTCCTACCTGCTTCCCCCCCCCTTTTTTTTTATGTGAAACTAATGGAGATTATGGCAGGACTCCATCTTCTGGTTCTGGCAGTGCACATATATTGTATATACACTGTACATATATACAGTGTATATATTTATTTTATTTATTTGAATGCAGCAATCAAGATTAGCATAAAATAAAAAGCAACTCCCTCAAAACCCATAAACCCACCCATAATACAGGAAAAATCAAACAACAAAACAATGAATTTTGTCAAGCATCAAGATAATAAGTAGTCATGACCCCACCAGGTTCCAACCTTAACTCACAATATGCCCTCCTCCTGTGCTAAATACAGGTAGTCCTTGACTTACAACAGTTTGTTTAATGACAGTTCAAAGTTACGATGGCCTCGGAAAAAGTGCTTTACGACCAGTACTTGCACTTATGACCATTGTACCACTTCCACGGTCATGTGATTTGCAATTCAGGTGCTTGGCAAGTGGCTCACATTTACAACTGGTTGCGGCATCCTGCGGTCACGTGATCACAATTTGTGACCTTTTTTCTGGCAAAAGTCCATTGGGGAAGCTGGATTCACTTAATGACTGTGGTGATTTGCTTAGCGGCCATCGTAAAAATGGTCGTAAAATCAGGTCCGGTCATGTGGTGACTCGACTTACGACTGCAATTACTTACAACAGAAATTCCAGTCCCAGTTGTGGTCATAAGTCGAGGACTACCTGTAAAACAAACAGGTCTTAATTGTTTTCCTGAAACCCATAAGAGTAAGAACAGTTTAGATCTCCATGGAGAGGGAATTCCAAAGTATGGGGGTAAAAAATGCTTACTTCCTAGCTCCCATCAGATGACAGCCTAGTAAGTGCAGGATTTGGAGAGCGTTGACTTTATTTAACAGGTACTATAGACGAATCCCTAGCCCTGCGTGTGGAGTGAGCTCCCGCACCTAGCAATTCGAAAGCATGCAAATGCAAGTAGATGAATAGGTACCACTTCGGTGGGTAGGTAACAACGTTCTGCGTGCGTGTCATGCGGCCAAATGACCGTGGAAGCGTCTTCGGACAACGGCTCTTCCGCTAACAAACGGAGATGAGCACTGGCCCCTAGAGTCGGACACAACTGCACAAATGTGCGAGGGGAACCTTTACCTGTTATAGATGATTATGGGAGAAGGCAGGGCCACAGATAACCATCCCAAAAGAGTAGTCAGAGAGGTTGGGGGGGGGGAAATAATGAAATATAATAGTAAATGGATTTTTTAAAAAAGTTAAAAGCATAGCAATCCTCTCCATATAAAACAGTAATAAAAATCACTATTAAAATACTCAAAAATCTAAATAGAAAAAAAAAAGTGCTTTAATGTTCTTTTTAAAATGGAGAAAGTAGAAAGCAGTCATTCCTGAAGAAATGTGCTAGACAAGTCCTTTGTCCTTTAGTTAAATTTAATTGTTTCCTCTGTTTTCTTTTGGTTAGCTAATCTGGCTTTTCAGTGAAGTGTATAATATGCAACTGACAGTCATTCAAGTATTTTTTTTTTGTTACGTATTTATTGCTAACAAGACTATTTCTTTTCCTAGGATGATCCTCTCACAAATCTTAATACAGCTTTTGATGTGGCTGAAAGATACCTAGATATCCCAAAGATGTTGGATGCAGAAGGTATAGTAAAATCCAATTTTGTTTTCCTTCTCTCCCTCTCTCTCCCCCAAAAGGTTCCTCAAAATGTCCTCATACATTTATTAAAACTTTCAGATACTTACTAGATCATTCCCTCCTTATCATATATTTAGACTAGACTAAGTTCTGATACACCTACAGCTACCACAGTCTTAAAACATTGATCTGTGTTTGGATCCTGCACAATACTAACAACATTTCATTAATAGGATAACAGAGAATACATTTCTGTATATCAATACCCAAAGGTAGGAGCAGCATAGGTATGGGACTTTCTAGCATGATCTGTCAGTCCTAAATGTTTTTGTTCCAATCACAAGATCCTGTCATGGTCATTAGTCCATATAGTAGCAAAAGTATGTGAGTTGGGCTAAGACAGATGATAACAGAATAGCATTCATACTTTCTTTCACTGGTCCCCGGTGTGCTCTTTGAACCTCAGTAGCAGCTGCACACCTGTCTTTGACTAATTCAGTGTTCCACCTTGGACAAACAAGCCGAATTCTCAGCAAACAGTGGCATGATAGAAATCTACAATGCATAAAGGGAGAATAGAACAAAGGCCAGTCATCCTTCATTGTCTTCTGCCTTTTTAAATGGATTATCTTGACATTTTATTTCTTAGGCCACTGTCCTTTAAATGGGATCAACACAGGATCAGCGTAACCTTCTGTTCTTGAATATCTGCTTCTGGAATACTGATGTATTTTGCTGTGTTGTCCCTCTGTATTTTAGAAATCAACACTGGCACTGAAATCTAGTTTTGTAGTTGCCTTTGTTTCTAAGGCCATTTACATTGCCTTTTCTTTCTTCCTTAAAGTTTGGGAGAACATTTTATTGTTTGCTAGGCTCTTTCTAGTTCTGTTTCCTTCTATCTAGGTCATGAATTCTGGGAGCTGTTAGAGTAGATCTTAGCTATAAGCAGAAATTTAGGACATACTCTGCAGGAAGTATTAAAAAATAATACTTAAAACATTAAACAGTCTGTCCACTGTTTAATTTGCTTAAACCTTCTCTAATTTGATGTTCTCAAGGTATCTCAGGACTACATCTCCCAGAATTCTCCAGCTACCAGGTCATTGGCTGAGGGACTCAAGGAGTTGTAGATCCAAATATTAGGAGGCACCACTTTGTGGGACAATGATTTAGATCAGGATTAAACAATGATTTTCTAGTGGTTAAGGCACCAGGCTAGAAACCAGGAGACTGAGAGTTCTAGTCCCGCCTTAGGCATGAGAGCCGGCTGGATGACCTTAGGCCAGTCACTCTCTCTCAGCCCAACTCACCTCACAGGGTTGTTGTTGTGGGGAAAATAGGAGGAGGAAGGAGTATTGGGTATGTTCACCGCCTTGAGTTATTTATAAAAATAATAAAGGAGGGATAGAAAATAATAAATAAATATTTTAATGTCCACCTTTATGCCCTGTGAGTAGTTTTAGGTGACATTCCCAAGACCCCATGCTCTTTTACAGAGAGCCTCTGGGCTTGCTATATCAAGGTAAAGAGCTTAATTGGGATCCCAGCAAAACTCACAGAAAAAAATGAATGGTTAGACTCACAGCAATGTTTTTTCCCTTTTGTGCTCTAGATATTACCATGCTCATTCCTTATCTTCCCCTTCATAGCATTTGTCTGAAAAATGATCAGCACCTACTTCTCTAGCATATTGAAAACAATTGGCAAGTTTTGGGGTGGAGGACAATAGCAGTTTCATTTGGTACAGTAGCCACCTAGGGGTCATATGTTCCATCTTCTTGCTGACCTAATAGACAGTTATCCTTTTGGAAGTGCTAATCTGCATATTTCTCAAAAACTTTTTTTAATCAAGGGGAAAGGAAGCAGGAACAACTGCCCTTCAACACAGGAGGAAGCTTCTCCTAAGCACATCTGCAGAGGCCTTTGTAAAAAATGTGCAGGAGCTAAAAAATAATTCCACTCTTCACGTGGTGCCCCCAGTACCTCACTTTGCTCACTTCCCCTAAGTTAAGATGCTCTTTAACTTCAGGTTTTCTTTGACAGACATTGTTGGAACAGCCCGTCCTGACGAGAAGGCCATCATGACCTATGTTTCTAGCTTCTACCACGCCTTCTCAGGAGCCCAGAAGGTATCACAGGATTCCAAGCTCCCTCCATACAGCGCACCTGGTCCTCTTGCTAATGTCCAAACCTCTCTCTCTCTCTTTCTTTCTCTTTCCTATCTAGCTATGGGCATCTTTGTTATTATTATTTGGGGGCAGCGTTGTCTTAGTGGTACTCCAAGTATATAGCAATCTGGGAGTGCAAATTAATCAAATGCAGTTCTACAGTCAGTGATGCAGTACCAAGCTATTCTCCGTACAAGTCTTGTGGTCTCTTTGAAAGCACTAGGAACTCTCCCTTGACCCACTGAATGTAAGCAGTTCTCCCAAAGATGAGCCTCAGAAACGCTAACTTTAACCAGGGAAAATAAATATTTTGCAGAAGCCCAATTGTTTTTTCATCCAGAGTGCCTCAGCAATGCAACTTTGTATTGAAGTACTGTAGAAGTTGACAAATATATAAACACCCATCATGTCAGTTTGTGCAGAATCGTTTTGCTGATCTGTCGTAAGAATTTACCCTTCAGAAGACATTGGCATAGGTAGTTCCCCTTGTTTTGCAAAACTGCACAGTCTTGGAAATGCCTAGATTTCCTAGAGAAGTATGTGTGCATTCTGTTTCTAATCCTCTGAAAATGTTACTCATTTCCCAAGTAGGAACTTGATGCTGAAGATTGTAGTTTAATGAATCATTTGTTCCTCGTTGTCTCAGAATTTGTCCTAGATCAAAGGGGCTTTTCAGTAGCTGTTCACATTTGCTCAGAAGTAAATGTGATTGAATTCAGTAGGAACTAATCCTGAGTAATTCCAGTGGACTGCAGTGTAAACGAGATACTGCTATTTCATGTCAGCTTCATGGATGATTTAATATCAACGTTCAGGCTGACAGATGCTTCCCATCTTTCATTTAGAAATGTATATGAACATGAAAACAGAACTTTGGAAAATTAACGGTACAATTCCAAAGAAAGATGGAGCTTGAAAGTGGATCAGATAAGCTTACCTTTCCCAGTTTGAACTTGCAAACTGCTTTGAAAAGGCATAAAAATACACATGAAATTTGACTCAAGACAGTAGTAGATAGAAGAGTCTCCGAAATCCCCTTAAAGATTTGGGGAATATTTGCACAGAAAGTCTGGACTAAGTGGCTTGAGCTTACTCTACAGATAATGTATCTTCTTAAGCAAACTTGCAGATTGATTGATTGATTATTCCCAATCTCATAGGAATTCAAACAGTTTCCTCACCCTGGTCACCACCAAACATGTTAGACTGTGCTGAACTCAACTTTAAGATAGGCCTCCCCACTTTTGCTTTGAGGGACAGATATGTCTTCTAAAATTAAGCAGAAGCAAATCTAAAAGATTTGTTATTGTATTTCAAACCTTCCAAATGATTACATGCTTTCAGTACGAAATACATTTCCAGAATTCCCCTATGATATCACTGGCCTTGCAATTGTGTTCAGTCTACCATACATATCCAATCCAATTGTATGGCATCATTGCCCAATGATTTTTCTACATTGGGCAAGGGATTGATCCAGTGCTTTTTGCTGCACATGTCTGAAATAACAAGCATTCAATATCCCCCCCCCCCATTCTGCAGTTACAAACTTTAGGTTTCTGGGGACTGGATGTATTTCATAAGATGACACTAAGGGCTGATCTTTATTCCAGAAGAATCACACAATGCATGTAATCCATGTCCATGAGTGGCTGTTTCCCCTTAGCAATAACTCTCTCTTTAAGGAAAGTTAGCATGTTGGAGGAAAAGCAAGACTTCTTTGTTCCGATATAGTAACACTCAGTAAGAGAGAAGTTCTGCTGATGAGGAATGTTCATCCACAGTAGTCATGTGCACTTGGAAGTTATACTGCTCTAGAAGGGAGTGCTGGTAATGTTTCCTAAGATGGAGCTTGGCTCTAATTTGCCAAAAGGTTTATTCAGTCAAAAGAGTGGTATAGTTATCAAGGTTTTCCATGAGCACAAAAGTTAGTAATCAAGTAGCTCATCCAAGGCAGTTACAATCTTGTTTTGCTTTGCTAGGTCTACTTTACGCCTGAAGTTTATTTCCTAGAAAGTTAATTTTGCCCATTTCCAAGTGGGTTGAGTATACTGACTGTGGAGTTGTGTAAAAAAATAATAACGTTCCGTAGTGTCACGTAAAGCTGATGGGGGTGGTGGTAACAGGTTCATGGAGTCCACAAAGCCAATTCTGCCAGTCACATTCTGATCCAAATTCCCAGCACTCCGCATGGAAATCTGTTTGGCCTGTCCTGCAATGCATGATGGGAAGTTTCCCCCCTCTCTTATCACCCATGACTGTTTTATTTTATTCTGTGTGCTGCTTCTTACTTTATCCTTTCAACCTCTTCTCCTTCTTTGCACAGATATTATAGGCACGCTAAGGCCGGATGAGAAGGCCATTATGACCTATGTTTCATGTTACTACCACGCCTTCTCAGGTGCGCAGAAGGTGAGCCTTTACTCCTAACAACCCCCCTCCTCCTCCTCCTATTTCCTGCCCATCAAATTTAGAGAAAAATATTCTAAATTCTTACAGATATGGAATCCAGTGCTGGCTTTCATCTTGAACTCTAATATTATCATTCTTAATATCTTGGGGATAAAAAAAAAAGACCATTGACTTTGCTGATCAGTCTGTCTGTTTCTTGCAACATAGAAGATCTCTGCTTTTTCCTGGACAAAGTTTCCTGCCTACAGCTCTCAGGCTGTGCTCACACTAGTCCAAATTAAGAAAACATGTTCTACTTTATTTGACAAAGCTCATGTCTTCCAAGTGGGAAGTGCCCTCTAAGTCCCACTTTTCTCTGCAGGGTGCAGAATCCCTTGGGGCCTTTTAAGCCTGATTGTTCTTCAAGACTGATACAGCACTAGTCTACCATTTACAGTAGTGAAATGGTTGGGGGTGTTTAAAAAGGCCAGTTTACAGGTGTTTTAGGAGTGTGGCTATAATTATCATTGCGCTAGACGGTGGAGACCCATGCTGCAAGTAGGGCTCAGTCACAGCTGCTCTTCTCAGATGTTTTTCCAATGCAACCACAAAGACAGAGTGCAGAGTGAAATAGCCCGTTGTGGGACCTGTGCAGGAGGGTCCTTTTTAAACTCTTCCAATGTTTCTTCTTCTAAAAACGATTTCCTCTTAAATGGAATCTTCATACCAGCTCTTATGGAGGGGAAATTATAAATATCCCATAAATGGGAGGAACCATGCCTCGTTTTTCCCCTGAGGGGAAGAATAGGGACCAGGCACCCTTTAGCAGAAAAAACTCAAGAGAAGCAAGGGTGAGCAGAGCTTCCATTCTGAGCTTTCCCTCCAGGCTATAGTCTCTGTGTCTCTACGGAAAAAAAAAACATTTGAGAAAAAGCTGTGCATGAATGACCATCATATATGATTTGTTCCCTATAATGGGGGGGGGGGGGGGAGCCAGCCACTATTCAAAAGGTTTTATTTCTGTTTTTTTTCAATAAGCAAGAGGATTCCATTGCTATTGGCTGCATATACCAATAGTAGAGTTATAGATTCCAGCTTTTTTAAATAATTGTAGACATAAACTTGCTCTTTAGAACTCATGTAATCATAAAAACCAAAATCCCCTCTCTCCCGTTGATAGTGTTTTAATATCAGTGTGATCAGAACATGCCTACATGGAGCCCCTTAAAACAACATTTTTAAAAGAAGAGAACCGTTTCCGTTTTGCCAGATGCACACTTGGCAAAAGACTTCTCGGGTCTCACCCTGAAGGTGCGGTGCTTTCCTCCACATTGGACATTCTTCCTGGGTGAGGAGAAAACTCGAAGGCCACCACCTTAGTACTTTAATGCACATTGAGATGGCCGTCCTACCTTGCTTTCCCCAACCTGGTACTCGCCTTATATGTGCTGGATTCCCTACATTACCTGAGGAAGAATTACATTTACAGACCAACACATTTGGAGGGTGACAAGTTGGGGTACAGCTGTATTAACACCTTTCCAAAATATCCAGTCCTAAGGCTAGATTGAATTACACCGATTTCTGCATACGCCTTCTTTTCTTGCTTATCCTTGCTCCCACCTCTTTGTTGTCTTCTGCCACTCAGTGGTGTTCCTGGCATTATTTTTCCTTTGTATCATTTGTGATGTTTCCTTATCCTTTCAGTTTTGTTTTGTTTTTTCAACCCCCTGTAAACATCTCTCCACTGATTTTTCCATGCCTTAAAGCTAGCTGCTCTTCCCTTGACCTTTTTGTACTTGGGCACAACCTGTATTGGCTTTCTATGGATTCCGTTTCACTGATTGTGTGCATTTCGTAGAAAAACAGCAGTTTGTGTGTGTCAACCGGAATTGGCATTAATGCATTTATCCATACCTGAGTATAAGATACCAAGGGGAAAGCAGCCTTTAGTCCACGTTCTTCTAGCTTCCCATTGGATCCTTCTGCTCTCTTAAGGACAGCTGATGTGAGGCTTAATCTTGCTCACTACCCAAGGCAATCCTCCTCTTTTTCTTAGAAACTTCACTCTAACTTTCCATTATGTAATCATCTTATAATAACAATTAGCATGCACATTTTTATTCTTTTCCCAAATTAATTGTCAAGCCTATAAGGTTTTAAAGTACGAATTTGCATTAAACTAAAATATTATAAACTGAGTTGAAAGTATAGACCCAGTTCATGTGCAACTGATCGGCTGTATTAGTTTCTGATTGAGTCGTTTTCCAATAGTTCTTCTATGTCACCTTGGAAATGATAGAAGGGGGCCTAAAACTTAAAAATGTACGTAAAGCCACTATTTAGAGGACATACTTTGCAGGAGGTTTTAGTGACAGCAGACCTTCTTAATGTGTGTATATACAGTATGTGTATGTTTTAAAAGAACACATTTCACTCATTCTTTTTTTAATATAAAAAAAAAAGTTTAGTTTGAAAAAACTGGGATAAAAGTCTTCAGATTTTCAAAGACCTGTGTTACCAGTTTATTAAAAACCTTACCTTAAACTTTTATAAAACTACTTCAAAGCTTAAGAGGCAACATGGACTATAAACTCAAATATGTTCTACTCGAGAATGGTGCAGAGAACTTTGCTCAGTTCTGCTTGAGACTGATGGAAAATCCTCTTCTGTAAATATTCTGAAGTTAGTAGAAGGCAAAGTATATATCAACATACACAGCTAATTTTTAAACTTAACATATTTATAATTAAGAGTTTTGTTTGAATACATAGATTCAGTTCTTTCACTTCTTTGGAAAGTAGGCAATTTGGTAGAAGTTTTTCAGCAAGTTTCAATGCGTTAACTGAAACCCTTGTCAACAAATAAATAGAAATATATACTTTTACTACTCACTTTAAATAACAATTCAGTATTTCATCACCTTGAGTGATTAGGTGAACACAACTGTTAAGATAACAATTCCATCCACCAGCTATTAGATCCTATGTTTTGTCAGCAATTAGCATTGTTATCCATCTTGTTAGAAGCTTTGCTCGGTTAGAAGGTATTAATCACAGAACAGATAACTGGTGTAAACTTTATTAAAAGAAATTGATTGAGTGATCAGCCTTCCCTAACCTGGTAGCTGTGAAAGGAATTGGACAAAGACCATGGGTTGGATGGGGATGGTGGGAGTTTAAGTCCAACATGTCAGCCATGTTCAAATGACATGGTGGGTCTGGCCCAAATCATGAGTAAGTGCCTTACCTGGGATTGGTTATCAGCCAAGACAGAACTATTGGCTGCCCTAGTTATATCAGAAACCAGTCACTTTGGATAGAATTCCATACACCTTTGTGGTAGCTGACAGGCTTGTGCTTCCTGTTCTAACTTTTCACAAAAAGCCCCTGACCAAGTAAATTGTGTCAAGTTGGGGTGCTGGGAGTGGATGGGAAGCCTTAGTTGGTTTCACATCCCTGCCATGTACCTGCAAGGAAGTGAAAGAATTAAAAGATGCAGAAACAGCACAGCCACTCTAGCTTGTGTGTCCTGGGGCTGGAAGGGAGGATTAAGTTCAGGTTTGACCTTCCTTCAGGGTTTGTTTCAAATAAGGCAAAGATCCCTGGCTTAGGTGAGCTCCTAGCCCACCGGTTAACCCTGGGTACACAGGAGACACATGAAGCTGACTCAGAAATGTCCTGGCTATAGGGCGTGCGTGGCGTACTGGATCTTTCATTGGCTTGGTTAAGGGTCTCCTGGAACTATGGTCATTTTAAAGGGGATCAGGACGGGGAGGCTGCCCCCGAGGATTTGGTTCCTCTGAGCCCTTTCTGGGCTCGTTTCTGTTAGCCAGCGGGGCTAATGCTTAGTGAGTGTGTAGCATTTCAGCGCAGGCCTAGGAACACATGGTTATCTTTTCAGGCTCCACCCTCGTTCTTGACCAGGTGACTTACTGTGATGTCACTCCATTTCTCATTCAGATTTCTCATTACTGCTACCAGCTCTGAAGGGGAGGTCACATGATCAACTTTCTGCTTCTTTCATTCTGTTAGACTGAGTCTTTAAAGGTACAGGGCCCCTGCCTGCCATGATATGTGTGTGTATGTAGGGTTGCTTTTCCTTCATTTGATTTGTATGTGTGTGTGTTGGGGGGGTATATGGGTGTATCTGTGTATTTCTCTAAATATACACTTGCTTTGGTCAGTTTGCTTCCTTCCCTCCCCAGCTGCTTCTAACTTTCATAACCCTAAAGTGCATGAGCATTTTTAATTGCTAAATTGGTATTTATAATGTGTTTTTAATACTTTGTGGATTTCTGGAAGTAAAGCCTTTTAATTCGGCTTTAGTCTTTTTTAAGTTCCCTGAAAAGATGGATATAAATATTGACTTCCACTCACTTATGGGTTAGCATAGGAGCAAAGGAGATTCTGCAGTAACCATGTTTATTCTGTACTTTCTTAATGTGGTATTGAAGCAAAGAGGTGAGCAAAACTTGTGAAATCTGCAGCTCTCAGAGCCACTGCAGTCTGGCATCTTTCAGGGAAATTCTGTGGATGTGTCTTTGTCCAAGCTATTATCATACTTAACTCAGTAATTAAAATAATGCCTCCTTTTTTACTGGACGGTGGCCCAGAAAAATGGTACATTCTGATGAGTGACATTTTAGGACAAACATAGCTTGTAATAAAACTTTTTTACTGTAAAAATACAGTAAAAAAAACCCTTCAAAACAATTGAATCCTTGATAGATGAAACATTAATCAGTTCAGATAAGGGCTATATATTTCATCTATCTATTTCATCTATTTATTTATCTATCCCGCCTTTATTATTTTTTATAAATAACTCAAGGCGGTGAACATACTTAATACTCCTTCCTCCTCCTATTTTCCCCACAACAACAACCCTGTGAGGTGAGTTGGGCTGAGAGAGAGTATATATCAGTATTTTTCACTCTGCATTATACATATGCAGTGCAATTTATTTTATGAACAGTTAATGTGAAGAAGTGAATTTTGTAACTCAGAAAGTGAAGTCCCTTTCCAGAACCAGAGTGCCTCAAAAGAATAGCTACTTAAGGCTGGAATTTTAACCTCCCCCTAATTAAATTGATTAAAGGTATTTGCATGAGCCAAAGCACTGTGTTCTGTAAATAGCTGAGAATTTAATTATATTATGTGATATATCTAGAAGTAAGCATCAGTCAAAACAATGGGACTTAGTTTGGAATAAAATATATATCAAATTGTGCTGTCAGTATCCAGGTTGCTAGAAGAGTCTTGTGGAATTTGAGAGCTTGTATTTTTATTGGTCAAAGCCAGGTAAATAGAAGCAAATTATTACTATTATTTATTATTGACAGAATTCTATGCAAGCCCAAGATCATAAAAGTTTCAGTGTTCAGAGAACAGTACTGCAATGCTGTCACCAGTTCTTTAAATAGAAGATGCAAATCACATATGCAAAATAATCAAAGCAATGATATAATTTAAGTATTTAATTTAATGAACAAAGACTGCAGAATACAGTTTTTAGGATAACATTTTTATAATGTCACTTTTAAACCCAGGGCACATCCATTCCCTAGAGAAAAAGCAAGACAGTTTTGCTGTTTTGTTGATCTCCTTTTCTGATATCAAATACTTCACACCAAGCTGATTGTATGGATGCTACCTCTTTAATTTGGGGTGGTTTGGCCATTTATTTTAAAATAGGTATTTGTTCATTTTGAGTATTACTTACTATTTATGAATTTTCTCCTTGCCTCTTCACTAAAAGTTTCTAAAGCAAAGCCATCAGATGCCAAAAGCTTTCTGCCATAGGCGGCCCCAGTATAATAATGGAAAGAAATTTCTGAACACTTTGGAACAAAGGTTGGGCTTTTCCTGTAGAGATAATTTTAAAAAGCGGCAAGGCAGCTACCAGTAAAAGAAAAAAAATGTCAATTCTCTTTGCCAAAGAAGTCCTACAGTAGCAGAGGTGGTTCATTTATTTTGGGAACTGTGATAGGATGCGGAGGATCAAATATGCTAGAGATTTGGGGTTATTGTTTGCTAGCAACCAATAAAACCCACAAGAACAAAAGAAAGAAAATATCAAATGGAAAGCAATCAGTTGCTCTTGTTTTTAAAATAAAATGACTGTCAAGTAAGATTTTGGAAATCATTCAGTTGAAATATATTCCAGCATAGATAACTCATGACCATTGGCATTTTGCTGGGCGTAGAAAGGGACAGTGTTGTCACATGTGTTATGAGGACATCATGCAAATTACACTAATTAGGCAGTTTGTTCCAGTCACATGACTGACACAAATTTGCATAATTTGCACGATGATGTCATGACTTGTGTGACATCATCATGTGGCTTGTGCCAGATGCCTATCCTCATAACAATGCAAGGGATCATCATGTATTGTTTCTGTTTGGGGTCTGAATTCAGGGCTGGTTGCTCTTCTTCCTCTTATTTCCACTGGCTACTTCAAGCCCTTCTATCTTCAATAATTCTGATTTAGAGGATAAAAGAAACCATTTCAGGTTGGACAAGTTCACATTCAAATTGAAATTCCCAGAATGTGCCTCTCGTCCTCATCTCCCAGAAGTGGTGGTACTAACAAGTCTTTGAAGTATAGAGAAAAATGAGACAAGGAGTACTCTCTTAGAAATGGAGTGGACTCTCCCTTTTCTAGTAGGCATGTAATATGAAGCAATGTGAAACATTTTTGTTAACAATACTTTTTTTTCTCTTGTTCTGTCTTGTCACAGGCTGAAACAGCAGCCAATCGTATCTGCAAGGTGCTGGCTGTGAATCAAGAGAATGAACAGCTAATGGAAGACTATGAGAAGTTGGCCAGTGATGTAGGTAGTCCTGCTTTCCATTGTTTTGGTATAGCCAGGAGGATTCTTTGGAACAGTTTAATTTACTGAAGGGCAGCAGCAAATGCAAGAGAAGGGAAGAAACAGAGCAGCACTGTTGTTTACAGCATGCTATTTTTATTATTTAGTAGATTTATATGGCAGCCCATCTCAACTCTGGGCAACTAACAATATTAAAAAAGCTAAAAACATATACAATAAACATAAAATATACAGCAACCGGGAAAATTTTTAAAAACATCGATCCAGCATTTCAACACAAGCAGGAGACGGGCTCTGCCCCCCAGGGCGCCAGGCTCCAGCACAGAGCCAAGTCTTCAAGGCCTTACAGAAGGCCAAGAGGGATGGCGCCAATCTAATCTCCAGAGGGATGATATTCCAGAAGGTGGGCGCCACGACAGAAAAAGCTCCCCTGAGCCCCACCAGCCAACACTGCTTAGCACTTGGGACCTGGAGCATGCCCCTCCGGACGGACCAGATGGGATGGGTAGAAACACCCAGAGAGAGACGGTCCCAGGAAAGTCAGTATGGAACATAGCAGATGATATCTTTGTGAACAATTGCAACAACGGCTGTATGTTACTGTCATGGCTCTTGGGATGGTACCCAGAACCATGGCTTCATAGCATATGTACATTTCTCAGTATTTTATCCAAGCGGATTTTTAATTAATTAATTAATTAATTAATTAATTTCTATAGCCGCCCATCTCAACAAGTGACTCTGGGTGGCTTACAATCATAAAAATCATAAAACAGTTAAGAACAATTAAAAACAATTAAAAGTACAAAATAAATATATATGGTCGCCAAGTAAACAATGCATGGATGTTAATATAGCCAAGAAACGGGGCCCTTAACACACTTTAAACCTATACCAGCAGTTCATACCACTAAAACATCTGAGTTCTCTTGTAATTTGCTTTAAAAACAATATACATACATTCTCTTTGATTGGAACATACATAGAACCCAGGTTAAGAAGCCAGACATTAATAGATAAGAAGAAGAATAGATCATACAGATTACCTACCCGAGGTAAAACGTACAGATGCACATTATGACCCAGTGTCAGCCTTGCGAGGTAGACCAGACAGGAAACATGGCCAGATGACCTAATGCTACTTAATTGTAAGATTACATTAACAGAATCTTGCAAGTCTGAAAGTACATCTCTCCCCCCATCGACTTTACAGCCCAAGAAACTAGGGAGGGTCTCTTCTGAGCTCTTGCCCTGCCCACATTCCTGCTGCGGGCTAAGTTGGCTTTTATCTGACTGTTCCCTTGGCTGCGTCTCTTTCCCCTGTCTACCAAGGTCATTCCCACATACCATTACACCCAGAGAGAGAGAACCTTTGGGCTTCTAAGTGTTGTTGGAGTGGTATCTTCAAGTCAACATAGTTCCGCAACACCTGAAGGACTGCTGTCTCTCCTCTCATGCTGTAAATACACAAGTCCTCTCTTCAGATAGGTCCCTGCCTAATACTAAGCCTGCCTAGCAAAACCAATCTCAAAGATGAATGGGCAAATTTGTCATGAGGCTGGAAAACACAAAAGGGAAAAAGGCTCCCTCAAGATGAAGTTAATGTCTGTCCATGTGATTTGCCTGGCAGTAATAAAGAAGAGGTTTGTCGTGGTGGTCTTCCAAGATATTTTTTAGACCCCCCCAATCTAGCCAGAGATTTCCAAATAACCTCCCATCCAAATACTAATCAGGTTCAACCTACTTAATTTGGGGGAACTAGCCAAGCTTGGCTAGGTGCTACTGCCTGCTATGGGAGAAAATGCAAAACTCCCCAATAGAAATCTAAGTCTTGGCCAAATTTAATACTGACTATGATGGATGATATTCTGGAGGTGACAGACTCAACCATGGGGGAGCTGGGGATGGTGACGGCCGACAGGAAGCTCTGGCGTGGGCTGGTCCATGAAGTCACGAAAAATCGGAAGCGAACGAATAAACAACAAATGATATTTAGCTTCCAGCAATTCCCCTTTTTTTTCTCCTTCTTGGTGTTTTCAGCTGTTGGAGTGGATCCGGCGCACCATACCATGGTTGGAGAATCGAGCACCTGAGAACACCATGCAAGCCATGCAGCAGAAACTGGAAGATTTCCGAGATTACCGCCGCCTGCACAAGCCTCCCAAGGTCCAAGAGAAGTGCCAGCTGGAAATCAACTTCAACACGTTGCAAACTAAGCTGAGGCTTAGCAACAGGCCAGCCTTCATGCCTTCTGAAGGGAAAATGGTCTCGGTGAGTGTGTTAGATTGATGAGTTTGTACACAATAACTTGGCAAAGTGGGTGTCCCACTGTTACTGCTGCTTTCATGGGCCAGTGGAATTCAGCTTCCTAGAACTGAATGTATATATTGGTTGCAATGGGCCTTACTACAACTTATGGCATCCACAGATTATAAATTTCTAAATGGTACTATTCTAGCAGGTTGTCCCTTGTAGCTATCTAGAACAAATACATCACACATAAGTCATTTTTTGTCGCGGTGGCTCAACGGGTAAGATGCCAGGCTTGTCGATTGGAAGATCGCAAGTTCAGAGGTTCGAATCCCTAGCCCTGCGTGACGGAGTGAGCTCCCGCACTAGCTCCAGCTCTTGCCAACCTAGCAATTCGAAAGCATGCAAATGCAAGTAGATGAATAGGTACCACTTCGGTGGGTAGGTAACAGCGTTCCGCGTGCGTCATGCCGGCCACCTGACCGCGGAAGCATCTTCGGACAACGCTGGCTCTTCGGCTAACAAACGGAGATGAGCACCGGCCCCTAGAGTCGGACACGGCTGCACAAATGTGCGGGGGGGACCTTTACCTTTACCTAACTGAGTAATAGGCTGAATTCATACACTTTTTAAAGGCTTTTGTTAGGTTTAAATCCATCTTTCTTTCATGAGCTTAAGATGGTGTGTGCAGTGCTCCTTCCTCCAATTTTTCCTCACAGTGGTAACCCTATGGCGGAGCTTGAGCAGTAGAGTGAGCTTCCATGGTCAGTGGGGGACCTGAACCTGGATCTCCCCAGCCTTAGTCCACCTTAACTGCTGTACCATACTGGCTGTTTCAGAACAGAAAGCTTGTAGCACCAAGGACCTCCATATTGGAGAAGGCATAAAACATCTCCTTAGATGATGACAGGAAGTGGCCACTTCTTACACAAACTTGCTTAGATAAAGAGGAAAATCTAAGAAGCACTGGAGGGGATTATATTTCTTATATTATTAGTTATCAAACTCTCTGAGCTCATCCTTCACCATCATATCAGTCCCAGGAGGGAAATGAAAATACATCCCTCTGCAGGAGAATTTCAGCCCTTAGCAACTTAAAAGGTTTCCTAGTGAACCTCTCCAAATAATCTGTTATTTGGCCCAGTCCTTTCTGATTACTGTAGTTAACTGCCTTTAGCTCCCACCTTGTGTTGTCCCAGATCCTCTTGCTGGAACTTCATCGCTTGCCTACCAGCCTTTGCCACCCATTCATAGCGGGATTGTGGATTCTCCCCAAACTTAGCTCTCACAGTGTTGCAGAATGTTTCACTTATTCTGAATCCATCTGCCCTTTCTTGATAGTGATGTGCTTCTGCTCTGGTCACTACAGGATATAAATAACGCCTGGGGTGGCCTGGAGCAGGCTGAGAAAGGCTACGAGGAGTGGCTGTTGAATGAGATTCGACGACTAGAACGACTGGATCATCTGGCAGAGAAGTTCCGGCAAAAAGCTTCCATTCATGAATCCTGGACAGATGGTAATACAACATCTAAATGTGTCCCGTTATTGGGGATTTGTGTAGTCTAGGCAAGATAGAACAGGGAATGATAAAAACCATCAAGTCAGTAGGAACAAAACACTGTGACTGTTTTAACTTGCAGGAGTGGTCCATGTGCATTAGAAGGATGGGATACAACTGTTTATATACATAAATGTTAGTATATTAATATATTCTACATAATTCATTACAAGAACAGGAAAAGGTATCTACTGGTAAAACTTTCAGGGTGTTTCCAGATCCCAGTTCTTAACCAAAAGCCCCCCCAAAAAGCCCATAATTTGAGATGTCTGCATGTGCTTCTCAGGACCTGTGTCAGTTCATTATCCTGTAATCACAGGTGTCCATTTAGTCAGAGCAGTTCTGGGAAGAGAAAAAATTCCATGTGCTTCATAGACATACAATAGTGGACAAAGTTGTCAAGTATTTGTCTTCCCACAGCAAGTCAGGATATCCTACATTGGGTATCCTCCTCCCATTTGCTCACAGAAGCTGGGCTAGAAATATTTTGATCTTGCTTGTTGTGAGAAGGGACAGCCCCTTCCCCAATTCCAGCCCAGCTCTGCTCTGCTGAGCTCCATCAACTCTTCATGTGACCAGGACTCCCTTAGTTGAGTCACCATCCGTGAGCCAAGTGTCACTCTCAGCCTTCACAGGCTCATCATTGCTCCAGAGAGCCTGCACACTACACATCCAATCCCCCCACTAAGGGCAGGGAAGCACTTGAATTAACCAATTGGCTCCATCAAGAAATATGCCTCCTGAAGGTGCCCCAACTTACGAATATCAGATACTCCCCCCAGGGAAGGCCATGGGGTAATTCATTGGGCCTTGGCCCCAATGAATTCAGGCTGCCCCACTGATCACCCACCCCATGAGGGGTGGAACAGCAGGAAGTGACAACTTGGGACTTTCTAGCCAGGTGTCCCATGGGGGAACATGGAAGAAGCAGGACTCTCGCCAGCCTCCAGAACCAGATGGTAGCCTACATAGATTCAGTCCCAGGGACAAGATTCTACTCATGCACCCTCCAGTGGATTCCCCTTCCCTTCCAGAACTTAAGAACCCAGAATCAGCCTTTTGATGTAGGCCAGGCCAGGCCAAGAAACAGACACCGCAGGGATTCCAGGAATGGTACTTTATTGTTATAGGATCTGTTAACAGAGTCTTGAAAGCTTGCCCAAGTTTCTCTCCATCCCATCTGATACTAAACAAAACCAAGGCTGGAGTTCTTTTGAATTTCTTTCTCATGCTTTCCTCTATCTCTGGACGGTGTAATACCTTCTCCAAGTCCCTCTTTAACAGCTCATTCCTCCTTTCTCCCTTTAACTACTCTCTCATACCTTCCCCAGTTCGAAATTCCTTTACACCCAGAGAAGATGAAGAGCTCCCTCAAGTGGTGGCGCTCAGAAGCCCTGTCTTACAGGAGGAGCTTATGGCCGCCTCACCAGATCCAACTCTCCATAGATGTCAGGCTGCTGCCCACACTCAGTAGCCCAGGGAGTCTAACAGAAGCAATAGTAAAGACCAAGATAAGCTTCCTGGAGCTGCACACAACACCTTCCACAAATTCCATATCAGGAGATAGGGAGTCAGCAGTTTAATTCAGCTAATGAAGGAAGCAACTGAGCTCTATCCTAGTTGAAGGAAATGTACCATGGCTCATGGCAGAACAAGTCCAGGGAATCCATGACATATCTGCAGACTGGCTCAGTTGCAAAGTCTGGACCCTGGTGAATGGAGTCTTGATCTCAGGGTGTTCAAGCAAATTTCTTCGATGTTTGGGAGGCCACCAGTGCATCTTTGGCCAGTATCAACCAATTACAAGCTGAAAAGTTTCATTTCATGTTTTCCAACCCAGGGAACAGAGGCCATGGATGTTTTTAATACTAATTGGCCCCAAAGACCTACCATAGACTTTCTGCCGTTCCCACTAATCTCCAGGGCTCTCGTGACTGCAGTTATATGTGTGGAGATTGAGCAGGACCAGCTGCTGATTCAAATAGCAAGGAGTCAGAGCCTGAACTTGGGAGAGTGGTGAGCCCCCAACTAAAAAGGGCCAAGTGCAAGATCAGCATGATTGCTTGAGAAGAGGGGCATTAATTCATCTATTCTCCTGGCTTCTTGCCCCACAAGTGGATCTTTGGCTTATTGCCCCTGGAGTGGATATTGTGGATGTCTTCAGATCTAGATTATCAGACTGTAATAGACCTGCTCTTCTTGTCCATATTTAAACCCTAGCTACAAGTAACAGGGAAGAGTTTCTCTGTGGATCTTTCTCTGCCTAATTTATAGCTCTATCAGTTCTAGTGTTATATGCTAATTGGTTTACAATCAAGCACATTGGAAATGTGCTAATTGTCTCGTGCTTGTTTGCTGCTGCAGGACACCTGGTCTGCAAAGCTTTACTGACCATGGTCTCCAGGTGAATCAAGGCTTGGATTAAATTAACCTATGAGACACAGAATAAGCCTGCCCCATGGGAATTGTGGGCGATGCCACTAGAAACACACCCACCTTAGCCACCTTTGACACTAGCACCTTACTGGGTTACACCTGTAAGGCTTCCACACGATCCTCCAGTTCTTTTGTTATTAAAGTCAGTTCTTACATTTCAGCCAAAGTTTCCTTTGGTGGAAGTTGCGGCAGTAAATGGCACCTAGCAAAGACTAGGGGCCCTCTGGATATAAGATCCTGCCCCAGGTATGTCCCATTATAAGACATCTTGACTTTGCTGTAGGAAAATAGTACATTGGTCTTACCATGAAGGTCTGTTTTCTTTAGCAGAGACAGGGCATCCAGCTCATCTAGGCATGGGCAAAGTAGAGGGAAGATGTGCAGGGAGCATCAGTTGTTGTTGTTGTTGTTCAGTCGTTTAGTCGTGTCCGACTCTTCGTGACCTCACGGACCATAGCACGCCAGGCCTTCCTGTCCTCCACTGTCTCCCGGCGTTTACTCAAATTCATGTTCATTACATCGGTGATGCTGTCTAACCATCTCATCCTCTGCCGTCCCCTTCTCCTTTTGCCTTCAGTCTTTCCCGGCATCAGGGTCTTTATCTACAAACAATTATGCAAGTGTCACATATCACTCCTTATATTTACCTTTCTCAAGCGCATTTCCTTTGGTCTCTTTTTGGGTTGTCATGGTGAAGCTGGGAAAGGAGCTATCCCCTCCCACAGGAAGCAATGTTAGAAGATTTCAAACATTCCAGCCCTGCCTCTGGTGTGGGAGATACCCCCAGTAGGATGGCTTATGTCAGTTGTAGAAAATGGGAGGGCTGAAAAGTGATTGAACTTAAAGGGGATCAGACATTACAAAATAAATATGGTGGCTTTGAGCCTGTATTTCACAGAACAAACCTTATTTGTTGCTAATATGATTGGCTGCTCTAAAGGAACTTCTGTTAGAGGATACTTATACACACTGGTCACTTTGAGGCCCTTCACTGATTCATCTTTGTTGTCCACCTCTTGATAGGTAAAGAAGCAATGTTGCAGCAGAAGGATTATGAAACTGCCACCCTCTCAGAGATCAAGGCCCTGCTAAAAAAACACGAGGCATTTGAAAGTGATCTTGCTGCTCACCAGGACCGTGTAGAACAGATTGCTGCTATTGCACAAGAACTTAAGTATGGCTTCCGTATGCATGCTGTTTACTTTTTGCTGGGTGATGCCGTTCATCTCAAAGTCAATTCTGCTCCTTTTTAAACGCAGACGTTAAGAGAAGCACACACTTGAGCAGCAAAAAAGGAATGGGCTGTCAGGAAGAGAAAGGGAACTGTGCCTTGTGGCATCTAACAAACCATGAGAGATACACAATTGGTGTGCATAGATTACATATTTCATCAGTCATTTTTTAGACTTAATTGTGTCTGCAAGCTCAAATAAGGATACCTGAGCCCATAAATCAGCCCTGTTCAACCTAGTACTTCCACCTCCCAGCATTCCCAACCAACATGGAAATAATAGTAATTGTCTGGAGGGCATCAGGTTAACAAAAACAGCTATCAAGAGGTGATTAAAAGTTTGCTTTGAGTTGAGCTCCGTTTTTCATGATTTTGCAAATATTTATGTCATTTCCAATCTAGCCTATATCCTTGGGATTTCTTCATTTCCATATATTAACCAGGTTTGACTCATCTTAGCTTTTTGAGCTCAGCTAAGCCAGTTGTGCTGTCCTCTAGCTCAGGGGTCCCCAGTCCCCGGGCCACGGACTGGTACTGGTCCGTGGCCTGTTAGGAACCGGGCCGCACAGCAGGAGGTGAGCGGTGGACGAGCGAACGAAGCTTCATCTGTATTTACAGCCGCTCCCCATCACTCGCATCACTGCCTGAACTCCGCCTCCTGTCAGATCAGCAGCGGCATTAGATTCTCATAGGAGCGCGAACCCTACTGTAAACTGTGCATGCGAGGGATCTAGGTTGCGCGCTCCTTATGAGAAGTAATGTAATGTGCTTGAATCATCCCAAAACCATCCTTCCCCCCCCCCCCCGGTCCATGGAAAAATTGTCTTCCACGAAACCGGTCCCTGGTGCCAAAAAGGTTGGAGACCGCTGCTAGCTGGGCAAGAGATAATTTAAGTTCAGATATAACAGAAGCAAAACTTAATTGGGTGTAGACAAGGCAGGTGATTACATACTGTAGCTCTCACCTCTCATGGTACTTGAATTTGCAGACATCTGATAACTAAGAAATTCAAGGCAGATAGAAAAGAAAATGATTATTTCATTCAGTACACCACTAGTGTATGGAATTTGCTGATTCCAAAATTATGGAGGATGAAAACTTTATGAAGTATGTCAAACGAAATCTTTATGTGTAGAAATGTTCTGGACCAAGTTGGTCAGAATGGGAAGCAGGATCTTAGGTTAAGTGGCCCTCATCTTGTCCTGCCAGCCTATTTTTATGACCTTTGTGTGTCATCAAGTTATTTACAGTATATTGTTCCATGAAAGATTTTGTATTAATCTTTTACCAGTGGGTTAGATGAAAGGTTTTTCTTTTCTCTTTCTTTAAAATCTTACCTTGGTTAGTGAGCTAGATTATTACGATTCACCGAGTGTCAATGCCAGATGCCAGAAAATATGTGACCAGTGGGATAACCTTGGAGCTCTGACCCAGAAACGACGAGAAGCATTGGAGGTAAAAGAGGCTTGCGCATTCTAAAAAATTCCACTTTTCCCCAGTTTCCTGATTGTTCTGCTCTTAAACCTTGGGGGCAGGGGAGTAAAAATTGACTTAGTGGCCCCTCATCTATGGTCATCACTAGGGAAAACTATCCAAGATTTGGAACTTGGGGCTCTCCTGATATTGCTGAGCTGTGAGTATCATTTTCAGCCGCCGTAACAAACCTAGCCAATGGTGAAGATAGAGAAAAGTGTATTGCAGTAACATTGGAGAGTCTCAGGCCAGGATTCTCCAGAGGTGGAAGGTGTTTTAAGAGTGGCTCTTTTAAAAGACTCTTCGGAAATCATAGTTCTATTCATGTATGGTGGATAGATGGTTAATCGGATTCATAATAAAATCCTATTGCAGCCCATTTCTGGATCCTGTTAATGCTTGTTTTGGCTTTAATGTTCCAAAAACTACCCAAAGGACTATATTCATGTATATTTAACGTTGTATTGTCTACTGATGACTTTCTGTAAAGTTCCCTACTATCTGAAGCTGGATAAATAGCTACCAGCAGAAGGGCTTGCTTGAGTTTGGTGCCTTATTTATTTATCTAATTCATTTCATTTCATTTTCTCAGATGTATAGAGTGCTCCAGTCAGGAGACTCCATGTCATTTTAGCACCAAGCAAATACCTTTTCTATTTTCCATGATCTTTTAGAATTAGGAAGCTCCCCAGATCACTTTATTTGGCACGTATCACTTTATTTTGCACTTAACTATTTCATTATTTATTGATTGTGTTTTTTAACCAATACTTTTAATTGTTTTGTATGTCCTCTTTTTGTTCAGTTTGATAGTAATTTCTGTTAAATGGTGGTAGAGAAATTTAGAAAGAAAGAAAGAAAGAAAGAAAGAAAGAAGGAAGGAAGGAAGGAAGGAAGGAAGGAAGGAAGGAAGGAAGGAAGGAAGGAAGGAAGGAAGGAAGGAAGGAAGGAAGGAGGCAGGCAGGAAGGCAGGAAGGCAGGAAGGCAGGAAGGAAAGAATACAGAATGTATACATTACTGAGACCAGATTTTAAAGCTTATCAGACATATGGCAGTATTTACGCAACTGATTTATTTATTACACACACACACACAAGCACACATGGAACTTAAGAATCTATGCAGTACTTTGCTGTGTATTCCCCCATGTTCTGTAACATTTTTATCCTCAAAACAACCATCCTAGATCATTGCTTATTCTTTGTATAGATTAAAATACTTTCAGATTATCTGTATGTCTAGCTCGTTTGTGGACTGTCTGGAGTAAGAGAGGAACATGATTTTGAAAGTATCGTTCTTAGAATACAAGGAAAACGGATAAGCAAGAAAAAATACCCCAATGATGTAGTTAATAGGGCTGTGTAAAATGTCCCATCCTTACCAGAAGTGTTCAAAATTCGAACACTTCTGAGATGGTCAGAGCAGTGCTGAAACACTTCTGGTAAGGTCAGAACATTTCCCCCCTCACTATATAGGTCATTCAGTGTTCAAAAGAATGTGATACCTACATTTTTGTCTAACTTGCATTATTTTTCTCTGGACTCATTGCAGAGAACAGAAAAACTGCTGGAGACGATTGATCAGCTGTATCTAGAATATGCCAAACGAGCTGCCCCTTTCAATAATTGGATGGAGGGAGCCATGGAGGACCTTCAGGACACCTTTATCGTCCATACAATTGAGGAGATTCAGGTATGGATGTTTGAGATACAGTCTTTGATTATGGTTGGTTCATGACATTTGCTGATTCTAACTCTGTCTGCTAAACAGGAAATAGCTTCTCTTTTCCCACAGACACAGGCAGGTAACAGCAGCCGTCCCTAAATGGATGAGAGCTATTGGTGGATGCCAGTCCATACCAGATGTATAGTCTGGAGCAAATGCAGAACATGAAGTAAAAAGAGAAAGGGTTTCCCCGTCTCTTGCCCACACCCCAGATCTATTTTCTGGTATTTGTAGGCGTGGACAATCAGTCTATATCAGTTTTTCTGATGCTACCCTATCTGCCACTAAAGTAAGATTTCATGATTCGGTAAAGCTAGGGAGACAGCTATATAGCATTATTCCTTTCCATGGGTCATAGTTAAGAGAATGTTTAAAAAGAAAAAAATCCTATTCCTGCATCAGAAAGAATTAGGTGTAGTCTTAACTTCTATCCCCTAAATGATATAAAAACCCAGCCTCCATGGTTCTTAAAGAGAAGGCATGCGTTTGGCAAACTTGTCTTTTTATTTATTTTATTTTATTTTATTTTATTTTATTTTATTTTATTTTATTTTATTTTATTTTATTTATTTTATTTTTTTATTTATCATATTTATACCCCGCCTATCCCCTCCCTAACGGAGGGTTCTAGGCGGCTTACATACATTGCATTTTCATATATTATACATTCATATATTAACAACATTTTACCGCGGGCTAAGGGGAGGGGTAAGGGAACCGACTCTTTTTCCGTGGGTATTGGACTACATGTCCCAGAATACCTTGCTTTTCAGAGTCGGCTGATGTTTTTTATCCCGCCTCAATGTAACTCAAGGCGGCGAACATACCTAATGCTCCTTCCTCCTCCTATTTTCCCCACAGCAACAACCCTGTGAGGTGAGTTGGGCTGAGAGAGAGTGACTGGCCCAAAGTCACCCAGCCGGCTTTCATGCCTAAGGCGGGACTAGAACTCTCAGTCTCCTGGTTTCTAGCCCAGCACCTTAACCACTAGACCAAACTGGCTCTCCCTTAAAATGTTTCTGGCATATCCTTCAACAGCCACACTGTAGAAAACTGGATTTGCATCAAGTTTAAATGTTCTCTTTTCCAGCCTAAAATTTTTCTTTAAAATTCTAATCTCTGGAAAAGAGTATTTTCTTGCCATGCAGTGATATGCTTCACTTCCTCTGCTAATCTGTTACAGACAGACACAGATTTTTCTGTGCTGTGTTAAGGTTTATAATGTGATATTCTGGAGAGAGTGTCATTTCTAATCATTATTATGTTATTTTTTTGTCAGGGACTGACCACAGCCCATGAACAGTTTAAAGCTACCTTGCCAGATGCTGACAAAGAGCGACAAGCTATCCTAGGAATCCACAATGAAGTGTCAAAAATTGTCCAGACTTACCATGTCAACATGGCAGGAACCAATCCCTACACCACTATCAGCCCACAGGAAATCAATGGCAAATGGGACCGTGTGAGTTGCTTTTAGGACTGTTTTCCTATAGATGGGAAGATTTGTCCCTCTGGGCATTCTGGCACCTTTTTAATAGTTCATCCGATGCATCTTCTGTGTGGAGTAAATCTCCCTGAGTTCAGTGGGACTTCATTCTGCATAAGTATATATAGGTCTGCAACTTCAGTGTAACTTATCTCAGATGCACAATACTTTGTGCAACCATTTCTGATCTCTTGTTTTGTAGGCAAGGAATCTTGGGTGTAGATTTCAAAAGCTAATTTTGAATTAAGTCTTATTCTTGACCTGTGCAAAAATAATGTCGAAGGATAGGTATTTGCTGAGAAGCGTGATGGCTTAAACCAGCCTTCCTCTACCTGGTGCCCTACAGATATTAGTAATGCACTTCCCAGAATTCTTAGCTAGCATGGCCAACAGCTGGGAGATTTCAGTAGACGTGGTCTAAACACTTCTGGTAGGCACCAGTTTGTGGAAGGGCAGCTATACCTGTTAGCGCTCTTGCAAATTAAAAATGTTTTATTTGGAATATATACAGAAACGTTGGTATTCTGTCTACTGGCTGATCTGTTGATGTGTTTAGCGTTGTGCCTCATCTGTGGAGATTGTATTATTTGTGGGTATGAGTTCAGTTAAACTGAAGATCCAATTGTAATAACTATTGAGAATGTTGGGTTTTATTTTCTGTCAATGTACAAAATGTTGCTTCACCAATTTTGGAATCCTTTTTGTTTGTTTAACAACACCGAGTGAAAGATTCTGAGATTTTATTTTTTTGCTAAAGGTGAGACAACTTGTTCCCAGGAGGGATCAGGCCCTGATGGAAGAACATGCACGCCAGCAGCATAATGAGAGACTCCGCAAACAGTTTGGGGCTCAGGCCAATGTAATTGGGCCCTGGATTCAAACCAAGATGGAGGTAAAAAACTTGATGTTTAATCGGACACTTTTCTGCTGAAGAGCTTACTGTTATGAAACATATTCAAGCCAAAATCAGAAAGAAAGATCTCTAGGCTGCTTCCCCACTTTCTTTGGGCACACTTTGGTCCCTGCATATCAGCTGCACTCTTTGGGGATTAGTGCCATTCTTCTGTCTTCACGTGACACCATTGATTTGGGGAAGTTTTCAGCTGCTGAACTGATTAACTTCAGCTGCTGCTCCACAGAAAATGCTGAAAGATGGTATTGTAGGGGGGCCTTCCTGTTACTGTAAGATGCTGACATCTGAGCCTTGCGATATCTCCTCTAGAAAAAAAAGACAGTATTCTACTTCTGGCCAAATTTATGTCAAAGAAAGTTATTAATTAAAGGCTTTTACATTTTTAATTAAATTAAAGGCTATTTTAGTAAGAAGAAGGTTAAGGGTCTCAGCTTTGTTACGGGGTTATGGAACAATCCAACAAACAATATTATTATTATTAGTTAAATTTATATGACCGCCCAACTCCCCCAACGGGGTACTCTGGGCGGTTTACAATAAAATCAAAGTTAAAATATAAATATAAAATTACAAATTAGTAATATGTAGGAGTTTATATGAAGAAAAGTGAAGGTTTATATAAGAGAGGCTTTGGAGAAAGGTGACATTTGGGGCAGGTCTTAGTCTTCTAACATAAAAAATAACAGGGATATGCAACTATCTTGTGGCTGAGAGCCCCACTTTTAAAAACAAATTTTTAGGGGTCGGGGTTCCAATGTGGTTACAGTATGGGTCATGATGTCACTGGAGTGGATGGGGTCAAAATGTTGAGGCTGCTTTTACAGTGTGTGTGTGTGTGTGTGTGTGTGTGTGTGGCTTAAAAGGGCAAACAGGATGACTTCTGGTGGTTTGCGGCAACATTTTGCTCCGCAGCTTAATGGATGAAGTGGGTGTCTTAAAATTTAAGGCACTCACCTTGCATACCTTAGATATCTCCCCACCAAAAAAAAAAAAAAAAAAAAAGGCAAATTTTAAAAAATCCAAAAATTTTGACCATGCTCACTCTGGCAGAGCTATGAGATACGCATACACCATGGGGTGTAGAATGGTCCTTGGCCTTGTACAATCCCGCCATGTTTCACTTGCTTGGATAGAAGAAACAGGCTTTCTTCAGCTAAACATTGGAAACTTCCAATTTATTCCTGACTTTTACTTGGGATTAAGGGAGGGGAGGAGAACATCTGTAAACCTGAATTCCACTCTCAGTCTTACCCTTCTCATGGAATTGGAATAGCATCTGAATGGGCCTTTATGATCAATTGGTTTCTTGCGATCAGCAAGAAACTCATTATGCCATCACCATTATGAACTAGGCAAGCAAAAAAACTACAGCAGAATGTTGAGACCACATCTGTTTGTCCACAGAGCATTGGTGTTCAGAATGATTTCTTCAGAGCCCTGTTTTGAGGAATTTGACTGAGGGCTGTGGAGAAATGAACATGAGATGCATATTGGGGCCACATTGAGCTTTTGTATTTTAAGTGTTTTTTTTTCAGATTTGCTCCTTTTGAATTAGCTTTTGATTGACTTTAAAACATGGCTCACAACTGGATGCATCTCTACATTGACTGAATCCATATTATGTGAGCAAACATGCATTCTTTGCCTTTAACTCTATTGAATAATACCTGAAAAGCTGCTGCCAATTTAAAACAACTTTCTTCCACATGGTGCCCTCCAGGATGCGTTGAACTACATTTTCTCATCTTCCTCAGCCAAAGGCCTACTATCTGGGGAGGATGGGAAATTCAGTTCGATGTACTTGGAGGGCATCAGGTTACAGAGCAGCTTCAGTGATCGATGTCTGAGATAAGAAGAGTACTGTGTTTTCCTATAGTGAAAGAGGTGTACTTCACTAGGTTTAGCCCTTCAGTGCTAGAAGCAAGCCCCATGATAGATATTCTCTGTCCATTTTAGAAAAGGCATCCTTACATAAGATCCAGCGTTCTGTTCTGTTTACCTTTCCTCTGAAAAAGCTTGCAAGTCAAGCTGTATCCTTTTGAGACTGCAAGGCCTGTGGTTAAAGCATTTTAGTCCATTTAGGGAACAGTTGCAGCAAATGCCATACATGTTGGAACTTGTTACTTACCTCTCCATTTCCTTTGGGCTCATATAGGAGATTGGCCGCATCTCCATAGAGATGCATGGGACTCTGGAGGACCAGCTCAATCACCTGCGGCAGTATGAGAAGAGCATTGTGAACTATAAACCAAAGATTGATCAGCTGGAGGGAGATCACCAGCTGATTCAGGAGGCTCTGATTTTTGATAATAAGCACACCAACTACACCATGGAGGTAAAGACCATGTGATGTCTCTTGGAGTATTGCATAAGCTCGCAAGGAAAGGATATTTGAAGAGAATGTATGTCTATATATCACTGAGTTCTGCTATGTGTAAAAGAATTCTATGTCAAAGGATGGCAGATCAGTAGCACTGGCTGACACTGTCACTGTGTATAAATATATATGTATAAATATGTATAAATAAATGCAGTGCAATATTTGCTGTACTGTGGGCAAAGGCAGGCTAGGGAGACCTCAAAAGTCCTGGATTTCTACCTGGACCTCCTTATTTTAAGATAAACATATGAATGTGGTATCGTTAACAGCTTATTTATTTATTTATTTATTTAAGTTATTTATATCCCACCCATCTTGTATTACAGCAACTCTGGGTGGTTTACAAACAGTTAAAAATCAAAAATTAAAATATCAATAGAATAAATATAATATAAATAAAAATCCATAGATATAAAAATGCAAGATATAAATGTATAGTCCAAGATGGTGAATAAGGTGTTATCATTGGCCCCATCAGGGTGCCAACCACCCCCATGATTGACTATCCCCCCTCCCACCCCAAGCGAGGTGGCACAACCAAGTTTTCACCCCCTTTCGGAAAGCCGGGAGAGTGGGGGCCTGTCTCACCTCTGGGGGTAACTTGTTCCATAGGGCAGGTGCCGCTGCAGAGAAAACTCACCTCTGAGACCCCGCTAGATGGAAATCTTTCATAGAGGGGGTCCGCAGCATGCCCTCACTGCTTGACCAGGTGGGACGGGTTGATGTAATGGGGGTGAGGCGGTCCCTCAGGTAACCTGGCCCCATGCCATGTAGCATAACCAACACCTTGAATTGGACCCGGAAGCAAACTCGCACCCAATGCAGCTCGCGCAGCAACGGTGTTATATGTGCCCTTCTAGGGGCTCCTAAGACTGCTCGCGCGGCCACATTCTGAACCAGCTGTAGCTTCCGGATACTCTTGAAGGGTAGCCCCATGATGTACTCATTTAATGAAGGTTGCGCAGCACTTCAGTGATTATCTGCTTTAGGCAGAGGAATCCAATAGTTTGGAGCCAGGGTGCACATTTGAAATTTTCAGAGCACAATGTGGCTGTTGAAACAAAAGTCTTATCCATTCACAAAATGGCTTTCATAGTAAGTGTGGCCAATTACAAAGCACCCATTTGTCACCTCAACTTTTACCAAACTGATGAGGTTGTTCCCGCCTACACTCTCTAACCCTGCAGGATACTCACTCAGTCTCCAATTTACCATAGGACATTTTTTTGGTGGGGGGTGAAGTGGTCACATTTTCAAACAAAGTACTGGACTGCCTTTGCTTATCCTTTTTATTTTCTGAGAATGCTAAAGTGCCCTATATGGGATATAAGGATGATCCAGTGCTTTGCTTTGGAGCATGCCAGCTTCCTTTCTAATTTTGTCTAAAAGTAAATAATATTTTAAATATTTCAAAACGAGTGTAGAACAGAAAGCTTGGCAGGCACCAAGAGCGGTGTCTGCAGGCTTGTTCGTCTCCATGAGCACCATGTTGGGGATCCCAGGGGTAAGGCAAAAGCCCTCGGGGAATGAATGAAAAAAGGCTTTGCCGTCACTGTGACTGGCAGTAATTAGAGCATGTGAGCTGTTCTTTCCAAGACTGTCTCAGGCGCCAGAGTCTTCTGCTTTAGAGAAACAGGGTTTCTTAAAATTGTTTTCATTGTCAGAATTTTAGAATGCACTACTGTTGCATCAAGTTCTCTAAATAAGAACACAGGGAGCAAAGATTTAATTTAATCCTCTTCACCCACACACACAGAAATAGAAAGCGGAAACGGAGTATCTCCCATTGAGCCAATGGAAGATTTTTTTCCTGTGCAACTAATGAACAAGCTGATTTGTATATGGCCCAAATCTAAATCAGGTGCGCTCTGTAAAGCGAAGAGCTACATGCTCAAATTTAATCGAATATATAGTATGGCCATAAACTAAAATCTAGAAATACCTTTATCCCTAGATTTTTTTAGATTATATGATCTCGTCAGTGTTGATTCTTAACCACATAGATAGACCTTCTCCAGGAAGTCTACCCCCAACTGGGCTTTTCAGGACTCCCAACGGTGCACCCATCACCACTGTAACTGAGTCCACCCACCTTGCTGCTGGTCGTCCTCTTCTTCTCCTTCCTTCCACCTTTCCCAGCATTATGGACTTCTGAAGGGAGCTGGGTCTTCACATAAAATCAGGAGGAGTCTGGTAGCACCTTTTCCGACTAACAAATTTTATTAAAAGGATTAAACTATTGTGAGCTGTAGCTCACGAAAGCTTATGCCTTTTAATAAAATGTGTTAATAGGAAAAGGTGCTACCAGACTCCTTCTGATTTTTTCCCACCATAGACCAACACAGCTTTCCTTCTACAGGGTTTTCACATAATGTCACTACCTAAGTAGCATTTATTTCGAGGCTTCCTTGACTTCATCTGAACTGGGCATCAAATGCTGCCTCTTGGCTTAAAAGGTCTGGGAATAAAATACCTTTGTTTCTTTTCCTCCAGCACATCAGAGTGGGTTGGGAGCAACTCCTCACAACAATTGCTAGAACTATCAATGAAGTGGAGAACCAGATTTTGACTCGGGATGCCAAAGGAATTAGCCAGGAACAGATGAACGAATTCCGTGCCTCCTTCAATCACTTTGACAGGGTAAGAAGGAAAGAAATAGCAATACTTATAATAACTGAGACGGGGTCTCCTTGGGCTGAATGAAAATTGAAGTCTCAAATTCTCCTAGTGTCAGTTCAAATATTATTTTGAAATTCTTTGTGAAACCCTTAATGCCAACATCTTTCAGACAAAATGTTAATAGAAACAATTGAGCAACATCATTCATTCATTCTCAATGTTTGGCTCAATGTCTCTTCTCAGATGAAAATGTAAAGGGCCAGACTCACCCAATGAGTCTACTTCTTAATAGCTAATGATCATGGAGTTGTTTTGTTATATATCAACAATTTATCTATGTGTAATTCCATAGCTAGGTTTGTATATGCTAGCTGTAAAACTGTCCTTAGGGAATGCACCCTGATCATATATTTCACTTTAAATATTTTACACTTACAGGGTCATTCCCCATTTATAAGCCTTTTTTGCTAGATTTAACCCAAACCTCAGAAAGGGAAGTTCTTTATTTAAAGCATATATACCACCAAAATCAAAGCAAATTGGTTTTGCTGTGGGCGAGCAGTTGTGTCTTCCTTTCAGAAACAGCCTCTGTTCCTGGCCGTATCTCCTCTGTTTCACATTTTTTTCCCCAGGAGGGTTTTTAGGGCTTTTTCTTGAAAAGACCAAGGCCAACTTTCATAATACAACCTGCCCCCCCAACTTAAGCCACTGGATATAGGTAACAGGTTGCATTCACCATGATACAAGGGCCACAGAGTCTGGCCTCATGTAATGACTGTATATGAGCAGAATTCAGCTCATGATCTAACGGTATGCACTAAAACGCTGCTCTATTTAATTCTTTGCCTTAGCTGCGATTCAATAGAGCTTATATTTACTGTGGGACTTCTTGTTTTCCATTTTAATACTGTGCTGGTTCACATCATGCAACAAGTCAGCACTCTACTCTTACCATATCTATTGACTTCTCCTGTGACTGTGTGTGGCTAAGATACTACAGATCGCTCAATCTGTGGTTTCTTTAGCATTTGCTATGAACCATAAATTCTGGGTGGTTTCTCTAGGATTTGTTTTTGGCTTCTTGATTTGATCTGATTTGCGTCAAGACAAACAAGTAGGAGTCATTGGTTCAGACAACAGGGTGAAGAAATTATCAGTGGAGCTGCATCCACTCACAGGAAGGTCCAGTGCTGTGCCATGTGAACCAGTTTAATGTGCCATATATATCTCTAGGTAAAGGTAAAGGTTCCCCCCGCACATTTGTGCAGCCGTGTCCGACTCTAGGGGCCGATGCTCATCTCCATTAGTCGAAGAGTCAGCGTTGTCCGAAGACGCTTCCACGGTCATGTGGCCGCATGACGCGCGCAGAACGCTGTTACCTACCCACCGAAGTGGTACCTATTCATCTACTTGCATTTGCATGCTTTCGAATTGCTAGGTTGGCAAGAGCTGGGGCAAGTGCGGGAGCTCACTCCTCACGCAGGGCTAGGGATTCGAACCTCCGAACTTGCGATCTTCCGATCGATAAGCCTGGCGTCTTACCCGCTGAGTCACCACGCCCCTAATCTCTCTATATATATCTCTAGGTGTTCCTAAATTGAAGATGGACTTAGAAAATATCAAACAGCAGAGTTCTAGTGTAGATTTAGGCTCTTTGACTAAAAATTATTGCACTTGGTTAAAATGTAGTTACAGTGTACTTGTAAAAGAATGTCTTCTAACATGTTCCTGGCATACTATAGCTTCTTAAGAACCTATAATTTATTTCAAAAGATTTCATTCTTATTTTGAGAGCACGATTTTGAGCCCATCGTCTTTGTGTGCTTGGCTGCTGAGTAAACATGGCGCTTCTGAAGTTATATAACCAATGATAAGGGGTGATATGAGGGGCAGAGCCACCTTCAAAGCTTGCTATTAGCAGTGGTTGTTATGCCCACACTTGGCTAGTCGGGGTCACATTTTATGAATAATAAATATATTTTTAAAAAAGCATTGGCACAGTTTGAAATGGTAACACAGTATCTAACTTGTGCACTTTTTATTCTCCCTCCCTCTGTCTTTTTCTGCATGCCATTCTTCTTCCATGTATCTTCCTTCTTTCACTGCATGGTGCACCTCTGTTTTTTCCCACACCTTCTTTCTGTTTCTTGGTTTTACATCACCACCAATGCATGTCCTGCTACCTGGTACACTGCATCACCAGGACCACTCCGGCACTCTTGGCCCTGAAGAATTTAAAGCCTGCCTCATCAGCTTGGGTTATGATATTGGAAACGATGCGCAGGTACTGAAAGCTAGTGGGGAACATCTCCAGATACTGAACCACCAGGAAATAACAAATTTTTCCCTTCTTTTCTTTTTTGTTTTAATCCATCTCCTGCCAATGCTCTTATATTTTGTTGCACATATTTCCATGTATTACTTCCTGGTTTTTTCCACAATTCCACTGTGTTTTTTTTTCTCTTTATGCATTTTCAAATGCATTTTTAACTTTCTGTTAAGCTTTCATCTTGCCTAAACTTGCTATCTTGCCTTCACTTCTCCATTTTTCATTTCTCCTTATATCCCCATAACTATTTTTCTTCTTGTCTACATTTAAACTTCCATCTGATCTTTATTTTCCATGGAAAATATCCAAATCTTATTTTCTCAAATTACTTTTAATGTTCATTACATTCAATGTTTTATCTTCCATTCCTTCTTCATGCATATCCATTACTTATAACATCTTTTGTGAGCTCATCTCTTCTTGGACTTTTCCCTCCATTTCTGCCTCTTCCCCCCTCCCCCTCCCCCCGTCTCTTTATTCTTCTGCTTTTAAATTACTCTTTGTAGAAGAAGACTGGCATGATGGATGCTGAAGATTTCCGTACCTTCCTTATCTCCATTGGTTACAATATGGTAATGTAGCAGCAGCATCACTTCTTTTCATATTGGTATAGTTGGCCCTTAAAAAAGGGAAGGGCATACATCAAAAATTTTAAGGTAAAAAATATATCAGTCCGTGGTTTTCAAACAGAAAATTATTTAAAATCTTAAATTTCAAAATTTTGTTGGAAGAGAATCAATGCATATTAATTACAGAAGGGATTGACTAAATACGAACTATATTTTTTTTAAACAAAAAAACCCAGAATGTTATCTGAAATTAGTTCCTTTGGGAATCTTCTTAAGAAAAGAAATAATATAGTTAAGACTGAAACACAACTGTATAAGGTCTATTTGCACAGGCTGTTTTTCTGTAATAATTAGTGTTCATTACTAGACTATCATGCAACTGCATAACATTTCCTTTCAAGACTGCACTTCTCCTGAAGGAATGTTTTTATTTTTCCAGATTTAAACTAGTAGTTTTGATTCCTTTAAAAATTTGGAATGTAGACATATTCTTTCACTACTCCAGGAGATCGCTAGTTATACATTTAAAGTGTACTCAGTCCAGGAGAGGAGCCAAGAAGCATGTTGGCAGAAAAGATTAAAATGACAACAGTATGTCCAGAATCTCTGAACTCCACTCATGCCCACTAGCCAGAGGTGTCAGCAGTGATACCCTCATGCCATTTGCATTCAAAAGAATCCAGCACACATTCCTACATCACCATTTGTACAGTGTGTAATGTAGCACCTGTGACCCCAGTGACACCTCCAGCAATGACCCCATCTGGACAGTTTAACCTCTGTTTCAGCCATAGTGGCAGTGCTTCCACGTTAATGGAATTTCCCCCCAATCCTGCAGTCCTTCAGCCAAGACATTTTCTGCACAGATTTGTGCTATCAGCACCTTATAGTTCAGTAGTTGTGCATTCCACCACCAGCAACTGATTGCTCTAACACTTCCAGTACACGCATATAGGTAAGCCATGGGTGATCAAATTAACAAAGGCCAGCCCTGATTTTTGGATAGCGCTCTGGTAAGAGCCCAATTCTCCAAATTACTGGTTCTGTAAGGAGGAAGAGAGTTATTCACAGACACCATCAAGCAAAAGAGAGACCACAACATGCATACTCTGAGCTGTAACCACATTCTCCATTGGCCAGGACTTCAGTTATATGGTCAAGTGATCTCTTCTCTGAAATTCTGATAGAAGCCTCACTCAAGATTTGGGCCAAAGCAGTCAAACTCATGGCAGATAATGTCTAAAGACTACCTACAGTTCATAGCCAGATCTGTGACATTGGACACAGTGGCATGATGCGCCTATGGACCAGACATTGGAAGAGGGACTACAGTTGAAAGCCAAGCTTGCAGCAAAGCTCTTCTTGGTGAGGCAATCAGATTGATCCTTTTGGAAAGTAAGGATAAGAACAGATCATCACCTACAGCCCCAAGAAAAGAGGAAAGCAAATACAAAGAGAATCCTGCACTGTGTTTTCATGCCAAAGTCCAAATCCCTTACTACTTCTGGACAAGAAGCAGACGAGGGAGCACATTTTAGGGTTCCCAGCCTTGACAATCAAGGCATCCCTCCAAGAGCCAGGCAGAGGAGGCAAGGACCAAGTTAAACATTTCGAAGCATGACATCAATACCTCATGGATGTGCGATGTAGCTGTAGAAATTCTGCTACACCTGGAAATGCAGCTGCCAAAATAGAGGGGTGCTGGAAAAACAGGCTACCAGGATACACATTAGAGTTCAGAAGAATGAGCTACAATTTGCAAGAAAAGAATATCAGGGCCAATGAAACAGTTACTGGACATGAGTGCAATGGAGTAAATCCCCCCCCACCGAAGAGGTCTCCTCCTCCACTGTGTTTCTCTGTTTTCTTTATGGTGCCTAATAAAAGTAGTAATTGGAAAGGCATCCTTATCTCCCTGCTTCAGAATAGGTTCATCAAGCATCAGAACTTTAGGATGAGGACATGAAAGTCAGTAGCAGAAGCCATGCTACTGGATGACTTTCTAGATTTATCAGAAACCTATTTTCATATCCCAATCAGAACCCACCCCACTCCCATCAAATGCTGATCAATAAAGTGCTGCAGAGACTAGTATAATTGACCTTGAAAACACTATTAGACAAGGTGAATGGGTGCCAACAATTGGTGTAAACAGAAGACATTAAACAAAATCTGTTGGAATTACTAGGGTGGATACATATCAAAAGAACTTCAGAGGGAGATGATGGGGCAGAGAAACATCTCTGGTACGTATCGGTGAAACACATAAAGGGGTATCTGAGTTCCATAGCAAATAGACTCAGTTGCCAGCAACGGGCCCTATGTCCAGAGAGTTTTTGTAAGATCTCAGATAAATGGGGTTGCCCCTCTATTAATCTATTCACAATAGCGGACAACAAATAAACAAAGCACCTTTTCTCCCAACTCCAACAAAACAGTGCCCTAGTACCAAAGTGACCAAAGTAAGTGCTCTCTACACAACCCTGCTTTTTCCAGTACTGTGCAAAATGATACACAAGACATGGGCAATTCATTCTATTCTGGCCTGGGGGCGGGGTGGGGGCATGGATCTCCACACTAATGGTTGTTAGAGAGGAATACTCATGGTATTTCCCATTGTGCCTGGACACAGTCCGAATGTCCAACAATGCACCCAGACCTAGAGTTGCTTCAACTGTATGCCAGGAAAGTGAACAAAGCAATTCCTGAAATGGATCTTCCACATTCGGTGCAAAACTATGTAGGCCCCAAGGCCCCTGGCCTCCACCAAGATGTATCAGTTGACTTGTCATGTCTTTGAGAAAAAAGTGTGGCATCGGCAACAAGAGGCCCTGAACATTTGAGCTACCTACGAGCAGGTCTGCAGAAAGAGGTAGCAGTGAACATGCACTCCTAAGCTCTGTTCTTGGAAGAGCAATGGCACTATTTTCAGGCTGTATTCATTTGCACCACTTCCTTGAAAAGGCACTCCTTCTCTCACCTTCAGTATCTCACCAGTTCCTTACATGATATCAGAGCCTTAATGACTGCCCCCCTTTGAACCCATTAGACAGATTCCCATTAACATTCCCATCTGGAAAGCAGTCCTTTTGGCAGCTTGACTTGGAGGGTTGGGGAGCTAGGGGCAATTAACAGAGAAACTAAGTGGTCCAAGAATCAAGATGCAGATTACCTTATAAATGTGTTTATGTACTTTTTATGTTGTTCCATTTCCCATATGTCTTATCAGTGTTGTTGTTACAGTAGAATATTGAACCACACTCATTTGGAATCAATACATGTAACTATTGGAGAGGGGTTTTTCCACGGGACAGAAAGAAAGCTCAAGTCCCACCTTCTAGCTGTTAGAGATGGAATTAGCCCTTTCCTATCAGGTCTGTCTTCTGATGACCAGAAATGTACTTCATGGTTAAGTACAAGTATTGATTTGTCTTCGATGCTAAGAATTCTAGCATTAGATGTTTAGGATTTGGGTTCCCTGCACCTTCAAAGTGCATTCAGATGCATTCTACTTAATATTATACCACTCTGGGCTGAGCCTGGTGTCCTCTGCATTCGTTGTTCTACAATCTGGTTACCCCATGCTGGCTGGGGATGAAGGAAGTTTTAAGACCCATGCATTTAAAGGGTGGGGAAACTATCCTAGGGAATAGAGTATACTGTATGTGTAACAAATTTCTGTTCAATTATTTCCTGCTGCATTTAAATTAAATTGTTGCTGAATTTTATTTCCTGGCCCAGGGTGAAGCAGAGTTTGCTCGTATCATGAGCATTGTGGATCCCAATCGCATTGGAGTAGTGACATTCCAGGCCTTCATTGACTTCATGTCCCGGGAAACAGCAGATACTGATACAGCAGACCAAGTTATGGCCTCTTTCAAGATCCTGGCTGGAGATAAAGTGAGTTCAGGTTGAGTGAAAAAGATGCTGACTTCTAGCAAAATTTAATCTTGATTTCAGGCTACCTGAAATATAGTATAAATATAAAAGAAAGGTTGTAGTGGCCACTATCCTAATGTGAGCAAATCCTGTGGTTTTGTTCTGTGGAACTTTCCTTCAGTTCACCAATATTTTACTTGTGGTTGAAGCAGTGAAATAGTGGAATTGAGAGGCTAATAAAGGGTTGGATGTCTTACACGTTCCCTTAGATATGCTTATTGATTCATGTCACTACAATAAGTCAAACAACTCTGTATACATATACACACCCAGGCATTCAAGCCTGTTATTTGCCCGGTCTTTCTCTACATATATGCTCCATCCATTCTGCTGTTACGGTGGGATGGGGAGAGGCAATCCATGTCTGGCATCTGTGACAAGGATTCACAGGCCAAGTGGAGACAGATGTCTCAAGACAGTAGTAGTCAGTTATATTATTTGTGCTACAGACTTGTAGAAGAAGGCCTGCAAGAATCTGCTTTAGGTTCTGGCAAGTCCGCCCGTCTCTCCCAACACCTCTCCCAAATTCTGTGTTGGGAAGAATTCAGTAACAAACTTTTGGAGATCAATTGAAATATTCTTCAGGTATTCCAGTAGGATAATGAATTATTTAAATGGGATTTAATCTAGTAAGGGACTGAATTTCAAATCAGGAAGTCCCTGCTTTGAATTTCACATCTATCATAAATTCCATAGGTGGCTTTTGGAAGATAATTTTTGTTCCACTTGAGTTGCCCTGTTTACAAAACCTAACTGATATCAGTTGGGTTTCACAGACCCTCGGCCTAATCTCTCTCTCTCTCTCTCTCTCTCTCTCTCTCTCACACACACACACACACACACAACACACACACGGAGTTTGGACAATTTATCCCTTCCCTCTCAGCCTGATGATGTTGAGAGGGGAAAAGACTGTCAGAGGGAGAGAGATGGATGGTGGCCCCACCCACTTTTGGTTTAGCCCCATTCACAATGGTCAAGGAACATAGCCCTCAACTGATCTCCTCTGGACTCTTGTAGAGGGCAGGGAGAATGGCCTTGAGGGACAGGAGGAAATGCTGCCAAGGCAACAGTCAGTTAAAAGGGAGCTGAGTCCAGGACAAGTATGTAACGTGTAAGCACCTCAAACAAGCCCCTCCCAGTTCATATGAAGATGGAGGGAGGGAGAGAGTACATTTAGACTTGCAAGATTCTGTTACTATAACTTTATAATAAAATTAGTACTGGCTTACTGATCTACCTTGAAGGGCTGACAACTCTAAACAAACAAACAAGAGATTTCTCAATTCTACCTTACAGAGTTTTTGTAAGGATGACAAGTTACTGCATAGGAAGCACTCCAAACCCTAGAAAATACCACAAGTGTTATGAATGATTGTTGTCTGAAGTTTTTCTGTTTTTCTACTTAATACAAGTTAGAGCCCACCCATCTCCAGGTGACTCTGGGCAGCTTACATTTTAAAAAAGTAAGAACAATTTAAAAAGAAACAGATCATAAACATCCCTAAGGAAAAACCTATATAACAATAAACCAGACGCCTTTCATTTAAGTTTCACCCAGCACTATTGTTTGTATTTTAAAAACAACAAAATACGAATATTTAACTTGCACCCCCAGCTGCAGTTTTCTATAATACATCCGGTTAAAGAGAAAAATACTTGAGTTAAAATGTTTAGCAAATAACAACTGCTTGCTATCAACACGCTAAAGCCTTTAATAAGCTAAGATGGAAAATGGGCATCCCTGTGTTCTCTTCCAGAACTATATCACTGTGGATGAATTACGGCGGGAACTGCCTCCTGATCAAGCTGAATATTGCATTGCTAGAATGGCACCTTACACTGGGCTGGATTCTGTACCTGGTGCCCTGGACTACATGTCTTTCTCGACAGCTCTCTATGGCGAAAGTGACCTTTAACTATCACCTCTCTATCCACCACACAACCTGACCCTCTTCCATCCAGGTGCACTTTTTGTTCTGTCTGCAAACAGGCTCTGATCTACCTTCTTGTCCCCCTTCTTGCTTTTACATCAAAGAACAGCTTCCCTTTGGGGTGGGTGGGGAAGGTCGGAATGAAATAGCCAATCACAGCCTTGAAAAAGGGCAGTTCACAAAATTATTGGGGGGAGGGGGTGTTACATTTAAGCAAACTTATTTTATTATAGAAAAAGTATTTTTCTCCAAGGTCAAAGCATAAATAGAAAAATGTTTAAAGTATTACACCAAATATGGCTGGTGAGGGGGTTCCCCCCTTTTTTTTTTTGTTCCAACATAGGAAATGGAGGTCAGTGTTGTAGTCCATTCTTATACCTGAAGCCTGGCACGCTTCTTCTATCCTGAGTCAACTTTCTCACCTGTCTCTTATTTCCTTATTGTATTGTTTTACAGAGAGGGAGACGCGCAAGTGCATGTATTGCTGGTTCACTCATTTCATGAAAATATTTTACAATAAAACTTTTTGAGATTGCTGTGTTTTTTTTAGGGAAAAATAATGTACACAGCTCATGTTTTCATATTTAATTAAAATTACAATCTGCCTACCTATGTATTGTTGCTGAAACTTGTCTGGTCTCCAAATATGGCGCTTGAGAGTTGGCATCTTTGATATTGCTTGTCACAGACCATATTAAAAAATCTTGTAATAACAAATCTAGACTTCATTATTTTGTCTATTTCACTTACTTAACTCTATTTAGCTACTCTTTTTAAATACATATTTGATAAAGTGGGAAGGGCTGTACAGTATTCAAAATATTATCTATATACTACTAAAACTCTAGTTGTGTTTGTCTGTCTGTACCCTCAAGTCAGCCCAAACGGTGCATTATACTGCAATAATTTTTGAATCAAGGTACCTAAAATCTGCTAACTTAAAGAATGTGTAAAAAATCCGGGATTCATTACTCCTGTGGAATTGAAATTTCCACGATGTTCAAACCAGTTTTATTCACAAAGTTGTGGCCGTTGCAGCATCCCCGCGGTCACATGATCGTGATTTCCGATGCTCCCTGCCAGCTTCCCACAAGCAAAGTCGATGGGGAAGCTGGCAGGAAGTTGGAAGTCGCTCCCACTCCCACTGCTTTTTTGCCCGCCTGTGGTCATTCTGTTTATCTGTTAGGTAAGTAAGTACTAACTTCTTATTGAAGTTTGTTTGCCACTACAATTATTTTTCTATTTATGATATATACTCTTCTTAGATGATCATGGGACTGTCCAGCATTGGGGTAAATAAATATGGTCAGCCTAAAATTTAATGTTCATTCTGGTCACATCAGACTGCACTACCTTTCTCTCAAAGGATGACCCAACAGCTCACAGGATTGTCTAGTTTTTTCTTAAAAGCAAGACACCAAAATGTATCCCTCTTCCTCCTTTGAATGTATTGATGTTTATATCACTAATGTTACCATGTCTGGGCTGAGAAGCTAAACAGCTTGAATAGTATGTGGATGAGAAACTGCTAGGGAACATCAGGGCAGTAGTCAAAGAAATATCCTGGAAAATAGCAAATACACTTCCATATTGTTGCCAAGAAAACTATATGGAGATGTCAGTGAAGTCACCATGAGGTAGGAGAAAGAGAGATGAAGAAATATGAATGAGAGCCAGCATGATGCAGGGGTTAAGGTGCTGGACTGGATGTAGGATGACCCAGGTTCTAGTTCTCCTTTAGACCTTGAAGCTGGCTGGGTGATTTTGGATCAGTGACTCTCAGCTCTAGATTGGGAAGTCAAGAAACTTACTTCTACCAACCCGCGCTAGACCAGTGTGATGGATTACAGTCCATAATCTTCACGGAAGAGGCCTTTATCCTGCAGTGGGTTAATTTAGGGTAGTAGTAATAAGCCTTGAACTTTTCAGTTTTTACATCAGCATAAAGAAATAGCAAATTGTGTTATTGAGAAGATATTTTAACTTACTGAGGGTGTGCTTATGTGTATATTCAAGAGTAGACTTGTATTACTGTATTTGGTAAAACCAATTCCTTGGTAAGAATGCCTAGGAGTACAGGGTTAACTCTTTCTCCCATCTTCCTTGATAAGTTACCGCAGTGTGTCTCGTTGTTGTTAATCCCCCATGCTCCTGTTTGGCTTTAAAACCAATGTCTTATTCTTAATCAAAAAAATATAATGCCCAAAAGTTAGATTTTAGAAAAGGAGATACTATCAACATGCATCTTCTTACTAAATAAATAAATAAATCTAGTATTTGTGAGGAAGAGGTGTTTTTCTCCTTTGCCAGATTTTCCCCCAAGAGTATTTGGGTCTGTGTAGGTGATAGGGATTCTTGTTACAATGCTATAATTTAACTGCTGTTCCAAAAATAAGATTCCTGCTTAAGCAGTAATCTACAAATCCACATGGGGCACCTGTTTTTTTCCTTGTCTTTATCCAAATAACACTAGGGCTGATTACAAGAATTCTACTGCTGAGTACCCTCAATTCCTTTATCTTTACTGTGATAGTATCCATTTATTATGTATTATGTCATTGCAACACATTACACTTAAAGCAGCAGTAGACTTAACACCCTGGTAGAAGCTCAGGGAAATATTTTTGAGAATACCTAGGAGAAGAGAACTCCTTGACAATTCATAGCTCTTGCTTCTATGTACATAAACTTCAGATACTTTATTTCTTCCATCAGTTTAGCAATGTTCTTAGTTAACTATTTATTATGTCTTGGGTGATCTAAAGGTGCTCTATTTAAAGCTCTTAAGTTGAATGCAGCCTAGAAGTTCAATTACAAACATCCACAAAAGCTCATTGTACTGTATATCAATCATAGCATCAGCTTTCTTTCATAATTTCATCAGGCTTGCTTCCACGTAAACGCAGTTGGGTTGCAGGTTTAATTAATTAACTACTGTAATGCTGTGGGAAGAGGATGGATGGATGGATGGATGAAATAAGATATATATGTGAGTCATTGGAAGTAAATCATTTCAGCAGTATTCTACTGGGGTTCCTGCCAAACCCCATATTTCGTATAGTAGGGAAGGGTAGCAGGATTTTCCAGATACTGCTAAGCTGCAACAATAAGCAACCCCAACCAGCATGGCCAATGACTAAATATACTGAAATAACATATGTAGTTGAGCAATATCTGGAGGGCCACACGTTGCTTATTCCTGCCATACAGTCTAATTTGTTGAGGGGAGGGGTATTTGAAGCCAAATATTTGAGGAATAAGTGAGCATATTCACTTATTTAAATTTAGCCCCCTTCTGTCACTTCCAAACACTCAGGGTGGCTTCCAATAATAGCATCACAAAATGGCATTGACATTTCAAACATTGAAATAAAATCATAGGGATGAAAGTTATCTTGGAGGTCTTCAGGTCTAACCCCTCCCCAGAGCAGAAATCCTCAGATTGTCCCAGACAAATGGCTGTCCAACCTTTGAAAACCTCCTGAGATGGAGCACCCGTGACTTCAGGAGGCAGGCTGCAGGAAATGCCTCCTTGTTTTGCATTTGGAGCTCCCTCTAAAGCTTCCACCCATTGGTTCTGGTCTTACCCTTGGCTGCTATGGAGAATGAATCCACACCTCCTCGGTGACAGCCCTTTAACTATTGGGAGATGGCTGTCATGTCTAACATGCCTAGTTCCTTTAACCATTCTTCATAGGATTTAACCTCCAAGCCCTTCATCATCTCTGTCCCTCTTTGCACTCTTTCCAGTGCTCAGCATCCTCCTTATATTGCGGTGACCAAAACTGACACAGTATTCCAGGTGCAATTTGACCAGTGCAGTGTGGAACTAGCACTTCCCCTGATCTCTGATATACCTCTGATGATACAGCTCAAGATTGCACAGGCTCTTTTGGCAGCTGCTGTGCACTGCTGGTTCATTGTTTAATCTGTGGTCTACCAGGACACCCAGATCCTTCTCAAAAGTACAGGTAGTCCTCGCTTAATGCCCACAATTGAGAGTGCAATTTCGATTGCTAAGCGAAGCAGTCATTAAGCAAATCCGACCCAATTTTACGACCTTTTTTGCGGTGATCATTAAGCTAATCACCATGGTCATTAAGCAAATTGCATGGTCATTAAGCGAATCATGTGGTTCCCCATTGATTTTGTTTGCCAGAAGCCAGCCGGGAAAGTCAGAAATGGCGATCACATGACCATGGGATGCTGTGATGGTTATAAATGCAAACTGGTTGCCAAGTGCCCAAATTGTGATCACGTGACTACGGGGATGCTGCAACGGTCGTAAGTGTGAGCACCAGTTGTAAGTTGGTTTTTTCAGCACTGTCGTAAGTCTGAACCATCACTAAACAAATGTTCATTAAGTGAGGACTACCTGTACTACTACTGAGCCCGCTACCACCTATCTTGTATTTGTACCTCTGATTTTTCCTTTCTAAGTGCAGAACCTTGTATTTCTCACTATTGAACTAACTGTATTTTGTTGGAAAAGGCCCAATATTCAAGTCTATCAACATCTTTTGGAATCTTGAGCCTGTCTTCTGAGGTGTTAGCAATCCTGCCCAGCTTTGTAATATCTGCACATTTGCTGAGCATTCCTTCTATCCTCTTACCTAAATCATTTATAAAAACGTTGAAGAGCGCTGGGCCCAGGACACAACCCTGAGGTTCCCTGCTTGTGGAACTTTTCTCGCATTTTCCCAGGTATTGATGTTAAGCTGATAGGTCTGTAGTTTCCTGGGTCCACTTTTCCCCCTTTTTAAAAGATAGGAACAAAATTAGCTCTTCTCCAATGTTCTGGCACTTGAACTACACATCCTGGAGTTCTCAAAGATTGCTGTCAGCGGTCCTGAGATCACATCCTTTAGCACCCTGGGATGTAATCCATCTGGCTCCGGCAACTTGAATTTGTTCACAAACCACTAGATCAGTGCTTTCCAAACTGCTGCCATTGGCGACACACCAACAGCGGCAGCGACGGCATGGGGGCGCACGCGTGGTGGTGTGCACGGCGGCGGCGGCCACAGGTTTTCCGCTAAAACCCGGAAGTGCTGATGGCGCATTGCCGCTGCCGCCATGCCCACCGCTGCTGCGCGCACCCCCATGCCGCCACCGTGCACGTCCAGTTCCGGGTTTTGTCATGACACTAAAGTGTCGCGACACACAGTTTGGAAAGCTCTGCACTAGATGTTCTCTCACCACCTCTGCCTATTTTGACCTGCATTTACTGTATCTTCTGCCTCCATGATGCAACTTTTGATAGATCAGACTACTTTTTCCTTTTGTGAACAGATGCAAAATAGGAATTAAGCAGTTCACCCTGTGGTCCATCATCTTGCCATTTTCTCCAAGGACTGACCATTTCCTTGACTTTCCTTTTGCTCCACAGATACCCAAAGAGCCCTTTTTGTTATTGTTGACATTCATTGCAAGCCTCATGTCTTCCTGAGCCCGACCCCATCCTTATAGGTAACTGCAAAAATTCCTGGTATTCTGCTGCTGTTACATGCCCCCCTTTCCATTTTCATAAACATGTCCTTATTGTTTCTCAGTGTATCAGAGAGTTATTTATGCAACCATGCTGGTCTCATCAGCTGTCTCCCATTTTTCTTTCTCTTTGGTATTGTTTGTGTTTAGGGCTTAATTATCTCATTTTTCAGAATTTCCCAACCCTCCTGAACTGTTTTTCCCTTCAGGATTTCCATCCACAGAATCCATCTTAAATAACTCACCAATTTAAGGTTTAAAGAACTTTAATATACTGATTTATTCTAGAAAGTCTAACAGTTGTAAAACAATTTAAACAGGGTTTTTAAATTGCGGAGGGGGGAGGGTGTCAAAAAAGCCAAGTTGGTGGCTGCAACTGTGATTGAAGCCCTGCCGCTTTTTACATGTATCCTAAGACATGTAAAAATGGGTGTGCTTCAGTCATGTTCACCATCTTGAATTTTTGACATACCCTGCCCACCAAGCTGTATTTAAAATGAACTTCGATATGAATTTCAAGTTTCACAGAATGCCAGGGTAAACAGGTCTTTAGCTGTTTTCTGACAACCCAAAGTGAGGGGGCCTGCTTTATATTCATTGGAAGTTTATTTTAAAGGCTTGGCGTTGCTACTGAAAAAGCCTATTAGCCCCCCCCCCCAAGCCCCCACCAGCAGAGGGGGAGCTGTTAGCAGATCTCCATTTGTGGGATGGCTGGTACTGGGCAATACTCTCTCTCAGATCCCTATTAGACCCACTTAGAGCTTTGTGGATAAATAGCAGGACCTCACAATGCTACTAGCATCTAGTGCAGCTCTGGAAGAGCAGAGGTACCATGCCCTCATTTCCCCTCCAGCTGTCAACTCCAGATTATCTTCAAGGACAGCCCCATATAGACTGCCGTATAAGACTATAATGGCACTACAGTACAACAATTTTAGATTATGAATTATACAAAATACAGCATTTTGTAATTCTACAATAAAAGGGGGCAATCAAGAAATAATTGGACTAAAAAGAACTGGCTTCTTGATTCAGTTTGATCCATTGCTCCCAAACATACTGTGGACAATTTGAATTATGCTCAGCTTTCCATGGTGACAATAAATTACTGTGATCAAGGAATTGCAAAAGGGTACAGTTACACACATTGCAGTAGGCTAAGAACTTTATTAACTTCTTACCTCCAAAGCAACTGTCCTCTCACATTTTCATAGCAGGAGTAAAGAACCGATGGCCCTCTGTCCCCCGTACAGCCCATGTCCACTTTTTGCAGTCCTCAGAGTTCACTTGACTATGATCACTGACAGGTGAAATCACCATTTTTTTAAAATTTTGAGATAGGAGACAAATGAAAACTAATGTAAGCCCTTAAGCATTTTTTTTTAAAAAAAAGTATCCCCATAAGTCCTGCTTTGTCATAATGTGGCCCTTGTCTGCTCCCTTCCCCAAATGTTAAGTGTGGTGCTTGGTCATGAAAAGGTTCCAATCGAAGAGAATATCAGTAGCTGAGGGTTGAACTGTGGAGTCCTTGGCGCTCTCTCAGCTTGGTTGTTTTCTTGCAGACATTTCATTGCCTGACTAGGCAACATCTTCAGTGCTAGAACGGAGTGGGGTTTGCTCTCTGTTTATATACAGTAGCTTGCCCTGACAGTGTTGGTGGGGCTGTTGTTCTCTCCTTGGTAGTTCCTTGATTAGGCTGTTGTTTGCTGCTTGATTGTTTGTCAAGCTTAATCCCTGGTATTATATAATTTCCATGTTATTTCTTGGCAACAATATGGAAGTGGTTTGCCACTGCCGCCTTCTAGGGTAATACATTCTTAGAACAAAGTTTATTAATGCCAATGTTAATTGGTAAAAAATGGATAAAGCAGTCCATAAATGAATGTTTTTAAAACATCCTAAAATACCCAAGTGTCAAACAATTACATATTTCGTTTAGCAGAATAGTTTCTGCTGTTTGTGATCTTGAAGGCACATTTATAGGGGTCATCTGTGCAGTAATGCCTCAGAGCAATGGTTAAATTTCATGTGCTGCCATTCATTATATACCTTTTAAATACATGTGCTCGAAAATGCTGACAATCTGTCACCACTTTCCAGGGTGAATTTGGTGAGTTAACTAATTACAGGCCTCTGAATGGAACTAAATTCTTGGATGGTGACAATATACTTACCAACTTGACTTATTTTTAGTAACAGCTTGTAGCTTTTCCAGAGACATTCCAGTAATCTCTTTGGTCCCATCCATCCATATTATCCATTGATTTCCCATCCTACTTCCCTCAACTTTGCCTAATATAATTATTTTTTTTCTAATCCATAATCTGTTCGCATCACACTCCCAAAATAGTAAGTTTCAGATTGCTGATCTTCACCCCAGTGGAACAATCAGACTTTATTTGGTTAGGATTGAGTGACTGGTTTTTCTGGAAGCTCATTGGACTCTCAATAAAAATTTCCAAAACTATAATTTGAAGGCATCTTCTTAATTCTCTCACTCTTTCTTGGTCTTCAGCATTCATAACCATGCATTGCCATTGGAAAGACCACTGCTTTAACTATTCTGATCTTTGTTGTCACTGAAATGTCCTTATCCTTCATAGTTTGTCTTCCCAGTGAGAGTGGGCTGATAAACCTGCATTCCAGGCAGAATCCTACATTCTTCTCAGACCTTGTTGTCTTCTGTTTTAATTAGTATGGTGGTTTCCTATGCTTGTAAGCTGAATACGAGACTCTGAGTACAAGAATCCACATTATGTGCTGACATTTTCCATAAAACGAAGTTCTAAGTTCATTTGTGCTCTTGGCAAGCATTTTCTGGCCTGAAGAATAAAAACGTTGAGACTAAAATCCCTGTTTCAGTTTCTTTAAAGAAAATGTTGCTTTATGGTAACCAATCACATCAACATAACTTACAGTTGTCAGTGTCGCATCAGTACAGCAAGCCTATCATAGGAATACAAGAAGAGCCCTGCTGGATCAGCTGTTGGCCTATCTAGAACAACATTCAGAGACGGGCCAACTGGATTTATTTGGGAAGCTCTGAAGCTTCCGCTATAGCTCCCCAATAACCAATATTTTAGGATGCTGATGCTGCCTCAGTACAGGAGTGGGACATGAGCAGAATTCTCCCAAGTATCAGTTAAATCACATTCAGCCTGACTCAAAGTGCTATTTCATCATTTGTCAGACTCTAATAAATTCTGATGGTACCAATTCTCACAAATACTCCTTTCACGGAGTAGTTGACATTTGTGGAACCACTTACATTTTAGAAAGCCAAGTTTTCCAAGCTATAGGAACATTTGAAATGCTTCCTTGAACCAGCAGAGCAAAACTTCAAACCAATGCCATATTGCATAAGTTTTATTGCTATAGGGCTATTTGTTTTGGACTGCAAATAGCACTCAATGGCAACAAAAAGAAATAGAAAACTACCCCCAACAATTATCTTTTTGCAGTGCAAACCTGGTACCTGTAGATACAGAAGTATCAATACATTTGTGAATGTTAACTGAGTTTATTAATACATAAGTACTCATTTTTGTTTCCAGACTTAATGTATGGTCTTGAATACAAAATATAAGCCAGACAAAATACCAGCTATCGATTATCCTTGTAGATTCAACCTTTTCCCCAAATTGCCATAACTACTGAGACCAACCATGCAAATTTGAAATGACTAAATCCAACTGGATAGTGACAATTAGAGCCAAATAGTAAATCCAATTTACCATCACCTCTGTTCCTAAAATCAATTAGCTCATCTAGCCCAGTTTTTTTTATATTTATTTATTTATTTTTCAATTTGTATAGTCGCTCATCTCAAACAAGTGACTCTGGGTGGCGAATGATAATAAAATCAAACCAATTAAAAACACAATACAAAAGAAAACTTAAATACATATAGCAGCCAAGAAATATAATCTGTAGGTGTTAGCACAACCAGGAAACGGGGCCCTTCACACAGGACCCCAGGCCCAGGCACATTACCAGGTCTTCAAGGCCTTCCAAAAGGGCAACAGGGTCAGGGCCATCCTAATCTAAGGAGGGAGGATGTTCCAGAGGGCAGGCACTATGGCAGAGAAGACACACCTCCTGGTCCCTGCCAGCCAACATTTCTTGGCTGATGGGACCCGGAGCATGGCTATCCTGCCGGACCAGATTGGACGGGTAGAAACAACTGGAGAAGATGGTTCCTCAGGCAACCCAGTCCCAAGCCATGAAGGGCTTTAAAGGTGACAACCGGTACCTTGAATTGCATCCGGAAACACACTGGCAACCAATGCAGCCCACGAAGCAGTGGTGTTACCTGTGTCGAATAACCAGTTTTCTCAGAACTGAAGCAATTTTCTAAGCTCTTAGGCAGGGGGCTTTCCCGCCCAATATTTAGTATTGTATTTTCTGAATTAGAGATGCCAGGGATTCAGTCTTACACATGTAAATATTTATTTTAGGATACTGCTGCAGCCAGCCACAGCAAGTTGTACATCTGAACTAGGGACAGGTCAATAATCTCTAATAATTAGAGGAAAACATCTCTCTCTTCAAGCTTTGGCAAGTCTCCGAGAAAATAGTATTGCAGATATGCCTCCTTCTGCAGGAGAGGGATGAAAACAGATTTTTTTATTGCTTGAAAGTGCTTATTGTAGGAGGTCTTAGACTGCTTCCCTAATACAAAACAGAAGAGAATAATTAATCTGGAATAAAAGCAGTTTGTATTATGTCCTTATCAAGGTTCCAAAACTGCTTGCTCCCATCATTTAGAACGGTGCTTCTCAATCTCAGCAACTTTAAAATGTATGGATTTCAACTCCCAGAATTCCCCAGCTGGGTGGGGAATTCTGGGAGTCGAAGTCAATACATCTTAAAGTTGCTGAGACTGAGAAACACTGATTTAGAAGAATTAGGCGACTGCTCGCCCTTCTAATGACAACATTTCCCATCCTGCCTTTCTTCTGCACATAGACATATCCCGTTCTCCACGCGGCCCTTCTAGATAACTTCCGCCTACGACTCCCACAGAAGAAAGCCTTCCCTCCACCGGGGTTTACTAAGGTAACCGAGCCCTGAATGTTCACGCGCTGAAGTCTGGGAATCGCAGTCCGCAAGCGGGTTGGAGCTAAAGGGTCTGCGCAGGCGCATCTGTCTTGCTGCCGCTCCTCCTAAGGGAAGTAGCGCCGCCATTTTCTCTGGCGGACCGAAGTGAGCGTTGTGGTTCCACACGGGGGAAACGAGTTTCCTTAAACGCTGCCATTGCCTTGAGTGTCAGTCTCCTTTCAGACGGTAGAGCGAAGGCGAAGGTGAGTCGGCCGAAACTTCTGCAGTAACGACGGCTAGTCTTGGTGGGTCCGTAGCGGCAGGTGGAATTAAGGCTAAAGCTCAGCCTGGCTTGGGCCGTTCCTTTATTAGCTGCTCAGCCTGGTCTTCTTAGCTTCCTTTTCCCCCCAACAGCCCTCTTCTTTTCGGCTCAGTCATTGTTGCCGTTAAATTTCTCTTTCCTCCCCCGCTTCCTTTCTTGAGCTTTCTCCTTTCCTCCTCCGGCCGCTGTTCTTTCCTCCAAAGTCCTGCATCCCAGGTCTCCTGACTCTCTAAACAAACTTCGCCCAGTTCTGTTGAAGAGTGAACCCTTGAGAAGGGGGCGAAAGCAAAGGTGACTTTTAATGGCCTCTATTATTGTCCTCCTCCCTGAACGCTTATATTTTCTCTGTATAAGAAATGCCTTTTTTTTTACTTTTTATGACCGTTTTTCTAATCTTGAGAACTACCTCTGAAGGAGACATGTTTTTTCAGTGATTTGTGGTCTGTCGGAATCGGGAATCGGGGTGTGCATACCTAATGGAGTAGAATCGTCTTGGAACTGCCCTCTTTATTTTGGAGGCACTTACCAAGCTTAGAATTAGTGACCCAAGAGTTGTGTGAATCTGGAAAGATGTCCATGCTCCATGCTAGTGGAAATTGGGGCAGAAAAGAAAGATCTGCAGAACTATCTATTTCATTAGAGTTGATGGTTGACTTGTTAGTTCATCAGGTTCGTTGACAAGATTGGGTAAATTGTTTGCATCCATGTTGTCATATGAATTCTTACAGGAATGAAAAGAAGGAAAATAGAATTCTAGGAAACTGTACTTTAAAATATAGCCCCCTCTCTGAACTTGGATTTATTTAAGCAGCAATTCTTAACAAGAATGACTGAACTTTACTTTTTGCAGCTTGAAATAGAATGAGTGGCTGTCGTGTCTTTGTTGGACGTTTGAGTCCCCATGCCCGGGAGCGAGATGTAGAGAAATTTTTCAAAGGATATGGCCGTATACGTGAGATTAATCTCAAAAATGGCTTTGGTTTTGTGGTAAGTAAATCTGTTTAAATGTATTTTCTCTTTTAAGCAGCTATTGGAGCAATATCATTAGGTTAAACTTCAGAAATATTGCATTAGAAAAAGATTAGATCACTTTTTCTAATCTTAACATTAGAATGCAAGAACTGTGTTGTAGTAGACCTGTTAATCTAATATATGTTCCCAAAGTTGTCTCTTACATCCATACAGAAACCCCAAGTGGTAGCAGGACACATGCTATTTGTAGACTTCTCATATTCTCCAGCGGCTGGTATTGAGAAGAACAAAACCAGATCTTTTTGTAGAAAATTTCTGATCAGTGCTAACTTGTTACTAGAAAACGAATTTTGAAGAAAAAGTTTTCTGAAATTGCTCATAAAAAGCAAAATCAGCATTATAAATAGTGATAGTTTCCAAGCTTTTCCTTTATGCAGACTAGTAATCATCAAAGCCTTTTGAGGGGGCTACCCAAAAAGACTGGACTTCAGTTGATCCTCAAAATTAAACATTTTTTTCAAACAATTAAGTTGACTAGAAACTCATAAAATGGCCAAATCTCTCTAAATTGGTGATATATATGTGTTCGTTAGCTTGGTATCTGCTTCATTTATTTATATTTGGTATCTGCAGCATCCTCTTAGAGCATAGTTTGGGAAATGTTGGTCTGTACTGTAATTTGCTCATATAAGCCTCTCGCTCTACCCTCAGATTTTTACTTCAAGAATACAGGAACTGTTTTTTTAGTCCAGGGCCTTTCCCCTGCCCCCTCCACTAACCCCTTTTAAGAAATGAGAAGGGTAAACATTAGTGCTGCACTGTTTTTCTAGGAAAACGTGAACTAGAAAAGAAGTAGGAGAGTCTCCGTAATTGTCTATGAAGGTTCTCAGTCATCCAGGTGGAATTGTCTGTAGCTTGAATCATGTCAACTGGATTTCTATTTTCTCAGTGGAAACGTTTCGCTCCTTATCCAAGGAGGTTCTTCAGTCTGAGCAAAGTTAGTAAGGGAATCCTTAAATATGTTTCTAGGTGGCTGTGTGACCTTGCACCTGGAGCTAGGTCATGGTTATTTTGAGATGTTATTTCTAAGTCCCTTTATCATCTAAAGGAGGATCGTTAAGATTACCATGCTACTGTTGAGCTTGCGAAATGGTCTTAATCTTCCTAGGCACAGAAGACAAAGCAGGGAGGAAAATAGGGGAAAGATTGTGCCTGAGGCCCCCACCTCTATTCAAGGAAGGATTTTCCAAGTTGGCATAAATGGATTCCTTGACCCCTCTCTCAAAAAAAAAAAAAGGAAAAAGGACACTCATTTGTGGACATTAATGTTCACATTTTAGACAGAGAAGATAGGTGGTTTGAGAGAGGGGTCAAGGAATCCATTTATGCCAACTTGGAAAATCCTTCCTTGAATAGAGGTGGGGGCCTCAGGCACAATCTTTCCCCTATCTTCCTTCCTGCTTTGTCTTCTGTGCCTAGGAAGATTAAGACCATTTCGCAAGCTCAACAGCAGCATGGTGATCTTAACGATCCTCCTTTAGATGATAAAGGGACTTAGAAATAACACCTCAAAAATAACCGTGACCTAGCCCCAGGTGCAAGGTCACACAGCCACCTAGAAACATATTTTTGGATTCCCTTACTAACTTTGCTCAGACTGAAGAAGCTCCTTGGATAAGGAGCGAAACGTTTCCACTGAGAAAATAGAAATCCAGTTGACATGATTCAAGCTACAGTCTCCATAATTGTATTTCCTGCACACCTTTGCTCCATAATATTGCTGTTAAAAACTGGAGATGAGTTAGAACGAAGCCAAGGCACTTCTTCGTACCTCAAAAGAATAAGAATACAGTACTGATAGGAGTACATACCTGTCCCACTTTTTAACTGGAGAAGATAATTCTGTTACCAATTTTGTTTGCATCCAAGCAAACACTTATATGAACTTGCGTTTTCTGTTCTGCTGCTAGAGACAGCTAACCAACCTGGTCCACTGTAGGCAACAATATATTTGACTCTTTTTCTCTCTTGTTGCATATTTTTGCAGCTAATCAGAGAAGGAGAGAAATGTCATGTAAATTCTCCCATCCTTGAAAGGAGAAGAAAATGGGAAAAGTAGTTCATAATCTTTATAGTAAAGGAGGGGCTGTCATAGCTGTTAGTCTCATGTGAAAGTGGTAGGGTAGCTTCAGATACTGTTTATAAAACTGTAAGTAAATTGAGCATATGCTTCTCTTTTCCCTTTCCTCCAAGCAAAAGAGGATCCCCTTACATACCTTGGATTTTTATATAAATGATGTCTAAAAGTTATATTTTACACAAAATGTTGATTAAAGTCTATTGAATTAATGCCTTTTACTAGGATATTTGAAAATGTATTTAAATATTAGTTATGGACGGGGTTTTACTGGTGAAATTTTGGAGACAATACCAACATTTACACAAATTTTCAAATATCCTAGTAGGAAACTACAGGATTTAGTAGAACCTTATAATTTAATTTTCCAGTCTTGGTGAAATCCTTGCATATGCTGAATATACATACAAATAAGGTATATTTTGTTTTATTTATTTATAATGAATGGATTTTTTAAAAAATACTGTAGCAGCCTTCTCGATCCTAGTGGACACCAGATGTGTGGGACTGCATGTTCCATCATCTGTCACTCCTGCAGATGTAGTCATAGAAGAGGATAGTACAATCTGTACCAGGCATGAGGATCCTATATATTTATGGTTTTCTGAGCTGCATCTTATACAGGTAGTCCTTGCTTAGCAACCACAATTGGGAACAGTAATTTGGTTGCTAAGCGCCATGGTCGCTAAGCAGAAAATCACGTAACTGATAGGCTTACAGCCTTAGTTCCCCTTCAGTCGCTAAGCGAAAAATCACATGACCGTGACTTAGGATTTTACTTCCGCCTTCTCTATTAACTGCTTGTCGCAAGCCAGTTGTGAAGCACGTGAATGGTGATCACGTGACCGTGGGCCACTGTGACAGTCATAAATGTGAGGATTGGTTGCAAAGCTTTTTTTTAAAAACACTCTTGTAACTTCAAACGGTCGCTAAATGAGGCAGTTGGTATGTGAGGACTACCTGTAACAGAACCATTCATTTATGGCAATAGAGAGGAATGCTAAGAAGTATTGTTTAGCACCATATGGAGACCCATAGGTTCTCCACATCTGATACACTATAAATCAGGGTTAGGCAATCTGATGCCCTTCATATGTTTTAGATCAGTGCTTTCCAATTGGCCGTTGGCGACACACCAGCGGGGGCGGGGGCGTGCACGGCAGCGTGTATGGCAGCGGCGCGCCATCAGCGCTTCCGCGTTTTAGTGGAGGCCGCTGCCATGCATGCCCCTGCCGCCGCTTCCGGGTTTTGTGGCAACACACCAAATTGTGTGTTGCAACACACTAAAGTGTCGCAACACACAGTTTGGAAAGCTGTGTTTTAGATTATAGCTCCCAGAATGACTAGAGCAATAGCTGACAGAAATTTTAATAGCAAAAATATTTTACTTTTGGTTTGTTTTATTCTTTTGCTTTCCTAGGAATTTGAGGATCATAGAGATGCAGATGATGCAGTTTATGAATTGAATGGTAAAGAGCTGTGTAATGAAAGGTAATGTTTAATTTCAAGTAAGTGGTATGATAGCCCAATTTGGAATATCTTGCCCCCAGAGGTGAGGCGGGCGCCCTCACTCCTAGCCTTCTGGAAGTCTTTAAAGACCTGGTTCTGCCGCCTTGCTTGGGATGAAGGAGGTAATAGCTCCTCCTGGGGGTGGTTAGCCCCGTGATATCCTCCTTTTTAAGATCCTACCATCCTCTGGATTTTCTTTATTATTACATTGTATTTAAAGTGTATAGGTTTTTAATTTTAATATTATTGTTGTAAACCGCCCAGAGTCTACCGCTGTAGAGATGGGCAGTGATAAATCTGAATAATAAATAAATAGATTTAGAAATCTGAATTTTTCTGTCTCATCCTAATGTATTTTGTGGGGTTATTGTGAGGATAGAATGAAAGAGGACAAAACCATGTATGTCAATTCATAAGAAAAAAAATTCAAAATGCACAGTCAAGCAATATTTTTATTAGGACCAATTAAATTTGCACAGAAATTGTGGAGTAACATTTGAGAATTAGATATTTTAAAAATCATAGTTTGGGAGGAAGGAGTGGGGCAAAAGCAATCTGAAATAATATTGAAGCACAAAGTCATAATTCAAAGGGTTAATGAAGGAGAATGAATTTGTATATCCTTGCTGTTAAAAGTCGGAAGCCACATCTTTTTGTAAATTTGAAAAAAAAATTCTCTTGTGTTTCTGCACTTAGTTTTTTTTCTTTCTTTGTAGTTTTTTGGGTTTTTTGTAGTTTTTATTCTTGCCTTGAAACCTAATAAAATTTACTATAATGAGACAAACACACACAGCATATTTGTAACAAAATTAATAAATAGGCACTTTTCTGAAGCAGCCCCAAGGCATCATTGCTCTGTAACAGAGATGCTCTGATACAGAGAACTGCTTCAAGTCTTAGAGCAGTGCTTTCCAAACTGCCGCCGTTGGCGACACACCAACGGCAGTGGGGGCGTGCGCGGCGGTGGTGGGGGCACGCAGCGGTGTGCACGGTAGCCGCCGCCTCGCTAAAACGTGGAAGCGCTGATGGCGCGCCGCTGCTGCCTCCACCACCGTGCACACCGCTGCCCCCGCGCGGCCCCCGTGCACACCGCCGCCGCCGTGCTGCCCCCGTGCACGCCCCGCTTTGCGACACACTAAACTCTGTGTTGTGATACACTAAAGTGTCGCGACACACAGTTTGGAAAGCTATGTCTTAGAGGTATCCCCTAGAACTCATTAAGCACAAATGGGACTCCCTCGTGCAGAAGCTTGGGTAAATTAAGAAGCATCAAGAACATCTTCCTACTGAATCACCTTTATTCTTTAGCACAAACAATAGAGAATCCTACTTCTCCCCCAAGTCCTCTGTGTATAACTTGATAGAGGGGGTTGGTGAGGAGCAAAATGCTGTTTACGAAATTGGCTTTCTAGCTAGTTTCTTGGCCAACTGCTAACTCAACAAATACTGTGGGAATGAATACATGTCACTTAGTAATCTTGCAGATCTTTTTACTTTTCTGTAACAAATGTCTGAAGAACTTAAAATAGGTAGGCAGTGAGAGATTTTCTTGATTATAATGGTCTGAGTTACCGTGTATTTGCTTTTGTTCTTAAGTATTCAAAATTATCATTTCTTTTATTTGGCTGTTTTCGAAAAAGGTGTTTGCCTTCAATATGTTCTTTTCCACTAGAAAAAGATTGAAATACTAAAGTTATTTATTTTTATAGGGTTACAATTGAACATGCCAGAGCCCGAAGAGGGGGTAGGGGCAGATATCCACAACGGTTCAATTACTACCAGTCTTATGGGGGTGGATCTAGGTAAGAAAGCTGTTTTGTTTACTGCACTGTTCCATGTGGTTTTAAAATATCTCAGTCCTTAGGTTCAGGATTGTAATATAGTTGATACTGTATTTCTAGATACATTTTAAGATGTTTCTCCAGTGAGGCAACAGAATCATCACTTTGGGTAGTCCATGCTAATGTAATGGCAAATAATTTTGGTGCTGGCACTTTATTTCTTTGAAGATGCTGGGTTTCAAATAATTTAAACACTGAGAAGAGGGGTATTTTAGTGAAGTAATTACTGCTTGCAACTGCCTCAAGTGTTTATGGATAGCACATAATAGCACATAAAAGAGCCAGTTTGGTCTAGTGGTTAAGGCACTGTGAGTTCTAGTCCCGCCTCAGGCATGAAAGCCGGCTGGGTGACCTTGGGCCAGTCACACACTCTCAGCCCAACCCACCTCACAGGGTTGCTGTTGTGGGGAAAATAGGAGGAGGAAGGAGTATTAGGTATGTTCGCCGCCTTGAGTTATTTATAAAAATAATAAAGGCGGGATAGAAAATATATAAAATAATAATTGCTTCTACAAATTATTCACAGCTTCTACTCAGTCTCAAAAAGAGATGTTTGTCAGAATTTGGTTTCATAAAGTTTAAATTTCAGTCTGTAAATTTCTGTTCTTGTATGAGCATCATTGAATAGAATGATCACTGTAAGATGTACTGTGCCCCAGTTGGCTACAATTTTGGGTGGGAGGTAGCTGGACTATACTTGAGAAATATAGCTGTAAAAGTTAGCAGTATCCCAAGGCTAGCCGACCTTACAATAAAACTGAAATTTGAGATCTTGAGTAATAGTTGTTTTGAAACGTACAGGAGCTATTGAAGAGTGTATATTTGTGATGCACATTTGATAGTATCCATAAAAAATAATTCTCATGTTTCTCATATTCTCTGGTATGAACTGTTATTTGAAGTAACTAGTATATGTTCAGACACTTGTATTGATGGTTATATAAAATATAACATTTGTATTTTTGCATTTCATTCTGAGGCAGATTTCTTGCCACCCACAAGTACAAAACATTGAGAACTTGTACTTTTGCATATTGAAGTATCCTGTTCAGCTTCTCTTTTCTTTAATGCAGTGATATTGCTGCAGTAGGAATGATCCAAGGTCCAGGCTAAAAATGAACTGTTAAAGTAGGATATGTGACTGACATTCATGGGTATCTGGCATGGTAGTAACGTTCTGATACATAGTGCCAGACAAGAAGAGACTACTATTTCCAATGACTCAGCCTGCCAGTTGGGGGATTCTGAAACTTCTGTTTAAATGCTCTGAAGACCTGGATATTCTGAAAATGGGGGCATTTTAGAGGTATGCAAATTAAATGGTATGCAACTAAATTGCCTCTGCTTCGATTCCCCCCCAAAATGTTGATTGTCGCATTTGATGTGATATGACAAAGCCATCATTTTGAAGGTAGACTCAATAAAGAAATGTGGAGGCCTTAATTATTCATACATTTCTTATAACGCCTTGGGGTTTGATGGCAACAAGCCAGCTCTTGTAGTAGCTCAGCTGTTGTAATGTCAATGAACTCAGTAGTTCCTGAGCTTGCTGCAGCTTACTGAAAACCCTAGTACTGTATTAAGCACACATAATCCGTGACCTTACCCTTCCAGAGCTGATTTGTGCACATCTATTCATTATTTGTGCCAAAGGTATAAATTCCTTGAAAAATGTCACAGTAGGTGATACCTTTCAATATAGAAGCTTTCAGTACTGAAATGTTGTATATGGAACTTACTAACTGATGTATGTTCTTAGGTAGACTGGCTCATAATCTCTTTAGCACACCTTGCTTTTTGTGTGTATTCAGTATTCTGCTTGCTTTCATAATGTAAACTAGTAACAACTCTCTGGTACCCTTGTCACTATTTAAATACAGAGTAGCCATATTTGTTAGAAAAGAAATTTTGTGAAGAGAGAAAATCTGTCAAAGCAGAAAGTGTTTAAATTTTCTGCTGGAAATAAAATAAACTGTAATGGGAAATGTTTTCCTTTGTAGTCAGTATGGTCCACCTCTTCGTACTGAACACAGACTTATAGTTGAGAATCTTTCTTCACGTGTCAGCTGGCAGGTGAGTTGGGCCTTACATTAAATAACATTTATTTTTTTAAAACAAGGGTGGGTTTTGGTTTCCTAAAAGATGCAACATAAAGCATAAGCACATTTTTTTTAAACTAAGAGGCTTAAAGTTCTTTTATTTGCATTACCAACAAGCAAACAATGCTTATATTTTGAAAACTGCTGATTAGTGTTTCTTGGACAAATGAAATCTTCACCTAGTAAGATTGTCAGAAATGCTCTCAGTGCTTAGACATCTAAGATATTAAGTAAAAGGCTGGTCTCATTGGTAACAACTGCAGGTTGCTTCCAGTTTATATGTGGCTTCAATAGAATGAACAGAATTATCACATGGTTAAAAGTATTGTGTGTGTGTTCTAATGCAGGATGTTTCGTGCATTATGTTATCTGTATTCTGAAAGGGACTTGTGGCTTACAGTGAGTAGCTAACATGATTTTAAATATCCAATTTGTGCATGTATTTGGGCATAAATACTGTCAGTGAAACAAAGTTTTTTTTTTTGCATAGTCATTTGGGACTGAAAGTTCAGACCACAAGTTTGTTATTATCTAACATGCCTATGAGTCGGTGTATTCTCTCTTCTACTAATGGGATTGTTCTGGCTCCTAGCAACTGTTTGGAAGTACTTAAAACTTTTTTAGCAAACCCTCTATACCCCTCAGCAAGTTTGGAAACAGTTATATGTTGTTACATTTCATTCTCCCTTTTAGTTTTAAAAATATAGCATTCAAGTTACTAAGCCATTCTTCTCCAACCTTGTGTCCCTATATGTGTTTCCTTATAGCATAAATTCTGTTGTCAAGAATACCAGAGTAGTGTTTTTTTAAAAAAATATACATTTCCGGATTTTTTCTAAAAAATCAAAGGACTGCAGATTATGCTGGATTGAAAAAATAGATGTTATTCTAGAGTAGAAGTAGGCAGTCAGAGGATGCTAAATCTGTATTATATTTTAACTAATTCAGTTTATATTTTATAATTTTTCTATAATTCTACCCTGTATGAACAACTAAATTCTATTATGCACAAAGTAATACAAATTCTAATGTATTTTTGACACCGTGATATAATTGCATGGCTGTCATTTTTATTTAACTTCATTTTTATCTCCTTTTTGCATAAGTGTGCAAAATGTTTGAAATTAGAGACAGTTGTTTCTAATTCAGAACAAGGTGATCAACTTTACTGAAAATGTTCAGACACTTTTCTGACCATTCCAGAAGTGTTTCAACCCTGAAAGAGAACATTCAGCCTTGAAACATTTTGAGCACCACTATTTTTTCACTGCTGTAAATTTCAAAATCTGTTCTTTAAATAGGGCTTCCCACTATCTCAAGGAAGGAAGAACAAATAAGAAAAGGTTGTAAGTAAAATAAACCCTTAGTTTAACAAACTAGTGGGGAAAAAGAGGTATCTATTAGAGTACAACATCTATTAAATCCATTGGGATTTTACACATGCATAAAATGGCAAATGGGGTTTAATACCTGCATAAAAACAGGATTTTATGCATGGAATATACAATATAATATATCGACAGATTTTCTCTGATTCTTCTGAAGTCTGCTAAACCAAGATATGTTAAGTCAAGGTTTATTGTAATTTTATTTATTTATCAAATTTGTATGGCTGCCCATCTCTCAAAAAAATGACTCTGGGAGGCGTATAACACTTAATTTTAAAAAACCAATAAATATATAAAAACATTCATTTTTATAAACTAAAAAAAAGCACAACAAGAAGAGAGGATGATATTAGCCGTAGTAAGGGAGCCATCGCAAGATTTCAGGACCCCCAGGCCTGAAGGCATAGCCAGGTTTTGAGGGACCTGCAGAACGTTAAGAGGGATGGAGCTAATTACACAGTTGAGTAGTTACCCAAGTATCAACTGGAGAGCTGTCAGGAGAATAATTGTAGCAGTTTAATATATTGCACAATAATTTTAGGTGAGTATAGAGACATGTCATAGCGGAACGGATGTCTTCATTGACTGGCACAAGGGTCGGAAATGGCGGCTCGCGTGCCAGATGCGGCTCTTTGGCCCCTTGAGTGTGGCTCTTCCGCAGCTGAACTCACCCCCGCCCCTTCCACGCGATTGGCCCCCGCCCGCAAACCCCGCCCCCTGGCTCTCGCACTGAGCGAGGCCCGGCGCGGCAGGGAGGCGCTGCTGGCCCGGGACGCGGCGCTTTCGGAGGCGGCGCAGGAGCGGCTGCAGGGGCTGCTGCGGCTGGAGATGGCGCTGCTCCGCGGCATCCAGGTGCTGGGCGAGGGCCCGGGACGCGAGCGGCAGGGCGGCGCAGGGCGAAGAGCCGCCTGCTCTCCCCTTGGCCGCCTCCAGTCCGAGCCTGGCTCGGCTCCCCCGGCCGCCGCAGGGCTCGGGTTAGCGGGGGGAGAGGACGCCGAACGGTGGGGTGGGGGGATTGATGGGGCGGGAGGGTGCACCCGGAGGGCCTCCCGCGGCCACTTCTCCAAGGCGGGTTGCAGAGCGCGCGCTGCGCCCATGGGAACGCCTGGTCCCTCCGCTCCCTCCAGCTCCGCCACCAGCCCCAGCAGCGCCGCCCGCCCCGTCCTGCTGCCCGGCAAACCTCCGCCGGCTCCGTCCCCCCGCCGCCACCCGCCCCGGCCAGGCCCCCTGCGCCGCCCTGCCGCTCGCGTCCCGGGCCTGCGCCCTCGCCCAGCACCTGGATGCCGCGGAGCAGCGCCATCTCCAGCCGCAGCAGCCCCTGCAGCCGCTCCTGTGCCGCCTCCGACAGCGCCGCGTCCCAGGCCAGCAGCGCCTCCCTGCCGCGCCGGGCCTCGCAGAGACGGGCCTGAAGGGGCGCAGAGGCCGGAGAGGGAGCCCCTCCTTCTCTCCCTGCGTCGCCTGCCTGCAGGGAAGGAGGCGCGGGTCCCGCCCGGTGAAGAGGGGGCAGCCTTCTGCTCTCCCGCGCCCCAGGTTTTGAGCCGGGCAGAGCGGAGAAGTTGCCCGCGGCAGCCGCTCTAGGAGCCGGCCAACCTCCGCCGCTGGTTCCCAGCGCTTCCCCTTGGACGGGGAGTTCCCTCCCACCGCCCCCCTCGGAGAGACGGGCCTGAAGGGGCGCAGAGGCCGGGAAGGGAGCCCCTCCGTCTCCCCTTCTCTCCCTGCCTCGCCCACCCGCTGGGAAGGAGGCGCGGGTCCCGCCCGGTGGAGAGGGCGCAGCCTTCCGCTCTCCCGCGCCCGTCCTGCCGGCCGGAGGGTGGCAGCTCTTTCTCCGCCACTCCCGGTGGGGCGGCCGGGCCGGGTTCGCGGAGCCGCTGGCTGCGCCCCCTCCCTCCGTGAGCCCTCCGTGAGCCCCCCGCCCCCTTCCACATGATTGGCTCCCGCCCGCAAACCCCGCCCCCTTCCACGTGATTGGCTCCCGCCCGCAAAACCCGCCCCCTTCCACGCGATTGGCTCCCGCCTGCAAAACCCGCCCCCTTCCACGCGATTGGCCCCCGCCCGCAAACCCCGCCCCCTGGCTGTCGAGCATTTCAAAATGTGCACGAGCATGCCAAAATGGCTCCCGGGATAAAAAGTTTGCCGACCCCTGGACTGGCATAACATGCTAGACTTGCTCTAATATGAGAAATTCACATGGGAGAAGCCAGGAAGTTTGATTATTTTGGGGAGCCAAACGTGCCTTTAATATAGGAATGCTAGTGTAACTGTCCAAGATTAAAAAGATTTTCCTTAATTACTGCATCTCTGACCCTCCAGGTTTGTAGTGTTGTCTCTAAATTCTTATGACGTGAATGTGAAACTTCTCTTATAGAGATTGCATTCAGCAATATATCCCTGTTCTTACATTTCAGGGAAAAATGAGTAAAATAGTTTGAAAAAAGTTATCTTGGTAATTGTATTATTTTTATGAGCGTTATATAAAGAACATAATCTGCATCCCCTGCCAAAATGATTCAGAGCCCAATAGACATGGTGTAGAAGGAAGTAAAATCTCTGAAGAGAAAAGTGGCTTAGAGTTTCAGTATGTTTCAGTGTTCTTTTTATAAATACCCAGGTGGAAAGGACTCTGAGAAGGAGGCCTCCAGTGGCAATAATGTTTTAAAATAGAAGAGTGCTGCTGAATCACACCTACTTAGCCCAGCATCTGATTTGCAGTATGGGCCAGCCATGCTTTCTGGCATGGGTATAAAAAGGGAATGAAGTTAACAGCCCTTAATGTATGTTTTTGCAGCATCGGAGATCCATATTCTGTTACTTCTAACATTTAACTACAAGAGAGATCCTTCCATCATTTTAGTCTCAAGTTTGTTGATGAAGAAAGCCTCTTTGTTCATCCTGTTCAGTCACCTATCAACTGCCAGATTTCATTACCTGTTGATAACTACTTAGCATGTTGTCTTTTTGACATTTTATCCAGAGAAAAATTGTTTCACAATTTTCCTAATACATTTTTGAGATGTATGCATGTTTTGTTTGCTATTCCTGGCATGACAGTTTCTAGATGCTTTTCTGTGTTGTTTTTATAGTGAAAGCAGGGAAACATGAGAGAAATAGACCTTGGGCAAACTCACTAGGTCATTTGTGCCTAACAACCGTATTCTGGCAGTTTTGTTTAGTCACATCTAGTATGAATACACTGTGGCTTCATATATATACACAGTGATGGTATTGTTCCCTTAATTTGCTTTATAATGTATATTCATTTATTATGAGCCAGTTATTTGTTGTTCAGTCGTGTCCGACTCTTCGTGACCTCATGGACCATAGCACGTCAGGCATTCCTGTCCTCCACTGTCTCCCGGTATTCATACCTTTAAAAATCCCATCAGTTCTTGGTTAGCTGCAGGGAGAAAAATTGTATGAAATAGTTGATGTGACAGTTTTCACTGGACAACATCAAACACTGTATACTTCTGCTGAAATGCATGCGAAAACCACCAGAATCATCTCCTCAGGTATAATGGCAGCTTACAACATAGAATAATTTCTACATGGTTACATTTTAAGTGTATGCCATCCTCCCTATTCATGAGTGAACCTTGCCTTACAGCAAATTATAGACAGAGGATCCATGTGGTTCTTTCTTGTAAGCACCTTAAAATCTTTTTTCCTTACTTTTAAATCATAAAGTGATTTTCTGTTCAGATCTATTTTGCTTCCATGATACAAACAGCTAACTGTTTTGAAGGAAGGTATGTTTCTCACCTAAATGTTTTGATTTAGGTGAGATTATCAATTGTATAAGAAACACTAAGTTACTGCAGGTTTTGGTTTATTACAGATGTCATTTAATGCTTACAGAGTTCATACTGTGCTTGAAAAAGGTAGACGCTTTAAGCTGGTAAATGTTAATGTCTGCCTTCTACTGGCAGAAAAAAATATATGTCATAATGCATCCATCCCCATTTCTTAATTAGCTTGTTTGCCTAGTTTAATTTCATTTGAAACAGGAGACAGTGAATAGCAACCACTGACTTTGCTAATATTTTCCTAATTTAACATAACTGGATATAGTACAAGATTGTCATAACTGAAAGCCTTGCAAAGATTCAAACCCATTCACTTTGTAAGATCTCAGGAATTATAATTCGAAGAGAAAAATCCTAGGGTAAATCTGACATAAGCTAAGTTTCCCAGTCCTTTGAAATACTTTCCTTCCTGTTTAATTTCGGTGAGAGGGGTGCTTAACTGCTTATTTGATGTGACTAGCAAGGGACACAAAAGCAGTACTTGAGTCTTGCTAACAGAAATCAGCATACATGACTGAGGCAAGCTCACAAATTCATTAATGTGTCTTGAATTAGCTAGCATTTAATTCTAGCCTTTAAGGTGACAGCATATTATAGTGTTTAAAGGTGTCAGTCTCCCACTGATATATGCCTTTAAAATCCAGATCCTAGTAACTCCTGAGGGTGTGTATGCTCATATAGCTGATTTTCCTCCCCTTTAAAAATCCTCCAACGATCTAGGATGAGAAAACTAAAATACTTTTTATATAAAAGTGTTAATATAGAGAGTTATTTCAGTTTTTCTTCTAATTTCTAGAGAAAAATAACTCAGTGTGAATTTCAGTTACAACATTTCTATTGATGTATGTAGAGCTAATTTAACATTAAGCTGAATTAAATTTCTCAGTAGGTAATCAAATTTGAAATATTATATAATCAGATTTATAGATAGATGGGTGTCTCTGCACAATCTTATTTCAGAGTTAAAGAATTAAAAATTGTGCAAGGGTTGATTAAATACACCTTTTTACTGTGATATAGTAGTTTGAATTACTGTTACCATTGTATTGCATTATGTGTTATAAGCTTTATATTGAGAGGATTCAGTTCAACGTATACTAATTACTCCTGTCTCAATTTCAAAGTTCTTCTACTCGTTGAAATATTATTGGAAATGTCACTATCAGTAATGCAGAATTTTGTCCGGAGTATTCAGTATATTGTAAAATTGAATCTTGCTAAGAAGGAATGTCTGCTTTTCAAGTTTGCTTTGTGTTAGGATAAAGGCTTAGGTGTTTGAACTGTTTGATTCACATGCTAGTTTGTAAAATCTAAACAGAACTTTATTAAACACTATATAACTTGAGGCATCCTGTAATCTAGTTCAGCTTTAGGCTTTTTGTTTGTATATTTTTTTTCACAAATATACTCTAACCAAGTTCATTTTGAACCTCTTTTAACAGCCTTGCTTTGGGTTAGCCCTCGTTTCTCTTGTGTGGAGGAGAAAGAACCCAAGAGGTTGGGGTTCCTAGTGGCTGAATTTCTAGGGCTTGGCCTGTTCTGAGTTTTCCCTTTGGTACCCATGACCCACCTATCATGGCGATGTAGACCCTGGTTGGCTCACAGCTCGATTGGCTAGCACAGGTCAACCTCAGGTTCTAGAGCCACTTCCGGAGACTTTCCAATGCTTTCAGGGCCTTTGGTACATCCCCTTGAAGCACATTGCTATGCTCCATTCCTCTACCCCTCCCATGTAAGGGAGTTCCTCTTGGTCTGCTAGGCAATTATTGGACAAGCGACTCTTTGCTTAAGGTACCTGCTTATGTCATCTGACCACTTGTGGTATGTTGTGGTAAGTAGCCTCTGGCTGTAAAACGTCAGCTATTATTGGGACATTTTGTAAAAGTTAAGAAATAATTCATAAACAGCTTGTTTTAAGACATCTTTAACACTTAGTTACATAGCATTGCAAAATAGACTCAGTCTCGATTACATTAAATGCAAGTCTCTGTTAAAATAACACTAAGGTTGTGGCACGGACTGACAAAAGCCATAAAAAATTTAGTACTATCTTTTGACAGGTTGTGGCAGAATCTTAGCATTAACTTAATAAAGACATTTGTGTTTAATTTTTGTAGAAAGAGGTAGAATGTTTCCAGGCAAACCTTGAATATACAAGTGAACTGAGATTTCAGGCTTGATCAAATGCTTGCATTTAATAACACCATTCATATATTACATAGTTAAAGAACATAGTGTAATACTTTAAATGGTATATAATGCCATGTCTTAGCTGTACAATTAGTTTAATTTTTCTCATTATAGTTGTAGTATATGACATTTTGCAGTAGTTTGTTAACTATGAAGTCCTGTTTTAACAATGCATCTTGAATCTCATGTTCATTTTCTAAGCTGCATTATAACTCTTACTGCAGGATTTGAAAGACTTCATGAGGAAGGCTGGGGAAGTTACTTTTGTAGATGCTCACAGAAACAATCCAAATGAAGGGTAAGTTTAAATTTTGCATCCACTGGGGGTAGGGTGGGCCTTTAGATAGCAGACCTTCCGCCATATAACAGGCAGCTTTTGATAGTCCAATTTGTTCCAGAATATAACAGAAAATGCTACTGTTAAAATCAGATTCCAGAATCGGCACAGAATTATTTATATCATGTTTGTATCCTAGCTATTGGGATCATGGTTTTTTCTAAATGTAAATAGCTACAAAATCCATAGTAAGTCTGTTACCTGTTTTTTTATTATATGCAGAATCAGTGGAAGTAAAGGAAGCAATCAACTCCTGTTCATCTCTGTTTAGAAATTGTTTCCCACACAACCATAATCATACTCTTGGCTAGAAATAGCAAAATCTCCATGGAGAAGTTCTAAAGAATAGACACAGAAAATATTTCAGGTCTCTGTTATGTCCTGGAATTCTAATAGCTTTAGAATTTGGTATAAGTAGTTACTGTAATATTGATACTGATAATAGGTGTTGGAAGAAACTAAAATAACCAGTAATGTATTTATACAGGTAGTCCTTGACTTATGACCATTCGTTCAGCGACCTTTGGAAGTTACGACGTTGCTGAACAAAAGGACTTATGACCAGTCCCCGAAGTTACTGCCATTGCAGCGCCCCCGCAGTCACGTGATCGCAGTATGGGAGCTTGGCAACATGTTCGCGCTTACGACCGGTTGCCAAGCACCCCACAATCATGTGATTGCCACTTGCAACCTTCCCTGCTGGCTTCCCCAGAAAATCAACGGGGAAGCTGGCAGGGAAGGTCGCAAGCTGCTGGGGTAAGTCTCCCCCACCCATGCACCCTCCCCAGCCCCTCTGCGCTCGCACCGGCCACTCACGCACCCTCCCCAACCCGCGCTGGATCTCTTGTGCACCCTTCCTGACCCGAGCCGCACCCCCGTGCATCCTTTCCGACCCATGCAGCGCCTCTCGCACACCCCCACACACCCTTCCTGACTCATGCTTTACGACTTCATCGCTTAGTGACAGAAATTCCGGTCCCAATTGTCAGCGTAAGTTGAGGACTACCTGTAATTTTGTGAAAGAAGAAATCAAATTTTTTGGTCACCTCTAACAATTTCTATTGTCATTTTGTTAATGAATCAACAGAGTGGTAGAGTTTGCATCGTCCAGTGACATGAAGAGTGCAATGGATAAACTGGATGGCAGTGAGTTGAATGGGCGCAGAATTAAACTAATTGAAGATCGCAAAAGGCGCAGGTACGTTGTTAGATTAAAAACACAATAAGGATGGCAGTAAAATTGTAATTTGGAATATTTATTGTGATAGTTCAGGGAATATTGCAGATGCAACATTATTGCAGCACCAGATTTTTCTATCAAAGTATAAATTATCCGTCAATTCTCATTTGATATTAGTAGCAGATTTTGTATGTTTCCTCTAGGGGCTCCATTCCACAGTTCAGGCAGCATAATTTGTGCACTGATGGCTAAGACAAGTACGGTAGTACCTACAGGAAAGAGAGTGATGTCAGACATAAACAGTTAATGTTGTCTGGCTCCAAAATTGTTCAAAAAAAAATTATGAAAGAAAATAGACAACCCATAAAACAGAATGAAAGCAGTTGAATTTGCTGTTGCTTCAACTTTTTGTGAGCCCCCCCGAGTTGTTTAAGATGGGCAGCCATAAAAATATTTTAAATAAACAAACAAACAGACTGTGCCCAGGTTTAAGGGAAGGAGACCTTTCCTCCTTTCCTCTCTTAAATTGTGGAAGAAATGAGAAGTGTGTTCTTTCTTTCATCCTGGAGGCATCAGTAAAAACAAATTGCATCTTTCTACTTGATTTTTCTACTGGGAGGTTGCATGTGGACTTAGAGAGGACAGAGCTATTACTGTTAATGGATAAATGAATGGATTTATGGAATTCTGCTAAAGTTACAGAATCATTTTTCTGCTAGATGCTGACAGACATCATGTGCCATCAGCTAAAATAATAGCTAAAGGAAATGTATTTATTTATGTATTTATTTAATTTCTGCATTTATTTATTTAATTTCTATCCTGCCTTTATTATTTTTATAAATAACTCAAGGCGGTGAACATACCTAATACTCCTTCCTCCTCCTATTTTCCCCACAGCAACAACCCTGTGAGGTGAGTTGGGCTGAGAGAGTGTGACTGGCCCAAGGTCACCTAGCCGGCTTTCATGCCTGAGGCAGGACTAGAAACAGGTGTCAGGTCTAGAAAGCTAAGCACCTGTTGACATCATGTGATTTCAAATACCATTTCTGTCCTGGATCATCCAAAACACAATTCATTTTGAGTGCAGCTTTTGAGCTAAACAAAAAGAGCATTTGAAACCCAAATGTAAATCTTGGGAAATAGACCAGGAGAGAGAAATTGGATGATGATGATGATGAGCTGAGGAGTATATCCTTGGGCTGAGAGAGTGTGACTGGCCCAAGGTCACCTAGCCAAGAAGCAGTAAGCCCAGTGAAGCTGAACTAGAAAGCAAAAGAGAAACCTGCATTTTCAAGATTTTATGTAAATGGGTTACTAGAAAGAGACATACTGAAAAGAAAGTTCTTAACTTTCTAGGATCTTCAGATTACTATAATTGATATAAACAGGCAAATTTGCATACAAAGAAATATTTGGTGAATATGAAGACTGATTTTATATATATATAATTGTACCATGCACAATTAAAATTAACTTTTCAATATGTATTAGGTCCCGATCTCGTTCTCGAAGTTATTCAAGATCTCGCAGCAAGTCAAGATCTGCAAGATCCTCCAAGTCAACCAGCAAGTCTCGTTCTAGAAGCCACACCCCTGAAAAAAGGGGCTCTCGGAGCCGTACACCTGAAAAAAAAGGCTCTGAAAAAGACCACCACTCTGGCACACAGAATTCCTCTCCATCTCCTACCCCGAAGAAGAGGTCTCGCTCTAGGTCAAGTTCCGCTGAAAGTTGCACTTAAGATATTTTGAGAAATGTATGAATGTTTAATTTCCAAATCAAATTTTCTACAAGCTTAAATAAGTTGTGGATGGGGGCATCCTCAAATGAGCACAGACGCCTGAAGAGTGCATTTAGTTAGGTAAATTGTAACCAGTAAAAAAAACCAATAAATTGGCAAATTATAATTACTCAAATGTACTATGCACTGTGTTGAGGCCTTGCTGACTAAAGTAGGACACGTCGGAGTATTGTCTTCATTGATGTACACAATGAATTTAAGACCTAGACTGTGGTGCTGCTTTTCAGAGTCCTTTGTGCTTTGCAGATAGATTGTCTTATACTTAGCAACCAGTAAACCATCAAGTTCACTACTAATGTGACGTTTTAAGCTCGACATAGCAGTTCTGTTTAATAGTGCCCAGAAGGGTATCTGGATCCTGAATGATTCGTTGCTTATTCCATACTAATATTTATATATCAAAATAGCAAACCTCAGAAATGTTTAATGTTACCAGGTTAAGTTGCAATGCATTTTGGAATACTTGTTTAGATTAGATCTTGGTTGAGAAGTGTGTTTCCGCTTTGAGTTTGCTCTGGACTGGTACTGAACTTTTCATGATGTTCCAAGTAGAAGGGAATCTTCAATACAGCAGTTTAGGAAAATATTTAATCCATTTTCTGAGAAGGCTGTCATTTTGTAGAGGATGCCCGTAAAAATTTAAAGACATGCCACTCTTACTGAAGCTCCAAGTTTTTATTTTAATAGCATACAAAAAGTATTGTTCTGTATGGCTTCCAGTACATGACAGTAATTGTTAGAGGTACACGAGATATTGGAAGCAATAAATTGTCAAATATAATGGAAGATAATATTCAGTCTGTCAAGGTAAGTAAAAGCTTAATGTGTTGTGAATTTATGAATGCTAAATTGTGAAGTGGCATTTTCCTTAGTTCTACAAAACATGATTTAGCTTTTGTTAATAGGTAGTACCTTAACTTTGTGATCAACTAAATTATCTGGCTTCCATGTAGTTAAAATGAGGGAATCCATTTGAAATATTTGTAAGCAACCTTAAAAAATGTTTAAATGTACTGATGTGCTATAGTATATAAAATAAATCTCCCCTGTATCTCCCCTGCTTTCTGCAGCTTTGGCGGTCTGTGTGTTGCTCATTTAAGCTACATTGGTAAACTTTTCTTTGTTAACAGTTTTTGTTTCCAATAAAATTGATACACAATGAAATCCTAGTTTGTCAGTCATTGTTCAGTTAATTAAACATGGATACAAGATTGGGGGATAGGGACAGAGACATACATTTATTCAGATTTATTTCATTTAAATTTAATGTACATAAAGGACTTGGACCATTGTGGTCGTTCTGCATCTTCAGCTCTACAATATTCTTTTTGACAGTATCATTATTTTTACAAGAGATACTTTTTGAACCCACTATCAAATCACAGATCATATACTTATCCCCAGTTGTGTTCATGGTAGTTTACGAAAGAACAGTCCTTCTTGTCATTAAAGAGCCATTATTATTCTGGTTACTCTCTTCTATACTTCTCCAGCTCTTATTATACTCACTTTCAAATGTGACCAGAATTGTCCATGACAATTATTCCAGATACATGCATACTGTCCATATGTATAAAGACGTTCCAGTGTTGGCAGTTTAATTTTCAATCCCCTCCAAGCATACAGTTGTAATTGAAATTATTAAACCCCCATTGCAAATCAGGTTTATTGCCAAAATGTACAGACTTTCAGCTGTTTGCAATGAACAAATCAAACAAAAGCAATTGAAATAGCTCAACACAATGAATGCTTCAAGTGGTTTCCCCAAAGTCAACTGAAAATGCAACTTATAATGACTTCTCCAGTCTCAAAATTATTCAACCCCTTCATGGCAAGCATATTCAGTACTTAGTAGAGCACCCTTTTGCTGTTATGACATGCTGCAAACGAGATGCATAGCCAGTCACCAGCTTTTGGCAACGTTCCTGAGGAATCTTAGCCCATTCCTCATGAGCAATGGCCTCCAGTTCAGTAATATTCTTGGGTTTGCGTGCTGCAACCACCTTCTTCAAATCCCATCAGAGATTTTCTATGGGGTGCAAGTCAGGTGACTATGATGGCCACTGTAGAATCTTCCAGGACTACTACTGCATCCAAGCCTTAGTGGAATTTGAGTTATGCTTGGGATCATTGTCCTGTTCGAAGGTCCAATGACGCCCAAGCTTCAGCTTCCTTACAGACGGCATGACTTTTTCTCCTAGGATTTCCTGATACTTCAATGAATCCATCTTGCCTTCCACACGCTGCAGGTTTCCAGTGCCAGAGGATGCAAAGCAGACCCGAAGCATCACCGAGCCACCACCATGCTTAACTGGAGGCAGAGTATTCTTTTCAGCGTATGCTTCATTCTTCCTCCTCCAGACATACCGCTGATCCATCGGGTCGAAAAGTTCCAGTTTTGTTTCATCGCTCCACAGAACAGAATCCCAAAACTTCTGTGGCTTATTTATATGATTTTGAGCATATTGGAGCCGACTTTTCTTGTGCTTTTGGGTCAGTAGTGGTGTACGTCTTGGAGTTCTGGCAGGGAAACCTCCTGTGTTTAGTACGTTAGTACGCGCCTTACTGTGCTCACTGAAACCTCAGTGCCTCTTTGTTTTATTTATTTATTTAATTTCTATCACCACCCATCTTCCCCCAAAGGGGGAACTCTGGGTGGTTTACAATAAAACCACAATTAAAATACTAAACAAACCACAAATACAATAAATATGAAATAGAAATAGAAATAACAGCAAATGTACATGGAATAAAATATAGATGGGTAGAGATTTCTATCAGATCGTGTGAGGGCCATTCTCAGTCCATTCTAAGGCACTAGCCATCCCCAAGAATGACTATTCCCCCTCCCGTTCCAGGCATGATGGCAGAACCAGGTTTTCAATTTTTTTCAAAAGTCCAGGAGTGAGGGGGCCTGTCTCACCTCTGGAGGAAGAATGTTCCAGAGGGCAGGAGCTACTGCAGAGAAGGCCTGCTTCCGAGACCCTGCCAGGTGGAACTCTTATGGATGGGGTCCGTAGCATGCCCTCTCTGCATGACCGGGTGGGACGGGTCGATGTGATAGGGATGAGACGGTCCCTCAGGTAACCTGGTTCCATGCCATGTAGGGCTTCAAAGGTAATAACCAACACCTTGAATTGGACCCGGAAGCAAACTGGAACCCAGTGCAGCTTGCGGAGTAGAGGTGTTATATGTGCTGATCTTGGTGCACCTAAAATTGCCTGCGCGGCTGCATTCTGGACCAGTTGTAGCTTCCAGATATTCTTCAAGGGTAGCTCCATGTAAAACGCATTACAGTAGTCTATATGGGAGATAACTAGGACTTGAGTGACCATTCGAAGGGCCTCTCGGTCCAGGAAAGGGCATAACTGGCGCACAACACAAAGTTGAGCAAAGGCCCTCCTGGCCACGACTGCCACCTGCTCTTCGAGCAGGAGTCGTGAGTCCAAGAGGACCCCCAAGTTATGCACCGGGTCTGTCTGGGGTAGTGCAACCCCATCCAGAACTAAAGATGACAAATTCCTGGATACCGAGGGGCCATTAATTCACAGCCACTCCGTCTTACCAGGGTTCAGCTGAAGCCTGTTGTTCCCCAACCAGGCCCCCACAGCCCCCAGGCACCTAGAGAGGGTGGTCACAGCATCACTTACCTCAGTGCCTGTTGCCACCAACAGGGATGGAACTAGGGTCTGTGTCACCTGGGGCAAACATGGATTCCGTGCCCCCCCATGGGTTATTTTGGCGCCCCCCCCGGGCATCATTTTGGCATCCCCCCCAGTGCGGCACCTAGTGCACATGCCCTGCTGCCCCCCCCCCCCCCCCCGGTTACGGCCCTGGCCACCAAGTCTTGCTGCAGGTCTTTTGCAGTCACTCAAGGGTTTCTCTCAACCTGCCTTCTCAGAAATCTGGTTGCAGCCATTGACAGCTTCCTTTTTCTGCCCCGTCCAGGTACTGTAACCACTATTCCTTTAACTTTGAACTTGTGAATTATGCTCCCAACGGTGTCTCTAGGAACATTCAGTGCCTTCGCTATCTTTTTGTATCCTGTTCCTTGTTTGTGAAGGGCGATGATCTCTTCTCTTACCTTTTTGGACCATTCTTTTGACAGCCATATTTCTAACATGCAGTCAAACGTGACACTCAACAAACCCCTAGCCAGTTCAGGCATTTCATGTGTTCCAGTTCAAGCACACCTGGTACAACTAATGAGGCCCTTGATTAGTTGCATCAGGTGTGCTTGAGACAACACCACCTGTTTTGAATACTGTACAGCAGGGCTTTCCAAAGTGCCGCCGCTGGCGACCTTCTGCCTACTTTGCCTGCCTGGAGAAGCACTGTGTAGAAAAGGCATTTTCATCTCCTGCCAGCTTGTGTTGCTTCACAAAACTAAGCTGAGATCTGTTGCAAATTCCTTTTCTGTTGGAGACTTCATCCTCATTGATAAGCCTATTTGACCACTAGGAATGTCCCTGCCATTAATTCACAGCCACTCCGTCTTACCACCAGGGTTCAGCTGAAGCCTGTTGTTCCCCAACCAGGCCCCCACAGCCCCCAGGCACCTAGAGAGGGTGGTCACAGCATCACTTACCTCAGTGCCTGTTGCCACCAACAGGGATGGAACTAGGGTCTGTGGAATAGGAATAAGAATAGGTTCTTACCTGACCTATTGGTAGTGAAATGAGTCTGTTTTTAAGAGACAAAGGAAACCTGCTCTCTTCCTCCCTCTCTCTTACATATATAGGTGGTCCTTGCTTAACAACTACTTGTTCAGCAACCATTCAAACTTACAACGGTGCTGAACAAGTGGTACTTACAGCCAGCCTTTGTAGTTATGTCGGTCACAGAGTCCCTGCGGTCACATGATCGCGATCTGAGTGCCTGGGTCACAATTACAACATTGCAGCGTCCCGCAGTCACGTGATTGTCATTTGCAACCTTCTTTGCTGGCTTCCTACAAGCAAAGTGAATGGGGAAGCTGGCAGGAGGTCGCAAATAGCAACCATGTGACATCCTCGCATAATGACCTGTGGTGATTCACTTAACAATGGCAACCAGAAGTGCTGGAATTTCCATTGGTAAATGGCACGGTCACGTGATGTCACCCTTTAAGACTGTGTCACTTAGCGACAGAAATTCTGGTTCCAATTACCGTTGTTAAGTGAGGACTACCTATATAGCTTAGACCAGGGCTTTCCAAAGTTTTCCCGCGGCGACACACCAACCGCCGTTGGTGTGTCGCCACGGGAAAACCCGGAAATGCTGCCATTGTGGCAGCGCGCAAAAACCCGGAAGCGCTGCTGCCGCTTTCGGTTTTTGCGCGCCGCTGCTGGTGTGTCACCGCGGGAAAACCCGGAAGCGCTGATGATGATCAGCGCTTCCGGGTTGTGTGGCGACACACCAGACTGTGTGGTGACACTCTTTTGTGTCGCGACACACAGTTTGGAAAGCTCTGGCTTAGACAGAAGTGAGGACTTTTTGTCCTTATGCATTTCTTAATGAACATAGCTTTTGCTTCAAATGAATTTCTCTTAGCATTCATTACCAACTGAGCTAACTCCATATGCTGCCTCCAAGAAAACTATTCTATGATATTTTTTTTTAGAAAATGGGATGTTCTGCTATTGAATTATTTACTATTCTTTCAGCACTCTACTTATATTCAGAAGCATATCACCTAACAGGGTCTGCTGATGAATTAAACCCTCAAGCATCTTCTACGCAAGTTAAAACCACCTTTCCTCAACTGAGGGCTACAGATGTATTAGACTATAGATCCCATCACTCTCAGCCAGGGATGATGGGCACTATAAATAAATGCCTCTGGAGTATACCAGGGGAGAAAAAATGATAAAAGGTATGTAATTCCTGTTCATACCAATGTGTCTATCCTGGCTTTTCCAAAATCATAACCTGTTTAATTTAAGTCTTCAGTTCCAAACCGACTGCCTTGCTTACACACCCAAATACAACTCAAAAGAGAATACCTAGATGTGGTGCTATATTTTTATGGAAGCACATTTGTAAACAATTGCTCTTAAAGACATTTGTTTGACTTCCTGGAGAAAAAATTGGAAAAAAGAAGTTGCTAATTGCAGTGGTAAAGGGGTGTTCTGACCTGGTACAAAGACTAAATGGTTGATCAAAGTCAAACCAGGAAGGGGCATAAGGACATTCTTACTGTAGTGAGTCAAATCTTCCAGAGGAGAAGAAACGGGGAGAAAAATCTTGTAATGACCTTGGGAAAATAACTGCCATGAAGATTTTAGAATCTCTGGATATTTTTCGGTAAAATAAGAACATCTCAGAATTTTTCCTTTCCCTAATAAAATGTCCAAGAAATACTTGATAATTAGCATAATTTTTCTTAAACCAAAATTAGAGTAGGGCATGTGTAATCCTGAATAATGTCTTCTTCCTTGCAAATATTATATGGGTTTGTTGATAATGGTCTCTGCCTCTCCCTGTTTATTCAGGTGGGAATGATTTTTGAGCAATTGTGATGCATAACATCCCCTACACTTACAAGATTGAATCTAGGCTATCTTGGGACATCTTCAGTTGCGATCACATATTTATTTATTTATATTTATTTATATATCAAATTTATTCCACGCCCATCTCACTCTGGGCGGGTTACATATTGCCCAAAGCCATGATGTGATTCTCTAAGTTTTGGTTTAGCATGTCTAATTGTGGTTTATTCACTAAATCATGGCTTAGTGCATTGTGGAAATCAGACCTTCATTTCTTTCAGTGGGATGCTACTACAAGTGGAGATGGTATCCAAGTTTCATAATGTCTCTCTGCACAGAACGTAGTTTTGAATATGGTACATCTAAATAGTGACTTACTGTCCCCTTTTGAATCATTACCTCCCGCGATGGGTTGAAGAACAAGGTAACCCCTTTCTGCATAAAAATAAGAACCAAGGACTATTATTATAGATTATGATTCTTTGTTGTCTCGAGTTAAGGACTAATCCTAGCATATGCTTGATAAAACATTTTCAACCAGTTTCATGAAACTGCAGTCTTTTAGTTCTCATACTGTTTCACTGGTCTATATAGGACGCATGATTCCATTCAAAGCTTCAAGTTTGTCTAGTTGTCAAGCTTCAATAGACAGACATTTTTTTAACCTCAAGGGGTCGGCTAGCTTTTCCAAGTTGCTGTTCTACCTGGAAGTCAAACGTGGTGATGAGACCTACTAGTTTCCCACTTTCATTTTTTCCCCACTGTAGGGTTCCTGTGTTGCCTTGTGTATGCCACCAGAGGACGCCCTTGCTCTTTCGTGCACAGTGTGTATCTAAACACTACAGGCACAAGCATACTCAATGGAAGTGTGTTGCCTCACTTTCCTATTTCTTTTAAGTTAATGCCAACACACCCATTACTGTCTAGAATACCATAGAAGCTAAGCCAACACACATGTTATAATGTTTTCAAAAATATGTACCCTGAAATGGAGCAGGATACAAATACTCTCCCCTTGCAGGCACATGGACCCTGCTTCATATACTCTGCAGCTATGAGGTCAAATCAGTCAATCCTAAAGGAAATGAACCCTGACTGCTCATTGGAAGGACAGATGCTGAAGCTGAAGCTCAAATACTTTGGCCACCTAATGCGAAGAGAGGACTCACTGGAAAAGACCCTGATGCCGGGAAAGACTGAAGGCAAAAGGAGAAGGGGACGGCAGAGGATGAGATGGTTAGATAGCATCACCGATGTAATGAACATGAATTTGAGTAAACTCCGGGAGACAGTGGAGGACAGGAAGGCCTGGCGTGCTATGGTCCATGAGGTCACGAAGAGTTGGACACGACTAAACGACTGAACAACAACAAAATGCCCATATGCACTTCATAAGCACATACAATCTTCATAAAGATCTTGGAATACGCTCAGGGTTTTCTCCTTTCTGGTTACTATGCTCCCTATCCTTCTAACCACCTATCCAGTCATCCTCCAGGAAACAAGCTGCAATGTGTTCTTCCCCCATCTATACACCCAACTGCGCACATGTACACATAAACACACACACCACACAATCAATGGCAACCTCATCGCATTCCATCTTGTCCTCTCTCTTCTGTCTCACACGCATTCCCCAGCCCCTCCCCCACCTTTCTATCCCCTCCTACTTGTCTCCTGCAATATCATTGGAGCAGCAGCTCATTTTGACATATGAACGAGGGCACCATGAAATTGAGAGTTTAAATTACCTTGTTTCCACCACTGACTTGATGGAACTAAATTCTGTGTGGGGAAATTAAAAACGATAGCTCAGCCACTAGATGGGACTCGCACTGCAACTAAAAATTGATAGCTGTTGTAACTGCAAACACTTTTTTAAAGCTTTTAAAAATAGAACACAGGTTGTAAAGTTCAGTAGTTCATCTACAAGCAGCCGTAATTAATGAGAAACAGATTGAGGTAGCTTTTTCAGCTTTATGCTTTGGGGAAAAAAATAGAAGAGATACTTTAAAAAAAAATGGCTGCAGATCCATCTCTGAATTATGGTTCTAATGCAAAACTGAAGTTGGACAGATGTAGAAGAAGAAGTTATGTTGGTATCCTATGCAATGGTTTCTCTAAATTAAAATTTCCACTAAGTAGAGCTAAGATCCTGTATATAACTGGAGGGTGTGTGTGTGGAGCATAAATGCTAATGTGTATTTTGCTGGATTATGGCCAGGGAAAATGACTGGCATTTTTAGTTTTTGGAATTAGGTGGGAAGCAAAACAAGGACTCCTTGAAGAAGTTGTTCTTGTGAAGACTTACAATGAAAAGTCCATGATGGTCAATATTTGCCACTATTCCTAAGTTCACTGTCATCCCATCTAAAATACGTACCAGTGAAAATAAAATCGATGAATTATTGCCTCATTTCTTTGACATCAGCTTTGATCATTTAAAAAGGTAAAGGTACCCCTGCACATTTGTGCAGTCGTGTCCGACTCTAGGGGCCGGTGCTCATCTCCGTTTGTTAGCCAAAGAGCCAGCATTGTCCGAAGACGCTTCCACGGTCATGTGGCCGCATGACACGCGTGGAACGCTGTTACCTACCCACCGAAATGGTACCTATTCATCTACTTGCATTTGCATGCTTTCGAATTGCTAGGTTGGCAAGAGCTGGAGCTAGTGCGGGAGCTCACTCCGCACACAGGACTAGGGATTCGAACCTCCGAACTTGCGATCTTCCGATCAACAAGCCTGGCATCTTACCTGCTGAACCACCACGCTCCTTTTAGCTCATTTAGATCATTTACTGACATCTAAATAGGTTGTCTACAGATTTTTATTTTTGCAATCATGTAAGTAACTGCATGACTAGTGTCAGTCTTCAGCCATATTAAAACCGCGAAGCTAAATAACTATACAACCCACTCAGATGCTAGCCCATTAAGCACAAAGGAAATTCAGATATCAAATACAGAGCTGCAGTTTTAAACTGGCCAAAATGTAAAGTACAATATCAACAACTTTTCCATTTCAATCATTGAGCATATTATTTTTTTTTAAAAAAAAAAAAGTGCATTTGATTTCAAAAATTCCAACTTCTTGGAAACTCTACTGGAGTACAATCCATATCCCACTCAGACACAAAATTCACTGAGTGTCTTCAGCTCAATCAACATCTCTCATTCTAACCTACCTGTCAGGGTTGTTGGAACAATAAAATGAATGGGGGGAATTAAAACACTAACTCCTTGATGGAAGGTTATTATGCAAACATTACAATTAAGACACACACACACACACACACGATTGCATATAACCACATTACTTTTTACAACCAGTAAATCAGAGGAAGTTATTGAAACTAAGACTAAACACTCATTTAGATGCCAAGTTTTAGACAAGCTGCAGCTTCTGAGTGTCTTCGGAGATAGCCCCACACATGAAGCATAACAGTGTAGAGAGCAGACAAAAAATGGTGCGGACTTCACATTTGAAAGATTATGACTTACAATATTTAGCTACCCGGTACATGTGCAACTGACAAAACAGTTGAAATGAGTACAAAACATGATGCTGGCAACAACTTCCACCTGGGCAGACAAAGCTGAGGGCAGTTCCAAGATGCAAAGTTCACCTTTTTAGAGAAGAAGAGGCCTCTGAAGGTATTCACTGAACTTCAACTTCCATATTCTTCTCCTGCTTTTGCTTAGAAAGTTCTCAGCCATTTTCCATCTCATGCATCCAAAATAAACATCGAGGAGGAGGAGGAGGAGGCAGCATACTTGGACAGAAAAGAAGACCTCATTTCTTTTCAGTTAATACAGTCAACACTGATGACAACAGTAATTGAAGAGGGCAGGATCATATTTGGCATTTGTAAAAGTGACATATATATCATTATTCATGTTTTTTAATGAGTTTAGAAAAATGGAAAGGCCAAAGAAAGAACCAGAGCAATGCATTGGAACTGCAACTGACCATCTACTTACTGGCTATATTTGTACAGCATACTAACCATCATGTGGTTTGACGGCTTTTGGCTTATCATGTTGTGTGCACTCAGTCATTTGAGGTCTGTTGAAAAAGGAAGAGGGGCTGACCAAGGGCAAGATGGATGGATGATATTCTGGAGGTGACAGACTCAACCATGGGGGAGCTGGGGATGGTGACGGCCGACAGGAAGCTCTGGCGTGGGCTGGTCCATGAAGTCACGAAGAGTCGGAAGCGACTGAATGAATAAACAACAACAAAACTATGACTCAACCACTGTATTCAGATACTTAAATGCTAATCATAAAGTGGTTTGTTTGTTTTAGCTTTCTATAGTGTGTGAACCCATCCCAAGATAGAAACTATGGTTTACAACTATACTGGATGGGTTCACAGACTTCCTAAGCTAAACACATACTATAATGTAGCATTATGTATAAACTGGGCCAATTTCTTTCCTCTCTTAATTGAAGGGGAGAAAGAAAAATGTAAGGAGCCAGCTACTAACTATCAGATGATGACAAGGGAACACCATTTTAAAAAAAGATTTGACAGAAGATTCTTATTTCTATAGAAATTTGCTGGGGCACGAGCAGATAGCAGGCAACATTTTACTTTGAAGCACTTTTGGCCATTCCTGAAAATATTAAATTAAAAACTAAACCAGAAGCAATCATAAGCAAATACATATACCAGCAGGCACTGTATTACCTACTTGTGGAGGAGACAAGAAACATTGAATATTTGGTACCATTTTAGTGTTTGAGAAGGATCCATCTCATTTTTAATCTAATGTTTTAAAAATAAACGGTTGTGGAGGCAACTTTTTTCCAGAATGTTGGTAAAAGTAAATATTTGTAGGGGACAAACTAATAAATCCTATGCTACGTGATGTAATAGCAAAGGAAGGTGAATGAACTGATACTCTTGTTGATGAAATGCCTTTTGTTTGTACATATTAAGCCAATAAGTCTTACTGTCCCAGCAGTCAAAGTTAAGGGAAGGGAATGCGGTTAGTAATTAACCATCCTTGAATCCTCTTACCCCCAAACTACCAATTTATTTCAGTTTAGAGAAGGTGAGTCCCCAAAAACTCTACAAATGCCTTAGTTCTCTATTTGTAAATAAAGGCAATATGCTAAACAGCTCATTGTGGAAAAAAGGGATAGTTGTACATAAGTACTCATGTCATAAATGGACATCGATTCAATAATGTAGGCAGAGGAAAACTCCAGTAGCTAACCTAGTGAAAGTACTTCATATGTTCAGGACAAACTCTTGTAAAACTGAAAGAATGACAGATTCCCACCCATCCCCAGCTTCCCACAGGTAGACATAAACATCAAAAAAAAAAATCCCTTGTATTGGCCCACAGAGACTTCACTAAGAAGATACTATACAACTACTGTTATCTTTTATCCTTGCCTGATCGGCCATTCCTGTTCACTCTGAGAGCTTTCCTTCTGTGGCAACCTCCCTCAAACGGTGTAACAGTGCCCCCCAAAGCATCTGATCAATTGACCCTATGCTGAATGGCCCGAATGGGTGGAATTCAGCCGTAGTCATTCTTCTGCCCCATAGCCTCTCCCATGCAATCCTACTTATACCATAGCACAGCTGGCATAAAACTAGACTGAGCCTTCATCATTTCACCAAGGTTTTTAGGAAGAGATGCACTACACTACAGGGTTTATGAATTGCTGGCTAGACAGGAAGGAAGGAAGGAAGGAAGGAAGGAAGGAAGGAAGGAAGGAAGGAAGGAAGGAAGGAAGGAAGGAAGGAAGGAAGGAAGGAAGCTGTCTATCCATATCCCAGAGGTGGCCCAAATTATTTCTTTCCAGCTATTCTATCTGCAATGAAGTATGAACAGGTGCTGAAAGCCCAAGACTTGCCAGAAATTTCTCATCTTCTCTTTTCCTCTGTATTCCGAAAAGCTGAGGACTGTACTCAGAAGGGAGGAGTGAGAGCAAAGAGAGACCTGCTTGTAACATCCAGGCACGTGGTCCAGAGGACCTCTTTTCAACCATCTTCTCTGCAAAAAAACCTAAACCTGCAGCTCGTTTTGCAAGGCTGACAGTATTTATTTTATTTGAAATTCTGAGCCTGTGAACGTTGTGTCCCTTCATTTTTCTCCAATGGACTCCTTTTTGTACAGTGGTGCTTAAAAGTTTGTGAACCCTTTTGAATTTTCAGTATTTCTGTGTAAATAAGACCTAAAATGTGATCTGTTCTCCACACACATCCTAAAACTAGATAGAAAACCAACTGAACAAATGAATAAAAAACATACTCATTTCTTTATTGAGGAAAATGATCTAAAGCTACACATTTATGTGGCAAAAGTGTGCTTTGTTTTCAGTAACTGGTGTGCCTTGGGCAGCAATAACTGCAACTAAACATTTCCAATAATTGTTGATCAGTCCTGCACATTGGCTTGGAGGAATTTGAGCCCATTCCTCCTTACAGAACAGCTTCAACTCAAGGATGTTGGTGGGCTTCCTCGCATGAACTGCCCACTTCAGGTCCTTCCACAACATTTCTATAGGATGAAGGTCAGGACTTTGTCTTGGCCATTCCAAAGCATTAACTTTCTTCTGCTTTAACCATTCTTTGGTCATACAACTTCTATGTTCTGGGTCATTGTCTTGCTGCATGACCCACTTTCTCTTCCGCTCTTCAGTTCAGAGATAGAATTCATAGTTCCATCAATGATGGCAAGCCATCCTGGTTCAGGCAGAAAGCAGGCCCAAACCATGATACTGCCATCACTGTGTTTCACAGATGGAATACGGTTCTTCTGATGGAATGCAGTGTTTTTTGCCAAACTTCACACTTTTCATTCAAGCCAAAAAGTTCTATGTTGGTCTCATCCATCTACAGAACATTCTTCCAATAGCCTTCTGGCTTATCCATGTGGTCTTTCACAAACTGTACATGGGCAGCAATGTTCTTTTTGGAGAGTAATGGCTTTCTCCTTGACCTGACTCTAATTTCCTCTTCAAATGGACTGATAATCCTAGAGATTCACATACTTTTGCCACATACAAATATGTAGCTTTGGATCATTTTCCTCAATAAATAAACAAGTATAATGTTTTGACTCATTTCTTTAATTGGGTTTTCTTTATCTGGGTTTAGGACTTGTGTGGAGAAAAGATCACATTTTAGATCATATTTATGCTGAAATATTGATAATTCAATAGGGTTCACAAACTTTTAAGCACCACTGTATCTAGAGATTTGGTTTAATGAGGGGATTTTCAATCAAAAATTTCCTTGTGCACAAAACTGGCTACACAGATACCCCACCTGTTTTTAGAAGTGAGAAGTCCTTGCTACAAAACTCCAGCTGGACAGACTAATGTGCATCAGAAGATTCCTCTGACTGGCAAAATAATCCTTTACCGGGAATCCATCTGATGAAGAGGTCTGCTCTTAAGGTTTTCAATGACCATCCATCCGTTTCCAACAATTGGTTGGCTAGCCGTGGGATATATTTTGAAGAGTTTAATGAGAAATTCCAAAAGGGAAACAGTGTTTAAACCAATTTCCCCAAGTGATTTTGAAACTGAAACAAGAGATTCACACACAGGATGGTTTTTCTGTCTCTGTGTGGTACAGCTGTTGGTTTTAGTGAGGGCTATCCATGAAGAAAGTGGGGGAAGGAACTGTTGAGGTCCACTTTCCAGTGGGGTCAGGCATAAATGAGAAGGGATGCCGGAACTGCAGGGAAAAGATTGGCACACCTTCCCTTTGTATCTGGTACTGCAGAATGTCATCACCTGGTTGTCCCAGGGCTGTGTTCAAAACCAACCCAGTTTTGAAAAATGTAACTTCTTTCCTTTCCTACTGCCAAAACTGCACACAGTGTTCACATGGTTCAATGCTGTTTCACATATGGAAGATAAAACTCTAACCGTATTTTAGGCAGGGTCACGCTGGAAGTTTATCTTCCTAACTGTTGTTCTGCCTACTTTAACCTATCATCCCTTCTGCCCCACCCCCCTTTGCAAAACAGGCAAGCATGTATATTCCAGCAGATGCAATTCTTTTTTCTTGTTTATGGAACTCCAAAACTCAACAGAAGCACATTAGCAGTTTGCATGCTTTCCCCCCCCCCCCCGATCTAGGTTTGGTTAGTGTATGAAATGCTTTAGCAAAATTCCAGTGTTTCTCAACCCTGGCAACTTGAAGATGTGTGGACTTCAACTCCCAGAATTCCCCAGCCATTCCTCCCTCACTTCTGGGAGTTGAAGTCCACACATCTTCAAGCTGCCAAGGTTGAGAAACACTGGTTTATATAGAAGGTTTGTGCTTATAACTTTTGTCAGAGCTCTAGAACTCTACTTTAGCCTTCTTGTGAGTTTGCCTTGTCACTTTCAGTTCAAACATTTATTTTCTTTTATAACCAAGATATCCAGGAAATCCCCTAGCATCCTGCAATTCCAGAACAAGACACACACACACACACACACACACACACACACACACACACACATTCTAATGTGTATATCACTGCAATACTAGCACATGCCACATGGGAATGACTGAACAAAGAGGAAGAATCTCAGTCCCTTCTGGCACTGCACCAGCCCCTATCAAAACAAGGTAGAATTTTGCATGGGAGTCTCCTCAGCCACAAGAGACTGGTGCTTCTCTTCCAGGTTTTTTTTTTTTTTTAACCTAAATGGATCATCTTCATGTACATAAAAGAGGAGCTGCAAAGCACAGAGCATTCTCTAAATAAAGACTCAAGGCTCTGTAAAATGTGAACAATTAACTGTTTGTGCTGCTCATTAAAAAATCAGTCTAGACGTAGTCTAAGTCACAAGGAAGTAAAATATTTGTTAGTTTACTCAAAACAGGTTTCTTATCAAGTTAGGCATACAAGACAAGGGAAGGGCTAGAATCTGGTTGCCGGTTGTTTTCAATTTTGCATTCCCTTAATTGTACTCTGCTTCCTATCCATTGTTCAGCTGTTCTGTAGAAGTTTTCTAGCTGCAGAGGCAGTGAATGCCTTTGATTCTTTAAATTTTAAAACTCCAGAGGATGTCGTGAAGAGAAACTCTTGTTCTCTTCCTGCCAAGGCTGACTAGTTGTTACACAATTCTTGCCACACCTTAATCAAATCCTACAAGCCATATCTTGAACCTGAATCTGTCTGGCTGTCACCGTACATACATATCCCAAGTTTTTCAAAGGGTTTTTACTGTGTCTTGTTCCGGCATTCAGCTCAACTTTTCTTCTTGCTTTTTGAAAACTTCTTCTCACATCCAAGTCCACCGTTGAAGGCTTCAGTAAAGCCCTGTATCATTCAATGTAACATTTCTGTTTTTCTCCCAAAACGTTGCTGAGGGAGCAATACTTTAGTACTCTATAGCTTATATATACTAACAAAATTAAGATCACGCAAACCAAAGAGAGATGCTAACAAAGGGGCAAAATGGATCCATCCTAGGTAGCATTTCTGCCCAGACTAAACAAAGTATAAAGTGGGAATGAACAGCATCAATGAAGGGAAAATTAAAGAGAGAACCATGTGCTATCTAGAGTGTTAGGATATTTCATTAGAGCCTTGCATGTGATGTGTGAGGACAGAAACGCGGCAATGTTTGAGGAGCCAGTTGGATTCTGTCAATATGGTTGCGTCACCTATGTACCATCAAAAGATGTTGTCATATGTATAAATGCAGACTTTCAAAGGAGTGGGAGGGGTTTCTTTAATGAAAAAAGGCTACACCTATCCTAATCATTGCTACTCTGTTTTATCCTAGAGAGAAACATTGGCAAAGTATCCACATACATGAACATGTCTGTAAAGAAATTTCAGCACATATAATAATGACCTGGAATAGCAGCAGTCAAACCAAAGTACTGTAGAAGTCGATTACATAGCCAAGCACATCTGACCTTTTAAAGTGGCTCTTTTAAAGAAACGCTATGATTTTGGCTAAAATTGAGGGGGGGTGATCAAGGGTTGATACTCTTGTAAGGATAGCTATCTATTTCTCCCCATAAAGGAGAAATAAAAAGCTGGGCCTCTTTACCAATGCCCTTTTCTAGCCTCAACAGTTTAGATAAACGTCCTCTGATAAAACACTAAATTAAAAATAAGAGGTTTTTTTTTAAAGTTAATGCAAAAAAAATTCAGTCTAACACAGTTGTGCCATTAAGCTAGAAAACAGGGCAAATGTGAATACAGTACTTTCAGAGATTATTTTTTCTTTTGCTTCTGTACTGCATGTTTTACCTTAAGAGTCCATTAGGACTGGGGTGGGATGTACATGCTAGAAAACAGATGAATAAACATTCCAGAAATGTTATGGCAACCCAACTCAAAGCCAGTCAGGAAGGCACAGTATCCCTTACTGCATGGACACTCACCATTCAGAGAGTCCATTTTCTATTTTTTTTCATTCATCTATTTTTTTCATCATACTTGTATCCAGCTTGCAAAGAATTTATAGCTGCACCTTTTTCATTTCATAGCTTCTATCTTACAATTCTGACACCCAAACATCTGTAACTTATTTATTTATTTATTTTATTCGATTTCTTGCTGGATTAGCAAGCACTGTCTTTAGTTTGCAGTTCTAATATGTATAGCACTACTGTAGAAACTAACCTTTGAGTAAAGGTTTTTAAGTACTCAGAAAGTGCAAAGGAGAACATAATACAATGGATGGAACCAGTGATTTTGAAGTGAATGCTGATTCACACACTGTCTATACATGTAGTAAGATCATTTTGCATCCTTCACTTGATGTGGCAAATGTTTATTTATGACAATTCATGTACTACATACACACATTCGTACATGCATACATATCACATATGTCCATATGCTACTCTCTTCTGGGGTAATCAATGATATACAAGAGATAATAATCTTATGTTAAATAAGATACAGTAAAGCAAAGAAACTGAAAGTGTAAGATGAAGAAAAAGGAAATATAGCTAAATTTAATTTATATCAAGACCATCCACTATACATCTCTCTTCCTTTCTCCCCTTATAAACCCTCCTTGCTTCCATGATGTCCATATACTACTTGTACATTACATACATACATACATACATTTAAAGTTCTCAGCTCTCTCTTTTTGAGGATATCATCAACTCCTTCCAACCGTGATATTTCTGTCTTCAATTTCCTCTCAACTCATTCACTCTTCTTTCATATGTGTGATTTATGACTGGATCCTCATTCATTCTCTCTATATGACTAAACCACTTCAATATACTTCTTTTTTTACTGGACACTCACATTTCTGTTCAATTCACCTTAATTCAGCACCCATTCAATGTTGACCTTATCTCTTCTTGTTTTACTACACACATTTCTTAAATACTTTCTTACTTTTATTTTTCTCCCGATATATCTTTCTATTCCATATAAGATAGTGGGCAGAAGCATAGTCTTGTACCCAGCCATTTTCATTTCTTCTGATAAACATTCATTCCTTACCACTCACTACTTACTACCCATTAACCTTTCTAGGAGCATTTGTACATTTAAAAAAATTCTCCATCCATTTTCCTAGGTAAACATTCTACTAAATTACACAAATTTATCTGCTTGCTCTAATTTTTTACCATATATGTACAATACATATTTGCAATCATTCACTCTATCTTATCTGTCAAACACAACTACCTTGGCCTTTGATTCATTAATTTTCAGACCCATACTTCCTGTTGCATCACACAACTATTTAATATTTACTGAAAATTATTCATGTTCTTAGCCAATAACGTGGCATTCTCTGCATACAAAAGTACATAAGCATTCACATCCTAATCAACAAACCTCTAACATCACTACAAACATTCCTTATACATTTATCCATGAACAACCATCACATACCCTTGTCTTACTCCCTCCTAAATGTTGAACCTTTTGCTAAACATTCCTTTTTTGTGTGTCTGTGCACCTTTGAGCCAGTGACTGCCTGGACAAGTCCCTGCAGTTTTCTTGGTAACATTTTTCAGAAGTGGTTTGTCATTACCTTCTTCTTAGGGCTGAGAGAGAGTGACAGGCCCAAGGACATCCAGCCTGAGGTGGGACTGAACTCACTGTCTCCCAGTTTCTAGCCTGGTGTCTTAACCACTGCACCAAATTGGCTCTCTAAATATTCCATTTACTTTTCACACATTTACTTCTATCATATATTACTTGTGAGGGTCCGATCCTACGACTAATAAATCAAAGCCAAGAAGGATATGTAGCAGCTTTATTTTACAGCGAGTGATCCATTTCACTTAAAGATTCAAGTGAGACATAGTTGCAAAATCTTACAGTTCAATAGTTCCCGATTTCCCCCTCCCTCTAGAATGTGTTAATCAATTACATTCCTCTCTGTCTCTCAAATTTTCGTCTGTTCCATTCAGGCCGACGCGTTCCATTTGATCTCCCATGGTGCTGAATGCTTTTCAGCTATTACACATCTCTCAGCGCTTTGCCTGTCTGGCAGCTTTGCTGCTGAGCTCCTTCCTACTGAGTGCTTTGACGCCTTGGCCAGGTGATGTGGTTTGGTGGAATCGTATGCCATGGCAAGGTGGCATGGATGCCACCGTGACATCCCGCCGCTCCAAGACCATCCCCCCTTCTAGTTTGGCTTGGTTGGGAATTTGTTATGGAACTTTTTTTTTAATTTGGGTGGATGTACATGTCGGGCATCTACCCACTCTCTCCGAGATTCACTACAATGTTTCCATTGGATTAGGTATTGCAATCTCCCCTGGTGTTTTCTTGAATCTAAGATCTCTTGCACTTCGAAGTGCTGTTCCCCATCTATCATTATTGGCATTGGTGTGGGTTGCTCTAGGTGCCACCGATCTGAGTTTTTTACTGGTTTTAATAGACTACAATGGAAAACGGGGTGAACCTTCCTCATGTTTTTTGGGAGTTGCAATTGTACCGTTACACTATTTATGATTTTGGTAATGGGAAAACGACCTACGTATTTCGGCCCCAGCTTTTTAGAGGGTTGTGAAGACTTTAGAAATTTGGTGGATAAGTATACCTTTTCTCCTACTTTCAGTGGCCATTCTGGTGCCCTTTTCTGGTCAGAGTATTTTTTGTACGCCTCTGTTGCTCTATGGCATCTATTAATGCTTGTTCTATTATTGGCCATCTCTCAGCTATGTGTTTTATCCACACATCTAAACTAACAATTTCAGTTTTGTTGCTGGGTAGTTCTGGGAATGCCAGAAACTCCTGTCCATTTACTACTTGAAATGGGGGAAACCCCGTGCTCTGATGCACGGAATTGTTGTAGGCTACCTCCGTGAATGGAAGTAGGTCTACCCAATTGTCTTGCTGATAGCTGACGTAGCATCTAAGGTATTGTTCTAATACTTGGTTAGTTTGTTCACACCCTCCATCTCCAGATGAAACCTGGAACTTAAACCTTGCCCCACGGCAATTATTTTTAAAAATGCCCTTCAAAATTTGGATGTGAATTGGGCGCCCCGGTCGCTTATTATTTGCTCCGGGGTTGTGGTCTGGGGTTCTCCCTCTCCTGACTGGCTGGCTCTCTGTGCGGCCCATTCCTGTTTGCTCAGCCTTGGGCCCTTTCCTTTGGATCCTCCGCCACCCCCTCCCAATGTTGTGGGGGTCTCCGCGGGGACCGCATTTTCCATATGTAGGTCCTCCTCGTTAAACTGGTCATTTACGGGTAGGGTTTCTATGTTGACTTGAATCTTTCTGTGACGGTCCGATCCTACGACTAATAAATCAAAGTGTCCTGACTTCAGGCATAGAAATAACACGCTGAGGCTGGAATCAGACTCTAGTGATTTATTATCCTACTACCCTAACAGAAATCCAGCTAAACTAAATCAGCTTGAGGAAGCCCAGAGATAGGGTCCAGAATCTAGGGCGGGGCTTTCTTGACTCTCTTGGGAGGGAAAGATAGATTCTCAGTAGTACGCATGCATTTCCCTTCCTGGAGGCAGCCCCCTCCTTCACTGCCCATTATCTCCCTGACACAAAGTTCCAACACAAGCCACAAAGGATATGTAGCAGCTTTATTTTACAGCAAGCGATCCATTTCACTTTAAAGATTCAAGTGAGACATAGTTGCAAAATCTTACAGTTTAATAGTTCCCGATTTCCCCCTCCCTCTAGAATGTGTTAATCAATTACATTCCTCTCTGTCTCTCACGTTTTCGTCTGTTCCATTCAGGCCAGCGTGTTCCATTTGATCTTCCATGGTGCTGAATGCTTTTCAGCTATTACACATCTCTCAGCGTTTTGCCCGTCTGGCAGCTTTGCTGCTGAGCTCCTTCCTATTGAGTGCTTTGGCGCATTGGCCGGGTGATGTGGTTTTGTGGAATCGTATGCCATGGCAAGGTGGCATGGATGCCACCGTGACGTTACTATCATCACACTCAGCAATGACCTTTCACTCCATATTTGTGTAAAGTGCTCTATTATTCCAGTCTATTAACTTTGTCATACGCTTTCTCTAAACCAACAAAAGCACAATAACCTTTCTTTCTCACATTCAAACATTCCCCTCAATGAAATGCTGAAGAACAAAAATCTAGTCAGCCACCACCTGCTTCACAAAAACCATGCTGCACTTCTCAAATTTTGTTCATCATCATCTCTCATAGCTTTTTGATCATAAATCTGTCAAACACCTTCCCAGGCATGCTAAATAAAATAATCCTCCTGTAGTTTTTGACTTTACTCTTGATACATATCCTTTTGTATAGGAGAAAAATATAGTAGTGTTCTTCCACTCATCAGACATAGATGCACTCTTCACACACACATTAAGCAAGTCATATAGCCACTTCAGAAGCAAACTCTATCCATAATTTAACATTTCTTCAGTTACACCATCTATTCCTGCAGGCTTACATTTTTCAACGTTCTTGTAGCACTTACAAGTTCCTTTTCATCATTTTTTCTTGGACCCTAACATTTATAGCAGTTGTTTCAATTTCGCTCTCTGACATATCACTATCATTCCCATACAACTCTCTAATATACTCCTTTCAACATTCCCTCAGTTTCATCCCAAATTATTTCATCATTTTTATTTTTAATTCCATTCATTCCACTGGAGGCTCTTCCATTTGTCCTCTTTCCCCCACTTCTAAAACACGTACTATTAGACAATATACCACATCATGACAGCATTTCATTTTCAATCCTATTCCCAGAATTTCAACATTACAGAAAAAGTCACAATACTAAGTCTAGTACGTTTATTTCAAAACATCATGGGTTCAACACCCTTTACAATGCCATTCAAAAAGCCACGGGTGATTTGAACAAAATGGTTTAGGAAATGAAATAATAGCAATGGCACACAAATACATAATTTAAATATTCTCCATTAATATTTTGACTCACTGCTGAGACTCAGTAAGTCACCTGAATGTTTAAGAACATTGTATTTAGGTTCTAAGCTAATCTACTGTTTCAATTATAGTGCTTTCTCAAGATCTTAATAGTAGTTGAGACTTTAGAAGACTGAGGCCCAATTAGGAGGTGGATTTAACGTTTATGAAATGAAGATAACTGGGATAAGTAGGTTATCACTAGGATCTTGACACATTATTTGTCCAATTCCACCCAGGAAGAATCATAACACACCAATTATACATGAGACAGAACATTAGTTGGTAGATTAATTCTTTATCCCATAATGACCCACCTGAGAATGAACAGAGCTGCTGGTCTGGTTTGGCCTATTATTATACATATGGAAGTAATGCTTAGATACAATAACAATTAATTATAAAGAAAAAGTGGCTTTTAAATGCTTTAAAAGTTCAGTAGATGATCAGTGTACGTTGAAAGTATTTTCAGAGGGTATGGAAGAGCTTTTGCATCATTACAATTATTGTAAGCAAATTACCATATTACTGGATATTGCTAAAGAAAGTTTAAATTAATCCAACCAATTAGCAGATTTGATTGTCCTTGTAGTATTGCTGCAGTCCTCTGTTTAACTAGTAACTACATTTTTTTCTCATTTATATTCCAATAAAGTCACTCTGCTAGTGGCACAGTTACTGATCTTTGAAGATACATTTTCCACTACCTCTTGACCTTCTCAAGCTTTCAACTGCATGTATGTATGTATGTATATTGTTTTGTAGGTTTTCTTGCTTACTTTCCCTTCACAGGGAAAAGCAAAAAAATACTGGATACAAATACAGAGAATTTAAAAAATTAATGTGGCATTACTTTCATCTCATTCCCAGTCCGTGAGTAAAACAGATTTATACCGAGATTTATATATTTTGATTTATACCAAGACAATAGAGGAGCACGTGGCGCTGGTGAGGGAAGTCTTAACGAGACTGTTGAAAAATCAGCTATATGCTAAACTGCCCAAATGCGAGTTCCACAAGGAACAATTAGACTACTTGGGGTATCGGATATCCAGTAAAGGAATTGAAATAGACCCAGCAAAAGTGGCAGCCGTAGTAGCTTGGGAACCCCCAAGGACTAGGAGACAATTACAGAGTTTCCTAGGATTTGCGAATTTTTACCGCCAGTTCATCCCCAACTTAGCACAAATAGCCTTACCCCTCACTGACTCACTAAAGACCAAAGGCAAGGGACACTCTAAGACAGCAAAGAAGCCGGGGAGGGTACTGGATTGGACAGTGGAGTGCCAGGAGGCGTTTGACCACCTAAAGAGACTGTTCACGTCAGAACCGGTATTAAGACACCCTAACCCAACAAAGCCCCTAATTGTCCAAGCAGACGCATCTGACATGGCAATAGGTGCCATCTTACTGCAAAAGAATGAAAAGGGAGTTGGGACCATGTGCGGACCTCTCCCGCAAATTCACAGATGCAGAGAGACGTTGGCACGTCTGGGAAAAGGATGTTTTCGCAGTGTGGTGGGCGCTAGTAACCTGGCGACATCTACTAGATGGAGCCCCACACCCATTCAAAGTCTGGACCGACCACAAAAACCTAGACGCCCTAAAATCCCCAAGAAAATTGAACCCTAAGCAGGTCAGGTGGGCGCAATCCTTCAGAAGGTTCAATTTCACCCTCAAATACATACCGGGAGGGAAGAACTTTTTAGCCGATGCATTGTCACAGTTATCCCAGCACAACAGCCAGAGGGAAGAAGTAGTAGACTCAATCATCTCCCCTTCTCAATTTGGGATGGCAGTAGTCACTCGCAACCAGAAAGCCGCTGCAGCAGCAAAAGTAGCAGGGGACTTACAGTACATAGCGACCTACAGTCCGCACTACAACAAGATGAGTGGCTACAAGAGAAACAGGGATTGTGGTGGAAAGGCGAAGGATTATACGTCCCAGATGCTTTGAGGAAGAGAACATTGGAAAGATGCCATGATGCTAAATCAGCCGGCCACTTCAGCTTTGTAAAAACTTTACATTTAACGAGGTGACAATTTTGGTGGCCAGTCCTATGCAAAGGTGTGGAAGAATACGTGGCGAGCTGCCCAACCTGCACGACAGCGAAACGCACTGGGGGCAAACTTAGGGGACTGTTGCAAAATGTAGCAAGCCCCACCAGACCATGGAAACAAATTGTGATGGACTTCATAGTTGAACTACCGGAAAGCAAAAAGAAAACGGTCATATGGGTTGTGACAGACTTATTTTCAAAACAGACCCATTTTATTCCATGCACTAGCCTGCCCACAGCTGGACAATTAGCCAAGATGTTTATAAAACACGTTTACTGCCTACACAGAGCCCCAGAAAGGGTCATCAGCAACCACGGGGCTCAATTCACCTCCAAGTTTTGGAAACAGTTTTTGACGTTAATAGGAGTAGAACAAGGCTTAAGCTCTGCCCATCATCCAGAGATGGATGGGACGAGTGAACAATGGAACCAGATATTGGAGCAATACCTAAGATGCTACATCAGCTATCAACAGGATGATTGGGTAGACTTACTACCCTTTGCAGAAGTGGCGTACAACAATGTGATACATTAAAGCACAGGTTTTACCCCCTTCCAGGTAGCAAATGGGCAAGATTTTGTAGCAATCCCAGAATTACCAAAGGAACAGACTAAGATCCTCTCCCTGGATGAGTGGATCAAACAAATGACAGACAGCTGGCCGGTGATTGAAAAAGCATTAGAGGAAGCAAAAGCAGACTACAAAAAGTACGCTGATCGGAAGAGAGCCCCGGAATGGCCTATGAAGCTGGGGGACAAAGTTTATTTGTCCACAAAGTATTTGAAATTAACCCAACCCTCGAAGAAACTAGGACCCAAGTATGTAGGCCCATTCCCTCACAAGCTGTTCTTTATAATTAATTCCAAAATCTTATTGTAAAAGTTTCAATATTCCAATTTTATCTGGATCCTTAGTCTTTTTATAACTTTCTAAAATCAAAATCATATTTAGCTTTTTGCTGTTTATTTCAGATTCTTAAAATTATTAAGCTTATTATTAACATTTTCTTTCATTCAGGATTGAAGGCAGACTCACCTGGCGTTTTCAAACTTGTTGTTCCTAAGGTCTCTAATAGCTTAAAAGTAGCTCAGTGGTTAAGACGCCAGGCTTGTCGATCAGAAGGTCAGCAGTTCAAGACCCGAGTGCCGCGTGACGGAGTGAGCTCCCGCATTCACCCCAGCTCGTGCCAACCTAGCAATTCGAAAGCATGCAAATGCAAGTAGATAAATAGCTGTTACCATCCCACTTTGGTGGGATGGTAACAGCGTTCCACGCGCGTCATGCCGGCCACATGACCACAGAAGCGTCTTCAGACAGTGCTAGCTCTTCGGCTAAGAAACGGAGATGAGCACCGCCCCCTAGAGTCGGACACAACTGTGCAGGGGAAAACCTTTACCTTAGTTAATGAGCAATTTCCAAAAGTGATTAGAAAGTGAGGTTTGCGAATACTGTCCTTTAAAAGTCTCCACTGCAATTGCAAGCAAGATGGCTAATCTCATGATATCCTGGCACTCAAACTTGCAGAAAGCCACTGTCCTGCCATCTCCTCGTTAGGAGCAGCCATCTGGAACACATGTGGGTGATCTCCCGTCCTCTCCTTATGGAGAGGTTCCAAGGAACCCATCTATTCACTGGTTCCTTGGTCTTTGCTGTGTTCATCGGCTCCACTTTTGCAGAGCTGTCTTCAGTTTGCATTACCTCCCCGGGATGTCACTCTATTCAGTCCTCTTCTCAAAAATTTATTTTCAGCAAACTATTTTCCAATATAGATTCACTTCCATTATGCTATCATTATTAGGTTCTCCTTATCTTTTTTCATACCTACAGTGCCATTATAAAATATTGCCCTATCTTTTTAGATTTCAAGGACACTTGACAGAAAGCATGTTCTATCCATTTCTCAGGATTCAGGATTAGAGCTAAATAAATAGGAATAATAGCACAAAGAGCATTTACTACCATTTGTTCGGAGTTGGCACTGTTCTCTAAATCAAAACTCAGTTCAAACAGTAACGAGAAACCCCAGTGGCACATCCATTATACAATAGACCCAGCAAATGTTATAGTTGAAAGTAATTATTTCCCACATTTGGGAAAGATCCCCACTGGGGACTTGTGGCATAATCCATAATCCATCCATCATTGTGTCAAAATAACACTAATGAGGACAAGCTTTACGTTGCCTCAGCGATGACTGGCTAATGCTAGAAGATATTGTTACTAGAGATATTTTGCCTCTCTCTTTTAAGGTGGCAAAACTTTACTTCAGATAGAGACAGAGAAAGACACACACACACAGAGAGAGAGAGAGAGAGAGAGAGAGAGAGAGAGAGAGAGAGAGAAATTGAGCATCTATCATAGCATTAGTTGCCATGGAAAGCATCCCCTTACAATTTTACTATGAATTATCAAATCCCACTGTTGTGCTAGGGGAAGTTGTGTGGCCCCAATAAACCCTCTCCTGTCAAGCAAGTTACTCTTAATTGTTTGAAATATCAACACCTCTTTTTGAAATGTTCAAAATCACACTTGGGTAATACCTTCACTGAAAAGACTTTCTCTAGTTGAGCTTAACTCCTGGTGAGTACATGGAGCCAACCATGCAGTTTTCTTGACCAACAATATGAAAGTGATTTACCATTACTACTACTGGTCTACAGCTCTGGAATTTTCTGATGTCTCCCATCCAAGTATTATTCACTCTGCTTAGCCTCTAAATCCAAACCTGACCAGCAAAGTACTGCTTGTTGCAGAGACTATTAGAATCAACCAAATGACACAAAAGACTATGCAAGCATTGGAATTCTTCAGAACTTTTAATCAGGCAATTTATTACAAAAAAAGAAGATAATAGAGAGGAGACCAAAACGGCTCAAAAATTGCAGTCATGGACAATGAAATTAAAATTAATTCTGCCAAAAAAAATCTGTGCTTGCAACCTGTTTATAATGCAACAAGATTGTAACCTGTTCATAGTATGACCACTAGTGGTTTCCTAAAGTTTATGCCCCTAGATATTTGTCTGCTTTCACTTCTAGCCTTTACCATGGGATGGCCTCTTGCTGGTTGCACCAGCGGTCATTATCAAAGGTGTAGTTTGGATTTCAGTATACAGTGCATGCCTGAGGTCATTACACGCCTCCTTAAGCAAACAGGGATCCACGCCAATTGATAAATCATTTACAAGCATAAGTCAAAAGTGAAGAGCGAGAGATTAACCAGGTCACTGCGTGTCCTGACAGAATGACGTGTTGGAAGAGCTGAACCAGCAGATCCTAGAAGTGCAGCCAGTAAGATCTCCATGAGCGGAGTGAAATGCATGAGAAAAGCAAGACACCTTTTCACCAGTCTGGATTAGCAGCTAAAATATTTAGTACTGAACTCTGCGACCGAAGATCAGTACTTTGCTCAAACATAAAAATCACTGATGATTTTAGGAAAGTCACTCATTCCAACATGAGATTTGGAAGACAGAATTTGAAAGACAGATATGGGAAGGAAACAACAGTGGGGAAATCGCAATTAGTGTGTATCTCTGTCGTTTCTGTGGCATAATTTTGAACTCTTTCTCTCTCCCCTCATTAAAGCCATACTTGCTATCCTCCACCCCTGACTGGAAAAAATCTCTTCCAATGGTAAATTGGAGAATATGGGGGGGGGGGGGGGGAAGAGAGAGCTTTTAAAGAAATTGTTAGGGATAGAACGTTAGGGAAGAACTATTAAACACAGATCAAAATTGTAAATGTTTCTGTCTGCAGTAATAATGCTATATTGCTTTCAGAGAAGTCTTTCAAAACTCTGCAGCTGGAAATGTCCTCAGGGTCAATATTTATTTATCTAAAATATTTATACCCTCCTTTATTTATACACAAGAATCACGAAACAGGATGGCTAGATCACTTGGATTGTGGTCCTATGATTTAATTTCTACTTTACACTCAATAAAATCCATTAGGCCCAAGTTTCAAAGCCAGGAGCAGTTGCTTGCAGTTAGTTCAGCCAGGATTAAAGTTAACTTATTTACTGTATTATTTATATGCTGACAACAGTGAGCATGGCACATGAGTATAAAACTCAAGCTATGTCTTACTCCCCTGAGATGGTTTATCTAAACTGCTAGTGAATTAAATCTTACATTCAGAAGAGGCGCTTGGGTTCAGGATTAAAAATGTTTACCAGCCATTGTAAAATGTTTTCCATGCAGATGATAGCATGAGGCTGCCTATTTGACATCCTAAAGGAAAAGTAATAACCATTCAAGACAGATAGATGATTACTAAGAAAGGAAAACCAAAATCTTCTTATATGGGATGTAAGGATTCACAAAGACCACTGATACTCAACCTGAAGTTCCTACCATTGAAAGAATAAATTTAGGAGCTCCAGATCCAGAAATAGCCAAGTAATCTATCCCAGTCTTGAACAGAATGTGGGAAACACAACCTCTTTTGTTACTCTGGCTTCCTCAATATGAACTTTTTAATTTAAAATTTGAAATAAACCGGTCGGGTACAAAATTCAGAATTTAGTAACCGCTGTGAGCACCTCCATTAAATAAGGGACCGCGGTGGCTCAGTGGTTAAGATGCTGAGTCAGAGGCCATTAAGGCTGACAGCTCGGCAGTTCGAATCCCAAGAGCGCAAGCCACGTGCCGGAGTGAGCTCCCGGCAATTTGTCCCAGCTCCTGCCAACCTAGCAGTTCAAAAGCATGCAAAAGCAAGTAGATAAATAGGTACCACTCCGGTGGGAAAAATCACGGGGACATTGCCTCGGGCGTCCCCCAGGCAATGGTGATGTCACCGGCAAATCCTTTCACTACAAAAACGCCTTGGTGCTTCTGACATGAAAAAAAAAAAAACTCCATTACATGGTGACCATGATGGCTAAGGCCTTTCCAAAACAGCTGTCCATTTTGTGCAGCCAACCATAAAATAGCTATTCCCAAGAAGGCAGAGTGATGAGGAAAGGAACTTTGTCTAAGAAATGGAATACAAGGCAGATGTGACGTCTGGGCTCCAAACCATACTTGAATCAAGTATGTTTGATCTTAGTTTGTTTTCGTTTCCTGTTTTGCAAAGTGATGAGACTAAAAGGAAAGGAATTTGGTTGAGAAACCAAATGCAACAGTGGGGTGGGGGGGGGGAAGATGGCAGGAGAGTATCTAAGCACTAAAAATGAAATTGTATATTTTCCCTTATAAAGCACATCATAAGAGCTGTTTCACAGCAGGGAAATTTATAAAGTTCAGAGTATATGCACACACACCCTACCAATTTAGAAAAGAAGAAACCTCAATGGAAAACATACATGCTAGGCAAAATTAACATTTTTTGAAAAACTACCACACTTCTCTTAAAGCAACACACACCACACCTCTCACTCCCTATGATCCCCTCTAGCTGCCCTCCAAAGACTCCCTATGGCCCCCTTTATCCCCTGCCTCCAACATTCCTATTATCCCGCAGCTTACCTGGATGGATGAGCCCCCGTCAGAACTATGCACTACCTTTGGCCAGCCTGGATCTCCCTTCTATTGCCAAGGAATGTCTCAGAGGCCGTAGAGGGCCCAGCAGTATTCTTGGGAATAAAGAAGGTGCCCCTTAAGGCCTCCCGAAGCAGACTGATTCTTTCATGATTACAGGTCGCTACATTAGGGAAACCAACAGGCTGCTCAGCTTAGCCGAGAGGGGAAGATCTATTTGACTTGAGGATCCTTTGGAATTCTTTCGAATTAAAAAACTGCGTTTTCACTGGATAGTATGTGAAAATTACACTCTCTCCCCCCCCCAATCCCTCTCTCTCACACATACATACATATTCATGTGGACCCTTTATTTACATGTCTTATATTTTCTTGTCATAATGATTTATCTTACAAAAAAAAAGTTTTAAACCCTGAAACCTGGCTAAATTTCTTCCTCCCCCTCCCTCTCCTGGTGTTTTTGATCATGTTTTGCTTGATCACTTCACTCTATCTCATCAGTAATCTTTGTGGGCCTGCTGTAAATGGCTTTTTACAACCAGAGCAGCCCAGGAGTGACATACCAGCTATTATTTATTTCAGAATAATTTACATGTGTGGTGCTAATTCAATACATTTGATAAAAGTAGGTGGTGAAGGATTTACGGGCTTTTTTCTACTTTAATTAAAAGAGCACCAAAGAATTCTTTCACTGTTATGAGACTTTGGATGGGAGATCTAAAAGAAAAGGGAGGGCATTTGTGTTTCTTCACTGTGCCTCTTTAATTGTAATCAGATCCAACAGGTAACTTATTAAGCCCTTTGCCTTTTGCACTGCAAAAGGATAAGAGCAGGTAAAGTCCAGTAATTCTTTAACTAGGAGACGGAGCATTACTTTAGTTGAACAACAAATACTCTTTTGTTTCTTTGGCTCAAAGTTGCTGACCAGACTATCTGCTACACAGCCGACAATACCTCAAAGCAAAGATAGTAAATGTTGCCAAAAAGACAACAAATGCCCTTTTGTTTCCTTGGCCCAAAGCTGCTGACCCAAGTATCTGCTTCACAGACAAGTACTACAATGGGAAGAGCATCTGCTCTGCCAAACATAGACTTGTGATCATCTGTTTCTCCACTAAGTGATGGCTTTGGGAAGATTCTTTCCTCCAGCTTTTATCTTGTATTTGTGGGAGGAGGCATTGCCATGTTTTCCATCTCCAGATTTTGGAGCAGCTTCTTTTTAGCTGCTGTTTATGATTGTTTGCAGAATGCAACCTTGTGCAAAAGCCCTCCTGGGACATCTGGAGTATCATCACTTTTGGCCTTCAGGAGCTGTGAGGACAAAAAAAATTGGTTTGAGAAACTAGCTGCAGTCCCATCCACATTTTAGATTAAGCCTAAATTGGGGACTCCCCAGTTGACATGCTAAGAAACGGCACTGTATCTATTCTTAATCCCTGGAAGATTCTCTTCCTGATGAAAGAAAATATTTTATTCTGGCCAGTACATATCAACTGGACCAGATAAGTAGCAGTTACAACAGAATTCATCAACCTGGTCCCCTCCAGATGTGTCGGATTTCAACCCCAATAATTCTTCAGTTACCTTGACCATAGATCACACTAGGTCCATTGCATTCAAAGGGCACAAATCTAGGAAGATGTTTTCAGAAGGACGTAAGATACGTCCAACTTCCATCAAAAGTTTTTAAGACATGGAGTGAACAAAATGTTTTCAGAAGATGTAAAAGTTCCTCAGTATTTTGGAAATCTGATCACTACAGTATCAGGTTAAGGCCTGAAAATCTAACAATGAAAGTAAACAGTTTGTTAAAACGGAACTGTATCATTTCTGCAAAATGTGGATCTATATTAGTAAAAACACACAAATGCAGAAAGAAAGATGTTCAGAACAGTTCTTGGACTAACTATAAATCTTTTAAACGCTTAAAATAACAAAAAGGAAAACCAAAACAAAGCAAGAAATGAGATGGCTTCTGTGGTATTCTTGTCTAGCATAGCTCAGTTCATTAAAACTCATTATATGATCTTGTTTCATGCTGAGGCCTGAGTTTGGGTAGGAAAATAGAAGAGTCTACTGGGTCATTAAGAAACATCTTTGTGGAGACAGAACCAGTACATTCTGACATGAGAGAACAGAACTGATTTTTCACTAGATCACAGTGTAGGAAAGTTCTTATTCAAAGGATAAAATACAAAATAGGTAAGGCAAGATCATTTGTAGATCTCATTTCAGTTCATGAAAGACTACATAAGCTTTCAGGTTATTGCATTTTTATATTCATATAGAAAGTCATCCATAATCAGAAGGTCGGCAGTTCGAACCCCGCGCAAAGAGGTGAGCTCTCGTCGCTAGTCCTAGCTCCTGTCAACCCAGCAGTTTGAAAGCTTTGCAAGTAGATAAATGGGTACCACCTTAAGTGGGCTAATTTGCTGGCATCCTGTCGGGAAGTCGGCTCCGCTGGTGGAGAGGATCGGAGGATCGGAGGAAGATCAAAAATGCGGTGGTGACGACGGACCCGGATGTGACAGCTACAGGACGTCAGCAGCCGGCTCAAGGCATCCTGGGAATTGTAGTCCAGAGCCTAGTAGAGTCGGTTCCCTCTCCCCCTTCCCCTCACGCGTGGTGAACTGTATATCTGAAATTTGGTGTATTGTATAATTGAACTGTATATATGATTGTAAGCCACCTAGAGTCCTCCACTAGGGAGGGGATAGGCGGGGTATAAATATCACTATAAATAAATAAATAAATAATACCAAGCTATCACATATCAAACTGATTGCAAGTACTGCATAAAGCATGAAGCATGCATACACTTCATAAAGCATATTTGTTACATATCTGAAAAACAGTATTTTATTGCTACATTGAAAGATGGCACACAGAGCCACTGAGGGTGGTGGGATTGTAAGGACTAATTATGTAGACTTTTGAAGGCACAATCATTTTCCTTAGACAAAATCACAGAAAGCTATTTCATACGACAAATTTAAACCAAAGAATTTAGACATGGTGTCTTAAGCCCAGGTTTCACTTCCTAAATGGAAAAGCAAACAGGGAAGTGAATAGTTTTGAAATAAAACTCAAGTATCTAATGGGAGGAGCAGAGCTGTAAGCCACATCCTGACTGGGTCATGCTGTTTATAGCTGGTGAAAGTCCCTCTAAAGTTAACCATCTACTGATTAAAACCAACATGATTAGTTCTGCACATTAATAACCAAAATCTCTTCTCCATTTTTCTGTAGTGCTTTTATTATTCAAAGTCTTAATGGTTTAGATCCAGACTTGCCACTCTAAAAGTAGACTTCCTGTCTGTAGAGGAAATTGGAGTTTTCCCACTGAGGAATAGGGCAGGCTGGCAATTTCCCATCCCCCTTAAGTCTCCAGTGCCAGATCCCCGGGTGTTGCAAGGGTTCCCCTCACAAGGGGAATCAGTGAAAGTCACCATCCTGCTCTCTTCTCCAACACTAATGGATTTCCTCTGAACTCAGCAGTAGATCCATATCCATAACATTAAATGTAAATGCTCCTCCTTACAAGATCAATTATTGTTTTTACAGAAATCATAAGCCACAGCTGCACAAGTGAAGCACCAGAACATGCAAGACTTGTATAATCATTAATCCTATCAACAGTAAGAACTTCCCAAGTATAAGGTAACATATTGGAAATATACCTTTAAAAAGCCTGCTATTTTACAAAAGATCACTCAGGCCATAATGAGTGTAAAATTCTGTAAGTTCCCAATTCTACCATTTAACTTAATTCATTTTCAAGATGGACTGCTAGTTTACATTTCTAAATTGTTTGTTGAAACCAGTACTAGATTAAACATGCAATGACATGAACTACAAATTATTTCACTCTACAGGCTAACGTTCACTTTAGCATGAACCCAAATTCCATTAGCACTAATTTTTTAGACTTTCCAGTAAGAAGAGATAGTTTTAAAGTTAAGTCCTTCAGTATATTCAGACTGCATATAGCACATTTAATTGATTAAAAAAATCCTGCAAACCTCCGTATTTTGTTTTTAGATATCTCTGACAGATTTCTAACAGTGTCATTCTGCCAGATCTGTAAAGACAACAGCATCCTATACCTGGAATAAGGCCTATTGAGTCAGTACAGGAAGAGTATCACAAGAGAACTCCACTGATGCTAACAATATCTTTAGTTTAGCATATAGTAGGGCAAAACAACAACAACCCCAGACTCTAGAAGCCTTTCCTAATCAATATCAGGAACCTTTTGATAAATGTTCACCTGCCATGTAGCTATTAAAGACACAGCAGAAAAATGAATAACTAGTTATAAGTGAATTCAGAATTAAAAGGATGGTTCTGATTTTGAAAGTAATAGCCTAAGATTTCAGACTTGATACTAAGCTTCTGGAGAGCAGAGGCTGGATTTAGGCCAAAGAAATCCTGCTTCTTAATAGTTTCAGCCTACTTGCTGTCTTTCACCCTAATCTAACCTATAGAGTAGTTAGAAGCCTGAAAGAAAGGGAAACCATAAACACTGCCTTGAATTCCTAGGAGAAAGTATAAAATAGACATGTAATAAATAAGCAAATAAATACATGTAACAAAAATTGAAAGGGCCTTTAAAAGAAAATAAAATGCCCCTGAACCAAAGCTGTAGATGTTCAACCAAGGACTACTGTAGTCCTCCTGTGTCAACTCTCTGCTATTGGAGGTTGAGGTGTGTGTTCGTTTTCTGTGTGTGTGTGTACGTGTGTGAGCGTTCCTGGCTTGTACAATGATTAGCAAAGCAGATTTTATAATTGTAACAGAAAGGGGATTTATTTACAGGACATGGATTATAGGGCAAGCAAAACCCAGCACCTAGTTAACATCCTACCAGGAAGAGGGCCCAAAAGCACATGCGCCATGCATGTCTCCCTGGAAAGACAGAAGGAAGTGACCTCACAGTAGCAATCTTTTAAGACAAAAATCAGGCAGAGTGATATACAAAGAGGTGACACGGAGTACATAGGTAAAGTTCTATCTATACCCTACTACCCTCTTGCTGAAGAGTACTGGAGTGCCACTGGATGCTCACCAATACTCCCTTTTCTAATTGGGACATATTCAAAGATTTGAAGAGGGTCTCCAGCTCAGTGCCTGCCCTTCTCAAAGGCATCCAAATAATAGGATTTCTCCTGACAGAACAAAACAGTAACCCTGGTTGACAGAAGAAAACAGTAACCTGGTTGCCAAACTGTATCTCTGACATGGCTGCAATACAACCATTTTCTCCATCATACAATTTAGGAACAGGGCATTTTTAAGGAATATTGAGGGATGAATGAACTTGTGCCATTTTGGACAGGACCTTCCTATTTGTTCAAATCACTGTAAAACCCATGGGCTTCTGCCTCCCCAAAAGTTTGGCTGCTCCTGTGAGGATCACAAACTTATGGCCCAAACTCAGTAATTACCAACACAAGCCACATGGGATATGTGCAATTCTTTATTGGACCAGCATCATGCCATGTTAAAGCTGTGAATGGGGTCCCTTCCCCCACCCCCCACCCCCGATCTTTCTTTAAGCCCTCGGCTCCCTTCTCGTTCCACCCATTCTCCCAGCCTTCTTCTTTTGTTATTCAGTTTCTTTTTTCGCGCCCTCTGTTCTCTTCCGGTCTCTGTGCCTTGTTCGTGGCTTCTCGTGTCCTCTGGACCGGATGTGGTGATGGCTGTCTGTTCTCATGCGGGCTAGTGCTTCCCCCCCAGCTTCCCATCGTCTTCTTGCCCCTCCCAGTTCTCCCTTATTTTATTCTGTGTAAGGGTGGAGTATCCAGTCCATTGCTTCTGGATTCTCCATCCTTACAGCTCCCCTACTAATGGCATAGATAGGGTTCAAAAAGAGAGAAAATCTCTACTTTGCATGGAAACACAGTTGGCAGGAAATACATAGTGAACTGTGTCTGCAGGTGGAGGTCCCAGGCAAAATTCTGCTGCAAACTATTGGCCACTGAGCAGACGGAATATTAAAAGGAAGACTGTGAATCTCAAGTTGATCAATGGTTTCCCTGGCTTTGATAGCACACGTGTCACTTTAAAAAGACTAAACAAATTCAATCTACTTATCTGGAGTGATCTATGAGTCACTCTTGAAAATCTTATTACTCTGCTTCAAAAGAGTTCTAATATCTAATAATCAGCTGCAAGGGAGGGAAGGGCAATCTGTACAAAACTCTCTTCTCTGCTCTCATTTATTATGATTTTAATGGTCTTAGTTTATCAATTATACCAAAAGGAATTCATCAGCTGCTACTTAATTGACTTGATTCAGCTTTTCTATTGTTGGTCTTATCAGGCAGTCTCACCTGGTAAAAAATTTCCCAGCAATGAAAATATCCTGAGTAACACACTTCAACAGATAAAAGCACACTTGGCTATTTTTAATTGGCTTGTTTAGAAAATAGTGAACTCCAGTTGGAACACATACATCAATCCAGATTTCTGGCATTATTTTTTCTGGCTGATAGAAAATTGGCCCCACAAATCAACCAACCTTGCATCAACTGGAAACTGCAAATACCAGGCTACTGATTGCCCCAAACATGGTATTTTTGGCATCTACAACTTCTCCCTCAGTAAAGAAGTGTGCATAGCTTCATGTTCCTGTTTTAACTAGCATGCATATTCTTTGTCATATGTTTAACTGAATATCAGTTACATTTTGGAAAATGATCACCATCACAGATAAAGCAAGTGCAGACCTTACTACAATCAACTGACAACAATACCATCAATGGACAAGTGTTTTGTGAGGGTGTGTTCAAACCACTTTGTATTGTAGTCAAGAAAACCATATGAACATTTTCATGAAGTCACAATGAGTCAAAGTTACTCAGCAGACACTTTGTACTTTTTTCCTAGTTAGAAATCGCAACAGAGGTGCCTGACACAATATTTCCAAAGTACATGGACAAATTCAGTGTGTCCTTCATTTTCACTGAACACAAACAATTCAGTGAAGCTCTGCTGCATTTTAGCTAGATTTTCCAAACCTAACTTTTAACATCCATGCGGAACGTTACATAATACTGTTGTGTACTTACAAAAAAAGGGGAGGAGGACAACATCTGGTAGGTCACAATATTTAAAGACAGAATTTGGGTTATTAGCAAGAAAAGGATGTACAGTACATGCCTTGGATTTCCTATTTCAATGTTTCTTCCTTTTCTCTTTCTTACATGTATTCCTTTTTTCTTTGGGATGCTCCATTGTCACATCTTGCATGGCAAATACACACATTGCATATATATTAGCTTGCAAAACTATGAATTCGACACATTCTCAATAATTTTGCAGTCATAAAAACATGGATCGATATGATACCTCCAAAAAAGTTTGATATCTGCAATGCGTACCATCAAGCTAACACCACTGTAAAACACACTTGTTTTAAGCGCGCAACAGATGATGCTTAACGTGGACCAATGCAGAGGAAACTCTCCCTTTTCTACATTCTACAGCAGGGGTCCCCAACCTGTGGGCCGCGGCCTGTTAGGAAGTGGGCCGCGGGGCTCCCACCTGCAAACCCTGCCCCCTGGTGCGTGCAATTACCCCACCCCTGTTGCGTGCAATTGGCTCCCACCTGCAAACCCGTCCCCCCCAGTGCGTGCGATTGGCTCCCGCCTGAAAACCCCATCCTCGGTGTGCGCAATTGGCTCCCGCTTACAAACCCCGCCTCCCCAGTCCATGGAAAAATTGTCTTCCACGACCAGTCCCTGGTGCCAAAAAGGTTGGGTACCGCTGTTCTACAGGGCTTTTGGCTTTCTGGCTGGAAATACTGGAGACACATTCCAGAAGGCACTTGTTTGGGAAAGGCTGCCCTCGATTCCTATTGTTTGCTGATCTACCATGGCGATAAATAATAGCGCTGTGCTTAAAATATTTTAGTTCTTTAAAGCAGCTGTGCTTTTTCCCTGGGATCATGTGGTAGCTGCAGAGAGCATCCTGGGAAAAGATGTGACTGCTTTAAAGAGATACAGACAGGTGGTACATTGCACCTCTGCACACTCCAAAGCACCTTTTTGGAATCTAATCCAAAGTACTGCATAGCCTAATCAATAATGATTAGAGGACTGAATGACTAGGTAAAATGGAAAGAAATCCTGCAGTGAAAGAGAAACCTTACCATTTTTAACTTGTTCAAGGGGGGGGGAATCATACATGTAGAACAAGTATTCCAGTTGCATTATCCCTAGGCTACATGTCTAAAGCCATAAATCTTAAAATGTGAGGCAGACCAAGTCCCTACAGAAGCAAATAAAATAGCCTAGGGAGTATAAGCTCCATGGTGACCTTCCCCTACTTAGTTTATACAGCTAAGCCCTCATCACAAAGGTGAGTTAACAACTCACCTTTCACCAGTGGTGCATTGCAAGCAAGTGTTGGCATGTCACACCCATCAAATTTAGAATGGAGTCTGTCCTAGGGGGCTGTTCTAACAACTCTTTTGTATGGGACAGAAAAGGCCTTTCTCAACCTTCTTCCCTTCCCATTTTAATTAAATCCCATTTATCATTAAAACCTGTTGCAGCTTCTAGTCTGGCAGTGGTATAGGAACACTGCTGATGGTGGGTGCTACTCTGCGGCAGAGTTAGAGCTGATTCTACCTCTGGGAAGAGGAGATAAATCTGAGGGTAAGCCCTTGTAACAGTTACTGAAGCTCAGAGCTGGTTTCTATCCTGTGCTGCAGACTTTCTGAACAGCACAGGGTCAGGGTGTATGTGAGCTTCAATTAATTATTTGATCTGGCCTACATACACTTGAAAAGAATATTGCATAGTTGATCAAGAGCCAGGGTTCTGTTTTGGCCATGGGTATTAATGCCAGATGTACATAACTACTATTTTACTCACCGATGAAAACAAACCAAGCCAAGGTTACTGTCAGACACCTTTTACTCAGAAAGGCACCCAGCCCTTGTTACAATAACAGTAATTATTATTACATAGTCCCTTATTACGCTCCAAGTACAAGTAGCTTTTTTCCCACACATCACCAACTCTGCTTCTCTCTTGTGATTCACCCATGATGATTTCCCAACAATCCAGGATTGCTTCTATATGTTCTCCTAAACGCTATAGCTACTTTAATGCATAAGAGATGCAGAGATAAAATCCCACTTCCATGTCTCAATCATTTTAATGGGGTTGGTGTCTGGGTTAGTCAAACTGGCCATGTGACTGGGAGTTCCGGGATTTCCAGTCCCAATGGTTGGGCACTGGACTGGACCAACCTAAACACTAGCTAAATATACACAGATATATAATTCAGAACCATTTTTGTGCTCATTATTCTGGTGTGTAAAAATGGTTGGCCTGGGAATGATGGTGTACCTCAGCTATGCAAAGCATGGATTCATAAAGCTTGATAAAAATACAGGAACTATACTGTGCCTTTGAGCATAAACCAGAGCATTCTGACTATCTTGAAGATCCTTAGCAGCTGTGAAAACAGGTTTGAAAACAGGAGGCAACACCAGCTGAAATCTCAGAGATTAAGATGGGTAAATTGTGTTCATGGAAAACTAACAAACTAATCTCTATCCATTCAAACTATGCAGAGGAGAAAAGAACTACATATCACCCATTTAGACAAACCTGTTCCCTAATTTCCTTTAAAATACTGGTCCAGATTATAGTATTAACAATGGGACATGCATATAATAAAGTTTATTAAAAAAAATAAAAACCCAACCCTAGATCTCCTCATCTCCAGTTTTGCAAACGGCTCCATGTAAATTCAGTTTCATTTAGACAAGATTTCAAAGGAGTAGCAAGAGGCACACTAGCGATCCAGCAACACACACACACACACACACCCAGAGTTTGGAAACATTTCAACACTGGCTTAAAAATTGTCTTAAATTCTTTCACTTGCCTTCTTGGAAATTGTTGCAGAATTCTGACTGAAGTTATAAAAGAACTATTGTTTCTGGCAAACAGTACTATGGAAAATTTTAGCACCAAAAAGTACCATTTTGTCCAGAGAAAAGGTCCTATGCGACCAGTCTAAGTTTATAAATATAAGGTAACTTTATATCCTATCTCAAATAGCATGGTCCAGGACTAGGAAGGATGAAATCATCAAAATTGGGAGTGCAACAGATTCATCCCTCTTACCTACTGTATGTAACCTGTTGCTGATGTCAACCCATTGTTTGCTAAGCAAGTTGCTGGTTAATAGACTTTAGAGCTAAGTCATTTTAAAATTGATTAGAATAGTGTCCTATAGGGGGCTATGTGGTCTGGGGACAAGAATATATTTGCTTTCAAATTATCTGCTTGAGTATCTGTAATTAAAGCAAATATTATACAGATATTTAAGGTCTTCTCAAGAGTGTCTAAATTCTACAGTACTGCCCCGGGACCTTCTTTCTATCCAGAGAATCATGTGCATATAATAACAACATAATCATCAGACGACTTTAATAAAGATGGATAAATCCTAACCAGCATATGTATGTTTATTCAGAAGTATCCCAAGTTAAATGGGCCTTATTTCCAATTAATTATATATAACAGCCTTCCCCAAGCTGGTGGCTGGGGATGATGGGATTTCAACCCATCTAGCAGCCCCCCGTTGGAAAAGGCTGCTGTACAAGATTCCATAGGGTAGAAACAAATACAGTTGGAAACAGGTTAAGTGTAACTTCGTTAGATTTGCTTTGACAGAAGAGGCCTAAGTGCAACACACACACACACACACACACCAGGGTTACTAATGTGCTTTCCTGGAATGCCCATTTTCTTCAGTGAAAAGAAAAACTCTTTGTCAATGTGTGTACTACGTTCATATGACACAGGATAATTCTGAACATGCTTTGTTTCACTCTTACGTACATGGGGCTACTATGTTTGGGTTGCAAAAATCCTGATAACCATTAGATAGCAGCAAAATAATTTGTTGCTACCATCTAGTTGTCATCTGGATTTTTGCAACCTAGATTTGGTAGCCCTATTCTTACATAAACAGACACGCAAATCTTCGAGTGGTGGGACTCTAAAGCAGTGTTCCCCAACCTACTGCCTTCCACATGCCTTAGCTAGAATTCCCAGAATCCCATCCAGTATGGCCAATGATTACGTAGTTTAGGAACTCTGGAAGTCATACAACATATCTGGAGGGGTGGTGGTGGAAGGGAACCAGGTAGGGGTACACAGTTTTAAGTTATGAATGAGTAGAACAGCTCTGGTTATTGCTCTTGATTATCAGATTGGCTTTTCCACTCCTAACATGATTCCATAACTAGATACAATCATCACCTCAGATACCCTTTAGGTTTTCTTTTACGCTTGATACAGCCCTCTGGGACACCATTTACAGTAGACTACAAATTGATTTTTATTATTATTTTTTTATTTAAATTTGTATTGCCGCCCATCTCCCCCAACCAGGGAACTCTGGGCGGTTCTGAAAGAACACAAATGCAATGGAACAATAACATGGCAGAGATTTAGTAGGTGGCTTGGCAGCAACTGAAAACTGTTCTTTGCCACAAGACATCACCTCAAACCCAGGAATAATCCTTTTTCCTACACTTATTTCTTGTAAGATTAAAAGAAAAAAAGGTGATAGTGGTACTGGAGTTGACCCTACCCTCTCATCTCCCTCTACTGCTTTTTCTAAAATGACCTATTTTACTGTTGTTGTGGATTATTGAAAACACTTATATTGACCCATGAACTTGCAGAGGGCTTGACAAACAGAGATAAAGCTAGCTCCCTGCCCTGAAGCATTTACAGTTTAAATAAGAGCAAACAAACACAAGATAACACTTTGGGACAACAATACCAGCAGAGCAGGGTGTGGTGATTATTAGCTATGAGGAAAAGGGTGCAGTTTGTGTTCTCCACATAGCAAACTAAAGAGGAGGTGACCAAGACACAAAGAAGATAGCAGAACGGTTCAAAAATACAGAATGCACTGAAGGACAAAATGACTGGGTTCACAAAATCAGGTTAAGCCATGGTTTACTTATTCATAACTGTTTAATAAGCCACAAAAAGCAAATAAGCCATATTATAGCTTAGCACAATGTGCGAATCCAGACAATTGGTGTGATCAGCTTAGGGGAAGCATTATACTTTGTATGCCTTGGGAATACTGATATAGTTGGAACTTACCAGAATTAATTGGTTATAAAAAGGAACCGGTCTCTTCTCCCAAACAACTTACATTCTAAATGTTGGCAGTGGGAAGGCAAGTGAGAAAGGGGAAGAGTGACAAGGGTAGTTAAGAGATGAACACAAGTACATTTACTTATCCTTGGCTGTTCTAAGCATTAGGGTTGTGAGTGAACAGACTCATGGAATCATAGAATTGGATGAAGGCTTTTAGATTTCTGCATAAAACCATCCAATGAAGAGAAGCCCACCCCTTCTCTGGGTAATTGGTCAAACTATTCTGTTAGAATTTTTTTTCTAACATTCAGTCAGAATCTGAATGTATGTTGCTTAGCCTTCTGGTCATAGTTTCACTTACTCAACTTTCCTATTGATTAGTATACTGTAGCTAATCATCTTGTGCTTTCCCCCACCCTCTGAAGGAGAAAGGTATCAGGAACTTTCTGGAAGGACCGTGCTTGGCCGGTAACTAAACTCCCCTGCCACTACTACTTTATGCCTCTTTGAAAGATCTTTAATTTGCTATTGAAAAACACCATAAAAATCTTATCCTTGATTGTCCAGGCAAGAGGAGTCACCAAGAGTAATGCTATTTTTATTTATAACTCTCTACAACATGCTTTCTATAACACTGCTGAGTTTATTCATTTGGGTTTCTGAACAAGTGTACACATAAAACAGCCTGTTGCTATCCCAGCAAGGGATAAAGTGAGGGCTGAGTTACTTTAGGAGCCCTACTGAGGAAAGTTTAGTGCCTTGTAATACCTTCTGCAGAAGTTTCCAAACAGTTTTCCAAGACACGTAATGAATCTATCTAGTTCCTAAATTCAAATCTTGCATTTTGTTTGAAAGGGCATTTAAACATTCTGTTTGGTCTGTGGTTTGGATTTTATTTTAATACTATGATATAATTTTATAAGGATTTATATGTTTATGTATATATTTATTTACGTATATTTTATTTGTGCGTGCGTGCGTGTGTATATATATGTGTGTGTGTGTGTGTGTGTGTGTACATGGGGGCGTGGTGGCTCAGCGGGTAAGACGCCAGGCTTGTCGATCAGAAGATCGCAAGTTCGGAGGTTCGAATCCCTAGTCCCACGTGAGGGAGTGAGCTCCCACACTCGCCCCAGCTCTTGCCAACCTAGCAATTCGAAAGCATGCAAATGTAAGTAGATGAATAGGTACCACTTTGGTGGGTAGTTAACAGCGTTCTGTGCGCGTCATGCCGGCCACGTGACCGTGGAAGCGTTTTCGGACAACACTGGCTCTTTGGCTAACAAACGGAGATGAGCACCGGCCCCTAGAGTCAGACACGACTGCACAAATGTGCAGGGGAAACCTTTACCTTTAACTATGTATTTTTTAAAATTTTATTTTGTACTGCTTACAGAAAAGTGGTATATCAGTTCAGTACTATTATTCTAGAAATCACAATATGTGCCTTAGCAGCAACCACCATTGTTAAAGGTACAATCACAAACTTTCCTCTTGCCATGCAGCAGCTCAAGCTGTGAAGTCAGCTACCAAAAAGAGACTGAGATGTTTTCATTTTGAAATACTGAACAGGAAGAAGTCACAAAATGACAGCAGATTGAGTGGAGAAAAAAGGAGGAAGCAGAAATAAAGCCAACGAAGTGGACAATGATGTTTTGTTGAGAGCATGTACAGATTATGACAGCAGGAAAGAAAGCTTGGAGAGTGTGAAAGACAAACATCAGTCTGGCCTATAGAGAGCAGTATAGGAAAAGGCAGCAGTCAAGAAAATGAAAAAGAAACAATGCAAACAAGATTTGTGAATAAAACTCAGAAATAGCTGTTATGATCCTAAAATAGGAGTATAAAGGCCCTGCCACCAAGGATCTGGTTGAATTTTACATACATGCCAAGCAGGAAGTAGTACTGATGGAGGACATTAATTACCCTGACATCTGTTGAAAAAACAACTTTGCCGAGTATGGTTCTTCCAGGAAATGCCTGAACTTTCTCCTTTAGAGGGTAAAGAAAGCACACAATCATCAGCTGTACTCTACTCACTTGGTGTTAGCAGAAGTAGCATGAACACGGGAGAAAACTGATCTTGATTTTAAGGGAAATCAAGATCTTTTGATTTTAAGGAAAATTAAAGATGAGTGAAATGAAACATTTTGAACTCCAAACAAAAAGTGGCTTTTAATAAACTCAGAGCAATGCTGAGTAGGACTCCATGGCAGAAGAAGTAATGGGAAAGGGCACTTAAGATGAGTGGGAGTTCCTAGAAAAAAGAGGCAGAATAATAAAAGCACAACTCCAAATGAATTGGAACTCAGTGAGGAAAAGAATGAAGGACAGAGAAGAATCCAGTATGCAACATAAAAAGTTTAGTGAAGTTCTGAAAAAAAAAAGGGACACAGGAAGGGGGAAGGGGGTAGATTATCAAGAAAATGTACCCTCCAGTAGCTCAGAACTTCTCCTGTGTCAGGAAAGCTAAAGCTCAAAATGAGCTGAGGTTGGCAAAGGATACTAAGACCACCCAAAAAACGTCTGCTTTGGATATATTTAATGTAAAAGGAAATGAACAAGCATATCAACAAAACACCAAAATGCAGAAAAGGAAAGCAGAGCCCTATTTGTCTTAGTCTTCTCCAGCAAAAGAAATTACGTTCCACCAGACAACTATGAAGACCAGAAAGAAGGGGCAGTATTGAAATCTGAGGATCATTCTCCATTGCTGAGATGAAATACTATCCGTTCATCTTTGATCTGAAGTAAAACTATTCTGCCCTGGCATTTGCTGTTCCCATTGCTGAACCACATCCTACCTCTATTGCCTGTTTCAGTTGCTCCCAGCTACCTGACTGCCAAGGTCATGAAAGTTATGATCAAGCAGATTGTAGATAGTATCAGAACAAGAGGGGAAGTGCTATTTGTACCCCAATACAGCTGAGGATCGCTAAGCCTATCTCACACATGGATTTCGGATGAGAAGGCAACATTATGAAGACAAGGTTGAAAAAAAAAGATTGTTGCTGGGGCAAGTTTGTTTCATGGTTGGGTGCAAGTAGAGAAAACCCCTGAGATTGATAAAAACATGATCAGGGAATAACTATTTACTTTGAATGATTTTAAATCTCCAAGCCAGATGAATTGCATTGTAGACTGAAGAAACTTGATGATGGTCCAGTGAAACCTGTGTGTGTGTGTGTGTGTGTGTGTGTGTGTGTGTGTGTTTGAGAAATCCCGAAGAAGTAGTGAAGTGCCAAATGACTGGACAAGAGCAAATGTCTCTATTTCAGAAAGGTGGAAAAAAGGAGGATCCAGGGAAGTACAGACCAGTCAGTCTGACATCAGAACATTCTGGAAATCATTAAATGATCAATCTATAAACCTCCTGGAAGAAACGTGCAACTTACCAGAAGTCAGCAAGGATTTCTCAAGAGCAGCTCTTGCCAGACTAATCTTGTTATCATTTTTTAGTTAGTAACTTCCCCAGTAGACTGTGGGAATGTTATAGATCAGAGCTTTCCAAACTGTGTGTCGGGACACGTTAGTGTGTCGGCTGCAGTGTCTGGGTGTGTCGCGGGTGCTGCTGCCTCCGAACCCTGCCAGGATTCCACGCAGGTCCTAGTGCCTGCCTGGTGCCTTGCTGCCTCCAAACCTGCCCTGCCAGGATTCCACGCAAGTCCTAGTGCCTGCCTTCTGCCTTGCTGCCTCCAAACCTGCCATGCCAGGATTCCACGCAGGTCCTAGTGCCTGCCTTGTGCCCTGCTGTAAGAGTGTGTCGCGAAATGATGCCCTGCTGTAAGAGTGTGTCATGAAATGATGCATGTCTAAAACGTGTGTCACCAACATGAAAAGTTTGGAAAGCTCTGTTATAGATGTACCCCATGGCACAGAACCCCGTATTATGATTAGCAAGCTAGTTAAGTGTGGGCTGTATAACATGACAATTAAGTGGATATACATACAGCTGGCTCAAAAAGTAGTTAAAGAATGCTCATCAATGATTCCTCATCAGACTGCACTGACATACTGAGTGGGATGTCAAGGTCCAGTCCTGGGCCATTACTTTTCAACATTATTAACGAGGTAGACAGAATACTTATCAAATATGTAGATGAAACAAAATTGGATGGGGTAGCTAATACCCTAGCACAGAAGGGCAAAAAGTACATGTAACCCATCAGCAGCCTTTTTGCGGTCCCGAGAACTCCCAGGATGGGTAGGCACCAAATTCTCATCCTTTTCACTTTTTTTTTTTGCCTTTTTTTAAAACATGGAGATTTTTAGAAGGAAAATCGGGTCCCTTAAATCCCAGAAGATAGGAATAAAATTCAAAATGATCTTTATTAGAGAACTGGAATGAAAATAAAATAACAGAATTAAGTCTAACAGAAACAAATGCAAAGTTCCTCGTTTAGGAAACAAATCAATTACACAGGTATAGGATTGGGAGATACCTGGTTTGGTAGAAATGTGTGAAAACCATCTTGGAATGCCACTTGATGATACACTTAGTATGAACCAGCAGTGTACAAAAGCAAATATAAATTTAGTCTCAGGAGAAGTATAAGCTTTAAATCACAGGAGTAATCATTCCATTTTATTCTGTATTGACCAGACCCCGTCTTGAGTACTGACTAGTTTGGGGCACCATTCTTTTAAGAAGAATTCAGACAAATTGGAACTAGTTAAGAGAAGGGCATCAGGAATGATCAGGGAATCAGAAACTAAGTCCTCTAAAGAGAGAAACTGACGAAAGTAAGAATGTTTATTTGTGAGAAGAAGACTGAGTAGGAGTTATGACAGCACTCTTGAAATACCTGAAAGGAAGTTAGACAGAATAAGGTCAAGATCTGTTCTCTCAGATTTGACTGAATGTTATAAAAACAATTTGACAGTGGAACCCTTTTACTTGAGAAGTGGTTGGTTCCCCCTCGCTGGAGGTTTTCAAAAGGGGACTATTTACTTATTTAATTTTTATCCCTTTATTTTTATAAATAACTCAAGGCGGCAAACATACCTAATACTCCTTCCTCCTCCTATTTTCCCCACAACAACAACCCTGTGAGGTGAGTTGGGCTGAGAGAGAGTGACTGGCCCAAGGTCACCCAGCCGGCTCTCATGCCTAAGGCGGGACTAGAACTCTCAGTCTCCTGGTTTCCCATTGGCTCCTTCCTAGGGCTGAGAGACAGGGATTGGCCCAAGGTCACCCAGCCGGCTCTCATGCCTAAGGCGGGACTAGAACTCTCAGTCTCCTGGTTTCCCATTGGCTCCTTCCTAGGGCTGAGAGACAGGGATTGGCCCAAGGTCACCCAGCCGGCTCTCATGCCTAAGGCGGGACTAGAACTCTCAGTCTCCTGGTTTCCCATTGGCTCCTTCCTAGGGCTGAGAGATAGGGATTGGCCCAAGGTCACCCAGCCGGCTCTCATGCCTAAGGCGGGACTAGAACTCTCAGGCTCCTGGTTTCTAGCCCAGCACCTGAACCACTAGACCAAACTGGCTCTCCTAGACAGCCAACTGTCAGGGATGGTTTAATTTGGATTCCTGCATTAAGCAGGTGGTTGGACTTGATGGTCTTAAGTAGTCCTTTTCAGCTGCTTGATTCTGTGATATTTTCTCTCGACTCCAGAGGTATAGTATTTCTCCAGATCAACTCATGTATAGTTGATTAACAATTAAATTATTGACTTTCAACAAACAAATCGTGGGGAGAAGCAGAAAGAGCGTTGTAATTGTTCCTTTCCCCCAGTGAAACAACAGGCAAAGTCACTGGCCAGCAGCTATTTTGGACTCTTTTTCCCCTGAGGAAGTGGAGAAATGGGCTGACATTTCCACCAGACCTTTTGCAGCGAAAAACCGAAACAAAACTAACTCTGAGCTGCTGGAGAAGCGCACCAGAAAGGCTTGCACCTCTTCTGGCAACAATTCAAGATTGAAAATTTTGCTGAAGCCTTACAGCAGCACTGCCGCAACATTTTCTACCAAGGGCTACACTTCTGTTTTGACTGGTATGCAAAAGATTTTAAAAGGCTCCAAAAAATAAATAGGGCCAAGACTACAACTAAATTTGAACTTACATTTAATGAAGTTACATTAGCATTGTTACTATCTTTAAGGTTGTACAATACTTCGGATCTGATCCCCAGGAGGTGCCTTGGAGCATGCAGGAGCTGCCTGCAACATCTTAAAACAACCATGTCTTTTCTCAGGAGCCTGAGAAAGCAGAAAGCAGCAACCATGCAATCCCGGGAACAGCTGCTTTAAGGTGTTGTGGACAAGTGCTATAATTGTATTCATGCGTGCCCTGAAACATCTTTGGAGACTTAATCCAGAGTGCCCACAGAGCACTCTGATTATTGATCTGATTATTTTATTATTATTCCCCCATTGTTTAGTACAGAGCTTTCCAAACTTTTCATGTTGGTGACACACTTTTTAGACATGCATCATTTCGCGACACACTCTTACAGCAGGGCACAAGGCAGGCACTAGGACCTGCGCAGAATCCTGGCAGGGCTCGGAGGCAGCAGCAGCCGCAACACACCCAGACACTGCAGCCGACACACTAACGTGTCCCGACACACAGTTTGGAAAGCTCTGGCTTAGTAGCTTGTTCCTTTTATTACATTGAAAAATATAATTGAATTGCAACAAGAAGAGAAGTTCTGGGGGCTGTGTCTAAAGCTTTCATGGACCACAACAAAGATGGGGGCCTAAATTGTGTATCTTTGCTTGACCGAGGGCAGCACTTGTGAACACCGTATTTGTTTCCTTCTCCCGTCCTTTTTCTTCCTTCATAATGAAAGCTTTTATAATATATAGAAATATGAAATGCACAATGGTTTAATGTAACATTTTGAGTAATTATTAGGAACAGAGATGAAACAATGTAAGGAATGGAATCTAATTAATGTCAGGGAAAGGTAAAAAGGTAAAGGTTCCCCCCGCACATTTGTGCAGTCGTGTCCGACTCTAGGGGCCGGTGCTCATCTCTGTTTGTTAGCCGAAGAGCCAGCGTTGTCCGAAGACGCTTCCACGGTCATGTGGCCAGCATGACGTGCGCAGAACGCTGTTACCTACCCACCGAAGTGGTACCTATTCATCTACTTGCATTTGCATGCTTTTGAATTGCTAGGTTGGCAAGAGCTGGGGCGAGTGTGGGAGCTCACTCCGTCACGCGGGGCTAGGGATTTGAACCTCCGAACTTGCGATCTTCCCATCGACAAGCCTGGCGTCTTACCCGCTGAGCCACCACGGAAAGGTAGATACCTAGCTTTCCCTTTTCTGAATGGAAAAGTTATTTGATGACTGTATTGACTATTTGATGAATACATGGCTTAATTCTTATAAAAATTAGGTAAAGAAAAAATTATTAATTTCCAAGGCTACACAAAGCAAAGCAGGAAATGCAGCTCATTAGCTAATCAATGCTGCTAAAATGATCAAGAAAATAAGAAATGGCATCAATTTTGATAGGTGTTAAATCCATCTTTTCTACAGAATTAAACATTTGTTTAGATCAAGTATAAGGTGAAAAACTAAAGGCTTTGAAAGAAAGATGGAACAACTGAATTTGAAAATAGAGGGCACTATAGGTAAGCTAAATATATGGGATATAAAATTTAAGGAAGCACTGAAGTTAACATTTAAAGTTAAAAAGGGGGCGTGATGGCTCAGTGGTTAAGACGCCAGGCTTGTCGATTGGAAGGTCACAGGTTCGAGTGCCGCGTGACGGAGTGAGTTCCCGCACTCGCCCCAGCTCTTGCCAACCTAGCAATTCGAAAGCATGCAAATGCAAGTAGATAAATAGGTACCACTTCGGTGGGATGGCAACAGCGTTCTGCGCGCATCATGCCGGCCACATGACCGCGGAAGCGTCTTCGGACAGCGCTGGCTCTTCGGCTAAGAAACGGAGATGAGCACCAGCCCCTAGAGTCGGACACGACTGTGCAGGGGAAAACCTTAACCTAAAGTTAACAAAGAAAAGCACAATAAAACATAAACATTTTAAAAACTGGTAGAGGAAGGAAACAGAAGAACTGGGGGGGGGGGGGGCGGGAAGCCCCATGGAAAATGAAGTTAAATAAACATGAACAGAGAACAAGAAATTGGTTTTGAAACAAGAAAACAAAACAAATGGAAAGGTTTACCGGAATAGTACCATCAACTATTTGTATAAACATTAGAGGAAAAAATTAACTGCATTTAAGAAAATGGAGTTTGTTCTGTTGATATTTAACATGCCTATATAATGAAATCTCTTTCCACATGTGTACCTAAAAAAGAGATCCTCACATATAGTGTTTCTGAGAGGAGAAGTAAAACGTTAAAACGTGTTACTTAGAAGTCAACATTCTAGCAGATATGTATCTGGTTACTGCATAAGGGTAAGGAATTCTGTCTATTATGTTTAAGAAAACTGAAAATTCAAACTTGCTGGGTATTTCAACTTGAAGGCTGTTTTTTGAAACAGTTAAGTGTTGAAATTTTAAATAAGGCACCTCATTTATATGAATTAATTATTCAGTCTTGCACAACAGACAATTTCAATTTCAGAACAAAAGCAGTACGTTAAAGTTAAGATAAATAAAATTGGCATAATTAATTGATTCAGGAGCATAGATTCAACTATGTTATAAAATCCCCATTTTAATAAGTAATAATTAAAAGTAATGCAAATGGATTTAAAAATCCAAACTCAAAAAAACCATTGGAAATATGACAAAAAGGATTCAATTAACTTGCATAGACTATAAGATATTACATCATTTTAAATGTCTGCCAGGTTACACTCTGCAAAGTCAAGAAATGTACAGGTAGTCCTTGCTTAATGACCACAATTGAGATTGGAATTTCAGTTGCTAAGCAAACCGGTCATTAAGAGAATCCACCCCAATTTTACGACCTTTTTTGCGGCAGTCATTAAGTGAATCACCGCAGTCGTTAAGCAAACCACGTGATCGTTAAGCGAATCATGTGGGTTCCCCATTGATTTTGCTTGCCAGAAACCGGCCGGGAAGATAGAAAATGGCGATCCCGTAACCACGGGATGCTGCGACGGTCATAAATACGAACCGGCTGCCAAGCGCCCAAATCGTTATCATGTGACTGTGGGGACGCTGTGACGGTCATAAGTGTGAGCACTGGTTCTATGTCATTTCTTTCAGCACCGTCGTAAGTCTGAACCATCACTAAATGAATGGTCATTAAGTCAGGACTACCTGTAATGCTAAGGCTGATACCCTAATGGTCAGTGACAGTATTACACAATCTCCAAATTGTATGAGAGCGCCAGTGTTGTGTAGTGGTTAAAGGCACCAGGCTAGGAACTAAGAGACCGAGTTCTAGACCTACCTTAGGCATGAAGCCAGCTGGTAACTTTGGGCCAGTCAGTTTCTCTCAACCCTAAGAAGAAGGCAGTAGCAAACCACACATTGCCAAGAAAACTGCATTAGCCTACATTTTTGCTCTGCATGTGATGACATACTTTTCCTTGGTCCAAATCCAGCTGGGGATAATGAATTGGTGGGAACCAACAACAATGCCCAAATTGTCCTCATCTAGTCCTTTCTTATGAAGCATCTAAGACTTCTTATATGGTTGTGATGAATGGTAGTTACTAATGGAGACATTAGAAACTGCAGAATGTATAATCCCATTTTTCCCCAACCTGGTGTCTTCCAGTTTCCACAATCTCTATATTGTCTTTTGCATTAGCTAGTAATTATGGGGACTGAAAGACATCAGGTCGGGGAAAAATGAGTTAGCCCCTGGAGCAAACCAGCCTGCAGCCCTTGAAAGCCAGAAATGCAGGCACCGGAACTCTTCTGAAAGTCATCACTTTTAATATGACATAAGGAGTGAATTACAGTATTGAACAAGTGGGAAGCAATCATATTATCTACCTTTAATTAATTTAATTTGAATTAAAAGTTAACCACCAATGTCTGTGGCTTGAATCATGTCAACTGGATTTCTATGGATCTACAGGAAACCCACACACACAGATCAATACCTGATGTTTGACTCCCACCATCCACTGCAGCACAAACTAGGAGTCATCAGGACATTATCACACAGAGCAGAAACCATCCCCACCTCCATGGATTCCAAAAAGAATGAAAAACAGCACCTGAGAACAGCTCTGAAGGCCTGTGGATATCCAAATTGGGCCTTCACTAAATCTAAGTCTACCAGACCTAAAACAGCGACAGATAGGGCTGAGACTCGGAGTAAACGGAAGAACCTGGTCATTCCTTACATGGCTGGCGTGTCTGAAAAGATAAAACGGATATTTGGCAAACACCACATACCTGTATATTTCAAACCCACCAACACACTGAGACAGAGGCTTGTACACCCCAAAGATCAAACTCCAAAACACAAGGAAAGCAATGTAGTGTATGCAATCCAGTGCAGTGAGGAGTGCTCTGAACTCTACATTGGAGAAACCAAACAACCTTTGTACAGGAGGATGGCCCAACACAGGAGAAGTAACACCACAGGACCAGAGTCAGCAGTTTATCTTCATTTAAAGGAAAAAGGACACTCATTTGAGGACATTAATGTTCACATTTTAGACAGAGAAGATAGGTGGTTTGAGAGAGGGGTCAAGGAATCCATTTATGCCAACTTGGAAAATCCTTCCTTGAATAGAGGTGGGGGCCTCAGGCACAATCTTTCTCCCATCTTCCTCCCGGCTTTGTCTTCTGTGCCTAGGAAGATTAAGACCATTTCACAAGCTCAACAGCAGCAGGGTAATCTTAACGATCCTCCTTTAGATGATAAAAGGACTTAAAATAACATCTCAATATAACCATGACCCCAGGTGTAAGGTCACACAGCTACCTAGAAACATATTTAGGATTCCCTTACCAACTTTGCTCAGACTGAAGAAGCTCCTTGGATAAGGAGTGAAACGTTTCTACTGAGAAAATAGAAATCCAGTTGACATGATTCAAGCCACAGACTGTTCCACCTGGATGACTGAGAACCTTCATCGACATTTTAACCACCAATGACATTCCTGTAAAACTAGAGAAACCATGTATATAAGGAACTTTTCATTTAAGTGGAAATGTTTGACTTCTTGGACTAAAAAAATGGAAAGTGAACATTTCCAACAGATACTTTATATATTTAATGCAGGGCTTTCCAAAGTGCCGCCGCTGGCGACACACCCGGCGGCGGTGGCGCGGAGGGGCGTGCGGCGGCGCGGGGGGCGTGCGGCGGCACGCGTGTGCGTGGCGGCCGCCGTGCATGCGCGCGCCGCCACTTCCGGGTGGTGTGGCGACACACCACGCTGTGTGTGGCGACACACTTTTGTGTCGCAACACACAGTTTGGAAAGCTCTGATTTAATGATTTTCCTTTCAATCACATTTCAAGCTTTCCATTTGAAGATAACTTTTGGAGACTGTCTATGGACTTTGGGGGAGCTCCAGATTGTACCTGCTGGTATACATTAATTACATTAGAACTGTGTTGCTATAATGCAAAAAAAAAAAAAAAGCCTTACTGTAGCTAAAACACCAGTCTTCCTCCTCACAAGGCACCATTCAGTTGTATAATGACTATAACTCCCAGAATTCATTGTCAGCTGTTCCCTCCCTTCCATTACTTACGTGTGAGCACTTCAGCCTGTAACCCCACTTGTTGGGAAGTTTGAGGGACTGTGTTTGGAGACCCAAGGTGAGGTACCTGGTGGAACTGAGAAGTGTTAACAATTTCCAGAAGTTCTTGTGCTGTTAAGCTAGACCAGTGTTTCTCAACCTTGGCAACTTTAAGATGTGTGGACTTCGACTCCCAGAATTCTGGGAGTCGTAGTCCACACATCTTAAAGTTGCCAAGGTTGAGAAACACTGAGCTAGACTATTAAAAGTGTCCTTTCTCCCTGTTGTCCTTCACCAACATCCCCCTTATAAATGTACCGCCCCACCCGATCATGCAGGGAGGGCATGCTCCGGATCCCATCACTAAAAGAATTCCATCTAGCGGGGTCCAGGAGGTGTGCCTTCTCTGCGATAGCACCCGCCCTGTGGAATATCTTGCCCCCTGAGGCGAGACGGGCGCCCTCGCTCCTGGCCTTCAGGAAGTCATTAAAGACCTGGTTCTGCCGCCTTGCCTGGAACGAAGGACATAATAGTTCCTCCTGGGGGTGGTTAGCGTAATAATATCCTCCTTTTAACAACATACCATCTTTTGGATTTTTATTTTTTATTTTTACGGCAGTTTTTAAATGTATAGTCTTTTAACTTTTATATTGTGATTGTAAACCACCCAGAGTCTACCATGGTAGAGATGGGCGGGGATAAATCCAACTAAATAAATAAACAAACAAACATAATCTCAAGAGGTAAAGCTCTCTGGTCTGTCATTTGAGCTATGGTTTCTCTGTATATTGATGGTGGTCTAGCACTTTGATTCTACTATGTGCTGTGCGAAGGGCACTTAAAAGAAAAAAATCATGTTCAGGATTTTCCCAAGTCCACGGTTGGTATAACCCTCTGTCATTGGTTGGGACATGACCATGGCATCAAGGTGGTCCTCTCTTTTCTGCTATGCTTGTGCCCCGTTGCAGCCACGCCACCAACGTATCTTTGGTACTTGGCTACTTCTGTCCACTCGTTTCTCCTGCTGGCACAGCATTTTAAATTTTGCAGGGGCAAGACATCTTCCAAATCCTGAATTCTTCAGCTAGCACAATTCATGTTTGAAAATAAGGAAACTACACTTTAAACATCTTACTGTATAGAAAGTCATTAATTGTTGTGTTACTATTTCCACTGGAACATATGATGCCCTTTTCTTTAGCTTTCTTTCAAAACAATATGTGAAGACACCTCTGCATTTTCCATCACTATCTTCTTGTAACCACTGTAACCTGTTTCATGGTTTTGTTATATAGCTTCTTGCCAGAAAACCAACTGCTTCAGTTACCATCATTGCTCTTCCAATACTGCCCTCCACAGTATTTATATATTGCATTAAAAATATTTAAAGTATTCTGTAAAATAAACCTCAAGTGCTACACCAGCACTTTCCATGATCATGCAACAGACGCCAATAGGGCTACATTTGGATTGTGAAGATGGAGCAACGTGACTTCTAAATTTTTGGCTTAGAGCAGAGCTTTCCAAACTGTGTGTCGGGACACGTTAGTGTGTCGGCTGCAGTGTCTGGGTGTGTCGCGGCTGCTGCTGCCTCCAAGCCCTGCCAGGATTCCACACAGGTCCTAGTGCCTGCCTTGTGCCCTGCTGTAAGAGTGTGTCGAAAAATGATGCATGTCTAAAAAGTGTGTCACCAACATGAAAAGTTTGGAAAGCTCTGGCTTAGAGCATAAGAACTGGGAAAGATTCAGTCTTAGTTTTCCTAAATGATTGTTACTGATATTAGATGGAAATTGAATAGGAACAGTCCTAAATCTTTACACTGGGGCCTTCCTGCTGCTGTAATGAATATACATTAAGACTATGCAACTCCTCTGAAAGTGGTGCTTCAGAATGTGCAGGACGACGTACAAAGAATCTGTTTTCAAACTGTTAAAGAAGGCCATGTCTTCCAGTCTCATGTGGTTGCTTCGGAAGCTGCTTCCAGCTGCGTCATACATGTGTATTCATGCACAGCCACTCTGCTTTTCTTTTTTCTCAGCATGCAGAAAACACCCAGGGGCAGCTTCTGAAACAGCCACATGGCCCTGAAAAAAGAGGTCCCCGAGTTCTCTCTGCAGGCTGGGAAAAGTGAAGCTGTACATGTACATACATGCAGAGGTAGCTGGAAAGAGCTTCCAAAGCAACCATTTAAGCCTTGGGAAAAAATGCGGCCACTTTATTAATCTGAAGAGATGCTTCGTATGCACTCTTGCCTTTTCCAAGCCCGTCTTTAGAAGGACTTGCATTTATAATTTGTATACCTATGTATTTTTTTCAAAGAATATGTAGTTTTAATTTCTATACAATTTGCCTCCTAGAAATTGAGACAAATATATCAGTAAGCAACCATGAAAGAATAATCACATTTTATTGTTTAGGGCAGTGCTTTCTAAAGTGCCGGCGTTGGCGACACACCAACGGTGGCGGCGGCGCGCGCGGGGGCGTGCACTGCAGCGGGGCACGCAGGGGCGGGGGTGTGTATGGTGGCGGCGGCGGCAGCAGCGGCCTCCGCTAAAACGCGGAAGTGCTGATGGCACGCCACCACCGCCGTGCACGCCGTTTCCGCTTCCAGGTTGTGTGGTGACACACCAGACTGTGTGTTGTGACACACTAAAGTGTCGCGACACACAGTTTGGAAAGCTGTGGTTTAGGGGGACATAGCTGAATCTATGGCTTGCCTAGAGGCATTTTCTGAAGATCATGTCATAAAGGAGATTTTTAAAAACAAATCAGTTTCCGGTTGCTAGGATTCATTGCTACCTTAAGGTAAAGGTAAAGGTTTCCCCCGCACAGTTGTGCAGTCGTGTCCGACTCTAGGGGCCGGTGCTCATCTCCGTTTGTTAGCCAAAGAGCCAGTGTTGTCCGAAGACGCTTCCATGGTCATGTGGCCGGCATGACACACATGGAACGCTGTTACCTTCCCACCGAAGTGGTACCTATTCATCTACTTGCATTTGCATGCTTTCAAATTGCTAGGTTGGCAAGAGCTGGGGCTAGTGCGGGAGCTCACTCCGTCACACGGGACTAGGGATTCGAACCTCCGAACTTGCGATCTTCCAATTGACGAGCCTGGCGTCTTACCCGCTGAGCCACCACGCCCCTACATTGCTACTTTAGTACGTGTTTATTTATTTTATTTATCATATTTCTATGACCGCCCATCTCACCCCCAAGGAGGGACCCTGGGTGGTTATTGAAAGTCTTGCCAAAAGTTGTGCCTTTTACATTTGTTTGGTAAAAGCTCCCATAATTCCCAGCCAGGGCCTTCCAGATTCTGAGAAATTGGTGAGTCCTCTTACAAACAACTGGCTTAAGAACATCATTTGTCATTAAGTCATCTAATCTGTTCTTGTTTAAGATTCTTTTGTATTATTCACAGGTGTTAAGTCAAAAGAATTACAGCACATACTGTTTCTATAAAGATTCTTGCAAAAATAATGTCCAGGTTGACTCAGTACCTCCTGACATATTTGTAATGCTTGACTCACAGAAATGCAGCAACATAAGAGAAATGGGGCATTTTCCAGAGATGTAGCATGCTTGAAACACACACGTTTAAAGAGGTTTAGTGAAAATCTGATCAGGCTGTATGCATCAGGTAACATTCTGTCTCCTTTTCATCATGTTGAATGAACAGATATTGGCTGGCCAAGTAGAAGTTAGAGTCCAGGGAAGTGTTCTTTCTTCCCAAATTTTAACCCATCCCCAAATCATGTATTCTTCTTGGGGCCTTCCTTCCAACTGAGTTAGTTCTGAACCTTTTTCACTTAAGCTTCAATTCTACAATTTCCCTCTCTGCCATTGCTGTACGAAGGCCTTCAAAACCCCAAACAAAACCCTAGTTTTCCATGACCAACTATCTTTCCCCTTGTGGTTTAGCTAGTGGGTCTCCAAATGGCCCAGCACATTCCTTTGTACAGACTGCAAGTCAAAGTACTGCCATAAACATTATCTTGGGGAAATTCCTCAGGACCATCTCTGTTATTTTATTAGCAGCAGGAAATATCTACTGGATAAATTATAAAGTAATCAGAGGCAGGACACTTCCACAGAGTGCCTCTTGCCCCCCAAATTCATAGGCACCTGGGGCTTTATTTTGGGAAAACACAAAAGAATGAATCCCATCCATCCTGGGGTACTCAAGAGGCAAAATCAACCAACAATTTTAGATCACTCTATTATCTAATGGTTGCTCTACCCCTACATACACCTCCAGCTTTTGCTTCTCCTTCTTACTTCCCCCCCCCAATGGACACACATGGAAGTTTCCCATATTAGGGTAATTATTAGCCTCAGCCCCAGGATGTAGCTGTGACTGTGTAGATCTTCCTGGCTGTACAACATCTTTCTTCTGCCAATCCTTTTATTCTTCTTGGGAATTCTATTTTTTCTCCTCAATGTTAAGTGCACATTCAGGTGGCACACTTCCAAACCCCTGCAGGCAAATTCCTGGCCTGTCTTTTACTGGCTGAAGCTCTTCTAGGTAGCTCTAGACTCTTTAACTGTGTATACTTTCTTGGGGACTCTTCAGCTACTCCACCCCAGCTGCTTTTGTAGTTGGGCTTCTGGAACAGACGTAACTTCTTGAACCAGCTGATCATCATCTATTAGCAGTACCTCCACTATGAGACTTAACTACTGCAGAAATATTTTCATCTGGTTTTGGAATGTTCCTGCTTTTTACTCCAGCTTATTCTGGCGTACTGTAGCTCCTAGAACCTCTTCTAGGAAGCTCATTCAATTGTTAACATTAGTGTTTTGCACATGCAATTACGGTTTCAAATAGTTTTTTTGAAGTTCAGAAGGTAATTGGAAATGCTTATTATTTTTGTGACATGAGGTTCATAGCATGGAGATTCCAATAGATCTTGGTTCCTCGTCAAATATTTAGGAGATCCACATCCTAAGGAGAGCCAGTTTGGTGTAGCGGTTAAGGCAGGGCTTTCCAAAGTTTTTCCCGCGGCGACACACCAACCGGTGTTGGTGTGTCGCTGCGGGAAAACCCGGAACTGTGGCAGCGCGCAAAAACCCAGAAGCGCTACTGCCGCTTCCGGGTTTTTCGCGCTATAATTGGTGTGTCGCCCCGGGAAAACCCAGAAGCGCTGATGATGATCAGTGCTTCCGGGTTGTGTGGCAACACACCAGACTGTGTGGCGACACACTTTTGTGTCGCGACACAGAGTTTGGAAAGCTCTGGGTTAAGGCATAGCTTTCCAAACTGTGTGTCGCAACAGTTTAGTGTGTCGTGAAGCGGCGGCGGGGGCGTGCACAGTGGCGGCAGCTATGATGGCAGCGGCGCGCCATCAGCGCTTCCGCGTTTTAGCAAGGCAGCCGCGCACACCGCCACGCGCACTGCCGCCGCCTTTGATGTGTCGCCAACGGTGGCAGTTTGGAAAGCACTGGGTTAAGGCATCAGGCTAAAAACTGGGAGACCGAGTTCTAGTCCCACCTTAGGCACAAAGCCAGCTTTGACCTTGGGCCAGTCACTCTCTCTCAGCCTTAGGAAGGAGGCAATGGCAGACGACTACTGAAATCTTGCCAAGAAAACTGCAGGGCCTAGTCCAGGCAGTCGCCAGGAGTCAAAAATTGTCTCGAAGGCACACACACACACACACAAAAGAAATCGTAGGATTTTTACAGAGGGTAAATTACTCCAAAAGGATGAGACATCTTCTATTTAGACAAGTCTTGGGATAAATAACCAAATCAGTTTTTAAACAGATATAATCAAAGCTATCAGCAGACAAGTTTCAAAGGCCATCGCCTCCACTACTGTATGATGCTCACTATAAAATATTTTATTCTCAAGAGATTTCTTGGAAATCATTGAAATTAATCCCAAATCTGTAACAGAAATCAGAAGTCTTCTTTTGTGCTGGTGCAGGTATCTCTGGAGTCAACTTAGCCTTGCAAGTAATTATTCTCATGGGCTAACTACTGATGAAAGAAGTCAAACCTACTAATGTAGTCAAGCCTAGTTCATGTCTGTTGCAAACTGCAAGCTTTACAAGTGCACAGGTCTATTGCCTATGTGCCAAAGCCATGCTTGCTCCACCCAAGTCACAATTCTTTCCACAACTGGGAAAGCTATACAGCTGTTGTCATTGTACAACCACAGTACCAGCATTTTTGTGACAGCATTTGCACTATTGGCTATTATCATGTAGATACCAATGGTGCTTACTTCTGCATGAATGCTACCAAGCTAGGAACACTACTTAAGTGCTCCTGTGGGGGGCCACCAAGTAGTATTAAGCAGCTGAGGAAGGGGCTGGCAGAAGTGTTCATTTGTTGCCAGACTGGAACAAAAGGGAAGAAGCTGGAACAAGGTGTATTTAATGAGATTCCTGACTTTAACTCTATAGAACTGACATTCAGCAGAGTTCTGGTCTTCTTGAAAGTTTATCATGTTTTAGAAATCAGTACTGAAGAATATTCTTACCAAGAAGTAAGAGCCACTGTATTCCATAGATGTATTTCTGATTAAGTTTCTACTTTTCTGTTAAGGTCTGGGCTTCACACATACGGCATCTGGACTGCAAAATTCTGGGTGGCTGTGAAATGGCAGCAGAGTTCGAGTTTTCTGTATTTTTTCACAGCCACTAAGTTGTCATCCGGATTTTTGCAGCTCAGCCATGATATGTATTTCAAGGCTGCAAACGAACCTTAATATGGGAGACAAGGCTTTAACTTTTCAATCAAGTTTTTGTTCTGGAAAATACACTTTTTTTTCCTTTACAGATGCTGTAAAGTGTAACATTATTTCAGCATAGCTGATTCTGCTCATTTTCCACTGCCACCAGAATGAGGAGTCTGGCATCAGCTCTGGATTGGGCAGTACATTCCAAAAGGGAGGGATCATTTCCGAGTTTGTTTCTCATCTGCTGCAAATCCCCTTTATTTGAACGGTTTCCTTAGCACAGTTAAAACTCAGCGTCCGGGTCCCCCTGCCCCTGTTGAATACTGTAAATGTTCTCCACCATAAAAAGTTAAATGAAAACTATGGCGTCATGTTCTTGCCAAATTAAGGTCTGCCATTGATAATCGGAAAGGGGGGCGGGGGAAAGACCTTCATGAAATTCGCAAAAGCAAACATCCTCTACTTCTGAACCAGCAAGAACTAAACAATGTTTTGACACTGAAATGGGGAGGGGGTATTTTTTTTCCTGCAACAGTCTTTTACGCTTGCAATGAGACGGAAAAGGGGAACGCGGGGAGGGGAGGGGAGGGGAGGGAAAAAGGCAACGGCTGAGTATATATCGAGGCAGTCGCGTTAAATCAAAGCGGACAGATGCAAGCCTGCCTAAGGCGGGAGGTTTTTCGGCGATGGAAAACGGAGATACAACCTGTATAATCTACACTTGCTTCAGACGTACCAGGGAGAGGGGGCGGAGAGGAAACCAAAATGGTGCGCGCTACAACGAGCGCGAAAATGCGGCTAGCAAGTGGCCTCATTACGCAGCGATGGAAACGGCACTCAAGGCGCCGCGTTTCCTAACAGGCCGAGCGCTCTGAAGTGTTGTGCCGCAACCATCTGTGTAGGTGAGACTTCTGTTGCGAGGTCACGTGGAAAGAGGAAGGAAATATTAGCAGCTCCACTTCAGTCTCTAGCCCTTTCTTCCACAACTTAAAGGCAGCGGGGGAACGGATTCAGCCGACAATGTCTTTCCCCTCCCAGATGCAAATCGCGGTGTCAGTCACGTTCCGATGCATGTGTCCCTTCCCCAACTCGAATCGCGCCAAAAGCAAGGGGACAAAACTCGACTCGGTCGGGAAACCATCCGATACTCAAAGAAATGGAGGAAAGGCCAGAGATAAAAGTGCAACCGCTGGAAGTCTGTTATTCAAAAGCACTTTTAAAAAATCGGTGCCCTTTGCCGAAACGCACGCTAGCAATATGGGAATCGGTCCCTGTAAAAACTGCAGAGCGGGTGGGGGAAACGCAAAAACTGCAAGGCATTTTCCAACGGGAATTTAGGCAAATATTTCGTGGAATTTTCTCGAACTGTCTTTCCTTTCTTTCCCCCCAAACTTGATTGCAGTCGTTTTTAAATTGCAACACCATCAACATTTCTGAGGCCAGACTTTTAAACAATCAACTTAGAAAATCGGTATTGCTTAAAATAAAGATGGAGGGGAACAAGCCTCAATCTAGTTTAAACTCTTATGTAGCTAAATACCATGGTCGGCGCGAAGAAACTCATTTGAGTTCTTTATTTTATGTCCTGATCCTACCGAGATTTATGAAGACTTCAACCCTTGCTTTGACCAGAACCTACTTCCGAGTAAACGTGTCTAGAATCAAAATCGCGCAGCCAGCTCCCATTCCTGCTTTGCTTACTCAAAAGTAAATCCTGTGGGATTCAGCTAGCCTGGCTCCCAGAGAGGTGGGCGTCAACTGCCCACGCCTTCAAGATGACTGTACGGTATCGATCCGGCAGTCAGAAAAAAACAAACCCTCTCAGCAGCAGGGGGGGGCGGCGAGAAAAGTGAAAGAGCCCAAACCTTGCAAGAGCCCTCGCGCCCGCTCTCAAGTTCGAGAAACCCCCTAAAACTTCTCAAGAAAACAATTGATCCCGCCTTTAAGTAGAGGAGGAGCGGAGCCGCCGCATCGGGTGCAGCGAATAGCGTCACATGTTACATTCAAATCCCAACAAAAGAGGCTTAACTAGCCCTTCCCTTCGTCGCCTAATTAGAGGTAACTTGTACAAACACTACCCTCTTCAAAACTTTTTCCCCAAATTAAAAACAAGAGCTTCAAAGCCCTCCCTCCCTCTCTCTCCCTCTCCCTCCTCCTGAAAGGCTTTCGATCGGTTTGACCCCACTGGGTGATCCCCTCTTCCTTCTCGTCGTCGGCTCCCTCCGCCTCTCTCATTTAAATGAAGTTAGAACTCCTCCCACGGCGTAAGGGCTGAAACTTTATAAATCGAGCTTTTTGGTAAGTTCTTCTGGAAGGAACGAGAAAGGGGAATTGTTGGAGCTGGAGGGGGCAAAAGGGAGTCCGTCCCAGGGAAACTGGAGGCTGTGCCTTACAACACTGATTCATTTTGTTTTTCTGTTAGAGTTACTCCAATTTTTCATTCCTCTTTTTGCTAGTTGAAGATGTCTACAGCCCTCGTGTCTCCAACAATCTTCGACTTGAGTGAAGTTTTATGCAAAGTAAGTTACCTCCCGCATTATCTTCTAAAACTTTTAAATAAAGCTTTTGTTCCGATTGCTTCGGGAGAGTAAACAGGATTTCTCTCATTCTACATCTAATGCCCCCTCTTCCTTTCTTCCTCCATATTCAACAGTTAAGAAATTAAAAGTTTGAGCGAACGTGCGTGTTTCAAAACAGCATAAGCTGTATTTGGCCTTAATAACCGCTCTGCGAAGTTACTTGGGAAAGTTGTCCAGGAAAATCCTTGTTGAGCCCCAAGTCTTAGTTGAATTGCTGGAGCGCCAAGTCTTTGGGGGTGAGTGGGTGGGGAAGTGTTTTGTATTTGACTTTTGGAAGTTCTGTTTATTGTTTTGCTCGGCTCTCCTTTGAATTATTTCAAGGTTTTAAAATCGGATGTCTCTTCCAACTTTTCCGTTGTCAGTAATTCTCTGGATCGCCATGTAACTTTGCCCGTGTTTTTGGAAGCCAGTTTAGAATGGTTGCGCCATGCACCCGATAAGTTCGGAAAAGTTTTCCATTTTAAAAGCCTTGCATTGTTAAACTCTGTGCGAAGCAGCCTGGTTTTGTGGAAGCGTCCCTTCATCCTAAATTCGGTGCTCGAGACTAAGGCGTGTTTCCTCTTGGCCGCCCCCCTCCCCCATGTGGTGGAATGCAAACCCTTTTGCAACCTTTTGCAGCCCTGCGCTCGGGTTCTAGGATTTATGGGGTCGCTTTATGGCCTGGGTTGGCAAGTTGCTGCGATTACTTACTCGGCCGCGCACCACGTTTGTTCGGGGTGGAGAAAGATGGCTGTTGCCACGAATTTCCCGCAAGCTTGGTGCGCCGCTGTTTCACGTTTACGGCCTCAGCTTGCTCGAAAGGGAAATCGAGCCTGTGCGTGTTGGGCGACGGGAAGGTACGGGGAGGAGGTTCTGGCTTCGGGCTTTTGCAAAATACCGTTTACAGGCTAGTCACCCCGCCCCCTCCCGCCTCCTCGTTTTCTAGCCTGCTTACTTAGTTCGCTTTTTCTGCAGTTTGCTTTTCTTATCTCTCAGCCCACTCATGTGGCTACGTTTTTCTCTTTCTCGCCAGCTTATCTTTGTTTAGCCGAAGTCGCTGGGTGTATGCATTTCTTAAGTTTGTGAAGAGCTGTTGATTGCTTGTGTAAGTGTAAGGCAGTGGGAAGAGCCAGTAACTTCCTTAACTCGAGAAACAAAATCCACAACTTGTGCTGTTGTTTCTGCGTCCTTGGGTATTGCTAACCACTTGCAAAAGGGAGTTGGTGTGGGTGTGTTCTGCATTTGATTTCCCTCTTTTTTTTTGTTAAATGTGTGTAATATAGATACACAAACAATTTTGAAATAAAGTATTTTACATTGAGCATCACATGTACCCAAGCTAAAAGTTGCTTGAACTTTTTCTAAGATTGACTCTTGCAGGGTCAGAAAACTAATTGGAACAGAATCCATATAGATATGAAGTCTTGTATGAATCACATGAAATGCAATTCCTTTGCAGAAGGTGAAGTGGCACGATGATACTAATTGAGAAATTCTAACTAGTATCTTTCCCAAGGCTCACACCTCCTTACAAAAGTCTTGCATAGGTTCCCCCCATCAAGAAATACATTTTGGGTTCCTGGAAAGATAGTGTTAGTGAAAAAGACTGGCTGTTCCTCTGTCCAGATGCCTCCCTCCTTTCAGATTGGAGCAATATTGGTATGGGTTTGGAGGACAATTTTGTTTAAAATTACATTTGGCACTTGGGCATAAATAATTAAGGAAGTCTAGCCAGTATTCAGAAAAGTAGTATACTATGATGATCGGATTATGGCTGATACTCTTTCCTGTTGTAGGGTGATAGACCTTTGCCTAGAACAAGACCAAACAAAATGTGTTTCATTGATACAGTAAAGATGAACCTGAGGGAAAACCACTGCAAAGCTACTCCATGGCTTGGGACTAGTAGTGTGTGCTTCCTACAGTCTGACATGTCTGTTGCAGAAGAGAGCTTTAGTTGTTTTACGGTTGGCAAAACAGTTGTGCAGCTGTGGAAAGAGGGTGGTACAGTGGCCAGGTTGAAGGGCATCGGAAGTCAAGCCGAAAGCTGGATTGCTGACTGCTTTTTTACTTCCTCCTTCCAGAGTAACAAGATGCTGAATTACAGCCCCTCAGCTGCTGGAGGGTGCCTTTTGGACAGGAAGGCGGTAGGAACTCCGGCTGGCGGGGGTTTCCCCAGGAGGCATTCTGTCACCCTGCCCAATTCAAAGTTCCACCAGACCCATCTCCTTAGCAGCCTTAAGGGAGAGCCAGCCCCAGCCTTGGGGCCCAGAGAGAACCGCTTTCGGGACCGCTCCTTCTCCGAAGGTGGTGAGCGCCTGCTTCAGCAGAAGCAGCCCGGTGGGCAAGTCAACTCAAGCCGCTACAAGACGGAGCTGTGCCGCCCATTTGAGGAGAACGGGACCTGCAAGTACGGAGACAAGTGCCAGTTTGCTCACGGCATCCACGAGCTGCGAAGTCTGACCCGCCATCCCAAGTACAAGACGGAGCTGTGCCGCACTTTCCATACCATTGGCTTCTGCCCTTACGGGCCTCGCTGCCACTTCATCCACAATGCTGAGGAGCGCCGGGCTGTGGCTGGTGGCGGTCGAGAGCCCGTGATTGCCGAGAGGCCCCGCCTCCAACACAGTTTCAGCTTTGCTGGTTTCCCAAGTGCTGTTGCTGCCAACGGGCTGCTGGACAGCCCCACCTCAATAACCCCTCCGCCCATCATAAGTGCTGATGACCTCCTGGGTTCTCCTACTCTGCCTGACTGTGCCAGCAATCCATTCACCTTCTCCAGCCAGGAGCTGACCAATCTCTTTGCTCCTAGTATGGGGGTGCAGGTGCCCGGGGGGGGCTCACCCACTGCTTTCCTCCTCAGACCCATGTCTGAGTCCCCAAATATGTTTGACTCTCCTCCGAGTCCACAGGACTCCCTCTCTGACCAGGAAGGTTATCTGAGCAGCTCTAGCAGCAGCCACAGTGGCTCGGATTCGCCTATCCTGGACACCTCAAGACGTCTTCCCATCTTCAGCAGACTGTCCATCTCTGATGAGTAATCTGGCATTTCCTTTTGGCCTCTTCCCACATGTATTACAATGTTAAGCTTGTAGCCCCCTCCCTCTCCTAAATCTCCCTTAGCGTATTTGGGTTTGATGTTAACTCCAAGATTGTCCACCTGCCTAGAGTCCAGACACTGGCTGAAACTGAAAGTGCCAAATTACAAAAAAAAAAAAAAAGTGATAATCGAAGTTTACAAGTGTAGTGCCTTTTAATATGTTCACTGTGACTATATTACCTCTCCAGCTGCAGAGGGCACCAGCAGCCTCTATAGACCTCTGCATTTCCAGATGTGCAAGAATGTCCAGAACTAGCAGCTCCCGTCATGAGCAGCAGTTCAGATGCAGGAACCTCTTCCCCTCCTTTGCCTGTGTTTAGTGGACATACGGCAGGTGGACGTCTGTTAACATCCAACTCCTTCCACCTTTTATAAAGGCTAGTTGCCTGAATCAACTCAGGTCAGCCAGAAGAACAGCTGAGAATGGACTTCACTCTAACATGCGTGGGACTTGGTAAATGGAGAGTTAAGCCAGATGGACAGTGAACGACTTGCTTTTGGTGCTACAGGTTCTCCGCATGTACATGTGATGTGACGTCTTCACAAAAAGTGGGGAGGGGAGGGGTGTCTAACGGTGTTCATTCCACACATGCAAGTTCAGTGTAAACAAAGTTCCAGTAGTCATAGCTTTAATGGTTTTGCTCTAGAGTACAATAGACCTATCCATAGAGCACTCACGCCAAGCTTTTTATTTTTTTTCCTGGGTTTTTAATTTTGTATAACTTCAGAAATTGGAGAGCAAATTTTGCTTGTCACTGCACAACAATATAAAGCTTATTTAACTTATCAAAACGTATTTATTGCTGAAACCTATGCTTTTTTGTTAATTTTGTTCATATTTATCTGGATGATGAATTCATAGAATATATTCTTTTATGTTTAAATTATGATCTTCCATATTAATCTTAAGATTGTGAAGTCTTTTTCTTTTCCCCCTCCCCCACAGTTTAATATATTATACTACAATGACATTTTTTGTAACTTTACACTTTTTTTTGGTTATTTTATTTTTAAAAAATGAAAATTTAATTTAAAAAATGCAACAACTGTGTTTGGATTATTTATTTTAGATCGTTCCCCTTTTTGTGTCAGACTGCAAATTGAGTTTCATGTGCTTCTTTGCCTTTCTTTGCCCAACAAGGCCTCTCCCCGGTGGGGTGAAATTCTGGCCATACTGATGTCATTGGAGGGTTTTGTCAGTGACTTCAGTAGGATGAGGATTTCACTGCTGGCCTCTAGAATGTATACGCATAAGCTGTGCTGTGAGACGATAAAAAGGAAGATCTTTCGCTTCCTTTTTTTGTAAGTATTTAAAGGAAAAAAAATTACCCTTTGGTTTCAAGTGCCTGTCTAAAGACATTCCAAATGTAGTTTGTCTTTGCATTTCTGTATTCCAAGAATGGAGTGTTTCCTCTTCTTAAGGTAAACATTACTGGCACAAAGAACACATTGAATGTAATTTTTCCCATTACTGTTCACTACATTGCTTTTTTTTCCTTTTTCCTTTGTGTGAGTTTATTTAAGAGAATTTTTTGTAACGACTGTTTGCAGTTTAAATCAATAAATCCCAAGTGTTTTTTCAAGAATTGACAGTGAAACTGGTTTTACTTGTAAAAGTTAAAAGCAAGCTGCTGGGAATGAGAGATTACCTTGCTAAATCCTCTTACACCAGATTTGCACAAGTTTTTAAGAAAGCTGACATTGCAAACATCTATATGAAAATAAGCTGAGCTAATATTATCTTTGGTTTTTGCTTCTGTTTGGAGAAAAAGGCTATTTTAATGTAGCAAATTCTTTAATATTTAAAATAATATTTCAGCAGATGTGATTCCTGCTTTCAAAGCAAATTATACTAGGTGAGAAAATACAGAAGGTGTAGTTTTAAGGGCCAGATAGTTTGTCTCTAATGGAGGGAAAACACTGAGTGGCTTGCTTCCTAATCCAAACCTTACCTCAAGCTTCCAGGAATTGTGGACAGTATGTCACTACTTCAGTTTACTTTCTTCCCCTACCAAATGTCCAAGAGCCCCATCATGCCAAGTTGAATGACTACACATATACTGTGGATGAAAAATTGTCCTAAATATTTAAGGAGATCCCCCACCCCATTACCCTCCTTACATGGGCACACATATTTCTGAGTAATGGTATTTTTATTTATTTATTTATTTATTCATTCATTCATTCAATTTATATCACCTCCCATCTCCCCCCACAAGGGGACTCTGGGCGGTTTACAACAAAATTGATTAATTAAAAGCATATAAAATACAATACATCATTCCAGTTTAATTAAATATAAATATATAAAATCCAAGAGGTTATATTACTGTTTAAAGGAACTCTATAGTGCCAGCCATCTCCAAGAGGAGCTATTACCCCCCCCCCATCCCAGGCGAGGTGGCAGAGCCAGGTCTTCAATTGCGAAGGTCATTCCTGTATGTGTCTGGGATTTATCATTTCCAGTGCCACTGCAATGACAGAGCTCTCTTCCAGAAAAAAAAGGGGGGTAAAGACAAGCTTCAAAACTATCGAGGAGAACATTAGGCAGATGTGGTATGCTTGTGCACTCAGCTCTTTTAGAAATGTGGAAGATGCTGTTGCATTTCTTTGATCTGTATCCTGCCTTTCCTCCAGGAACTCAAGGTAGCCTATCTAGCACTCCTTCCTCCAGGTTTTCCCCACAACAGCAACTCTGCAAGGTAGGTTGGGCTAAGGGGGTGAGCTTCCATAGCTGAGGGTGGTTTTGAACTTGGGGCTCCCCAGTCCTTACCCAAAACTTTATGTATTAAACTGAGAAAGTGCAGTATCCTTCAGCCTCATACTGTCTAATACGTTTGAGTGTGTGGTGGCTAGGAATTCTGAGGGTTGTCCATATCTGGGTGGCAGGCCTATGTAATGTGGCTCTGTCAGAACCATGTTACCTTCAATATGCAGACAAGCAGAAAAAGGGAAGAAATCAAGAGACACACAATGTTGGTGTTTCATAAATCTAATTTATGCCTTTTTTAAAACTATCTTGTATACATCTAAACATGAAACTATATAGTACTGATCTGGGCAGACATCTGCTATAAAAAGAAATGTTTTCTAGGCCCTTTAAAAATCTGGGCTCTATAGTTCCTCCTGATAATTAAGCCTCTAACAATAGGACTGAATGTATTTAGTGCCCCCTGCCCCCTGGTCAAACATTTCACCTGCATGTAAACTAGCGACCTAAGGAGGGAAATGCAGGGTTGATCAAGATCTCTTATTGGATGTAGGTTAGTTTGTGCATTGCCCCAATCCACATGCTCAAATGTGAGCCGATATGTGGTGGGAGAGCATCAGTGAAATGTTTTGTTCCTATATCTGTACATGAACACACTAATAGGATAAAGTATCTGATGATACAGAATCTTCAAAACGTTGACGAAGTCCATCTATTAGCAGAATAACCTTTTCCATGAGGAAAGGGAAAATCTGGCAAGGACTCGGACACAAATCTTAAAAGTTAGAGCAGCTCAGAAAGAAACCTGTGGTACTGGTGGTTAACGTGATGGTTCAGGGATGAACAGGAGATGTGCTATGTGAATAATCCAGGACAGCTGAAGGAAGTGGAAGACAAATGTGCATACAGTATAGGAGAGAAAAATGGATAAGGATGATCATGAATCTAGGATCACTGAATTGTTACAAGGTACGTAGAGGGGCGTGGTGGCTCAGCGGATAAGATGCCAGGCTTGTTGATTGGAAGATCAGCAAGTTCGGAGGTTCGAATCCCTAGTCCCGCGTGACGGAGTGAGCTCCCGCACTAGCCCAAGCTCTTGCCAACCTAGCAATTCGAAAGCATGCAAATGCAAGTAGATGAATAGGTACCACTTCGGTGGGTAGGTAACTGTTCCATGCGCGTCATGCAGCCACATGACCGTGGAAGTGTCTTCGGACAACGCTGGCTCTTCAGCTAACAAACAGAGATGAGCACTGGCCCCTAGAGTCGGACACGACTGCACAACTGTGCGGGGGGAACCTTTACCTTTACCTTACGTACAGGGAAGTAATGTGTGAGCTGTGACTTCCACAGTGGTTGCAATATTGTGCCTGACAGAAGCAGCGTTCCCTCATCTGGTGCCCTCCAAATGTGTTGAAATTTAAATTTCTAGAATTCCCAGTTATCATATAAAGTGAAGGCCAAGGTATTCGGTGCCCCACTTTGGAAAGAGATCACTTAAGATGGCAGTCAAGAGTTGAGAGGTGGTACCTCAGCAGCCAATTGAATCTCCTTGGGCTTTAAAAAGAATGCAAAGACTCAAGTGGATGGCAAACAAGCCTTTTGTGAAGAAATTCTGTAACGGCCTTTTTCAGGAGGAGAGAAATGTCATGTAGTAAACGGGGGTTTCGTACAATAATCACATTTATGTGGCAAGGAGATAAAATCAATTCTGAGTAAGCTTTTTACCATGGCAGGATACAAGTAACCAATAAGACCATACCTTTTAGAAACAGTACATGCCAGATGAGAAAAAGTGACATAAAAGCTACAGTGCAAATTGTAACAGACCACAATATGCTTTCCCAAAAGGAAGTGAGTAGTACACAGCACAAGTATGTTTAGCTCGTGACAGAAGGGCAGCCTTGGGAAATCTGTTACTATAGTTTCAGTACTCAAGTAATTGAGAAGGTAAACGTTGGGAGTGTAAGATGCGTACAAAATATACATTTATTTATTCAATTTCTACACCGCCTGGCTCCCAATGATAGAACTTAAAGCTGCTCACGTTTCAGTCCCTTACTAGAAGCTTCAGGCCTCTGGATGAAAAAGTAAGCCAATGCCTATGCTTAAAACTTCTCCTTACGGGTCATTTATAAGGGAAATGATGAGATGACAAAAGCACGTGAACGGTTTGTGGCACGTTAACCTACCACGTCAGTTTCTTTCATTTGCTCCTGCATCTGAGTCGCGATAAGCAGGCTTTACAAAGAGCATATATTTCTTAAAGCTGTCTTTTAATAGTCATTGCACCAAACTGAGTAGCAAGCAAACTCCTTGTTCAACTTCTCTGGAGAAAAGCATTTTTCTCCTCCTCCCATCTTGTAAGGATAATTTGATGGCAGTATATTAATGTGCGAGGAGAATCCGTTAAGCTAGAAAGGAAAGAGGCTCAGCTAGGTTCACCCATTACCCTGCAGCGCTTTGGTGCAAAGGTAAACAGGAAGAAGACACACTGCCACATTATTGGGGATCAATGGCATGACTTTGGCCCACTTTGGGGTTTTATAATTGGCTGCTGCAAATTTTTGCCTGTTTTAAAAAAAAATGGACATGGCCATGACATGCAAGTTAGAGCTGGGATTTTCTGTTGTTGGGTTTTTGATTTTTGTTTTTTGGGGAAAGGGGGGAGTTGACTGCTTTCTATTATTTTTTATATATATTTTGGCCAGAAAACAATGGCTAAGCCTACTTTTGGCCTGTTGCACAGGCTTTTTGCATGCTTCTTGTCTCAAAATGATAGGAGATCTTGCTTCCAATTGGCAGTGGCACCAGTGAGAAGATGTTCTGAGAAGCCCAGGAACCAAGTTTAGGAGTTACAGAGTGCCCAGCCCTCTCCTAAATGAATACTGATGGAGGAAAATATGGCTCTTGATTTACAGTCTTTCCATCTAAGCCAAAGAGGCTAGGAAGGAAACCACTGCAGTGTTTAAATACCACTAAGGTGATTGTGGAACACAATTCTGCAATAACAGAGGAAACAGGACTGTGGGCCAGTTGCTGTCAGGCAAAATGTGGTTTATTACATTTCCTCATAGTTATAACAGAATTCCTATTTGCTCTCGCTGTTTTATAAGCTACCCTGAGCTGCACTGAATTGATTGCATTGCAAATGTTTCAAATACCACTGTTCCATCTGCCTATTTTTCCCCCATATTTCGACACTTAAATTTTTAGGACCTGTCAGTGTCTTGGAAAAAGTTTCCCTCAAGACTAAGGCTTTATAAGAATGACGAGGCACACAAAAGCTTTTGCCCCTTTAATAGCTGCCAGAAAATAATCTTTAAAAAAAATAGTTTCATTTTGTTTCCACTACCCTAACCCTCTTGCTCAACACGCAGAAGTGAAACCTCTACTTAACTGCCTCCAGATTTTTCAACTGTCTTCAACATCTGGCTACTATCTTCAGAAGGGCCTTGATGACCAGAGGGTACCATCTGGTATTTCCTCACTTTGCTTAAATGCTGGGAAAATAATTGGAACCACTCAGGTCAATTAAAACAAACAAGGAAACCTATCAAAATCTCTAGGTATCAAGAGGATTGTAGATGCTCTATGATAAACATTCTCTGGTTTGTTTTTCCTATGCTAGGTTTAATTGTATGCATAGTACATTGGCAGCCTTATTCAACATTCTTCAGCAATGATGCAAGAGAAGTCATGATTACTTTGTACTGGGAACTTAATGTTGGTCAAAGCTCAAGTTTTTTTGCTGCTGGGCTGCCTGCTTTTTCCCCCACAGCATGTTTTGCTCTTCAGCTACACTACAACCATAAGAACAAGGTACAAACCAAAACTTTGCTAACATTTTTTTCACAACCGTCCAGAAGGCTGGACCATTTGTTCCACTTCCAGGAGGACAAGGCATACGTAGGACTGTGCATACTGTTTCTAATTAACGTTGCTCCACCTTTCTGTTTGTTTCCTGGCATTTTGCAGACATTTAATATTGCTTTGGAGAAAGACAGATGGAAACAAGCCCCTCTCAACATTGGTTAAGGTGCCAAAAGGTACGCAGTGACTCAGCAGCAGGTCTAGGAATAGCAGCTCTGTCCCATTGCTCTGCTCCATCCCTCCCCCTTGACATCCGGTTTCATCTCATCAACAGGAAATACTTCTTCTGAACGTTCTGGATGATTAGAATGAATAAGTGCTGAAGATGATTCACAGAGGGATGCTACATAACCAAGGCCCTCGAAACAGTGGACCTACGTACACAGACACGATTTCTGGCGAGGGAAGGGGAATAAAAGGAACCCCAGCCATCAAAGCTTTGCTTGCTTTAAAGAGTCCCCGTAGTAGACGTAGTTGGAAGTTAGTCATTTTCAGCCATGGGGGTAGAAGCTTAGTTGACTGGTATTAAGCAACAGTGCTCTTATTATGCCAAAGTTTGCCTGTGAAAAACAGTTGAACTCTGCACCTGGAGTTGGCAGTGCCAGCCATCTGAAACGGCATTGCATTTACTTTATATTAATGCAGTAGGCTACAGCTACAGTATGTTAGTAGTTAAGGGAACCATGAATTAAGAGCATGAGCAGTGAGGTGGAATTATGCACTCATTGTAGGTTGCCTTAGATAACTAGCTCTGTCTCAAGCCCTCATCTCTGTGGGATGTGGGATAATATACTACTAACAAACATTAAAGGGTGGTTCCAAGAGTTGCTGAAATAATGTATGTGTAGCACTATATTCTAACACTATAGTTTGTTGTTGGATTCCTGTGAATCCCATCCTGCCATAACATTTCCAGGACAGTTGATAAGAAAGAAGCAACCATTATAAGATAAACACAGTAAAATGTAAGAAACCTTTAAATTATCTGAGAAGTTTGGGCAGATAAAATAGTATTGCCTTAGTGCTGAAAACAGTAAGTCATCAGTCAACCTTTCTGGGAAGAGAATTCAACAGCTGGGATGCCCCACCACAGTGAAGACTCTCTGGCAGCCCCTGCTGGAGATCTTAACGTATGGGTAGGTAATATGGGGTGGGGGGGGCGTGGTGGCTCAGTGGTTAAGACGCCAGGCTTGTCGATCGGAAGGTTGGCGGTTCGAGACCAGAGCGCTGCGTGACAGAGTGAGCTCCCGCACTCACCCCAGCTCTTGCCAACCTAGCAATTCGAAAGCATGCAAATGCAAGTAGATAAATAGGTACCACTTTGGTGGGTAGGTAACAGCGTTCCACGTGCGTCATGCCTGCCACATGACTGTGGAAGCTTCTTTGGACAACGCTGGCTCTTGCGCTAACAAACGGAGATGAGCACCAGCCCCTAGAGTCGGACATGACTGCACAAATGTGCGGGGGGAACCTTTACCTTTTTAGGTAATATGGAGACATTATTAAGTATTAAATATTTAATTACTTTATATTGATTTCATTTATTTTGCTGACTGACAATCTATAGAGGTGGATGGTACAGTGCCCATTGGCATCATTGTACCGGTGATATCTACTTGGGCAACTACCAACTTTCCTGTCCTACCCCATATTTTTAAAACATTATTTTCATTTTACAAAATCAAATAGGAAGCTAACATACTTACAAGTGCCAGCCTCTAGCACAGAGCTTTCCAAACTGTGTGTCGGGACACGTTAGTGTGTCGGCTGCAGTGTCTGGGTGTGTCGCGGCTGCTGCTGCCTCCAAACCTGCCCTGCCAGGATTCCGCGCAGGTCCTAGTGCCTGCCTTGTGCCCTGCTGTAAGAGTGTGTTGCAAAATGATGCCCTGCTGTAAGAGTGTGTCGTGAAATGATGCATGTCTAAAAAGTGTGTCACCAACATGAAAAGTTTGGAAAGCTCTGCTCTAGCACCTTCCTTTGCTCTGTAGGCGTTATTAGAAAATACATGCAGAATGTGCTATAAATTATGGTTTGGTGATGTCATCCAGAAGCTTCTCCTTTAGAAGATTGCTGTTGTTGTTGTTGGTGGTCATTTGTAGGCAAGAACAATCAAAGCCTGGCTTGTATTTGGTTCTGGGAAACATGGAAGACCCAAGTCAAACTATTAGGATGAAACCTTCCAAATTCTGAACTTCCTCTTCCAAGTGTTTAAAGCCAAGGACTTGTCAAAGAAAGTTCTTTACCCAAGTACATGGGAGAGAAAGTTCCACTCCTATCACTTTCCCACCAATAACAAAGCAAACCTTGCCAGTACCAGCACCCAAATATAGCTCCCTATCTTTTGCTTTCTTAGTGCTCTATCATTGCACAAAAAATTGGCTATGATGGACTCCTGGAAGTCTGTTAATAAAAGGTTTCCGGCAACTGCATGTTTTACATATATGAAACCACTGCCATTTGACCAAGAACTTCCATACCACATCAGACCAAATACACACACACACACACACACACACACACAATTTTCAGCTGAAGGAATTTGCATGTATAAGGAAACCATGTTTAAATGTTGTAGGAATGGACTGAAACCCATTTGTCTGTTGACTTCACTTGGCAGATCTCAATAACATGAGAAGCAAACTTCTAATGCAGAGCTTTCCAAACTTTTAATGTTGGCGACACACACCAACAGCGGCAGCGGTGGCGCTGATTGGCGGAGGTGCTGTTCCTTATGGTTCCCCCCATCAGCGCTTCCGGGTTTGCGTGCAACACACCAGGACACCGCAGGCGACACAGTAGTGTGTCGCGACACACACTTTGGAAAGCTACAGTATGTTCTAATGGCTACATTCAGCATGAGACTGGATCTCATAGCATATTGAAGACTATTATGGCTTAATTAGAACCAGGGGTTTTCTCTCCCCCTCCAAGTACAGGTGTTGAATAGAACAATGTAGTCGGAGATTGTAATCTCTCCAGTCTGCTGTTGCTTACCTCATCCTTTCTTTACATATATTTGGGTTCTGCAGAGGTATACCACAGGCTTATTGCTATGTCTTGCACTTTGTAGCCCTGGTTTATCATTTGTTTTCTGTGTACTGTTTGTCATGCATGTGTATCTGCCAACTGCTTCACAATCTGACAGTGCATGAAAGTGAAATTTGTTTAGCTGGTTGTTTATTGACTGATGGCATATTCCCACTGCAAGCAACTTGTGATAAGCCTGAAAGCAGATACCATTTCCCTCACCCCAAATTCATATTGCTGCTGCCTATCCTGAACATGGATATAACCAAACAATACCTGGAGCGTTCCTGAGACATTGTAATCTGAAGAAGATGGATAAGAAGAGGAATAAAAAAAGTAAGAGATGAGACAAATACAGCAATGCCTGGGAAGGATGTCCTACATTCAGTCAGTAATAACCTACATAGGTTGGATCTACATGTTGCATCTATTTCTGCTTCAGCATCAAGGTGAGGCATGCCACCACATGGTGCAAACCTTGGCCTGTTGTAGCATGCTCTGTTCCCACAGATTAACCTCTCCCTCCTTTCTATACAGCACAGAATCACAAGGCCCCCACCCATCCCCAAATGCCACACAGAACTGTATGTTCTCCTGTGTGTTTTTAACCACATACTTCCTCTAACTGTTTTATTTTGTTTCTGCACTGGAGCTGAGGCTTGACTGGTGGTAGAGGGCGTGGGGTTTGTGGCATTGACTAAACCTACCACTTCTTCATGCAGAGTGCTGTTTCAGCAGTCAGCCAACTACCATTGTTGATGTTGTTTTTTCTTTAACCCAGCTGTCCCAGAACAAATCTTTCCTATAGCTGATAAGAGGCATACCAGACAAAACCAAAGGCTCTGAGGTCCGTTGTCTTATCCTTCGCCGTGGCTAATGAGAGGAAGACTGCTGACATCCAGAAAAATGTCTTAGTTGGGCAATGCTGTTTTATGGAAAGGGGAAAGAAAACAATTATTTAGCTTGAGGAAGAAAATAATATGTTATGCAAAGCTTATTATAGTTAATTACACCTTTACAGTTTTCCTACAACCTACTGGGTTGAGATCGTCAGATGACCTAAAATATAAGGGCCACGCTCTCTGTATAATAAAATGTTAAAGTATGTGCCTCTTCCATTAACAGTTAAATGAACTGGGGGCACTAATGCTAATATTAGGTTGCTAATATTAGGACTAATGCAAACGTCCATAAACACCTTATTTCCATAAACAGAACTCTCAAATAGTAAACCCACTTAGCTTTTTAAGACAGTTAAGTTCCTCAGGAACTCGCTGCCTTTGATACCCTTATCCAGAGCTTTCCAAACTTTTCATGTTGGTGACACACTTTTTAGATATGCATCATTTTGCGACACACTCTAACAGCAGGGCATCATTTCGCGACACACTCTTATAGCAGGGCACAAGGCAGGCACTAGGACCTGCGCGGAATCACAGCAGGTTTGGAGGCAGCAAGGCACAAGGCAGGCACTAGGACCTGCATGGAATCCTGGCAGGGCAGGTTTGGAGGCAGCCAGGCACAAGGTAGGCACTAGGACCTGTGCGGAATCCTGGCAGGACTCGGAGGCAGCAGCAGCCGCGACACACCCAGACACTGCAGCTGACACAGTAACGTGTCCCGACACACAGTTTGGAAAGCTCTGCCCTTATCACTCCAGCTATTTAAGCTTTTTTTCAGTATGGCTATCATTCAGCCCCATGAAATGTGTATACTTTGCCTTTCCCATAAAAAGAGCCATATCTCTTGGAAGTCCATTTAACTGAAGTTACTAAAGCTCAGGCCCATAAAGGTTTGAGAACCAGTCATTTCACATATCAGAACCAGGTGGCTTGGTTCTCATTTCTAAAGTGGTATTACGATACCACATTTAAATCATGCGCTGGAAATTTAGTAACCTGAAAAGTATAGATTTTGCACATGGATTTTAAAAGTGGAGAAAAGAATCAGAGGCAGGCAAAGTTACATGATGTAAACCCAACTGATGTCAATCAGAGGTATAAACATATCAACTCTTTCAGTAAAATTAATTGGAGTTTGTTTGTTTATATTAAATCAATTTATATGGCTGCCCATCTCACAGATACAACTCCCGGCAGCTCACAACATGTTAAAAACAATAAGAACAACAATATCAGTGAAACATAAAGAATCTACAATAGGTGCCAAGAATAAAGCCAAAATAATCAGCAGGACAGTGACAATGCATGGGCCACCTAACCTCACACCTCCCATGCTCTGGAGCATATTCAGGTCTTAATTGTTTTGCGAAAGGCTGGCAGGGTCAGGGCCAATGTAATATTGGGGGGTATGGTGTTCCAGAGTTCAGGCGCAGTGACAGAAAGTGCCTGCTTCCTAGGTCCCATTAGTTGGCATTGGAGCGAACCTCTCCTATTCGACGTAGTGGGGTGGGTAGAAACAACTGGAGAGAGGTGGTCCTGCAAATAACCTGGCCCCATGCCATGAAAGGTTTTATAAGTGATAACCAGCACCATGAAGCATATTGGGAGCTAGTGCACTCACGGAGCAGAACTGACGTGTGTGTATACTGAGATGCACCCATAACTTGCCTGTGTCACTGCATTTTGGATGAGTTGCGGCTTCCAGATGGTCTTTAAGGGCAGCCCCATGTAGTGCGCATTGCAGTAATCCACTTGGGAGGTGATTAAAGCATGAGTGACTATGAGCAGTGCCTCCCAGTTCAGGAAGGGGCACAACTGGCACAGAAAACAAACTTGTGTAAAAGCCCTCCTGGCCACAGTTCTCACTTGCTCCTCAAATAGGAGCCATGAGTCTAGGAAGACCCTGAAGGTGCACTGGTTCTGTTTGGGGTAGTGCAACCCCATCCAGAACAAGAGATGGAAAATCCCTGGATCCAAGGGGCCCTAAAATCCACAGCCAATCAGTCTTGCCAGGGTTAAGCTAAAGCCTGTTCTTCTCCATCCAGACCCTCACAGCCTCCAAACACTGGTCCTGGGGAAAGGAGGAAAACCAGCACAAAACCATGCCTTCCACCCACAATCCTTGGAGCTGGTCCAGAAGGATGCCAGGATTGATGGTATTGAAAGCCACAAAAAGTTCCAAGAGAGCCAGGATGGACACCCTACCCTGCTCCCACTAGAGATCATCCACAAGTGCAATCAATTCTGTTTCAGTCCTGTACCCAGTCAGGTCTAAAACTTGACTGAAAAGGGGCCCAGATAATTAATTTCCTCCAGGATTCTCTGAAGCTGCAGTGCAACCATTCAACAACCTTCCCTAAGAAGGGAAGATTGGAGATGGGATGAAAGTTGTCCAAAATGGTCAAATCCAGTGATGGCTTCTTGAGGAGGGGGTAGACCACAGCCTCTTTAAGCGGTGGTGGGACCCCTCCCTCTCTCAAGGATGAATTCACCAGTGCCAGGATTCAGCCACCAAGAGGGACATGGGTCCAAAACACAGGTGGCCAAGCTAACAGATCCAAGAACCCTGTCCATTTCATCAGGACCAATAGGATCAAATGCATCCCAATTAACCAGGCCAGACTGGGCCTTGGTCAGCTCCATGAGAACTGCCTCAAGGCCAGAGTCCAGCCTGGAGTGAATCCAAGCGACTTTATCCAATAGATGCTCAGCATATCCCTCACAGCGGTCCTGAAGAAAAACCTCTGGCTTGACCCTCCCCAGGAAGAGCAGGGCCACTCTAAACAGGGCCAGTGGATGGCTGTCTGCAGATGCAATAAAGGCAAAGAAATACTGAAGTTGCACTGCCCCTACCACAGGACTTAAAAGCAACTCTAAATTAAACTAGCTAGGTTAAGCCCTGTTTGAAATAATGGAAAAATGTGGAAGTTTCAAGTTAAGCATGTAGATTAAACCCATTTTCTCACTCAGTTGCACAATTCCAAATTGCTCCTTCCTTCCTTCCTTCCTTCCTGTCCAGATATCAGAAAGCCATTGCTTTCTATATTGTGATGAGTGTACAAACTCACTCCCTGCCCCCATGCTATTTCTTTCCAGGAATTCACTGCTTATTAAACTAAGAACATCAGGGATGCACCATCTTCTTCCTCACCGAAGTCTTGGATGTAGCCTGCAGGGTTGTGCACCCCAATATAAATGTTAACCCACAGGTCAGAAATTAAAAACAGTTTCAAGAACTGCAGAAACTGGCAAAGCACGACATTCCTCAAAAATCAGGGAGAAGCAATCAGAAACATTGAACTACTATATGTCCTCCTCCTGCTATGAAGTGGTTGATACAATCACAGCCTTAAAATAGCAGGCCTCTATTCTGCTGCTGATTGTAGACTTTTGAAGAGTGCAGTGCCCAGATGCCCAGGCAAACCTCCACTCTACCTAAAAGAAAATCTTCCCGATAATACTTTTAATTAACTAATCCACAGAGTTTCTTTTCATGACTGCATGGTGAAGCAGAGCCCAAGCACTAAATTAAATCCTGCCTCAGTAAATAATGGTCTTCTGAACCTAGGTTGCTTAATTAAGTTTACACACTCATAACTGATCATACTAGCTGGGATTACTGGAAGCAATGTGAGTGGTGGAAAAAGAGAATCGTTATGCATTGAGGGTTAGAGGGAAAGACGGCATTAGGAATTACTGGTTTTTTTCCTAATGTGTAGTTTGGCTCTAAATGTATGTTCATGATGAATCCCCTTAATTAACCACAGTTTACCATTTCATCCTCACTGTGAAAATACTGCCCCCAGTTTTGGAACAAGTGAGGTTAAACCATGGTTTGAAGCTGGCTTGTGGATTTGGATTATTCTAAAACTGGTAATCAGGGTTTCCTGCTAGGATGAAGTGGCAACTATGATTCATAAGAAATTTTAATGGGATTGCCTGTACCACAAAGAGAGGAATGAAGAGGCTACGTGTGCAGATGAAAGATTCATTGGTATCGTGACACAGGCTTTTTCTGAATGCAGCCATTATTAATCTCTCCCAACTATATTTACTGGTTTTATTATTTTAAACTAGACCTGAACTTGGAACTTTTTACAGATGGCTGAAGTATCTTTGCCAGCCAGCCTGCTGCATCCCAAACCCAACAATCCAGACACCCTCCCTCAAAAGCCACAACTTCTCAGTTCTGATTCATCACCACATAATGAAAAACAACTTTTCAGAAAAATGACACCAAAGTGAAAGAATTTGTCAGCTGGGAAAAGAGACTTAAATATAAAATAACTTCACTAAATTACAAGGAACAATGCTATCAATCCCCATGTCATTTTACCATCCAGTACATAACTTGTTTTGCAGAGAATAATTGTTGTATGACACATTTCTGAAGCACAGCAGAGCTGCATGCCTTCTTTCCAACAAGGGGAGGTTCTCCTTCCTGCTCTTGATCTATCATCCGCTCTTTCACATATTCTGTTAGCTAGGAGTTCTGACTTCCCACTGCAGAGGGCTAGAAAAATAGGTATTAAGAGAGCAATTGTAAGGGGCATAATGCGTGCTGTTGCAGTCTCTTAAAAACGTAAGCATATAGAGTCTGACCATAAAGAAAAATCACATTTAATTCTGTATAAAAATATTGAAAAGGTCTCTTCCTCTTCTGAGTGTGAGTTAGAGTTGCTTTCCATACTGCAGGGGTAGGGAACCTTTTTTCTGCCAAGGGCCATTTTGATATTTATAATATCATTTGTGGACCAGGGGGCGGGTTTGCGGGAGGGAGCCAATCGCGCGTACTGGGGGACGGGGTTTGCGGGCGAGAGCCAATCACAAGCACCGGGGGCAGGGTTTGCGGGCGGGAGCCAATCACAAGCACCGGGGGCAGGGTTTGCGGGTGGGAGCCAATCACGCGCACTGGGGGTGGGATTTGCGGGTGCCTGCGGTTGCCTTGGCAGGGCCAGACCAAATTATTTCGCGGGCCTTGTATGGCCCGCGGGCTGGACGTTCCCCACCCCTGCCATAGTGCAACAGCTCATAATCTACTTTGGCTTGTACTCCAAGTCACTGCTAGTGTAAGTAGGAAGAACATCCAGGATCCAAACACTGAGTTCACTTTGGCGATAGATGCTAAGACTTTTTAAAGTTAGTGTTTTGTATTTGTATTGTGTTTTCTCACAACCTTTGACTGAATAAAGTGCAGCAAGGCAAATGTGGTAACTTTTGGCAAGCTTTCACTGGCTTTATAACCTTATGTGATATTAACTACATTCCTTCACAGCTCCAACAAGTTGCAAATGATTTGTGTTGTATCAGTGCGCACAAACTAACACTTGGGTGATTTGATACTGTCCAAAATGCAGATAAGCACATCTGTGTAACCAGGGATGGAACTAGGGTCTGTGTCACCCGGGGCAAACATGGATTCCGCGCCCCCCCCCATGGGTTATTTTGTCATTTTGGCGCCCTCCCTGGGCGTCATTTTGGCGCCCCCCCAGCGCGGCGCCCGGGGCACGTGCCCCGCTTGCCCCCCTAGTTGCGGCCCTGTGAGTAACATAAAAATGGGAATCTAATATTTTCTAGCTCCACAGAGAAGGAAGAAGTTATCTGTTCAAGAAAGCAACTTGCAGTCAAACCATGAATATTGGCTCCCAAAAGCTGCTCAGATCCAGATCACACTCAAGTGTACCTATGCTTATATTAACTTCTTGCTTTGTCTCTCTTCTATCAGGAGCTGTAGAAGCAAGAGAAGCTGTAGAATGGAAACTCACCATAGCTATATGCAGGTGCCTGATGTGGGAAGAGCATGTTATTGATTGGACTACTGTATGCATGATAATGCTAGAGTTCAGAGAAATAGCTGCAATTGCTTAGAGAAAGTGTGTAAGCCTTTTAGTTCTACCACTGAAGCCCACTCTATACCATTCACACATTTAAACTCTGTTTGTACTGGGCTCTAAATCATAGGGTTGTATAAAAACAAAAAGGGATTGCAAGGAATTTCAAAAGATGAATACAAGGACTACCCAAAGGCTTATTTAAAGAATAGGCAACTCTTTGGGCCAGCAGTATATCTGAAACTTTGAAAGCATTCTGGCTGGGGAATTCTGGGAGTTGAAGTCCCCACATCTTAAAGTTGCTGAGGTTGAGAAACATTAGCTTAGCCTAAGAGGAAATATGATGAAGTTTAAAGTCATTTTGGAATTAGTGGGCTGATTCAGTAAAGAAATTAAAGTTTTTTTATTATGTATATAAAAGCTAGGAAATAAACAGGAGTTAAAGACAAAGGGAGAAAGGAAAACAAAAAGGAGAGTAAGCAACTAATTTGAAGAGGTTTCTCTCAGCCTATCAGAAATGCACAGGCCCAGAACAAGGGCAGAAGGAAACAGGATGGAATAATGAGATATAACAAAGACATGCAAAAAACAAATTCCCAACAGCCCGTTTCATTCCATAAAATAACCCGCGCCCCAAAACTAATCTAGCTCCATTGTTCCTTAGACCGATATATTTTTTTTTCTGGTTATCCAGTTCCAGATTCCATCGGAAGTGGGGTTTTGCTCACTTGGCTTTATGACAGCTGAGAAAGAGCAACTCCATTCCCCCAGGTTAGAGAGAAGGGACAATGAAAACAAAATGAACTTTTCCTGTCCTTTTTTAAAAGTCCACCTGAGAAGGGGAATTTGGGTTCTTCAGAGGCTTTTCTCCCCAGTCTGAGATGGTCTTTGCCCACCATCTATGGAGTTAAACTTTCCCTTATCTCTTTTGTGTCTGAACCTCTTGAGATGGGATTTCTCCCCATCCACTACATCATGTCCATATGATTTTCATGGCAATAATATGGAAATTAAATAAATTAAATAAATTAAATAAATTAAATAAAATGGTGGCTCAGCGGGTAAGACGCCAGGCTTGTCGATCGCAAGTTCGGAGGTTCGAATCCCTAGCCCTGCGTGCGGAGTGAGCTCCCGCACTAGCTCTTGCCAACCTAGCAATTCGAAAGCATGCAAATGCAAGTAGATGAATAGGTACCACTTCGGTGGGATGGTAACAGCGTTCCACGCGTGTCATGCCAGCCACATGACCGTGGAAGCGTCTTCGGACAATGCTGGCTCTTCGGCTAAGAAACGGAGATGAGCACCGGCCCCTAGAGTCGGACACGACTGCACAAATGTGCGGGGGGAACCTTTACCTTTACCTAATATGGAAATAGTTTGCCACTGCCTTCTTCAACTTTCCAGTTTAGCTTACAGCCCTGGGATTTCCTGGTGCTCCTTTCTCCCAGTACTAACCAGTCTGACCATGCTTAGCTTTTGGGAATCAGCCAAGGTCATCTATCTAGGCACAAGGGGATGAACAAATATAAACCTTTGAGTATGTTCTGTTGCTCCATTGTCTGTAACCAGTGAAAAACCTGAAGAGTGAGAACGAGGAAGAGAAACATTAGCAAAGGTTTGCAAAGGTCCTTTAGAAGGAAATGGAAAGAATGATGTAAACAGCACAAATAACCAAAAAGAAAAGGGAAAACAGGAATGATTTATACCAACCAGTGCCAGTAAGGAAGTATCCTATCCAAAACTGGCTTTAAACATCAAGGATTTTTGAAATCTCTCACCAGTATGACAGTCAGTAGTATAAGGATTTATAAAGATAGTTTTGCTGCTTCAAAATAGTTATCCAGAAAGGATTCATAATGCATAAGGACATTATTCTTACTTTCAATTTACAGCTGGAAAAGCTGCTAATGCCACGTAGGAGGTTATGTTAGCTTATTGGTTGTGGCACTCATACAATCACATTCCCCAGTACGACTCAATAGCGGTACATGCACTGATGGAAAAGCTGGTTATTCTATGGAAGAAAGCAAAGAACAGCCTCTGCTGGGGAAATAAGGCCGCTTCCGATAAGCAGTGCTAAGTCTTCTAGTACTGTCAGTCAAAAAGCAATCAGAATGACAGGAAAATAAGCCACTGGTTTTTGGCAATTGTGGTCAGGATTTTGAGGCTTGCCAGAAAGGGGTACTGAGGCCACATATGGCTCTTGGGTCTCAGATTTCCCACCCCTGTATTCAGTTCAATGAAACAACAACTTCATGCCACAAATGTGGAGGGCAGGGAACAATTATGGTTCCACAGAGGTTCTTTGAAGGTTCCTGGCCAATGACCATTCTCCTCTTTTGGTGTTTCACACAGCCTGTCCTGCACTTTCTAAAACAAGGATGGGCATTCTCTGCACTGGGACTTGTAACTCACTCTCCAACTGGCCCATGGGCTGCAGAAGACCTTCTAGTGATGTGGTGATATCAACAGGAAAGGTGGAGCTGAATTTTTTGGGTTTTGGTTTTCTTGTTATTTTAGGGAAAAGTTTACTGGAAGTGGAAGATGGCTGTGGACCAGTGTAGTTATGCTGCCGTATCTCTCCACTGTTAGCATTTTTTTCTGTAGTAAGATAATAAATTATTTACTTTTACTATTACGATATACGGAATGAACTGTTCTCTGCTGGAATGAAGATGAGGAATAAGAACAACAATGGCATGAAGAATGAAAACAAAGCTAAGAATAAGTCAAAGGAAGAGTTTAGAACTGCAAACAAATACCAGACGTTCTAAACAACTTAAAATAGAGGACATGTTGCTGCATAAAGAAGTTATTTTGGGAGCTTTGGGGGTTCAGGTGGGAATGGGAGTCCTTTTCCTGCCATCACCATTCCCACCCTTACCTGGGGGAGAGGGAATGAAACATCACATAGCTGAAAGTTGCCCACGTGGTCTCAGGGTGCAGGTGGACTGCACGCAGCATAGGGGCTGTGGGTTGCCTGCCCCTGTTCTGAGCTGAGCCTACTCTCCTCAGCTATGATTGCCAGGGTTGAAGCTGGATTTGGCAAGCACACCAGCTGGCTTCCATGCATGGACCACAGGGGGAGGTAACAAAATGTCTTGGCCCTGCACTAAACTCTGTCTTGCCATCTCATGGTCATCTCGACTTTTGCTGCACAGATATTGCGGCCTTGGTTATGGTAGTGATCCGTCGTTGTTTTTTCCCCCCTATCTCTATAGTGCTCATTTTGTCAACTGCATTTTCTTTATCTCCACTTATGGTAGATTTCCTCCAATTTCTTCCAATTTTATCTGAGACGGAAGCTGTAACATTATCAGCTTTTGTAACCACAATGCTAATCTTTAAAAGCCAATTGTTATTCTATAATTTTTCTTAAAGAAGCTATTTCGTGCATTTTAGTTGACTGTGTATATATGAATGTCTACTCCACTGGTTGAAGTACTGGTAGCCTAAACAGGTCTCAAGTTACACACTGCCATTGTAACTATTGAGTTTGCAGCTGCTGCAAGGCTCAGAAATACATACGTGAATACACATATAATTTTACACATCTCATTGGGTGCTGGGAAAATCCTTAACAAGAATACAGGTCTAGAGACTGTATGTATCCATAAGACACAACATGTGCTTTAATTCTAATAATATGGTCTTCTACCTTGAAAAGTGAACATAGTACTAACAGTTGAACCACACAAAGAATTGTTGCCTCCAAGAGAAGGATCTCTTACAACTGCTGCTTGCTTTGCCCAAAATATTGCCCTCATATATGCTTCCCTTTCATTATTTAATGCGTTTGTATATTTTCTGAATGTAAGAACATCAGAAGAACCCTGCTGGATAGGCTGACCATACATCCCGTTTTGAATGAGACAGTCCCGTTTTTTAAGCAGTTTTCAACCGTCCTGTCGTTTTGGTAAAAATCTCAAATTTGTCCCTGTTTTTTAAACCCGGTGGGAATGGCACAGAAGGAGGATCCGAGCCGGAGCTGCCGATTGGAGGCAGCCCGGAAGAGGAAGCCCTCCCGCCTATCAGCATGTGGCAAAGGAGGGCGGGGTTTGCAGGCGGGAGCCAATTGTGCAGACCGGGGGTGGGTTTGCAGGCAGGAGCGAATCGCGTAGACCGGGGGCAGGGTTTGCAGGCGGGAGCCAATCGCACGGACCGGGGGTGGGTTTGCAGGCAGGAGCCAATCGTGTAGACCGGGGACGGGGTTTGCAGGCGGGAGCAGACCGGGGGTGGGTTTGCAGGCAGGAGCCAATCGTGTAGACCGGGGACGGGGTTTGCAGGCGGGAGCCAAATGCACGAACCGGGGGGCGGGGACCCCTGTCTTTTTCATGAATACGGAATATTACATAAGACCCCGTCCCGTTTTGCCATCCCAATGTCCCATTTTTGTCTCAAGGAAATATGGTCAGCCTACTGCTGGATCACATCAAAACTTCTCTAATTACAGTGGAAGAAGCTGGAGGAAATGGCACATAAATGGAGGTAAAGAACATGCAGCTGACCAAGTGAGTGCTACAAACAGAAAGTAAAATAGAAAATGAATCACTAGCATAAATAGAGCTGCCATATTTGGGCTGCCAAAATCTGGATTAATATTAGATAGCAGCACAGAGTTAGTTTTCTGAATCTCTTTGCTGACACTGATTCAGATTTTTGCAGCCCAGATCTGATAGTTCTAGTATAATTGATTAAATTATATCAGTTCCTTTAACACTTTCCAATGCAATACTTCTCCATAGTTTTCTCTTGCCCTCTGCTTGCATTTCCAAAGCTAAACTAAAACATGCCAAATTATCCACTTGCTCACACACGTTGCTTGAATTTTCTCTTTTTATCACCTTCTCTGATAGGCACAATTATGCACATTGCTATATCTCCTAGGTAGAATTATGAGCAGACAACTAGTTTTGTAAGTGCAATTGTTCTATTTTTGTTTTGCAGGTGCCAAGAGTCTCCCACAGTTACACTGTCCAGCAAATGCTCCAAAAGTGCCATTCTTCACTTGGTTTCTTAGCAACTGCAAGACATTTGTCTAAACGTCTTTATGGATTCCTTCAACCCTTACACAAGTTGAAATCCAAACTCTATCAGTACTTTCAGTACTTTCCAGCACAGGCTCTTGCACAGTTCTCATAGGTTTAATTCAGATATGTTATAATGTCATAATTTTAAGGAGTAGGTTGCACATCTAGGTTCAAAAATCTATGAAACCACTAGCTGGCAAGAAAGAGTTCAAGTATTCTACATCATTTTGCTGACATCTGTGGGGACCCAGATTTTTGTAACTCAGCTATTGCAATCCTACACTGGAATCTTGACTAGAAGTCCCTTTTTATGAGCTTCCACTAGATTCTTAGTTGGTCTGTCTGACCATTTCAGGAAAGATCACCAGCTTTAGGTTTTCCCCTGCACAGTCGTGTCCGACTCCAGGGGGTGGTGCTCATCTCCGTTTCTTAGCCGAAGAGCCAGCGTTGTCCGAAGACACTTCCGCGGTCATGTGGCTGGCATGACGCGTGCGGAACGCTGTTACCATCCCATGGAAGTGGTACCTATTTATCTACTTGCATTTGCATGCTTTCGAATTACTAGGTTGGCAAGAGCTGGGGCGAGTGCGGGAGCTCACTCCGTCACACGGCACTCGGGTCTCGAACCGCCAACCTTCCGATCGACAAGCCTGGTGTCTTAACCACTGAGCCATCGCGCCCCCTGATCACCAGCTATTCCAGGATTAATAATAATATTATTTATCCATTGAATCTGCAACATATAGTCTATGAATGCCAGGTCATTTGTGGTCCGCATGCTCATAATTCTCCAAGAATTAAATTAACATTAAAAAAATTAAAATGGTCCAAAACTTATGAATCAGCCAAAGCTTTAGTGATTTCAGCAGTCTTGTATGAGATCTTGCACAATTCTGATCTCATGAGAATATAATTTGGGAGGGGCACCTGGTCCACAGTATGAGAATGCATGATGGCTGCCAAATTCTGAAAAAGCTGTTTCTGTTTCTTGTTGTCTTTCATTTAATGACTTCAGTGCCAGATTAATACAGGTCCTTTATTTTCAGTTGCATCCATCTTCCATTGATATCTCCAAGGAAAAGCATATTTGTTTTTAGTTCATAGGCTGTGTTTAATATACTCTGCAAAGTTTGAACAGTTGTTAGAACAAAGTTCTAACAAAGTTTTAACAGGGTGAGCACTACTCACTTGGCTAGATAGACCATCTGCTAATAACACACACATACAACCTTTGCAGAAGTATACCGTGATTGATGGTACTGAAAACCTAAGAAATCCAAGATAAACAATGCAGTGCTCCTGGCAAAACTCATCCCACAGGGCAAAAAGGCAGTTTCAGTGACCAAACCAGACTAAGTCCCCATCTTACCCTTTGTCTCAAAAACCAAAATACCAGAGTGTTCTACTTACATATTGGTTGCAAACAGGGATTATAAAGGCAACGTAAATTTCCAACCCTTGAGCACTTGTCCTGGACTGCTCAAGGAGATTAACAACACTGAATTAATAGCCAGTCCAAACAACACCAACACACTGGGTATTCCTGAACCTGTATGTATAATTTCATGCATATTTTGCACAACTACTGTATGTTTAGAAAAGGAATAGTTACAATGGCAGTATATTTAGAGTTGCTGCCTCTTAGTCAGGAAGTGAAGAAGAGTTGGTTTATATTTTCTCATAGTTGCTAATAGTACAATCTTCCTTAATCTGATGCCCTCCTGGTGGGTTGGACTTCAATTTGTAGAATCTCCAGCCACCATGGCTAAGAATTCTAGAAGCCAAAGACCAATATATCTAGAAGCCCCTAGGTTCTAAAAGGAAACTATTCAGAGTTCCACCTAGTCACTCCCTGAACAAACCTTTCCATAGTTCCTCCTCCCCACCCCAGTGTCACATTTTTCTTTTTCAAGAGTCACCCAACATCTTGTGGATCCTGAGCACGCTTAGTCTTTACTAGGCTTTGGGGAGCATTTGCGCCATTAGATTTCATTTCTTTTTAATGCCAATAACCTACACTTCGTTTGTTAGTAGTACCATTTTGCCTCTAATTCTGATGGCACTTTCTGAGTTCACTATGAGAGTAAAGCAAATAAAAATACATATTTATTTATTGTGCATCTTTATTAAGGTTTGGGAGAAATCACAAAAGCACAGTTATTACAAAATTCCATCCAGTAAAATTAGTTCACAATTTAACAGCCAAGCAAGTAAAGAAACTTTAGCAACTAAAACAAAACAAATATTACAAAATGTCATCAGTTTCCAATGTTCTCTTTTCCAAATGGAACCAATATTTGGCTGGCTTGTTCTGAAGAGAGGGATATATATCTCCAAAATATGCCAGCAAGTTTTGGTTCCCTTTGGAGATTACAAAGGGATTTGTATCTGTAACTGTATCTGTAGGTTAGTTTGGGATTTGTCTTTTAGAGCAGGGGTCCCCAACCTTATCAACTTGAAGATGTGTGGACTTCAACTCCCAGAATTCCCTAGCCAGCATTGAAGTCCACACATCTTCAAGTTGCTAAGGTTGAGGAACACTGTTTTAGAGCATGAGGCAATTCTAGGACTCAGTGCTGGAGTCCTAATGTCACAGATGCCCCCCACTTTTGAGAGTTCTACAGAGATGTGTCTTGGAATAGGGCACCCTTCCCCAAGCTGGAATATTTCAGACTGCAATTCCTATAGGTTGGCTAGATGGCAGTTATGGGATATGAAATCCAACGCAATTGGAAGACTGTTGAAATCGAATATCTTCTCCAAAACACCAGAGTTAACACATGGGATTTGCTGCCAACATTTATGGTACTTCCCTTGTCTCAATGAGAATCATCACTAAATAGTTTTTGACATTTCAGCACTTTCACTTCCTGTCAAAGGCAGAATCAAGAACTTTGATGCAATAAATATAAAAAGTGTGAAGCACAGCAAGATGAATCTTGAGTTTAGGAGAGGCCCAGAAATTGCTGTGAAGAGGTAGCTGAAGGGGATTGGCTGCCAAAGGCCCTGAAGAATATTAGTGGGAAACTTAATAACATTATTAATACGTTTAATTTTATATTTGCAACAATGCCATACCAACATGACATACCTGTGGAGATGAAAGAAATATAATTAATCTATTGATTGGCACCTCCCAAAGTAGACAGGGGTGCCTACAGACACTGTCCCTGGGATCCCTTGTAAATATATAAAATAAAAGAGTATCACATCCTTAAAAACAGCTCCTGCTTCATTAAGTCTTTGACTAGCCTGCTTTGAGGTGTTAATTTCCCAACCTTTGTTTACTGGCCATCTATCTTAGAATCCATGTTTCCAGAATTCTGCCACTTCCAATCTAGCTGCTGCTGACAATCCACATTTGGTAAGATAGTATTTAGAAAGTATGTTTTTCATCATTCTCACATAAGGGAGAGAAGCATCAACAATACAGAAGTTTGCAGAAATGGCTGAATAATATGTGAATTGAACATAAAGACAAGGTTCCAAAATTCTTTATACATGCGGGTGCATTCAGCCATCTTTGAATAATGCCTCTTGCTGTTCTTCCCTTCCAGCAGAGCAGGGAGAAATGTTTATTAACATGGTTCATTTTGACAAATCGAAGATGCCACTTACAAACCCAAGGCAGTATTACTCTTGAATTTGAAATACTGCTTGGCCCATAGCAAATTCCACTGTATTTCTATAATAGTAGATCTCACATCTTCTCACCCTGGAGAAGATGCTGATGCTAGGGAAAGTGGAAGGCCAAAGGAAGAGGGGCCGACCAAGGGCAAGATGGATGGATGATATTCTGGAGGTGACGGACTCGACCGTGGGGGAGCTGGGGCTGGCGACGGCCGACAGGAAGCTCTGGCGTGGGCTGTTCCATGAAGTCACGAAGAGTCGGAAGCAACTGAACGAATAAACAACAACAGATCTCACATCCATTTATCATGATAGTGTTAAACTGTCTGATGTTGCTTTCCACAAAAATGCTCAATTAGCCATCAATAAGAGAGACAAGTTTTTCATTTCTGTCTAAGGATCCTGTACCAATCCCCTGATTTGAATCTGCCTCCAATGCTCCTTAACTTCTAAGTCAGAGCTTTCCAAACTGTGTGTCGCAACACTAAAGTGTGTCGCCACACACAGTCTGGTGTGTCGCCACACAACCTGGAAGCGCTGATCATCATCAGCGCTTCCGGGTTTTCCTGCAGCGACACACCAATGGCGGCGCGCAAAAATCAAAAGCGGCAGCAGCGCTTCTGGGTTTTTGCGCACTGCCGCAACGGCGGCATTTCCGGGTTTTCCCGCGGCGACACACCAACAGTGGTTGGTGTGTCGCCGCGGGAAAACTTTGGAAAGCCCTGTTCTAAGTGGTCCCCAGTGTTAGTTACAGCAGCTTTGCAGGGAAGATTTGGATTCAGAAGTATACTGTAGCTCTAAGGGAAATATGCAATTAAATCCTGCTTCCTTGTACTGTAGCTTCATTCTTACTGTGTACCCGTCAACAATATTCAGTTTGACTCTGTAACATATTGTATTTGGATTATTGAGTACACATTTGAGGAAATAGTTACACCTCTACAATGAGAAGATAAAAAAAGAGTTATATTATAGAGCCTACCAAGAGCAAATTTTGGATATTAATGTTCATCCTTCCTTGGGGAAAGATCCATGATGAGAGAGATTTTATTTAGTAAAGCACAAAGAAGCCAAGGGATCTGTTGGGATGAATTAAGATCTCCCCCTGCCCTGCATGTTGTCTTCCCCAGAACACTGTCTGCCTCCATGTTGTCTCCCCCCCAGAACAGGTAAAAGGAAGCCCAATTGTTAAAAGTTTACAAAATAGCATAAAGAGTTTGATATTGCCAGAGATTAAGATGGTAAAGGATGCCCAACTACTCAGACAAAGGGTTCCCTTCCAATTCATCTGGAGAAATTACAACACAAAAGGTCAGCCCATTCACAGAACTCAGCCAGCCCATTCAGGCAGATCTTCTTCCTCATCCAAACAGATCTCCATAATCAAATAACAATAGACTTCTTCCAAGTAAGTGGACAAAGCCACAGCCTGCAGGGAACACAGACAGGAAACACAAACAGCAGGGGGCCCAACCACAGAGCGCCTCCTCTCTGAAATCCGGCAAATTACACTTCTCTCAGGAGAAGTAACACCACAGGACCAGAGTCAGCAGTTTATCTTCATCTAAAGGAAAAAGGACACTCATTTGAGGACATTAATGTTCACATTTTAGACAGAGAAGATAGGTGGTTTGAGAGAGGGGTCAAGGAATCCATTTATGCCAACTTGGAAAATCCTTCCTTGAATAGAGGTGGGGGCCTCAGGCACAATCTTTCCCCCATCTTCCTCCCTGCTTTGTCTTTGTGCCTAGGAAGATTAAGACCATTTCACAAGCTCAACAGCAGCATGGTGATCTTAACGATCCTCCTTTAGATGATAAAAGGACTTAAAAATTACATCTCAATATAACTATGAAGGTTCTCAGTCATCCAGGTGGAATTGTCTGTAGCTTGAATCATGTCAACTGGATTTCTATTTTCTTAGTGGAAACGTTTCACTCCTTATCCAAGGAGCTTCTTCAGTCTGAGTAAAGTTAGTAAGGGAATCCTTAAATAGACTGAAGAAGCTCCTTGGATAAGGAGTGAAACGTTTCCACTAAGAAAATAGAAATCCAGTTGACATGATTCAAGCTACAGACATCTCAATATAACCATGACCTAGCCCCAGGTGTAAGGTCACACAGCTACCTAGGAACATATTTAGGATTCCCTTACTAACTTTGCTCAGACTGAAGAAGCTCCTTGGATAAGGTGCAAAACGTTTCCACTGAGAAAATAGAAATCCAGTTGTCATGATTCAAGCTACAGACAATTCCACCTGGATGACTGAGAACCTTCATAGACATGCACTTCTCTCAGGTTCCTAGGGGGGGGGAACACCTTTGCATAGCAACGACCAAGCTCTCCTATATAAATGGCCTGTGGGGGAAATACAGGTGTGGCCACCCTCCAACCAGCATACTCTGTACTTTGTACTCTGCATATGCTCTTGGGAATAAACCTGCAAACCTCTGTTCCAGCAACTGCCTGCATGTCTATTCATTCCCGGCTTGGGACGAACCTTGGTAAGATTACCTTCTAACATATCTTTTCACCTTTCTTTAACTTTTAAAAAGTTCAGTGTGATTACAAAAGTGTCAGTTTTTGGGAGAACGGAGGCCTGTTTCCAAATTCTTTCTGGACTGGCCTTATGACCACATAGCATTACTTGGTCACATGGCCGATTCTGGGAGTGCTGAAGAAGCTTCTGTTCTTCAAAGAGCCTGATGCTCCTGTATACACGACACACTTTTAGAAAAGATTCTTCAGACACATCATACATTTTAGAAAACAAACCTCACCCTTTCTGTGGATCTGATCTGGGCATTGTTTGAAATTGAATTAAAAATGGCTACAAAATTGGGTTTTGTAAATTTTCCCCCAATGAGGACAGTTAATGCAGTGACCCACCTTGCTTCATCCCAGACAATAACATTTGGTCGGAGAAATACCAAAGATTGAATATGATCAGATCAGAGACGGCTAGTTTTCCTGTTGAAACAACAGCTAAGAAGCTGAATTCACCTCTTTGTTTAAAGAGGGTTCCCAAAGTTCAGCTGGAGGATTTAGTCTCAGAAACAGTAGTACTGAAGTTCCTGCTCCTGGGCACTGATACCATTTTAGGAACAGGAAAATCATTCCATTAGTCTTGTTGCTTGTTTGCTTAGCATAATTTCTATCTAAATCTGCATTTCGTAAAAGAAAGCTCTTGCTTTTGTTACTGCTGCTTTGCACACTGCTCTGTCTGCAGCTAATTAGTAAACTCTTGCCTGTTGGCCGGTTCCCTCCCTATTGCTAGGACACACCAATGTGCACCAGCGGTATGAGTTTCTGTGTAATGCGAGGGATTATGGAGGCTGGTCAAACAGTTTGTGTGCGTGCGTGCGTGTGTGTGTGTGTGTGTGTGTGTGTGTGTGTTTAAAAAAAAACAGCCGGTTTGGCAAGGCTGAAAAGTTTACAAAGGGGGAGGGGGGAGTGATACGGTCTTAAAAAGCTGATTAATGTGAGGCCAGCTGCCTAAGTTATCTTACCCTTCGAAAAGTATTCGAAATTGAATACTTTTATGAAAGGGAAGAGAAGGGTCTCTTCATGCTGGAAGACCTCGCTCCATAAGCAATATAATTGTAGTCCTTATGTAATGTGTGTGTGCGCGTGTGTATGTATGTATGTATAAAAGCTTTAGATTTTTATTTCTTTTCAAGATGGAAGTGGAAGCCTAGTCAAGTGCTGCATCAACAGCTTTGAGATTTTAAGTATACAGGAATGATTAAAGTCACATTTGACTTTCCTGCCTACACCTACGTGTCTCCATTGAAGCTCTACAAGAGCCATCTGAGGTCCTGCACTCTTGTCTACTGCAGAAAGCAGTTTGTGAAAAGTATGGGCAGGGTCTTCTCTGGGGTAAAGAAGAAATGCTCCCTTCAGAGAAATTCATACTATCTGTTGGCCTTTATGAAAACTTCTTAAACCTCTATTTGAGTCAGTATTTATATTATTTTAAACTTGCTATTTCTGCTATTATTGTCATTCTGTTAGATGTTCACTACTGTTACTTTAACTTTTAATAACATAATACTACATTTAAGGATTTCTTATTAGGAAATTTATATACCCTGGAAAGTTGACAAGATTATAGTGATGAATGCTGCAGCAGCCTTTAATCATGCTGGGTGAGGAGATGATGGTTTTTGGTCCATCACATCTGGCAGGCACCAGGTTGTAGAAGGCTGTTCCATCACATTGTTGCAGTAAATATTCACTGCCAAGTAATGAAGTCTGTCCTCCTTTAGGGGTGGAAATCCATGGATACTTAAGACACAGAACAGCTTCTCATCCTGCTATTCTCCAGAGGAATTGGACTGCAACACCTATCATTCCTCTCCAGCCTAGCTACAATTATGTAGCTGTTGATACCTGTCTTCTTTCTTCACAGCAGGTCATAGCAGATTTATGGGCATGATTATGATTATGACTCCTCCAATTGCAACAGACCTGTGCCCAGGCACTCCTCCTTTTAATCAAAGAGAGTGGTGCCAGGAAATCTCTCATGTTTCATCTTCTTTATCTTCAACAAGAGAACAGAGGCCAAGAAGGATTGGAAGTAGCTGAAGAAGAAGTCAGCAAGGACCTTGAAAAAGTGAGTGAACAATCAAGATGTGAAGAAGGTCTACACACCACCACCACCATATGTGTGTGGATAGTCTTCATTTAATGGCACTGAATCTCTCTGGCCTGGATGAACCAGGTGGTTGCCATGGAGACCTAGTGAAACCAGCAGCACCAAGCGCTCCTAGGCAAGATACCCTGGGGTATCCATTTGAATTCCTGACCGCACTACATACCCACCAGTTTCATTATCCCCTTGTTTCTCCTTCTTGGCACTCTTTCCCTCCTTCCTGGAACTCTCCTCTCTCTCATTATTTTCCTTTCCTTTTTAAATAAGCAATAGCACCAATACATTTTCTTTCCCTTTTCTTAATGCTTAAATTAAGATTTAATTTTTGGAATGTATAAAAATACAGATGCACTGTAGCATTGTTTCAGTGCTCACTCCAGTGAATGCAAGCTCATATATCCCATCAAGGTTTGTAAAATAGGGTAAAAGTAAAAGTAGGGTAAAATAAGGAGTACAATTGAAACATTTTTCATCCCCCCCCTCCAGAAACAAACGTTTATCATGCATAGATTACATGGTCTTGAAAAGTTCAAAAAACATTGTCATGGGGGCCACTAGGGGAGCAAGATGTTAGAAGTTACTGCAATTTTGTTCTGCAATGTTCTCCAACTCTTTTAAAATATTAGAGGAAAAGGAAAGGTGCTGACACAGCCGCCTGATGATCAGAAGTAGAGAGTAAGCACAATGGAGAGCAACAAAGGGAGTGGGAGAGACAGCGGGGGGGGGGGGGGGAAAGTGGGAAGAAAGAAAAGGAGGACAACTTATTTGGGGGACATGTAATGTCTGAACCTGAAAGCCTTCCAGGCTATGGGATGCTAACCTGCGCCTAATAGTCCAGTCCAAGCAATGCTGAATCAGAGCCATGGCAATAAACCACGCTGTAGCATTCATTTCTTGGACCCCAGCTGCCCCATTCTCCCCATGCACAGGAGTCAGTTCCAGAACTGCATTTCTGTTGTTAGCCCGCCCCAAGAAACACATTCTCTATTTGAACAGGGCAAAAAGGTAGTTCGGCTGGTGGCTTGCGAAGGTACCTGCATTCTCTTGGAATACAAGATGCTGATTACTTTCAAAAGACCTCCCCCCCCCTCTTCTGCTAATCCCTTCCCCCTTCTCTTCTGCTGTAGGAACAAGCAGCCTCCCTTGTTGCAGGAAGAGGTCAGGATTTTCTGCATGGCAGCTCAGCCTGAGAACAGTGCCAGAGCTGAGCATTTGATCTTGTTCAGTTATCACTGGCCATCCCCTTCCAGGCTTCTGTAAAGCAATCTGTTCCAGCTGAAAGAGTTTATCTAAAGGAGGATCAGTTGTCAAAAGAAACAAGCTGCAGCAAGGAGTTGGAAATGCCAGGAAGGAAAGACTCCACCTACAGGATCGTCTCTCGAGCTTACTTATCCATCATTAACTAACCCATAGTTTATTTAATTAATTCATTTCTTTTGGGTTTGCATGATTGCAGAACCCTAAATTAACCACATGGGCTGGGTTTCTATAATAGATTAGGCCAGTGTTTCTCAACCTTGGCAACGTTTAAGATGTGTGGGCTTCAACTCCCAGAATTCCCCAATGTTGGGGAAACTCCCAGAATTCCCCAATGTTGGGGAATTCTGGGAGTTGAAGTCCACACATCTTAAAGTTGCCAAGGTTGAGAAACACTGGATTGGGAAACACTGGATTAGACTAAAATGTAACTGACAAGATTGTGGTGATCAGAGCCTATAGTGTTTATTTGTTCATAGGCCTTTTCTAAACTGATTGGGCATTATTATCAGGAATTGAATGTGACTTGAGAGCACCTTTATCTTGATCATTCCCTAGATCAACTTCCTCTAACCTACTGCCTGCCGGATTATCTTGGTATGATAGCCCAAATACCTAGGCTGGGAAAAGCTGATCTAAATAAATACTGTTGGTGTTTAAATAGACTGCTTGTACATGATCCCCATGATTGCTGGAAATTGTTTATAGGAAGTATTTCCCTTAGCTTCCAACTCAGAGCCAAACTAGATCTTATAAGGGATACAATACTTGTGAAGCTGTCTGGGGTCACTCAACACATTGAACTGTATACTAGCCATATTGTCTGAATCCATATAACATACTAAATCACAAACTAGCTAACCACATTTTAGCCTAGTGTATGGTGCAGAGTCAGCCACTGGGTTACATAGAAGCTCTGTATTTCCCCATGCTTTGTTATGTATGTTTGTTAGTTTGTTTATATATCACACAGTGAAGTCAATTTTTGTTGTTTATTCATTCAGTTGCTTCCGACTCTTCCTGACTTCATGGACCAGCCCACGCCAGAGCTTCCTGTCGGCCGTCGCCATCCCCAGCTCCCCCACGGTCGAGTCCGTCACCTCCAGAATATCATCCATCCATCTTGCCCTTGGTCGGCCCCTCTTCCTTTTGCCCTCCACCTTCCCCAGCATCAGCATCTTCTCCAGGGTATCCTGTCTTCTCATTATGTGGCCATAGTACTTCACTTTTGAAGTGAAGTCAATATACCTCGTAAAATCCTTGGCTGCTTCTCCACCACCAGCCCCACAGCGGGAAAACAATGGCTTCCTGCCTTGTTCCATGCCTCTCTCCTTTGTAAAGTCTAACCCCAACCAAGCATGGCCTGATGTTATGCCACAGCCAATGGGCAGGGGGAGGCGAATCTGAAGAAGCAGCTCCACCTGACTCCCGTGGTATCACTATGAGAACAGGAGAGGCTACAAGATACAGATTGGTAGCAGTTCCATGCCTTTGCTAACTTTCTGGTTTTCAGCACACATGAATTTTCTTCTGTGAAACAAGATTGTTCAGAATATGGAGTTAAATTTATTTACTTGTTTGTTTTATTTATTTCTCACATTTCTGCACCGCCCATCTCGTAAGCGACTCTGGGCGGTCTACAATTCAATTAAAATAACAAGAGATTAAAATCATAAAAACAAGTACATCATGAAAATATAAAAAATAAAAAAATATTTAAAATTTATATAAAATATAAATTCCCCCGGGGCCACATCACGGCACCGTGATTAATTAATTAATTAATTATAAATTCTGAGATTTATAATAGCATATGCCCTTCCTTATTTTCCCAGATGCACTGCTGGCTGACTTGCCTCCTTCTACAGTTTGCAAAATGGAAGCTTGAAAAAAGCATACTCAAATGCTGTAAGAGCAAACCATGTCTGCCGTATTATTTTTCTGTTCTTTTTCTCTGAAAGTAGCCTTCTCCAATCAGGAGCTTTCCAGATGTGTTGGGATCACAATACCCATACTCCCCAGCCAGGAGTGTTGTCCTGCAACTCCTGCCATTCCTAGCCAGCGATCCCTGTGCCAGATTGGAAGCAACAGTTGTCAAGGCAGTAGAGTCTCTGTAGCCCTGACAACATGATGTCATCCCTTCCTCCGAAAGATTGGGGGCAGGCTCCAGTTGTAGACACCTTACTTGACACTTCTTTAAAGCTGAGAGTGGGTCTTGCTCATGGCCAAGGGATAAACAATAGCACCGCTAGCACTAAACCGCTCCGTGCCATACCTGCCCAAGGTGAATCAGCCACAATGGCACACTGGCCTGGGTGATCTGTCTCCAGTCATGTGGTGCTCTTAAGACAGTCTTTTAGATTACTTGCTTGTGGGAAAAAATAAAGCTTTGATTTTGGGTTTTAATGATTACATGGTTTGTTTTAATAGAAATAATGTTACTATGGGTTAACTAATGGTAAGAGGTTATATTTGTAAATTTACCTATATCTGTATTAGAGAAGTCGGAAGTCGCTTTTCTGTTTTTATTTTCTCTCTATTTGCACTTTTATAGTTTATTCTTTTTTCTTTAGTTCTATTTTCTAGCTTTTCTGTATTTTCTATTTTAGTTATACTCTGAAAATTAATAAAGTTCTTTTTTAAAAAAAAAAAGACAGTCTGTCTGCTGCAAATCACCCTTCGCACGTCTCTCGCTATTGTTACCCAACACGGCCTTTGTTATTTGGGATGCTGGGAGTCATAGACCAACACATCTGGAGACCATCAGTTGGGATACAAATCAGGAGAGTGGGGCGGCAAATGATTGTGCTTTAGGCCAGAGTAATGGCCCTTCCTTGTATTCTGACATTTTAGCATGTGACTCAGACTTCTGTCATTCAATTCCACTTTTTCTTTGCTCAGGCACTACTAGATAGAAGCATTTTTAAAAATGCTACAGCCAGTTCTCAGGTACTAAAATGTTCAGTTTCTTGCTCCAAGAATGATCTCCGGCATTTCCACCTTAAAACCTGGAAGGATTGGGGTGATCAGCTATTGATTAGATGAATCAATTCTGGGCTACATGGAAGAGCCATCTGGTTTACAGTGAAGCAGTTTGGAAAAAAAACCCCAGTTTAGAGCGAGAGGGGAATTGGATCCAAAATGTCATGATCGACTCCCAAAATTGGGAATGAGTAAAGCTGCAAAACTCTGCTTTGCTAGGACTGAAGAAGAAGCATGAAATAAAGGCCTAACACGTGGAGCGACCTATTGAGTGTTAAAGAGCTTTGGAAGAATATATAAGTAAATGTGCCAAGGGAGCAAAGAAGTGTAAGCAAACCCTTATAGAGTTACAAGGGACTTTGGGATTCTGTAGTTCAGTATAATAGTTTAAAAAATAAATAAAGGTGCCAGCGTGGCCCACATTACTATTTAGTCAGAAAAGTAAAATGCTCCATTTGTTCAAAAGCATGTCGGATAGCTTCCACTCCTTCTCTTGCTTCTCTTATTTTTGTTAGCACGTTTCTCAAAGATTTGAAGCCGCTCTATTTTGTCCGTTGATTAATCATCCGCTATCCAAAAACCCCAAAGGGTAGAGAGGAGCGGAACAAACAAAATCAATCCATTCTGCTTCATCCAGAGTGTCCCCCTTTGGATGCGTTGCCTTTCGGCTCCCTTTCTCTGTTGTCATGCTGTAATGAAGGAGTATTGGGTTGTATAACACACCTGCTCCCCAACAGCTCCTTTTCAGATTAGCAACCAAGATCCCTTCATCTGGGGATACAGTACCAGGCAGAATTCTCAATGCAAGAATGTGATGCAAGAACCTAGCCTTCCTAAAAGAGCTGGGATACAAATTGAACTGAGGCTGAAAAGAGCCCAAGAAAGATCAGCAAGAGGGGACTGGCCTAGAATATTGTCACCCCAAGCAACCAACCACAAGAATTTGCATTTCCATTCCCAGCGTCCTCTAGGATTCTTGTTTCAAGGATTCCTGAGACGCATCTCCCGAATTGAGGTTGACCCTCCTACAAATATTGCCGCATCTAGCGGCTGGTGCGTAGATTGTGCTGTCCAGCCAACCCCATGGATACCAAAGGGATGATTATGCGATGGAAGTCACCGGGACAAGGCTTAATATGGGCCAGGCTGCTGGAAAGGTAAATAAAAGGCGCTGTGTCATACAGCAGTTTAAAACGTGGTGAAGTCATCCCATTAATGGACTCTTTTTGCATGCTGAGCAGACTTGGTCAGGAATTAGGAGGAATTCAAGAGGAACCATTGTTTCATTTAGTTGATTCCAAACATAGAAGCTTATGTTTATATGGCTACAAGATGCTTTGTAAAGTTCCAAAAATAGGCTCCACTTTTAACCAAAGGGAATGCATCGAGACTATTCTCTAGACAGGGGGTGTAGTCAGAGCTGTTTTTCCAGGACTTGTTGATATGGCTGGGAAGTAGAGGAGAGGTTTGGCTATATAGAGACTTTTATTTTTTTGCTTATTTTAACAGAATTGTTTTAGTCAGTAATTTTATGCTTTTTTCCCTTTTTTTAAGAGGGGGATATTGCTGAAAAATCCATTCAGAAATGGATACCACATGACAGATGCTTTTCGGGGGCTGGGGAATGCTCCATAACATTTGGAACAGCAGACCAGCATAAAAACTGACAAGATGAAAATGCAAACTTGCCAGTATTATGTTGGTCTGTAATTCCAGTGTTTTGGATTAGGGCTGTGCAGAGATCTGGATCTGAAAGGAAAATATGACTCAAGATGTGGGTGTGCACGTTGCACCTGTTGGCAATCTCTGAAAGAAGGTAAATCTTGTCCTGAACTCAAATGTCTGTGCTCCAAAGTTGCAGCATAATCTCAGGAAAGATTAAGGAGTTGCCAATAGGTGCTACATTTGCACTCATACATGCTTGGAAGTACCTTTTCCCCTTCAAATCTGGATCGCTGCACAATTGAATTCTGTTCATAGTCCCAATTCCATTGGCATTATCACCACAGGTATCCAGACAGCCTCCTCATGACAAGATGGTAGCTATTATAGATGATCAGCTATTCCTAAAACAGTCTTCCCCAGTGTGCTGTCCTCCAGAGATGTTAGATCTGCATGCTGGCTAGTAATTCTGGGAGCAGCACTTACAGCACATCTGGATGAAGCTAGGTTAGGGGAGGTTGTCCTAGACAATGATTAGTTTTGATGGCTGGTCAACTAAGATCAACTCTTATGAGATATATCTTTCTCCAACTTTCCAAGTTTGAGGTACAGGGTTTCAGATCAGCAATTAAGAAAAAAACTCCTCATGGCATATGATGTTTTTGTTATATTTATTTATTATTTGGATTTATCCCCGCCCATCTCTACCGTGGTAGACTCTGGGCGGTTTACAATCACAATATAAAAGTTAAAAACTTACACATTTAAAACTACCATAAAAATAAAAAATGAAAATCCAAAAACATGGTATGTTCTTAAAAGGAAGATATTATTACCCGTCCCACCCGTTCAGCTAGAGAGGGCTTGCTACGGACCCCATTGTTTAAAGAGTTTCACCTAGCGGGGTCCAGGAAGCGGGCCTTCTCTGCAGTGGCGCCCGCCCTTTGGAATATCTTACCCCCGGAGCCGAGGCTGATGTCCTCGCTCCCAGCCTTCCGGAAAGGCTTAAAGACCTGGTTCTGCCGTCTTGCCTGGGAGGGAAACGTCAACAGTTCCTCTTGGGGATGGCTGGCCCCTTGAAGCCTCCCAGTGACTTATTTTAATATTCTTCTTGGAATTCATATTTTGTATTCATGTAATTTTATATATTTTTAATCTCTATTTTGTTGTGCACCGCCCAGGGTCCCCGTTGGGGGAGATGGGCGGTAATATAAATTTAATAAAATAAATAAATAAATAAATTACGCTAACCACCCCCAGGAGGAACTATTATGTCCTTCGTTCCAGGCAAGGCGGCAGAACCAGGTCTTTAACGACTTCCTGAAGGCCAGGAGCGAGGGTGCCCATCTCGCCTCAGGGGGCAAGATATTCCATAGGGCAGGTGCTATCGCAGAGAAGGCACGCCTCCTGGACCCCGCTAGATGGAATTCTTTTAGTGATGGGATCCGGAGCATGCCCTCCCTGCATGATCGGGTGGGGTGGGTAGATGTAATCGGGACGAGACAGTCCCTCAGGTACCCTGGCCCCATGCCATGTAGGGCTTTAAAGGTAATAACCAACACCTTGAATTGGATCCGGAAACAAACTGGTACCCAATGCAGCTCACGGAGTAGCAGTGTTACATGTGCTGATCTTATAACACCCAGAACTACCCGTGCAGCCGCATTCTGGACCAGCTGAAGCTTCCGAATACTCTTCAAGGGTAGCCCCATGTAGAGCGCATTGCAGTAATCTATATGGGAGATGACAAGGGCATGAGTGACTGTTCGGAGGGCCTCCTGATCCAGGAAGGGGCGCAACTGGCGTACAACCCGAAGCTGTGCAAAGGCCCTCCTGGCCACGATTGCCACCTGCTCCTCGAGCAGGAGTCGTGAGTCCAGGAGGACCCCCAAGTTTCACACTGAATCTGAACGGGGCAGTGCCACCCCATCCAGAGTTAAAGATGACAACTTCCTGGAAATCGAGAGGCCATCAATCCACAGCCACTCCGTCTTACCAGGGTTCAGTTGAAGCCTATTGTGCCCCATCCAGGCCCCTACAGCCTCCAGACACTGAGAAAGGGTGTTGACTGCAAAACTTACTTCACCCGGGACGGAGATGTACAACTGGGTATCATCAGCGTACTGATGATACCTCATCCCATGGTGATGGATGATCTTGCCCAGCGGCTGCATGTAGATGTTAAATAGGAGAGGAGAGAGAACCGAACCCTGTGGCACCCCACACAAGAGGGGCCGAGGGTCAGATCTCTCCTCTCCTATTACCACCGATTGGGAGCGGTCCCGGAGGAAGGAGGCGAACCAGCGTAAAACAACGCCGCCCACCCCCAACTCCCTGAGCCGCCCCAACAGGATACCGTGGTCGACGGTATCAAAAGCCGCTGAGAGATCCAAGAGAGCGAGAATGGATGCATTCCCTCCATCTCGCTCCCGCCAAAGATCATCCATAAGCGCGACCAATGCAGTCTCTGTCCCATATCCCGGCCTGAAACCTGACTGAAAGGGGTCTAGATAATCCGTTTCATCCAGAATCCTCTGGAGTTGCAGCGCCACCACCCTCTCAACCACCTTTCCCAAAAAGGGAAGGTGGGAGACAGGACGAAAGTTGTTTAAAACAGTAGGGTCCAGGGAAGGCTTCTTGAGGAGGGGATGAACCAACGCCTTCTTAAAGACCGCCGGAAACACCCCCTCCCCCAAAGATGTATTAATCATCGCCTGGACCCAACCACATGTAACCTCCCAGGCTGACTTAACCAGCCAGGAGGGACACAAGTCTAGATGGCAAGTGGTGGCGTTTACAATCCAGAGGATTCTGTCTACTTCATCAGGCCCAACTGAATATTTGTTTATTAACTGACATAAAGGTTGGAAAGGGGACACAGGCAAGCATAAAGACAGATAAAGGATCTCAGAAATGGCCGTCAGTGAGCCACTGTGGTACAGTGGTTCAGGTGTTGGCTAGAATCAAGTCTGCGTTCATCCACTGAAGCTCTCTGGGTGATATTGGACCAATTACTGTATTCTCTCTCAGCCCAACTCATAGGGTTGTTGTGGGGAAAAATTAGAGGAGAGTGTGATGTATGCCACCTTGAGCTCTCACAGGAAAGATAGGATATAAATCTAACAACTAAACACATAAACAAACTCCCCTGGGCAATATTATTTATTTTTATTATTTAAATTTGTATCACCGCCCATCTCCTCCACACCTGGGGGCTCTGGCCGGTTATATTATATTTATATTATTATATTATTAATATTATACCTTTGGAGCCCTTGTGTGTGCCTTCGTCCCAGTCAGGTGGGTAGACCAAATAGCTAGGGTCCGCCAGCCTTCAAGGTGTGTCAAGCAGATCTCTTCAGCTGCTGATACCTACAAGTAAAGAGATCCTTTCCCGTAGTCAAAGAATATAAATGTTGTAAATGTGCTCCTGTTCAGGTTGTCAGCCTTTTTTTCTTTTTGGGTAATTCATTACATCCTCGTTACATCCAGTTTCTTCTTTTCTAAACTTTGGCTTGTACTTGTGGCAGTCCTGAAATAAAACTAAAAACATGATTGACTTGTGAAGTATTATTATTTCTTTTCAGTTACATAAATATCCATCCAGGAAATCCCAGAAGATGAAATATGTTGCAGATTTATCACTTTACCTAGGAACTAAATTACACATGTTGTAACATTACAGAGCAAGGCCCAAAGAAGTTGAATAGAAGGACGTGTTTTCAGGGCCAGCTGAAGAATAGATTTCTGTGCTTCAGAGACTGCTCTTGGAAATAGATGATTTATGCCCTCCAGTATGGTCCTAGCAGCTGATGGGTAGTGAATCATCTTTCTCACTAACGTACTGCAGTCTCAGCTAAAATTCACTTCCTCCTGGTTAAGGACATGGTTCTCATCTTTCACCACAGAAGTGAATAGAAGCTAGATCAGATCTTCCAGTAGATTCCTTGGTAATTTGCAGCAGATCACAAAGGCTTTTCTCTTTCAACCAATTTAAATTTGTTTGCAAAAGTGAAGAAAGCTTGATGGAAATAGAAGGTTTGTGTATGAAAGGGTTTGGGCATGGCCCAATGACGTATCATGAACTATTATTTGAAGCCTCCCTCAATTTCAAAAGAGGCCTGGCCATGCAGCTACTATTGGGAAAATACAAGTTCAGTGCTCTGAGAAACATGCAAAACTAGTTGTGAAGTGCCTTGGCTCCTGGCCAATAGCTATAACATTTTAGCATTATTACTGAGTGAGCATACGTTAAAAATATCCATATTACTCAACTCTGGTAAAAAAAGCCATAAGTATTAAAGCAGAACTTCAGAATATAAGTATAGAGTGTCCAACAACTGCCTCCATGTCTCACTTAATTTTTTCCTGAAGCTCTAAGAAGCCCAAAGCAAAGAGACCTACTGAATGTGGTTGCTTGCCTGAAGCCAGGTGGTCTAACAGGACTTGACTGGTTCAGACACACCAGTTCCTGAAGCCTAACTTGTACAAGGAAGGTATGGCATCAGGGCTATACGCCTCATGACATTGCTTTCTTTCCCAAACCCAACAAATCACACTTCACCTGTCCATTCTCAGTTGCAGTTAGTGTGTAATTAGTGATGTTGAAATATCCATTTCCTTCATAGGTGATCGCTCCTGGCCATTTGCATATTCCAGGACATCCAGATACCCTCTAGTGCAAAGTGCTTGCATGACTGTGCTCTCACTAATATTCTCTCCTCGCGCCAATAATACTCTGAGCTACGGAGGCTTTAACTCAGAGGCAGAGCACATGCTTTGCATGCCAGAGATTGTAGGCTTAATCCCTGGATTCTCCAGTTAAGAAGATCTCATCCTACAAAGTTGCTGCCAGTCAGAGTAGACCACACTATAGATGTACCAGTACTCTGATCAGAATAAGGCACTTTCCTCAATTCTTTGAAATCAACGAATGCCATTGTAACTCATTTGAGGGCATGGTTTGCTGTGGAGTCTCCTCTTTTTCCCCTACCATCCTCTGGTGATTACTTTTACCATTGTCATTCTCTGATAGACCTGCCAGGATGGGATTAGGACCCATTTGAGTCAGTTTTTTTCTGAAATATAAAGTAGCCGTTCTCAATTTGCATTACCGTATTGGAATTATCTTTACAAGGGGCTGCCCTTGAAGACTACCTGGAAACTGATGCAAAATGTCCTCATGGGACAGTCTTATCACAGTTCAGGAGCAATTCAAGGTATTGGTTATCACCCTAGGAGGCCCTAGAGAGCACCGAGCCTGGTCATTCCCACATAACTCTGACCATCCAGGCTAAGCAAATGCCTGTGGAAGGCCCCCTGTCTTTTGTGAGCTGAAATGGGAGGGGGCATCCGGGACCCCAGAAGCATGCCTTCTCTCTGGCAGGGCCTGCCACCTGCAACTATCCCTCCCCCAACATCTGGCTGGTCCCAAGCTTGCAGGTCTTTAGAAAGGCAGTTAAGAGCGGCTCTTTCCTTGGGCATTTGGGTCAGGATTATCAGAGTTTGTATTAGGGGGGATAGAACAAAGTTTAGCCTCTGAACCACAAATAAATTGTTTTATTTTAGTTGTATGTGCTTGATTTTCCATGTTGTTGTTGTTGTTGTTTACTTGTTTTTGTACATTGCCCAAAGTTATGTTGTTTGAACTGGTAAAAGGTAAATGTAAAGGTTCCCCCTGCACATTTGTGCAGTCGTGTCCGACTCTAGGGGCCGGTGTTCATCTCCATTTGTTAGCCGAAGAGCCAGCGTTGTCCAAAGACGCTTCCACGGTCATGTGACCGGCATGACCTGCATGGATCGCTGTTACCTTCCCACCGAAGTGGTACCTATTAATCTACTTGCATTTGCATGCTTTCGAATTGCTAGGTTGGCAAGAGCTGGGGCTAGTGCGGGAGCTCACTCCGTCACGTGGGATTAGGGATTCGAACCTCCGAACTTGCAATCTTCTGATCGACAAGCCTGGTGTCTTACCCGCTGAGCCACCACACCCCTTTGTTTGAACTGGGCAGCCATATAAATGATATAAATAAATAAGCAAACAAACAAGCTCGTAGGCAACATTTGGATTACCTGATTTTTCTGCATGAAACATTGTTGATATAGGCATTTCTTTAATTCTGCTCTGCAAGGAGGATCTGTGCTTCATCCCCAGGGGCAGACAGACTGATGACTTTGAGTTTTCAGAAATGGAGGGGGATCTCCATGATTTCTCTATCCCTGAATGCTAAGAGACCGCAACGGTGACATCTGTTGCTGCTGACAACATACAAGCTTCATCTCAAGATCATCTTTAAACTGGAGATTTTATGATTGAAATGCCTCTCCAGATTTTGGGGTTTTCATGTTTCTTCTGCATCTCTCTCTCTCGCAATAGCTTGTCTGATGAAAAGTTCTGAAGAACTTGAACATTTGCTCATGCAAATGTTCCTTTTTGGTTGGTCCTAAAAGGGATGTTTTCCCCTCCTTCTTCTCATTGACCAATATAGCCATCTTGTTCCTTATGCTATTTCTTGACAGTTAGTGTCATTCCAGGAAATGATGTTTCCCAGAGCATCAGTTGACGTGTCCTTAGGTGTCTAATGCTAAGGGGCTGCAAACCTATCAGGGCAAGGTTTTCAGGTTGACACATTGCATATGACAGGTGAACTGCCCTAGTTAAAACACTGAACCAGCACATTCTACCATCCATGGTCCTCCTTTTTCATTAGCCGAACAGTGGAATTCTGTTGGCTTGGACGTTAGAGGCTTAGCTGCCTATCCTCAGACCAACTACTAGCTGCTGCTGGGGAGGACAAGGCACACAGGGTGATTTGGCTCTACAGGGCAGTCTGTATTTGGTTAGCACATGGGGACAGATAATATGCAGTTGCCTCACTACTGATTCCCTGAACTTTAGTTTACCAAGGTCAAAGAGTAAGGTTTCCAAGCAGGCTTGAGATTCCACACATCTTTTTCTGCAAATGAAATACTGGCTTCTGGGCCTCTACTGTCATTTGGAAACTAAACAATGAGGCCATGTCAAACATGCACAGCTCCAAACCAAATTGTACCAGAATGATTGCTAAACCGATCAGATATATACAGAAAGCAGCTTTAGCCCACCGGTAGGGCTACAGATAGTAAGTTCCTAGGTGGGAGATGTGAATATAAAATTGTAGGTTTTTGTGTGATTGAAAGGATATGAACATTTGACCTAAACTATTGCATATGTGGGTTCTAGACTACATGTTGAGTAGTAGGAACCACGCCTTAATTTTCCATGGTTAAATATTCTATGTTTGAATCACAGAGAGCCACAGGAGGTGTTTTGTCCCTGTCTAGCTACAGAAGGACACAATTTGGGGAACTGAGAAAGGGGATTTAATGAGCAATGTCTGTACTGTATATCTACAGTATCTCCTTGTAGGCATTTCTATGGATTTAGCCTTGTTTTTTTTTTTTTTTTGAAATAAAAACTGACAAGAACTTCCTAGAACTAAATGTTTGCCAGAAAATATTCAAATATTCACTGTATACACAGCTTCACAGTTCTATCCTTTGACACCTATTCTCATGGGGACCTCAAATGTCTCAGTACTTGGTTGTGGGAATGGACAGCTGCTGAGGCCAACTGTTGCCTTTTCCCCAGAAGGAAATGAAGTCATTTGTTGCTAGAAAGACCACTTCAGAGGTCTGGATTTGCTGAAAGAAATGTTGCTACAGATTCTGAAATGCACATTTTATAAACCTTAGAATGTCAGTTAAGATTTGTTGGAAATATCTACAGTGGATCCAGAAGGTGCCACAGGTGGAAATAGACCATATGTAGAAGAAACAACAAATGGTCTTGAGGCAGATTCTGACACAGGCCTATATAAATAGTTGAATAAAGACAGCATGAGTGCAGTACAAAACAAGCAAAGTACCCAATGTCTTTTGCATGGAAGCCCCAAAAGGAGGAGGAGGAGCAGCAGCAGCAGCAACCAGTAAATGTCTTGGTATTTGCTACAGGTTCCAAATTATTAAATCGTTCCATGATGTGGGACAGATGTTGTGGCAAAGAAACTAAAAACAAACATCAGGCTGGGAAAGGCAATAGAGACCAACATGACACCACTCTATAATTCCCTATGGGTCAGTTCCATGCAGTTTCCAAATGACTGGACCAATGAGCAATGGGAGATTGAGCAAGTCATCTAAACAGAGCAAATCCCAAGGTCTGCAATCAGTTCAGTGGAGCGTCTACAGTGAGCAGCAGTTCCCAACTGGGGAGGGTGGAGGGAGAAAGATCTTTGCTCCAGTGTCTTCCAAATGTTTCTCACAATAGTCTGTCCAGATCTGTTTGCATAACACCATGTCCTCTTTTTTTTTAAAAAAAGATTAACCATGCTCATACTGGCTCCTAGGGTGCTAGATCAATAAAAGGGTATTCAGTTAATTCAGAGGAAAGAATTCCTTCTTGCAAAGGAATTAATCCTGCAATGGAAGCAAAATCAGGGCAGAAAAGTTACCAGAGACCAATAATTAGGGATGTATTCTTTTTCCCTCAAAATGAAGAAGAATGAAGACATGAAGAAGAATAAATCACAGTGGGAGCTTTAGAGAATGAAATGAGCCAGTTATATGAATGGAGAAGTAGGCCAAACTAGCGGAAGATATTTCACTGTCCTTTTGGTCACATTGGCTTGGAAAATATGCTCCCAAAATAGTGTAAAGCACTTATTGCCATTAGCACTATTCAGTGTGTCATACAATAACTCCTACCACCCCCAGGTAGCAGGCCAAGGGATATACTGTTATGAGAAGTTTATTTCAACTTCTCTGGAGGACGACGGTTTGGGGAAGACTGCCCTAAGAGGACACAGTCTTAAGCAGTTTGAAGCTTGGAGCTTTTCCTTCTCCTCCAGAACTGAGCCATAAAAATACTAGAGATAAGAATGATCTCCCAGAAGATAGCAAACCATTTTGATATTCTTGTCAAGAAAACTACATGATGTATCCATGAAGTCACCAGGAGTTAAGATCAAAGTGAAAAGAGACTTTACTATTACTATGATTTCTCCTCCTTGTCCTCTGCACTGGTTAGACCATACTTGAAGTATTGAGTCCAGTAGTGCAAGGCAAAGGGGGTCAGCCTGATGAAAATAGCATTGCACTGTTGTGACAAGAACCCCACACCTTTTTTACATGAATTGTGATGTCGCACATCAATGCCACCATGTTGCTTTTGTCTCTCTGACCACACCCCACACCCTACTAGGAATGGTTGAAAAAGATGGACATGTTTAGCTTGCAAAAGGGAAGATTAATTGATGATAGGAGTTTACAAATAACTAAAAGGCTATCACATAGGCTATCACATGCACAAGAGGATGGGCCAGTTATTTGTGGAAACCGAGAGCATGGCATGGACCAAAGGGTTGAAATTTAAAGAAAGGTGATTCAGGATGAGTATTAGGATGAATCTGATGGTAAGCTGTTGAGCAGTGGAACAGTTTGCCCAGAACAGTGGTGGACTCTCTTGCTGGAGACTTTCCAATGGGAGCTGGATGGGGATGGTTTAGTGTAGGAAACTCAAAATCAAATCATCAACATGCTGGGTGAGGACTGTTAGACTGAGGGCTGCAATACAGAAGCCTTTTCCTACACGGATGCAAAAATTTCTACGGAGTAAAAAAATGAAGAAAATGAAGAGTATCATGCTATGCCATTAACATACATTTATTCACTTTTTTTAAACGTTACCACAAATAGACCTAGTTGTGAATCAGAGTTACGAAACAGCTCTTTCACTTTGACCACTTAGCTGGTTGTGTTTTTTCATTAACCAGAACACCAATATTTGTTTTAAAACTAGGTTGATTTCTTTCAAGATCCTATCTAGGATGGTGTAAGTGAGAAAATCCATCCCAGAGCTGCCCATATTCTGCTTCTCCTTTTTACTCTCTCCTTGCTGGGCAGAGAGACCTTTCTTCCATTTGTCTTTTCTTGCTTGCTTTCTGTTCTCTGCTCTTCCGCATGCACGCACCGTCCTGAGCTGAGCTGGGAAGCACCAGCATGCATGGTGGTAGCGTTTATGCAGAAATCCCTTAAAGCAGAATGGGACAACTTTTATTTAAAGAGAGGTATCCTTGTTATTTTACTATGGAATTCAGTATTTAATTTGGGTTTTTGAGGAGAGGTTCATGTGCATAGTAGACTTCTCTGAGCCACTTCAGATCAGTCCTGGACTATGTGGCTCCACAATGCTGACTGAGTTTGGCAGCTGAACTGGTTTATTTCTGGTTCAAATACCAAATACTATGGCAATCAGAACCATAGTAAAACTAGCATTTTCTTTGAAACACTGAGTTTTGTGGGTAGCCTGTTCCATCATTTCCAGGAAGTCTCACTCCAGCTTCTAACTCTAGTGGATTTTTCCAAGGGTAAAAGAGGCTTTGCACCTCTTCTTCATAGGAACAGCTCTTTTTTTCATACACCAGACCAGGGCTTTCCAAAGTTTTTCCCGCGGCGACACACCAACCGGCGTTGGTGTGTTGCCGCGGGAAAACCCGGAAGTGCGGCAGCACTCAAAAACCCGGAAGCGCTGCTGCGCTTTCGGGTTTTGCGCGCTGCAGTTGGTGTGTCGCCGCGAGAAAACCCAGAAGCGCTGATGATGATCAGCGCTTCCGGGTTGTGTGGCGACACACCAGACTGTGTGTGGCGACACACTTTTGTGTCACGACACACAGTTTGGAAAGCTCTGCACCAGACAAATGTATACAACGTGGAGTAAGGGCTTGGGTGGTGGCAGTGGGATGTATGCAAGAGATTCCTTTTAATTTCATTTTCCGTGGAATGCGGGGGATGAGATTTTGGGGAGCTCCAGTGGCATTTGCGCCCTTGTTCTCAACATACTGAGGTTGGTAGCAATGAAGAGAATCTACTTTTAATAGACTGGGGAGTGGAAATGGTGCTGATGGTGAAAAAAGGCACAAAGCATCACAAGAAGCCAAGCAGAAGTGGTTGTTTATATAGCAACCCACCCAAATATAACTGAATGACACGGATTTTGAACTTCATAAATTTGGTTGGTTACATTTGTGTATGGTGCTGCCAAGAGTCAAAAACAAACAAACAAAAATCCTAGGGTGTGTGTGTGTGTTGGGGAGGGGAAGAATTCTCTTTTAATTTCCAAATGCTAAGACCTTTTAACAAAGACATCTCCCTTCTTCTACTTGATTCAAGCTCCACAGTTCTTTTCTTGGAAGTAATATTTTGCCACCGTGACAGAAAGTTCATTTTATTGCATATTTTAAACTTCAGAAATGTGTGAATTCCCCCTTGGAAGTTCCTATAACATAAAAACAGGGCCAGGCTTTTCAGCTCTTCAAGTTTCCAGCCACAGTATTGGTCATTGCTGAGAGTTCTCATCTGTTGGCTTTGCAGCTCTGAAATGAGTTAATTTTCCATCTTCTTTGTGATGGTATGACACTTGAAAACCTTTGACTAAAAACTATTATCACAATGTCTGAAGGCCATTTCAGGTAGACTGTTCCTAGTGCTACTCTTTAAAAAGCCTTGTCTGGATGCCCTCCTGTCCTTCAAAGTTCCTTTGCATGGTAATGTAAAGGATAGAAGAAATAGTGAAAGCCCCACCTGGAATTGCTCTCAATGCTATGGAACATGACCAAGCATGCTTCTGCTGCTCCTCCATACTGTTATTTAGCATACTTGCAACCAGAATATTGTAGGAGTTGCATTTGAATGACCAATTAATGACTGGGTGTCTTGGAAAAAGCCCAGCAATTTATTATTTTTATTAGAGTACTGATCATCTCTTGAATCCATATGTGATGCCTGGATTGTATGGTTTGAAAACACTCTGGAGTACATTGTGACTGCAGTTGGTATTTGTGGGCGATGAAATTGCATTGACAATAAACAACTGATATCCTTAACAGGAAACCTTTTGTATTTTTCCTGCTCAGTCATTTCACCCTAGTTAAATATGAAAATCTGATGTTTCAAAAATGCTTCTTAAGATTAAAATTTGATCAGAATGCTGGTTTAGAAAAAGGATGTGTCTTATCAAGATATTTTGGAAGTGGGCTTCTATGATTTCAGAATGGTAAGGCTTGGGTAACGGTAATCCTCAATTACTGTAATCCTCAATAACTTAAATGCTCAATTTAAGTGTAATTTTAAAATGTACATTAAAGTAGCATACTATGCCAGGGAAAACACTTTTAATCTAATCTTTTTTCTAATTGCAGGGACTTTTTTTTAACATTGGGGAAGCATTCCGACACTGGATTTCATACCTGCATTTTGAAATAAAGATAATATCTTGGGCTTGTTCTGAACATGCAAATCAATGATCAAAATCACAGCATCAGAGGACTTGAAAAGATAATTTACACTTAGCTCAAAGTCCTGTGATGAGGCAACATTTGCAATATCTAAGCTAGATTGTTCTGAGGTTCACAATCTTATTAATGGCTGTCTGCAACTTGAGAACTTCCCTAAGTGGCTTATTCACCTGCATCTCCATTTCCAAAGACAAAATAATTTCCAGTCCTTGAATCTCCATCATTCATCATGATTTATACATTCCAATATATCTTCTTTAGTTTGCCTTTCTTTGAAAATTGAGCTTCCAACGTAATGCTGTGCTCCATTTCTAATCTCAAGAATAAAAAATAAAACATGTTTTCCCCATGTGCCAGATCTTTTATATTCTACTCATGGAACACAAAATCATACTTGGTGATCTGAAAGAAGCTCACATTGCTGACACATTTGGGTTCACATGACTAATCCAGAGATTTCTTACCAGCACATATTTATTGCCCCCCCCCGCCGCCCATGTTTGTATAAACACAGTTCAGCTTACCTTTCCTGCAATGGCACTGTCAGGATTGAGTGATGCTGGGCAAGATGCCATCTGGAGAAAGCCGACATCACAAATCTCTCTGTCAGATTGCACAGCCATAGGTGTTCTCCTATTTTAAAAGAAACTAGACAACCCCGTGACCCACTGGGTCATCATTTCAGAGATATTTCCTTACCAGATTCCTCAATGCCTTCAACAATGGCAGAGCTTCTAATGTACTGGAAAAGTTCTTATTCAGGGGGAGATGTATCTGCCTTGAAGTAGCCAATGTTACTGTATAGCACAGTCAAACATCAGGAGTTGACCACAGGAAATGTTTTATGATGTTTTGTATTATGCCATAAATGTTTTATAAAATTTGCCAAATTTCTATTCCACAGGAGTCATGGGTCCCGGATTTTGGACGCATTCTGTAAGTTAGCCCAATTAGGCACCTTGGTTCAAAAATTGTTGCCCTACGATGCACTGTTTTGCCCAATTGAAGGTTACAAAGTATCAAACAGACACAAGAGTTTTAGTAGTAAATACTGTAGATAAAAGGAGTCTCCCTTCATGGCACTTCAAGAGGAAATGAATGGATCTCCACTCCCCCCACTCCCATTTTCCCATCAAAAAAATTGGATGGACAGTGATAGCAGCAGTGCCAGCTGCCTCCCTGCCTCCCTGCCTCTTACAGGACTTTAGTATCTGGGAACTGAATATGTTATTGAAAACTTTCTAGGACTTTACTCTGCAACAGTCCCGTTTCCTACACACACACACACACACACACAAGTACAATTTGGTGAGATTTGTTTGAAACTCTTGCGGCAACTCCCACTGCCCTTTGGGAGACCATGGACTATCGGAGCCATGAACCTGTGCCAACCAGTCAAGCCCTAAGTGTCCCACTACATTTCTGGGAGAAGAAACCTGTTGTTCATTGTCCAGAGCTGTGGCTCAGGGACAGTGAAGCTGTTTTGCTTGCAGAAAGCCCCAGTTTTAATCTAAAGGCTCTCAGGCCTTGTAGAACTGTTACCACCCAGAATCAGAAAGCTGGGAGAACAGATGTTTTAGTGGCCAGACTTGTTATGGGACAGTTTCATGAAATGCTCCATCTTATCAAGAAGCAGTGGTATTGTATTGGTAGCCTCCCAAGTCTTCTCAAGGTTACCCTGTGTTGCCGTTATCTTTGCCATAACTCTGAATACTGGCTTTTTCAGTTCTTCCCCACATTCCTAATATCAGTGTTAAGTATTCAACATGAGAAAAGTTGGGTGGACTTTGAGAACCAATATGAGTGCTTGTTTACAAAGGCCAAATTAAAAACACGATGTTAGGAATTGTATAATTTTTTAAAAATGTAATTGCCTCATCTTGTTCTGCCAAAAGATTTATTTTCTAGATCATCAGGAACAATCATACTATAGCAGTACAGCACAATTTGTAAGGTCAGTTTTCACAGTCAGCTCAAATATATCTTTCCTGTGTACACATTCAAGAGAAGTGCCTATAGTTTTCCTGAGCACTCAACTCCCTTGATCAATCTCTACATGGATACTCCAGGGCAGAGAGAGACATGTGCATTAGATACAGGCTGTAAAACAGAGACATACAGTACAAATGTGCTGGTTTCATTTGTATGAGCTTTCCCCAAAAGAGGAAGAGAATCTATACTTTTTAAAGAACACATGCTGTCTTATTGTCATGCAGTTGTGGAAAGAGGAACTTGGGTGTGACTTGAGTAAGAACGAACAGCTTTGGGATGAAAAATCTGGTTCCTCTTCAGTAGTATGGTCTACTTCTGTATCAAATGCCAGTTGCCACATACATATTGGTTCCCTGAAACATATACATGTCTCCTCTAGTGGAAGGTTATGGGATTCTTTGATTCCATGGAAATATACATTGTATATTGAATGCAGATACTTATTGCACAAGGATAGCAAATTAAATGGACCTCGTAAATAATATTCTTCAAAATTATAGCACACTTCAAGTTACCCAGTCATGCACACAATATTAAGGCCCTTTTTCTGCCTACTGCTAGCTGTTGGGATTATCAGGAGTCAACTCAGCATTATTTATTTATTTATTTATCGTATGGCACATTCACATCTCGTTACAGTAAAAAAACATAGAGCATAATAAATATGAAATATAAAATATAGACAGGAAAATCACAAACGTATGTCTAGGTTACAGATATAGTTTTTTGCTTCAGTTGTCACAGCCAGGAAATCAGCAAAGTCTCCATTGTAGGCTCGGTTTTGACACTCTGTCACTATATGTTGGATAGTTTGTTTTTCGGCCCCACAGTCACAATTCGCTGATGTTGTTTTGCCCCATTTATAAAGGGCATCTGCACATCTACCATGACCAGTGCGAATTCGGTTCAAGGTTGTCCATATCGCACGGGGCTGGTCAAATCCAGGTGGTTTTTCCAAGATGCAGGGCAAGCTTCGGCATTGTGGAGGGCAATTTCCTAGCCAATGTTGTTTCCACGTGTTGTGGATATTGAAATTGTCTTCTAGAAGAGCTTTAGCGGTAGAAATGGCTGGATGTCTTGATCTCAGCCTATTTCGCTCCAAGCAGGCTACGTCATTTAGTATTGGTAGCTGGGGATTACCAACAATCTTACCAACAATCTTGTAGAAGGGCGCTCTTTTGTCTTGCATCCGGAGGTGGTATATGGCTCAAAACAGGCAGCCAGTATGTGGGAGTAGGTCGTATCGTCCCACTAACGATGCACATAGACTCATACAGTTGTGTATCGATCTTTCTCGTGTGCGGGCTATTAAGCCACACTGGGGCACAGTACTCTGCTGCTGAGTAAACCAAGCTGAGTGCGGACATTCTCAGCGTATCCGCTGTCGAGCCCCAGCTAGTGCCACATAGTTTGTGTAGAATATTGTTTCTACTTCTCAGTTTGGCAGCAGTCTTCATCAGGAAGACTGCTGCTTTATAAGAAAGTGTCCTATCCAGTGTGACCCCAAGGTATTTGGGATGCATGTTGTGATTGAGCCGGTTTCCCTTAAATCGAACTTTGAGCTCTCTACATGCTGATCTATTACAAAGGTGGAAGCATGTTACTTCCGTCTTAGTTGGATTGGGCTGTAACCTCCACTTATGAAAATATTTATCCAGTATGTCTAGATCGGAAGTGAGGACATCTTCAGTTGTCTCAAAGGATTTATGTTGAGTGGCTATAGCCCAATCATCCGCGTAACCAAACTTCCTAGACTTTGTGTGTGGTATGTCAGCTATGTATAGATTGAAAAGAAGGGTTGCAAGAACCGAGCCTTGTGGTAGTCCATTGTTTAATATTTTAGGGATGCTAATATCCTCTCCTATAGTCACAGAGAAAGTTCTTCCAGTAAGCATATTATTTATTATTTTTATTTATTTATTATTTGGATTTATCCCCGCCCATCTCTACCCTGGCAGACTCTTATTATCAATAAGTCGGGTAGGTTTTCGGCATGGAGTTACTTGTATTAATTTATAAAGTAGTCCATGTCTCCACACTGCACTTAAATATGCTGCACTTAAATCAATGAAGGCAGCTGATGTTTTTTGCTTCGCCTGATATCCTGCTTCTATGTAGGTTCTTAGTGAAAGCACTTGGTCAGCGCAGTTTCGTGCGGGACGAAATCCAGCTTGTTCCACTGGAATTACCTGGAGTATCTTCTGGCTGATTCTATTATGCAGAAGCCTTTCGAGTGCTTAGCAGTGCAATTGGTCGGTAGTTCTTTGGTTGGTCGTTTGTTTTTCCCGGTTTGAGTATTGCGATGATTTTTGCTTGCTTCATCTTGTGTGGTATTATACCTGTTTCCATAATATCTGAAAAGAATTCTGCCAACCATCTTTTTGCGTATTTTCCACAGTGCAGGAGGAATTCAGGATGTATACCATCATGGCCACGTGCCTTGCCAGCTTTTATGTCATTGAGTGCGTTTGTAATTTCAAAGGGGAAAAAAGGGTGTGAATATTCAGATTGTTCAGGACAGATACTTTTGAGAGCACTAAGTTTTTGTCTAATTTGTCTTGTATGGACTTCGTCCCTTGTAGCTCTAGATGTAGACAATATATGTGCCGCAATCTTATTGGCTTAGATGTGTGTCTTATCATTTATTTTCTTCTTGCTTCCCCCTAATTTCCATAGCAATGACCATGCTTCTCTACTAGATGTTTTAAAATTGAGCGATTCAATGGTCTCCATCCATTTCTCTCGCCGTGCTGTATCGAGGCTATATAGCAAGTCATCTACGATTTCATGGTCTCCATTTTTTAGAAATTCTTGATACAGGTTCTCGCAAGTATCATTCCACCCCGGAATATATTGCTTGCGGTATCCTCTAGGAATAGCCTTTCTTGCTGCACATATAAATGTGCCTATAAGTCTCTCATAAGTGTTGGATTTGGGGGAGATCCAGCCCAAGCATTTGTCTAGATTTTCAGTAAAGACATCCTATTTCACCTTCTTGAAATTCCACCTTGGTCGGGCAAAGGATGACACCAGAGGTATACTTGTGCCAATTTCAATCAGGATTGGGCGGTGCTGACTATGGGGGAAGTCTGCTAGTACCAGTCGAGTGGTTTTCACTGGCAGTTTTTCCTCGTTGGTGGTCACAAAACATAAGTCAGGATTGTATTCCTTTCTCCAAGCTGCCGACTTAAATGTTCCTCTGTCCTTTGCATCGAATATCAAATACAAGCTGTTATCATCTGCCCAGTTAACAAGTGCCTCACCATTTTTGTCATTTTCACTGTACTTCCACTGAGTATGATGACTATTAAAATCTCCAAGGTAAACATCTGGATGTGGAGACAGAGGTATAACTTGTGGAGGCCAGGTAGTAGCCGGGGGTTTATATATGTTAGTTATTGTTAATTCCCCTATTCTTACAGTTACCTCATGTATATTGTTGAGGTTAGAGGCTGAGCACAGCTGGGCATTTTCAGTTGACGACCTTACATACGTTACCACTCCATAAGCATGGTGGTATGTTGCTCCCAGCATGTCGTAGCCAGGGATCCTGCCTCTCTGTCTAATTTGGTCCTCATTTTCAGCGTGAGTTTCCTGGACTGCAACAACGTCGATGTCATTATCTGCTAAAATCTGTTGTAGGACTTGGCACTTAGACCTACTTATTCCTTCTCTATTGATTTGGCAAATCTTGATAACAGGACCAAGATTCTTTGTCATGGGGTCCTGAGAAGGACCATTTATATTCGTGCCTTGAGGCATAATTTGATGCGATGTGATATAGCCAGGAGATCACTAGGTCACTAGGATTGACTTCAGATGTTTGCTTTGAAGTGACTGTTCTTTAGCACCACCCAGGGGACACATGTGACTTAAGGAATGTCATGGACGTGAACAGTCGTTGTCTCAGCATTGTCTCATAAGCATAATAGGGGGTCTTTCTAGTAATCACATCTCTATTCTGCTTGTGGGATGTCACATGGGTCTCATTCTCCATTACGTTTCGGGCACACCTGCAAGCAGGACGGCTGCATCATGCAGCTCTCGTCCATTTCATCTCGCTTGCACGCAGATCTACTATGAATCTACTCGTATCCAGAACTACTGAATAAATGTAAGCTATCTCTATTTTTCCTCATCTAACGCAAAGCTTTCCAAACTGTGTGTCGTGACACGTTAGTGTGTTGGCTGCAGTGTCTGGGTGTGTCGCTGCTGCTGCTGCCTCCGAGCCCTGCTAGGATTCCACTCAGGTCCTAGTGCCTGCCTTGTGCCTTGCTGCCTCCAAACCTGCCCTGCCAGGATTCCGCGCAGGTCCTAGTGCCTGCCTTGTGCCTTGCTGCCTCCAAACCTGCCAGGATTCTGCGCAGGTCCTAGTGCCTGCCTTGTGCCTTGCTGCCTCCAAACCTGCCCTGCCAGGATTCTGCGCAGGTCCTAGTGCTTGCCTTTTGCCTTGCTGCCTCCAAACCTGCTGTGATTCCGTGCAGGTCCTAGTGCCTGCCTTGTGCCCTGCTGTAAGAGTGTGTCGCGAAATAATGCATGTCTAAAAAGTGTGTCACCAACATGAAAAGTTTGGAAAGCTCTGATCTAACTAATGTGTGAAGACTGAATTTGTTTCTGAACACAATTAAGCTTAAAGTGCAAGTTCCCTGCTGGTTCTTGCTTCTACTCTGCAAGATTGTTGTTAGCTGCTTGGAGTTCTTTTATTAACCTTCAAGACTCCATCACTAGCAAATCTGGGCTGCAAAAACCAGCATACCCACTTGATGGCAGCAAAGAGAGTTTTCTTTATCTCATTGTTGCCATTGAATGCTCATCAGGACTTTTGCATAAAATCTGGATTTTCTTGTAGCCCTACACTACAGAAACAACCTTGCCATCTCCCAGGCATTAGACAAACTTTTGTGCACAGGCAACACACAGGTGGGTATGTTTTGATCTGTTTTTACAGACCTCCCAGTCATTTTAACACTCCTCCCAGTCATCACAAAGGATCTGGAAGGCTGTCTGCCAGACTTATTTATCCTCTAAGCTAGAGTGATTAAAAATATTTATTTATCATTTATTTATTTATTTATTTATTTATTCATTCATTCATTCATTCATTCATTCACTTTTGATGCTGCCTGACTCCAACCGAGTCTGGATGGCTCAGTCAAGGATGGCATCATCCTAGACAGGTTTAGGGAGGCAGTCTTACTTCCCATATATTTCTGCTTGCTTTTCACTACCTCTCGCACATGATTGCATGGGAGAGATGCTGAAAGAATCAATGGGTGCCTAGCAAAGCTCTATTTTCATGGAACCTCTAGGACTTTAGCTTGATCTTGGAGGATGTCAGGATTAATTAATCCTATGTTCAGCAGTTCTCATGATTATTATTAATTATTATTTATTTTCTATCCCGCCTTTATTATTTTTATAAATAACTCAAGGCGGCGAACATACCTAATACTCCTTCCTCCTCCTATTTCCCCCACAACAACCACCCTGTGAGGTGAGTTGGGCTGAGAGAATGTGATTGGCTCAGGTTCACCCAGCCGACTTTCATGCCTCAGGCGGGACTAGAACTCTCAGTCTCCTGGTTTCCTATTGGCTCCTTCCTAAGGCTGAGAGACCAGGACTGGCCCAAGTCACCCAGCCGGCTTTCATGCCTCAGGCGGGACTAGAACTCTCAGTCTCCTGGTTTCTAGCCCGCTGCCTTAACCACTAGACCAAACTGGCTCTCAATGATATGGCTAATTGGTGGAGTTTGTTTAATTCTATGCAGGATTGGGTCTGTTTAGGCTAAACATAACCCATTTAGTTAGGGTTAGTTGGTTAGATCAATCTACTCCCATGACACAACAACCCCCACCATAGTCTCAGTTAAATGTGTCATAGGAGCAAAGCCAGACTGTACTGTGTGTTTGTGTATCTGATCTCCATAATTCCTCTACCTCAAAAAGAAAAAAAAAGGGTAGAAATTGTGCATACTGATCCTTCAACACTTCACCTGCCATTCTGCATCAAAGATCTGCAGAAATGAACTCAACATATACAACTACTAAATATAAGATTCTTGTTAGATGTAACTTCTCCAAAGACAGATTAACATAAATATTTGAAAGTCAAGACAATTGGTATAGAAGTTGCTTCAAAACTGTAGAAAATTATCTATTAACTGGTGATTGTCTCTAGATTTTATCTGTCCTCCTTCTTTTTCATACTGGCTGATCTCAAAAAGCTGATCAGAGTTGGGCCTGATTAGTACTTGGATAGGAGACCAAGTCTAGAGCTATAGAATAAATTTGGTAGTCAAAAATATTATGGAAGAAGAAGCATCCTCAAACTTCCATATTGTTGCCAAGACAACTACATGGATGTGTCTATAAAGTCACTAGGAATCAACCTTGATTTGAAGGAGGTTTAGCTTTTCACCCTATATTGTCCCAGTGTTCTTTGGCTACTTTAGTGAAAGTTGCTAGAGGTCATTAGCCAGAGTTTAACCCTAACACAGAAGCTCTACCTCTGAATACAGAAAGATGTGGCACCTCTAAGGCCAATATATATACAAGAACACTAACAAACAATGCTACAATACAGTCGGAACCTGTAATGGTATGTTGGAAAGACCTTTGGAGAATGGGCCAAGAAATGCTGCCTATGGAACAATCAGATAAGAGACACCCTAGCCTGCAGCTGGATAGTAGACAGGGCAAGAGGCTCAGAAGGGACCCTCCCTAGTTTCTCAGGCTGTAAAGGAGACAGCAGGAGAATTGTATTTTCAGACTTGCAAGATTCTCTTAATGTAGTTTTCCAATAAAGTAGAATTAGCTCATATGGTCATGTTTGCTGTCTGGTCTACCTAGTAAGGCTGACAGAACTAGCCTTCTTAAACCTGGTGGTCTCCAGATGTGCTTCCATCAACACCAGTGGTTTTTTTTCCCCTCTAGGCAATGACAGAAGATATGGATATAGCAAAGGGATTTCCAGAAGGTGAAACAATTCTGGCATCTTCAGGTGAAAAGATCTGGTAGCAGAAAGTTATTGCTTCTTTGAATAGAAAAGTCTCATCATCTATTACTCCATTTACTAGTAGGACTTCCCCATCTGGACTGCAAAACTCCAGATGACCTCTAGATTGCAGCAAGGAGATGTGGAAACCAAACCCTTTGCTACCATCTACTGGTTGACTAGATTATGGCTGCTCAAAATTGGAAGCTCTATTTATTAACCATCTTTGTTGATCTCAAAAATTCAGCAGAGTTATCTCTAGTTGGTTGGGGGTGGGGGGGAGGCTGTTCTTTAACCACTGAAGGGGTTTTGGCTAGATTGGGAAGTTAAACAATCATCCTGGAAGAATGTAATGGCAAATCACTTCTGTAAAACTCCCAAGAAAACTGCATTGATGCACTATTCAAAAGTCAAGAGCTGATATTTTAGCTCAAAACTAAACTATCCCCAGTGACTTACAAGACAAATGAAAATTATTTTTAAAAGCTAACATTGTAGTTGGGCAAATTGTCTGAAATGAGGCAACAATTGGCCATTGGTCATACTGGTTGGAGGATTATGGTATTTGAAGTCTGGAGAGTCACGTTTAGGAAATACTGATTTAATAGTTTCCCTTGTTCCTAATTTGGGGATATGATGTTCCCTATTTGCTCTTTAGTAAAACACGAAGCCTCTGGTGTTAGCAGAGGAGTGATGAATTCTTTTCATGTTGGAGTAGCTTCTGAAAAATATTTTTGAGAAATAGAAGGGAACACGAACCCGCTTTTCTAAGTGAATGGTGGTTAAGGCCTTGGGCTGGTATTGGGACACCCAAGTTCTAGTCCAACCTCATCCGTGGAAACTCACTGAATGATTATGAGCCAGTCACTGTTTCTCAGCCCAGCCTACCTCACAGGGTTGTGGTTGCAGGGGAAAAATTGGAGAGAGTTCTGTGTATGTCTCTTTCATCTCCTGAACAAAAAGTGGGTTATAAATCTAACTGTTGAAATAAATAAACAAACAAAAAGTATACTTTTTCTTTTTAAATAGCTGATGTAGTAGAAAACGGGTGCTCTATATCACTTCCAAAACATGCCCATATTCTAGCCTTGGTCACAGGTCCTCCCCTGTAATTTGCAATGCCCTGGAGCACAACCCCCAGATCACACCTCTCTACATCTGTTTGCTTCTGACATTTTATTTTTTATTTGGCCCTTAGCTGGTCCTGCTCTGCTTTCTGTATGCTTACTTCTTTACTGGAGTCACAGACTGCCTTTCGGTTCAAACTGAACCCTTGAGGCAGCTTACCTCCAAAAACAAAGGAATGATATACTGTAAAAGGTAAAGGTAAAGGTTCCCCCCGCACATTTGTGCAGTCGTGTCCGACTCTAGGGGCCGGTGCTCATCTCCGTTTGTTAGCCGAAGAGCCAGCGTTGTCCCAAGACGCTTCCACGGTCATGTGGCCGGCATGACGCGTGTGGAACGCTGTTACCTTCCCACCAAAGTGGTACCTATTCATCTACTTGCATTTGCATGCTTTCGAATTGCTAGGTGGGCAAGAGCTGGGGCGAGTGCGGGAGCTCACTCCATCACGTGGGGCTAGGGATTCGAACCTCCGAACTTGCGATCTTCCGATCAACAAGCCTGGCGTCTTACCCGCTGAGCCACCACGCCCCTATATTTGGACACTAACATTGATTAGAGAGATGCTTCCTTATATATACAGTATATACTGTACAAAACTATAAAAGGTGATAAAAAATAAAATGAAAGCATAATAGTGTACATGTGAGCAATGATCAGTGCAGCAGGGCAACAAGGTGGGATAAGAGAGTTGAAAGGGAAATGTTTAGGGCAGAGCTTTCCAAACTGTGTGTCGCAACACGTTAGTGTGTCGGCTGCAGTGTTTGGGTGTATCGCGGCTGCTGCTGCCTCCAAGCCCTGCCAGGATTCCACGCAGGTCCTAGTGCCTGCCTTGTGCCTTGCTGCCTCCAAACCTGCTGTGATTCCGTGCAGGTCCTAGTGCCTGCCTTGTGCCTTGCTGTAAGAGTGTGTCGCGAAATGATGCATGTCTATAAAGTGTGTCACCAACATGAAAAGTTTGGAAAGCCCTGGTTTAGGGTTACAGGTGCAACAAGACAACTGTGTCATTTAAGAACTACATCAAAGGAAGCATCTCTCTAATCAATGTTAGTGTCCAAATGACTTACTTCCCAGAAGTTGGTGTAGACCAAGGGCAATCCACTTTTGTGAGGCTGGGGGAAAATCAGAACAAAATAATAATTTGTCAAAAAGAACAAACCTGAATTGTATGGAGCTTTTTTTAAAAGAATGTTTCGGTGGAGTTTGGATTTTTAGAAAAAAGTAAAATAGATTTAATTAAACCTAGTTGCTCACTTTAACAAAAGATACACACACATATCCAATTTGCTGCTAAATATAAGCCACGTAATCAGGATGAGGTTGATTGGAGGAAGGAAAAAGGTGCTGCCTACTCTTGATGTTTTGGATGGCAACTCAAAATCCAAGCACCATTTTGCAGCATGCAGAATATACCACTCCATAATCATTCCTGAAAAATAAAGTGAATTCCACCTAGAGTTTAGCTATTTTAAACCATGGCAAGGGTCATTTATTTTATTGATTTTTAAACGTCCTATCCCATTTTCCAATGAAATGTGCTGGTAATAAGCTGCACTAAGATACTACAAAGTCCTTGCAGGATTATGAATTTATAACTTTCTACACAGAAGAAAGGCCTGCTGATTAAAGGATCACATGCTTAGACATAGTAGGTTCAAAAAGTAAGTACAAAAGAGTTCTTACGTTTATTGGTCCAATTACATCCATTTTGTTGAGAAATGATTCTTCTATGGTTCCCTAGACCCCTGGCCCTATGTTGCTGCCAGGGCTGTGTGGAGAAAAGGGGCTTGAGGCCTAGGCATGGCCTCTCGATGGAAGAACCAGCAGCCGCATGGTCTTCTTCTCCGGTGGAAGAATAAAGAGAGAGCTGGCTACAAAGGGAGAAGGAGGAAGTGGGAGTGGCAACAAAACAACTTCCTCAAAGTCTGTAGCTTGAATCATGTCAACTGGATTTCTATTTTCTCAGTGGAAAAGTTTCGCTCCTTATCCAAGGAGCTTCTTCAGTCTGAGCAAAGTTAGTAAGGGAATCCTTAAATATGTTTCTAGGTGGCTGTGTGACCTAGCACCTGGGGCTAGGTCATGGTTATTTTGAGATGTTATTTCTAAGTCCCTTTATCATCTAAAGGAGGATCGTTAAGATTACCATGCTGCTGTTGAACTTGCGAAATGGTCTTAATCTTCCTAGGCACAGAAGACAAAGCAGGAAGGAATTAATTAAGGACATTAATGTTCACATTTTAGACAGAGAAGATAGGTGGTTTGAGAGAGGGGTCAAGGAATCCATTTATGCCAACTTGGAAAATCCTTCCTTGAATAGAGATGGGGGCCTCAGGCACAATCTTTCCCCTATTTTCCTTCCTGCTTTGTCTTCTGTGCCTAGGAAGATTAAGACCATTTCGCAAGTTCAACAGCAGCATGGTAATCTTAACGATCCTCCTTTAGATGATAAAGGGACTTAGAAATAACATCTCAAAATAACCATGACCTAGCCCCAGGTGCTAGGTCACACAGCCACCTAGAAACATATTTAAGGATTCCCTTACTAACTTTGCTCAGACTGAAGAAGCTCCTTGGATAAGGAGCGAAACGTTTCCACTGAGAAAATAGAAATCCAGTTGACATGATTCAAGCTACAGACAATTCCACCTGGATGACTGAGAACCTTCATAGACAACTTCCTCAAAGACACAGAGAATTGCATCCTGGGATGAACTCAACTACATGCAAATGAGGCATGTTGATTTGCTGAATTTCCAAGTCTGATGAGACCCTTTTTTGTGCCTTGATTATGCAACCATTAGCATTTCAAGAATTAGCTAGCTACTTAAGAACAGAAAGATTGAACTCAGCAATGTACCTCTTAGCTATGCGCCCCAACTTCTCATTTATGCATCCTTTGGCTTTATCTGGGCAGCAAATAAAGAGTAAAGTTTGAAACTCAGGGAAGTATTTCCCAAAAGCATCCCAGAGAAGCTTGTATGGGGATGAGGATGAGTCTCTAATCCGGTATTGGATGTGCTTCTCACAGTTCCGTTATAGTATTTCATTAGAGTGACTTTCAGACTAATATAAGATATTTTGGCAAAACCACTCTCAAGAAAAAATAAATCTGGAATCTCAGCCTTCGGCTCTATGAGCCTAAATCTCTTTTAGCCATTCTTGATATGGCACTAATCAACATGAAAGAACAAGTGCTGTGTCAGTGATTAGGCTTTTTTTTTAAAAAACTGAGTGTTGTCTTAGATTATGAATGTCCATCAAGCAAGTTACAACCATGTGCAATATATGCATGCTTACTGTTCACTAGTGGTGATGTGTTGTACTGAAAAAGAGTGAAGAAATTGATTAATGAATAAGACAGGTTGCCTCCAAGATACTTGTAGTATGTATTTGGGCTACCTAATCAGCATTCTTACAGATCAGTTGTAAATGATCAGATCCAGCCCTACCATTACAAAGAGGGAAGCAACTGTCTTCGATAGCAGATGTTTGAAGATAGAGTGGTCCCAAGAAATTAGAGACTATAGCTGCGGGTGTATCACATGGTCTGCTCTGCAGCTGTAAAGTAGCCTACCAGTGCTGAATCAAGATTCATCTATCTAGATGTGAAATCAGAGAGTGCTATCTTTTTTTTAGATTTTTTTTAATCTCACCTTTATTATTTTGATAAATAATTCAAGGCGGGGAGCATACCTAATGCTCTTTCCTCCTCCTATTTTCTCCACAACAACAACCCTGTAAGGTGAGCTGGGCTGACAGAGAGTGACTGGCCCAGAGTCACCCAGCCAGCTTTCATCACGTCTTTCATCTCAGGCAATAAAATGAATCATTTGCTCTAGAGGTCAACCTGTTAGCACAAACATATTGTTGGTAACTCCCTTGTGTTAGAAAAATTATTCCTTTTGGCTCATGACATATTTGCTGTTCATTAAGCAGTTCTGTGTTGTCCCCTGTGATAGCACCATAAGCTCAGATGAGGCCCAACCAAAGAGAAGAGGCAGAGAAGTTTCTCATTTCTACTGTTATGACTGAGGCAAGGTGCCAGGCTATACTAGTGATTGTGAGCAGCAACTTCAAAGTCAATATCCAGATGAACAGTACATACAAGTTTGTGTGATCATGGACTCATTTTGTGACAGAAGCCCCACGCAGAAATCAAGCAATGGCTTCAGAGGGTTAAGACAGGATGTATGTGGAATTTGGCACGCACTAGCTATAAAAAAGAGATTGCCTGCATTTCAAGAGCATATATTCTTTATTGAAAGATATTTGTCTCCAAAAGCTCATGGGGCAATATGAGTCATGCCGAGTTCCCTTCCAGGCAGAAATTCCCCTTCATATCACGGCCAGTTCAGCCGAACTGATCAGTGAAAAATGTATTCCTAGATAAGCAGGAGACACAACTCTGTATGGTATGTCTGTGTGTGTGTGTGTGATATATATTACCTCCAATATGCAGAAAAGCCCCATTGTAGCTCACCATTACACTAGCATAACTGTAGCTTTGGGCCTGGGGCTCACACTACTGCCGTCACAAGTACAGTTGCTCTAAAGCAGAAGAAATTGCTTTACATGCAATGTTAGGCTGCATCAGCAGAAGCAATCGTTCCTCTTCATTCTGCTTTGGTCAGATCCCACCTTCAAACACTGTGTTTAATTCTGGGCATCCTATTTTAAGAAGGATTTAGAGAAGTCAGAATAGATGCAGAGAATGGCTGTAAGGACAACCAGGAGGCTACCAATGAAGAGGGACTGAAAAGCTGGGTGTGCTTAGTCCGAGGAAAGATGACTCACTGAGGGGATACGATAGCACTTCTTTTAATAGTAATTTTATTAAAAGTTACAATTAAAAAGATAAAAACTAGTACAAACTAAACAAGAATATTTGAAGGGATTAAAAATAGAGATATGTTCATTGGGGTATGAATGTATATGTATTTTTATATGCAGATGATACCATGTTGTTGGCTAAGAACCCAATAATTTGCAACAAATGGAAGATAGACTGTATGATGCAATGGTGGTATGGATCTGAAAACTACGTATCAAAGACCAAGTTAGTTGTGTTTAACAAGGAAAATGGAGTGTATGATTGCAAGTAATACATACTGTAAATGGCAAAAAACTAGAGCAAGTAGATGAATTTGCATACTTGCTAGAATGTCTACTAAAGATGGGAAAATCGGTGGAGACATTTTAAAATGTGCAAATGCTGGGGGAAATTTTTGCACATGGTTTATTGTGAGGAATTTCATGTTTGTCTAACAAAGCAAAAAATCGAAGAGAATATTTGTAGCTCAGGGTTGAACTGTGGAGTCCTTGGTGCTCTCTGAGCCTTGTTGTTTTCATGCTGACGTTTCATTAACAGGCTAGGCAACATCTTCAGTGCGAAAAGGGAGTGGAACTTGCTCTCTGTTTATATACCAACAGTATATAAACAGAGAGCAAGTCCCACTCCCTTTTCGCACTGAAGATGTTGCCTAGCCTGGCAATGAAACGTCAGCATGAAAACAACAAGGCTCAGAGAGCACCAAGGACTCCACAGAAGCAAAAAATGGCTATGTGTAAGAGTGTGCTTCTGTGCACTTTGGAAATGAGTTGGGACTATCTGAGAAGTAGAAAAGTAAGTTAAATGTGATGGGAATTGTGGTACTTAAGAAGAGAAAGCATCAACAATGAATGGGTGCTCAATGGATATAGATTGAATACACAAGTGAGTGACCATTACTAAAGAAATATCTTTTTTTAAACATAATTTTTATTTATTTATTATTTATTATTTGGATTTATCCCCGCCCATCTCTACCGTGGCAGAATCTGGGCAGTTTACAACCAGAATTTTATTAAGCATTACAATTAAAAAGATAAAAACTAATACAAACTAAGAAAAATAAAAGAAAAAAAAGAAAAAATAGAAAGTGCAGAACATAAAAATAGAAAAGAAAAAGAAAAAGAAAAAAATAAGGATATAGTAAAGAAAAGAAAAGAAATATATAAAGAAATGACTTCCCCTTCATCAAAACAAGTATAAACAATTTTAGTAACTTACTGTATCACCTTCTCTTAAAATACAGAAATGATATATTCTTCCCATATCCCATCTCTTATCTATAAACAAATCCTCAAAACCTCATTGTTCAGTCCTGATTAGACAACAACCTATCTATTTTAACCTTGATCAAGTAAACCAACTTTAGATTCCTTCCTTTTACTGTTAACAATCCTGATCTTTAATCCCTTCAAATAATGTCTTAGAACTTGATTTCTTTTCATTTTTTTTCTTTGTCCCTTCTCACAAAAATCTTCAAAACTTTAACAAGTCTCTTTTGTAAATCCAATATAGGAAAGTTATCCAGGTCATTCTTTCGATTTGTTATCCAGGTCATTCTTTCAATTTGTTATTTGTATGTCCCTTTTAATTATTAAGACATCAGCTGGTTTCTTTTGTACAGTATATCCAGTGTAGCATCTTTCTCTATATCATTCTTGTAGCCTGTCATTTTTAAATCCACTTTCAGATCAGTCTCAATCTTGTCAGGTAAAACTTGTTCCTCTTTCATAACATCTTTGAAACGCAGTCTATCTATAGAGGCAGACACTCTTAAAATTAACTTCTGGGTCCATTGTTCAAAAATATCCTTCAATATGTCCAATGTTAAAATATTTTGCTTCATTCTCTATTAGTAAATCAAATTTAAGTGTTCTTCTCCTTTAATTGTAATATTTAGTTCCTTCTGGTTCCCTCTAGTATCCAACCTTCAAAGTCTCATCCTATCATGTTTTTTTTAAAAGAGAATTCAAAACAAAAGCATTTTCCCATGGGAAGGATTCTTATAATTAATTCCAAAATCTTATTTCAAATCCATCTGGACCCTTAGTCCATTTATAACTTTCCAAAACCAAAGTTCTAATCACCCTTTTGCTATTTTTTCCCAAAAGAATTTGTTTAAGTCCTTAAACTTGTATTTAAAACTTCTGTCACTAAAGATTGAAGGAAACTCACCTAGTGTTTTAAAGGTTGTCAATCCAAAGGTTCCTAACAGCTGAAAAGCCGTTAAAAAGCAATTTCCAAAAGTGATTAGAAAAGGAAATATGCAAACCCAATGTCCTTTTGAAGGCGCCGACTGTGCTTTGAGCAAAAAGATGCATATTTTCTCGTCTCCCAGAGCTCTAAATCTGCCGGAGACCACCGTCTTGTCTCCTTGCGAGGAGCAACTGTCTGGAGCACTTGTGGGCAATCTCAAGTCCTCTCCTTGTCCGGAGAGGAATTATGAAGAGCCGGTCTACTCGCCGGCTCTTCATTCCACTAAGGTCGGCTCAGCTTTTAGCTAACAATAAGAACAGGTTGATAGTGGAATCGATTACTCACAGGGGTGATGGGCTTCCTGGTTGTTCATTTGATTATATTAAAGCAGAGGCCAGACAGCCATCTGTCTGGAAAGCTTTAATTTGGATTTCACACTGAGAAGCATATTGGACTCAATGGTCAAAATGGCTTCTTCCAACAACTGCAGTAATTGTTCTACCAGTGTTGTTTTGAAGAAAAAAAAAGAAGCCAATATGTAGGAGAGCAGTTGTGAAAATATAAGGGTCTCTAATGCAGCCTTCCTCCAGGCATCCTCCGAATATATTTGGACCACTGCCCCCAGAATTCCTAGCCACCATGGCATGCTGGTTGAAAATACTGAAAGTTGCGATTCCAAGAGAGCTGGAAGAGGTCAAGACAAGGAGAGCTGTTCTCATGAATGCTTAGCCAGTCAATTTTTCAGAAGCCCCACTTACGTTCAATCTACTTGCTGACCTGGTTCACCCACTAAATTGATACAGAAGTTTAAAACAGAAAGGAAACTGGAAACGTTATTATATTTATCTAGGTAGCAGTACAGCTGTCTGTGTTGGAAAAAAGCAAGAGAAAGCCAATTCAGTCTTATTATCAGTGGGAGTGGCTGATATTAGGTGAACACATGCACAGCATCAATGCTCCTGGTCACATTAAGGTCAGTAGATTTATTCCAGTTTTGCATCTGATGCAGTGTGATTATTGGATAATTCTGAGGCATATTACCATCTCAGGACAGATGGTCACAATCTCCCTCACCGCACATAGAAGTGGACAGTCAAGCTATTTCGTGGTTGAAGTATTGTGCTTTAGCTAATTCACTGTATTTGAAGAACAGGGCAATCTGAGTTTCCAGCTGAAGATCACATTTAACCTAGGAAGGTATGTCAGGAGAAAGATAAAAATTATACAATGTATAATTGCCAAAAGCCTCATTCTTCATATGCATATTATCCTGTATTTCTTTTCTTTAATGGTTATTTATAGTCTACCTACTCCCTACCCCAAGGAAGTCAGTGTGTTTCTTAATTTTGATTTTTGGGCTGGCCTTGCAGAAATCTCTCCAGATAGATTAGTCTTAATCCAACATTATTATTTATTATTACTACTACTACTACTACTACTACTACTACTATTTTTTATCACTTTTCCACATCCTGAGTATGTGTCAGGATACTGCATATACTCCCAAATTGATGGGATGCAGACAAAGTAAGTTGGCTTGCAAGGGAGTCTCTAGATCAGTGGTCTAAGCTTGCATAGACTAGCAAAGTGTGCTCCAGGAAAATTGGGGGGTTTTGTGCTTGTTGCATACTAGACAAATTCTGCCCAAAGTGACTAGTACTGAATTCACTATTAGCAGGGAATGTGGATGTGGCATGGGTATGACTATGGTTAGTAACCTAATTTATATTTAATTTATCCTACTAAAAAGAATTATGTGAAAGCCTTGATTGAGCAAAGCCATAATGGGTAATGGAGATCAATCTTGGTGGGCCCATGTGGTGATGATCATGACCTATAGAAAGCTGTAGAACACTGGGAGTGGTAAGATCCAGGGGAAAAACATATATTCAGTTAGGTGTCATAAATGGATGGAGGAGAATGAGATGAGAGAGAACAGAAAAATTGAGACATTTAAAGACCCAAGAATAAATGAAAACGATTGCTTGATGAGTATTAGTAAAAATCTGTTTGAAATCTGTGGTTTAAGCATATACCCGTTTATCCCTATACATGGCAAAATATTTCTTTATTTAAAAATTAATAAATTAATAAATGGCTGCCCACCTCCAGATGACTCTGGGCAGTGTACAAGAATTAAAGAATAAAAGCGTGGCTCTAGACCAGAGCTTTCCAAACTGTGTGTCAGGACATGTTAGTGTGTCAGCTGCAGTGTCTGGGTGTGTCACGGCGGCTGCTGCTGCCTCCAAGCCCTGCCAGGATTCCACGCAGGTCCTAGTGCCTGCCTTGTGCCTTGCTGCTTCCAAACCTGCTGTGATGCTGCGCAGGTCCTAGTGCCTGCCTTGTGCCCTGCTGCCTCCAAACCTGCTGTGATTCCGCACAGGTCCTAGTGCCTGCCTTGTGCCCTGCTGCCTCCAAACCTGCTGTGATTCCGCGCAGGTCCTAGTGCCTGCCTTGTGCCTTGCTGCCTCCAAACCTGCTGTGATTCCGCGCAGGTCCTAGTGCCTGCCTTGTGCCCTGCTGCCTCCAAACCTGCTGTGATTCCGCGCAGGTCCTAGTGCCTGCCTTGTGCCTTGCTGCCTCCAAACCTGCTGTGATTCCACGCAGGTCCTAGTGCCTGCCTTGTGCCCTGCTGTAAGAGTGCGTCACGAAATGATGCATGTCTAAAAAGTGTGTCACCTACATGAACAGTTTGGAAAGCTCTGCTCTAGACAATGGAACAAGGAAGAAAACCAGCCAATCTTATGAGGTGACAAGAAAGCTTAACCCAGAGGGGAAACCCCCACATTCTTCTAACACAATCAGATCCTCAAGGAGCCACAGACCCAGCCCAGCCCAAAGCCTGTCTTAAGGGCTTGTCGAAAGGAGCAAAGCATGGAGGCTGGTCGAAGCTCTGGGGGGGATACTATTCCTGAGGGCAGGCGCTGCAACAGAGAAGGTCTGAATCCTAGTTGGAAAAAAAAGATTGATATGATAAAAGATGGAGAGAATTTGCCTACAAGAGTCATGAAAGTGGGACAGGCCATCTTTTGGTAGTGTGAAGGGTAGATCTTGGATACAAATGTACATGGAAGAAAGAGTGAAAATTGAATCCTTTATGAAACAGTATTAGAAGATAGATTAATCTCTCAACAGAATGAATCAAAAGTAGATATAAGGAACCAGGAAGTAGAAGCTTCATAGAAGAGGATGAAAAGAATTATGTTACAGAGTGCCACAGATATATATGGAGTCCCACTAATGGGAAATGTGAAAAGGGTGTTTAGTGGAATGAGGAAGTGATAGAAGCTGTGGCTGTGAAAAAATCCCTATCCGAGTATGATTACTCCCAAAATGAGGATGAACAGAATATATTCTGTCATCTGTATAGGGAGGAAAGGATAGTTGCAAAGAATGTAGTCCAGAAGAGCAAGGATTGCCTGAGACAGCGTTTCTCAATCTCAGCAACTTGAGGATGTGTGGACTTCAACTCCCAGAATTCCTCAGCCAGCATGCCGAGCAGTTTTGATGTAAATAAACAGTTGTTTTGGAAGTGGGTGAAGAGAGTAGCATGAGTGATGGTAATTAAAAATAAAAGGGATGAAATTATTTGGGATGAAGTGAGGGAATGCATGCAGGTCCTAGTGCCTGCCTTGTGCCCTGCTGCCTCCAAACCTGCTGTGATTCCACGCAGGTCCTAGTGCCTGCCTTGTGCCTTGCTGCCTCCAAACCTGCTGTGATTCTGGAGTATTTTAGAGATTTGTATGGGAATGATAGTGACGTATTGAAGAGTGGTACCGAAACCAGTGCTATAAAAGTTGGCATTCAAGAAAAAAATATATGAGAAGGAAGTCGTAGGTGCTGTGAGAACGTTGAAACGCGTAAGGCTGCAGGTGGAGATAGAGTGTCTGCAGTAAAACATGGGTGTGGTTTGCTTATGAAGTGGTTGTACAACTTTGTTTCATGTGTCTGTGAACTCTACATCTGTACTTGGTGGCTGGAAGAATGCTGTTCTTAAACCCCCCCTGCCCCAATCCAAAGGGAAAGGTAACAAGAATGAAGGCAAAAATGATATGGGGGATTAGTTTGTTACCCGTGCCTAAAAATGTTTTACAGAACTCTGATCAAAAGGGGTTGTTAGGTGACAATACACAAAATTTGGGAAGTGCAATGAGGCTTTATGTCAGCAGGGGATGTACAGACCAGGTTTTGCTCTGCAGCAGGTCACTGAGAAACTGTATGGCCATGAGAAAGAAAGTTTATTGTCTTTTTGTTGATTTAGAGAAAATATATGATACAGGGAATAGGCTTGAATTATGGAATGTTTTGCAGGGATATGGAATTGAAGTTTTGTTGCTGAATTCAGTAAGAGTAGTATATGATAAAAATAATTGTGCAAAAAAACAACCCACAATGGGATACTTAGCAAAGGGGTTCAACATTTAGCAGGGACTAAGACAAGGATACCCCTTCATGGATCACTGCCTTGTCGTGGCGAAGGGGCTTGCGTAACTCAATGAAGTCAGGTCAAGAAGAACAGGTCATGACGGAGAGTTCTGACAAAACGTGGTCCAAAACTGGAGGAGGGAATGGCAAACCACTCCAGTATCCTTGCCAAGAAAACCCATGGACAGTATCAAAAGGCTAAAAGATATGATGCCGGAAGATGAGCCCCTCAGGTCGGAAGGTGTCCAAAATGCTACTGGGGAAGAGCAGAGGGCAATTCCGAGTAGCTCCAGAAAGAATGAAACGGCTGGGCCAAAGCCGAAAGGACGCTCAGTTGTGGATGTGTCTGGAAGTGGAAGGAAAGTCCGATGCTGTAAAGAACAATATTGCATAGGAACCTGGAATGTAAGATCTATGAATCAAGGTAAGCTGGATGTGGTCAAACATGAGATGACAAGATTGAACATCGACATCTTGGGAATCAGCGAACTAAAATGGACAGGAATGGGCGAATTTAATTCAGGAGACCATTATATATACTACTGTGGGCAAGAATCCCTTAGAAGAAATGGAGTAGCTCTCATAGTCAATAAAAGAGTGGGAAAGGCAGTACTGGGGTACAACCTCAAAAACGACAGAATGCTTTCAGTTTGAATCCAAGGCAAACCATTCAACATCACAGTGATCCAAGTCTATGCCCCAACCACTGATGCTGAAGAAGCTGAAGTTGACCGGTTCTATGAAGACCTACAACACCTTCTAGAACTAACACCAAAAAAAGATGTCCTTTTCATCATAGGGGACTGGAATGCTAAAGTAGGAAGTCAAAAGATAACCGGAATAACAGGCAAGTTCGGCCTCGGAGTACAAAATGAAGCAGGGCAAAGGCTAATAGAGTTTTGTCAAGAGAACACGCTGGTCATAGCAAACACTCTTTTCCAACAAAACAAGAGACGACTCTACACATGGACATCAACAGATGGTCAATACTGAAATCAGATTGATTATATACTTTGCAGCCAAAGATGGAGAAGCTCTATACAATCAGCAAAAACAAGACCTGGAGCTGACTGTGGCTCAGATCATGAGCTTCTTATCGCAAAATTTAGGCTTAAATTGAAGAACGTAGAGAAAACCACTAGACCACTCAGGTATGACCTAAATCATATCCCTTATGAATATACAGTGGAGGTGAGGAATAGATTTAAAGGATTAGATCTGGTAGACAGAGTGCCTGAAGAACTATGGATGGAGGTTCGTAACATTGTACAGGAGGCAGCAACTAAAACCATCCCAAAGAAAAAGAAATGCAAGAAAGCAAAGTGGCTGTCTGATGAGGCTTTACAAATAGCTGAGGAAAGAAGGGAAGCAAAAGGCAAGGGAGAAAGGGAAAGATATAACCAACTGAATGCAGATTTCCAGAGAATAGCAAGGAGAGATAAGAAGGCCTTCTTAAATGAACAATGCAAAGAAATCGAAGAAAACAATAGAATGGGGAAGACTAGAGATCTCTTCAAGAAAATTGGAGATATCAAGGGAACCTTTTGTGCAAAGATGGGCATGATAAAGGACAAAAAAGGCAGGGACCTAACAGAAGCAGAACAGATTAAGAAGAGGTGGCAAGAATACACAGAAGAACTATACAAGAAAGATCTTAATATCCCTGATAAATACGATGGTGTGGTCACTGAGCTTGAGCCGGACATCCTAGAGAGTGAAGTCAAGTGGGCCTTGGGAAGCATTACTAACAACAAAGCTAGCGGAGAAGACAGTATCCCAGCTGAGCTATTTAAAATCCTAAAAGATGATGCTGTTAAAGTGCTGCACTCAATATGCCAACAAATTTGGAAAACTCAACAGTGGCCACAGGATTGGAAAAGGTCAGTTTATGTTCCAATTCCAAAGAAAGGCAATGCCAAAGAATGTTCAAACTACCGTACAATTGCACTGATTTCACATGCTAGCAAGGTTATGCTCAAAATCCTACAAGCTAGGCTTCAGCAGTATGTGAACCGAGAACTACCAGAAGTGCAATCTGGGTTTCGAAGAGGCAGAGGAACTAGAGATCAGATTGCCAACATTCGCTGGATCATGGAAAAAGCAAGAGAGTTCCAGAAAAACATCTACTTCTGCTTCATTGACTACGCTAAAGCCTTTGATTGTGTGGAACACAACAAACTTTGGCAAAGTCTTAAAGAGATGGGAGTACCAGACCACCTTGCCTGTCTCCTGAGAAACCTGTATGCGGGTCAAGAAGCAACAGTTAGAACCGGACATGGAACAACCGACTGGTTCAAAATTGGGAAAGGAGTACGACAAGGCTGTATATTATCACCCTGCTTATTTAACTTATATGCAGAGTACATCATGAGAAATGCCGGGCTGGATGAATCACAAGCCGGAGTTAAGATTGCCGGGAGAAATATCAACAACCTCAGATATGCAGACGATACCACCCTAATGGCAGAAAGTGAAGAGGAACTAAAGAGCCTCTTGATGAGGGTGAAAGAGGAGAGTGCAAAAGCTGGCTTGAAATTCAACATTAAAAAAACCCAGATCATGGCATCTGGTCCCATCACCAGAGATTGATTGGGGAAGAAATGGAAGCAGTGACAGATTTTATTTTCTTGGGCTCCAAGATCACCACAGACGGTGACTGCAGCCATGAAATTAAAAGACGCTTGCTCCTTGGGAGGAAAGCTATGGCAAACCTAGACAGCATATTAAAAAGCAGAGACATCACCTTGCCGACAAAGGTCCGTATAGTTAAAGCTATGGTTTTTCCAGTAGTAATGTATGGCTGTGAGAGTTGGACCATAAGGAAGGTTGAGCGCCAAAGAATTGATGCTTTCGAACTGTGGTGCTGGAGAAGACTCTTGAGAGTCCCTTGGACTGCAAGGAGGTCAAACCAGTCAATCCTAAAGGAAATCCAACCTGACTGTTCATTGGAAGGACAGATGCTGAAGCTGAAGCTCAAATACTTTGGCCACCTAATGCGAAGAGAGGACTCACTGGAAAAGACCCTGATGCTGGGAAAGACTGAAGGCAAAAGGAGAAGGGGAAGGCAGAGGATGAGATGGTTAGATAGCATCACCGATGTAATGAACATGAATTTGAGTAAACTCCGAGAGACAGTGGAGGACAGGAAGGCCTGGCGTGCTATGGTCCATGAGGTCACGAAGAGTCGGACACGACTAAATGACTGAACAACAAAGACAAGGATGTGTAATGATTGTTTGAGGTATTTATGGATAAATGTATAAAGAATGCTTGTAATGTTGTTAGAGATATGTTCATTGGGGATATGAATGTATGTGTATTTTTATATGCAGATGATGCCATGTTGTTGGCTTTTGTTGTTGTTCAGTCGTTTAGTCGTGTCCGACTCTTTGTGACCTCATGGACCATAGCACGCCAGGCCTTCCTGTCCTCCACGGTCTCCCGGAGTTTACTCAAATTTATGTTTGTTACATCGGTGATGCTATCTAACCATCTCATCCTCTGCCGTCCCCTTCTCCTTTTGCCCTCGGTCTTTCCCAGAACCCAATAATTTGCAACAAATGGAAGATAGACTATATGATGCAATGGTGGTATGGATCTGAAAACTACGTATCAAAAACCAAGTTAGTTGTGTTTAACCAGGAAAATGGGGTGTGTGATTGCAAGTAATACATAAATGGCAGAAAACTAGAGCAAGTAGATGAGTTTGCATACTTGCTAGAATGTCTACTAAAGATGGGAAAATCGGTGGAGACATTTTAAAATGTGCAAATGCTGAGGAAATTTTTGCACGTGGTTTATTGTGAGGAATTTCATGTTTGTCCAACGAAGCAAAAAATGGCTGTTAGCGTGTGCTTCTGTGCACTTTGGAAATGAGTTGAGACTATCCAAGAAGTACAAAATAAGTTAAATGCAATGGGAAGTGTGGTGCTTAAGAAGGGAAAGAGAATCATGAATGGGTGCTCAATGGATATGGATTGAATGCACAAGTGAGTCACCATTACTAAAGAAATATCTTGAGGTGGTTTGGTCATATAGAGAGAAGAAACATGGACTGAATCACAAAACAAATCTATGAATGGGATGAGAAGAGGGAAAAATCAAGAAAACCACTGAATTGCGGCAGCCCTGGTAGTAATTGTAACTGTAATTGTGTCAGACTCTATAGCAGAGTTTCTCAACCTTGGCAACTTTAAGATGCGCGGACTTCAACTCCCAGAATCCCCCAGCTTGGTTTTCTTTTTTTTCTGGATCAAAAGGCAACATGGAGGATTTCATTTTAAAAATATATAGTAAATAATAACCGATCTATGTAAGTGTGGCATCTATTTCTATAAAGAACAATATTGAAATCAAATCAAATTTATTATTACAGATCCATGACCCAGACTAAATAAGACTTGCTAAATTAAATCTACAGAATACAACCTACAAAATAGAACACACAAAATAAGGCGTACAAGGTGAAAAAGGTACAGCCATGCTTGCACTATTTAGCTAAAGAATGATATTGACATTATTTATAGGAAATTTTGCGCTGTATAAACAAATCAATTGCTGCCTGTTTCTTTTATCCTTCCCGGCTTAGAGAGGCCCTTCCATTTTAGAAATATTCCCTGAAGGCAGCTACAAGATCATCTTAGATCAGGGGTCGGCAAACTTTTTTATGCCAGGAGCCGTTTTGACATTTATAAAATTTATAATATCACTCGAGGGCCAGGGGGCGGGGTTTGAGGGTGGGAGCCAATCCCGTGGAAGGGGGTGGGGTTTGTGGGCGGGGGCCAATCGCATGGAAGGGGGCGGGGTTTGCGGGCGGGAGCCAATCGCGCACACCATGCCCGCTGCCGCGCCTGCCCCCACCACACACACCATGCCCGCTGCCATGCCTGCCCCCGCCACACACACCATGCCCGCTGCCGTGCCTGCCCCCGCCACGCCCGCTGCCGCACCTGCCCCCGCCACGCCCGCTGCGCCTGCCTGAGGAAGAGCCACACTCAAGGGGCCAAAGAGCCGCATGTGGCTCGCGAGCCGCAGTTTGCCGACCCCTGTCCTAGATCATCATTGCATTTGGAGATATCAGGAGTCTGTTGCATAGTGTGAACATGGCTGTGTCGTCCCTGTGCTAGCGTACCTATGATGTGTCATCACCAAATGTGATATTCTTTCATCTATGCCTTTGGTATATGAATGTTTCTTGGGCAAAATAATCCTTATTTTCTGCTGCTACAAAGCACAGGCTCCTTCACAAACTAGATCCAATCTGGAAGCTCAAACTTTTGCAGACTAAACGACTGAACAACAACAACTATGTAGCTTCCATGTTGCCTCCGACAATGTTTCACCCCAATGTCTTCCCAATGATGGATCAACCTGTTGTGCTGCTCAGAGCTCCGATTCTCCACCTGAAATTACCTCTGATTCTCCAAGTTATTGACCGATTCCAGCTGAAGCAGAGAACTGATTCCCTTACTTGCTCTGGATGCCTCTGTTAATCCATCCATCTTGCTCTCCCTCCACCTTCTCCTCAGCAGTCTCTTCCAGCTTATGATAGCAGACTGGCCTCCAAGTGACCCCTGATTAATGTAAATATTTGGCTTTCATTGGAAGGAAATGTGACATGCGTTTGGGATGGAAGCTATCCAGAGACCGCAAGCTTGAGAGCCAAGCTATTGGGAAAAGCAGATGTTGTGGTGGTCTCTGCAAGGTATTTTTATTGCTAGGGGCTTCAGAATACTCATCCCCTCACTCTTTCTTTTGCGTCTGTAAAGAGCAGCTTTTCCAGGGCTGCCAAATTACCTTCCATATGTTGGCCAGACACAAGAGATGGGAGGGACCTTTGCTGAGTATAATTTCTCTCTGAATGGTTTCCATTGTCTGGGAAGACATGCTTACCTGAACAAAGGAGAATGTCAGCTGGTATTACTGGAGGATTCAAGAAGAAAGATATTGCTTTGGGATTGCTTAAACATGGTCTCCAGGCAGCATCTTTGCTAGCATCAGCAATTCCGAATCAAGAACTAGTCCAAGATATTCTTAGTACAATAACAAGGTCCAGAAACTCCAACTGCTCTTGCATTCTCAACTTCCATCAGCCACAGCCACAAGCAATAGTCAGAGATGATTGGTACCCTAATACGCTCAGGAGGGCCTCAGATTCTTCATTCTGGCAAAGATGCTTGTTGTTACTACAGTTAGTTTGGCCTTAGGGTTGCTATGCCACCTATGCTGTTTGGATCTGTGCAACCGGCATAGAGACAGAACATAGGTTCTCTGTGAATTGAGGATGCCAAGCATTTTAAAGTACTTTTTATGCATGGGTAAAAGGTTTTCCCCTGCACAGTCGTGTCCAACTCTAGGGGCCGGTGCTCATCTCCGTTTCTTAGCCGAAGAGCCAGCGCTGTCCAAAGACGCTTCCGCGGTCCTGTTGCCGGCATGACAACGCTGTGTGTTACCTATTCATCTACTTGCATTTGCATGCTTTCGAATTGCTAGGTTGGCAAGAGCTGGGGCGAGTGCGGGAGCTCACTTCGTCAGGCGGCGCTCGGGTCTCAAACCGCCGACCTTCCAATCAACAAGCCTGGCGTCTTAACTACTGAGCCATCAAGCCCCCTTTACTTTTTATGCATATGCACCCTTAATCTACATTAATCCACAATTAACATTCTATGAGTCCACAAGTAACTTACTAGACTTTCACTCTGCTTTGTTTCTAGAGAGTGCTTCTAGAAGTCCATGGCACCCATTAGAGCTTTTGATCATGTTTCCAAGGAAGAAGACTATGCTAAAGATGCACATTGGTGCAGGCTATTTATACTGTTTGAAAGTCTATAATTTCTGCTTTGTTTTTTCACAAAGAAATTGAGATAGACAATCCATTTGCATAGTCAACATTTATTTGGTCCATTATTACATTATTTGGTAATATACAGAACTGCAGAGTAATGACATGGGCCATGCTATGTGACAATCTACAAAGCTATAAACCAGGAACTCAATAAGCTATGCAATGATGCACAGCTACACCATGAAATTTTTGTGTTGTGCTCACTGACATTTTGATAGAATAGTCACAACTAATGTTAAAACATTTATTTGGATTTCCTTGTGCTGCTGACCAGAATTAACACATCATTTTATATTGCAAGCAGAGATAGTTTAAACAGCACATGTGAGCTGCATAATAGTGTTGTTGTTGTTTTTAAAAAAGAAGGCTCTTGAAAATGAAAGAGCCAAGAAAGAGATCTGATCCTTTCTTTATTAAAAGTCACATACTTTAACAATACTCCAAGATATTCTTCAGGAGCTGAATAATTCCCACCCACCACCTGCAATTTCAGTGCAGGTATATTCAAAATGTCATCAAAAATTCACCTGTAATTTTATTGAAAGTCATGAAGATCAGGCTTTTGTTAGTTTTGGTATACAAATGGCCTTTTTCATGCTTTAGCTTGACATAAGAGGAAAGAATCCAGCCAGGTTTAAAACATTTGAGTCATCATAAGTTGAAGTTCAGTGACACAGAGTTAAATGTATCTCAAACTGGTTGTCAGTAACAAGGTTGTAGTAAAAAATGACTGATGTGAAAGATGGATCTTGACAGGCACTGGATGGCAGATGGCTTTCTATGAACCTGAAAAGGCTCTGGGTATGGCTGAGCTGCTCACGTCTGCATTCAACTGCAACAGACCTCTTGGGTCCTGCTCTGTCTTAAGATATATGTCTTAAGATATATGTGCTTGCACAATGTAACAGGGGAGGGAATGGTTGGTTGCAACACTTAGTCCTGATGATCTGTGCAAGCCCTCACACAGGGATAGATCAGGGTCATGTTCTTTCTCAGTAATGCAAGTCACGTTGACAACAAGCTTTGCATGGGTGAGTGAGAATATCCATGTTGTGTAAGATAGGGGTATAACTTCATTGCTAACTGTATAAGGAGTTTAGGAATGTTCAACATGCACGAGACCATTGGTGAGAACAGGCACATGCTCAACGCAGCGCTCCTGAAAGGATCCTTGTCTATGCCAGAAGCCAAGGGTTGCCCCCCAACGCAGGCTGTGAGGAATTAGAGTTGCTCAAGCCCTGAGCTAGGCCTGACTTGGGGGAGAGGTTTTCCAGAATGGAGAAGACCAGCTTTCTTTTCCTTCTTGTTCTGTTTATCAACAGGATATAAATGCTTGAAGACCGCTGGCCTCCTGAAGCCTCCTCTTCCTTGACAGAGTGATAAGCAAACAAGTCTCTGCCTGCTGCCTGCAGGGAAATGGGTTTTGTTATGGAAGGCAAGCCCAGCACTGAAACAACAAACAGAAGAAGGGCTGTGTTTGTTTTTCCATGTGCTGGAGGTGAGGGTGCAGCCACCCAGGCCCCCCTCCACATCCTCTCCAATGGGCAGAGAGGGGTGAGGCAGAGGTGTGTGTAAACAGCCAGCCTAGCCAGGAGTAATTGGAGCAAGGAGAGCTCTTCTCCCCTTTGTCTAGATGGCTTCACATCGCCAACACATCGAGCCACATTGCAGCATAGGAGCCAAGAGGCAGGGCTGCCTGTGCACCTATTATATAATTCACAGATTGGTTTCCTTACCAAGCCAATACAGTTATGGAACAAAGTCCTACCTTATGCCACTCCTGGTTCAAACTCCTCATGTGCATGGTTTTTGATGTCAAACTTATATTCATTACGATAATTGTGTGCTAGTCCATTCCTTGCACGATGCTTTGCCAAACTTTTGAAGGATATTACACTTGATTAAATGCGTTTTATTACATTTTCATTATATCGTATTAAAGTTTGAGTGCATGAGTCCAATCTCTGTAAAAGAGATGCAATAAAAACATTAATACAGTTACTTCAGTCACAATATAAACATTCAAAGAAGATTGCATAATTTCATGAGAAAGGCATTAAGTTAATTAATTAAATAATGGCTTGTACAGAATGCCTTGTGCCTTGGCTTTGTGTAAATATAGGCAGAGATTCATTCAGCAAGCTGTAGTGGGTTGTTTTAGCCAAGGCTGTTCTGTCTCTCTCTTAACCTGCATTGTCACCAGTTTTTGTGTTGGCTCAGTACGCCAGGCTAGTAGATTTCAGATCCTAACTGTAAACACATCTGCTCCACATCTGCTCAGCCTACAAGCATGGGTGTCTGTGATGGAGGGGGGGGGCAAAGGACAGCATACATATGAAGATGTCATACAAATGTGATTTACTCCTGACACAGTCTCTAATTGTAGGGTGCAAGGATTACATCATCACAGGCCTCATCATTTTGGCATTGTTGCAGTTTGCTTCAGATGCCTCTGCATACAAGATCCCTCTATCATTGCCTGAAGCCGAAGACAAAGTTCTGTATGTCATCCATGACCACAAATGTATTCTTTGTGATGGAAGCCTGGGGAAGGAGGGAGTACAGGTATACGTCTCCTTCTCATACTGTATGTGGCTGTCATATAAACAGTATGTTCTACTACCATTATGAACATCAGGTCTGAAGGCAATTGTAAAGTCTGTTGTAAACCGCCCAGAGTCCCCCTTGGGGGAGTTGGGCGGTGATAAATCCAATAAATAAATAAATAAATTGAGCTTTACACTGTTAGACAGATTCTTTGCAACACTCCCCCTCTCTCATACAAGCTTCCTTCCCAAGCTTCTTTGAGCAAAATCTCCATTGCAGACCTGGAAACACAAAGCTGTAGATAAGAATGGGATGCAGCTGGTCATCTACAGAGAGGCCCTTTCTCTGACCACAACCAACAGTCTCCACTCTTTTGAGAGTGATCAGGGAAAAGGCATTCAGGCCAGAGGCTGATGCTTACCGAAAGCTTTGAGGCTCTGCACATCTCACTGAAGAAAAGAGGGGATCCGGCTTTCTGCATCCAAAGCCTCCAGGTCTGCTGGGTTGCAATTTCCACCATCCGAGTTACTAGTTACATGGGAACATGGAGCATTTTCACATTTGAGAGATGTGCAAAATGATTCCCCCTGCTCCCCGATCAGTATGGGGACCAGTGGATTTTTTACTTGTTTGCACACATTGAATGGATGGCCATTAAAGTGGCAAATGCAGTTTTACATAAGCAAATGGAAAGTAATGTGTGCTGGTGCAAATACATACATAAATATTTTTTTCCAATTTTACACATACATTAGAGAGATCTGAGGTGGCAGTGACTGATTTTCAAAGGGATTTTGAAATAGTAGTGAAAGTTCAATAAGAAAAAAGTCAACCTAGCATGTACTGCTGTCAAAAAGGCAGATTGTGTGCTAGGAATTATTAAGAAGGGAACTGCAAATAGTTGCCTATACAGTAAAATGCTTATATACATTTATGATGCATTTTGGATGCTTGTATAGTGCTGGTAACCACACCTCAAACAAGATATTGTGGATCTAAAAAAAATGCCTAATTTATTAGAGAGAGAGAATGGTTTTCTTTTGATGAAAGAATACAGCACTGGGGTTTTAGACTAGAGTGAATGGAAGTAAAGGAAGCCATGTTAGAACTCATACGTGATGTTGCAAATGTGGACAGAGAGAAATTCTTTTCTCTCTTCCCTGGAACTCAGAGTCAACCACTAAAACGAAATGCAGGGAGATTCAGATCTGATAAAAGGAAGCCATTCTTTACTTAACATATAGTGTAGGTGGCATCCATTCATTGCCACCAGTTGCAGTGATGGCCGCCATTTTAGAATGGGTTTAAAAACGGATGAGACAAATCATTCGTGAAGGAAACAGGAAGTCTTTTAAAGTTTATGTTGTATTTTTCTTCTTCTTTTCTTTTCCTTTTTCCTTTCCTTTCCTTTCCTTTTCTTTTTTTTTGGAATGTTAGTATGTAATATATGTTGTAATTCTATGTATATGTAAATGTTTGTGTGTGTTTATATATATTTTAAATAATAAAACATATTTAAAAAAAAACACGGATGAGACAAATCAACAGAGTATCAGACCACCAGGTAGCCTATCTTAAGTGTCAGCGGTTAGGTAGTGCGAATAAGAGAGAGCCACAGTGTTCCCGAATATGTTTTGAGCTCTTGGTTGGCCAACGTGTGACAAGGAATGCTGGAAAAAAATGGGCCGTGCAGTTGGCTGGCCACTGTGAGAACAGACTGCTGGATGAGATGGGCCAGCGGTCCAATCCAGCCGGGCACTGCGTAGGTTCTTCTGTTTTCATTTTCTTCATTTTTATCCTACTTCTTACAAAGCATTTACGCGGGGTATGTGGTTTGCCCCATCACACACATCACAATAAACTTGTGGGGTAAATTAAGTGGAAAGAAATACCAAATAGCCCAAAAGGTTTCCAGATGAATGAGGAACTGAACATGGATCTCTCAACTAAGCCGATCCTCTTGGTCCTCTTAATCTCTACGGCATCCTGGTTCTCAAATATCTCTAGAGGCCAAAGCTATGTATTTTGTGCATTCCATCCTGGAAGGAAGTTGCTATAATTCTCGCAGCAACTGATATTAGAGACTGATATCCTTGTGTTTTCACTGACCTCGCTGCTGCTGCTGCACTACCTGTCCTCTGAGTATTTCAGGCCTCTGCAGTTAAAAACAATGAAGTGTTTATCACCATCTTGGCATGAGACTATCCCAGTTGGAAACAAGGTTGTGGGGGTGGGGGGTGGGGAGGAAGGAAGGAATCAACAGACTCTGTGCTAGAGATTCTTTCACACTTCCATGTTATGGCTAGTTCAGTTATAACATGAGCAGTGATTTATACTGAGCTGGTAGCAAGGAGAGAAGGGCCAACAAGACAACTCAGAGAAGTTGTGAGTGACAGAAGCCATCCCCCCCCCCCCTCAGAGCTTCTGCATGAATAATGCAGTCTGGATGGAAAGAAAGAATTCAGTTACAAAAAGGAGGCATTTTAAAAATAACTTATTTTGTCTCACAAGTGTTGTTTAAAATTAGAAATGGAAAGTCACTATGATTTGCAGAATAGGAACAACTGTAGAACTCATGGATTGGGTGGGCATAACTGGGAAGTGAATATTTTCCTCCTTTTGAAAAGGAATTATTTTTATCACACTTCCTTTTTGAGCATTCTTGAGTTTCCGAGGAATACCTTGACTTAACTGAAAATATTGAAACCAACACCCCACTACATAGATTCAAGTCTTCTACTTTTGGAGGTATTTGTAATATGTTCCTGGATCACAAGTAAATATATCCACAGTTCTGTGTTTAATCAATAGATCATTTAATTATTATGCTGAATTATGAATTGACTCTACACATGCAAATGGAAGCTGGGGGTGAAATTTCCGCAGCTTAGAGCTGTGCTTTTGGGGGAGGCATAATACTGGCCCAGTATTCTTTTAAAGGGGGCGTGGTGGCACAGCGGGTAAGACACCAGGCTTGTGATCGGAAGATTGCAAGTTTGGAGGTTCGAATCCCTAGCCCCGCGTGGCGGAGTGAGCTCCCACACTAGCTCCAGCTCTTGCCAACCTAGCAATTCGAAAGCATGCAAATGCAAGTAGCTTAATAGGTACCACTTCAGTGGGAAGGTAACAGCGTTCCGCGTGTGTCATGCCGGCCACATGACTGTGGAAGCGTCTTCGGACAGCGCTGGCTCTTCGGCTAACAAACGGAGATGAGCACCGGCCCCTAGAGTCGGACATGACTGCACAAATGTGCGGGGGGAACCTCTATCTATCTATCTATCTATCTATCTATCTATCTATCTATCTATCATCTATCTATCTATCTATCATCTATCTATCTATCTATCTATCTATCTATCTATCTATCTATCATACTTATATCACCACCCATCTCCCCCCACAGAGGGGGAGATTTACCTTTACCTTTACCTATTCTTTTATGGGGGGAGATAGTCAGTTTGGATTTTTTTTAAAGACATAATGCATATGCTAAACTTTAGTATACCTATTTAAATTCTTAGCTGTGCAGCTGAAAATTAATGGACTGCCATTGAATTTCAGTCTTGTGATCTTGGAGGGTTTTGGTGGTCATCAAACGAGACTAAGGGGACTACATGCCACCGGTTGCCTACTCTTGAGTTCAAAGATGACCGTTGCCTTCAGTGCAAATTGAATAAAATTTTCTTCTTTGGCTTCACTGACATTATTTTTGGTGTGCATTTCTGAACCAATACTTAGTTCTATTGGTTGGTGCATCTTGCCAGCTCTGATCAACCTTGCATTAGGGCATGTGGTGTATGCAAATTACTCTGCACACATATGCTCATCCACAATAAGACAAAAGGCCTGTCAAGTCATCAACTATACGAGGAGAATATGTTCAAACCGAAGTTCCCATGAAAAACACATTTCCTTCCTGAAGCCTGGCCAATGTCTGACAGCTTCAGGAACAGTCAAGATGACACATTTATTTGGGCAGGTGTTTGGTGAGTAATTTTAGAACAATAGGGTAAAAGATACCTATTTGTTTTATCACAAATAAGAATGTATTGTGATCAGGCCATAGGCCACCTAGCCCAGCAGGGGTGACTGCAGGGTTTGGTAAAAAAAAGTCAACAAGATGGCAGTCATGATAATGTAATCAAAGTTCCATCCATCTTTTATGGTGTGACACACCTGTAGTTCCATTCTGTGTCAACATCATGGCTGGCGGCATCCACTGGACGAGGGTAAAAGTCTCCCGCTACAGTCGCTTCCCATCAACCAGTATTTAAGGCATGCTTCGGGCCTATTAAGAAATGGCCACCAGTAGGAGTAACCATTTATAACTTGATCCTTCGTGAACCAGTCCGGTCCACTTGATCCAAGCCATCCCCGTAGTACAACTGCTGGCAGTTTATGCTGTGTGGAAAAAAATCTTCCACAGTTTGAATTTCCTGGCATTTAGTTTCAGCGGATGACCTCAAGTTCTGACTTTGTGAGGGAGAAAACCCCCTTTCTCCACATCATCTATGCCATGCATGATCTTAAATACCTCACCAACGCTTCCCCTTATCTTCCTTTATTCCACGCCAAAGAGCGCAAATGCACGCTGATCCTTTCTGTTGCCCCCGTTTGGACTTTCTGGCTATATAATATCCTTCTTAAGGGGCCAGTCATTTCATATTTTTTTTTAAAAATGCCACATGGGATAAGAGAACCATTAAAAAAAACCCTCACACATAAAAACAGATAATCCACTTGTCTCAAAAGAACCGTTGCCTTTGTGGCAACACTTGTAAGTCAACCCAGTTCAATACAGTACAACTTCAATTTAAACGTTGAAATATTTCAGTACAAAGCAGGGGGGGGGGTCTGCACCCACCATCTTGACATTTTTACTCCCCCTGCAGACGCCCCAAATACAAGACAGCTTCGTGTATCTTGACCATTTTGCTCCCAATGCTGATAGAGGTCCAAAGAGATACCAAGGGTGTGGCCCAAGGACTCCACCACCACTCCCCCTTGAGCAGCACCCAGAATGGATTGGGCCTTTTAAAAACATTTTTTGAGGCTTTGAGGCAAGTTAAGGGACAAAATTAAATTTTTAAAATTAAATTTAATATTAAATTTATTATTAAATATTAAATTTAATATAAAATTAAATATAAAATTTAAATTAAAAAAAAAAGGGGGCGTGGTAGCTCAGCGGGTAAGACGCCAGGCTTGTCGATCGGAAGATCGCAAGTTCGGAGGTTTGAATCCCTAGTCCCACGTGATGGAGTGAGCTCCCGCACTCACCCCAGCTCTTGCCAACCTAGCAATTCAAAAGCATGCAAATGCAAGTAGATGAATAGGTACCACTTCGGTGGGTAGGTAACAGCGTTCCGTGCACGTCATGCTGGCCACATGACCACAGAAGCGTCTTCGGACAACGCTGGCTCTTCGGCTAACAAACGGAGATGAGCACCAGCCCCTTGAGTCGGACACGGCTGCACAAATGTGCGGGGGGAACCTTTACCTTTTTAAGGGACAAAATGGCTGTCTTAAGCCTGGCAGATATTTAAGACATCAAACCTATCCTTGAAACGCCTGAAATCCCATCCCACCTTGGGTCCTGCCCCACTGCCTTTTGCAGAGCTGTCCTTGGCATGTCACATACAAAGCCTGGTGTAGACTTTGGGCGTAAGGGACCCTCGCAAAGCTCCCTTATTTGCTTATCCTGCTGGAGTGCAACTGGCTCTGATCACTCCTATCAATGGCTTCTGTATTCTTACTGGGAAACAGCTGCTCCTCTGCTTTGGATTTTTCAAGCTCCGTTTTCTATAATTTTCTAGGCTGTCTGCGGAGGGGGTGGAACCGGGGAGAGAGGACCATTAACTTAAAGCCCCATTCTCAGCATACACCTAGTGCCACACATGGAGCTAAAAAGCAGCATGACAGACAGGGGCAATTTCTTTCCCTCCTCTCTATTCTCTCTCTCTCCTCCCTTTCTCTTTTTAATTAAGTAAAGTAAGCAACAAAAGAAAGAAGAAACAAAGAGAAAGGAAAAGAATACATATACAAACATAAAATGAACATTATACTGGAGCGAACGTTGAAATGAAAATGTGATGGTTATAAAAAGATTTTTTTTAAGTTTTAAAAAACGCTTTTTAATTATTTAGTTTTTATTAAAATTAAATGATTTTATTAAATGATTTTAATTTGATAATTTTAAAATAAAATTATTTTATTTTATTAAAATTAAATTACTTGTCTAATTTTAATTAATTATTTAATTAATCTCTTTTTAATTGAAACAAGCAACAAAAGAAAGCAAAAATAAAAAGAAGGGAAAAGAATACATCTACAGACATAAAGTGAACGCATATACACACAAAAAGAATACATGTACAGACATAAAATGAAGATTATGCTGGAGTGAAGGTTGAAATGAAAATATGATGGTTACAAAAATATTTTTTTAAGTTTAAAAAAAGACAAAACACAACAAACAAAATAAAACATTTTTTTTAAAAAAAAAGCATTCTGGTAGCCCTCTTCTTTCTCCCCCCCTCCCCCCAGCCCTTTTTCCTCCAGACGCTAATTTCTACTTGAATATTTTTATACTATACTTTGGACTTCTATGATAATTGCTCATTTCTATTTGGATCATTTTAATTACAATTATTTTTTTAAAGCAGTCTCTTTTTTAGTTAAAAACCACATTCTAAGTGTCTTAGCTTGCCTTCTTGCATAAGATGTTGAATATAAGGGAACCACTCTTGCTTGAATTTGGTTAGACCAGGGCTTTCCAAAGTTTTCCCGCGGCGACACACCAACCGCCGTTGGTGTGTCGCCGCGGGAAAACCCGGAAGTGCCGCCATTGCGGCAGCGCGCAAAAACCCGGAAGCGCTGCTACCGCTTTCAGTTTTTGCGCACTGCCGTTGGTGTGTCGCCGCAGGAAAACCCGGAAGCGCTGATGATGATCAGCGCTTCCGGGTTGTGTGGCGACACACTTTTCTGTCACGACACACAGTTTGGAAAGCTCTGGGTTAGACTAATGCTGTGAATGTCTACCGTTTTTCCATTGCTACATATTCTTCCATTTTAGTCTTCTAATCCTGTATTGACGGCAAGATTTCGCTATTCTCTTCTGGTCTGTCTCTGACCAAAGCAATAGGGATGTAAATTACCGACTGCACGTTTAGTTGGAAATGGACGAGTTTGATAGACAGTGGACATGCCAAAGATTAAGTGTGTGTGTGTTGAGGGGAAGAGGGGTACGTGTGTATGGAGTAATTGAAATTGGCATACTTGAGATTGCCCCCAAATCTGTTGCTGTACCTTGTTATACCTTGTGCACAAGAAGAAGAAATGTGGAGTCCTTGGTGCTCTCTGAGCCTTTTTGTTTTCTTGCAGATGTTTCATTGCCAGCCGAGGCAACATCTTCAGTGCGAAAAGGGAGTGGGACTTTCGCACTGAAGATGTTGCCTAGCCTGGCAATGAAACGTCTGCAAGAAAACAACAAGGCTCAGTGAGCACCAAGGACTCCACAGTTCAACCCTGAGCTACAAATATTCTCTTCGAAGAAGAAATGTGCTTGTGTTACAGCTGGTATCACTGACATCTCACATGAAAGTGGCAAGAACAGGGGGGAATCTCATATTAAGAATCAGAAAGAGTTTTCATCTCAGTGGGCAGCTTCTGTAGCATCACAAACACTTTGCAAATGACCTATAAGTCCCGCATGGAATTCTGTCATTGCAGTCAGATCAGGAATAGCTCCAGGCTAGAATGTGAGGTTACTGGGAACTGTATGCAAACTGTTTTTAAAGAATCAGTAAGTAAGTGTGAACAGTTTTTAAATGATTGCAATACTTTTATTCGACACTTCAACTTATTTTCTCATATTTTCATTCTCACATTCATTCTTTTGAACTACAGATAAAATTTAGTGTTGGGAATAAACTAAGTAAAGCATTCACGTTTCCTTTTCATTTAAAGAAGTAATTGTTTTTTACCTATTAACTGCTCATATAGTTATTAAATATCATTCTCTCCTCCAGCAAGCCCAAAGAAGTCTAGCTTCCCCACCTTCTCATAAAAATACCCTTTTCAGCTTAATTGGAAAGTGTATGAATGGAATGTAGATTCTATGCAGAAATGAGCTTCATATTCCAAGCCACACTCCCCCTTTTATGGCCTGGGAATACGCAAAAGCCACAGATCAAACAGTTAGTTCCAGGTTTATTTTCCAGGCAAGCAGAAGGAAACATGTTTTTTTAAAAAATGCATTTTCTCACAGAAAGCAATGTTTCCCCCCGTTTTTTGTACTTAATATACTATTTTCAATATAGCCACTAGAGATACTTATAAAGTATTAAGTTATACACTTAGTCATGAATAGTGGTTTTACGCTCATAAACAAGGGTGATAATTCCAGTTTTATGGTCACAGCTACAGCCATTTTGAAGGTACCCCTCCTACCTGCACAAGAACACTTGTCCAGAAAACATATTTTATAGGGGTTATTATTTTAGAATGGTTATTTTTGGTGGAGCATGTATCATTCACTTTCAGTCATGGATGAATAACCCATCCTCCACCTCCACAAACTGTATTTGACCCCCAAGCTCCATTTTTGCAGCCCTTCAAACCCCTCAGAGTCATGCCATTAAAATTCAAGGACAAAACAACAATTTTGGGGGGGTGGCATGATTGTTTATTTACCATAGGATTTAAATTGTTGCAGTAAATTTCCCACCAATGGGGGGAAAATGTGCTGAAATATTCATCTATTGTAGAGATATCATTGCATCATCAACCATGTCTCCTGCATTCCTTGAAAGCCTTTTAAAGAAAGTGTGTCCCAGCTGCAAAAAAACCACATTATTGTTGCTTCTAAAACTGCTTTCTGGAAGTGTTCCTATAACTGCATAGTTCCAACGTAACCAGTGTCAGTTGAACTAATTTTTTATTTCTGTTGGAGGTCACAACCCTATTGCTAAGATTCGGGAGGAAAGAACACGGCAGATGGATCCAGAATTCAGATTTAAAGTGACATTTTTGGCAGCATTCTTTTTTGTAAAATTAGCGAGTACTGTATATCTTCCTACAATTAATTCCTCAGCCTGAAGTGCAATGCCTGCCAGTTCATGGGGGGGGGGAGGGGGGGGAAGAATTTCTGAGGAATTCTACCATGCAAGAAATGAAATGATGTTACTACAAAAGAGAGCTCCAATATGAAATAAAATGGACAGCTCAGCTTAATAAACATGCTAGAAAGCAGCACGTAGCTTTCTAAAGACTCTGCTCGCACTCTGCAAGCATCAGATCTGATGCAATAAATCTTACAAAAGCTCAAATAAAAAACGCAGCTATAAACTCCAACCTATATTCTCCAGCGTGGACGTCTTGGAATTAAATGAGACCGTGGGGTCTTTGCATTCCCTGCTTGCCCCAGGCCAAGGACAAACCACGAACGATGTCTCCAGGATAGGAACCCACCCCTAGCCTGACACAAAGGCAATCCCTGCCTCTCTTTCCTTGTTCCGTGTCAAATGTTTTGTCGCCCAACCCTGCCAGAACAAGCTATGCTGAGTGTCAGGTGCGCTTCATTCCATTGAACGCAAGGCCTCCACGCCAGTTGGTTCAGGGGACCTCCCTCCCCCCCGCCCATGGGAGCCGCCTTCCGCTGTCATTTCCTCTTGGGCTGTCAAACTGCCCGCATCTTTTCAGAAGAAACTTCCCATGGGAAACGGCTTTCTTTCCCCACTACTGTAGATCTCTCTCCCTCCCTCCCTTGATGCAGTCAGGGCAGCGGCCCCATCTCTAGTGCCATTTTGTGTACTCCGTAAGATACTTCAGGGCCCTGCAGCTACTTGCTGCCAACATTTTCTTTAGCACTTGCATTCCTTTGCAAAGTTCCTGGGGGTGAAATTGGAGATCTGCCAGTTTCCCCTTCTCCTCCAAGTGAACGGATGTGATTCTTTTTGTCCCCCCAACCAGGGGTGGGCAACGTCAGGCCCGTGGGCCGTATAAGGCCCGCGGGGCTCCCGCCTAAGGCCCATGGGGCTCCTGCGCGCAAACCCCGCCCCCCCCAGTGCTTGTGATTGGCTCCCACCCACAAACTCCGGCCCCCGGTCCGCAGAAATCCCAGAAACCCCGCCCCCCACCCCCCGGTCCCCAGTTATAAATATCCAAATGGCCCTTGGCAGAAAAAAGTTCCCCACCCCTGCCCCACCCCAACCCTTGCTCTACTGGTGGACCAGTGAAATACTGGTTGTGAGCAAGCAGCTCCTGCACTAAGCTGGGCTAGAGGGTCTCTAAAGTGCCTCCTAATTCCTTCCATTTCTATGACCACTGGATGTTGTTTGCTCATGCAAATGCAAACCACATGTTCTCCAAGAACTGCCCACAGAAAGGAAAGCGGCCGACGCTTGCTTTCCCAGCATGGTGAAGAGGCAGGGGAGTCCACCTGGCCAGCAGCGTTGCCGAAGCTTGAAATCCACCCAACACACGTGTGGCGCAGAGGCTTTGGCCTAGTTTGCTCACTTCAGGGGCAGGCAGCCTGCAGCCTTAGGACCGCACGCACCCTTCACCTACGCTTGTGTGGACCTGGGCCTACTTTTAAAAGCCCCTGGCAATCAATCAGTTCAGGCCTTTGATAAGCAGTCTTTGATAAGTTCCTGTCCTGACAGCCTGGCTGGGTTTGAAAATGAATGAATCAGAAAAAAGACCATAAAAGTGTCAGAAAGACAGACAAATGGCTGCCCCCAACACATTTGGTTTGGGCCTCTCTGCACTTTCAGGCCAGCCGTCATTGGCATCCTGCTTCCGATAGCTTTCGCTGAGAAAGTGCAACCCTCAAAAGAAAAAAAACCCTACCTTTTCTTAATCTATCACTATTTCATGGGTGGCCAACATTTTTCTTCAAGAGTTGCCCCCCATTTTCTTAAAAAGACAAAACAAAACACATATGAGAGTTGCGGGGAGATCTGGCAATGATGCAGATATGTCATTGCAGTGGCCTGGATTGGATTTTTATTTTATTTGAGAGGTGGGTGTTTTGGAAGAAGTTGCACAAAAGAGAGGCATTAAGCCAGAGCTTTCCAAACTGTGTGTCGGGACACGTTAGTGTGTCGGCTGCAGTGTCTGGGTGTGTCGTGTCTGGGTGTGTCGCGGCTGCTGCTGCCTCCGAGCCCTGCCAGGATTCCACGCAGGTCCTAGTGCCTGCCTTGTGCCCTGCTGTAAGAGTGTGTCGTGAAATGATGCCCTGCTGTAAGAGTGTGTCACTAAATGATGCATGTCTAAAAAGTGTGTCACCAACACGAAAAGTTTGGAAAGCTCTGCATTAAGCATTTGAGGGGAGTAATGCATTTCATAGCCTAATTTGCTGGGGTGAGGGGGACACCCAACAATCACACTCAAAAATTCCATTTTGGGACTGAACTGGTCTTGGATTTTGCAATTGGCTGAAGAGGGATAAGAAACATGATGTACTTAAACACAAGGGGACGGGTGCTTGGAGCCAAGTTTTGTGCCTACTTTTATCTCTAGGCAATGTTGAACAGTATATGCTAGCAACAAACAGCTGACTGTTAATATAACTGGCAGTAGACTACAGCAGACATAATTATTTTGATACATAGCTGGGCTGGGAATCCCCATGGCTAGCTCTTGGAAGATAAAGTAAACATCACTTAGAAAGCTGAGATTGCTGACGCAAGCCCTTGTCTTGGCATTTCTTCATTGACCCAAGGTGTCCCTCTGCTTCTAATCAGTGTTTTGACATTGAGCACTCGAGATTAAGAGGCTACCTTCGAAAAAGCCTCCTGTGGAGCTGTACACGGTGGAGAGCCTGGCATTTTGGGGTAAACACAGAACGTAGAAGTTCTGGAGCAAGCATTGGTTTCATCATTCAAGAATTCCATCTAGCGGGGTCCGGGAGGCGTGCCTTCTCTGCAGTAGCGCCCACCCTTTGGAATATCTTGCCCCCAGAACCGAGGCGGGTTTCCTCGCTCCCGACCTTCCAGAAAGACTTGAAGACCTGGTTCTGCTGCCTTGCTTTGGATGGGAATGCTAACAGTTCCTCCTGGGGGTGGCTGGTGCCATGAAGCCCACCCTACTATTAACATCTATCTCACTTGGATTTTATAATTATTTTATTGATGTTGTAATTTTATATTTATGTTTTTAATCTGTTTTATTGTGAACCGCCCAGAGTTCCCCGGTTGGGGGAGATGGGCGGTAATCCAAATTTTATAACTAACTAACTAACTAACTAAATAAATAAATAAATAAATAAATAAATAAATAAAATTAGTTTAAAAGGAAGTTGAGACTTTAAGCCTGGATGGAGCAAGGAAAGAGTACCCGATCCAAAACATTTTGGGAAAAGGTTCTTTGAAGTGATGCACTCAGGACTAGTACCATTGGTTGATTTGCTTTTCTGAAATTAGCAATGCGAATTACTCATGAGTTCACTGTTACATATTTATAAGAAAGAAAAAATGAAAATTACGTAATTTTTGAGTAATCATATAACATTTGGCTGTATGTACGTTTGTGTGTGTGTGCATCTGTGCATATATATACACGCTGACTGACTGAAATACAGGTAGTCCTTATTTAGCGACTGCCTTGTATAGCAATTGTTCACAGTTACGACAGTGATGAAAAAGTAACTTTGCAACCAGTCCTTGCATTTACGACCTTTGCAGGTCTGTAAAGCAAAGGAAAGCTGAAATAAGATAATAAGCACAGTCACGGTTTCGCTTAGTGACTGCTTCATTTAACAACTGGGGCGCGGTAGCTCAGCGGGTTAAACCGCTGAGCTGTTAGTCTGCTGACCATAAGGTCGGCAGTTCGAATCCGCGTGGCGAGGTGAGCTCTCGTCACTAGCCCCAGCTTATGCCAACCCAGCATTTTCGAAAGCTATAAGCAAGTAGATAAATGGGTACCACTCACGTGGGGCAATATGCTGGCATCCTGTCAATGAGTCGCCCTTGGAGTCGAAAACAAAAGATCTGGAGAAGCCCATGATGGTGGCTGAGGACGGAGGCTGAGGACGACGGATCCAATTACAACTTCCGGGACGTCAGCAGCCGGCTCGGAAAGCAAAGCATTCTGGGGCTTGTAGTTCCGATGCCTGAAAAAGAAGAGTCGGTTCCCTTACCCCCTCCCTAATTGCGCGCGGTGCACTGCAATGTATATATATTAATGTATAATTAAATATGTATGAGGTTGTAAGCCGCCTAGAGTCCTCCATTAGGGAGGGGATAGGCGGGGTATAAATAAGATAGATAGATAGATAGATAGATAGATAAATAAATAAATAAATAAACAAACAAACAAACAAACAAACAACTGAGTTGCCGGTCCCCATTGGGGTTGCTAAATGAGAACTACCTGTATTCTGTTTTAATTCTAGTGTACTGTATAGGCTTAAACAAGGCATCCCATCAAGTATCGCATAATTACCTCATTTATGAAATTAGACCTTCAACTCAGCCGGTGCAGCACTGATGGCCCTTGATCTCCTAAGAAAGACTACCCAACTTTACACACTTGCTTTGCAATGATGACACCAAGTGGTGTCAAGTAATGTCCCTCCCCTCCCCTCCCCATTTCCCTTCATTGCTGTTCATTTTTTCATAGTGAAGGATTTTTTAAAAATTTATTCATGCTGGAATTCCCATTGTTTGTATCTCTAATCAAATCATTTTGCAGCAGAATCTCTTGATAACAATTGCTTAAAAAAATATGGATAGTATATTGCGGTGTCCTGATTTTTTCCTGTCAGACTTCAGGTCAGGCACAACTAGAATTTATATTGTTCCAGAACTTTAATCCTGCATTTAGGAACTACATCACAGCAGAAACTTCAATGACTTTGTTGCTAGATTAATTGCTTTATGGCAGACAAAAATAAACCATCTATACACAGAAAACCCGCCTGATGCAGAACACAGAAATCAAGCACTATATAGCCCCAGGACTTCAACCTTTTCCTCTTGCCATTTGTGGTCATCTGAGTCTTGGCCATTCTTCCAGGATTGACACTGGAAGGCACCTGCTGCATATTTACGCAGCAATTCTGGTCCAGGCAGTGCTGTTTCCTGTCTCACCAGCTTTGGTCCTTGGAATTTCTGTGTGTGTGTGTGTGTGTGTGTGTGTATCTCTCTCTCACACACTCAAAAATATTTTAAAAGGATTGTTTACATCGGGGAAATAGGAAATAGGGGGATATTACCACCCATGATAACACTTTCATTTGTTCCTGTAGCAGGGAGAATGATACTAGAGCCTACTGTTTGGGCTCCAAGACAGAAAAAGATTCAGCTCAAAAAACAAGTTGAGAAGAAAGTCCCTTTATTTTTTAAATCTTTTTAGACGTACATTATTATCAGGGAACTGTCTTCTTGAGTCATGGCTTCACTTTGAAGTACTTTAGGGAATCCAGACATTCTTGTGTTGTGAGTCAGGATCATCTATTTCTTTAAAGGATGGATCAGAACATAGTTGACAAAACACCCAGGAGAAAAGCAATAGCAAACTACTTCTCCGCTGCTGCCAAGAAAACAGGAGTTGAGCTTGGCTGAAAAGACGTTTTCCCTCCATTAGGAGTAGGGGCTGATCCATGGGGCCACTTGCTTCGGTATGTCCAGCAGATAATGGGGAAGGAAGGGGATGTGGAGAGAGCGTTCCAAGAGAATGAATAAAATCATGACAAAATAAAGATCAGAAAGTGCCCTTTTAAAGCACCAGTCTTAGAAACAGAGGGCTGAATGGCACGGATGAGTGGGCATCGAGTCATGCCACAAGCTTTCCCCTTGCTTCACCACCCTGCAGTGGGGGCATATTCTAAAAACCTGCTTCAGAGATTTTAGTACTTTTCCTTTTCCTGCCTACAAATATGCCCCCAGCTCTTTGGCCCTGTTTGCATGACATCCTAGTCTGGGAAGGGAGTAAGCGTGTTGTGCGAACTCCCAAACCCTAGGGTTTTCTTGCCAGTTAACCCCCAGGTGTTAAGATTTGTCCCCAACAGATCTGATCTTGTTTGGGCTGAACCAGTTTTTTTCAACCTTGGCAACTTTAAGATGTGTGGACTTCAACTCCCAGAATTCCCCAGTCAGGCATGCTGGCTCCCATTCTGGGAGCTGAAGTCCACACATCTTAAAGTTGCCCAAGTTTGAAAAAAAGCTGGACTAAACGAACACTCTCCTGGGCCAGCCCCTCGCATCGTCGGCCCCTGCTGTTCTTCCAGGCAGGCAGTGCCGCCCAGCCTCCTTCGCGGCAGAGAGCAGGACTGAACACTTAGCTGGTGGCAGATCGACCCGGTCATCCTGGTTCACGTGACTCCAGAGAAAGAACATGAGCCGAGTGACCGGGGAGGGGAATCCCTGGGCTGGCCCTATTGTGCGAAGGGGGCCTTGGTGATTTTAAGAGCCTCACTCAGTTATTCCACCACTAAATAGCAAGATGTCATTTAAGTGAGAGAAGGGGCCGTGCTTTGAATTATTTGTATTTACAGACTACTGCCTAGAGCGAAATGTCTTGGAAGAAAAAGGAAACCACTGGGGGAAATGCTTCAGAGCTTTGGCCTTGCAAAATCACCTGATTTTGTTCTGATGGGACAGGAGAATCTGGTTAAACAACTTCTGCATTTTAAAAAAAGTGGCTATGTTTCCCCCCTCCCCTCTGCACACACTTTCCACCCCCTGAAGACTTTTGCCTTAAATAGGTCACGGCAGTTCCCTGGAGACCTTGTGTTCCTCGGTGGAATTTTCCTTGCCATTCAACTGCTCCTGAAAAGGCTGAGAATGAGGCCTGGGATTCCTCCGGTGCCTCTGACTATTGCCACGAAATCTCAAATGTTTATCCAGAAGAAATGCTGCCTCTGCTCTCTCCACTTAAAAGGATGGGCTGCGCTATCAAAGGAGGCTCTATTTTTTACTTAAGCCCCCCTGACAGGTAACCCAAAGATGGTGAGCAGTTTCCCCCAAGAAACCAAGACCTCATTTGCAATGTTAATAATGCTTTTGGTAGCTGTGGCAACAGGTTGTGACTGGGAAGGAGAATAAGGGCCAGGAGAATGTTGTTAAAAGATTCTTTCTGGTTCCCGCTTACTGTATGTGGGCACTTGAAAATACTGCCCGTTGCCTTGAACACAGTTTTTCTGTCACTGAACAGAGATGGTTTCTTCACTGCATTGGGTTAATGCTGAGTCGAGACAGTGGAGGACAGGAAGGCCTGGCGTGCTATGGTCCATGAGGTCACGAAGAGTCGGACACGACTAAACGACTGAACAACAACAACATAGCCCCAATGCAACTGGCAATTTAGTGCATGGGGTACCAGTACCCATACAGAGCTCTCACACTCTCCCCTTGAGCAAAATAATGTTCTGTGCATTTAAATGGAAGAGATAGATCTGTGCAATTTTTATATCCTTTTTTAGTTGCTCTTACCGATGAAAGGAAGGGGGGAAATCATCAACTTAATACTGCCATGTGCAGTGATGCAGTAGATAACTTTAGGCTCCAGACTTAAGACTCTCACAGAGGCCTAAGGCCTATTTGACAGCCATACGTTTTGGTTCCATTTTGAGGCACCATAATTAACATTATTAGTCAGGAAAAGAGAAAACGATGAATGGCCTGTGTAGAATCTATTTTTATGGCTTTATTCATTATTTTCCTAAAGCGAAAAAGGTTTGATAGAACATACTCTAAATCAGGGCTTTCCAAAGTTTTCCCGCGGCGACACACCAACCGCTGTTGGTGTGTCGCTGCGGGAAAACCCGGAAGTGCCGCCGTTGCGGCAGCGTGCAAAAACCCGGAAGCGCTGCTGCCGCTTTCTATTTTTGCGCGCCGCCGTTGGTGTGTCGCTGCGGGAAAACCCGGAAGCGCTGATGATGATGATCAGCGCTTCCGGGTTTTCCCGCAGCGACACACCAACGGCGGCGCGCAAAAATAGAAAGCGGCAGCAGCGCTTCCGGGTTTTTGCACGCTGCCGCAACGGCGGCACTTCCGGGTTTTCCCGCAGCGACACACCAACAGCGGTTGGTGTGTCGCCGCGGGAAAACTTTGGAAAGCCCTGATTTAGAGTATGTTCTATCAAACCTTTTTCGCTTTAGGAAAATAATGAATAAAGCCATAAAAATAGATTCTACACAGGCCATTCATCGTTTTCTCTTTTCCTGACTAATAATGTTAATTATGGTGCCTCAAAATGGAACCAAAACGTATGGCTGTCAAATAGGCCTTAGGCCTCTGTGAGAGTCTTAAGTCTGGAGCCTAAAGTTATCTACTGCATCACTGCACATGGCAGTATTAAGTTGATGATTTCCCCCCTTCCTTTCATGATGATCAGCGCTTCTGGGTTGTGTGGCGGCACACCAGACTGTGTGTGGCGACACACTTTTGTGTCGCGACACACAGTTTAGAAAGCTCTGCTCTAAATGTTTATAACAGGAATTGCAAAGAAACTTGTATGTGGTAATGCTGTACAGCAGAGCTTTCCAAACTGTGTGTCACGACACAAAAGTGTGTCGCCACACACAGTCTGGTGTGTCGCCACACAGCCCGGAAGCGCTCATCATCAGCGCTTCCGCGTTTTCCCGCGGTGACACACCAACGGCGGCGTGCAAAAATCCGAAAGCGGCAGCAGCGCTTCTGGGTTTTTGCGCGCTGCCGCAACGGCGGCGCTTCCGGGTTTTCCCGCGGCGACACAACAACGGCGGTGTGCAAAAATCCGAAAGCGGCAGCAGCGCTTCCGGGTTTTTGCGCGCTGCCGCAAGGACGGCACTTCCGGGTTTTCCCGCGGCGACACACCAACGGCGGCTGGTGTGTCACCGCGGGAAAACTTTGGAAAGCCCTGCTGTACAGTATTAAAACAGCGTGATATAATTCTCTCTGGTTTGTTTAACAAAAGACAATCCATTCTTTAAGAGACCCTTCACCCAACATGATGTCCTCCAAATTTCTTGGGACTGACACTTCCATAATTAATTGATGATGGAGTCTGGGAATTCTGAGATTGAGGACAGCTGCTTGACCTACTTCCCAGTATGCTTCATTTAGTTGGACTGCACCGTGCTTCAGTTCCAATTTCCGGATGATGCTTCCAAGCATATGATTCCTGGGAAAAGGTGTGGCTGCTTTAAAGTGCTACAGAGAGGTGCCATGTTCATGCTCCCACATGCTCTGAAGCACCTTTTAGAGACTGAGTCCAAAGCCTACATAGTCCTATCATTTAGCACCTAGGTGCTGAACCAAAAATAAAAGAAACAAACCAACAATATTTCTTGCAATAGAAGCTATATTTTCATCTGAACATTACTGGTAAGGTAAACCCTAGTTGGATGAGCCCGTGCCTCTGCCATAAATCCACATTAAATCAGAGACTCTGTTTTAACCACAGACCCCTAATCTGAAATATGTAAATAAGAGTACTACTCTAGTGAGCAGAGTTGCTGTAAGAGCTATAATACTGTATTTATGAAATGCTTTGAACATTCCAAGTCATTCAGCCCAGGTATTTGTTATTGTTAAGTTATAAGGCAAATTCTGCTGGAATAGCTGTACCACCCATGCAGGTTTTATCCTAGCTGTTCTAGTGGCTGTTGACCGGTAGAACAACTGTTCATGATATCACAGATGAGTGTGGTATCACAGATACATGAGAATGTGGATCTTTTTGGTGAAGTGTTGCCATATTACATAATTTTCTCTCATTAAGCTGGTCCATTTTGATATATCAAGATTACATGATATTAGGTAATATCTCTAAGAACATTCTGGGGATGCCAGCTAAATGGTAGAAATGCATGTGACTAGTCAGGTGCTTCGAATATCATGCTAAACACAGAATCTTCAAACTTGAGCGGATCCACCAGACAATACACAAATATCAAGCTAAAATTCAGAGAGAGAGAGAGAGAACCCTCCCCCAACACCAACCCTCTGAACAAGTCTTATTCTGTTTAACCAACAAAGGACATCAGACATCAGCCTACAGGGTTCAAGAAAGTTACTGACCACTTTGTTTATGCTAATGTTATTTAAAGAAAGAATGTAAGATCACAAATGCCAGTCAAGCTCGGAAAAATCTGGTAGTCACTGTAATCAGAACTGAAATCAGGAATCTACTCAGAAGTTTCTCCAGATCAAGAAAATCATGGTATCACTTCAAAACATGGGCTTTTTCTTTCTTCTCTGGATTTCAGTATTCTGTTTTCTGGCTGCTTCTTGTAACTGCTGAGCTACAGGGTGAAACTGGATAAAGCCATTTCAGCTTCATTGTTAAAAGTATCTTTCCTCACTTTTATTGCTTGCAGTGCTGGACTTATCCCTTCCCAGTTACTACATGGCTGGTCCTTTGGATCCATTTCTGAAATTAAAAGCAAATAAAAACCAGTTCAGTGACAATGTGATGTGTTTGCCTGTAATACTGTTTCAAGAACTAATGAACAAAAACCCCGTTCAAACATTTAGGAAATGGCATTTCTACAGGCAAATACTAGATTCTTTGCACAATAAAGAAAGCACAATTTTAGACAGCAGCAGAGTCTGTTTTCCAATGCCATCTAATTTTTGGCTGCCTGAAAAGTTCCTCCTTATCTTTCTTCTGCTTCTTATTGATGAATCATTACCAGTCTTTCAACAGTTTGATCAACTGTTCCAGAGGCTTCTAGGCACCAGATTACCTGGCAGGGAATTTGCTTGGAAGACTATTCAAATCGACTAGACTTATAACTATGACTCATAATTTTCCTATCTTGTTTGGCTGTCTTCTCCAAAGCAATGAGAATCTCAACTTCAATGGTTAAAAGAGGCATTTTGTCCTAAGGGGGTGGGGGCTTTCAACTTCCTTTGAATGCATTAAAAAAATCATTCTGGGGTACTGGCCTTCCCAGTGTAGTAGAAAAAAGTCCTGCCCTCATCAGCAATCCACCCAGTATGTCCTATGGACAGTGGGGCAAGAATAAGAAATTGACAATTTCTCCTCCTCTGATGATCTGAACCATTCCTCTGTCCATGAGCCAACCTTCAGTGGGTGTGGATTGGTATGTCTCTGTTGAAATTAATGCAACACTGCTGATTTGTATCTGCTGAAGATGTGAATCTAGGCATATTCTCACGTATCCCAGCCCTTAGAGAATACAGGAAGACGGGCCAGCAGCCCTCTCTGCTAATCTACCCAATCTCTGCATTAAAGATTTTCTAAAGGCAAAAGTATTTACTGAGTTTGGACAGGGCCAGGAGAGCTTAAAACAAACAGATATTGCAGCCTTTCATCGAACTCTTCTGGAATAATACTCAATATTGCATTGTATAAATAGTGGCTAATCTCTCCCCGATCGTCTCTTCATGTGGGAAATCACATCATACTTCCTTGATCATTTGTGTAAGTTCTGCCAGTCATTCACATGTGGGCATAATATTATGTGTATCTGTGCTAAAATTCAGTTTATGTAGGCCTGAGCAGCAAATTCCCTTTCCTTGTTTAGAAGAAAGCTTAAAGTAAAGAGAATGGTTTGCTGTTAATAATTGCACTGCAAGGTGACATAGACCTCAGCAAACGCACCCATTTTGGATTTCTCCAGCTGATCATTCAAACAAGTCCTATTGTTGTGCTGAAAAGCAAAGGCCTTCCCCTACAGGGCAACATGTACCTAGGTGAGCCAACTGCCATTGTGTAGGAACAAAGCCCTGAAGTCTGTCAATAAAGCAAGTAAAGATGCAGTTTAAAGGGAAGGGGAAGGGTCTAGCCCAGAGCTTTCCAAACTTTTCATGTTGGTGACACACTTTTTAGACATGCATCATTTCGCGACACACTCTTACAGCAAGGCATCATTTCGTGACACACCCTTAGAGCAGGGCACAAGGCAGGCACTAGGACCTGCGTGGAATCCTGGCAGGGCTCGGAGGCAGCAGCAGCCGCGACACACCCAGACACTGCAGCCGACACACTAACGTGTCACGACACACAGTTTGGAAAGCTCTGGTCTAGCCAATGCAGTGAGGAAGGTCAGCTGGACAGTTGGGAGAGGAAAATGGGGAAACTGTGGAAGAAGGCAGGGAACCAATATGGAATCCTTTTTTAAAAGCCAAGAAAAATATGTGTATTTTTCTTTGCTTGTCTTCACAGCGCTATCAACCTGATCTCGCAGTCAGTAAAACAATATTTTCCATACTAGATGAAATAGTTACAGTATTTGCAAAATATCAAGAGTCTAGCCTGAAGTCCTTGTCTTTTTCGAGAATTAGGAATGATGTTTAGAGACACTCTCAAACCCTACATCGGCGGTCCCCAACCTTTTTGGCACCAGGGACCGGTCGTGGAAGACAATTTTTCCACGGACCGGGGGGGTGGGGTTTGCAGGTGGGAGCCAATTGTGCGCACTGGGGGGTGGGGTTTGCAGGTGGGAGCCAATTGCATGCCCCAGGGGGGCGGAGTCGTGCACACCGGGGGTAGGGTAATCGTGCGCACCGGGGGGCAGGGTTTGCAGGCGGGAGCCCCGTGGCCCACTTCCTAACAGGCCGCAGCCCACTGGTTGGGGACCCCTGCCCTAGAAAATAAGACGTTGCAAATCCTAGTATATTAGGAACAGCTCCTGAGAGTACAGCTTCTCATACAGATTCAGCTCGCACTTCTAATAATGAGGGTGGGGAGGGGAAGGTACAATTTTCCTTCAGATCTCAGCTTGAATCCGGAGATAGGTAAAATGAACTCCATTTCTGCAACAGGGCGTCCCTTGTTCCAACCTCTCTTGACTAAACCCTTGGGAGCCTGATTCATGGGTGATGGGGGAGGGAAGAGAAAGCGGCCGGTCCCTTCCCCATCGCCCTGGCTGTTTTCCCAAGCACGGGGGGGGGCCCAGGAGCGGAACTGAGCCTTCGCTGCTCTCGTGGTTGGGGTTTTCAGGAGCCATTTTGGGTTTATTTGGTTGGGAAATGTATTTTTTATAAATTGTATTTATATTGCCTATTTCAATCCTTATCAGCCACCCAGAGCCACATTTGTGAGATGAGCAGCTGTATAAATCGATTTAAATAAACAAATACTGAATTGGATTGCCTTCTTGTCAGGGGAAGCAGAGAGGAGGGCGGAGCACTGGATAAGAAGCGGGCACGCAGCTCAGAGAGCCTAGCCTATTTCCCCAAACGTCAGAAGAAAGCTCCGCCCTAGGTTGAGCTGATATACTTGGGAATCTTCAGGCACTGTTAGTTTAGCAGGATTTCTGCTTGTAGGTATGCAATAAACACTAGAGACTAGATTCCAGGCCTCGGCGTGTTATTTCTGCATCTACACACGGCACTTCTGCACATAAAAGTGCTTTTCTGCTTGCCTAAGACAATATAGTTACACTACTACTCTGTGTGACTTTGGGCCATTCCCAACCCTCTCAGCCAACCTACTTCATAGAATTGTTAGGATAAAATGAAGGGAGAATCCCTCGTCTACCAACTTGAGCTCCAAGAACCAAGGTGCGTTAGAAATATAATAATAAATAAATAAATAAATCTGGATTGCTGCCATTATGGAGAAACATCATAAACTGAATGTTAACATGGCCACAGTTGCAGAACTTCTTTTGGTGATTTTCCTGAATTTTCCATCCCAAACATGGTCTCAGGTCTATTTCACAGGTTTAGAATTTAAGGAGAAACATTAAACTTTTAAACATTACTTAATATTTCATATTCCTGACCATTCTACCAAGATCTCTGAAGGGTCATCATCTCCCATCTTTAACACATTTGTTTGTGCTAGCAAGTATGGGTTGATATGGAATGAATAGCTGTTCTATCACTTAGAGTTTGCACATAAAACAACACCTATCAGCCATGCTTGTTCAAAAAATGAAAAAACAGATCATTGTGATTGGATGAAAAATTGTATAGTGTTTTTTTTTTACAATGTATAATGTTGAAAGAAAAAGGAATAATCAAACATCATGGACTTTAGATGAGATATACTATTCTGGACTGGATGTAGCCATATAGAATGGAAACAACAATATGGGAGATTTCACTACTGCTCTAATGTTATCTATTAATGATTCCTTTAAGCATTTTCTATTTGATTGTAACCTCTTTGGCAATTTTTTTAATAACAGGAAATTGCATACAAATAGAGCCAGTTTAGGGTATTAGCCAGTAGGGGTGTGGTGGCTCAGCAGGTAAGATGCCAGGCTTGTTGATCGGAAGATCGCAAGTTCGGAGGTTCGAATCCCTAGTCCCGCGTGACGGAGTGAGCTCCTGCACTAGCTCCAGCTCTTGCCAACCTAGCAATTCGAAAGCATGCAAATGCAAGTAGATGAATAGGTACCACTTCGGTGGGTAGGTAACAGCGTTCCGCGCGCGTCATGCTAGCCACATGACCGTGGAAGCATCTTCGGACAGCGCTGGCTCTTCGGCTAACAAACGGAGATGAGCACCGGCCCCTAGAGTCGGACACAACTGCACAAATGTGCGGGGGTAACCTTTACCTTTACTTTAGAGCCAGTTTGGTCTAGTGGTTAAGGTGCTAGGCTAGGAACCAGGAGACTGTGAGTTCTAGTCCCGCCTGAGTCATGAAAGCCGGCTGGGTGACTTGGGCCAGTCACTCCCTCTCAGCCCAACTCACCTCACAGGGTTGCTGTTGTGGGGAAAATAGGAGGAGGAAGGAGTATTAGGTATGTTCGCCGCCTTGAATTATTTATAAAAATAATAAAGGCAGGATAGAAAATAAATAAATAATGAAATTATGAAATCATTCAAAAACAAAAGTTTATGACTTGTCTAAAACAACTGAGTCTAAAGGAAAGAAATGTGTAGCACATCTGGCTTTGAAGGGGATAGAGCATTTGGTATTAAGGTCTCTTCTTCCAACTAAGTGATAGGCTATTTAGGACATATCATTTCTAAAATACCAATGTACAAATCATTACAAAGTGACTTCTGTGCTGGTTGGGCCAGAAAGAGACAGAAATAGAATACAGGACTGCTTGACCTATCAGTTATCATGATTTACTATTGTAAGTAAGATCTCTATCAGAAAGTTGCCATTTGCAGGGTAGGATCTGTGTTTATCAGTCCATTATCTAAGGGAAGAAGGTGCTATGGATAGACTTAGTGATCCTTTGATATGCATCATTGTATGTAGAACAACACATTTATGTTGTTTAAACAATTTAAAGCAAGTAGTAGTCTACTCATTCATTAGTGTCCTTTAAATTACTTTTTTTTCCTCTGTAAAATGTTATGGTTTCCAGATTGATTTATTTTGCCTCTCACTACCCCTTCCTAATTATAACAGAAACTGGCATGCCCCCAAGCATAGAGTTGTTAATAAGACAATCAGGCTATCTTGCTGAGCTGCATGACATCTAGTAGCCTTAGAGCCACCACACTGGACTGCATGTGACCTCACTAGTGGCTGCCTGCATTAAATGATCTCACTTGCCTGTGTTGCCCAAGCAAAGAGCTAGATCAGAGCTTTCCAAACTGTGTGTCCGGACACGTTAGTGTGTCAGTTGCAGTGTCTGGGTGTGTCGCGGGGGCTGCTGCCTCCGAGCCCTGCCAGGATTCCACGCAGGTCCTAGTGCCTGCCTTGTGCCTTGCTGCCTCCAAACCTGCTGTGATTCTGCGCAGGTCCTAGTGCCTGCCTTGTGCCCTGCTGTAAGAGTGTGTTGCAAAATGATGCCCTGCTGTAAGAGTGTGTCGCGAAATGATGCATGTCTAAAGTGTGTCACCAACATGAAAAGTTTGGAAAGCTCTGAGCTAGATAACTAACCTCTGAATTTCCAGTATGGACAGCAGTGGAGGCTTTGGTAGAGCATTTTGGCCACTTAACATTGATCATCACACACTTCAAGGCAAAGAGTTGTTTTAACTCTTCTCCCTTCCCCACATGATCTGCCTCCAGTATGAAGAGCATGTAAATATCTGTCAGATTTCTTCTTTTATCTGAAAATTGTTACTCTTGGGTACATACCAATATGTTATTTGACAGAAATGCCTTTATTGTTCATGATAGAGGGTGTGTTTAAACAGTTTTTTGCCTATGTCTTGGCTCACTTGGGAGACTGTGATACATAATATGGGAAGTGAGTGCCTTGTTAAATGTGAAAACACCCCAAAGCAGAAAAAAATGTGTTGGATTGTACAAATAATAATATAGGTAGTAGTGCAGTGAGTCACACTACTCTAAAAGACATTCAATCACTTGAATGCTAAACCTTGCAGTTTGGACAACATATTACTTAGAGATGACTACAGTGCAAGGTTATTATGGAAAACAGATCAAATTAAGAAAAGATCAACATTTTCTGGTTGGATTATTTATGTGAAACTGAAGCGATACAGAACTCATGAGACGCTAGTCCATGCTAGATAGTTTAACATGTTTTTTTCTTGGTGTGGGAAGCCAATTGCCCTGGGATTTGCTTCGAAAATTTAAAAAGTATCCCTTTTGCTGCTTGTTTTGACAATAGCTTTAAATCACAGCAGCAGCACAGGATACACAAAGGAAAGGAGCTGATTCGCCAAGCTTTCTGCACCATGCTGCAAACTGTTTTGAAATATTTTCTCCACTCACAGTGAATTCTGCTGCTCATGGCTTAGCTTATCTTGAACATACTTGCAGAAAATGCAAGGGTTTGGCATGGTTTAAGCTCTGTAGAATACAGTTGGAACATGTTTTATCTAATACCTGTTAGAATGAGGATTATCATTATCTGTGTACTAAACCTGGCTCTGTATAGAAATGTATGAACAAAACATCAGCAAAGGAATTGCTCTGCTATCAGAATTGCTTCCTGATAAGATGGAAAAAGCTTTAATGATTCTGTGCAGTCCCGCCTTCTTTGCAACACATTCCTAACTATGTTTACTTAGAAGGAAATCTGAAGAAGTTCAATGGCACTTATTCTCTACAAAATGTGTTTAAGATTGTTGTCTTAATAAGAGCTTATTCCAAGGCAAGTCAAAACATATCCCCCCCATTCCTTATATAGAAACTGCCTTGATAGTGATCAGCATGTCCTAGCTGAGGCGGCTAGGACCTCCTTAAATGTCTGTGTAGCACGTATAATGCTCTCTTCCAACACCGCTCCATCAGGGCTATCACATCTGGGCTGCAGTACATCCGACAATCATATATTGTGAGTTAATGTTTTTTGTCTCTTTGCTGCCATCTAGTGGTCTTCTGGAGTTTTGTAACCCAGATATGATAGCTCTACACTCATTTTTCTTCATCCCATTCCTAGCAGTGTCTAACTTGCTTAATTTTAGAGCTGTGCCTAGTTAAGCACAATATCTCATCCTATAGTTAAAATATATTTATTCAATTATGTAAGTCACCTAGCCCCAACCTGGTGCCCTCAAGATATGTTTGGTTACAACCTCTTTATCCATCAGGCTGGCTGGGGATGATGAGAATTGAAATCTACACATAGGGAAGGCACCAGTTGAAGCGGGCTGGCATAAGCATTCTAGAGTCTGGCAGATTTTGTTTCCTGATGAATGATTCCCCCCACCCTCCCAGGCTGGCTGGGTTTCAACGGATTGGTTGTGGTCCTTGTTATCTCCTTCCAGCTTTTCCTGTCAAATTTTCAATTCATTATTCCACTGATTATCTGCAAAATGTGAAATAACCACCGGAAAGAAGTAAAGAAAATGCATGACACACATTTATAAGAAGAGCAAGCTGGAAAGTGTGCAGTTCCTGAAGGGGGAACTGCGGTGGGGGGGGGGGAAGCGAGAGAGTATTTCTGTGACCATGACAAAACCCAAAAGTAACCAAATATTTCTGAAGTAAACCAAGAGATACCACGATACTTGGGTAGCAAATAATTTCCATTTTAGAAGTCTGAAAGGCCAAATACTTCAACCACAGATTTCTAGGGGCTTAAATGGGGAAATGGTTAAATAACAACAGGTGAAGGAGTATGAGAGCAAAGCAGGAAATAGCAGAGGGTCTGAATGCTCCAAAAAGAATGTTTGGTTTTTCTCCCCGCAGCCCTGGGGCAGCTGCAGTGAGATGCTCTCCACCCACTCCTCCTCCTACTCCTCCTCCTCTCTATCAGCCCCTGAAGAAACATGGTTTTGAAGGCCACAAACTCCATGGGCCTGAGTAATCCTCAGCAGTGCTGAGAAGGCCTGGGGAGTCTTAGGATAAGCAGCCTGCAAGGGACAAGAAGCAATAAGACCCACCCACCTCATTAAGGATGAATGCATAAGGAACACCCTCCAGGCGCCAGAAACAGTACCTGAAAGCAACTGCGTTATGCCACGGTTGCCAGCATTAAAGGAACATTAAAAGACCCTGATGCTGGGAAAGACTGAAGGCAAAAGGAGAAGGGGACGGCAGAGGATGAGATGGTTAGATAGCATCACCGATGTAATGAACATGAACTTGAGTAAACTCCGGGAGACAGTGGAGGACAAGAAGGCCTGGCGTGCTATGGTCCGTGAGGTCATGAACAGTCGGACATGACTAAACGACTGAACAACAACAAAAAAGCCAGAAAAATGTACTCTTTGCATACCGTGCTTTTAAGCTCTACATCAGGGCTTTCCAAAGTTCTCCCACGGCGACACACCAACCGCCGTTGGTGTGTCGCTGCGGGAAAACCCTGAAGTGCCGCCGTGGCGGCAGCGCGTAAAAACCCGGAAGTGCTGCTGCCGCGTTCAGTTTTTGCGTGCCGCTGTTGTTGTGTCGCCGCAGGAAAACCCGGAAGTGCCGCCGTTGCGGCAGCACGCAAAAACCCGGAAGCACTGCTGCTGCTTTCGATTTTTGCGCGCCGCCGTGGCTGCGGCGCTTTTGGATTTTCGTGCGCCGCCGTTGGTGTGTCGCCGCGGGAAAACCCGGAAGCACTGATGGCGCGCCATCAGCGCTTCCAGGTTTTGACACAACACATCTGGGCCCCGCAGGCGACACACTTTTGTGTCGCGACACACAGTTTGGAAAGCTCTGCTCTACATTTTTCAAAAAAATCAAGTCATTTTCTTTAAAGAAGAAACCAGAAAGCCATCTCTGATGTGAAACAGAGAAAGTGTTTTATTTTTCTCTTGGAACATGGCTTCTAAATTAGAGCTCAAGGTGGCAAATCAAAGCAGCCGATAACTCTGACATCACTTAAGCATGGAGCTGCAACACAGGGTCCACCGCTTGAGGCATCTCACCTAGACGTATTTGGGAGGAGCGAGGCATAGAAAACCACTGAGTTGGGCTTTTCCCTCCTCCCCACAGAACTCTTATTGCTAATGGGGGAAGCCCCCACCCAGTTATTTTTAGGTTTTAATTTTTATTTTTTAATGATTGTTGTTGTTACTGTTAAGCTGTTTTGGCATGGTTCCCATCTTGAAAGGCACGATACAAATAATAGCAATCATCCTTGTCCTCATAAAATCAAGAATTATTTGCCCAATTAGCTTGAAATTGGACATGGAAAATCTTCCATGTGAGAGTAAACTTTCTTTGGCCAATTTTCAGAAAAAACTCAGGGAAAACTGGTAGAATTGGGGTTATATAACATTTGTGTTTTGAAAGGCTTTCTTATGGTGAACTGCTTGTGCATTTGCACCTATATTGATCGAGTGACCACTGTCTCTATTCCTGATCTGAAAATTGAACAAATGTTTTTTACATGTTAGCCAATTAATTGCATTAGTATGACTTCAGTTACAACGTGTGGCTCTGCTCACTTCCTTGAGTTCTCTGTTCAGCCTGTGCCTTGAAACGTACGGCATATTCAAGTGATTTTCAGTTTGTGAGAAGAGCAATGGATTCGTTCATAGTGGTCATATGACCCTTGGTCTTCCATTGGAGCAAGATGGGAATAAAAACCATGAATAAAAGGACACAGCTAGAATAAAAAAAACTGCACATGCCCTTTTCCTAAAATACAGTCATCCTGGATCTGTCCCTAATTAGGACATTATTCATTGTCCCAGTGAGAAAGGTGGTTTGTTTATATATAATATTTATAAACCACCCTACTCCAGAGGCTCTAGGCAGTGTACAAAGTACAAAGCACTACATAAAACGATATAGGGTAATATACATAAAAGGCTTGAAGCACGAATGTTATTTCCTTGATGGAGAGGGGACAGCTAACTTTTATTTATATATATTTTATAGTTTATGATATATTTGCATATTTTACAGACTAATGAACAGCCAAATTAGATATCAATATAATAAAAGTCAGTTTAGTGTAGTAGTTATGGCACCAGGCTAGAAACCGGGAGACTGAGAGTTCTAGTCCTGCTTTAGGCACGAAGCCAGCTGGGTGACCTTGGGCCAGTCACTCTCTCTCAGCCCTAGGAAGAAGGCAATGGCAAACCACTTCCAAAATCTTGTCAAGAAAACTTGCCCTTGCTTGAGAAGACCATCAGAGAAAGCCTTTCCCTATTAAATAACATTGTCCTTTAGAAAGGAGGCGGCAAGAATAAGGCCATAGAAGAAGGTTCTAAAGCATAGGCTGGTTGATATGAGAAGAGCTTCTTCAAAATTAAACCACCCAAGTTCAAAAGAAAGTGTTAGTAGACAACCAAGTTCAAATAGATACAATATGCCAAACCATGATGACGTAGTCAGATTTCAGGCAGCTGCATTTTGTACCAATGGAAGCGTTAAAATCGTATCCCAACAGTGCAGCCTTACTGCTCCTCCATTGCTTGAACTGAAGCATGAGTCGGGTGAGTGTATGAAGTGTTTATCAGTCACAAACAAAAGGGCCATCAGACTGGCAGGCTGTGCTGCAAATTTCTTTCCTCTCGTAATCTTGTGATCTCCCAATTCCTGCTTTCTTGCCCTTGATTTTTGTCTCCTCTGTCATTGATGTTGTTGGCTGACTTGCACTAATAACTGGTTTTAGTTGATCATTTGCTGATTCGCTGTAATTAAGCTTTACAGGCAAATCAGTTATCATTGCTGATGGTGCTGATTAGCTGTACTGTTCAGATTATGGAATGATAGTCTGATTTTACAGCTGGCAGTAAGATGGGTTTCAGTAGGCAGGCCCATTTTTGGCAACTTCTCTTCTTTTGACAACTATCTGGCTTAGCTGCTGTGATGTCAGAGTGCTCTTGAAGTTGGGAAAAATATAACCATTCCATCCATTGGGTTACAAATGGTAGCTTGAGTGGGCAGAGAGTGGCTACAGATCCTGGGAGTGCAAATGAGAGAGATGACACTTGCTGTTTAGATTAAGCTATCTATTCAAACACACCTCAAATGGGTTTAGCCTTAGGAAGCGGTAGATTGTAAGGTTCCCCATCGGAACCTTCCACCCAGTCACCTACGCCAGTCAATACACATCGATGTACCAGCCATCAATATCAACGGGGAGGAAAGAACTCAGACGGAGGACAAGAATTGCCACGGGACAATAATTTGTACCGATTCCTGAATTACCCTCCGCACCCAACCAGGGAGGTGCCAATTCCACAGAAGCCTCAGCGGAGGAATGGATTACCACACTGACAGCTAACTGGCCAATCATGCAACAAACCTTGCGAAGTGCCAAGGATTCCTACAAAAAATATGCTGATCGTAAACGGTCCCCGGAATGGCAGCTACAAGTCGGGGAAAAAGTTTACTTGTCCACGAAACATCTCCACACAACCCAGCCCTCCAAAAAATTGGGATCAAAATACTTAGGACCGTTCCCAATAGTGAAAGTCATCAATCCTGTTGCAGTGCAATTACAATTACCTAAAAACTTTTGCCGAGTACATCCTGTTTTCCATATTAGCTTATTAAAACCTTATAAGCAGTCTGAAACATGGCACCTGGAGGCACCGGAACCCCCCCCCCCCCCACTAACAGTCAAGGGGGAACAACACTTTGAAATCCACAGCACTGTAGACTCCAGACGCTGTAGAGGGCGCTTACAGTATCTGGTACGCTGGAACCACCTACCCCCCAGTTTCAACGAATGGGTGGATCAACAACATGATCGCTCAGTTTCATCGCAAATGGCCGGATAAACCTAAATGAATTTATATTGTAATGCTGGTGATTGTTTTAAATCTTTTCTTTTTCTCTCTCGTTTCAGGAGCAGCATACCAGGAAGTGACCCACTATTAATTCTTTATCTCTATTACTGTTTGTGTTAGTTTATAGTTTCTATTCTACAGTTTAGATTTTAAGGTATTTTGGAGGAGCGGCATGTAAGGTTCTTCCCACCCAGTCACACACGCCAGTCAATACACATTAATGTACCAGCCATCAATATCAATGGGGAAGAAAGAACTCAGATGGAGGCCGATCTTTCACACCTTTCAGTATCAAGTATCACGATCATTCACTGGCGAGATGGAGGAGGCGCCGAGAAGGAAACTGACACCATTGACAGCACAAACTGAACTAAGGGAGGGAACTCATAAAACTAAATCATTTGGCGGGAAGGGGCATTCAGACCTTCATCGATGTTAGGGTTTGCATGTTTCCTTATTAAAAATCATTCTGCATAGTTCTGCGTGAGGAGCCTTTATTGGGACACAGAACCCGGGACCATCACATAGATACACTTTTCACTTTCAAACTGTCCTCTAAACGCGAGGCACCTCTTTCATGTGCTTTATAAGTACACAACTACCCTTGAAATGTTTTACCCTGACAATTCATGAACCCTGCGAGGAATGGTCAGATCCATATCTTTTAGCTCTAGGCATATTTATTTGTTTATTATTTAAATTTTGAGGCTGCCTGATTCCATAGCAACTTTGGGTGGCTTACAGATAAAAAATAAAAGAAAACAAAATACATAAAGAGGGAAAAAAAGAAGACAGCTCGCTGGAACCAAACCCCCAAACATCCAATACCAACCAAGGGGGCTCGACCCCATTCTAGCCCAGGGCCTGGGAGAACAACCAGGTCTTAAGCAGTTTTTGGAAGGTCAGAAGGGTGGGAGCAGTACAAATCTCCAGGGGGACATCATTCCACAGGGTACCGACCAAGAAGACATGCTTCCTAGGCCCCATAAGATGACACTGCTTAACAGATGAGACCTGGAGCGTGCCCACTCTAGCTGGCCTGATTGGATGGGTGGAAATATACAGCTGGAGCAGTCCTCAAAATTTGCCAGTGTTTCCATTCCAAGTTTACTCCAGGTTTTTCCTACTCTGGCCTAGTAACTGAACCATTCAGAAGAAAGGAAGGTGTGTCAGTCTGTTTTCCCTGACTCATCATCTGCTTCTTTTTCTGGCTGTTCTCTCTACACATTGTCCTGTATTCTTAGAAAACGGTGGTTTGGGAAGAAAAGTTATGTTCATGTCTGGTACAATCACATTGCTGGAACCCCTGAATTCTCAGCGGTCTTCCCCATGGCATAGTGCCTGATTTCGATCCTACATTCTGCAGTGGTGGCTGAGATTGGTCCTTTCCTTTCCTTTCCTTTTTTCCCCTGTTCAATCATGTCCGATTCTCGGAGACTGCCTGGGCAAGTCCCTGCAGTTTTCTTGGCAAGGTTTTTCAGAAGTGGGTTGCCATTGCCTCCTTCCTAGGGCTGAGAGAAAGTGACTGGCCCAAGGTCACCCAGCTGGCTTTGTGCCTAAGGCGGGACTAGAATTCAGTCTCCTGGTTTCTAGCCTGGTGCCTTAACCACTACACCAAACTGGCTCTCCCTCTTTCCTTACTCTGTTCTTAAAATAAGTATTTTATGACTTGAAATCTGATAACAAGTGCTTGCTTGCAACTGGTCTAGATATGAGTTAAGCAAGAAGCTTTTGAACACAAAGCAATAACCCCCCAAAAAATCAGTTTGCTTGCAAAACCTACATTGTGTTTGCACACTGGTTTCATTCATTTCTATCCATTCTTGTTTAAAGGAAGCTTTCAATAGGTTTCTGAATGCAAGAGCTAAGGCTAAGAAAGGGTGAGAAAATTAAAACAACTCTTTAAGTCACTGCCTGCTTCAGAGCAAGCATAGCCATGGAGAGAATAGAAGATCTGCACGAGTAGCCCAGTACCTCTGACCTTGTGACCTCTGAGTCCTGTATTCTAGGAAATGTGTTCTTCCTTTGCTACGCTTTTCTTTTTCTTTTTTTAAATAAAAATGTGTTTGTATTTACCAGGTTCCTTCTGGAATCCTGTTGTCTTCTTTTTGAGTGACGTTGCCTTCTGGTGTTATGGAAATACCATTATGCATGGATCAGTATTCAGACAACATGGGTTAGCATTGCAACCAATCTTTAATTAAATGTTTATGAAGTCTCCTACAATTCTTCCAAAGGAAAGACAAGCAATCTTGTGTAATTTCAAACCATTCATCCATTTCCCTGCAGCTTTGTGGCTAAAAGATTATCTTGCACTAATCCGTAGCTGTTCTCAGCCTGCTACAAGTCAAAGGACTTTGTCAGAATTCCATCTGTTCAAATTGTGCAACATATTCCACACACACATACACACACAAAGACATATTCCACACACACACACACACACACAGACACAGAATAAAAATAAATAATTTATTTGTACTTAATGATGATTGTATAACTTTTTATCTATTTTAATTATTGTCTTTTTGTAAACCGCCCAAAGTCCCCTTCGGGGGAGATGGGGCAGTGATAGAAATCGAAAGAATAAAAAAGATAAAAAAAAATAACCACTGAAATGCATATTGTTATAAATGTAAATGTTGTGCCACACGATAGTATAAAAGATATACACAATGTCAGATCCAGTAAATAAAAGTAACATTCTGAAGCATATGCAGTGGTGTTTACTTGTGTTTGTTCTATTATTTATTTTTTAAAAATGACTATAAAGGGTTGTGTTTTATGATTAATTTAAACAGATATGCAGAAGAAAAAAACTCTCCCTTTCATCCCTAAGCCCATAGAAAGCATATTCTACTTTATGTGCTGTATAGGGCACAACCATATGGTAGATGCTTGATTTAACAGACATTTGGGGAGGATGAGGGTATCTGTTAAATCCAGATTTAAGCTAATGATATAATTTACATCATCTGCATAATTATATCATTGATCTTTAATGTAACTTGCATAATGTATGTCACGCAAGTGACAGAATGCAAACGATGTGAAAACAATTGTGTGAATACGCAAATGATGGAAACTGATGCAAAAAATGTAAATTTCATCTATTATCTGGACTGCTTTGCTTTGCTTTGGAAACAACGGACTTTGTTTTGGGATGAAGTTTGAAGTAATAGTTTCGTTTGTTTATTGTGTCCAAATTCTGCTGAATGGAGGTAATGGAGGCCCCAAGAATCAAGGTTTTACTGTATAAACTTTCTTCACAACTGAAACGAATATGGCTTCTTTTTTCATTATTATGGAAACAGACGTGTTCTGAGCCAGCCTTCCTCAATTTGATCCTTCAGATATGCTGGGCATAAAATCCTATAATGCTTAGCCTTGTGGCTAGTTTTCAGCCATTGTCACATTAAATTTGGCCTGGAATATATGCCCCCATGGTCCCTGTTTTCTGACACTTGTCTCTGCTGTCCATATTTTGCCTTTTAGAGAGGATGTCTCTGCTGTAGACTCATTTATGGCTGTTTTATAGACCCACATACTTGCAGAGGGTTGCAAGTTTGAGGGATTCCATGCCCAGGCCTTCTCAGTGATGGGCCCCTGCCTTGGAAACAGCCTCCTCCAGGTATTCAAACCACCCCTCCCTATTATAGTTTTGAAGAGCGGTGAAAACAAGGTTCGTTAGAGAGCCATTTGGAGATGCTGGAAGAGTCTGCTGCCCAATCGTATGAGATAACTGGGCCTTGACATTCTTTATGTTACTGATTTTTTAATATTTGAACTTTATGTTATTGTTTGTAAGCTGTTCAGAGTCTTCAGAAATGAAATGGCCTATTCCTGAAATAATAAATAAATAAATGAGTAGTCAAAAGAATTAATTTGTTTTCCATTCCCCTCCTTGTTATTTCTACAGATACCAAATGTTACTCAATGCATTTCAATTGTAGCTTTTATTTAATAAGTACAACCAATCGATTGTGAAATTAAACTTTTTTTTTTAAAAAAGGAAGTTGTTATATAAACTACCGCAGCTGTTTCAGCAGCTAGTACAAAACAAGCTATTGCAGTCCGAATGATTAAGCAGAACGCAGGCAGAGCCATTAGCAACATCAGGGGCATAGACATACTTCAGAGAAGCAACTGAGCCATAACTTTAAGAAGGATTTAGAACAGCCTAAAAAGAAAAGACAAGAGGCTGAATCCTGGGAAGAAAAAAGTCCGTTTTTGTCATGCCTCTCTGAGTGGTTCAATCCTGGATTCTTCTTGCTAGCTAGAAAGGCTAAAATTGATTATTCCTTAGCTCCCCGTGATCTCTGGTAGGCTACAAAAAAGTCTTAACCTCTAGCAATAATATGGAATCTTGGTCCACTTTCCAACTTCTCTAGGGCAGGAGCAAGCCTTCAATCTTACAGAGCATATCCCCAGAGATTCTTTTAAATTGGGGTTGGGGAGGGTGGAAAAGGCATGTCATACCTTCCTATTCAGTATAGTCACGCTAGGCTTGTTATCAGCATGATCAACACCATCTTCTCTGAAACAGAGGAAGCAGTACATGTGGGCAACTTTACTTTTGCTAGAAGTCATGTGCTTAAATATGCATGTGTGCTTCTCCTATGTTTTCACCACATGAAAGGACAGAGCAATTCTCTATGGGCTGAGTCCTAAATAGACTCATGCAGGTCAGTGGAAATGAGTAGCTTAAGTCCCACTGATTTCAGTGGGTCTGCTCTAAGTATGACTAAGCCTTGATGCACCCCCCCTCAAAATTAAACTCCAAATTAAACTTTCAAGGGAGAAAGAGAAACCCAGCGAGAGGAATGTCAAGACTTAATCCTTGTTATATTACACTGAAGGTTAATTTCATGTTGTCAGAGGAACAGTTCATGTAAGATTTATGTGCTCCCCCCACCTGTGAACTTTAAGGTAAACCTCAGCCAGAGACGGCTACATTCCTCATAAACCCACTTCTGCCTTTCCAAACTGCTTTCTCATTATTCAATAGCACATTTTTCCATAGCACTCTGTTCTTGTTTATACATGCTTGCTGCAGCCCCAAATTGGATTTTTTGTCCTACAGTAAAAACACCTGTATTTTATTAAGACACAGAAATTGTGTTCCTCCTCATTTTCACTGAAGTTGAATTAACTCTTTACAGACTTCACTTTTGTGTAGCTGCTCTTGCATCTGAGCCGAAGAAGCTCAAAGGCAAAATGAACGGTCAGAGATGCACTTGATGACCAGGGAAGCATGGGATTTGGGGAGAGAAGGATGTATTGGAGTGGGAGGAGAGAAACCTATTTTATCTTGGCTTGCTTTATTTGTTAGAATATGATAGGAGTAGAAAAATAGTGATCTAATGGTGGAAAATGGGTGTTTCTGGTTTACAGTATATCTGTTGCAGGAAAAAGAGTTGGTAGCACATTATAGCCTTTTCTAGTCTGGTGCTTTTCTGGACTACGGTTCCCAGAATTTTTGGCCAGAACATCCAGGGCTGGCTGGGAATCCCAGGACTTGTAGTCCCAAGCATCTGGAGGGCATCAGGTTTGGGAAAGCTGTTTTTTTAGGTGCACCCAGGAACTGCTAGCTGCTAAACCACATTAAGTAATAGATGAATAGTTCACTGGAACCCAAAGACAGGGTCTAGCACAGAGCTTTCCAAACTGTGTGCCGCAACGTTAGTGCAGAGCTTTCCAAACTCTGTGTCGTGACACGTTAGTGTGTCGGCTGCAGTGTCTGGGTGTGTCACAGCTGCTGCTGCCTCTGAGCCCTGCCAGGATTCCACGCAGGTCCTAGTGCCTGCCTTGTGCCTTGCTGCCTCCAAACCTGCCCTGCTGTGATTCCGCGCAGGTCCTAGTGCCTGCCTTGTACCCTGCTGTAAGAGTGTGTCGCAAAATGATGTCCTGCTGTAAGAGTGTGTCGCAAAATGATGCATGTCTAAAAAGTGTGTCACCAACACGAAAAGTTTGGAAAGCTCTGTGTTAGTGTGTCGGCTGCAGTGTGTAGGTGTGTCGCGCGAACGTAATGAGAAACCTCTGAGTCGGACGCTCAGAGCCTCAAGCACCTCGCTGCTGCTGCCTCCGAGCCCTGCCAGGATTCCGCACAGGTCCTAGTGCCTGCCTTGTGCCTTGCTGCCTCCAAACCTGCCCTGCCAGGATTCCTCGCAGGTCCTAGTGCCTGCCTTGTGCCCTGCTGTAAGAGGGGAGCTCTGTCCAAGCCTTGCCCTGCTGTAAAGGGGAACTCTGTTTTCATGAGATATGTTGTGTCCCCATACATTTCGCTATTACAATTTATGTATGTGTCCGTATCTCATATAAGTTAGTTAGTTTAACCTCCGGTTTGCTAGTAAAACCAAATTACTGTGTCGCAAAATGATGCATGTCTAAAAAGTGTGACACCAACATGAAAAGTTTGGAAAGCTCTGGTCTAGCAAAACACACACACACAGAATGGATATGAGGAGTTAGTCAACAGCTGCCCACGAACATAACTTTTCAGTGACCTAGAATGGATCAGTTAGATTTCCATGGTCTCAGAATTCAACACGATGACGCTTTAGTATTTCATCTGTGGGACCAACTTCAAAACTAGTGTCCTGGAAAAAAGAAGGCTCAAATGCTTAAAACTGATGACAGAATCTAAAACTTTTTCATCATTTCTTAAAGGAGGCAAATGGGGAGCAGGACAAAATGGCGTGATCCTTATACAAATGTGCTTAAAACATTCACACCCAGAAGCTAAGACATGGTGGTGCTTTGCCTATTAGGCCAGGAGTGGGGGATATACTAGAACGAGAAGTGCTCTGAATTTTGGGAATTGTGGCCACAATATATTTGGAAATCACTAGATCGTGGAAAGGTTAGGGTACCCCATCTGTATAACTTTGTCATACAAGGTTTTCTCATACTATGAGAACCTTCTATGTTTCCTGGATCTTCTCTACGTGAAGCAGCAAATAGAAGTAGGGAAGATTTCTGTGTAAAGTAGGTGCATCTTAAGTGCTAGATGCATCAATGATAGAAAAAGTATTACCTTCAGGTACCAAGTATTGAAGACTCAAAATATGAAGCCAATACTAGTGAACTGATGGAAAACTTTTCACAACAATTTTCTTGAAAACATAATGGATGCTAATGGCCAAAGAATATAAAGACAGTAAAAAAGTAGAAAGTGTGGAAAGCATTGTGATTTGAATGTTTCATTAGTTTTACTCTGAGTTGGAGCAGAATAAGGTACTGTTGGCTTCAAGATTTTTGGCAGTTGTTCCTCTCTCCACCTCCCCACTATCACTATTGTCTCCAGTCTAACAAGTGCAATTACAGTGTTTATGCCAAGGAATAAATGGCCACCTCTTTTGAGTTTCTAGGCAACATTCTTCCAGTCGCTTTTATCTTCAGGCATTCTACAAAAACCAAATTTTACTGGGGGAGTTATAAACTGGATGATTGATGTTAACTGTTAAGGCATGCTTTCAAAATCTTCATACACAATTGCAGTGAGTATCAAGGAAAAAAATCTTATTTCTATTTTATTATATTAAAAATGTGCTTTATGAAACAAGCATTTTGACTGCAGCAAAAAAACCAACATGGAAAAATCTTAAAAACAAGCAGGATCCTAAAGTAAGAAAAGGCAGAATTGAAATTTGAGATTGACAGAAATGTGGTCAAAAATACATACTTACTTTGAACAAGTTTAAATCTCCAGGGCCAAATGAATTGCATCCTACAGTACTGAAGGAACTTGCTAATGGCTTGGTGAAGTATAAGATGACTAGAAGAAGGCAAATGCTGTTCCTCTTCTTAAAAGAGGGAGAAGGAAGGATCCATGAAACTACAGAACAAAAGTCTAACATCAATACATGGAAAAATGCTAAGAGATTTATCTATTGGTAAGCCCCTTGAAAACAAACGCACATGGAATTGTTAGGAACAAGGCTTGCCAGATTAAACTTAACACATTTTTGGTCTGCATAACTTCTTTCCTTGTGTGGATATTGTGGATATACTGTATCTTGATTTCACAAAGCATTTGACAAAGTACCACTTGATATTCTGATGACCGAGCTACTAAGGTATGGATTGGATAGCAATGCCGTTAAGTGAATATACAGGTGGCTCTCGTACTCAAAGAGTGTTCATCAGTGTTTCTACATCAAACTGGTATCAAGTGGGATGCTACAAGATTCACCCCTGGTTCCTATATTCTTCAACATGTTTCTTAATGATCTGAATGAAGAAGTGGAGGGAACACTTATCAAATATGCAGAACACACAACATTGGGCAAGATAGATAAATCTTGGAAAACAGGAATAAAGCTATTAACAAGTAGAAAAATAAGCAGACAATAATAGAGACCCTTGCTGCAAAAATGGCAAATGCAATCTTAGTTGGCATCAGCAAAGGTAGTTTCCAAATCATGGGAAGTAATCATTTTCATTTTTCCTGCACCAGTCAGACTCCACTACAATAGTTCTGGGCATCATACTTTAAAATAAAAATTCAGACAAACCGTGACATATTCTGAAACAGGAAATGAAGATTATCAGGAGACTAGAACAGACTTATGAAGAGAGACTGAAGGAACTGGGAATATTTAAGGTAAAGGTAAAGGTTCCCCCTGCACATTTGTGCAGTCGTGTCCGACTCTAGGGGCCGGTGCTCATCTCCGTTTGTTAGCCGAAGAGCCAGCGTTGTCCGAAGACGCTTCCACGGTCATGTGGCTGCATGACGCGCGCGGAACGCTGTTACCTACCCACCGAAGTGGTACCTATTAATCTACTTGCATTTGCATGCTTCCCAATAGCACTCTTCAAATACATGAGAAGTTGCATACAGATACTTTCTATATTGTCACTGGATAGCAGTACCTGTTCTTTGTTATTACTAAGTACGGAACACAGAACAATGGGTTTAAGTTACAAGAAATGTTACAAAAAAGTTGCTAAGAATAAGAGCCATTTGACAGTGGAACCAGTTACCAATGGGTTGATCAACTCTCCTTCAGCTAATATAGACAAGAGGCTGGACAGCCATCTATTGGAGATGCTTTAATCTGGATTCCTATACTGAGCAGGGAGCTGTGAAAACAGTCCCTTTCAAAACAGTCCCTTTCAATTCTGTAATTCTATTATTTTAAGCTTCTAAGTGCTGTCGCAAATGGACAACTTGCTATTATACAATTAAGGATAAGCACAAACTATCTGGGAAATGTCACATAAATATGGAATTGTAAACAGCTAAACTACAAACTAAATACAAACAATTTAGATGAAGCACTTGAGCTGAGGTTGCTATTGCAAATAGGTCCTAGAGTAGTTGGTCATTAAGAGAAAGAGGGTGCTGACCGAAGAAAACTTTGGTCTGAACCAGTAGATCACTTCTAATCTTTGATTCTTGTTTGTCATTTAATTGCAAACCCAAACAGCCAACTGGTAGGCCAAGATTGTTCTTTACTCAAATAATAATGAAAAGGAAAAGGCAATATATACTTCCAAGTTTTCCAAGGGTAGGATCCCAGGGAAGCCAACAAGCAAAACAGTAGAGTAAAAACAGGGAGTCACGCTCTTCGTGCAAAGAACTGTCAATCAATATGAGATGAGAATCAAAGAACCGTCTGGCACAAGGAGCTGATCTTTATTTTGCTTCATGGAACAAGCAGAGCAATTCAGGGAAGAGCCCATGCTGTCTGACCCATCCGCATCTTCACTAGACTGCCTGCTTCACATCTTCAGAATCCAGAAATAAAATTGTTCTGGCCAGAACCCAAAACAATGCATGAATGGTCTCACATGGCCAATGGTATCTGGGATACTGATTTCTTAAACACAGCCCACCACTCCGTATGTTGGACCATTTTTTTCAATCTGAAGGGGCTTCCAATGTGGCATTGGGAAGTGGTCTGCTACGTAATGGAACAAAAATAAAATTTCCTAAACCTAACTTCTGTATGCCTAAAGTAAATCTTAAGATCCTGGCCTCCATTTAGTTAATGCCTTTTTAAGCACTGTACAAAATACCTAAGTGAAACACAGGAACAAAAAAAAAAACATGGCAAAAGGCTCAGTCTTAAACAATAAAATGGAAAAGGGGAGCTTTCATCAAATATGACCAAAACTTGGGATGTACAAGATAGGAAATTATCCTGCAGTTGATGACAGCATAGCCTGGAAACAGCTTTCCTTAACCTAGTGCCTTCCAGATGTATTGGATTACAACATCCATAATGCTCACCTGGAGGGTAACTAGGAGGGCACCTATTTGGAGAAGCCTGGCTTACTAGACACAAGAGTTTTAGTGCCGCTTATACATGTGCACATTTTAAAAACAAAGCACATTGCTCAACACACATAAACAACCTTCCATAGTATTTCAGTGTAATTGTATATAAAGCTGACTTGCAGTTACAGAATCTCGCTGGTTGTAAAAGCTATAATTTGCATTTGCTTGTAAACTGTGGCTTAGAATCACTTCGTATCAGAGCTACAAAATGTGTGCAAATTAAGAAAAGCACATGGCGTCACCACTAATTTACATACAAATGTAAACCTCTCTACTTATGAAGTATGCAGAGCCTTGTTATTATAAAAAGTAAACTGCGGTGATCCGTCTGTTATTTATGCAGCCACCCAAACAGGACATTTCCTTTCACTAGTACCCCGTTGGGCAGAATAGTGAGGGTTATAAAAGGCAGTGGCTGACATATGTTCCAAAATGGGCTTGTAAGCATTCTTCATAGGTGGCCTGGCCACCTGGACGAAGATCCAACAGTAATGTAGACTTTGCCATTTCTGATGTGGGATTTTACGCCATGTGGCAATCTCTTCTCTAGTCCCCCAACTTGTGTGTGCGTGTGTGTATGTAAAAGAACCCTAGAAAAAGAAAGCAGTTTAGGGATTGCTTTTATTTACAGCTCTGAATGTGTCTTGTTCCAATACTGGAGCTACTTCTGCTATGTATGATGCCTCCCTGCTCCCAACACACAGAAAAGAATGCTGGGGGAAACAACCTCTTGTATTCACATTTTGTACAGGATTACTTTCTGTAGCAAATTTGCAAGAGATGGCTACAGATTTTCAAATACAAGGTGTTGTACTGATGCTAAGAAAAATGTCAGCAAGCCCCTAGCTATAGAAGGTAATCCAAAGTATAAAAAATAAGTGACCATGTCTTGTTTCATATTATTTTTGTCCCTTATGGTCCCCATCCTAAATTCTAGTAGTTATTTTAAGTAGATATCTATGTCCTACCGCTAAAATTGCACACTGCTTTTCTTTCTTTTTAAAAATCTTTTGTAATAAACTTTTTTATAACTGCTTCCATCGGGACCAATCTAGTTTTATTCAGTTTGCTAAAAAAAAAAATGGAGGACAGAATATCTTGAAACAAGATATTGAAATATCCAAGTAGTTTCCTCTAAAAGATACTAACACAAAATATTCAATGTAATTTTTGGCTGAAAGGAAATAATGGCATCATTTTGTCTGTTAACATGAAACAGAAAAGAATAAAGGATAATGATCAGGAAGAGGGGCAATATAATCCTTTTCCCAGATCAGACTAATATCTTAAAAACTTGATCCTCCTTAATAAGAATAAGGTTTTTTTGCAAAAACATTACAGTTTACAAATACTACAGAATGGATTGTATTCTTCTTCACCCAAGTCTCAGCAGGTAATTTCCCAGGAATTGCCTAGATCAGAGCTTTCCAAACTTTTGATGTTGGTGACACACTTTTTAGACATGCATCATTTCTAGGGTGACCATACATCCCGTTTTGAACAGGACAGCCCCGTTTTTTAAACATTTTTGAACCGTCCCGTCTTTTTGATATAAATCTCAATTTTGTCCCGTTTTTGGAGGCAGCCTGGAAGAGGAAGCCCTCCCGCCTGGAATCCGCTGGGCTCTCTGCTTTTCTTATGCCATCCTTAACTGTCTTTTCTCCCTTCCCCTCATGAGGTGCAAACGGATCAGCCGTGGTGCGGCAGATGCTTTCCTTCCATAAAGGGGAGCGTTTGAGAGCAGAGCAGTTACCTTTCTGGGGGGCAGCGTGCTCACGAGGGGGTGAACGAGCAAGATAAGCAGAAAAGCACCTTAGTCGTCATAAAATAATAAGGAACAAGAGAAGCGCTCCACTTTCTCTTCTCCTTCCCTCTTTTTTCAGAGGAGCTAGCGCTATGAGAAGCAGGGAGGCAAAGAATGCTGGACTGGTTTTTCCCTTCCACCGACAGGGGTGGAAGTCGTAGCTGAAGCCGGCCAAACGCCTTGCCTGTATAATCACAGCACCCAGGCTTCCAACCCCAGCCCAGCTTTAGATTTGTCTGCGATCAGGTTTTCTCCCCTACTGGGAGAGCAACCAGTTTGAGTTACAGGAAAGGGGGGTTGCTGTGCGTGCCTTGTCATCTCTTTAAAAAGTGCCTCCCCTCCCGCCCCGGGCTGTACACGTCACTCCTTTTTTGAAGAGCTGGTCAAACTCACCCCACCCCCGGTCCCCAGCCACCCTCTTGTACCGAGGACTCCTCTGGGAAGGGGCGGTTTGTCTTGCTCAATCTGCCCCCGCAATGCCCATGTCTTCCTCCTGAGCAAGCAGCATGAGCATGGCAAATGAAACGTACCTCTTAATCATAAAAGACATAAAGCCGGGACTTAAAAATGTAAATGTCGTCTTTATTGTGCTGGAGATCGGTAAGCAGGGTCCCTTGGAACCGTCACACCCATTGTTTTCCTCCCTCAATCTCTTCTCTCCTCCCCACCCCCTCCCTCCTCTCTCTCCTTCTCCCCCTTCGCACTCAGCAGCTAGGTGTGTGTTGGAGTTTGGGACACATGGTCACTTTTCAGGAAAGGGTTGGCAGTCCCATTGGTGGTGTGCTCCACCCTTTAAAAAAAAATCCTATTCTTAAATAGACCCCGTCCCCATTCTTGTAGGGAACTTGTGAGCATCCAGCTTTCCCGTCCTTGCTGGCTGGGGAATTCCCATGGTGGCTGGGGGATTCTGGGAGTTGAAGTCCACCCATCTTAGAGTTGCCAAGGTTGAGAAACACTGGTCTGGAGAGATGCAGCCTTGGAGAAAGCGAAGTCCCAGCTACCCAGCATGGAATGATCCTTCAAAGGCTAGGAGACACAGCACTCTCTGGTCAAGCCTAGCTCCTGGCGACTCCAAGGGCACATCCATGTTCAGGGGTGCCTGCAGGGTGTGGTCAAAAAAGTCAAAATGGCGGCCACAAGGGGACGATGGAAGTTCTGCCCATTTTTATTACATAAGTTTAACCCTGTCCCATTTTGCCATCCCAATGTCCCGTTTTTGTCTCAAGGAAATATGGTCAGCCTAATCATTTCGCGACACACTCTTACAGCAGGGCACAAGGCAGGCACTAGGACCTGCGCGGAATCACAGCAGGTTTGGAGGCAGCAAGGCCCAAGGCAGGCACTAGGACCTGCCTGGAATCCTGGCAGGGCTCGGAGGCAGCAGCAGCCGCGACACACCCAGACACTGCAGCCGACACACTAACGTGTCCCGACACAGAGTTTGGAAAGCTATGGCCTAGATGCATCCTAAGATATAGCATTCATGCATGCAAAACATACAATGGTCAGTCAGCTGATATAAGACATTTTGATCAGTTCATCAATATCCATTGGAATTAGATAAGGCTAAAAGGGGAGACTATGCAAAACTTCAGAGCATGAGAAGGATTGACTTTTCTGGTTACTTGCTGCACTTTGAAGAGAAGACAGAGGAGTTGGCTGGAATGCCTTCCTGTACAAAGACCCTTGACGAGCCAAAGTGGATTTAGGTAGAAAAAACAATGTCACTCAGTGCATAAAAGTACTCATGCAAGCACAATCCTAAATGGATTTTTTAAAGCCAGGCCATGGTGTTTAATGGGACTTATTTCTTAGAAAGTGTGTTTAAGACTTAGTTTGCACTGCTCTGCCCTTCCCGTTATACTATATATGTTTAGTTATCTCTTTCAGAGATCTCTGACTCAGAGGAGAGTACCTTGATGTCTCTGATACTGTTTTGGATGGAGACTTCTAGAGGCCAGCCGAGAATGGTGGAAACTCTGGTCATCCCACTTTTCTTGGTATTCAGTCAAAATATAAGTTTTTCAAAACTTATATTTTGACTGAATACCAAGGTCGACATGTTTCTTCGTGGGCTAGCTATGCTTACCTTCTCTACCATAAGGTTTCCCTCCCCTTTCTAGGCAGGCAGACAAAATTTGAGATAGTATGAATACTGAACCTTCAGAATTCCTCCCAAAAGTCCAGCTGCCTTGCCTTCTCTCTGAAGCTGAAAGGCCATTAAGTAGACACATTTGGGAGCTTTACGCAGGCAGCACCATCAGGACCCAGCACTAATGATGTCACCTAGTCGGGTAATGAAACATCGGCAAGCAAACAACCAAGCTCAGAGAGCACCAAGGACTCCACAGTTCAACCCTGAGCTACATGTATTCTCTTCTATTGAAAAACATTCTTCTTTGATTTCCTTCTCCAAAACTAAAATATTGGCAGATTCAAACAGAATAAAAATAAAGCAGAAAATAGGCATATTTGGACAGATTACTCCATAGAGGTCATTTGTGACAGGAAGTGCAGCTGTGTGACTAATAGGGCTGACTTTCTCTTGGCTTTCTTCCTCCTTCAAAACTCTTGTTTATTGCTCAAGATTGAAAAAAAAATGGTAAAAGCTAGCAATTTTCATGGAAAAAATGGTCACTGCCATAAGCAAAGGCAGTAAATCTGACAAAGAATCGGTGCTACAGAGCCCTCCTCTAAATATTTTTCCAGGCTCCTTACTTACATCATATCTCCCTCTGTTTGCTCAGAACATATGTCTGGCAAATCGCTCTTTTCTTCCTGAGGAGAAGTGAAGCATATGAATTGTATCTTGAAGATTTAATTCAAGAATTCCTGACAAAAAAACTAACCCCACAAAGGAAACAAAGAGATTCCTTACATTATGTACTTTATTCAGTGCCACTGCTGATTTCTAAAAATTATACAAATTGGAAAGCAATTTTGCACACAATAAAGAGTCTGATCTTGATATGATGGAGTGATTCAGAGAGCCTGAAATAAAGGCAAAGCTTAATCCAAACTTGCTGTTGAGTATGTTCACCAGATGAAAACTGAAAGTATTTCCACACAGAACAGTTTTCATTTTATTTCCAGCCCCCAGTCCCACACAAACTGGTTTGAAACTGCCTTTCAATTGTGTTCATTTCTGCCAGTCGCAAAAGAACAGACAGGAAACACCCTGAGTCAATCAGGTTTCCTTTCAACTGACAAACAGGAGAGGTTAAAGCAAAAAAAGAAGAATTATTCAAACAATGGCATATCCCTTGAACTACCACAGTTCCTGAACTAAAAATCCCCTGATCTCCACTCTGTACAAAAAGCAAATAAATACCAAGGTAAATCATGTAGTACAGTAGAAATTAAAATAAACCTAGGGAAACCATCAGGGATTCTTCTGGACTGAGGATGTGGATAGGGACTTCTGTGGCATTAGGTCTGCTCCAGTAAGACTGACCCATGCCCTACTTGGAGGACAATGTGGGGCTGGATTTGTGAGATGAATAATGCTTCATGAAGGGAGAGTTTGCCCCCTTCTTGAGTTGGTCACCTTAGGCCACCTTGATTTGGCCACCTATCAGCTAATTTCCAACCTTCCATTTCTAGGATGAAATGGATATTCTGAGTCCCTTGCAGTCTGGATTCAGGTCTGGAGCTGACAACGGTTGCCCTGGTGGATTACTTTTGTTAGGACAGATGGAGGGAACACACCCCTCCTAGTCCTTTTAGACCTCCCAGTGGCCTTCAATACCATGAACCATGGCATCCTTCTGGACTGCCTACAAAAGTTGGAGCATGGAGGCACTGTTTCACAGTGGTTCTACTCCTTCCTAATCAGGCAGTTTCAGTTGATGTCAGCCTTGTGAGGTAGTCCAGACAGGAAGCGTACCCAGATGAACTAATTCTAATTTGTTGTAAGGTTGCATTAACAGAATCTTGCAAGTTTGAAAGTACATTTCTCCCCCATTGCCTTTACAGCCCAAGAAACTAGGGAGGGTCCCTTCTGAGATGTTTGCCATGCCCACATTCCTGCTGTGGGCTAAGCTGCCTCTTATCCCACTGTTCCCCTGGCTTCCCACTCTTCCCTCTGTCTCCCAAGGTCATTCCCACATACCATTACAGTTGATGAGCAAGGGGAAGAGTGGATGTGCTCATGGTTGCTCCAGTGTGGAATTCCACAGGGCTTGGTCCTCTCCTCTATGTAATTAAACATCTATAGGAAGCTGCTGGGAGAGGTCATCTGCTGGTAGGGTAACACCAGTGGGCCGATAATATCTAGCTGTGCATTGTCATCCAATTTGGGAATTTGGATGTTGTCAAATGCATGGGCTGGTGCCCAACAGCTATGAGGCTCAGTTTAATTCCCTGCAAGATGGTGTCACTGGTTGTCAGTGATCAATCTGGCTTGGTCCTGACTCTGACCTTGACTCTAGATGGGTTTGCACTCCCTCTAAAAGAGCAGGTCTTCTGGGCTTGAAGCTCTTGCTGCAGCAGCAGCTGGAAGCTGTGGCTAGGATGGGTGTTGCTCAGTTCCAGCTGGTGAGCCAATTTCAGGCCTTTTTTGGATTGGGATGTCCTGGCAACAGTGAATCATGCCCAAGTTGACTATTGTAATGTGCTGTATACAGGGCTACCTTTGAAGACTCAGAAGCTTCAGCTGATTCAAAATGCAATTGATTGTCTGCCAACTGGGGGAAGCAGATTTAGCAATGCTATACCTATGCTGAAGGTGCTGCATGGTTACCAGTCTGCTCCGGGGTCCAGTTCAACATGCTGGTTATCACCTTCAGTGCCTGCATGGCTTGGCATCTGTGTAGCTACAGGGCCATCTTTCCCACCCAGATTCAACCCATCCTGTGCAATCTCTAACAGAAGGAATGGTGAGGATCAGTGGTTACCCCCACCCCTGTGCAACACCCTGTTTGCTAAAATAAGGAATGCCTCCAAACTTCAGCCCTTTAAAAAGTTCGTGAAAATGTTATTCTTCTGATAAACATATGGACACTAATAATACTTGGGCTACCTAGTTAAGTTACACTGTTGATTCTTTTTTTTTTATTGGTTGTTATTATTTCCACTGGCGTGGTGGCTCAGCGAGTAAGATGCCACGCTTGTTGATTGGAAGATCGCAAGTTCGGAGGTTCGAATCCCTAGCCCTGCGTGCGGAGTGAGTTCCCGCACTCGCCCCAGCTCTTGCCAACCTAGCAATTCGAAAGCATGCAAATGCAAGTAGATGAATAGGTACCACTTCGGTGGGTAGGTAACAGTGTTCCGCGTGCGTCATGCCGGCCACATGACAGTGGAAGCGTCTTCGGACAGCACTGGCTCTTCGGCTAACAAACGGAGATGAGCACCGGCCCCTAGAGTCGGACACGACTGCACAAATGTGCGGGGTAACCTTTACCTTTATTATTTCCACTGTAAAAAAAAGGTAAAGGTTTTCCCCGCACATTTGTGCAGTCGTGTCTGACTCTAGGGGCCAGTGCTCATCTCCGTTTGTTAGCTGAAGAGCCAGCACTGTCCGAAGATGCTTCCACGGTCATGTGGCCACATGACGCGCATGGAACGCTGTTACCTACCCACCGAAGTGGTACCTATTCATCTACTTGCATTTGCATGCTTTCGAATTGCTAGGTTGGCAAGAGCTGGGGCGAGTGCGGGAGCTCACTCCGCACGCAGGGCTAGGGATTCGAACCTCCGAACCTGCAATCTTCCGATCGACAAGCCTGGCGTCTTACCCGCTGAGCCACCACACCCCTCTTATTTCCACTGTATACTACCTCAATTTCCTTTGGCACTGGGTCACTTTTCTTGATTGGGCAAGGCAAAGTCAATCTCCCCAAAGAATGAGGCTTTCAGTTATCTTCTGTATTCTATAAAATTGAGTTTAGTGCTCAGGAGAGAGGAAGGGGGAAGAGGAAGGAGTATATCTAAAACCACATTCTGTATGTGGAGGAAGCCCAGCTTATTTCTCTTCAGCCATCCCCTCTGCAATGAATTTTGAACATGTGCTAAAACCCAAGATCATAGGTAAGCTGCTAGTACTGTAAATAACTAGTTTAGATAGACTTGACTGCATTTATTTTTTTAAAGTCTGCATGTGTGATACTTGCTTTTTCTTGTTTTTCCTATATTCCCCCTTCCCTAATCAACTCCTTTCCACAGCTACAGATTTGGCTTCATTTTCTCATCAAAACCTTCACATACAAGACTCCATGCTTGCACAGCTACCCCCCCAAGCATTAGGATTTGGCACAAGGTTGATTATATTCTTGGCTTTGAGCACAAATATTCCAAATGCCTTTCTAATTTCTTAGAACTGGTCTGAAAAGACAAATCCTTGGTAGAAGGACTAAGAACTCTCTAACTGGACAGATTACGGTGTGTAAGGAACTGGTGGCAGCTTATTGTCATTATCATTTACTGAGGAATTCTTGGAAGGAAGGGGCTGAGAACGGGGTTCTAAATTATTACTCCTCCCAGCTCATAACAACCAGCTTGTATTGAATAAAGCTGTAATTCTAGATTTCTTCAGAATCATCCTGGAGTTCAAATCTAGGCAAAACAATAACTCAGAAATCGGTTGATCCCGAGTAGTCAAATCACATGATATGCAATCCAGAAGAGAGCATCGTGTATGCAACGGGACTTACTTCTTCTGCCATTTTTAGTATGAGAGCCTGCTGTCTGGGAACAAAATATAACAAAACCCTTGATTCATTTGCTCATAAAATCTGCTGAAATCACACAGCTTGAAAAATTATGGCAATTTTTCTCCATAAAACAGCCACCTCAGCTTGAGCGCCCTCCACATGTGTAGACTTCAACTCCTAGGATTCCCAAGCTTATGTAGCAGTTGCTAAGTCTCCCGGGCTTTGAAGTTCACAGATCCGGATGACACCCAGGTTAGGGAAGGCTGCCCTAAAAGAAACACAAGGATGAAATGAAAATCAATGTGTGGGTGTGATGAAGGAATAATATCATATTTCCCCCAAAGCTTCCAAGAAGCTTGCTTGATTTCCACTGTGTCTTACTTGCTTGGCATTGATTCCTACACAGAGCATGCTAACTGTACAGAAAGCATGGGACTCATCCGAGGCCTCTCACCAAGTGTGGATTTTTGATGAATAAACAGAAATAATATGAAAAGATGGCTTTAAAAAGATTGCCAGTACAGGAAGTCAGTTACAGTTTCTGGTCTGTACATTTTTAAAATGCAAGCACAATGAATAAATCAGGAGTGTCTCTATTTTTAAATTAGCTTAGAATGTATCTATGCTTTATGTACCATTTAATGGCAACTGTTGTTATGAGATGGAATTCATGGATCTCCTTAGAGCACTTGGGCAGACGCCATGACAGAGATCCTTGAATGCCCAACTCTCTGACGAAATGATGTACAGAAAACAGTCTAAAGTATATAAGGGGGATCTCAGCCCAAGAAGCAAAAATCATGATGCTCAGCATTTGCCAACAGCACTTATTTCAGCTTGAGAATTTATCTTTTTATATATTCTTTTTGTTTCCAAGCGTGTTAAAATATTACAGTGAGCTAGGATCAGGTATACTCCGGAGTAAAGGCAGTCACGTTTCCACCACAGTGATCCACCAGCCTCTCTCTGGTAGAGGAGCTAGGGATTCTGGAGATGAACTATGGTTTATGAAAAGCCGAATGATATGATCTACCTGAAATACACAGATACTCACATTGTCTTTAATCTCTTGGTTTTGTTGCCACAATCAGCAATTCCAGATGTTTTTATTCAGGCTGGTTTGGAGCATGACTATGTTATTGCTTTCAAGAATACCTACAGTTACAATCTACACGCGCATCAGTATGCCCATTCTTGGAGACTGCTAACAGTTTAGTTCTCACTGGGTGGTTAATATATGGGCTGCCAATGTTTGTGATATGGTAGAAGGGGCTGAGTGCAGCAGTTTCCAAGCATTGCATACATTCCAACATACCCTAGAAGCGGCATTTCATGGGATTAAGCCCCCGTGAACTGTTAGCTGTTCCTTTTTACATGCGTGCCCTTTCCTGAAGTCTTTTCTCATATTTAGTTCAGATGGTTTTCAAGATAAATGATTTGTCACTTTAAGACTTCCAATTCTGAGATGCTTTTGAAAAGATAATTCAGAACCATTTCCTTAGTTTTAAAACCCTGTCTGGTCAATTTGACAAGAATAACTGAATCTCTCTAGTGACTCATTAGGGACGGATGGACACTGTGGACTTCACTGAAGGGTCTGATCTGCTCGATCCAGTTAAACCTTGGAAGAATGAGTGGGAGTCAAATGTAGTGCTGCCATGAGAGAATGCAGGGTGCCTCTCAGCTTATCATGGTACAGCAGGGCTCGGAGGTAATCCAATGGCAAGCTACAAGACCTGGCTCTTTAAGCCAAGATCTGTTTATTCTTACTGATTAAAGTAAAGGGGCACCGTTGAGGGGTGTGCTTTTGCTGGTTTTGCGCAAAGCTGGTTCCTGGAGAAGCTATTTGCAATTTGCGTGAAACTTCAGAAAAGTTGGTATGGGGAACTGGGAAAGAAAGCAGCTGGGGAGCGAATGAATGGTGAGGCACGAGTGAATGCTGCTGCTTTTTGTAATTATTTGACGTTTCTTTATATAATCACACCACACATGATTGGATTGGATTTTTTTAAAATAAATGAATATGTAAATATTTGTTTCTCTTTTGTTCAGGTGTGTGTGTGTGTGTGACACACCAGCAGAGTCAAGTTAGGCATTTTCCGAATTTTTGACATGCCAAGTCCAAAAGGTTCGCCATCAGTGATCTATGGTTGTCTTCCCCCTTTAAAAAAAAAACATACTTTTTTGCATGCATGGAGTAGATTAAAGGACCTCTAGTGTACTGTATCCACATTTCAGTTACTCAAGACTGAGAAACTAACAGAAAAAAATCATAAGGTAGTAGTAGTCAAGGAAATTCTGCTGAAAGAACCATGGGTCTCAGGAACAAGATAAAATCCAGTATTTAGATACTTCTAATATGCATCTAGTTTAGATTCTTTCCCCTTGAACACTGTTTTCTGAAGCATCTTAGAGCCTACAGTGCCATGATGGTGCTGAGTGTTCAAGTGCTGCAATCACTCTGGAGACGACACTGACAGCTGGAATTACTCCACTCTACAAATTTAGTATAGCATTCAAGAAAGTGTAAATAATCTTCCAAGTAGAATCCCACAATAGATCCTGCAACTGAAGGCACAGCCAGACAAAATTTCATATTAATTCTGCAGTTCTCCATCCATTTGCTTCAGAGATCCTTTAGTTGTTTTACAGAAATGAATTAAAAGCTGCTTGCAGCCATATATCTAATAAAATGCATTTGGGACACAGTACAACAATAAAGGAGGGGAAATTGTTTTTTTTTCTAAAAGAACAAGTAACAGTGCTTTAGATTTATTTATTTATTTAATTTTTATCCCGCCTTTATTATTTTTATAAATAACTCAGGTTGGGGAACATACCTAATACTCCTTCCACCTCCTGTTTTCCCCAGGACAACAACCCTGTGAGGTGAGTTGGGCTGAGAGAGAGTGACTGGCCCAAGGCCACCCAGCCGGCTTTCATGCCTAAGGCGGGACTAGAACTCACAGACTCCTGGTTTCTAGCCCGTTGCCTTAACCACTAGACCAAACTGGCTGTCTAGATTCCTAGCTATCCTGAAATATCAAGCTAGTGGAATCAAGCTGCATGGATATCATCAGAAGTGGACTGAAAAAGATGGCATCTTCACATGAGAAATTCCCATCTCACTGGTACATACAAGTAATTTTACAAATCTCTGAACAGCTGGAGAGCATGCTGTTGATGGGAAAAGTGGCCAAAAGAGAGCATGAAATCCTTATGAGGCACAGACGTATAAAAAAAAGCCCAATGAAACAAGCTGGAAGTGGGGGAGGCAAAAAGGCAGTCACATAGCTAAAGAAAGAGGCAATGTTTGGCCATCAGCAAAAGAAGGGGAGATTGAGAGGGCCACAAATTAAGGAAAGGGAGGGGGCCCAGAGGAAAAGCTTCACACAGGGCCAGCTGCCAAAAGGCTTGGCTGGAAATAACTCGAAGCAGAGAAACGTAGGAGCTGGTTAAGGTACAAGGTCAGCGTGCTGGAAGGCTAACTTTCACATGCCAGATTCAGATAACCAGCCGAATGTTGGGCTGTAAGTAAGATGGAATGTTTATTCTTCGGATTGCAATTTCTTCTTGGACTTTAAAAATATAGATACTCTAAAGGTCCTAGAACAGGCTTTGTTTCAAATGCTTAACATATGGTGACTACCCTAAACCTAACAGGGCCAGTATTACAGTCAGCAGGAAGATCCCTGAGGACACAGTGCACCACAAACAGCAACCCATTATTCGAGGCATAGAAACTTGAGGGGGAGCGGGGCACGGTTTTAATTTCAGGCCTTCACTTTCTAGGTGCCCCTAAGGGGCATACATGTTTCCTACATAAAGTTCAGCCTGCTTGTAATTAAGTCCTCCCGCTCTGCTTATTCTGAGCTAAATTAAAAATAGTAAAATCAGGATAACCTTGGACTTTTTGACATAAACAAGGCCACTGTTTCCAGAGGTATAAACATACTGATCAGGTTTATGGGTCTTAGAAAACCGAAACAGTCTTCTGACCTTTCTTATGTTGAAGACATGATACTTTTCAAAGAGCTAATGTGCATCTGGGTCTCCTTTTGAAACCTTTCTGTTTGAACTTCAAGTGTATTTTGTGTTGCGTAGATAGGAGTCCTGGATCCTGCTGTTTTCAAGATTTGTCTCCAAAGCTCTGAAGGGCTCTGTAAGGCACTCCATCCGATATCTATAATCTCCCTCCTCTAGAGTAACTCACAGACACATGAGTTCTTAGAAGCAGAAGAGTTTATTATAGCATACAGAAGCTAGCACGAACAAAGACTTGAATGGCTGGAACCTGTAAAGCCTGCACATTTAAATCTTCCCTTCCCCCCCCACCAAGGTTCTTTGGTGGTGAAACGTGTAACTCGTGCTTTTCCAAGCTGCTCAGACATCCGCTCGCGGAGATGTGTATTCACGATCATCAGCTAGGTGCGAACCGGTCTACTTCAAAGCCGGCGTCTCTTTCGTGTCACTTGCAGCCTCCTGGAATGTGCATCCTGTCTAGCGCAAGGGTCAGAAATGGCGGCTCTTGAGCCAGATCTGGCTCTTTGGCCCCTCGGCTCTGGCTCTCTCTCTCTGTCTGCCGCCCGACATCCGGAAAGCCGGTCTCCGGAAGCAGCGCAAACCCTGGGGAAGAAACAGAGACGCTGATTGGTGGAGGCTCAGAAGGAAGGACGCCTCCACCAATCAGCGCGCGCCAAAGGGGAGCAGAGAGGCGGGCTGAACAAGGCAAAGCCCGATTGGCCCTGCTTCCCAGAGGCGCGAAAAAAGACCGGCGCGGGGCCTCGCTCAGCTGCGCGTGGAAGCGCTCCAAAAAGACTGGTGCGGGGCCTCGCTCAGCTGCGCGCGGAAGCGCTCCAAAAAGACCGGCGCGGGGCCTCGCTCAGCTACGCGCGGAAGCGCTCCAAAAAGACCGGCGTGGGGCCTCGCTCAGCTGCATGCGGAAGCGCTCCAAAAAGACCGGTGCGGGGCCTCGCTCAGCTGCGCGCGGAAGTGCTCCAAAAAGACCGGCGCGGGGCCAGACCGGCGCGGGGCCTCGCTCAGCTGCGCGCGGAAGCGCTCCAAAAAGACCGGCGCGGGGCCTCGCTCAGCTGCGCGCGGAAGCGCTCCAAAAAGACCGGCACGGGGCCAGACCGGCGCGGGGCCTTGCTCAGCTGCACGCGGAAGCATTCCAAAAAGACTGGCGCGGGGCCAGACCGGCGCGGGGCCTCGCTCAGCTGCACGCGGAAGCACTCCAAAAAGACCGGCGCAGGGCCTTGCTCAGCTGCGCGCGGAAGCGCTCCAGGTCCGGCGGCTCGTCCAGCTTCACAGCCCAGCGCCAGCGCGCCCGTACCGGGTCGGAGACACGCACCGCCAGCAGCGCCTCCGCCTTGACCAGCCTGCGCGCCTTGGAGAGCTGGGGTGCAGCAGGACGGGAGTGTCGCCGGCGGCCCGCGAGGACCGGCCATGGAAGGTGAGCTAGGGCCGGGGCGGCTGGCCAAGCGCAGCGCAGCCCTGTATCTTACCCTTCCACGCGATTGGCTCCCGCCCCCAAACCCCACTCCCTTCTGCGCGATTGGCTCCCGCCCGCAAACCCCGTCCCCTTCCACGCGATTGGCCCCCACCCGCAAACCCCGCCCCCTTCCACGCGATTGGCCCCCGCCCGCAAACCCCGCCTCCTGGCTCTCGAGCATTTCAAAATGTGCACGAGCATGTCAAAATGGCTCCCGGCATAAAAAGTTTGCCGACCCCTGGTCTAGCGTCTTTGGCAGAGATCTGCCGATCTCTGACAGGCTCTTATCAAGGCAAGGTTCAGAGCCACACTTTTGGTGGGCTGGCTGAAGTTCACTCTAAGGGTGGGCCAACTGAAGTTAAGCATATATGTCATATTCCAGTCAAATATATTACATCTTCAATCCATTTCAGGGGAAGGGAGAGGGTATGTCAAAACCTTTTTGCTATTTCTATGATGCTTTATATTTCTAGCAGTGCGCAAGGTTAATTGGGTAACCAAAATGGTACTATGTACGCACGAGAAAGAGGTATCAGCAAACTTGGGGGAAACCTAAAGGGTTGCAGAAATACAAATAAAAAACAAAAAACCCCACATGTGCGGGGTGATCCTAAACAGAAGTGAGTGGGGAGTGGGAAAGAAGGAAGTTCTTGACTCTGGTTTTCCCCGTATTTTAGAGCTGGTGTCCCCACAAGTATGCTTGACCTCTTTATTCCTGACATACAGAGGATATAAAAAGTCTATACACACCCCTGTTAAAATGCCAGGTTTTTGAGATGTAAGAAAATCAGACCAAGATAAATCACTTCAGAATTTTTTCCATCTTTAATATAACATATAAGCTGTACAATTCAATTGAAAAACAAACTGACATCTTTTAGGGGAAAAAAAACTAGAATAACATGGTTGCATAAATGTACACACCCTCTTATAAGTAGGGATGTGGCTGTGTTCAGAATTAACAAATCACATTCAAACTGATGTTAAATAGTAGTCAGTACATACCTGCCATCAATTAATGTGACTCTGATCAAGCCCATATAAAGTTCAGCTGTTCAGTAGGATTTTTCTGACATTTACTCAGTTGCCTCTTACAGCAAAAGCCATGGTCTGCAAAGAGCTTACAAAGCATCAAAGGGATCTCATTGTTGGAAGGTATCAGTCAGGAGAAGGGTACAAAAAAAATTCCAAGGCATTGGATATACCATGGAACACAGTAAAGACAGTCATCAACAAGTGGAGAAAATATGGCACAACAGTGACATTACCAAGAACTGGATGTCCCTCCAAAATTGATGAAAAAACAAGAAGAAAACTGGTCCGAGAGGCTGCTAAGAGGCCTACAGCAACATTGAAGGAGCTGCAGGAATTTCTGGCAAGTACTGGTTGTGTACTACATGTGACAACAATCTTCCATATTCTTCCTATGTCTGGGCTGTGGGGTAGGGTGGCAAGACGGAAGCCTTTTCTTACAATGAAAAACATCCAAGCCCGGCTACATTTTGCAAAAACCTACATCAAGTTTGACAAAAGCGTGTGGGAAAATGTGTTCTGGTCTGATGAGTCCAAGGTTGAACTTTTTGGCCATAATTCCAAGAAGTATGTTTGGCGCAAAAACAACACTGTGCATTACCAAAAGTACACCATACCCACAGTGAAGCATGGTGGTGGCAGCATTATGCTTTTGCGGCTGCTTTTCTTCAGCTGGAACTGGGGCTTTAGACAAGGTGGAGGGAATTATGAACAGTTCCAAATATCAGTCAATTTTGGCACAAAACCTTCAGGCCTCTGCTAAAATGCTGAAGATGAAGAGGAATTTCACCTTTCAACATGACAACGACCCAAAGCATACCTCCAAATCAACAAAAGAATGGCTTCACCAGAAGATGATCAAAGTTTTGGAATGGCCCAGCCAGAGCCTGGACCTGAATCCAATTGAAAATCTGTGGGGTGACCTGAAGAGGGCTGTGCACAGGAGATGCCCTCACAATCTGACAGATTTGGAGCATTTCTGCAAGGAAGAGTGGACAAAGATTCCCAAGGCAAGATGTGCCATGCTGATAGACTCCTACCCTAAAAGACTGAATGCTGTCATAAAATCAAAAGGTGCTTCAACAAAGTATTAGTTTAAGGGTGTGCACACTTATGCAACCACGTTATTCTAGTTTTATATTCTAGTTTTTATAAATATAATATAATATAATATAATATAATATAATATAATATAATATAATATAATATAATATAATATAATATATAGGGTATATAAACAGAGAGCAAGTCCCACTCCCTTTCGCACTGAAGATGTTGCCTAGCCTGGCAATGAAACATCTGCAAGAAAACAACAAGGCTCAGAGAGCACCAAGGACTCCACACATATATATATTTTCTTTTTCTTTTAATATAAGGGGATGGAGCAACTGTACTTGGTGATTTTTATAATGTACCAATGGAATGATTTATAGAAATAATATGATTTTGGTTTAATATTGAGTAAGGGATTGATTATGGAAAACTTGTTGTATATTCTTGCTGTTAAAAGCCGGAAGTCACCTCTTCTTGTAATTGCTGGTCTCAAATCCGCCATTTCTCAGAAAGATGATTGAGAAAGCTCATGGATCTAGATACAACACTGACCTACGGTATCCCACAGGGTTTGATCTTGTCCCCTATGCTATGCATCATCTGCAATGACATCACTGGAAGAGTTCACTGTTAGGCTTCTCTTCAGTGGGATAACAAATGAAGATGGCAGGTACCCAATGCTATTGAAGCCCCACTCTTTTTTTTTACATGCGTGCAGTTACACAGTTGTCCATTATCTTGACTGTTTTGACCCTCCCTTGACAACACTAGAAGTGAAAGAAGGTGTAAGCAGACATTCAAGGGTGCAAATTTCATGAATATGCCTTATTGTAAAACAAAATGCTAATGAAGCCATTGAAAAACAATTCAAAGTCACTGCTAGGTATTCAGTGCAAACTCTATTTATAGTGAAATCAAAGTTTAAATTCTAAGTTTGATAATAGTCTGAATGAAGGAGAACAAGTTATCTCAGACAAGATTGATGCTATGGTTATAAGAAAACTAGACTTAAAAACTGAAGTTCAGATTATTTCATATGAGTTTGTATACCCACAAAGAGCAGCACATTTTGGGAGTGTTCCTTGATCCCCAGATATCACTGAATTTGGCAGCTGTGATAAAAAGGCCTTTGCATGATGATGCCAACTCTGATCCGTCCTGAGCCAGTCAGATTTGGTAACAGGCTGCCCATGCTTTGGTTACATCCCATCTTGATTGCTGCAATGCATTCTATGTGAGGCTAACCTTGAAAAGTGCTCAAAAGTTGCACATGGTACAAGGTGTAGCAGCTAAATGTTAATTAATTAATTAATTAATTGGACCCGGAAGCAAATTATATTTAAATTAAGTATTTAATAAATTTATAATAATAAATTATTATTTAATATATTTAATATAATATTAAATATTAAATAATATTTAATATAATAAATAAATAATAAATTTAATAAATATTTAAATTAAAGTTATAAGCTATCCATTCATATGATGCCTGAGCTGAAAGGTCTGCACTGGTGGTCAGTTGCTTGCCGGGCACAATTTCAGGTGTTGGCATTGATTTTTAAAGTCCTAAACAGCTTCGGGCCTGACTATCTGAGGAACCACCTCTCCTATTACAAAGCTGTCTGACTGTTGAGATCCTCAGGAGAAGCTTTTCTGAAGATACCTCTGTTGTCTTTCTAGTACTGGAAGAGGTCCTTGTCCTGCATTGCTCTCAGGCTATGGCATGTACTCTCTTGGGATTTGTATTTGGTCCCTACTCTGTCAGCATTTGGGAAATCAATGAAGATGCAGAATATAAAATCTCTAAATGGAGAATACTCCTGCTTTTGTGTGCTGGCAAATACAAAGTTTAACTGAGTTCAAGGTTCACCGTCAACACGCATGAAAAATCAGAGGGCAGAAGACAATGTAATGCAAGTAACGTGCCGAGGACCCCCACAGCAGAAATGAGTATTTCATTCCTTCCTCCTGTGTATCCTTCTTTATAATGTAGGATTTCTCATTCCATCTGCAGTCACCAAGTATTTAATTATGATAGGTAATAATGAAAGTAAATTTCCATCTAAAGAGAAGCAGAAATTAACTTTCCCCTTCGTTATACAGATAGAGTTCTCCCCCGCCCTTTCTTCCTTGCCATGTGTTCCCGAAACCTGGGACTCTTCCAAATTTTAAGCATACTGGAAAGTATATCCTTAGGCCAGCTGTGATCTGGTCATGCTGTAACGAATGAGCGAAAACCGAAAATCAACTCAGAGAGGCAAACAATAGATTTCCTTGTCCTAGCCTGGAAGTGATCTTCGTTCTCCCCATCAAAGCATCCCACACAAAGTTATGCAATACGCCCTCAGTGCCCTGTGCTTTAGAGGAGACACCTCCTGCCTTCAGAAATATATGGGATGGGAACTCTTAGAAGAGTTGAAAGAGGTGAGCTGCAATGCCATCATCGCTGCTGCTATTTATAAGCTATTCTGGGGGGTGGGGGGAGAGAATGGTGTCAGCAATGTATGGGAGGTTTTTATAAATCTCTACAGCAAGAACTAGATGTCTCCTGGGGATGCTGGTTTTTATCTTGCTCAGAGCAGTTTTAGAAAAACCACAAATCTTGGAAACCAGGCTTCAGTTGGGTCTGGAATTCCACTGAGGCTTTGTATACTAAGAAACACATTTATCACTCCAAACAAATACATAAAGTCCTGCTGGTATCTAATTGACCTTGATTTTTTTTTAAAGAAAAACCTTCATTATTGTTTCAAGGTCTCTTCTAATAATAATAATAAGTCAGATTTCGTTATAGATAGCAGTCCACAAATGATGCAAATTAACATGAATTCTTATGTATGTTACTTTGAAGTAATTTCTAACAAGTTCAGGGAGGCCTTCTATCCGGTATGTCTTAAGTAATTGTTCCTTGAATGCTTTTAATGTGGCCCATATGTAAACTGACCTCACATTCTCAGCCCAATTTCCCTGCTCTCCCTCTCAGAAAATGTAGCAGTTAACCTAAGCAAGTCAACACTGTATTAATAACATAGGTTCATATACTGTCTGTATGATATACAGGAGAGAAAGAAACAGGATACCTTTAGCATGGCGGGGGGGGGGGGGAAACACCCTTCAATTTGCCCTAAAATACAATTTGCCCCCCCAGTTTGAAAAGTACACACTTAAATCTACAAGAGACGAAAGTAACAGCTCCCTACTTTCATACAACCTAGCAATTCGAAAGCATGCAAATGCAAGTAGATGAATAGGTACCACTTTGGTGGGAAGGTAACAGCGTTCTGCATGCGTCATGCCGGCCACATGACCGTGGAAGCGACTTTGGACAACGCTGGCTCTTCGGCTAACAAACGGAGATGAGCACCGGCCCCTAGAGTCGGACACGACTGCACAAATGTGCGGGGGGAACCTTTACCTTTTTTACTTTCATTCTATATTGAAATAATGGTGACAGATGCTGATCCATTTAATTGCTTTATTTAAGAATGGTATTGGTCATCTTGATGGAAGTCCTTTGATGGGGGCTAGATGGAGTGTACCTAGTGGTGTGCTAATAAATGTATAACAACTGGCTCCGCAAGCTCCATTGCTGCTGCTACACTATGCTGCTAGCCGCCAAACTGCTGATTGTTGCACTGGGTGTTGCGGCTCAGCCTCTGTTCTCAACTGGCTCACAAAATTCCTCAAAAGTTAACATTTGGTTCCCGCAAGCTGGTGCAATCTGGCTCCAGCACACCACTGAGTGTACCCTTCCTGGTCCTTTTAGACCTTGATGCCACTGACAATGTTAGCCTTCTGGATCACCTGCAAAGATCAGAGCTTGGAAACACCGTTTTATAGTGGTTCCACCTTCCTAAGTAAACAGATTAGTCGGTGTGCATGGGGGAAGAGTCACACCTGTAGCTACTTCAATATAGAGTCCTACTGGGCTTGGTCCTCTCCCCCATTCTGTTTATTATCTCAATGAAGCCACAGAAGGAGGTCATCTGCTGGTTTGGGGTGTGGTATCACCAGTATGCTGACGATCCCCAGTTGTGCACTGCCACTCTAGGTCCCTGGGGATGCCACTGACGTCACTGGGATCTTCCTGGACTTGTAGCTCCTACTGGGGCAGCAGGAATCGAAGCCCTTCACCCAGCTTTGGCTGGTGCTCCAACTGCAGTCCTGCAACAGTGACTCATGACCTTGTTATATTTCATATAGTTTATTGTAATGTGGTCTACATGGGGAGGGGGGGGAAGTTTGAAGACTTGCTTTCTCACTGACTGCCCTTGTCTTTTGCAACACCTTACCACTGTGGTTAAGAAATATCCCAACCTATAGACCTCCAGGAAGGCCTTAAACCCCCTTTTCTTCTGCAGAACATATGGGGGTTGCTATTGGTATTTGGACTGCTTTAGTTAGTTACATCAGATCTGTTGATGGCTGTTAACTGTTGCTATAATTTATATTGTAAACCACCTCAAGTCCTTTTGGAATTGGGCAGTCTATAAATAATTGTACATAGAAATCAGTCAGTCAGTCAATCTAGCCTGAAGACGACTTGCTGGTTTTTTGGTAATATTTTGACCGGTCCTAAAAATGTATATTATCCTGATGAGGTTTTGAATATTAAATAATAATAATAATAATAATAATAATAATAATAATAATAATTATTATTATTATTATTCCACCAGACTCCCAATGACTCTGGGTGGCATACAAATTTTATAATGTAATGTTTACAATTGTAAAAACTGTAATGGGCCAACATGACTGCAAATATTTTAGAAATAAAAAACTTTACAGCTCTTTTTGTCTCCTGCCTGTGAAATAATGCTCTGTTACTTCTTGAGATCTTGACACATAGTGCAACACAAATCTCTCCGTCTTAACCTACAAATCCTAGCTTAAGTGCTTCAGCATGCTGCTTCCAATATCCCTGGATGCCTGGTCATGTTTAGAAATCTTTGGGCTTAATACAAAAACCTGAGAGGGATTTGTAAGCATGTTCAATGCATTGATAACCCCATTTCAGATCTTAATGTGTGCATGAAAACTTCTAAAAGCAACCGGGCACATGGGCACTTGGAGAAGAACTTAGGTGGTTTCTTGAATTCATCATATGCTGCAGGTAGCTTCCTGCATAGGGATTTCCTAACCTAGAGAATGGCTTGAACCTACAAGCCACTGAAACATTTCTTCTTGTTGGTTATGCAAATCTCACAAGACTTGGATAACAGATGAATAGCTACAATGAAGTACGTTTCTATCAATACCCTCAAACCTAATCAAACACAATGTTTGGAGACTCCCAGTCTTTGGAGACTCAAGGAGGCATATTTGCCATTGTAAGTACATATTGTGAGTATTCTTGTAAAATGGCTGCTGAGGGACATGGGGCCTGCTCAACATTTCATGGAAGGAATATAACTTTACAACAAAACTGCAGCAAACCTGGCAGTTGTCATCCGAGAGTCTCTTGTGGCCTTCAGGGGCACTGCTCCACAAGTAGCCGGTTGTGAGACCCTGTTTTTCAAATTGGGTGCCCGAGAGCAGTTGGGAGTGTTGCTGCTGTACCAGCCTCCCTGCTGCGTAGCAACCTCCCTGCCTGAGCTGCAGGAGGCTGTCTCGGGGTTGGCGGTGGAATTCCCCAGACTTATGGTTCTGGGGGATTTCAATCTGCCATCCCTGGGACGGTCCTCAGAGGCGGCTCGGGAGTTCATGGTCACCATGGCGGCCATGGGCCTGACTCAGATTATTCGGGACCCGACTAGAGACAGTGGTCTCACAATGGATTTAGTTTTCTTGCCGGAGCAGTGGCAATGTGCTCTGAGGGGAGAGTTACATCTTTCCCCTTTGTCATGGTCAGATCACGCCCTGGTGGCCTTGAGATTCTCTTATGCCGCCCCACTCCGCAGGGAGGCAGGACCTATTCGTTCGGTCCGCCCCCGGCAACTGATGGACCCAATTTGGTTTCAGAGGGAGCTGGGGGTTGTCCCCGGAGATCTGCTGCGCGGTCCAGCGGAGGTCCTAGCTGCCACCTGGAATAGGGAGGCGGCTGGGGCCTTAGACAGGATCGCGCCTGTGCGGCCTCTCTTGTCCTATCGAACCCGACACTCCCCGTGGTTCACGGAGGAGTTGAGGGTCCTGAAGAGGATTAAGAGACGCCTAGAGCGCCGCTGGAGGAAGACAAAGACTGAACCCGACCGAACACAACCTAGAGCCGTGGTTAAGGCCTACCTTGTGGCGGTAAGAGCGGCAAAATGCCAGTATTTCTCCGCTCTTATTGCATCCGCAGAATGCCGCCCAGCAGCCCTGTTCAGGATCACCTGATCCCTTTTGGGGAAAGGTGTTTCAGAAAATCACCTGCAGGGACGTGCTGAGGAGTTTTCCAGGCATCTGCAGGATAAAATCGCTCGGATTCGCTCTAAGTTAGACTCTAAGCGTGAAACATGGTCTGGGGAGATGCCTGAGGAGCGTACTTACCCTGTTATCTGGGAACAGTTTGATCCTGTTGGACCCGAGGAAGTGGATAGGATCCTCCAGACTGTAAATGCCACCACATGCAAATTAGATCCATGTCCCTCCTGGCTGGTTCAATTGGCTTGGGAGGTGACGTGTGGCTGGGTCCAGTCGATGGTAAATGCATCCTTGCAGGAGTGGGTGTTTCCAATGGCCTTCAAGGAGGCGTTGGTGCGCCCCCTCCTCAAGAAACCATTGCTGGACCCTGTTGTACTGGACAATTTTTGTCCAGTCTCCCACCTTCCCTATATATATATATATATATATATATATATATATATATATATATATATATATGTATGTGGAGGGGATGTGTTCTGGTCTTTTAAGATATCAGGACCTTGTGCAACTCCTTTCACCTTTATTATTGATATTTATTGTTTTAATTGATTTTAAACTTGTTGTGAACCGCCCAGGGTCCCTCTTTGTGGGGGAGATGGGCGGGATATAAATGTAATAAATAAAAAATAATAATAAAAAACCTGTATTAACAGTTCTATCAGTTGCTTTTATTTCATTCCACAAAGTACAACAGTTTGCATTTGTATGCAAAGGAGACTGGAAAAGAGTAAGAAAGTGAAGCCTGAATTAGGCTGGAATGCAGTAAGGAAGCTTGCCAAGTTCTCAGCATATGGAAAACAGACTAAGTGCTATATATAGCACACAGTGACTTGCAATAATTTATCTAAAGTAAAGAAAAGAAAAAGAAAAATGATAATTCAGAATCACTAGGAAAATGAATGAGATGATCTTTTTCCATTACATCAGCCTAAGTAGTTGGAAGCATTTATATGACTTGCTGCTATAAGGTTGCTGGGAAAATATGCCACATGGAGTTATCAGATGTATTGATAAACAGTATGTAGAGATGATGTGTAATTATACAAATGCTTCTGGTCATTTAGTAATAACTTAGAATAGAGTCACTAGGAATACTCACAGTGTTACACGTACAACAGCTGTACAATCAATATATGCATAACTGTGTACTCTGAGGTTTATTCGTCTAAAAGCAGCTCAACATTTTGTGAAAAATGAAGCATTTTGAGAATCCAAGAAAAAAGGTGATAGCTAGATAATTTATCAGTGAGGTTTGTGGAATCTCAGAGGCCATGTGCATAATAAAATAGGGATTTGAATGTTTAAGGACAGTAAGATATCACTGTGGAGTCGGTGCTCTCTGAGCTTGGTTGTTTGGTTCCAGATGTTTCATTACCCAACTAGGTAACATCATCAGTGCTAGTAAGTGATTGTAAGGGTTTGTTCCCTGTTTATATACAGTAGCTTGCCCTGCCAGTGTTGGTGGGGTTTCTCCTTGGTAGCTCCTTGATTCGGGTATTGTTTTCTGCTTGATTGTTTGTCTGGTGTTAATCCCTGCTTATCTGGATTTTGGCTGCTGGAGGGGATGTGTTCTGGTCTTTTAAGATATCAGGACCCTGTGCAACTCCTTTCACCTTTTTGTAATTATTGGGCACACATTAATCATTAAAAATAAACAAATTACTGAATTGAAGAAAATATGCAGTTTGCTTTCCCCAGTTTTTCATGGTACTTTTCTTTCCATAAAGCATTTTTCTATGTACATTTTCCTTCAATTAATCATGGACATTTTTTTCCTTTGAAAAGTATGCAGGGATATTGTACTAATGAAATATCTGATTGCATGCAGAAATGGAAATAATAAAATATAAAGCATTTGTTAGCACACTTCTAGGCCACTGTTCTTTCCTTGCTCAGGTCTTCTAATTACACCGATTAAATGAAGCAGGGCCTCCAACTATTTATGACCAGAACATCATGAAAACAAACTTGTTTACACTTGTGGAGGGCCAACTGCTCTTCCTGGCCAATAGATGAGCACAGAGATGTCTCAGCCATTCAGAGCTTACCTGCTGCCTAATTAGGACTATGTTATCTATCCCCCTCACTGTTGTACCTGCAAAAAGTAAAAATAAAAGTAAACCCCACCCTCCTACTATTCTGTCTTTTATTTCTATGAGATTTACATATTTAGATAATCTTACTCAGGCATGCTATCTCTCTGCCATGATAAGATACTAGGAGCTAAGTGGTGGATAAGCAGGCATCCCTTTTGACCATGCAAGAGAACTTTATGAACCACTGCTGCTTCTGGAGTGAGATTTCCTGTTTAAAAACAGGAATTCCCTATTTGCCAAAAACTTGGGGACCGCTGCAGGAAGACACCAGGGCATTGTGCAATGGCAGCTACCCTATATCAGCATCAACTAATCAGCAGGGAGGCTCAGTTTGATTTAATGTTGCAACCCCACAACCATCTGAAAGAGCACTTTATTTACACAGTGGACTTAAAATAATCCATTAATTAAACCAGCACCATGCTCCCCAAACCCCACCAGGTAGAAATAGCAATTGTCTAAACTTCATTTGGGCAAAATGTTTGTGGATCAAAGTCAGTGCAAGATCAGATGAGTACTCCCTCCCTTCTATAAAGTTGTGCTGTGTTGTTGGTCCTCCATAAGTAACAGCATAGTTGTCTGGAGCTGGAAAACTGTCACAGACAGTCATGCGGTACTTGAGGACATGGGGGAGAGGTTGTTCTACTCTCCTTGAATATTGCATGTAAACATGTAGCCTGAACACAGTTCATGCGTTTAGCTGAAGTTTACCAGTGACTTTGCCTGTTAAGCCTAGAGGGTCTTAATCCATTGGCCATGTGCAATTTTCAACATTTATCAATGGAGGTTCCTCCCTCCCTCCTTTGGCACCTTCTGCTGCTGCTGTAAAGAAAATAGATGGGTAAGAAGGCATTGGGCACATGCCAGGCTTACCCTTTGAAAGTCCTCTTTGTGTTGAGTGCAAGAGCCAAGGCCAAACAACAGAGCAATATGGCTAGAGCTACCTATTTTCCTTAAACAGGATGTTCTGGGCACTGTGCTCTGTGATTTAGCCTTCAAGCCTGTGCCTGGTACAGAGACACCTTTCAAAGATTATTCCATGCTTGAATGGGAAGAGAAGAACCCTTTGAAAATGTAGATCAGTGTTTCTCAACCTTGGCGACTTTAAGATATATGGACTTTAACATGCTGGCTGGGGAATTCTGGGAATTGAAGTTCATACAGTACATTTTAAAGTTGCCAAGGTTGAGAAACACTTACAGTATGTAGATCCATCAGATCTGTGTTTTTAAGGGGTACTCCTGAATGAGTGGAGAGGGGATGTTTTTCCTACAGTGGAGCAGAGAGAAAGTCCTTTGAAAGTCCAGATATGGGATTGTGCCTTCAAAGAGCCTTCAAGTATCCTCTCTTTCTCTTCTCTAACCCCACAATGTACTAAGGTAGAGAAGCTGTGTGATTTAAGATAATTTTTTAACTTTAGCTCAGCTCTAGAGAAGAATAGAGGTAGGGTACCATAAATAATGAATAAGAGCCTCTTGATGAGGGTGAAAGAGGAAAGTGCAAAAGCTGGCTTGAAACTCAACATTAAAAAAACTCAGATCATGGCATCTGGTCCCATCACCCCCTGGCAAATAGAAGGGGAAGAAATGGAAGCAGTGACAGATTTTATTTTCTTGGGCTCCAAGATCACCACAGACGGTGACTGCAGCCATGAAATTAAAAGATGCTTGCTCCTTGGGAGGAAAGCTATGGCAAACCTAGACAGCATATTAAAAAGCAGAGACATCATCTTGCCAACAAAGGTCCATATAATTAAAGCTATGGTTTTCCCAGTAGTAATGTATGGCTGTGAGAGTTGGACGGCTGAGCGCCAAAGAATTGATGCTTTCGAGCTGTGGTGCTGGAGAAGACTCTTGAGAGTCCCTTGGACTGTAAGGAGGTCAAATCAGTCAATCCCAAAGGAAATCAACCCTGACTGCTCATTGGAAGGACAGATGCTGAAGCTGAAGCTCAAATACTTTGGCCACCTAATGCGAAGAGAGGACTCACTGGAAAAGACCCTGATGCTGGGAAAGACTGAAGGCAAAAGGAGAAGGGGACGGCAGAGGATGAGATGGTTAGATAGCATCACCGATGTAATGAACATGAATTTGAGTAAACTCCGGGAGACAGTGGAGGACAGGAAGGCCTGGTGTGCTATGGTCCATGAGGTCACGAAGAGTCGGACACGACTAAACAACTGAACAAAACCATAAATAATCACTCCTAGATTTTTTTCTGATATTTCATTCTGAAAGAAAAAAAGAACGTGAAGACTGCCATTGCTGCAATTTAAGCCAGAGATTGTCAAAGTGTGAGTAAGGAGCAACTCACACGGGCCAGATCAGACTCATGCAAGCAAAGTGGGAACACTCTTAAAGCCCACTCAAAGCTCCTCATTTTGCCTGTAGAAGCCCACAATGAGCAACTGCTGTATTGCAAAATTTGAGAAAAAGTGTTAATTATTCAAAGTGGAAGACTTATTTCAAGCCCATCCATTGGTTGATTGATTATGTGCTATCTCTCAGCCATCACATAGAAAGACCTTCTCCAAGATGATCTGCCCCCAATCTTCAGGTCTTCCCACACTGCCAGTCAGCACTGCTGTAATTGAGTCCATCCACCTTGCTGCTGGTCATCCTCTTCTCTTTCCTTTCACCTTTCTCAGTGTTACAGACTTCTCTAGAGCAGGGCTTTCCAAAGTGCCGCCGCTGGTGACACGCCAGCGGCGGCGGCGAAGGCGCGGGGGGGCATGCGGCGGCGTGCGCGCACAGTGGTGGCGCGGGGGGCGTGTGGCGGCGCGCGCGTGCATGGCGGCTGCCGTGCACACGCACGCCGCCGCTTCCGGCTGGTGTGGCGACACACCACGCTGTGTGTGGCGACACACTTTTGTGTCGCGACACACAGTTTGGAAAGCTCTGCTTTAGAGAGTTGGCTCTTCACATAATGTGTCCAAAATACAATAATTTGAGCCTAGCCATTTCTGCCTTAAGTTAGAACTCTGGATTTGTTCTATTACCCATTTGTTTGTTTTTTTGTCTGTACATGATATGCTCAAGTGTTTTCTCAAATAGCAAACTTCAAAAGTGTCAATACTCTTTCTAACATGCTTTTTCAAACTCAACTTTGTATGTGCATGAATGTCACATTGGATTGGATTAAGACACTGTGCTTGCCATCTTGCAGATTTTGACCCACCCCAATGGATGCCCATATCACTAGAGTGCCAGATGGATTAGACTCATAGAACTGATCTACTTCTGCTTCTTCAGCATCTGTGGCTGGGGCGTATATTTGGATCACTGTGACGTTAAATGGCTTACCCTGAATTCGAATTGAGATCATTCTATCGTTTTTTGGATTGTATCCAAGCACTGCTTTAGCCATTTTATTATAAATTATGAAGGCTACTCCATTTCTTCTGTGGTCCTCTTGTCCACAGTAGTAGATCTGGTGGTCATCTGATGTGAAGTGGCCCATTCCAGTCCATTTCATTTCACTGACATCCAAAATGTCTATATTTAATCTTGACATCTCACCAATAACCACATCCAATTTGCCCTGGTTCATAGATCTTACATTCCAGGTTCCTATGGTGTGTTGATCTTTAGAACATCGGATTCGTCGTTCACCACCAGCACCGTCGGCCGCTAGCCGTCCTTTCGACTTTGAGCTAGCTGCGTCATCACATCTGGGGCTAGTTGAACTTATCCTGTTCCTCCCCAGTAGCATTTTGACCATCTTCTCACCTGGGAGTCCCGTCTTCCGATGGTATACCGACATATCTCTGGTTGTATTGATCCATTTAGTTTTCACGGCAAGAATACTGGGGTGGGTTGCCATTACCTTCCCCAGGGATCGTAGTTGGTGTTCGTGGATGTGCTCTGCTAGTCTTCTGCCCATCTGTCCTACATAGTGGCTGCTACAGTCCTTACACTGTATGTTGTAGATAACTCCTGTTTTTTCTTCTTGGGCTATTGTGTCTTTTGGGTTACTTAAGATGTTCTGAAGGGTTTTGGTTGGTTTATGTGCTACGGTGATGCCATGTGGTTGTAACAGTCTATTGGTAGTTTCTGAGATGTTTCTGATGTATGGCAGTGTTATCCTTTTCATAGCTTCTGTTGGTTGTGTTGTAGTGGGTTGGGTAGTCAGGCACTTTTTGATAAAGTTGCGTGGGTATCCATTTTGCTGGAAGATGCTGTATAGATTATCTGTTTCATTTTTCTGGTATTCTGGGTTGCTGCAGTGTGTTAGTGCTCGTCTGAATAATGTTCTTACACAGCTTCTCTTGTGGGAGGTTGGGTTATTTATTATTAATTGGTAGAACAGTATGTCAGACCAGTGAATTAACACTTTGCGTTCAAGTTTCTGGAAGGAAGCCAAGATACTTTTATGGGCTGCATTTCTTTACAATGTCTTCCTATTTGTTCTTTTTTCCGGGATAAGGAGGAAACCTCAGAGCCAACATCTTCCTGCTCTGCTGGAAAGGATGGGACATCAGTGTTGCCAAGGCCCCTGCCTTTGTTTGAGATCCTTTTGCTAGTATGGTGGCTGCCAAGATTTGGGAGTCTGGCTTGGGCCAGAACAGAAGAAGGCAGAACTTGTACTCCCTGTTTTCTGCAGCATGACCTAGATCTAGCCCAGCTGGTGGGAACTATTGGTTGGATCAAGATTTTCTTCCTTTGGGCAAGAATGAGAACACAAAGGGTGAAGCATGCATTTCCTGCTCCGGTGTGTGTGTGTGTGTGTTGTGTGTATGTGACCATTGTAGGTTAGTTACCTCTATCAGCTGAGATTGGACAGAGTGGTACCCCTATTCTGGCCACAGCAAGGGGAGAATTGGCTTCAGTGTTATGCATGAACTGCCCTGAGCTGTGGGAATGGTGGAAACCCACTCAGATTTCACCAAATTGCAAGTGATAAAGTGCTGCCACAAGGAAATGAGACTTGACTTAACATCCCAAAGATATGCGTGGAAAGCTGAACTTCCCCTGCTGAAACTCTGGGAAGACGTTGGCTGTGGCCTGGAGGAGAACTAATCTGATGGAGTAGACCAGGGCTTTCCAAAGTTTTCCCATGGTGACACACCAACAGTGGTGCACGAGAAAACCCAGAAGCACCACCGCCGCTTTCGGATTTTCGCGCGCCGCAGCGGTGGCGGTGTCCTTGTGTGCCATGCAAAAACCCGGAAGCGCTGATGGCCTGCAGCATCAGCGTGCCATCAGTGCTTCCGGGTTTTGATGCGACACACCTGGGCCCCGCAGGCGACACACTTTTGTGTCACGACACACAGTTTGGAAAGCTGTGGAGTAAACTGTAGACTAGAGCAATCAGTGAAAGAGCTAACATAAGCAGAAGTTATTATTTTTTTCTTTTAGAGTCAGAAATGTTCCAGTTGGGGCCTGATTCCTTCTTTAGCATGTCACCACTTGCTATCAGGGGTCTTTAGATATTTACTACTGGCCTGGAAGGCAGCCAGTGTAGTGCAGTAGTTAGTGTTGAACCTGGTTCAGGAAGACCAAGGTTCAAGTCCGTACCTGACTATGGAGTCCACCAAGTGATTTGGGGGGGGGGGGGAGCAGTCTCTCTCAGCCCAACCTATATCTCAGTTGTTCTGGAGATAAAATAAGGGGATGTATGTTGTCTAGCGTTCTTTAAAAAATGGCAGGATGTAAGTGCACTACATAAATACAGTACAGTAATGAAACCAAGCTCAGTTACTCAATTCATCAGGTACACTGCCAATACCTTATCTAAGAAAGAAAACAACATCTGGCAGAGTCTGTAAGTTGCTCAGTGTTTGCTCACAAGCCACACTGAATAAAATACTTTTCTTTGTGGTTCTCCACTTTAGTTTCCCACCCTGCCCCTAAAGAAAATGATTCATTTCCTTTTTTTATTCATTACAATATAATTCCACTAACTTCAGTGGAACGATCCAAACAAAAATGCAAGCCTATAAGGATAGATCAAGTCTTTTCATGCCTCTTAAACAGTTTGCTAAATAGACGTTCTATATTAAGATGAGTCAGTTAGCAAGAATTGCGCAAGATTTTGTTTGCAAGGACATCCGTAGCAGTTGTTTCATTTCTATTTTAAATTTATGAAATGGCAAACAAATGGAACACAGGCTGTAACTGCCCTTGTGTGAAGGTCTGTAGGCCAAAAGGAATTATTAGAAAGTTGTGCTGTATTCCCAAGAGTGTTTTTAAAAAGCAACAACAACTGGACTTAAAAACATATATTAATTAACCAACAGATTGCATCTCTCTCACAAGTCAAGTCCCAAACTAGGAATAAATAAGAAGTTTATTGTTGCCATGGTTCTTGAAAGACCTTATAGATAGAAGTAATGGCTGCAGAATTTAACTTCCTGGTTTTTAAGATCATGTTTTTTTTATTGTAAAGATAGGTTAACAGTGTGTGGGTGGTGCCTGCTGCCATCACACAAGCCAAGAGGGCCACTGAAGAAGATTTTAAACGCTTAGGAGTATGGCCCAGTGCTTTATGTAGATTCTTCTCTAGCCCCAAGGATAAGAAAACAGAGTAAATGATATAAGATGTTAAGAATGGCCAGAAAGGGGGAAAAATGTACTTATTTACTGTATATCAAGTAACAGAACTGAGCTTTTATTTGCACCAAATTTTGGATATATTATTGATGATCTTTTAATGTGGAGAGGTACGACTTCAAGAAGAAGCACATTTGAAGGGACAATTTTCCATTATTTCACTACAGAAAGGCATTAAAGCTATTTTTAACACAAATATGATGTATGAAAACATATACTAGCTTAAAAAACTGTGTTTTGAGAAGCCAAATTATGTTTAATATCTTTGACAAGAAAACTGCAGCTTGAAATGTGTGGGAAACTGGGGATACAACACTTTTTATTAAAATCATTTTGATATTCATATATTTACCACACAGTTAACTTTCAAGAACTATGCCATGGAATTGTACTTGTGGATCTGTGCTGATCTGAGGCATATGTAATATTAGCCTCATAAGTGTCATCTGTTTAGAAAACCTAACAGACAATGCAAATCAAAACAATACTTTGTAAACAAACAAACAGAATTCAGCCATCTTGTACCAAATGATCCCTTTTTTGTGTAATAATAGTGCCTCATTCATGGAATTCTATAGGGCAGAGCTTTCCAAACTTTTCATGTTGGTGACACACTTTTTAGACATGCATCATTTCGTGACACACCCTTAGAGCAGGGCACAAGGCAGGCACTAGGACCTGCGTGGAATCCTGGCAGGGCTCGGAGGCAGCAGCAGCAGCCGCGACACACCCAGACACTGCAGCCGACACACTAACGTGTCCCGACACACAGTTTGGAAAGCTCTGCTATAGGGAATACAGATTATGTTATTATTTGTAATCCTCCCACATATTTCCATTACTTTTCTTGTCATTTTCTCTTTATTAAAAATATATTAAGGACAGCAGAATTGGAAGTCTACCACAATTTTTTTCATCTTTGGATAGGATATTCAGTTTTACTTGTAAGTTTAGCTGCAACTTTCTAGCCCTGTATTTTATTTTATTTAAAATAAATTTAAAGTATGTTTTATTTAATTTAAATAATATTATTATTTAAAATAGTGGGATGAGAAATTAATATTAGTATCATTTTAAAGTGCTTTTGTCCATATTAACTGCATGAATGAAAAGATGAGCCTTGTCTCATGCCCAGACTTTGAACACCAAGGCAGCCATTTCAAAATGCTATGATGAGACAGGAGTGGAGAAAGGTAGGAAAGAGCAGCCCAGGCTGCATAAAAATCGAGGTGTAGACAAGAGAATGGGATGATCAAAATTGCCAATTCAGCCATGTCCTGTTCAGGGTAGATGCTTTATAATGTGATTAGTTACTTAGATGCCACGGGACAAATAACTGCCATCTAACTTGCCTTCAGTAAAACATTTCTGGTTCTTCTAAGGATATTTTAAAATGTGGGTAGTTACTTGAAATTTTGGTTGTAGCTTACAATGGAAAATCAATGAACCTTGGTACTTAAGAACCTATTCTTTGGAAGCACACTACTTTCATTCCCAATCCAGGTACCCTCCAGTAGTTTTATACTTGCTACTCTCAAAATCTTCAGCCCTACAGTACCAACATACAGAATCACCAGTGGGGAAAGGCTGCCCTAGGATCTAAGAATTAAAATACGTTGTTTGGATCCAGAGATGGCCTTTGTATCAACAGAAGGATTTCTTACATTTGTGGAAGGACCTTTGATCCAAGGAGGGGAGATTGTCTTCACAATAGGCACCAAAGAGCAGACATGAAAGGTTCTTAGAAGAAGACACCTGTAGCTTTCTCCTTTTTTATAACTTGACTTGGTTGTTGTTGCTGTTCAGTCGTTTAGTCATGTCCGACTCTTCGTGACCTCACGGACCATAGCACGCCAGGCCTTCCTGTCCTCCACTGTCTCCCGGAGTTTACTCAAATTCATGTTCATTACATCGGTGATGCTATCTAACCATCTCATCCTCTGCCGTCCCCTTCTCCTTTTGCCTTCAGTCTTTCCCAGCATCAGGGTCTTTTCCAGTGAGTCCTCTCTTCGCATTAGGTGGCCAAAGTATTTGAGCTTCAGCTTCAGCATCTGTCCTTCCAATGAGCAGTCAGGGTTGATTTTCTTTAGGATTGACTGATTTGACCTCCTTGCAGTCCAATGGACTCTTAAGAGTCTTCTCCAGCACCACAGTTCGAAAGCATCAATTCTTTGGTGCTCAGCCTTCCTTATGGTCCAACTCTCACAGCCATACATTACTACTGGGAAAACCATAACTTGAATACTGCTGTACATTTTGGTTAGAGGGAGGGAACTTATGATAAAATCATAACTTCACAAAAAACATTGCCAGTAGATGACTCCTCTGTTTGGAAAAGCAATTTCTTTATGCAAGGAAATACAGTCTTTTGAATGACACTCTCTTTTACGTATTTCCAGCACAGCGAAGCTACATACAGATTTCCTTTTAATGAGAACTGCTGGAGGCTTGTCTTTGTAAAATACTGCTGTGTTAGCTTTTGACAGGTTTACAAGTGTGAGCAAGATGCTAGCCATGTAAGCAGTATCAGTTGCTATCATTTTACATATCAGGTCACATCCCTAAATCATGGGTACAAAAGTTAACATTTCATTTTTCAGTTTGGGGGTTTTAGCTTGTTTTCAGTAAACATAGGGTCAATTAACATAATCACTATGGGGCTTCCTTTTAATCCAGTGATAATGTAATGAAATAGATTTCTAAAACAGTTTGATTGAGACTTTTAAAAATTCTTGATCCTTTTCTCCCCATTTCTGTAGAATCTGCTGACAAATAGTTCCATCCATTTATATGTAGCTTTTCTTCCTTCCCAAGAAAATTTCATGTGGGGGTGAGGGTTGGAGAGAGAATTTTCCGGCTGCCCTCTATGAACTCTTGATCACTACTTTTTTCTTAAAATAAATAAATATAGTACTCATTCTGACTGGTTCCATGACAAGGTGCCAGATATCAAGCAATAAATCTGCTTAGAACAAAGTAGATGGCATAATTTCCTGCTCCAGAAGCCTCCAGTTTTAATAATTCTGATATTGCCTTGCTGAGAAAACTCATTAAGAGGAAGGAGCTGTGCCAGTAAGAGTACACTAGCAAAAAAACAAAAAACACAGAGGTCTTTGCTCACCTGGAGGAACATAGGATGAAAAAGGCATCTTCTTATATAATCGTGTGTCATGCAAGAAAGATGGGAAACTCAATTTCTTTTAGAGGTTGGAATCACAAGAATGGAGGGAAAGAATGCCATTGGAGGCCATAAGAAGACAGGACATGGATGAATATTATCCTACCCTGTAACGGGCAAGCAACTTTTTGCAGAGTTTTAAGGCACCCATTTTCCCCTTTGAAACAATGGGGAAAATCCACTTGATTTTTTGAGGGGATCCAAAAAAATCCAAGTCCATCTAATTAAACTAGGTTTTAATCCTCTGTATAATTCACAGCAGTCTTCCTAACCAAATCTTCAAATAGCCAGCTTTCCCAAAAGCTCTACAGAGATCTGCTAGAAATCTACAGAAGGATCTACTAAGAGGAGAGAGAGTTGTATGAAGAAATAATAAACATAAATTGCAAACCAAGAAACACTTGAACATACCGTAGTGGAATTTATTTCTGAGTAAACATACCCTGTTAATCTATATTAGCCACCAAGTGATCGTATTTTTGTGCCGCTGTAGCTTTGACGGAGTGGATCTTCTTGCTCAGTGCTAAACGTTCATTGTTTCTGCCCCCGCCCCCAGCAATTCCAGTAAAGAAGTGTTTGGGGAATGTTTCTGTGTGCATAGAGGTGCATAGTTATGACCCCAACTCACCACCTCGCAATTGAAGTGGTCCTTGTAGTCAGAAAGACGGACTGCTCTGCTCTGCTCTGCTACTACAACAGTTTTTCCATTTAAAGTCTGACAAAAAAAGAGCTGATCCGAACATCAGGGCTATTCAGCATCATGATACATTTAACAAGATTTATTTATTATTATTATATTATTATTATTATTATTATTATTATATTATTATTATTATTATTATTTAACAAGATTTATTTGCGGGGGGGAGGGACCTCTGAGTCAGTGTTGACTCCTGGCAACTGCCTGGACAAGTCCTTGCAGTTTTCTTGGCAAGATTTCTGAAGTGGTTTGCCATTGCCTGATTCCTAGGGCTGAGAGTGAGTGACTGGCCCAAGGTCACTCAGTTGGCTTCAGGCCTAAGGTGAGACTAGAACTCACGGTCTCCCGGTTTCTAGCCCGGTGCCTTAACCACTACACCAAACTGGCTCTCTTTTACTTAACAAGCTATCCGACTATTTAACAGAGGTTGAGCATGCAGGAAGCTGTAAAAATCAGCTAAACTAAGATGTTATACACAGTTATAATTCCTAGTTTAGGCAGCACAATGCAGAGACAGCAGCACTAGGAAGTGGCACAGGGGTTTGTTAATAGCACTGAGGCCTGAATCAAAGGAGAAGTTGGAGGAGGAGGCTTTGCTCTTAATTCCTACTATAGGGTGCTACATTTCCTTCAGCAACTCATACTTCTAATTGTGCAACATCTGAAATGTGATCATAGAGTCAGGAGGTAAGGAAAGGACACATTAAGGCCCGTTTGTCTTGTAACCCATTACATTACCATATGTAACACTCTATCTTCACCTCCTTCAAGATGGATCTGAGCAATGTATGAGACACCATCCTTATCTCTGAGGCTACTTTAGTGGCTACTTGCTGACAACAAAGAAACCACTCCAGATTTTTTTTTTAAAGGAAACCCTCCCTGTGGAATCAGAATGTTTGATCCGCCTGACACAGGTCACGCTTCAAGCCATCCCAGTATGTTGCTGACATAACCCAGGCCATGTTGCTCTAACAAAACATGGTGCCTATACCAAAGCTCTTTTTATTTCCCTTCATCATTTAATTCCAGGCAGTTTAGAAAGGTATAGCAATACAGCCCATCACATAAATATTCAGTATAAATAATATTAAGACAGCAGCGTGCCAAGCAGCTGAAGACCAAATCTGGAAATTTAAGCCTGGGAGAATGAATATAGATTTTCCCCTGGTGGCAAAGGAGTGCAATGATACGAAGCTAGCCTTTGGCTGCGCACACCTATCCTGGAAGAATGAGGAAAGGAAGGGAGAAGGTGCACCACCAAAAATAAGTAAATTTTAATGCCTTCGAGACAGTCGTGACTCCTGGTGACTGCCTGGCTTAGTCCCTGCAGATTTCTTGGCAAGATTTTCAGAAGTGGTTTGCCCTTGTCTTAGTATTATTATTTCAATACTAAGCATCATATTTTTGCTTAATGCCATAGATACTTTTTTTTTTAATCCGTTCAATCGTGTCCGATTCTCGGAGACTGCTTGGACAAGTCCCTGCGGTTTTCTTGGCAAGGTTTTTCAGAAGTGGGTTGCCATTGCCTCCTTCCTGGGGCTGAGAGACAGGGACTGGCCCAAGGTCACCCACCCGGCTTTCATGCCCAAGGCGGGACTAGAACTCACGGTCTCCTGGTTTCTAGCCTGATGCCTTAACCACTACACCAAACTGGCTCTCAAGCAGAAGTGTGGAAGCAAAATAAGAGAAGGGTACAGAATTGGGAAGGAATTTCTGGAAGGTGGAAAGAAGGGTGAGGTGACTGCTAATATAAATTGTTGGAGCTGGTTGCAGTACTACTAAATGGCAGTGGTGCGAAAATGCACCATGCTGTGCCACAATCTTCTTGGTTTCCTCCAGGTTAAACCAAGTCATTTGGAGAGACAGCAGAAAGGAAACATACAAGGTAGTGTTGGTGTTCTACTTTATCAATAGTGTATGCATTTTTGTGTGCATTTCTTGTAATATACATGCTTTTGTACAAACGTTTATCTAATATCTCTATCTATGTAAGTAGTATGATGTATTTCATTTTCACTAATAAAACATTTTCACTAATAAAACATGGAAGGCAAAAGGAAGAGGGGCCCCAAGGGCAAGATGGATGGATGATATTCTGGAGGTGACGGACTTGACCTTGGGGGAGCTGGGGATGGTGACGGCCGACAGGAAGCTCTGGCGTGGGCTGGTCCACGAAGTCACCAAGAGTCGGAAGCGACTGAACGAATAAACAACAACAATAAAACATTTCCTTCATGTATGCATTTTTTAAACTGGAAAACTATATTACGCCATTTGGAGAAGTGTAGATTTCAAAAGAGAGTTGAGTTTAATTTTTGTAGTGGTTTAAAATTGAGAAATTAAAAGAATTGAACAGATTTGTCTTTTCACTTCCCTGCAAAAGCTTAGCATATATTTGGGCCTGTATTTAATAATTCTAAACTATTTGTTTCCCCATTTTTATAAGTGTATCTCCAAAAGCTTTTTTAAAAAAGTGTAATCTCTTAAAGTTTCTAAAAAGTGTATCTCTAAAACTTTTTTTTTTAAAAAAAGTCTATCTCTAGAAGTTTCTTTTGTTTGAAATGCACCTAAAAAACATGTGAAGCTTTGATCACGCTGTTGTGGCTGCCATCTTGACTTTTTAAACCACGCCCTGCAAACTCCCCTGCAAAGGTGCAAGCTATAATGTACCCACCTGCATGCAACAAGTATAACATCAGCGTGCAGATGGAATTACTATACAACTTTGCATTAAACATTATCAATCAATTACTAACCAGTCAAAGAAGTTGCAGTAAAAAAAACCCAGATGATGAGAAATAATGTGATATTTTTTTTAAAAAAATGTTGCTTCGTCTGCCTTGCTACAAGCAGCCGAGACAGCTGCGCATTAAAGCCAGATGCCTCCAGTTTTGCTTGCGAATAGCACGCAGAGACTGTTTGCTTACAGTGGAACTGAGCGAGTTTCTCCAGGTTTGTAAATTCTGCAGCACCGAAAGGGTTGCCTGTGTTCCTACATGCACCCCCAGCACACATATACCACATGGCAATATGGAGTGTAGAACTTTCACACAGAAATGAGAAGGAAATATGTATTCCACTGTGTCATACATGCTCCAAGCAAGCCAGCTGGAGGGAAGGCGGAGCCAGGGCTTCCAGTGCGCCTTCCCACCACAAAGGCCTCCTTTGTTATCCCAGCTCTTTTTAAAATGTCTGATGACTCTCAGCCTGCCGGTGCCAAGTTCTCCTCCTCTGCTGCATATTCTGTGGGCAGGCAGGACCAGGAAAGGCTGCTGTCGTAGGCATCTCCCGTTCCTCTGCTTCTTAGGCAGGTTTGCTCATTGACTCAGCCATCATTTACCTTTTCCACAAGACTCGTGGCTTCTTTATGAGCAGAGGAAGGGAGCCAAGGTCAGATGCAGCTGCTGACTCTCATTCAGCATGCCAGGATAGATGCAGTCATAAGCTAAGGAACCAAAACAGCTCAAGTACATCCATAGCAGTATTTAAAAAAAAAAAATCAAGGGGCAGGTCATTACCTAAAAAGCCTTATCTGGCTTGGCACCTTGGTATCTTAGAGGCTGCCTATCCCAAGGAAATCCTCCCAGCCTGACCTAGGTGAAGAGTGAGCATCTGCCAAAGGCCACCTCCTTTCAGTGGGCACACAGATGGGTGCTCTTCGTGCCTGTTCCTCTCCTTTGGAACAGCTTACTTCCCTGAGGCAAGAACGGCTCCCACACTTACGATCGGCCGGAGGATAGTTGAAACTTGGCTTTTCCAGAAGGCCTTTGGTGATTAAGCAGTTAGAGGAAGATCCATGCAATTATTAGTTTTGCTTACCGTTTTATTGGTTTTTATTATATTGTTCTTCGTACTATGTCTATGAAGGTTCTCAGTCATCCAGGTGGAATTGTCTGTAGCTTGAATCATGTCAACTGGATTTCTATTTTCTCAGTGGAAACGTTTCGCTCCTTATCCAAGAAGCTTCTTCAGTATGAGCAAAGTTGGTAAGGGAATCCTAAATATGTTTCTAGGTAGCTGTGTGACCTTACACCTGGGGTCATGGTTATATTGAGATGTATTTTAAGTCCTTTTATTATCTAAAGGAGGATCGTTATTGTTCTTCGTACTGTGTTTGACTCTGTACACTGTCTAAGGCCTCCAGAGTCAGGCAATGTACAAATCAAATCAATCATCCTGGATCTTCTCCAACGTGGCCCTTCAGGTCTTCCAACTGTGCACCCATCACTGTTGTAATTGAGTCCATCCACTTCACTGCTGATCATCCTCTTCTCTTCCACCTTTCCCAGCACTATGACTTTTCAAGGGAGCCGGATCTTCATAAAGTCCAAAATATAGTACTTCGAGCCTGGTCATTTGTGCCTTGAGTGAGAACTGTGGAATGATTCGTTCTATGATCCATTTGTTTGTTTTCTTGGCCATCCATAGTACTCTCAAAAGCCTTCTGCAACACCAACGTTCAAAAGTGTTAATACTCTTTCTATCCTGCTTTCTCAAACTCCAACTTTTACTTCCACTGAGTTCGCAAGGAAAATCATTACCTGCATGAATTTCATCTTTGTAAGTACAGACACATCACAACATCTGAGTATCTTTTCCAAGGCCTTCATTGCTACCCTACCACTTGCTAATCTACAATGTATTTCTTGAATCCTGGCTCCTTTACTATTGATAATTGATCCTAAAGTCAGAAGCCTTCAGTATTTTCATTGTGAATTCTAAGGGTTGTTGCTGTACTTGTTGTCATTAGTTTGGGTAATCTTATTTCCATTTTTTCACTGTACTCCTTGACTTCCATCACTAGAGTTTCCATATCATTTGCTTTTTCAGCTGTCAGAGTAGTGTCATCAGCATAGTTCAGGTTATTTAAATTTCTTCCTCGAGTTTTAAAAATTCTCTCATCTTCTTCCAATCCAGCCTCCCTCAATATATATTCAGTATATTGGTTGAATAAATAAGGAGAGAGTATACAGCCTTGCCTCACTCCTTTGCCAAACTGGAACCAGGCGGTTTTGCCATGTTCTGTCTGAACTCCGGGTTCTGATCTTGTGTATAGCTTTCTCATGGGGACAATGAAAAGTTCTGGGATCCCCATTTTTCTCAGGAGATTCCACAGCTTGACCTGATTAATACAACTGAAGGTCATTAGATGTCTTTAGATGAGGCAGGTGTATGGCTGTACCTGATGTAAACCTGCTTTAGGTATTCAGAACTATACTTTCCAACCCTATAATTTTACATCATTATATATGACAGTAATAAAAAGAGTGTCTCTGTTAGGGACCTTAAGAACTATTTTTTAAGTATGAGAGTATCAGGTTGTACCTAATTTCAGATCCTATGCATTATACACTGTTCAATGGAGACTCTGCCTTGAAAATTACACTATCACCAATAACTCAGATTGCTTCACAACCCCCAAAGAAAACTAAATTTCTCAATGACGGTTCATGCCCCTTAACTATAGTTCAAAATGTGAACTGATGGTATCCGCAATGAGAAAAGTCAAGTTGGGTGTGAGCAATGGAAATCTCGGACCTATAGCTCCAAGCACCAACTGGGCAACAATTTTCTGGTTGTTTCCTCCTCTATACTAAGTGGGAAACAATGGTTTGAATGTTTGACATGTACAGTACATATGAAAATTCAGGCTCTAATGCTAGTTAACCACCAAGGTCACTGAGAATTAAGCCAGAAATTATACAGGAGAAGCAACTGGATGTGGTGAGCCAAAAGCTTAACCTTCTCCTTACCCCCAGTTTTTTCTTTATACCCATCCATGTATCTATGCATCCAACCATTTTTACAATCGGTTATATGCTATCTACTCACTGAATTCCCATCCCTGCATAGCTCCTATTTCCCATATGAGAGAAAAATATAAGTATGTGTATCTCCATGTTTTCCCCACATAGAGGAAAAATCCTATAGAGATGGACTTAATGAACACAACCTAATCCCCACATGTGAGAGTCTACCCTGAATCCCATCCCCATGGCTGTTATTAGTACTTGTCTTGAGTAAAGGAACTCTTGCCTGTGGGGTCTTCCATTGTTTGCTTGCCACAAGTTTCTAATGACTGATTCTTCCTTGCAACATGGCCACAGGATGAAGTTCTTTGAAGTGGCAAAGGAGTTGAAGAAAGGCTGTTTCACTCTTCCTATTGTAGTTTCTCTCTCCGATTATTTTAACTACAGCAAGCTTTGGGGGAAACCTAGGAAAGGGGAAAGTGCAACTGGAAGGAGAAGTGTAAAGAACTGTTCTTTTTTATGCAACACAACCACCTTCTGCTACTGGTACTCTGAAAAGGAAAAGCTGGACAATGTGCAGCATAAACTAAGCTACTATACTGGGGATTGTCAGGATAACCCCATTCATCCTTGGAGAAAGGACAAACATAAAATGAATAAACAGATTGGCCTTCAATAGGGGAATTCCTGCATGCATTGCAAGGCATTGCAAATGAAAACCAAAACAGATTGTACTTTTAAAGTATATGCAATGTTATTTCTGGCCTGCTCTAAAGTTTTGCTTTCATATCCTTTAAAAGTAAGCACTGCAGACTATTGTGTGATCAAAACTACAATAATAAGGCACAGCTACAGTAAATCTCAAGTGTTTCTCCCTTATTGGAACTGGGAATCCTCAAACTGTTCAGCCTGCCTTGAAATGCCATAGATTGGTATAGATTGCTCTCCTGGCTGCCATTCCATAGATGAACTGAATTGGTGTCCTTGATAAGGTGTTGGACTGAGACCAACGGAGACCCAGATTTGAGACTCCACTTAACTACATGATGGACACTGAGAGATTTTGGATCAGCCAATATCTTTTAGCCCAGTCTATTTCTCAAGGTGGTTGTGAAAATTAAAATAAATAAATAAAATGAGGGATATTGTTTACAAACATCATTATAATTTCTCAAAATAAAATAAAATAAAATGTGATAAAGAAATAAATAAACTGATCAAAAGTAAAATATGTTAGCTTTCTTGCTGCATGATAAGATAGGCCTGTAAGGTAGGAAGTTAGTCTTTAGCAGGCCCAGCTTATCCATCCATCCATCCATCCATCCATCCATCCATCCAATTTGTATGGCCTAGTGGTTAAGGGAACGGGCTAGAAACCAGGAGTCTGTGAGTTCTAGTCCTGCCATAGGCATGAAAGCCGGCTGGGTGACCTTGGGCCAGTCTCTCTCTTTCAGCCCTAGGAAGGAGCCAATGGCAAACCAGGAGACTGAGAGTTCTAGTCCCGCCTTAGGCATGAAAGCCGGCTGGGTGACCTTGGGCCAGTCACTCTCTCTCAGCCCTAGGAAGGAGCCAATGGCAAACCAGGAGACTGAGAGTTCTAGTCCCGCCTCAGGCATGAAAGCTGGCTGGGTGACCTTGGGCCAGTCACTCTCTTTCAGCCAACTCACCCCACAGGGTTGTTGTTGTGGGGAAAATAGGAGGAGGAAGGAATATTAGGAATGTTCGCCGCCTTGAGTTATTTATAAAAATAATAGAGGCGGGATAGAAAATAAATAAATAAATAAATCTCACCAAGTGACTGGGTGGCAAACAAAGTTTTTAAAATAAAAACAATTAAAATAATACAAAAATTTAAATACATAGCAGCCGATAATTAATCACCCATCATAATGACTAAATTAACCACAAAGCTTATGAGATATGAAAAGAGGTAGGAAAGTCATGATGTGTTTTAAGTGGGTTTTTCCATCCCACTTCATTATGTCTAAACCTGAATCCCTACAAGCTTTCTGCCGAGGCTCTTCCTTGTCATACAAACCTAAAACAATGGAAATTAATGAGAGATGGTGAAAAATAGGTCAAGGAGGAGGTGATGGTGGTTACTGAGAGCTGTACAAGTTAGGATGTGGAATGGTCAGGTATTAATTTCTCATACAAGAAAAGAGTCTATGGGAAAAGAGCCAAATGCAAACAAACGCAGAGAGCTTGAGAAGTATGAAAGACTTGAGAGAACAATCTTGTTCATTAGGTCATTCACAAGAAGGGCATTCTGGAATACAACGAATATGGTAAAGAATGAGGATATCAATTTAGGGTTGGGTTGAAATCTCTTATAGTTTTGCTTTCATGTGCATTTCTTTTTTCATGGATTTTAGATAACCTTGATTATTTTTTTCACATAGAAAACTATACCAGTGTAACATTTGTTGTCCCAGTTTCTGATCTCTCTCAAGCCTCTATTGCCTCTGTTCCAAATTACCTGGCTTCCCGCCCATGGGTGTCAAAACCTAATAGATTTTATCTGGTTTGATAAAATAGATTTTATCTAGTTTGCCCTTGGATGATGTCAGAATAAGGGGGAAAATATTACTTTAACAGAGGTACAGCTAAGGACAATTTAAGCCTGTCTGACCCGTGGGTTGGGGATGAGATAAAGGCAATGTTAAGGGGACATGGCAGAAAAAAAATATGTTACCAGAGCATGATTGTGGTTTGAAACTGTTAGGTGCAAGTGGGGAAAGGCCCTTAGAATCTGGTGTTACACTTATCTACTCTTCATTTACAGCTTTCTTTGTGGCTTCCAAGGTGGTATGTCACTTGCATGTCTATCCCAGGGCCTCTTCTCACAAGGCATCTGTAAAGCAATCTCCGTTCTCAGAAAGTTCACTTCTGCTAGTATTTATTTAACTTTTTAAATTAATAGCTAATACATAAATACAAAACATGTGACTAGGCTTATAAAACAACTGCACCTGACTCAGCAAAAGTATTTGTGATCCCCAAAGATGCTTCCAGATTGTGGAACCAGTATTTTCTATCAATATTGCTTTGATTCACAGAGACAAAGCTGGAAAAGAGGAAGGAAAGTAGTTCTGTGGAGTCCTTGGTGCTCTCTGAGCCTTGTTGTTTTCTTGCAGACGTTTCATTGCCAGGCTAGGCAACATCTTCAGTGCGAAAAGGGAGTGGAACTTGCTCTCTGTTTATATACCCAGGCTTGTCCTGCCTGTCTTGGTGGGGGTGTTGTACTCTCCTTGGTAGTACTTTGATTGGGTTGTTGTTTGCTGCTTGGTTGATTGACAGAGTTAATAGTTCCTTGATTAGGGTCTATTGTGTTGTTTGATTGCTCCTCTGCTGCTAATCTTGCTGTTAATCTTTGCCTATCTTGTTGTTGATTGCTGGCAAAGAGGTGTTCTGGTCTTCTGGCTTTTCTATTGTCTCTTATGAATGGTATGTAAATGTTGTTTACCTCTATGTGTCTGTTGATGGCTGCTTTGTCTGAGTGCCAAGCTTCCAGGAATTTTCTAGCATTTTTGGACTTGGCTTGGTTTAAGATGCTCACAGTTTCCCAGTTGAAAGTATGGTTAAGTCTGTCCATGTGTTGTGAGATTAAGGAGTTTTCATCATGTCTTCTGACTGATAGTTGGTGTTCATGGATGTGATCTGCTAGTCTTCTGCCAGTCTGTCCTACATAGTGGCTGTTACAGTCCTTACACTGTATGTTGTAGATAACCCCTGTTTTTTCTTCTTGGGCTACTGGGTCTTTAGGTTTACTTACGATGTTCTGAAGGGTTTTGGTTGGTTTGTGTGCTACGGTGATGCAGTGTGGTTGTAACAGTCTATTAGTAGTTTCTGAGATGTTTCTGATGTATGGCAGTGTAATCCTTTTCATAGCTTCTGTTGGTTTTGCTGTGGTGAGTTGAGTGGTCAGGCACTTTTTGATAAAGTTGTGTGGATATAGGAAAGTAGTTCTGCTTATACAGTATTAAGAAGGTCTTGATTTCTGATCAACTAACAATGTGCTTATTTTTTGTCCCAAAGCAGTGTTTTGATGTTGCAAAAAGATTGTGACAGAAAAGCTCTTGTGCTAATAGGTTATGGATGAAATCATTACTCATTTTTATCAGAGTGCAGACTTTATTCATGTAGACCGAGGAGGAAAAACACGGGATGCTGATTCAGAGGACAGTTATGATGGATTTCTAGCCAGCTTTGTGCCCCAGGATTCCAAATATTGTGGTCCAACAGCTGATTAACAATTTGGCCTGTAGTAGTAAGACATTCTATACCTATGAGGCATGATTTCTTGTGGAACCTTTTACTCTGGGGCCTGTTTTTGTGCATCAGTTAAGATTGCCTAAGTTGAGCCAACAACCACAATGTTCCTGCTGGCGTGTGAATAATTCATGAATAGTCCCAATTTAACCATCTTCATAAAATCATAATAGTAATGTGAGTAAACCATCGAGAGGCCATTTGGGCCATCAAGCTGTGCCCCATGCTCAGGGCCTTGAAATGTTTTTGATCTCTCCTGTTTGGAAATCAGGAATTTCCAAAGTAGTTTGTGAACTGGGGCTGTTTTTCAGAGAATAAAAAAGTCCTATGGTGCAGGCAGAAGCCCTTGGGTACATGCAACTGAACTATCTGGATTGTAGCTGCAATCACATGAAGGCAACCAAAACCAGTAAATGAACCTTATTTTTGAAAAGTAACACTTGAAGCACTGCAGAGAAAAGCATCAGGATATGTGTAAGAGGCGCGTTGTTGCTGAAAAGAATGCTTCTTGAGATTTCTACATGACATTACTGACTGTTTATAAAACTGTATTAACTGTGACACCACAAAGGAAAATTTGATTTTTAAGCAACAAGAATCTATTCCATGGGGGGGGGGGACCTTAAAGCAGCCATACGGAAAAATCATATGTCACAAATCCTTACATGTACAAACACACACCTCCTCCTTTTGCCCTTGCTTGTACTTAATTCCCCCCCCCCCATCTGTTCTGCAACAGAATTCAACTTTGATTGAAATAAGAAGACATAGGAAGAGGCTCTGGCTGGACTTCCTCTGTTTAACAGATTTCATCAGTGTGAGTGTGCCAAAAAAGCTTCACCCAAACACAAAGGCAAATTCAAACACTTGGATGACCCATACCTCTTTCAGTAGAATGAGTTAATATTGTGTTCAGAGATCATTCCCTCAGTAGCCCAGATTTTCCAAAATAGCAACTGCACCCAAGTCATGCCTCAGCAATGTCAACAAGGAGGGTAAGGTCTACAAAGAAGTCTCCAGTAGAAGGTTATTTTTGCATGCCTCAACTAGCTGGCCTGCTTAATCTTAAAAAAACCTGTATTATTTGGTACTCTCTAGTTCTGTTCTACTCTTCCCCCACTCCCCTCAAAAAAAACCCTTGCAGGATATTGTTTCAAGAAACTTAGTGGGATTAAGTCTATGTTTCTTACTTCCATCAACGGAGCTCCAATTTACCCTTGATATATTGTAGCAAGGCCAGGAGACAGATAAAACCAGAGCTATTACTGCCTTCTTAGGAGGTCAAGTTTAATTATGTTAATCTACTATTGGATTCATAAATATATAGTGAATTCATAAATATATAGTGTTGGCACAAGTTACAAATGCACACAGAAACTACAATAGCTTTCTTTAATATGATACTTTCAGAAACACTGAACTAAAATTCCCATGGACCATGTGCAGTAGTAAAGGTAAAAGGTAAAAGTTCCCACTGCACATTTGTGCAGTTGTGTCTGACTCTAGGGGCCGGTGCTCATCTCCGTTTGTTAGCTGAAGAGCCAGCGTTGTCCGAAGACGCTTCCACGGTCATGTGGCCGCATGACGCACGCGGAACGCTGTTACCTACCCACCGAAGTGGTACCTATTTATCTACTTGCATTTGCATGCTTTCGAATTGCTAGGTTGGCAAGAGCTGGGGCAGCTGCAGGAGCTCACTCCGTCATGTGGGACTAGGGATTTGAACCTCCGAACTTGCGATCTTCTGATAGACAAGCCTGGCATCTTACCCGCTGAGCCACCACGCCCCCTATGTGCAGTAGTACAGCTACTTAATTTTAGACTTTGGGCTTAATGCTCCAATGGGGTCCCTGTTAGATAATATTACTTGGAAACAAGTGCCATTTTGTGTGGATTAGAACAATATATTTTAACATTAAAAAAATAATAATAAATTCATGCTTGTATCTATGTATATGCTCAGCCACCTGCCTACATGATTATAGAATAATTTGAAAAAGAAAAAAGGGGAAAGAATTCTCCAGTCAGGATGCCAACCCAGATGCTGACACTGCTGTCTCCATCACTGACATTCTCAGGATAGTTATTTAGGGTTCCCTAGACTACTGGATCCTGGTCTGTGTCCAGAAATCCAGCCCAAGATGTAGGAGAGATGATGCTGATTGTGGATTAAGATAAGCTCAATGCATCTGGAGTTGGGGAAGACTGATCTACAGTTATTGAAACAATCCTTTGCAGTAATTCTTCTACATAGTTTAAATGACATAATATATAGCTTTCCAAACTGCGTGTCGGGACACGTTAGCTGCAGTGTCTGGGTGCGCTCCGAGCCCTGTCAGGATTCTGCACAGGTCCTAGTGCCTGCCTTGTGCCTTGCTGCCTCCAAACCTAACCTGCCAGGATTCCGCGCAGGTCCTAGTGCCTGCCTTGTGCCTGGCTGCCTCCAAACCTGCTGTGATTCCGTGCAAGTCCTAGTGCCTGCCTTGTGCCCTGCTGTAAGAGTGTGTCACAAAATGATGCCCTGCTGTAAGGGTGTGTCGCGAAATGATGCATGTCTAAAAAGTGTGTCACCAACATGAAAAGTTTGGAAAGCTCTGACATAATAGTATGAGGAGGATACTATAGAACAAAGAATCATCCTATGGGTCTGGCCATACAACATAATAAACAGGGTCAAATGGAATGGTTAGAATATCATGCAAACATAGTAACCCAGCCAACTAACTCAGAGGCGGCTAGTTTTGGTCTGAAACAGTTTGGGCAAACAGTATACTGTACTAACTCCCCAAATCAACCGTGTCACCTAAACAGGGTTGAGAGGTTTAACAAATAATGTACCATCCCTTTTTCTCTTTCTGAGACAGAGCCCTAGAGAGACCACCAAAAGAGGGGTTTCTCTAGATACTCACCTTTTTTATTTTATTCCCTTTACCCACACAAGGGGGTTGGAAAGGAGGCACGAGGGATGAGGGATAGGCAAGTATCCTACTGACTCTAATCAAGCCTATATACATACATACATACATACATACATACATACATACATACATACTTACATACATACATATACATACACACATACATACATACATACTGTACATACATTCCAGCACGTGAGAGTCTACTATTGGCCTTACATAAGTTGAGAGGATTTCAAACATAGCTGCCATTTGTAAGTCATTACAGAGTTTGATTTAATTGCCCTGTGGAGCAACTGATTGAGTCAGTTGGGTCAGCTGAAGAGAGATGATTTGTCCACATTTCATCCAAAAACAACAGCCACCAAAAGGACATTCCTCCCTATTCCATATATAGGAAAAGCACAATTTTTGAATTGTACATCATTTGTACAATTTATACATCAATTTGTTTGACTCAGCTGCGATGGGGAAATGTACAAACAAAAAGTGCGAGGAATCTGTATTTCCTCCACATCTCTGTTGTGGTTGATACTCTGGAGAACTCACTTTAATTTAATGAAAGAGATGCCCGAAGAAAAACAACCATTTGGATTAAGATTAGCACATGCAAATTAAGAAAATGAACCTTCTCAAACAATGACAGTTGGAGGGAAGGTGAGTCTGAAGGGCATAAAGTAACTGCTAAAGACTTAATATTGAACTTTAGATACAAAATATAACAACACCGAAACATAGAAAAAAGAGCAAGCAATCGCTATTATTTAATGTTTTCCATTTTCATTACATCTGTTGCTGCTATAACACTGGCATACTATTACTCCAAATTTGGAAAACATTGATTCATCCATGCCATGTTTCAAATTTATGCTGCAATTAACATACATAGCAGTTTTCCTTCAAGCATCATCAACAACTTATGCAACAGATCATTTCGCCAGAACATCTTTGCCTTGCTCACCAGCAATGAAATGCATAACTATGGAAATACAGTTTGTTACTAAACAAGCTCTAGCAGGACCAGCAGAGGGAGCACAAAATATTGTCACTGCATGTATTGGAAAAAATAACAGCTGATTACATCACCCCGCCCTTCATTTTCTGATGAGTCCTGTAATTTACTAGGACATGAATTACACCCAATCACGTCTCTTCTTCAGAATCAAAGAGGGGAAAGAACCCTTTGAACTGAACCTTTCAGAGAAAGGAAGGAAAAGAGAGATTGTTGCTGATAATTCTGTTTTCAAAAACTTAAAGAGATAATTGAAGTTTGACGGTGATAAGGGTTTACTAAGTATCACATGGGCAGAATGGAATTTTCCTGCCTTACAGCTTAAAAGCAAAACCAAATAAATTACATGAAGAAGAACAGGGAACAGAAGGGCTACTAATACTTGGGCTGCAAAAATCAGGACATCCATGCGATGGCAGCAAAGAGTTACAGAAAGAGTTAAATTTTGCTGCCAGCTAGTGGTCATCTGGATTTTTGCAGTCTGTCCTGGAAGCCTAAGACAACAGTCAATAAATGGAGATTTATTAATGTCTCTACTTTTTAGGGGCGTGGTGGCTCAGCGGGTAAGATGCCAGGCTTGTCGATCGGAAGATTGCAAGTTCGGAGGTTCGAATCCCTAGCCCTGCGTGCGGAGTGAGCTCCCGCACTAGCTCCAGCTCTTGCCAACCTAGCAATTCGAAAGCATGCAAATGCAAGTAGATGAATAGGTACCACTTCGGTGGGTAGGTAACAGCGTTCCGCGTGTGTCATGCGGCCACATGACCGCGGAAGCGTCTTCGGACAGCGCTGGCTCTTCGGCTAACAAACGGAGATGAGCACCGGCCCCTAGAGTCGGACACGACTGCACAAATGTGCGGGGGGAACCTTTACCTTTACCTACTACTTTTGAAGTATACTTTGTAATCCCACCACATTCAGATGTTAACACGACAGAAGATAACATTTGTTATAAATGTTTTTTTTATTTTGAATGCAGCCCACAATCAATTCCAGGGAGTATTGAACTATCACCCCCTTAATTCCCAGACAGCATGGGGAGCTGTACCCTAAGTAATGGTCCATATAAGAAGATCCTGCACTGGGACCTCGTGCTTCCCCCTATTGCAGAAGATGCTGAAGTCCTAATTTAGAGATGATGAAGTTTATGTACACACACAAATCCTCTCCCAATGTATACTATGCTTGGAGTAGTTCTGACTCCCAGTGTGATTTCCAGAGTGGCATCAAATAAGGAGCCAGTAGGTGGTTGGAGAAAAAGCAGAATGGGTCACAGTTTTTTAACAGCATAGAAGAGGATTCTCTCTGAAGAGCCCAGCTGGATGTCTGACTCAATTCTCCTCTTCTCTGTAGTGTGTGTGTGAGCATTTATTGGAGCTGGATTCATCCTTTTAGCTGCTACTTGAAAACTATCATACTGAGCTATGCAAAAGATAAAACCACATTAAAGGAATCTACTATTATTGCAGAGGATTTATGTTTTTTGTAGCAAGCCAGACTAAAAGGGGAAGATAATATATTTTATGTATCTCATCTCTTAAAATATAACTCTTCTCCCTGAAAGTATCTGTCTTTAAATATTACTTGAATACTGATTAAGGCTTTTGCTTAAAAGTAAGAATGATTCAGTCAATAAATAAAACAAACATTTAAAAAAGAATAATATGTCCTCTATCTCCAACTGTATCTCAAGAAGCAAATTTCATGGGTATCTTTAGAAGCTGAGATTAAAACAAAATGATTGTACTTGTGTCTTGACGTCTGGCACAAGTATGTAAGTCATGGTTTTAGCATCATGATGCATGTTTGAACACTCCCCCACCCCCATGGATGCCTGTGACAGATTTTGAACCAGCAAGCTGCAAATACCCTTAGTAGTGTCCACTAAAGAAGATCAGAGAGAAACAATTGACTGGATTTAGAGTTAAAGTTAGAATGACTTTTGGGACTCCATGGATATTGATTTCCTTGGAGCCTAACATTTTTTTTCCAGCCCTGGAATGCATTTGATGAAGAAATGTAACAACCCAAGTGGCAGATAAAAACAACCACTACCGCCAGCAATTACTACAGCTATAGGAGCCTTGAGAAAAGAATGGTGTATACCAGCTAGTTACTTGTCTTCAAAATGTATGTATATGTTATATTTGCTTGGGTACATGTGAGAGAGATTGTCAATATATTTGCTTGCATATTTCTGAACAAATAATCGGACATGAGGGGGATGATGGAACAAAGATCTCAAAAAGTGACAGTACTAGAATCTGAAAGGATGGCTTAGTTTACTAGGGAATAATTTCAGTCAGACAAAGTTGATTTGGAATGATGTGCATCAAGGCTGATGTTCCCTACATTATTTTTCTAAATATACAGTAAGCTGATTATTTGCCATGAAAGGTTTCACAAATTATTTAATGAAGTACTGAAGCTTCTTGACATTAAATGAACAGCATAGTATACTCTGGAAACACGAACAAGACAGGATCTGACCTGTCTGTGTCAACAAATCCATACACATCAACAGACCCATGTGACTGGTGCAACTTCAATGGCTGCTGCCAATTCAGATTAAATTCCAATAAGAAAACTGCACGAGAACACTGTCTTCTGGACTCAAGCTCCTCTTGGCAGTTCAACAAAATTGAATATACGCCCTAAAATAAATCTTTTTTTCCCTCTTTCAAGGGCAGTTCATTCTTTGTACTCTCCAACTTCACCCTATTAGTTTGGAGAGAAGTCAGAGTGTTTGGTAATATGAATCAAAATTGCTGCAAACTTAGTCTTTACTCAAGCTGCTAACACTGTAATAGCTTCCATCCTCCAATCCTGGATTTTGCTTTTCCTAGATCTAAAAAAATAAGAATTCCAAGGCAGTAAATATAAAATCTCAGATTCATGCCATTGTAAGAGATGGAACTTGTTCATTTAACTCTAACCACCAGCTACATCTTCTTGATAATATCTTGCTGAACAAAGGGACTGACATCTGAAATACTCCTTGACTTTCAAAAGCTGAAGAAAAAGGTTAAACTGAGGTTTCTCTGAGGAGGTTAAGCAACTTTTGCATACAGAGACTGAATCTCAAATGCAGTTATTAAAATTTAGGCCTGACTGAAAGTAATTGAAATAACCACGCACAGACTGCTTCAAAGTAATTATGAGTAAATTATGCTATTGCCCTGCTTTTACGTCAGTGCTGTGCTTCAACTGGAGCTATTGCTAGTCCAAGAAAGTAATCAACTCTGTCGTCTGAACATGTTCAAGGACTCTGAGAAGGAAGTCCACTACAAGGCAATATTGTTACAAGAGCTTTCAACATCTAAGTGGCTTTGTCTTAGCTGACTAGGATAGAAACTGAATTGCAAAAACCTCCCTTTGGTCTCCAGCAGGTGGGATAGTCATACTTGGTGCCCAAGGGCTGCACATTGCAATGGAAGATGGCTGGAGGTTCAACTCATCCATACACTAATACACATGCAGGCATACATCTGTGTACACACAGACCTCCAGGCAAACACAAAAATACTGACATACTCACTTCCTTCTCCATTTCAGCATGCAGAGACTGGGATGTTTAAACTAGTCTTCCTTTGTACTCCTGGTGTGCTGAGATTCTGGAGAGAGGGGCAAAATGGAAAAACTTGTCCTGTCTTTTCCATTGTGCTCTCAACAAGCTACCATAGTGGTATCTGGAGGATTGTCAGAGCATAATAGTACTGGAGAAGTGAGCATGTGAGGAGTTTATGGAATCAGTATTGACATTAGAAGATGGTTGTGAGTTGCAGTGGTGTTGTACCTGCTGTGGGCCACAAAGAAATCTTCTGGGTGGTTGGGAGCTGATGTGCAAAAAGGAAAACAGATTTTTTTAATTGCAAGGAAAAAAATAATTTACATAAAAGTAAATTTAAAAAGTAGATGTTAATCAATTTGCACTGAAGTTACATATGGAAAAACCCTCATAATTTCATCACTGTAAGGATAATAAATAAATATTTTTAGTTGGACCTCTTGGCTGGCATGAGCAGGATATGCACTTTCCATATGGAAGAGATGGCCCTATAAGTAACCACCAAGGTCTTCTTAGGTAATACATCTTGGACCTGGAAGCAACGTGGCAGTCAATAAAGTTCCTACAGTATTGCTGTAACAGCTTTCACCCATCAGCATGTTGGCAACAACATGTTGTACCAGCTGCAGCTTCCAAGTACTGTAATCTTCATGGGGAGTCTCATGCAAAGGGAATTGCAGTAATCAAGATGCTAGATAATAAGGGCATGAATCACTGTTGCCAGAAAAAATTGCAAGTGGTGCATCAGCCAAAGCTGAACCACGACTATTCTAGCCATGGCCCTCTCTTGATGTAGCAGGAGCCACAAGTGCAGGGAAATCCCCAGTTTGCAAACTTGCACTGTAAAGGGGAATGCAACCCCATTCAGAATGACAGATGGAACTAACCTGAAGCCAGGGGCTTCTGGACAAATAGCAGTCCCACCTTGTTGGGATTCAATCTGAACATATTTCTTCCCATCTAATTCCTTACAGCTTCCAAACATTGGGTCAGGACCTATGCCATTTCCTACTCAGCTCATAATGGAGATATACCACTTCATATCATCAGTATATTGATTGTACTTGATCCTGAACTGATGGATGACTTCTCTTAGTGGCTTCATGTAGATGTTAAGAAGGATACAAGAGAGTTGAGCTCTGGAGTGCCCTACAATGGTGGAGGCCAAAGACTTGACATCTCCTCCCCATCACCACTACTTGGAACTGCCCAAACACAAAGGAGTGGAACCACTACAAAATAGTGCTCCCAACCTCTGGAATTAGTCTAGAAGGACACCATGGTCAGTGATACTGAATGCCGCTGATAAATCTAGCAGGACCAGAAAGGACTGCCCTCTATCTATCCAGGTCTCATCTCAGGTCATCTATCCAAGCAACCAAAGCAGTTTCTGTTACATGCCTGGGCTTCAACCCAGACAGAAAGGAATATAAATAATCCACTTCATCCAGGGTGCTCTGTACTAATTATCCTCCCACGTTCCCCAGAAAGGAAAGTTTAGAGACAGAAGTTGTTCAAAAAGGTTAGATTGACAGAAAGTTCTTCTGTCATACCAACCGCCTCCTTAAGTGCCAACAACAGCATCCCTTCAAAGAGGCACTCACCGTTTCTTGAATCCAACCCCTCATCACCTCCCAGATAGCTCAAATAAGCTAAATTCTTATCTTATTTGGCAAAACTAATCCCACAGATAAACCTGCCCATCAGAATCCACAGGATCAAAAGAATTCCCTGTAATGGGAAATGTCTCCAAATGTCCTGAATCACAGTCCTGTCCACAGTACTACCAACTTGATGCCCTCCAGATGTTCTGGTCTATAACTCCCATCATCTCCAGCCAGCCTTCACTAGACTATTGGGAAATTATACAGCCAGAATACTATGAAACTGGATGTGACAATGTCACCACCCACATAGAAGGTCTCTCTCCTTAAAGTATTTATTTCTTTCAAATAGAGGATTTAGTTACTCAGCCTTGCGCTATTTGTAAGATGAAACAAAGATCATAATTAGGTCATAGAGATTTGCCCAAAGATCATAGCTTCATAGCAACATTAAAAAGAGGATACAAGAATCCCAGCTTGTTGTGCCCAGCCGTAACAAGATGACTCACATCATTACCGTAAAAGTTTGCCCAACACAACAGTACAAAAAGGTACTTTTTATCATCTGAAATACAAAACATGTGTCTGCATAATTGAATTAAATAGGATCAGACTAGTTTTCAGTATGAACACATATATAATTGAGTACATACAGTATATCAGTCCTTGGGAGCTAATCTCTTACTCCTACAATTGGCAGGCTCAGGAGATGCTGCACTGGAAACTAGTTGGAAGTTGGGGGAAGGTGAAGTGAGAGAATTTGCCATTCCAAATGAAAGCCATTGCTTGCTTCAGAGGTTCTTGCCTCCCAAGTTGCCAGATGTTTCCTACTTCCTGGGGGGAGGGGAACCAACTCGTTTAGTTAAAAGATTAAAATACAATAAAAACAAAATATGGTACATAAACTATAAAAATAAATATAAAATATAAAATGGGATCAAGATGGGAGACAAAAATATTTATCATGGCAAATCTGTGGCATTGTAGGTCAGCTTGAGAGATTTGCCCAAAGCCATTTGGAATCTTTGCTTTAGTGGGGATGTGAAATTGATTGGCCTATTATCCTTGTGGCAGCACCATTGAACCGTACACAACAACACTGATCCAGACTGAGTATTCACAGGGCTGGGGGCCTGTATTGTCAAGGAAGCTTATGAGAAGTTTGCCAGGTCAAAATATCACAGAGGAAGGATAGTTCAAGCAAGGGCTTCACCATCCAAAATCAAAGCCACCATATTTAAAAAAGGAGGGTGGAAGTGACACACAGAAGACCATGGAAGAAAAGAGAGGCAATGAAGGAAGGAGACAGGCTGAGCAGGTTGTCGAATGCAAGAAGAGGAGACTGACTGAAAGACTTGCATTTTGGGGGTGGGATGGGGATTGGAATGGGAGAGGACAAATATTGTCTTCCTCCCAATCATTCTTTCTGTAACTTCTCAGGGACTACAATGTGCAGATGGGAAAATACAATCCTTTTAATAAAACAACTTTATTTTTCACAAACAGCTGAGAAGGTGGTCATCTGGATCTAGTCTACAGGCAAGGCCTCACATAATTACACTTTCATTGAAAAGAAGAAGAAATGTTGCATGCAGGAAAGACATATTAGAGAAGATTAGGCTTGCTTCTTGATTTTTTTTAAAAAAAGATGTATTCATCTGAGCCCCCACTTGCAGTCTGAATTTATAAAAATTTAACCTCATACCAGCTGTTTGTGAGAAGCAAGTCTTAACCAGAAGTGAGGACCAATCAAATTTTATTTTCAGGACAGGGAAGCTTCCTATGTCTAGATACAGAAGTTACACAAATTATTGTTCCTGTGATTTCCCCAAGAAGTCACATACATAAGTGACTTCTTGGGAAAAATCACACATGTAAATCACACTTGCTTTGTGTCATGTATACACACATGTAATACATGACACAAAGCAAGATGGGCAGATTCATGAAGGGTATTTGCAACAATACCTGGATTGGAGGAATTGCTCTTCAGAATTATTCATATCCCAGAGTTGTCCCAAGAAGATTTTTCCCAAGAAGTCATGTACGTAAGTGACTCTGGGTTTTCCCAGGGTTTTCCCAAGAAGTCACATACATAGGTGACTTCTTGGGAAAATCACACATGAAAATCACACTTGCTTTGTGTCATGTATACACACATGTAATACATGACACAAAGCAAGATGGGCAGATTCATGAAGGGTATTTTTATTTATTTATTTATTTATTTATTATTCGATTTATATCACCGCTCCATCTCCCCCTAGGGGGACTCTATTGTATTTGCAACAATACCCGGATTGGAGGAATTGCTCTTCAGAATTATTCAGATCCCAGAGTTGTCTTTCAATGTTAATTGGTCCTGGATGTTATCTAAGACAACTCTTTGGTTTTTTCCCACAAGCAGACCTCAGCACACCCAGGGTTAAAGTTCCTCTTCTCTGGCACTTTGGCTCAGCTCAGAGTATTGATTACATCCCCCAACAATAGCAAGTCATTAGGAGAGATTTTCTTATGCCATCTCACAATTGCTCCTGACACTAAAGCCACAGCCGAGGGGCCAAAGGCACAGCAGGAATAATCCAGCAGGGTCAGAAGGAAGGGTCAGAGGTCAGAGGCCAGGACAGGTCAATGCTGGGCACCCAGAGCTCCAAGCCAGGGGAGCAGGTGAAAGGTCCATTTCAGTTCCACACTAGCCCTCCTGCTGGAAACTTAAGATGCCCTTTGGGAGACTCAGCGAGCTGGTTCACAATAACCTGGAATCACAGGCAGGAGACAGCATATGTCCCACAGTTTTTCACTCCGAAGGAGAGTGGATAGTCGGAAATAGAAAGAAGGGGACAGCTTCATGCCTTTAACTTCCTGGACTTAACCTTGCCAAATACAGAGTAAAAGGAGACCTGGTTAGCTTATCCCTGTAACCACAACCAGTTTGCGTGAGCCTTGGGGTTATGTTGGCTTGAGGCAACCAAGGTAGCTTTTCATCCCTGGGAGAGGTTTGATTTCTAGGAAATGACAACAGCAATTGGATCTATACATTCATAGTACATATAGAGTAAATATACTGTATTTAAGTACTATTGACCAGAAATATCTCTTCCCCCTCCTCCAAACAGCCAAAACCCACACTCCTTTCCAGCACCTTTATATATATTGTGCCACGGGGTGGGGGTGGGGGTGGGGGTGGGGGAAGAAGGCTTAGGAAGGAAAATTTATATTAAGTGGAACTATCCAAAATTTGCTATTAGTCAAGGTACGGATATTAGTATAGTTCAAGATTCAAAAACCAAACGCCTCTTCTTTAAGTAACAATTGCAACTTTTTCAAGAATAATTTCAGAAGTAAAGAACCTATAGAAATTTAGAAAACAAAGTACCACATTTTTGAAAATGTTTTCCATATATATGTATGGACATTCTACATAAAAATAAAGTAACTGGGGAATTACATTCATTTTAAGAGTCTTTACTGTACCCCAAAAGATAAGGTTTAGAGCAGAGCTTTCCAAACTGTGTGTCGGGACACGTTAGTGTGTCGGCTGCAGTGTCTGGGTGTGTCGCGGCTGCTGCTGCCTCCGAGCCTTGCCAGGATTCCACGTAGGTCCTAGTACCTGCCTTGTGCCTTGCTGCCTCCAAACCTGCTGTGATTCCGCGCAGGTCCTAGTGCCTGCCTTGTGCCCTGCTGTAAGAGTGTGTCGCGAAATGATGCCCTGCTGTAAGAGTGTGTCGCGAAATGATGCCCTGCTGTAAGAGTGTGTCGCGAAATGATGCCCTGCTGTAAGAGTGTGTCGTGAAGTGAAGCATGTCTAAAAAGTGTGTCACCAACATGAAAAGTTTGGAAAGCTCTGGTTTAGAGACTCCCATATATCTTATTTGCATTTAATGTAATTTTTTAGAAATATCACATGAAATAGGAATACTATATAGTTATAAATTCAGTACATATACAAAAATGATATGTATTTATAAACAAATACCTACTGGCACCAGTTTCGACTTAGACCAAATAATAAGAGTATTACAACTCATCCAAATATATTAATCAAATGCATCTAGGTTGGAATGAAGGTATGAGGTTGAGAAACAAACAAAAAAATATCAGCACATAATACTAATTTATATTCCTATGAATTATGTGGAAAGTCATAAATATTATATCTTGTCTAATAGAATAGGTTAAGGCAGAGCTTTCCAAACTTTTCATGTTGGTGACACACTTTTTAGACATGCATCATTTCGCGACACACTCTTACAGCAGGGCACAAGGCAGGCACTAGGACCTGCGTGGAATCACAGCAGGTTTGGAGGCAGCAAGGCACAAGGCAGGCACTAGGACCTGCGCGGAATCCTGGCACGGCTCGGAGGCAGCAGCAGCCCCGACACACCCAGACACTGCAGCCGACACACTAACGTGTCCCGACACACAGTTTGGAAAGCTCTGGGTTAAGGATTCTAAACATACATCAAAAATCAAAGGAGACATCCTTATCTAGTACCTCTACAGAGTGAAAAGTAGTTTAAAAATAAGATTAACCTTCACTTTGGATTTAGAGGCCACAAACTAGATCCATTTTAAATCCTTTGGGAAATCTAAATTTAGTGAAAGTGACATATACTGCCTACTGATTTTATTAAAACTTTTTCTGCATCAAGCAATAGAATTATAACTTGGTTTTTTCTCATTTATATTAAAACATTTATATTAAAACGAAGGGACGGTCGGGAAATGTGAAAAAAATGGTGCTGTCCCGTTTAAAACGGTGCGTATGGTCAGCCTATATCAACACTGATACTAGAACCAAGGTATTAGATTCAGATCAGTATTTAAAGGCTACCGTGACTGAAACTTGTCATGCTTTAGTCTTACCTCTCGTCCAATATATGTAGCAGATTATCCTTTTAATTTGATTTTCTGTTCTGGGTGGGCAGAGAATTCTTTTATCATGAAGTCATTACTTGTTATGTTTATGCTTGAGAAAACCTTATTTCTACAGGACAAGAGAGATGTCCTTTTTATTCTGGTTTGAAGAAATTAGTTCACCCTCAACCCTTGAATTAGCTTTCAATAAAAGGGAACAATTGATCAATATGATTCCATGTAGGCCAGATTTAATTTGTTGTTTAAAGACAGAGTCTTTTTACATATTAATTGTGGTATTTGTTCTTGGCTTATTTTGTTGCTTTTGTCTAGACTCCCCCCCCTTTTTTAAATATATATTTAGTTATAATTTTGAGGTTTGTCTTTTTCCTTTTTTGTACATTATAGCAATAACATTAAAAAAAATAAAAAAATAAAGGTAGTGTGACCAGTTACTGAATCTAAGGGGCTTCCTGAATGTTCAAATTTTCATACTTCCTTCCTTATTGCCCTGACTGTTGAGGAACCCCTAAAGATCTGCCACCAAACCTCTGAATGTTACCATGTTCTATCCATTTCAAGTATCAAATGTTTTCAATGTAAAATTGATGCTTGTATTTTAATTTCCTTAGTGTGAATGAGAGATAATTTTTTATTTATTTATTTATTTAATTTTTATCCCTTTATTATTTTTATAAATAACTCAAGGCGGCGAACATACCTAATACTCCTTCCTCCTCCTATTTTCCCCACAACAACAACCCTGTGAGGTGAGTTGGGCTGAGAGAGTGACTGGCCCAAGGTCACCCAGCCGGCTTTCATGCCTGAGGCGGGACTAGAACTCTCAGTCTCCTGGTTTCTATCCCAGCACCTTAACCCCTAGACCAAACTGGCTCTCTTTTTGGCTCTACATTTGTTGATTGCAGTCTACCATTTTTAAAAACTTGAAATACTTGGATTTAGAAAATAGATTAATTGCAGCAGGCAAATTAATAGGGTGAGGAAAGGGAGGCAGAAAATAAAGGGAATGACCATGACTTTATTTTTATCCTCTGGTCTTATCTCTGGTCTCAAATAATTTTCCTTATTTACAAACTATGTAAGTTCCTGATAAGCTTGACTGGGGCTACAAATAAGAATCTTTATTCTTGATACAAAGGCAACAAAAACTATCATCTCCTTGTCAGATCCAGGTTTTCTCAAGGCAAATTGTCTTTGTTTTTAACTTTTAGAGATAAAACCAATATGCTGGAGAGGTGCATGCTGGGTGCAGCCATGGGGTCCCTATGTAGGGGAGGAGAGAGAAGCTTCATTGAAGCAAACTGATTCCTGTAGATGAAGATCAAAGCCTTTATTTTTAGAAAACAATGTTAACCTCAGTATTTTTAATTACCATGCTGTGTGATGGATGTGATTTTTTTGTTGAAACTGGGTCATAGCATTTTACTATCTCCTCTCAGTTTTAGGAGTATTTGTTGTGTCAATTTGTGGTGCATTAAAAATGTGTACATCCTCTAAGCCGGGGGCTGAAGTAATAAACTATTACTGACTTTGGCTCATTCCATTCTAGCAGTGTTTTTTCATGAACAGAGGAAGCATTCTGTGCTAACATGAGAACACGCAGCAGTTTTCTCCTGCACTGATGAAAGTTGCCAAGAAGATCCATTCTGTAGGGCTACGGAGGCAGGATTGTCTGTAACCTTCCTAACACTATCAGGATCAGAGAGTGGTTCTTCACAGGAGTTGCCTGTAATGCTGCTCAATCCTGTGACCTTCGGCTCCACAGAATTGCTTTTTATTATTAGAAACGTGCTTTAGAAATCATTCTGCAATGCAGATTTCAGGCCATACCTTTCACAACCCGCTGCACATAACAGATTTCAAGGAGACACATAGGACAGCCACAACATTTTGGAGCTCAAATGACAACAGGATTTAAAAGGTGTTGTGTTGCTTCGGAATATAGGCTGGATAGAAAGAGAAAGTGACAGCAGCTCTTAGCACATCTGTGCAAGCTCTCCATCTACTACTTCACAAGCAAGCCCAGATTCAAAATGTTTATTTTATAGATTGATCTGTTTATGGTTTGGTGCTCCATTTAAATGGGAATGACTGAATAACACATAGTCAACATTTAAAGAAAAATAAGAAGACTGGCTCCTGTTTCCAATATACTGCTCTTTTCAACTAGGAAGGAAACACACGTTTGAACTCATCAGCTGGTTAATGGCCCAGCTGAAGACAAACTGTTCCAGCATCTCCGACCTTGGCTGTAAACGCCAGTTTCCTGTCACCTCCATTAGAGCATTCTGTATCTGCCCTCCTGCCCTCTTAGCCTTGAACAAGCTGCATATGCTTCTAACCACCGTGGATGAGGGGCTCAGGTTACAAGCTGGAGAAACAGCAGCTGATCAAAGCCCTTCTCCTCCATCTCTCTACTACTTGATCCATAGTTTGTAATGTGCTATATGATGGAGTTTTGAAGGTAAATAAAAGAACTCCAAGCAACTAACAACAATCTTGCAAAGTAGAAGCGTGAACCAAAGGGGACTTGCACATTAAGCTTAATTACTTTCAGAAATAAATTCAGTCTTCACATAGTAGTTAGATGAAGAAAAATAGAGATAGCTTACATTTATTCAGTAGATCTGGATACAAGTAGACTCATAGTAGATCTGTGTGCAAGCGAGATGAAAGGACGAGAGCTGCATTTTGCAGCACCTCCTGCTTGCAGGTGTGCCCAAAGAGTAATGGAGAAGGTTAATCTCCCAAACGCAAGAAGAAGGAGGAAGTGGAAATCAGGTGACCGACCCATGTGACATCCCACAAGCACAATAGAGATGCGTTTACTAGAAAGGACCCCCCCCCCTTATGCTTATGAGACAATGCTGAGTTGACCCCTGATAATTCCAACACTATAATCACAATTTATTTTCTGTAAGATTGTTAGGTTGCAACTTCTATAGAACAACAGATCCCACTATGGAAATAAAGTCTCCAGACAAAAGTTCTGACCATCAGTTTCTCTCTCAGCATTTGTAAATGGGATGATTGAATATTCAACAAAGATCTACTGCATAAATATACATTCACTGTTTATTCCTCATTCACTTCAGTTATGAACTCCGAAGGCTTTCTCTAGGATCACACAGTGGCTGAGTTTATATGTTACTAGCAGTAATTTGCCTAGGAACACGAGTACAAGAATCTCAGCTCCAAACCCAAAATTTCTCCTTTAAATCCACAGTATTATGCTTTAGCACCCATATGATACAAAATAATGACACTTAGATCCAAGGAGTCCGACCAAGCAGCACATTATAAAAAAGTTATGGGACCATGAAAGCACAGTTTCACTGTGGGCATGATGCTGATGCTCAGGAAACAGAATGAAAGTCAAAACGTCCACAGAGCCCCTTCGCCAATACCAAAACAAGCAGACTCTGCCCTTATTTCATACCGCGTCCTCTAAATCCCCAGATGCTCTCTACCACCCGCTGCTTGTAAACCACATTTTTAACAAAGCACTGGATTGCTGCCACTCACTATTTCTATTTTGTAAGATTGCCTCTAGGGCTCAGATAGGGCTTACAAGTATTCTTGGAAATAAAACAGCAAGCGGGCTGGCATGTGCCTTTGTAGCAGGCACGTTTCCCATTAAAAAACATATTATAATAATAATAATAATAATAATAATAATAATAATAATAATAATATCATCTGGGAAAATCTCAGTAAGGCAAAAGAGCCAGGTATTATACCATCTCAAGTACAGTACAGCTGAATATGAGTCAGGAATGTGATCTGGCTGCCAAAAAGGCAAAGGTAATTCTATGAAGCAACAGATTATATTTATTAAAAATAAAGCTTAAAACTGCACTTATGGGGCATCCTGTATATAATATACAGCACTTTGGATTTGAAGGCAGAAAGGTGATTCACTGTGTACAGGGACACTCATATGGCACCTACTTGCACATCCTTAAAGCAGCCATGCTGTTTCTGATATGCCTTTAGTTTAGGGACTTGCACCCAGTGCTATGTTTGCATCCCCACATATACCAAAGGACCCTTTTGCCTTTGAACCTGAGACACTGCAGAGCACCCAGAGTAATGGTTTCACTATGTTCTGAATTGGTCAGATCTCACCTTTAGTATTGTGTCCAGTTCTAGGCACTCAATTTTAAGAGAGATTCAGAGAAAGTGAAAGAGATGCCGAGATGGACAATAGGGAGCTGGAAATTAAAACAAATTAAAACAAAGAGGCAACTGAGGGATAATTATTTATTCCATTTCTATGACTGCCCACTCATAGAAGACCCTGAGCAGCTTACAAGAGTTAAAACCAACAATATGAACGGTTTAAAACAACAATAAATATGGCCATATTATGGGGTAAAAGCCATGCCAATTTACAACAGACTATTTAGAATCAATAGTGGTTTCATTGAACATCCTGGCCCAGAACCAGGGGAAAAAGTCAGGTCTTCAAGGCTCTCTTGAAGGATGACAGAGTTGGACCTGTATAGATCTCAGGGGGAAGGCTGTTCCAGACAGTGGGAATAGGGACAGAGAAGGCATGGTTCTTGGGTCCCATAAGAGGACACCGTTTATGATAGCTCTATGCAAGTATTTTCTTTTTCATTGGTTTAGAGTGCCAAACATGGAATAATGGATTTATATTCCAGAAAGGACAATTCCAGTTAAATGTTAGGACACACTTCCTAACAGTAAAAGCAGTCCAACAATGAAATCAATTACCAAGGAAGGAAATGAGTTCTCCTTTAATGAGTGCAAACAGAGGCTGGGCAACCACTGGTAAATAATACTTTACATTGAATTTCTGACTGAGCAGGGATTAGACTCAGCATAAAAGGCCTCTTCCAACTCCTAGACTCCACATGTCTTCTCTACTTGAGGAGCAACAGTCTATCTTGTTAGGAAGAAAAACCAGACAGCAAATGCAAGAAGAAGCAGAGTGGTGGAGCAGGATAGACAAAGAATGAGGGTTCTCCTTCTCAGCCTTTCTCACAAGAGGCAGAGACTTATAAAGGCCACTATATGACTGCAAGGGTTGTAGTTTCCTGTAGAACCCATAGGAACAAAAATGAAACATGACAGACATGGGGCAGTGTTGTGACTAGCCACTATGCCTAGGCAGTCTTGTATTGATGTCCTTGAGACATACACAATTTCAGTGGCCACATTGTGTAAGGATGGAGTTGAGTTTCTCATGTTCCATCATCATGAATGTCTTTGAATGTTCGTGTAGTACAACCGTATGCAAAGATTTCTTGGTTTCACCTATTAATAGTGAGGTTAGCAATACTATAGAAACACTTTCATTATCCTGACTTACTTTTACGTTGGATAGAATTTTTTAAAAAGTTTGCTAATATACTTACAAACAGGTTTTGAATTGTTACCTATGAGGAATTTGCATTTAGATTCTCTGATCCAAGTTTCTCTTTTCCCCTTTCTTTCTTTCTTTCCCTAGTTCTGTAAAACCTGGGGGGAAGGGAGACTATTAATAAAAAAGAGATTTTTCAGTGACTCAAGAAGCAAACATAGAACATATCCTTTGCATCAGTTATCCCCTATCCACACACTGATTTATGAACAAAGAAAAACAAACTAACCAGGATGTTACACATTAATTGCTTTTTTGTTGTTTCAGTTCAGACAGATTTAAAATACACAGTATTTTTCATCTTTCAAGTAGACAGTTTAGGAAAACTGCCCAGAGTCGCTCTTTGAGCAAGATGGGCAGTGACGAAGTTCGAAATATAAATAAATAAATAAACAAACAAACAAATAAATAATGACGACAATTTCCTTTTTATTGCTCCATATTCCCATGTTTTGGATTTTTTAAATACAGTAATGCGCTGAGACAGAAGATATTTCAGTCATCATGTGTACTGCACTCAACCTTCATTCATCATAGAGGAACTGTGCCTTCATGCCAATCTTTGTTTGTGCAAATTGTAGAAGTGTGTGTACTAGGAACAGTGCAATAGCTGAATCTGGAACTGCAATTCTTTACAAAAGCCTGGCACTACTTTTCTGATGCCTCAGATTCCCATTGCCAGTTCAATGGAAAATCTGTAGTGCAGAGAAATATCAACTGATCAAACTCTACATTTTTACACTGCAGATTCTACTTCAGATTAAAACAAACCTGATCAAAGGCTATCCTTCTATAATTTATTTACTGAATTTACATTCCACTTTTCCACCAAAGCATGGCACTCAAAGTGACTAACAATCATTTACAGAAATGTATGCTTTATTATCTGCCAACATTTTGATTCTTTCTCATCTGCAAATATTTTTCCGAATACTGATAGTTATTAACTCTACATTGGCCAATTTTTTTCTACAACTTTTCTCTTTGGTTGGCAGTGATGTGGAGGTTCTTTTTTGTCCAAATAACTGTATTCACCCCCAACGCTCTGTGCAAGTCAGCACTATTCTGGGTAGGCCAAAGGCTTTTCTGTGCCCAGTGGAAGGATTTGGCTCAGTTATTGCATGGATTGTAAGCTGCTACGGAATACCAAGGCTGTGGGTGCGACTAGGACATCAGAACATTTCTGAAAGAAGGCAAGGGCAAGCCACTTCCGCACTGCTGCCAACAAAACTGCATGGGTGTTTCTATGAAGTAATTAGGAGGGCTGCTCAACTTGAAGGAGACTCTATTTCTGAAAATAAGCAAAACAGTGATTAAGAAATGTACCCCTAATGATACAAACTGCTTCCCAGAATCTCTTTATCTGTAGTAAGTGTGATGACTTCAGTTGGAGAGACACTGAACACAGACACTTCTGACTAGCAGCTTTGTAAGGAGCGCCTGGGCAGTATCTTTCTGTCTCCAGAGGAACTTTAAGCACAGCGGCTCAGTAGGAAAACAAAAGCTAATGCACATGCAATTTGCTTGCACTGGACTTCTGTCATAGTTTCAAACAAGCCCAGAAAGGTCCTGAGAATGCTCCTCAAATTTTATTTAGGAAACTCAAGGACCTGTCTGAAATGAAATACAGCATAGTCTGGTGCTTCTCTTTCTTTGCTCTGGCTCTCCTGTCCCTGACATTTTCTCTGATTGCTACTCTCTCTATTCAGTGAATGTTCATTTGCCTTCCCTTCTCTATATAGGCCTTGACTTGTCATTGTGGGATTACTAATGAGTGCATATATGTGATTGCTACCCCCAAAGGGCAGCATATGATTGATGGCTTGGTTACTCTGGTTTGTTTAGTAAAGGAAGGTACCAACTTCCTTCCAGCAAAGAGGTAGTTATTTTAGGATGACAAACATAAGGAATTATACAAATACTCAGTTTTGGGTGTGTATGTACATGTGTGTGTGTGTGCCTGCGCATGTGCTTTTTTTGCTTTTAATAATGGAAAATTATTAGTTGTTTGAAAGCCAGGTCAATGCACCACTCACCCTGTGCTAAAATGTGTTTCACATGCTCTCCGTTTTCAGCAGGGTTAATGAAGAACAGAGACTACAACGCTACCAAAGTTGTGGGCCCGTTTGCTTTCTTTGGCAAGAGTAACCTGGGTGCAACAAGCTGATTTGGGAAACTGTAAACTGGGGTCAGGGAAAACCACTGGCCTGGATAGACATTGGCAATTAGTGTAACAAGCCAAAGTTGGCTCCTTTCAGCAAGTAAAGATATCCCCCTCCGCCCCCCCCCCCCCGGCCCCAATTCTCAAAATAGTTTTGCTGCATTTACAAATATCCCATCCCCAAACCTTCAGATTTGTGTAGGATGCTTTCCAAAAAGAGAATGATTTCAAAAGCAAACCCAAGCTGAATCGTCCAGGCAGACCGAATTTCCGGTCTGTTTTGCATAGCATCTCAATCTCACCCACTCCCCTCTAAAGGAAAATAAACGTGAAATACAAGTTTTTGGCCAGCCTTTAAAAACCACAAGCCTTCCTCTGTATGTGTGTTCCCTAGCTGTATGGCAGAAATTTGGAGATACTTGAAACTCCATGTTTGGTGATTCCAGCAGCCAAAGGAAGAACATACAACTTGGAGTGAAAGAGGGGGAGGTGTGGATCAATCTATATTTTCTCCAAAAGACTTGCTATATGAGGGAAATCTTCCTCTTTTTGAGATCTAAAAAATGTAGAAATGTAGCTCAGGTGAGAAAACACAGCTGACTGATCCTTCTGCAACACTCAGAGTGGATTATAAGTGGTAACGAAAGTATTTGGTCAATTTGAATCTGTTTGAATAAGAATACCTCTCTTTCCAGAGCTATTTCCATTTATTCCAGTTGGGCATTTGTGTATTTTAGAAAGCCTTTTAGAACGTCCAGTTAAATGAAATTTACAATAGTATCAATTAACCGCCCAGAGTCTCCCGTTGGGGGAGTTGGGCGGTCATATAAATTTAAATAATAAATAAATAAAAATTAGTATTTGATATTTTTCCTCCACTCAGGAGCAACTCTTTTCAACCCCACAGGGCTGTGTCTTGAGCCCATTGTTGTTCACCCTGATGACACATGACTGTTGCGCCAAGTATACCACCAATTCCATTGTGAACTATGCGGAGGATACAACTGTAGTGGGTCTTATCAGGGGTGAGGATGAGTGGGCTTATAGGGAGGAGGTAAAGGGTTTGGTGGAGTGGTGCAATAAAAACAGCTTGGTTTTAAATGTGGAAAAAACTAAGGAGATTATTATAGACTTCAGGAAGAACCGGTGCAGTCACACTCCACTTTTTATCAATAACATAGCTGTGGAGTCAGTCAGTAGCATTAGATTCCTGGGGGTGCAGTTAACAAATAGTCTGTCCTGGTCCCTTAATACCACATTTTTGGTAAAGCGAGCACAGCAACGTTTGCACTTTTTACGTCAGATGACGAAAGTACATCTCCCATCTTCCATTCTCCTTACTTTCTACAGAGGCACTATAGAGAGTGTACTTACAAGCTGTATTTCCATCTGGTTTGGAGGTTGTAGTGCCTCAGATAGAAAGTCTGTGCAGAGAGTGGTAAGGGCAGCAGACAAGATAATTGGGATATCTCTGCCTCTCATCCAAGATTTAGCACATGCACTCTGTTTGTCCAGAGCTCGAAAGATCATCAGTGATGCCTCCCATCCTCATCATGGTTTGTTTTCTTTGTTACCCTCTGGGAAGAGGTTCCGCTGTATCCGATGTAGAACAGCCAGATTGGGAAACAGCTTTGTCCCCCAGGCTATTGGATTCTTGAATGCCAAATAGGTTCTTTTGTGAGTTAAATACTGTATATTTTTTAAGAATGTATATTTTATAAGAATGGGTATTTTATAGTAATTATGGTTTTTTATTATTATCATTAGTATTTTATTGCTTGAGTGAATTTGTGAGCCAACTGCAACGAAATTTCATTCTATTGTGCACTTGTATAGTGTATAGTGGGATGACAATAAAGTTATTATTCTGTTCTGTTCTGTTCTATTCTATTCTATTCTATTCTATTCTATTCTATTCTATTCTATTCTATTCTATTCTATTCTTTTCTTTTCTTTTCTTTTCTTTTGGTGAGGAGTTTGGGGAAAGGTCAGAGAAGATTGTCACGGAACTAGAGTTTTCTATGCAGGACAGCCTATAAGACCACAGGCTACCCAAGCAAGCGTTTCCCTCCAGTCTCAAGACTTGCGGTAACAGAGGCACCAAGTCTTGAGTTTCTCCTTTCTCTTCATGAGCCTAGGGTATGTGGAGATTGGGGGCTCTGCTGTTTTCAATTCCAGCAGGCGGTAAAAACAAAACAAAGCAAAAATTTCAGGAGAATTGAAGGGAGAAAGCTGCAGATGAAAGTCTGAGGTTCTGTTTTCCTTTCTAAAGCGCTGCTATGTCCCTGCAAGCTTGTGGCTTCCTGCATCCTGCTGCAGTATTTAAAAAGATCCTTTCTATGATATCTTGAGGCAAATATCCAGTACTAACAGGAGGCCTTTTGTTCTCTTCATTTTTAAGTGGGCTTTAACCCAGTTACTACAGAGTGAGTCACTGTATAAACAACTAAAACAAAAACTCTCCTGTTTGGTCCTCTCTCTGCTCCCACCAGACAGGTCAGAGACATGTTAGACTGCACTCTGCTCTGACCCTCTTTGTCCCTTGGGAGCAGTAACTAGGGACTGGACAGCATCGCTGCACAAGAAACACACTTAATTTGGGCCTTTTGTAGAAATGAAACAAACACGCACACCAATTATCCTTTTAAACTCACTCTTGTTAATATTCCAGGAGAACTAGGTTTTATTAAATGAAGTCAAGAGGGGTGAAATTAATCAAAGAAAATGCACAGTATTAGGAAACTGTGGGAAAAAAGGTCTATATTGACTATGAGTATGGAAAAACTTGCCTAGCAGATGTGGCAATAGATCTGTTGCAGAAATGTCAGCTAAAATTAAATCCAGCATTAGAAAACTGAGCTTTACTGCTGGGGGAAAAGTGCTGGTTTAGACTGGATACTGGTTGGAAAAACTAGAAATGGAAGGGAATTGTTCTAGCTCTGCACATGAGGAAGAAAAGACAGTAGGGATAAGGATCTAGACAACTCTACAGGGGCCCTTTCTCTACTCTATTTGATTTGAAAAACAGCTGTCTTTATATACATCATACATACCCAACGAATTATTTCCCTTTGGGGTAAGCAGTATTATGTAATGTGCAGAAGAGGAGTACAAAATAGTAAGCCAAATAAGTTACAGCCTGAATTAAGAAAAATTTAATTGACTGCAGCCCCATTCATTACACCTTTCCCTAGCTTTCTTTCCTTGCTTCTAGCACATCTACACATTGCTTCGTACACTATGTTTTATTCTTTACACTTCTCAGCGCTCTCTCTCTCTGTCTTGCTCTCTCTTAGATTTTTTCCTGCCTTTTTTTCATATACAACTCAAGGTGGCGAACATACCAATACTCCTTCCTCCTCCCCTATTTTTCCCACAACAACAACCCTGTGAAGTGAGTTGGGTTGAGAGAGAGAGACTGGCCAAAGTCACCCAGCTGGCTTTCATGTCTAAGGCGGGACTAGAACTCTCAGTCTCCTGGTTTCTAGGCAAGCACCCCAACCAGTACACCAAACTGGCTCTTTTTGAGGATCTCATCAACCCCACCCGGGACTTTCACAATCTTCCCCTTCCTGTTGACCTACTCACTCTTCCTCCTTATATTTGCTTTGCAATCTGATCTTCATTCATTCTCTTCAAATGGGACTGCAGTGGCTCAGAGGTTAAGACGCTGGTTAAGATGCTGAGTCAGAGGCCATTAAGGCTGACAGTTTGGCAGTTCGGATCCCAAGAGCGCGAGCCACGTGCCGGAGTGAGCTCCCAGCAATTTGTCCCAGCTCCTGCCAACCTAGCAGTTCAAAAGCATGCAAATGCAAGTAGATAAATAGGTACCACTTCGGTGGGAAAAATCACGGGGACATGAAAAGAGCCTCCTCGGGCATCCTCCAGGCAACGGTAATGTCACCAGCAAATCCTTTCACTACAGAAGCGCCTTGGTGCTTCTGACACGAAAAAAAAAATCTCTTTAAATGACCAAACCACCAGGTCACTCACATTTGTATTCAATCCATACACATTCAGCATCCATTCAGTTTGCCCTGTCTCTTCTTGTTTTACCACACACACGTCACAAATTCTTTCCCATCGCATATCCACTGCATTCAACTTATGTTTTTGTTCCTCCTAACATACCCAACTCCTATTTCCACATAAGAAAGTGGGCAGAATCTAATTCTCATATACAGCCATTTTTGCTTCTTTCAACAAACATTCTTCACACCAGACAACATACAATCCATTACCTTTCCACCTGTATTTGCATGTCTTAATTTATTTCCCATTTATTTCCCCCTATTTAGTAAATTTTAAGATACACCAATTCATCTATTTGCTGTAGTTTTTTGCCATTTATGCATAACTTGAAGCCGTTCATTTTCCCTGTCAAGCATAACTACCTTGGTTTTGATACATTAATTTTCACTTCCACATTCCTTGTTGCATCAAGAAATCTATTATTCACTGCAAATCTTTCAGGTCCTCAACCAACTTGGTATCATCTACATACAAAAGCACATGCATACTCCCTTTGCCAAGCAATTCCTTTAACATTGCCACAAGCAATCCTTAGAGATTTATCCATAATAGATTAAACAACCCTGGGGACATCACACATGCATATCTTATTCCCTGCTCAGTGTTGAACTATTTGCTAAGCATTCCATTTATGGAGTCCTTGGTGCTCTCTGAGCTTGGTTGTTTACTTGCAGATGTTGCGTTGCCCAACTAGGCAACATCTTCAATGCTAGACGGGAGTGGGGTTTGCTCTCTGTTTATATACAGTAGCTTGCCCTGACAGTGTTGGCAGGGGTGTTGTTCTCTCCTTGGTAGTTCCTTGATTAGGCTGTTGTCTACTGCTTGATTGTTCATCTGAGTTGGTAGTTCCTTGATTAGGGTATTGTTTACTGCTTGATTGTTCGTCTGGTGTTAATCCTGGTGTTAATCTTTGCTTATCTGGGTGTTCCATTCCATTTATTTTCAGGCAATTATTTCCACCATATGTTGCTCTTGGCACAGTCAGCAACCAATCTTCAACTATTCACACAAAATGTTCTTTATGTAAAGCTTATTAGCTTTATCATAACTTTTTTTTAATTTAATAAATATACAATACATGTTATTTCTTCCATTCATACATTTCTCAGTGACCTGCTGAAGAGCAAAAATCTGGTTTGCACATTTGCACATTGTGTTCTTTCATGCTCATTTAAACAGAATGCTGCCAGATAACTTCCCAGGCACACTTAACAGACTAACCACACTGCAGTTGAAAGAGAAAAATGGTGTTGGTTAGGGCAAGTAAAGCAAAGCCAAACCATTCCCCTCCCTAAATCATCTTCCCAAGGACTTGAGAAACAATAAAACCCTGCCAGTTTAGCTATAAAACATTTAGAAGGCCAAGGAATACTGATAGAGCTGGAAGAAGATACTAGGAGGTGAGTACAGGCCCTGGAAACTAAAGCCAGGAAAAGATAAACCCCATAACAGTAACAATTTAGGAAGCAACTATGTTTAGAGAGTGAGTGAGTGAGTGAATGAGTGAGTGAGTGTCTTTGAATCAGTGTTGACTCCTGGTGACTACCTGGACTAGTCCATGCAGTTTTCTTGCAAGATTTTTTTTCAGAAGTTGCTTGCCATTGCCTTCTTCCTAGGGCTGAGAAAAGTGACTGGCCCATGGTCACCCAGTTGGCTTTGTCGCTAAGGCAGGACTAGAAGTCACAGTCCCCCGGTGTCTATTTAGACACTAGATCCTAAATAGATTCTAAATAGAATCTATTTAGAAAGTTCTCTTTCAAATAAGTGATTTAAGATGCCTATTCATATATACACATGAAAAACATTGAATCAAAAAGCATCATTGCTTTAATTGTTATTATGAAAGACTGAAAAACTTAGTGAAGGATATGAGGGTGGTGAGAGGTCCTGAATGTGGGACAGGTTATTATTTGGTAGTGTTAAGAATGGATCTTGGATAAGCATGAACATGGAAAGAAATGGAAAGAGGTGAAACAAAGTAGAATGATTGCAGGAAGAGAAAGTATTAAGTCCTACATGAAAAAGTATTTGAAGATAGATTAATCTCCCAATGATATGGAAACTATGTAAAGAAAAAGGAAGTAGAAGCTGCTTGGAACACAGAGTAAAAAACATGGCACTAAATGCCACAGAAGTGTGTGTGGAATTATACTAATAGAAAGTATTTTAAAAGGTGTTTGTAGAACAATGAAATACAAAAAGCTGTAAATGAGAAAAACATCCATATAAGAGTTGTTGCAAAAAATGAGGCTAAAAGAAAACACGTATATAATCCGTACATAGAGAAAAGGAGCATTACAAAAATGTACTCAATGAGAGCAAGGAATACTTAAGATTACAAGAGACAAAGAAAACACAAGCCAGTTTAATAGAAGTAAACATTGTTTTCAGAGTGCGTGATGACGAAACAAGGAGCCTTCCATAGAGTGAATGGAATTAAAAATGGAAGGGACAAGATGGTTTGAATGAACTGAGATGAGAGAATGCTGGGAGGAGTATTTTAGAGATTGTATGGGAACTGCCTAGAGTCCCTCTTTTGAGGGAGATGGGCGGTGATGAAATTTGATAAATAAATAAATAAACAAACAAACAAACAAACAATCTTGATAATGTTAAAATGGAATTGAAACCATTGCTATAAATGTTAATGTCAGGATATAATGAAGGAAAGGTAATAATGTGAGAACGTTAAAAAATGGTAAGTTTGCAAGAGTAGAAGGTATAAGTTGAAAAATGTTGAAACTGGAGGGGGAGTTGCTTATGAAGTGGCTGTATACTTTCTTTAACGTTTGTGTGAAGTATGCGTTCTAGCCTGACAACTGGAAAAATGCCATTATTCTTCCCTTATAGCAGAGCTTTCCAAACTGTGTGCCGCGACACAAAACTGTGTCGCCACACACAGTCTGGTGTGTCGCCACACAACCCGGAAACGCTGATCATCATCAGTGCTTCCGGGTTTTCCCATGGCGACACACCAACCGCGGCGCGCAAAAACCCAAAAGTGGCAGCAGCGCTTCCGGGTTTTTGCGCGCTGCCGCAATAGCGGCACTTCCGGGTTTTCCCGCGACGACACACCAACGGCGGTTGGTGTGTCGCCGCGGGAAAACTTTGGAAAGCCCTGCCTTATAGAAAGAGAAAGGTAATAATAAATATAAAAACTGTGTACAAAAATTTCTCTCAAAATTTCCCCCAATAATACATTTAAACCAGACTGTTAATTATGGTACCAGAAGCAGCAGAAAGTAGGCTGACCATATTTCCTTGAGACAAAAACGGGACATTGGGATGGCAAAAAGGGACGGGGTCTTATGTAATATTCCGTATTCATGAAAAAGACAGGGGTCCACGCCCCCTGGTCCACGCAATTGGCTCCCGCCTGCAAACCCCGCCCCCCCGGTCCGCGCGGTTGGCTCCCACCTGCAAACCCCGCCATCCTTTGCCATACGCTGATAGGCGGGAGGGCTTCTTCTTCCAGGCTGCCTCCAATCAGCAGCTCCAGCTCGGATCCTCCTTCTGCGCCATTTCCGTCGGGTTTAAAAAACAGGACAAAATTTAGATTTTTATCAAAACGACAGGACAGTTGAAAAATGCTAAAAAAATGGGACTGTCCTGTTCAAAACATATGAAGACCTGGTTCTGCCGCCTGGCATGGGAAGGAGGAAATAATAGTTCCTCATGGGGGTGGTTAATTTCATAATGTCCTTCTGTTTATTAAACTATCTGGCCATTTGGATTTTATAATTTATTTATTGTATTATTTGATTGTATTTTTATATTCTTTATTCTATTTTAATCAGTTTTATTGTAAACTGCCCAGAGTTCCCCGTTGGGGGAGATGGGCGGTCATATAAGTTAAATAAAATAAATAAAATAAATAAATAAGAATATGGTCAGCCTAAGCAGAAGCAAACTTAGAAGTAGGCAGGATACAACCTCTTTATGTAAGTTATGTAATTTGGAATATATATCAGAATGAATATAGCAAGATAATTGATTGGATATCATTGGCTTTAGTAGCATATGTTTAGTGAGGTCAGTTATGGGGTGGATTCTCTGAGGTAATGTGGTGGAACTACAAAAACAATGGTTTATTTAGAAAATAAAAAGACAGTATTCTATGAAGGTGTAGTGGTTTAAGGCAGTTGGCTAGAAACCAGGAGGCCATGAGTTCAAATCCCATCTTATGCATGAAACCAGCTAGGTGACTTTGGGCCAGTCACTCTCTCTCAGCCCTAGGAAGCAGGCAATGGCAAACCACTTCTGAAATCTTGCCAAGAAAACTGCAGGGATTTGTCCAGGCAGTCGCCAGGACTCAACACTGACTCATCTAGACAAGCACACATCTCAAATTGTATTAAATAAACGCAATAATGTGGAGGTGGCCTAGGAAAGTCTACTCTCAAATTGAGGATTCTAGTGCCGTTTTATTGATCAGAAAAAAATTGTTTATTTATTTAATTCAATTTGGTGCCAGCCAACTCCAAAACAATTCTGGGCAGCTCACAATACAGTGAACAGAATAAGATAAAACAGAACAAGAAACAAACTAGAAAAGCAAAGAGAAAAACAAGATGGCGAATCCAGCTGTCAACACCAGAACATATGCAACCAACGTCCAGTGAGGGGCTGCAGCCACTGTAGCCCAAGGCTTAACCCTAGCACAAGGCCCAGGAGTCTTTAAGGCCCTCTGGAACACCATCAGGGTGGGAACCTCCTGGATCTCAGGGGGAACCACAATCCAGAGGGCAGGCAATGTGACAGAAAATACGTGCTTCCTGGGTCCTGCAGATGACATTGTTTGATCAAAGAAACGTGGACTGCACCAACCCTGTCAGCTCATATTGGCCAGGCAAACAATACGGGAGATAGGTGGTCCCTCAAATAACTGAGTCCTATGCCATGTAGGTCTTTATAGGTCATAACCAGCACCTTGAATTGCACCTAGAAGCAAACTGGCCATCAGCGCAGCTTGAGGAGCAAGGGTGTCACATGGGCATATGGAGGCTTACTCGTAACTGCCGGTGCTAGTACATTTTGAACCAGTTGAAACTTCCAAGTGGACTTCAAGGGCAGTCCCATGTAGGGCGCATTGCAATAGTCTTAACTATATAAACATGTTTAACTGAGGACACTCAACATGTGGTAGCTCATTGGTGAGCTTATTTTCACAGATGTACTTCTTTTGGTTGATTTCCCTTTACTGGGTTTATCTGCCATGTTGCACCAATAATACATATAAGAAAAAGTAAACATGTTTACAAAACCTAGATTATGACTCTTTTTGGCATTGTAAATTCCCTAAATACTCAAGTAATAAATACTCATGAACCTAATGGTTAAAGTGTTGGACTAGGAGTGGGGAGACTCAGGTTCTAGTTCATTCTCAGCCACAGAAACTTCCTGGGTGACTTTAGACCAGTCACTCTCTCTCAGCCCAACCCACCTCACAGGATTTTTGTTCTGGCAAAAAATAGGAGGAAGAAGCCCACCTTGAGCTCCTGTTACAAAAGGTGGGATATAAATCTAGTAAGTAAGTAAGTAAGTAAGTAAGTAAGTAAGTAAGTAAGTAAGTAAGTAAATAAGTAAATAAGTAAATAAGTAAATAAGTAAATAAGTAAATAGGTTCAGTTATGGATGGATGGATGGATGGATGGATGGATGGATGGATGGATGGATGGAAGGAAGGAAGGAAGGAAGGAAGGAAGGAAGGAAGGAAGGAAGGAAGGAAAGAAAGAAAGAAAGAAAGAAGGAAGGAAGTTGCTCCTGATATAAATAGAGAAACATTGATTATTGCTGACTTGATCATCTGTCAGTCCTTCAAGGTAGACCAGGTCAGGAAACAGATACCCCAAGGACTCCTGGAGCTCTATTGTTGTAGGGTATAATAACAGAATCTTGAAAGCCTTTCAGAGTTTTCCTCTTCCTCCTCTTTCACCATACAGAATCAAGGCAGGTTTATTGTCTCTTTCTCATGCCTTCTCCTTTCCCAGTGCTGGGATGTTGTTTATTGCCTCTTTTATCTGCTATGGTTCTTGCTTTGTTGCTTACCTTTGCCAATTTTATCTCTGTTTTCTTCTACACCCTCTTTCAAATTATCTGGATTAAATAATTATATTTAATAAACTTATAAAAGAAGCTTCTCAGAGATGGCTAAGTATTAATACTTTTCATATAAAGATGACCAATTTGGTTCTGCAGGTCCTCTTTAAAAAAAGATCTCAAGTAAAGAGCAGTGGAAAACTTATTTCCTGCCAAACAAATGGAATGCTAAATACAGTGTTGTAGAACATGGTCTGTGTATTAAGTCTGTATACCTTCATGTAGAACCTTCGCTTATGAAAAGTTTGCCTTCCCATCCCGATCAATAATACCATTTCTAGTTTTTTAGATGCAAGTAACATGCCAAAAATATACTGAAGACTCTCTCCTGAAGAAGGAAAACTGCTGTCTTTTTGGCTCCAAGAGGCTGCATTAAGCTAAGGTGATAAGTGCTCTTTGTGAAATCTTCATGGACTCAGTATATCACAGTTGTTAGAGAGCAATAATGAGACAAAGGCCATTCCTTTCAAGCCCTGTTTAGAAGCTTCAAATTATCAACTGTGGTAAATAAGATGCTAATCTAAATGGACTTTAGATTTGATCCAGCAGTACTCTTCTTATGCTCTACTACTCCATTAATTTCAGTAGAAATCCATTTATGACAACATGCATTGCCTTATTTTCTTCATATTTACACGACTTCATAATGATATCACAACAAGCGTTTATCAGTAGGCATTGGTTATTCTTTCCCTGTAAGAGAATCCTTGAGCTTTGTATTTTAAGAACAAGATACTAGTTCAGCTGATGTTCACATTGCAAGTTGCTTACTCAGTCCTATTCATTCCAGAGACTGGCTGAATTATCAGTTCCACTCAACTGCATGTAAGCTGAATGCTTTAGATTCATTACATACTCAGATGTGGTTGCTTTTCTGTTAATAAATATATTAGAAAGCAACTTGGAAACTTTTTGGTAATGGGTGCTGAAAAGTCTGCCAATAAATTCTACTGACTTGGAACTGAAGCTCAGAAGACAACCTCGTAGTTCCGTTTAAAGCTATATTTTATTTTTGTCAGATGTCTGGCCAAGACTGGGTAGCAGCACTTACAGCAATGGATGATTATTTTCTCTGGGTGAGCACCGAGGGCTAGAGAAAGGGAGAGCCTCTTTTACAACTATTAATTGGACAATGAATGGTGGTGTAACTGTAAAGCCCCGTAAAAAGAATAATAGTATTGTATCTCTGGCTTGTTTCCCACATTTCAAAGGCTACTAAGCAGCAGCATCTCTGCCCTTGGGTTACTGAGAAGGCAGAGTCTTGTGCTTATTATGGTGGCTTTCCCTAATGATCTGAAACAAAAAATGCACACAGCGATGTGCGTGTTTAGAGCTTCTGCGGCCACAAGGTCAAACGCATTAAAAAAACAACCGAAAGTTTGGCTCTACAGTATTAAAAGAGAACCATTTGTCCAGCCCCCCACCCCATTTTTGTTCGGCTGGCTGAGGCCCTGCTTTCCAATACAATTAACTGGAGGGCCAATAGGATTTGTGCCACCCCTTCTTCCACTTGGCTTCACTGCTGAGAAACAGCCTTGGTTGGCAGGGAGGTGGGAGCGAGCTTGACTGAATAGCCTTTAAGCATTCATTATCTGGGTCCTAATTATACGGCCCACATAGTGTTGTCCCTGCCTACGTGGGAACACTGCATCCCATTAATCAGCAGGGGGATATGCTGAGATGAAAGGACCTCCTTGTGTATGTCCTTTGCTGTGGAAGACAGGGATGAGGGTCGGATAAAAAGGAGATTTATCAAGTCCCAGAGAAGAAAAAACACAGCAGGTGAACTGCAACTCCATCCCTAGACCAATTCAACACCTCAGCTTGACTTTACCATGTTCCCATGCAGACCTGCAAAAATAATTCACAAACCTAGTCTCAGGGAATTTGTGCTGCCAAGGTTATGAGGCCACTGGCCAAGCGGCTTCCACTTAGTGAAACGCAGAAGGGCAGGCAGATATGAGCCAAGCTCCAAACTTTATCCCTCCTGAGTCAGCAGAAAAGGAAATCCTCATTCTTTACGGTGCAAATACCGTGAGAAGAGCACAGTTAGTATTCTCTGGGAATGCACCTGTACAGCTCAGTCCTGAGTCTACATAGATTTGCAGTCTTGCACCTGAGAAGTTTGATTATAAGACCCAGTTTTGTCAGATTACTTGAAATTGTGTCCAAAAGTGTGTATTAAATCGTTAAGACTGCATATAAGGAAAGCAGTTTTAAGAGATAATGGATAATGGAGATGCAAAAGCAGTGATGGAAATTCTTTTTCCTACCACCCATAGCCCTTCCGGGGTTTCCACATATGATGCAAAGAAGCATGTTCAGAAGTGGGGGAGGATGAGTCGAACAGGAAAATCACATGCAGGAAGAGATTGAGTGCATTCCTTCTATCACCTCTTTATTCTTGACTACCCTTTCTTGAAGCTGCTTTTTTGAATAAAAGGGGGCAATCAGTTCACTAATATACATATAATGATTGGGAGCCTACTAATAAATTCACCTGGATACATAGATGATTTTTTATTTATCACATTTAGGTAGACAAAACCTTGGTGGTGATATACACAGTTGTAGTAATACTAATCTGAAAAACTGGGTCCAAAGATTTAGAAAGAAACTTAATAAATATTGTAATCTGTGTACAGGTGGTTACTTGACCTGCTGTCAGTGGATGCACAAAGAAATGTTGGTGGATGCACAACCTACTCAGGAGTGTGTGGAGGCACCAAAAAATGAAATAATATCCCTACACTGATGGTGGTCTTGTGGTGACTGCAGCTGGCTCAATTGTGAAGGCCCTTTTTCAAGACGCTCTACTCAATCTGCAACACTTGCTGCAGTTCTGACAGCCCTATGGCTCCATGTGCACAAGCTAGCTGAGTCTAGGATGCATCTGAACCAGGCTATGCTATTCATGTTTTCAACTGTTGGTGAACCAAGAGGATGCAACCACTTTAACTTACACTTAGTGCTGTAGAAGATGTAAATAAAACATTTAGCTGAAAGGTGCTTGACAAAAATATTATTAAACTAGTTTATTTGTTTATTTATTAAATTTATATGCCACCCGACTCCCAGCAACTCTAGGTGATTTACAAATTGTTTAAAAAAAACATTAAAACAAGAAAACAACACAAAACAAAAAGGAGCAAAGATGCCAGGTATAACAAACCCAGATGAGAACTGAGAAAAAGGAGCTTCAATCGTGCTCTCCAGGGCCTGGGTGAAGAGCCAAGTTTTCAGGGCCCTTCAAATCACCAGTAGGGTGGGGGGAACCTCATTCCAGAGGGCAGGTGCTGCTACAGAGAAGGTGCGCTTCCAGGGCCCTGGTAGATGGCATTGTTTAATCGAAGGAACCTGGAGCCCGCTAACCCTGCTAGATCAGATTGGCTGGGCAGATACATAGTGATTTATTTATTTATTTACTTAATTTTTATCCCGCCTTTATTATTTTTATAAATAACTCGAGGCAGCGAACACACCTAATACTCATTCCTCCTCCTATTTTCCCCACAACAACCACCCTGTGAGGTGAGTTGGACCGAGAGAGAGTGACTGGCCCAAGGTCACCCAGCCGGCTCTCATGCCTAAGGCGGGATTAGAACTCACAGCCTCCTGGTTTCTAGCCCGTTGCCTTAACTAGTTAAATAGTTCCTATTAAAGAGTAGATGATTTAGGCTGATTCGAACTGATTCGGGCTAGGGATTCGAACCTCCGAACCTGCTGGCGTCTTACCCGCTGAGCCACCACGCCCCACATTAAAGAGTAGATGATTTAGGCTGATAGAAACAATTGTTTTTAGGGATGAAATGTGAAATATATTCTATATTACCAAATCAAAAGACTAAGAATGCAATTCCTTAAAATCACACCTTTTATGGACCAATTTATTTTGGTAAAAAAACATGTAAGCTTTTGGATTATTCAGTACTGCAAAATGATAAGCTGCTACTCAGTTGGAAACTTCACTATGGCATTCTAAGGTTCCCCCCCCCCCCGCACATTTGTGCAGTCGTGTCCGACTCTAGGGGCCGGTGCTCATCTCCGTTTGTTAACCGAAGAGCCAGCGTTGTCCGAAGACGCTACCACGGTCATGTGGCTGGCATGACGCGCGTGGAACGCTGTTACCATCCCACCGAAGTGGTACCTATTCATCTACTTGCATTTGCATGCTTTCGAATTGCTAGGTTGGCAAGAGCTGGAGCTAGTGCGGGAGCTCACTCCGTCACGTGGGGCTAGGGATTCGAACCTCCGAACTTGCGATCTTCTGATCCAAGCCTGGCGTCTTACCCGCTGAGCCACCACGCCCTTCTACCTTCTTCAAAATTACAGACTCCTTCCAGTTGAGTTCAACTCCTGGTGACCACCCGTACTCATCCAGTTTTCTTGGCAACAGAATGGAAATGCTTTACCTTTTCCCAGGATGTTGTTTTGACTTCCCAGTCTGCCCTACAGCCCTGGGATTTCTTGATAACCTCTCACTGAAGTACTGCTTAGCTTTTTCAAGTTTGCCAGTGGATGGCTCGGTGAGTCACATTACCTCTAAAACGATTAATTCTTAAGATGATAAGCAGTGCATGCCTATGTGCTATAAAAAAAACACCCTATAGCCCTATAATCTGTCCTTGTTTCTCTGGTTATGGCAAGAAGTATGAAGTGCCAATGCAGAGAAAGCAGTTCAGATAATTAATAATGGCTAAGTAGCCAAGACAAATAATGGTCTCTTGCATTGAAAAATGCTCCCATGCTTAACACATGTTAAGTATCAACAATAATTAATGCTAACCAAGGTTCACTTTTAATCAGGTACCTTAATCTCTGCCAGTCTTCTGGTTAAAAAGAAGCACTATAAATGTAACTATATTTGGTTGGCAAAAATTTTAACCATGGCTAATACTGATAGGCAAGAACACTGGAAAAAGGATCTCACAAGCCGGTGGCCTTTGTCCTTTGCAACAGCTAAAGGAGTGGAAGCATTACATCTGGAGGAGTCCAACAGCTATACTAATACTAGTTAGGGGTAAGATTCTTCATGCTTGCTTTTAGAAAAATCAGATCAGTTTAAATGTGGACTATCTGTGAGAAAATATTCTGAGTGTATTTTATTAACATATATATGCTAAGGGGATATTTCTGATTTCTATATATCCAAAGAGAGTATGTGGATGCATTTCATAGTGATATGTCTGCCAGAATATTAATAAGAAAAGGGCAGGAATGTAATCTTACATAATTCATTGCTGCTGAGAAAGGAGAGAGGTTGAATGGAAAAAACAGTTCATAAAGATGCCAGAAGTCTCTAAGCAGAAACAGCTGTTGAAGTCATAAAAAAAAGAGGTCAAGTCTTCAACAAACCCAACAACAGGAAAGTCTGCAATAAATCATTTCTACCTTCATCTCTCCTCTGAGCTGTAACCCCCCCGGGATCGATATAGATGCTTATACAATAATTTACAAGATGCCCTGAACTCTTTTTTGGGGGTGGGGGTGGGGGTGGGTGGGTTGAAGGAACAAAATCCAGGGCCTCCCAATTAGGAAAGAATACTGGTATGCTGAAAGGGAGCTGAAAGCAGATCAGAACGCAGAGAGAGCATACAGGAAAACAAAACAACAAATAAATCAGACTATTCAGTCCCCCCTCGAGATGTGCTTTTTAGATAAATGACAGGGCTTTCTCTACTTACCCTAAGATGCTGCACCCTGTCAAGGATCTCCCCTTGTTCTCTTTATAATGGGTCCTCCCTTTATGTTTATTCACTCTACAGAGCACTCATGGCTACCTCTATACAGCAGTGTACTGTTCAATCCTCCTTTTTTTCTCAAGTATCTTCTTCCAGAAAGGAATTATGCCTTAAGCACATGTCCCTTTTTCAAAAACTCCCTACTGAAAGCATTTCATAATAATTATTACAGCTCTATCCCACCTCTTTTCCATGGCATTCAGAGAATTATTTTAGTGTCACACTAACCCAGGGGTCGGCAAACTTTTTATGCCGGGAGCCATTTTGACATGCTCGTGCACATTTTGAAATGCTAGAGAGCCAGGGGGCGGGGTTTGCGGGCGGGGGCCATTCGCATGGAAGGGGGCGAGGTTTGCGGGCGGGGGCCAATCACGTGGAAGGGGGCGGGGTTTGCGGGCGGGAGAGGGCGTCCACCCGGCCCAGCTGCCCGGGGTCCAGGGAGATCAGCTCCGGCGGGATCTGTGGCGAAGAGCGGCCGTGGGGGGGGGGCGGCAACGACAAACGACACGCTTCAGGCTTTCAGCGCTGGAAGGAGGCCGCCTTCCAGCGCTGAAAGCCTGAAGGGCGCCGCTTGTCATCGCCGCCTGCCCCCCCCCCACGGCCGCTCTTCGCCCGCACACGTTGAACAAAGAAGACGATGGAGGGTGGGAAACGAGGCCTGCCCGCTTACCTGCCTGCTTGCCTCCCTCCGCGAGGCCCCCCGCTGCCTTCCCAGGGTCCAAGCCGGATCGGGGGCCTCGCGGAGAGAAGCAGGCAGGCAGGTAAGCGGGCAGCCCTGGCCTCTGCCGCCGGGCCCGCCCCCCTCGGCCGCTTCCGCCCGCCCGCGTGGAAGAAAGAAGACGATGGAGGGTGGGAAACGAGGCCTGCCCGCTTACCTGCCTGCTTGCCTCCCTCCGCGAGGCCCCCCGCTGCCTTCCCAGGGTCCAAGCCGGATCGGGGGCCTCGCGGAGAGAAGCAGGCAGGCAGGTAAGCGGGCAGCCCTGGCCTCCGCCGCCGGGCCCGCCCCCCTCGGCCGCTTCCGCCCGCCCGCGTGGAAGAAAGAAGACGATGGAGGGTGGGAAACGAGGCCTGCCCGCTTACCTGCCTGCTTGCCTCCCTCCGCGAGGCCCCCCGCTGCCTTCCCAGGGTCCAAGCCGGATCGGGGGCCTCGCGGAGAGAAGCAGGCAGGCAGGTAAGCGGGCAGCCCTGGCCTCCGTCGCCGGGCCCGCCCCCCTCGGCCGCTTCCGCCCGCCCGCGTTGAGCGAAGATGATGATGGGGGCGGGAAATGAGGCCTGCCCGCTTATCTGCCTGCTTGCCTCTCTCCGCGCAGGGGCTGCTGCGGCTGGAGATGGCGCTGCCTCCCTGCCGCGCCGGGCCTCGCTCAGTGCGAGAGCCAGGGGGCGGGGTTTGCGGGCGGGGGCCTATCACGTGGAAGGGGCGGGGGTGAGTTCAGCTGCGGAAGAGCCACACTCAAGGGGCCAAAGAGCCGCATCTGGCTCGCGAGCCGCCATTTCCGACCCTTGCACTAACCACACGAATTCGGCTGAGAGAGAGCAGGCAACTGATATGCTAAGGGTCACTTAATGGGTTTCACAGGTAAGGTGGAATTGTACTTGGTCTTCCACTCCCAAACACAGCCCAACTGTGTAAGTACCTGTTCTGTCCTGGTTAGCTACGCTTGGGGAAGCAGCTCCATAAGCATCCCTTGAGACGGTGCCATTTTTGCCAACCACGTTGCAACTCATTGGGCATGGCTTGCTTTTGTAGAGGCAGAGTGGATTCCCCCCTCCAACTGCAGCTCCGATAGTCTTGTGATTTGGTCTTCATGACAAACTCCCAGGTTATCATGAATATTTAGGAAAGATTTTTTATAGATCATTCCCATCCAACCTCCCCCAAATGGTTTAGTTTTTACACATTTTCCTAATTTTTCTCTAACTCTCTTAGAGAAAATTCTCTAAATGCCTAAAGTGATCATTGCCAGGTTTAATTCAATAAATCTAATAGACATTTTTGTTCTACTACCATGTCCAAAATCCAAATATATTATAATGTTGATTGATTCAAACCTTAGTTAAAAATAACCCAGTTCTTCTTTCTCCAACTTGTTTCAAAAGAGACAAGCAGGAGCATCTGATTAGGTTGACATGATCAACAAACCATGATCCGAACTGCCTATGAGAGTAAATGGTAGGACCAGTCGGAGCAACATACCACTTGTTTGTTTGTTAAACCAGAGATGGCACAAACGTCTTGAAAGTAGTTGGTAAGACTTGCTTCAGACTAACAGATACTCTTGAAATATATCTCAGTTTAATAAACGCAGTTCCAATGACCAAAATATTTTACTGTATCAGCTCTTGAGAGCAAATTTACATGGTAAACATCTGAATTTGGCTCCAGAGCCACAACAGAAAAGACTGAGACCTTTCATAGAAAGAGAAGAACATATGATACTATCAACAACTTACAGTTCCTTGATGACATTTCATTTCCTCCATGGCCACACAATTTGGCTGTTAGGTATATCATAACTTCAAAGCACAAGAACAAACAAAACCCTGCATGCATCATGTCATTCCCAACAAATAGGTTATGAGTTTTAATCAATTTGGAATCATGAAGTTCTGGTTTCTACTATTGGTCTTTTTTTGTTAACACAAGAAGTAAAATCTCTGAAGTTAAGGTTTAAGAGATTTTTTAAACATTTAGTCAGAGCTTCTAGAAAATAAATGGAGGCTCCTCTGACGTTTTATCTTTCAGCTGACAGATTAAAAATAGTCCCTTTAGATCAAAGGCACAATACATTCTTTCTTAATTCTTGTCAAACTTTGCATTTGGCCTAGTCTCCAAAGGAAGGAAGGTTGAAATGTCTTGTTAGGTCAGTCATTAAACGCAAGGAGCCCAGAAGTCACCAGAGACCATAAACCAGAAAAAGATTCTGCCATCCATCAGACAGCATGACTTCTGACCCCTTTAATTCCCTCTCCCTTCCCTCCTCCCTCCTATTACTATAAAAGGAGAGCACTCTGGTTTATGTATAAGGTCCTGCCATAACAACTAGTAAAAAGGGCAGCCTTGTGTTGGCACCGATCCTGTCTTTGTCTCACTGCATTCATTGTCTGTGGGAAAATAAGGCAGATTAAAGGGTTTTATTATTATTTTTTTAGAGTGCAGCAAAGCTCCAAGATTAATAACTGCTCTGATTCATGATCAATGGGATACACACATGAGAGATGAATCTTTGTTATATAATCTGCAATGGGAAGAGTGAGGATGCTTACAAAATAGAAAATGTAACAGACCAAAATTCAGTTGCTCTGATTTTCAACTACTCCGGTTTATCAATTGCCTTGATGTGTACAGAGTGAACCAATTTCTTCTAATTTTAGCATGGATGCATACATTTGACTAAAGAGAAAAGCATGGAAGGGAACTTTTCCATGACAGATGAAGATGGTGGGAGCTGTTGTTTGAACTTTTTTTGCTTGGAGCTATTCAAGAAAAAAGATAGCCCATATTCATAACTTCAATATGATTTCCTATAAAATGCAACTGGGGTGAGACCAACACTTTCTTCTAATCCTGGGCACCTCAAACTTGGACTATTAAATAGGGATTCTATAAAATAATTGAGTGCAGTGTTGGTGCTGAGATGCTACTTCCCAGCACTAGGACTGTGCACACGTTTGCATTTTCTTCCAAGAAATGCTGACTCATACTCAAACCCTGATGGAACTTTTGAAAGAAATTCAGTGAATTGTAGAAGATATGTTAACTATTTAATTTAGCCAGCTCTGTGTGTGATGTCTAACATCACTTTGAAATTATATGTACCTGACAGAGGAAGATAAATCCACCTTCTCTCTATTTTACCTCATAGCATTTTATTTACTTTATCATCTAGATCAGGGCTTTCCAAAGTTTTCCCGCGGCGACACACCAACCGCCGTTGGTGTGTCGCCGCGGGAAAACCCAGAAGCGCTGATGATGATCAGCGCTTCCGGGTTGTGTGGCAACACACCAGACTGTGTGTGGCGACACACTTTTGTGTCGCGACACACAGTTTGGAAAGCTCTGATCTAGATAATAAATTTTGAAGTGTTTCAGAGAAATCTATATTTGGTGAATGCAGCATGAATTCAGTCCATGTGTGAACTCAGGTATTAGCAGAGCCTTCTGTAATATAGTGGCCTCCAGTATTTCAGACCACAGCAACCATATTTTACAGTGAACAATAATGCATGTATGGACTACATAGTCCAATGCATTTGGAAAGCACCAGGTTGGTGAAAGCTATGTTAACATGAACGGGCATAATTTTTATTACATGGTCTTCTATACTTGGGAAATTAGTTTTCTCCCCTCTTCACAACCCCATACATCAGCGGTCCCCAACCTTTCTGGCACCAGGGACCGGTCGTGGAAAAAATTTTTTCCATGGACCGGGGAGGCGGGGTTTGCAGGCGGGAGCCAATTGCGTGCACCAGGGGGGCGGGGTTTGCAGGCGGGAGCCAATTGCGTGCACTTGGGGCGGGGTTTGCAGGCGGGAGCCAATCGTGCACACCGGGGGCAGGGTAATCACACACACCGGGGGGCGGGGTTTGCAGGAGGGAGCCCTGCTGCCCACTTCCTAACAGGCCGTGGCCCACTAGTGGGCCGTGGCCCACAGGTTGGGGAACCCTGCCCTACATCAAATAAATAGTTGAGGCTAATACTATTATTTGTAAACAGCTTGATGCACTATAAACTATTCTCCTTTGAGAACTCGAGGTAAGAGTGTGAACTCATACTCATGTGAGTATGATGGCTTGCCAGCCCTCCACCTCCTTTTAGGGAGGCATGTATTTGCATCAGACTTTAAGAAGGGTTAGAGATAACATATCCATTTTCCTGCTAATGTTGGACTTGGGAATTCACCTGGACAGAACTGTCATAATAGCAGCAGCAGTAACAGTAATAGCAGCAGCAGCAGTAACAACAATAACAATGGAAGCTGGATCATGGGCTGGGTCAGAAAAGGAGGAGGACTGGCTCCTATGCTGATGCCAGGAAAAGAAGGACAGCATTCGATCCTGGGATGTGGAAGCCTCAATATGAAGTTGGGAGGGCAGGAAGGAAAGAGGATTTGGATTCTGGGCCAGGGAGCAGGGAAGAGAGCTGGATTCTTGGATGTGGAAATCTGGATATTAAGTTGGGGGGCAGAAACGGAAGAAGAAGGTTGAATCCTGAACTGAGAAGAATGATGTAAAAGTGAACATGTCGGCAGCAATGGGGACAGGGTTGAGGAGCAACATGATGAGCAATCTTGGACATTTTCACTCGTTTTAGATTCCTGGCCAGGCAGGACACTCAGAATCTAAAAACTGGATCTGTTATGGAAATGCCAGACATATGATAACCCTAACTGAACATCTATACATTGTATCAAAGTTCCACCAATCCAGGCAACAAATGAGTGCACCAAGGCATGCAGGGTAAATGTGATTTATTCGAGGAATTAGGCAGGTAGGTATTCAAGAAAACACTTTAGGAACTAAAATCTAAGAGGTCGCCACACATAACATAGCCCTTATTATCTGTGGTTCCATTACCCACAGTTTGGGTATCTGTGGTTGCTACAAAAAGACTTGTATTCTGCATTTGTATAAAGGTTTCCATGCATCTGTGTTTTTTGGCTTTTTGTTCCTTTACACATGTGCAAAATGATAGATGGACTTTGGCCCATGTGTAAAGTACATTTTTCAAGGTCTTGTTATTTATGGTTTCATTTTTCCACAATTGCTGGGCTGGAATGGAATCCCTATAAACTATTAAGGCTCCCTTCGTCATATCTACCAAAAGGCCCCGCCCCTTATCTGTGACTTGAGGGAGTCTTCTTACATTCATTGAGCTGTTGGAGACAAAGGAGTGGATAATAGATGCAAAGGACTGTAGACCTGCTGCTGAAAAGTGCAGATACCTTTGAAGATTAGCTGTTGCTTGGAAGAAGTTGCTTAGCTGCTGAATTTAACTTTTTTATAAGCCTGATGTGAGGCTTCTCTTTCTTTCTCTATCCCGTGACCTTGTTCCCTTGCCTCATCTCCATCCTCTTGTTCTTCCTTGCTGAAAAAGGAGGGAAGGGAATGTGTGGGTATACTTGAATATTCTTGTGTGAGAAAGTTGTTTGTGTAAAAGAGGATGCTTGGCATATGCAGATGGGGGATTAATTTCATCAAGTTTATTTTTCAGGCAATTACATTAGTAGTTAATTTACATTTCTGTCCAGGTGGTGTCCCTTTGTGGATTGTGGCTTCAATGCTCATACATGTGACACGTACACACATCTATTGTGAAGAGAGACATATTCAAAACAAGTTTCAGCTGTAGTTTGTAAAACTAGTGAGAAGGTAGAAAAGCTGGGCAGTGTATATTGATTGATTGAGTGAGTGAATGAGTGAGTGAGTGATTTCTGTCTTCCTTTCCTTTCGGAGGGTCATCTTAAATTCCAGGTCATCTTCCTTTTGGATAAATATGGTGCATGGCTTCCCCCACCACATATTTTTATATGTGCACAACTAGGTCTTACAAATTCAAATACAAGAGCCACCTTTTCTGGCATGAATATAAATAGGGGCAGCAAAACAACAACAAAAAAAGTCAGGAGAACATTTCTGCCCTTAGAAACTGCTGGGCTAAAATAAGTTTTTTCCCTCCAAAGTGAGTAGAACGCAGAGGTGGGATGTTGAGTTCCAAAAAGCCAAAATGCTTTTCTACCCTGATTTCTTAAGAAGCAGTAAGAGAGGATGAGGGACAAGTAACATATCCAAGAAATTATGTGTAAAGCAGGGGAGAGGATGGAACCTCCTGAAACATCAGACTTCATTTGCCACTGGAACACAGCATAATTTCAGATCCATCAAACCCATTTTCAGCTGATTTATACTCTGATTCATCACCCACCCTCACAATTCCCAAATCAATTTTTCTTCAAAACTACACTCCAAAATATTGCCCTTCCCTTCCACTCTTGTTCCCATTTTATTTTACTTCGTTTTCCTGTCAGGTAGTTCAAATCTTTTCTCTCACTTTCAAAGGGAGCATGGGCATCTGCAGAGGGAATGGGGAAGCGATGTCACAGTTGTCATTGTCCAAATGGTGCAAATTACATAATTCACGTGATACACATGACATCATTGTGGTTTGTATTAGACACCTATGAAAAGGCAACATTCAGATGGCTCAGAAGATACAGTCATACAGTGGAAGTCTGCTGCTATTAAGCCAGGGCCCAAACTGACCTCGTCTGCACATCGTACTAAGCCATAATTTATGGTTTGTTTGATTTTGACTTAGCACATTATTTGAATCCAGCCATTCTAGTTTGTAAACTATGCTTTGGGGTATAATTGGGTGTAAATGCAGACTCCCTTGAGTTGACCATGACTACTGATGACTTCATGGACATGGACATGAAACTTTTTTGAGCAATAATATGTAAGTTGGTTGCTACTGGCTTCTTCCATGATGTTTTTCCTGCTTTCCATTAGAGTCTAAAGCCCTGGGCTTCCTGGTGATTTCCCATCCAAGTGCTAAACTTAGTTGTTGGTGTTGTTGTTTTTTCCTGATCAGCCAAGATCTGCTAAGTGCTGTGACCTGAGCTGGGCAGATAACCTAAGCTACTCCAAATGGCCTTCATAAATACACACCTCCATCTTGTTACAGCCTGCTGGACATCTTACATTCCTCAAGAATGCTAAGAGGAGAAATATCTACAGCCAACTATTGTGTATTTTGTTTTTAGTATTGTCTTCTGAGAATATAATTTTCACCCCAGCGGGGGAAAAAAAACATATTGAGTCCCAGACTTTGAAACAAAATGAATATTTATTGTGGGGAGAAGATCATCACAAAGTTGGAATCCAATTCAAAACACACATTCCCTACCTATTTAATATATGTGTAATATTCACCCTGGCTCCCAGAGTGAGTACTCAGAGCTAATTCAGAGCTACTGGCACCAAATAAGGCACCATGAAATCTAAAACCAGACTGTGCTGGTACTTCTCTTTCACATGAGGAGGAAACAAAAGCTGCAAAGTCAAAGAATGGATCACTTCCAAGCACTTCAGGAAGGCGGAATTGTCAAAATATCCTATCCAGCCCTGTTTTGTTTCTGGTGGGATCACAGTAAATACAGATGGCAGGCTGCATAAGGGAGAGAAGAGAGATAATTTGGGGGCTCAGAGAGCACATGGTTTCAGGCCTGCTTTTCATTAGTCCTGCTTCATAGCCACCCATCTTCTGCAAATGTCATCACACCCTGGCAAAGCATCTGTGGCATGTTAATCTTTTCATTTAAAAGCAAAGCTGTTGTGATCTTTCTTCCCTTTTTCTTCTTAAAGGGCAGGCAACAATAATAGTAACTGCAGCTCCATTCCACTTACTGCTCTCCCCTCCCTAGCAATTTTTCAAATCCAATTCTAGACGCATTCCCATGGATGCTATGTGTGTGCGTGCTCATGCACACACATTCTGGTTAATAACTGCCAACTGCAAAAGGAAATTGTGATATTTACTATGTAAAAGGAAAGGGACTGGTTATTCGGGTGGGAGATGAGGCAATCTGAAGCAGCTAAATGTCTCAGATCAGATACTGCAACCAAGCCTCTCTAAAAGGCAGGCAAGAAGAAGCTTTATTCAGCATATCTTACAGACAAACACTGTATTCTTTCTGACAGCTACTGTACTTCCCGCAATCCAGAAGAGCTTGTCTCTTTTTGCGCTATTATGTATGATAGCATAATACATATAAAATGCAAGAGATGGTTAACTTGTGAGTTAGGACCTCTGTCAAGAGGGAATGCATGTTTATCTGATGTATAAAGGGGCAAAACGGATTCACTCCCTTCCTCAAGACTTCTTGAAAGTGTCTTCATTGCAGTGATTCATAACCCCTTTATTATGAATGTTGTATTTTTTTTCTGCTATTGACTCAGCTTCAAAATACTGCAGAACAGTGATCTGAACTCTGAAGAACTTATTTCCCAGCTGTGGCTCATACAGTATACAGATCATTATGTTCCTTTTAAAGAGATCCCATCTACCACAAGATGGTTGCTTTGACCTCAGAGTTGCAATTATAGCTGCCATCAGGGGAGGCTCCTCTGTCCCGTGTCTACAGGCTACAGTACCTGTTAGTTTTTATATATACATATAGTTTATATCTATCTATCTATCTATCTATCTATCTATCTATCTATCTATCTATCTATCATCTATCTATCTATCTATCTATCATCTATCTTTCGATTTATGTCTCCCCTTAGGGGGACTCTGTCTCTCTCTTCTATCCCGGAACCCCTGATCAAGGGGTAGAGCTTTAGTGATAAAATGAACTTTTCTTTTGCTCTTAGTCTTTCATGGAACTCCATCTACTTGGAAAACCCTGTTTTAACCCACCACATATATCCCTGGGATGAAAGGCCTCCCTCCTCTCGTATTTGCCCTATTGCTTTTGTCAACTGCAAGAGTAAATTGAAGGAAGAGGAAAATGCATTTGGTGGCTTTTGTGGGTGACTTGGGGCAGGTTGATGGGAGAACAGGGGAGATACTATGACAGGATCCTCCGGATTGTAAACGCCACCACATGTCAGCTTGACCCGTGTCCCTCCTGGCTGGTTAAGTCAGCTAGGGAGGTGACATGTGGCTGGGTCCAGGCGATGATTAATACATCCTTGAGTGAGGGGTTGTTCCCGGCTGCCTTTAAGGAGGCGCTGGTGCACCCGCTCCTCAAGAAACCATCCCTGGACCCCACCATCTTGGGCAACTTTCGTCCGGTCTCCCACCTTCCCTTTTTGGGAAAGGTGGTTGAGAAGGTGGTGGCGTTGCAACTCCAGAGGATCCTGGAGGAAACGGATTATCTGGACCCCTTTCAGTCAGGTTTCAGGCCGGGATATGGGACGGAGACTGCATTGGTCGCACTTATGGATGATCTCTGGCGAGAGCGGGATGGAGGGAGTGCGTCCATCCTGGCTCTCTTAGATCTCTCAGTGGCTTTTGATACCGTCGACCACGGTATACTCTTGGGGCGGCTCAGGGAGTTGGGGATGGGCAGCGTGGTTTTACGCTGGTTCACCTCCTTCCTCAGAGGCTGTTCCCAGTCGGTGCTGATAGGGGAGGAGAGAGCCGACCCGCGACCCCTGATTTGTGGGGTGCTGCAGGGGTCGGTTCTCTCTCTTCTCCTGTTCAACATCTACATGAAGCCGCTGGGTGAGATCATCCGTCACCACGGGATGAGGTATCACCAATATGCTGATGATACTCAGTTATATATCTCCATCCCAGGTGAAGTAAGTGATGCGGTCGATGCCTTATCTCAGTGCCTGGAGGCTGTGGTTGTCTGGATGGGGAACAACAGGCTTCAGCTGAACCCTGGTAAGACGGAGTGGCTATGGATTGATGGCCCCCCTGTATCCGGGAAGTTATCATCTTTGGTTCTAGATGGGGTAGCACTACCCCACTCAGATCCAGTGCGGAATCTGGGGGTCTTCCTGGACTCACGACGCCTGCTCGAAGAGCAGGTGGCAGTCGTGGCCAGGAGGGCCTTTGCACAGCTTCGAGTTGTGCACCAGCTACGCCCTTTCCTGGATTGGGATGCCCTCCGAACAGTCACTCATGCCCTTGTCATCTCCCATATAGATTATTGTAATGCGCTCTACATGGGGCTACACTTGAATAGTATCCGGAAGCTTCAGCTGGTTCAGAATGCAGCAGCGCGGGCAGTTATGGGTGCTATAAGATCAGCACATGTGACACCTCTGCTGCGTGAGCTGCATTGGGTTCCAGTTTGCTTCCAGGTCCAATTCAAGGTGTTGGTGATCACCTTTAAAGCCCTACATGGCATGGGGTCAGGGTATCTGAGGGACCGTCTCATCCCGATAACATCGACCCGCCCCACCTGTTCATGCAGAGAGGGCATGCTTCGGACCCCTTCAACAAGAGAATTTCACCTAGCGGGGTCCAGGAGGCGTGCCTTCTCTGCAATAGCGCCCACATTATGGAACATCTTGCCCCCGAAGGTGAGGCTGGCCCCCTCACTCCTGACCTTCCAGAAGTCTCTTAAGACCTGGCTCTGCCGCCTTGCCTGGGACAACGGAGGGGGTAGTGCCTCTTGGAGGTGGCTGGCCCCGTAGTGCCTTGATCTGGATTGTGGCTCCTAACCATTTTTGGATTTTATTTATTCCCTCTATTTATTGTTTTATAGTAATTTTTGTATAGATTTTAAATTTTGATATTTTGTAAACCGCCCAGAGTCCCCTATTCGGGGAGATGGGCGGGGATAAATTAATTAATTAAATAAATAAATAAATAAATAAAACATACATACATACATACATACATACATACTTCCTTGGGTTTCTCTGATCCTGTCCCTGCAAGAATGGTTGTGTTAATCCAAGGAGTGTCTGGGAGAGCATTCCCAAATCCACGTGCAAACAGAGCAGGAGGGCCATTTGCAAGTCCTTTATTTATTTCTCTATCATATTTGTGCCCATCTCACAAAAGAGTGACTCTTTGTTCTCAGTACAAATATAAAATTAAATTCCTGCAGGTTTATAGCAAAAGCCTGTTGTGTGTGGGCCTTTTTCACTAGTACCCATCTTACATTGGTTTAATTTTTTAAAAAAATAAAAAAACACACGTACATGTTATGATTTAAAAAACAAAAAAGAGAGCGGTATAAGAAAACAGGAAGCAATGGTTCTAGGAACAGTGGGCAGAGAGATGCGTAGGGCACGTCCCCAGGAGGGCTTTGCACCTGTTCAGAACAAACTCTGGACTGTGTGATCTTACAACAGAGGTTGTTCATGAGAGGTGGATGTTTTTTCCTTGATTTATTTGAAATTGGAGCACAGCTGCTGGTTTTTTTTGCAGTGCTCTAACTCTGTAGTCCTTGTGAGTCCTTCCGGCCAGAATTTTTGCTCCCCCCACTCCCCCTGGATCTCCTGGCTTCTAGGCTCAAAGCAATCTCCAGACCTTCAATGTCCTGTATTGTCGAAGGCTTTCACGGCCGGAGTTCGATGGCTGTTGTGGGTCTTCCAGGCTGTGTCGCCGTGTTCTGGAAGTTGTGGTTCCTAACGTTTCGCCAGCATCTGTGGCCAGCATCTTCAATGTCCTGTTTGTTTAGAACGTTATCTTCCCCAGTCCAGCTGCCATAGCAACATCTAACCATGGTTACAACTATTGGGAAAGGTGCCTGGTTGCAAAACTGTTGAGAAAGAAAGGTGGTTTGCCAGCTTTGCAGCTCTTCCTCTTAAACTGATTTTTTTATATATATGGCCAAATGCACAAAACATGACTTTAAAATGTGGATGTGAGGGAAAACCATTTATTTTCTTTCCAACTTCCATGGAGTTGTTACAACTTCACAACTTTTGTTACTCCAGGACGGGTGGGGGTATAAATACAAGACACTGATTGAGCAACATTCTTTGCATTCCCTTACTAGTCGGTGGGAGGGAACACTGATTGGCTAAGTGTATTCTCTACATTTAGAGGTCAACAGACTGAGGTCAAGATCAGCTTTGAAATGATTCAGGAACAGAAACAGAGGTGGTGAGGAAGTGCCCATAATGTTGTATCAGTACAGAAGAAGAGCAACAGGGTGTTGGTTGCTCCCAATTGCTTTCCAATTTAGAGACCCTGAGGGGTCCTGATCATAGTGGCCCTGGGCTGAAGATTCTGCTGCTGAATGATAGGTTGATGAAAAGGAATGCACGATCTGGCTTGTATTATAAAGATTTGGTTGAATGATACCAGGGAAGTACATATCACCCTGTACAGTCGTCCTGATCTCTCTAGTTAGCAAGCAAGACCTCTGGGTTGGAGGGGTACGGATGCAGGAGTAGGCAGTGATTCTATTCACTTGTCAGTTTTCCCATCCCACAGTCTTCCAGTGCTGAATGTGTTTCTCATAGCTACATTAATGTACTTTCCCCACACCCTTTAATTGGGAGGAAAGTATGCAGCCATAAATTGTACTGCCCCAACAGCCGACTCATACCATGCCTCAGCAACCAGGCTGAGCAGTATTGCTCCCATCATACAGTTTAATGGTGGGTATTTTCAAGACAGTGTCTGGTGGATTCCCTGCCATCCTTACCCTCCCACCCAGTGTCACCTATCGGTGGGAAAGACAACCACCAATCGCTCTTCTGAACGTGTGCCACAGTGGGGATGGGGATTCAAGCCTTAATTCTATTTACTTACAGTGAACTTCTTCTGATGGGACAGTCGATCTCCCAGGGAACTGATAATCCTTTGATGCAATTTTAGTACATTTCTACTTTTTATTGATTTATAACAACTAACTAAAATAAAATGTTTGGTCTAGCAGTTAAGGTGCTGGGCTAGAAACCAGGAGACTGAGAGTTCTAGTCCCGCCTCAGGCATGAAATCCGGCTGGGTGATCTTGGGCCAGTCACTCTCTCTCAGCCCAACCCACCTCACAGGGTTGTTGTTGTGGGGGAAAAGGGAGGAGGAAGGAGTATTAGGTATGTTAGCTGCCTTGAGTTATTTATAAAAATAATAAAGGCAGGAAATAAAATAATAAAACAAAACAAAACAAAACAATAAAATAAAATAATAAAAATAAAATAAAATAAATAAAATAAAATAATAAAATAAAATAAATAATAAAATAAAATAATAAAATAAATAATAAAATAAAATAATAAAATAATAATAAAATGGTAAGGGTAAGGGTAAGGGTAAGGGTAAGGGTAAGGGTAAGGGTAAGGGTAAGAGAAAGTAAAGTAAAGTAAAGTAAAGTAAAGTAAAGTAAAGTAAAGTAAAGTAAAGTAAAGTAAAGTAAAGTAAAGTAAAGTAAAGTAAAGTAAAGTAAAGTGCTGATATATAAACCTGTCTGTATAATTTCCCTCTGATGCATATGCATACTCAGGGAGATTAACAGCAGGAAAATAATGTAAGTACAAAATTAAAAACAAGACAAAGATTACAAAGAGTATATAATAAAAGCAGGCAGATAACATGTTCAAGAAAAATTTAGAAAGCGTAAGGAACAAAATTAGGAAGGTCTTAACCGGTCAGCAGAAGACCACCAGAGCGGATGCCAGCCCAGCCTCCTACAATGGGGAGTATCATTACTGGATAGGAGGAAGAGAGCTTTCTTGTTGGCTGCTTCCATGCTTTGGAACTCTTTCCCAAAGCTAGTACTTTCTCTGTTGTATTTCTCCTGGCAGGCAAACATGTTCTTCTTCAGGCAGGCATTTGGTCTTTAAGCTAAACTGTTTCCCCAGGCAGATTTTAGCTCTATGTGTTTTCTTTTTATTGATATGTTTAAACTGCATATTTCCTTGTGTTTTCACTTTTGTTTTTATTGGTTTACCTATATTTTATCATCATTTTTACTGTCATTTTTATTAGACTTATCGCTACTACAATCAAGATGCTTTGCTGTTTACATATAAGGTAAAGGTAAAGGTTCCCCCCGCACATTTGAGCAGTCGTGTCCGACTCTAGGGGCCGGTGCTCATCTCCGTTTGTTAGCCGAAGAGCCAGCGTTGTCCGAAGACGCTTCCGTGGTCATGTGGCCGGCATGACGCACGCGGAACGCTGTTACCTACCCACCGAAGTGGTACCTATTCATCTACTTGCATTTGCATGCTTTCGAATTGCTAGGTTGGCAAGAGCTGGGGCGACTGCAGGAGCTCACTCTGTCACGTGGGACTAGGGATTCGAACCTCCGAACTTGCGATCTTCCGATCGACAAGCCTGGCGTCTTACCCGCTGAGCCACCACGCCCGTTTAACATACATTTTACATACATACATACATTCATAAAAATAGAAGTACAGATAGGGTACAAATATAAAAGAAACGAACAAGTACACATAAACCGCATAATTAATCAACAACCAATGGCATCAGTTCATACACTGAAAGACCTCCAACCTAATTCTGTTTTTAATAGCTTATGGAAAGCCAATTGTGTGGGGGGATGATTAAATTTCTGGAGGGAGGCTATTCCAAAGTATAGGTGCCTCCACAGAAAAAGAGTGCCTATAAGCCTCCACCCATCTCTCCTTGCGATAGTGGGGAACCACAAGCAAGTTCCCCTAGGACATTTGGGTTGAGCAGGTCAAAACCGGTTTGAGCAGGAGGTCCTGCAAGTACTCCAGCAGGTACCAAGCCAAGTAGGGATTTAAATGTCAAACAGAGCACTCTGATTGTTAACATTGCTGCCTTAAGCACCATTTTTAGCGCTTGAACACAAGCCACTTCTCCCTGGCCCCTTTTTGTGCTGCTTACCATCAAAGTGAGGCAGAAGCTTAAATATCATGGTCAATAAAAGAATATCACGCACCCATACTTTTTATCAAAGTGACATGAATGTCTGGGAAGGAGAGATTTCTAAGAGAGAATTAACAGGAAGGAGACTTGGAATTACTCCCATGTCTGCTAATTTCACCCTCCCTTTTCCCCAGTTTTCACTCCAGGCAGGCTTATATCTAGACTTGGATTTGACTTGAGAAAATGCACATTGTAAACAGAAAAAGGAGGCATTAACTGATGAAAATGTGTGGATAATAAAATGATTAATTGCCCTCTCCCATTAGCTGATTCCTCTGTGTAACACCCTCAAGGAAGGTCGCTATGGCAGTCAGGATACTAAAAAGTTAATAGGCCATTGAGAATTAACTTCTCTCAAACCAATTCTGCTGTTAAACTAAGGGTACCATGGAGAGGCAATCTTGCTTCCGTCTTTATTTTACCTAAGGTATAACAAAATAAGTCTATCATCTTTCATGACATTAAAACATTTGTCCTATTTAATTTTGTAAGGAAACAATTAGAGGCAATGTGGCTTCCCCAACCAAAATTAACAGCCCTCAGGCTGGTTATGGGTTTGGCCATTTGTGATGCAGCCTCATAGGGACTGAGTATGAGATCTTAAACATCCCCAGGTGGCTTTAGTCATGAAATTCACTCACTGGGATGGAGTCAATGTGTTGAACACCAACAGAGATGCTCTACACAAACAGTATTTCTATGTGCAGCATCAATATGGAGGAAGTTACTAGAGGAGGCACAATGGGTTAGATGGACCTAGCTCTTCTATCAGTTCCAACACCTGTAGAGCCAACCTTGACATTGGCTCTTCTGAGTAATTAACCTTACTGAGAGCCTGCTCCCTAGGGGATACCTGAAGTGAGAGAAACTGTTATGACAACTTTGATTAATAAAGATTGGACAATGAAGCCACTGTCTTCTACATGAGACTTCGTTAGGCAAATCAGTCACAAAGGATGACTATTGGGTGGTGGAAATTTGCTATACCCATTCTGGTGCTTCCTTAAAGGAAGCATGACCATGATATTAAGCTTCTGCCTCATTTTGATGGTAAGCAGCACAAAAAAGGGCCAGGGAGAGGTGGCTTGTGTTCAAGCGCTAAAAATGGTGCTTAAGGCAGCAATGTTAACAATCAGAGTGCTCTGTTTGACATTTACAGTAAATCCCTACTTGGCTTGGTACCTGCTGGAGTACTTGCAGGACCTCCTGCTCAAACCGCCCAGAGTCCCTCCTTGAGGGGGAGATGGGCGGTCATAGAAATTGAATTAATAAATAAATAATAAATAAATAAAGGACTGTATAAGCCATGCAACATTGAAAGATTGCATTGGATCCTGCCCAAATTTTTGGACTCTGGAATATTTCATATAGGCTGCTGTGCAGTCATAAAACCTATGTGTGAATCAGAGGGACCATAATAAAGAATTTAGCAGTTTTCCTATACTGTTTACTGATTACATTTTTCTAGAGCAGTGCTTTCCAAAGTCCCGCTGTTGGCGACACACCAACGGTGGCGGCGGCCTCGTTTGTCCCACTAAAACCCGGAAGCGTTGATGGCGCACCGCTTCTGCTGCCGTGCGCACCACTGCAGGGGTGGCGGCGACGTGCCATCAGCACTTCCGGGTTTTGTCGCGACACACAGTTTGGAAAGCTATGTTCTAGAGGTTCACCCAGTTGGCCATGGTTTTTGCAAATCATCTTCCTTCAGATGATTATAAAGGAAGCTGGGATATGCCCGCAGTGTTTCATTTTGCTATGTTTAATGGCTTAATTGCAGTCAGGAACACGCATATAATTGTATTTGAGTGTGGGGGTCTTCCAGCACAATAAGTAGGTGCATTTATCACTTTCTGTAATGGTTGTGTCTTTTGCCTCCCTACTAGATGTCTTATGAATAGTTGAGGACAGGAGTGAAAATAGAAATGGGGGAGAAATGTGAAGGAAACAGAGAACAAGAAGAGAAAGTAAGGCTTCATGAAGCAAAATGAAGAAACATTTGAGCTTTTAGGAGCTCCTATATAAGTTCAGCATACCAGACAGAGCAGTTCCTATTTTTATCAGAGAGAATCACCATCCTGAGTGATGGACTGTCTTTTGGGATCCTCAGGAAAACATGGATGGTCAACTTTGAAACTGCTCTACTATCTCAACCACACTAGCACAGAGTGGTACACTGACTGTAGGTATTGCTGCTAAAAAAAATCTATTTGAAATTGTTAAACATAGTGCATTTCATGTCTGTAGCTTGAATCATGTCAACTGGATTTCTATTTTCTTAATGGAAACGTTTCGCTCCTTATCCAAGGGGCTTCTTCAGTCTGAGCAAAGTTGGTAAGGGAATCCTAAATATGTTCCTAGGTAGCTGTGTGACCTTAAGCCTGGGGCTAGGTCATGGTTATATTGAGATGTAATTTTTAAGTCCTTTTATCATCTAATGGAGGGTCGTTAAAAACACCATGCTGCTGTTGAGCTTCTGAAATGGTCTTAATCTTCCTAGGCACAGAAGACAACACGGGGAGGAAGATGGGGGAGAGTTTGTGCCTGAGGCCCCCACCTCTATTCAAGGAAGGATTTTCCAAGTTGGCATAAATGGATTCCTTGACCCCTCTCTCAAACCACCTATCTTCTCTGTCTAGAGAAGATAGGTGGTTTGAGAGAGGGGTCAAGGAATCCATTTATGCCAACTTGGAAAATCCTTCCTTGAATAGAGGTGGGGGCCTCAGGCACAAACTCTCCCCCATCTTCCTCCCCGTGTTGTCTTCTGTGCCTAGGAAGATTAAGACCATTTCAGAAGCTCAACAGCAGCATGGTGTTTTTAACGACCCTCCATTAGATGATAAAAGGACTTAAAAATTACATCTCAATATAACCATGACCTAGCCCCAGGCTTAAGGTCACACAGCTACCTAGGAACATATTTAGGATTCCCTTACCAACTTTGCTCAGACTGAAGAAGCCCCTTGGATAAGGAGCGAAACGTTTCCATTAAGAAAATAGAAATCCAGTTGACATGATTCAAGCTACAGACAATTCCACCTGGATGACTGAGAACCTTCATAGACATAGTGCATTTCATGGGAAAGATGTCAGGTACAGAATCATACCTCTAGCTCATAGCTTTCCAAACTCTGTGTTGCAACACAATACTGTGTCGCCTGCGGGGCCCAGGTGTGTCGCGTCAAAACCCGGAAGCGCTGATGGTGTGCCGCCGCCGCATGCAGCCGCGCGCATGGCGGCAGGCCATCAGCGCTTCCAGATTTTCGCACAGCACACTAGGACACCGCTGTGGCTCGCGAAAATCCGAAAGCGCCGCGGCGGCGTGCAGAAACCTGGAAGTGCCGCCGCCACTGCTTGGTGTGTCGCCACGGGAAAAGTTTGGAAAGCCCTGCTCTAGCTCAATACCATCTGTATTTAGGGTGGCTGTTAATGGCAAATGAAGAGGACGATCCTATGCTTTACCACACATACTCCCTTCAAAGACACAAAACAAATTTCAAGCAGGTTTCTAGTGACAACCAAATGCCTTTTGGTTGTATGAAGAAATAGAGAGAGAACATAAATGTAAATGTAGAAAAAAGTTAAGCATCTGCATAGTGTATTATACATATAAAATCCTTCTCTTATGCATACACACATATGATAGAACTAGCCAGTCATTATTTTCTTGTATTCAGCTGTAGTAGTATATTTTTCAAATGGTTTTTGCATTCAAAAAGGAAAATGTTTGTCAAGTTGGCAGGACATTTGCTAAGTACAGGAAGGGGCATGGAGTTGCCCTCATAACCAATGTTATACAGGTGCTGCTGCTTCAAGCTGCAGAGAAAAATAAATTTTCATGTGTTTGAAGAGGATGGAAAAAATCTAACACGATGCTTGGATCACTGTAGAGACGTCTAACCACAAACTTGCTTCAGCAACACTGATTTCCTTTAGCCAGCCAAACATCACACTGAAATTCTTTAGTGAGTTGTGGTTTCTAGATTCTGCTATATGCAAAGCTGAGGTCTGCTCAGTTCTTAGAATCAGTAACTATTTGTGTACATTTTGGTACACTTTTAGACTCAGCATGCCAAAGTAAATCTCCCGTGTAAAAGGTCTGGACTTTTGGGTTTATTATACAGACTTGTAAAATTTCACAGATTTATAATTTAGAAAACTGTCCCAGTGACTCTTTCAATATGTACAATGGAAAAATTAAAACTGATGTGTCTTTAGAAGTAGCCATCAAATGAATCTCATAATGGTTATCAGGGAGGTGGCTTGGATCTATTATTAGTGGTAAAGGTAAAGGTTCCCCCCGCACATTTGTGCAGTCGTGTCCGACTCTAGGGGCCGGTGCTCTTCTCCGTTTGTTAGCCAAAGAGCCAGCGTTGTCCGAAGACGCTTCCGTGGTCATGTGGCCGGCATGACGCACGCGGAAACGCTGTTACCTACCCACCGAAGTGGAACCTATTTGTCTACTTGCATTTGCATGCTTTCGAATTGCTAGGTTGGCAAGAGCTGGGGCGAGTGCAGGAGCTCACTCTGTCACGCGGGGCTAGGGATTCGAACCTCCGAACGTCTTACCCGCTGAGCCACCACACCCCTATTATTAGTGGAATTATTATTATTATTATTAGTGGAATGGGGCCTAAAACAAATCACAGCATGAACAAATTCAAACTAGGAGACAGAATTAGGATGAGGTGGTAAGGAACAATTTGAGGGGCTGCATTTCCACTTCCATAAAGCTACAAGAATCAGGCCAAGAGACAAATAGGATTATGGACTATGGGGAACAAGCCTCTTTTATACCTCCAAGTGGCACCCGTATTTGCTGGCACTATTCTTTTGCATGTTTGTATTCAAGGTTAAGTGCAAGTTTTTAAAAAAGTCTGAAGTCCAACACATTTCACTTCAGATACCTAACTATTGAGCTCAAAGTTCAAAACCCACAGAGTCATGTCTGTAAAGTAGTGGTCCTTCTGAAGCAGCTTCTCCTTTCTCCTTGCAGGACTTATTTTTTATGGCTCAGGAACCACAGGTACAACAAAATTTGCCACAATCTTGTTTACTTAACACTTCAAAGATCTGGAGGCTTGTAAATCTCGATATCCTACTTGCTTGAGAGAATGGAGGAAAGCTGGGGGTAGAGGGAGGAAAGGGAGCCTCTTGTGATTCAAAGGGCAGGATTTAACTCTTGCTTTATCAGCCTGGATGCAGTGTCTCCCTTTCCTTCAGCTAGATAAACCAGAAAGAAAACATCTCAGGGCACCTGTTCACCATGCTAAGAAGGCTGTTAAATTAGACATAAAAGTCTTTCATTGAATGTTACAAAGTTTGTGTTAAGCAATAGAAGAAAGGAAAAAAGAAAAATGCCTCTAGATGACACACTAGTCACCACGGAGAGATGAACATAAGCACAGGCCCATCTTTCTTTTTCATAAACTATGAATGCATTTGCTGCTCTTCCAGGAACCCCAAACCTGGCCTCCTCTAGAAGTGGGAATTCTGGGACTCGAAATCCAACCCATCTGGGGGGCACCACATCAGGAAAGCCTATGCTTCACTAAGTCATTTTTAATCAGACATAATGAAACTATTAAACCTATTACGTTTCAGTTTCAGTTTCTGTGAAGATGTCTTCACATTATAGACACTTATGCTAAGTTGGCATTACATGTCCCTTCAGGACTCTTTCTTTCTGCCAGATCTGTCTGAATCAGGCAAGTACGGCACACTAGCTGACATGTCACAGAAACTAAGACTCCTCACCTTAGTAACCTGATCAAACTTGGAAAATAAAACTCCAAAACATTGTCGCTACCACTTTTGTGCAGTGATCCTTCTAAGGCTTTACAGAATTGGAGTTTCAGTGCTCTAATAATACCTGTTCTTGAATATTCATTCTCATACTGAACAGCACTCTTGTTCTCCCTTCTGCTTGCTAATTATGACATTAACATCCTCCTTTGTTCTACTGCCCTAATCCTTAATGAGATCCTGTGCTGAATACCTATGGAAATTTTTTGCAAGTAAAAGGATTTCTCTCTTGAAGTGAATGTCAGAACAGCCTTCTCCTGAAATTAGAATATGTTAGAGGTGAAAGATATGTATACTTTCTGTCATGAGAGAGTAACTAACTATTCTTACAGCAAATTCATTAACAGGCATGCATGGTTGGCCTGTCCAGTTTAGCAAATGAATTCTGCAACTAATGGTTAATCACCCTTGTTGTTAGTGAGGCAGATTCTATATGCTAAATTCTGGCAGAATATTACAGAATTGTTTCTGTGTTAAAAGGTTTTCTCTTGCAGACTGCAGAGGGACTTGCTTTTCCACATTGACAAGACGACATTTGTTTTCATGCTACACTGAGTAAGAAATGAGCTAATTTGGTAACTGAACTTTAATAGTCTATATGTGACTGAAAAAATAAAATTATGTGTTCAGGACTCTGGTACCAGTTTAGAAAAGCAAAAAGAAAAACGGCGACATTTTAATAAATCTTCAAGGAATTTAGCTCTTGTTTTTGTGCAAACAATTTGACCTATGACCCATTTTCTTCAAACCTGATCCTAGATGTTTCCAGCCAGCTGTCTAGCAACCATAGTAGTTCATGAGAAACCCTTGGTTGTAATCTTGAGGGAAGGGAACTAGAGGAACAAGGTGGCTACAAATGACAAAAAATTTTTTCCAGTGTCTGCCTGCATATTTGCCTAAGGTATGGATTTCACTATTTTTCTTGACTAACATCTTTGATTTGAAAGAAAAGGGCCCAGGGGTCTTACTTTTAAGCTGTACTTATGTTGATACATTGCTTTTGAACTGAATTTATACACCCAAGCCACAGAAAGGGAATATACTAGCTATTTTAGATCCCAGTATTACTAACATTAAGCCTGACGCTGCCTGTAGTCGTGAGCTGAGCTCTGGCCCAATCCCCACCAGATGGTTAGGGACTCCTGGAAAAGACTCATAACACCTTGTTTGAAAATGCTCAAATGTCTGAACTGTTTTCAACAGACAAAGAAATGGATGGCAGAGGGCCCTTCAACATATTTTAGCTATAGTTTGGAATGAAAGGTTAATTAATGTTAAAAGCTCTTTTATTTGGTTAGAAAGAAGCAGCGCTTCCAGTCTATGGGAATGAGCAAGGCTTCTGATGTTTTGCCAGGGGAATTTATTTAGAGAGATGATAAAGAGAGATTACTTGATGCGGACTGCACTGTTTGGCCTTAACCTACAAATAAGAAAGTGAGAATAGACAGAAAGCAAAATAGGACTTTAAAGGTATTTTTCATTAAGTAGAGCAGGCCTATGATACAACAAATTGGTTTGTTGTAAGCATATGCATTTTGAATATAGCTTCAAAAAACTAGGAAATTGCCAGTGTTGATATAAATAAATAATCTTATTACATTTGTTTGAAATTCTGGCATATACATACTTTTACTGAGACTATGTTCTCGGCATTCATTCCAGCCCAAGGGGGAAAAAAGCGCTGTTCAGCAAATAACAAATACACAAGAAAGCAGATATTATGGCTTCTTGTGCATCAAAAACAGTAACTTGGGAGGGCTTTGGTAAAGAAAACTTTCCAAAGGTCTAGTGCAGAGCTTTCCAAACTTTTCATGTTGGTGACACACTTTTTAGATATGCATCATTTCGCGACACAGTCTTACAGCAGGGCACAAGGCAGGCACTAGGACCTGCGCGGAATCACAGCAGGTTTGGAGGCAGCCAGGCACAAGGCAGGCACTAGGACCTGCGTGGAATCCTGGCAGGGCAGGTTTGGAGGCAGCAAGGCACAAGGCAGGCACTAGGACCTGCGTGGAATCCTGGCAGGGCTCGGAGGCAGCAGCAGCCGCGACACACCCAGACACTGCAGCCGACACACTAATGTGTTGCGACACACAGTTTGGAAAGCTCTGGTCTAGTGACAAACAGACTATCATTTAAAGAATATTTATGAATTCCTCAAATATATCTAAGCTATATGTTAATCCATTTACATTCAGTTACCTCTTCAGCAGGTGGTAGCACCTGGCAGTCCTTGGCTAATCAAAGAAGCTAAGGCTGTTCTTGGTTAGTACATGGATGAGGCAGCTCTTGAGAATTCCAGGACCAGTGCCTAGGCTAGAAAGTAAAATACACACACACCTGGGGGAAGACAATGGCAAACCATCACCATGTTTTGGTAATGCTTGATCTCAACTCAAGGGGGTCTTTGCCTTTGTATCTCCAAGTGAAGATCAATTTCCTAATTCAATTCACGATACCATACTCATGGGTGACAGAATATCCAGTATACTCCCAAACAGCACTTGCTAAACGGTTGAAATCCTACAGGACTGATGGATTTAGCACTCATTCACACATTTTAGGTTGGGGGGAGACACCTGGCAGTACAAGTTTGTCATCTCTCACCTAGTTCCTGTAAAGAACCTAATGATACTAATTAAGAGATCATAACACATCCGTCAGTTAACTATGTGTAATCCCATCACTTTCATAATATGAAAGTGCAGCTGACAACATAAAAGCTAATTTTTTTTTCTCCGGGCAAAGTAGCCATTTCCTCTGAGGCGGAATATTTGTTTCTAGTATTTTCATGTGTGTATATGGAGAGAGATGGATTCAGCCTCCTATTTCTTAAAAAGAATATCCAAGCAAAACTGTTTCAGTCTTAGCACTGCTCCCCTCCCAACTGCATGGAGGTAACACAAACCAGCATAAATCAAAGAGTGTTCTTGCCATCAGGTCCACCCTAAAGCCATTTTCAAATTGGGAATCTAAAATTACCATATATACAGCATCTGCAGTTGAGCCAAGTACAAATCAAGATGAATAGCTGTGACGCACAAGGTAGAGTGCAAAAGTATGCAGCTGGGACTGTGAACAATGTAAGTTCTTGGTGCTAAAGCTCCTCTAATGCCTTTCACAGAACCCAGAAACAACAACAAAGGGGTTTGAGAGAAAGAGGGAGAAATTCCAGTAAGATGAGTGAAAACATAGCTCAAATCCCAAGCTGTTCTGCTAATGAGCAATAGAAATAATTTACAAAGGGGCAAGAAGGGAATTCAATTAATTAGCAATGTGGCTGCACTACAGGGAAGAGGAGAAGAAAAGGACACTGGCATTATCAGAAATGGCCTCTATTCTGCCTTTCTTGTTATAAGAAAAAGCTTGCTGGAAACCGTAAAGGGACAAGAAGAAAGGATTTCTGTAAGAAAGAAGCAGGCAATATTTTGGTGGTCAGGTCTCAACACCGTAAGAGAAAGCTGGGGGTGATGTGATGAGACTGAGATTTCTGGATTTATTTTTTTAGTTGTTTTGGCCTCTCCCCTAGGAAGACAGGACAGAGAGCTGCTGCTTCCCTCTGATTTGCCACTGAAATTCAGCAGAGGGATTTCTGAGGACTGTAAACAAGGTTCGATAGCTACAGGCAGCCTGGAGGCTAAGGGTGCCCACCTCCAGGGTAGGGCCTTTAAGATCCCATTCTCAGGATTCCATGAAAATGGCAAATGGAGGTAGTCCAGCTCTCTCCAAGGCCCCTTCCACACCAGGACTCTGCCCTAATTCAAAAGCAGCCCCAGACCTCGGGGATCCCACAATGCCAGCTGAATTCAGCAGCTGTGCCAGTTTACTTCCAGGTCAGCTGCAATATAATCCAAATGGCCAAAACAAAACAAAACAAAACAAAACAAAACAAAACAAAACAAAACAAAACAAAACATACTTTCTTTTTTAATCTCTCAAGCTCTGCTGGTTTGTAGGTGGCCTTTTCCTATTGGTGAGAATGCTTGCCGCACCCTTTCCCCCAGTTCCTCAGCAGATCCTTTAAGAGGAATGTGGGTTTCATTTAGCAGGACAGAAATTGAGAGGAGCAGCATGCAAACCCAGGCTGCTTGAGGGTTTTTTTTCCTTTTTTTCCCTTTTCCTGTTGTGTAGATCAGTGTTTCTCAACGGTGGCAACTTTAAGATGTCTGGACTTCAACACCCAAAATTCCCAAGCCAGCATGCTGGCTGGGGAATTCTGGGCATTGAAGTCCAGACACCTTAAAGTTGCCACTGTTGAGAAACACTGGCATAGATCAAGGAAGTTTGGTTACACCATTCAGGTAGACAAGGTGGTGATGAGGAATGGTCATTACAATAAGTTCTAGTTACTATAGCCTAACAAGTATTAAGTTTGTTTAGAACATATTGCTTCCATTCCCCATATTAGACACCACTGCAGTTCACCACCATCTTCAGATGCACTGGGGAAAGTACCTGGTTGCAAAATTTATGACATTGTATCATGCCATCTTAGTGGGATGTTCTTTTTGTGTGAAATGGAAGCAAGAATATTTTTTTTATTTATTTATTATTTCAATTTATTCCCCGCCCATCTCCCTTGCAAGGGACTCTGGGCGGGTTACAACAATTGAAGTTTAAAAAATACAAAAACAATATCTAAAATATCTAAAATACATCTAATAATAAATTACATAAAATCCAAGATGGGGGGACCGTAGGATGGATTATATTACTACGGGGCCAGCCAACCCCAGGAGGCACTGCCGCCTCTGTCGTCCCAGGCCCTGCGGCAGAGCCAGGTCTTAAGGGCCTTCCGAAAGGCCAGGAGTGAAGGGGCCAGTCTCACCTCCGGGGGCAAGATATTCCATAAGGCGGGCGCTATCGAAGAATATTTTTTTGTTGTTCTAAGACCTGGGGCTGGGCATTGATTGATTATCTCCAGTCTCCTATTGGTCAGATAGCACAGAGGGAGAGCTGTGATTGGCTCATTGTGTTCTCAGTGTTTCAAGATTGGCAGGAGTGAAGACAATCAGCAGCTCTGTTTCAAACTAATTTGGAAGGATTTGGGAGTAGAGAAGGTGCTATGTGGAAGTGCCCTAAGACAAGGGAGAACATCTATGCCATGGAGGTTATGGCTGCTCGGAATGTCCTTGGGTGAAAATTGGAATAGTTGGAGGGAGGGGATTTGCTTTGAAATACCCTTGCATCTCTGATAGTAGGAGGCAAGATGGCAGCTACCATAATGAATATGAGATCTTTCTTTTGAAAACCACAATATTCTTTATAGAATGCTGTAGATTAGTTGATCTAAGCACCACCCTCATGTCTTCTCCTGAACAGAACTGCCAATTGCGCTGGTAAGACAGACATTCAAAAGAGGAAGGGCGGTAATGACCTCATCACCTGCACACCATAAGGCAGAGCTTTCCAAACTTTTCATGTTGGTGACACACTTTTTAGACATGCATCATTTCACGGCACACTCTTAGAGCAGGGCATCATTTCGCGACACACTCTTACAGCAGGGCAGAAGACAGGCACTAGGACCTGCGTGGAATCACAGCAGGTTTGGAGGCAGCAAGGCACAAGGCAGGCACTAGGACCTACGCAGAATCACAGCAGGTTTGGAGGCAGCAAGGCACAAGGCAGGCACTAGGACCTGCGTGGAATCCTGGCAGGGCTCAGAGGCGGCAGCAGCCGCAACACACCCAGACACTGCAGCCGACACACTAACGTGTCCCGACACACAGTTTGGAAAGCTCTGCCACAAGGACAGTTCCTGCTCCTGCCGCTCCATATCAGTGCAGAGTGTTTACCTGATTCTGGATGATTTCATCCAAACATATCTTTATACTCTGTGCTTAAGACTGATAAGGGGGTTGGCTGAAAAGGATCTCCCAAATAACCCAATGTGCCAAAGTACCACTTGGGTACTTTTCTAAAGCACTTCAAAAATAGGTGAATTAAGAAAGAACTCTATTCAAAAGGCCATAACATAAATAGGCACAATACGAATAGAAACATAGGAATAAGTTAACATAAGTTAAGAAAAAGTTAAGTTAAGTTAAGAAAAACCCACCAATATTATTCCATATGTTCTAGGTTTAATTTGTTGTTAATTTTTTTTAGATGTGCATTCTACCTTGTGTATTTTGTGTGTATGTTTCTTTTTATACCATGTTTTAGTTCTTTTTTCTTTTTCTGCATTTTAAAACAACTAAAAACACAGAGCTGAAACACAGATTTGTGCAGGAAAGAATGGTCTTAGGGGGATCACAGTCCTGTGGGCATGCTTGTGATTTCTTAAGTATGAATAAAAAATACTGTAAGTAGAATTATTTTTGCACTAGCTTAGGGGATCAACTTTATGCTGCTAATGTCATGTGTAGGATTCCTTTGTTGTTTTAATTTGCATGATTGAGCACAGACTTGGCAACTAGAGGGAAACTTGCTGGAGCAGGAAACAGGGAGCCCACTCCTTCCTAACCAAAGATACACCACAGAGAAGTCTGAGTCTCACCTCGGATGCACTGCTGCCTCTTCTGGCCCAAGAAATGCTCTGCTGCCTCAAATGGAGGAACACATGGCATCCTACCTAGCATTACCCCTGCTAGAAGCAACACTTTGACTTTAACAAAACCTTGCTCACAGTTCAAACCCCAATTCTTGACTTCATTTATTAGCCCCTCCCTGCCCCCCAAATCTCATAGCTCTGCCTCAAGCAAACAATTTCATTTGGCTGTATGATACAGCTGGCACTGCATGTATAACTCATAAAGCAAAAAATGAAGCTGCCTTATATCTTCTATCGCCCAAATCCCTTCAGGCCCTTTTGAAATAAGATCAAAACCAGCAGCTACATCTAGGCATGTAGAATGAGTGCAGTGACTCACAACCATTAAAATGGGTACTCAGTACCATTTGTGGGTGCCATGGGTTCATGATTATAGTGACATCTAGAAAAATGGTGCTTTGTGGGAAGACCGATTCGTAACCCAGGAGGCTTGCAGTGTAACATCCGCAAGACAAAAGATGAAGGAGAAGGAAAGGTGGGCAAATGTAAATGGGGGATGTATTGAAAAGGAGATTCAGGCACTATTCTAGGATTACAAATGAAAAGAAGAAAATCAGTACAGGTACTCAGAAGCCCCTAGGACTCCAGATGGGTTGTGGGATCAGGGGCCCTCCTTTACCTTGATAATCACTGGTCGATGGGTTTTCAAAGTAACCACTTTCAGTATGGTGTTTTATACTCTAATCTGCACAAATGTATAAAAATTGGGAAGCCACAAATGAACCACTTAGTTTCTGGATAATCTTCAAAGGAATCCCCATGAAATAAGAAGCATAATAATCTAAGGTGAAATTTTACATTAGCATCCAAAGTAAGAGATTCTTATTCAGTACAAGAAAAAGTTATCTGTATTTCAAATCTGAAACTACTAAAACTGTCCTTGTAATAACAACCTAGTTTTTGGACCCCTCCATAAGGCTGCTGGTTTTGCCCCTCCCAACTGTAGGCAGCATTGTCTTCTTCCCCTTCTTGAGCTTCTGAGAGCTCCCTCCACCTGGCCAATGAGGGAGGGCTAAAAATGTCCGAGAAGACTCCTGAGAATACTGTGGACAGCCAAGAAAATAAATCAATGGATCATCAAAGAAATCAACCCAGAGTTCTCCCTGGAGGCACAAATGTAAGGTAAAGGTACCCCCCGCACATTTGTGCAGTCGTGTCCAACTCTAGGGGCCGGTGCTCATCTCCGTTTGTTAGCCAAAGAGCCAGCGTTGTCCGAAGACGCTTCCACGGTCATATGGCCGCATGACGCGCGCGGAACGCTGTTGCCTACCCACCGAAGTGGTACCTATTCATCTACTTGCATTTGCATGCTTTCGAATTGCTAGGTTGGCAAGAGCTGGAGCTAGTGCTGGAGCTCACTCCGCACGCAGGGCTAGGGATTCGAACCTCCAAACTTGCAATCTTCCGATCAACAAGCCTGGCGTCTTACCCACTGAGCCACCAGGCTCAAATTATCCTACTTTGGACACATTATGGGAAGACCCAGCTCTCTGGAGAAGGCTCTAATGCTGGGAAAGGTGGAAGTAAAAAGAGAAGAAGCGGACGACCAGCAGCAAGGTGGATGGACTCAGTTACAGAGGCAATGAGTGCACTGTTGGGAGACCTGAAGGAACAGGTTAGGGATAGATCATCTTGGAGAAAATCTATCTATGTGGTTGCAGAAGCTCAATTAATTATCTTCTGAAGTTAATCAGTTTAGCATGTGGAGCCTGCCGAAAACCAAAGTACCATGGAAAGGTGCAATGGCAACTCTGATCTCGGATTGAAGCACTCTGTGCTTCAATCTTATGTTAATACATAGAAAACAGAGAGTAGGAAAGAATAACTTGTTGATGATATTCTATTGCAGGGCTTTCCAAACTTTTGCCGTTGGCGACACACCAACGGTCAGCGCACAAAAACCTGGAAGCACCGCCACCACTGCGGCGCGCAAAAACCTGGAAGCCGGTGGTGACGCTTCCGGGTTGCCGCCGCAGCAGCAGTGGTGTCCCAGAACCCGGAAGTGCTGATGGCCCGCCGCTGCCCCTTCGAAAGGGCAGGCTCCGGGGACCCCAAAAATGCCCTCGGTTCTGGCAGGGAGGCAAAAAGCCTCGCCGCGTGTGTGCGCACACTCTGCTGGGCCGCTTCCTGCCGCACAGCTGATCGGCGCGGAGAATTTTCACCCCGGGGCCCCCCACACCGATCAGCTGTGCAGCAGGGAAGCGGCCCGGCAGTGTGTGAGCACGATTTTCGCCTCCCTGCCGGAACTGAGGACATTTTCATCAGCACTTCCGGGTTGTCACGCGACACACTTGGGGCCCCCAGGTGACACAGTATTGTGTCGCGACACACAGTTTGGAAAGCCCTGTTCTATTGTCTTTTGTATTCCTGGTCCTACTTCATATATTTACTGTAAGTGTATCACCCAGTGAAAAGCAGGGATTTGCCCTATACTGACTCCACCACTATTTCAGTTTTGGATCAGCAAAATTATTAGAAGGACAGTCTCCATTACCACGACTATTGATGTAGTGGCTTTTCCTCTGGTTTTCTGTCTGTTAGCAGTGCAGGTTACTTAGGAAAATACCCAAGCTAGGAAGAACAGCCATTTAGAAAGTCATTCCAGTGGGTTTGCAGTGACCCTTCAGCAAGCCTAAGTTACAGCTGTCTCAATTACATCTGGCAAATAAATTCATATATTTTGTAAAAGCATTTCCTCCCATGTCTTTTCCCTTTGCTAAAACGTAAATTTCCAAATTTTACACAGAAATATGTTAGAAAAGGAAAGATGAATGAAACTCTAGAAACTTCCCCTTAAACATGGAAAGGAAGGAAGGAAGGAAGGAAGGAAGGAAGGAAGGAAGGAAGGAAGGAAGGAAGGAAGGAAGGAGGGAGGGAGGGAGGGAGGGAGGGAGGGAGGGGAAGGAAGGAAGGAAGGAAGGAAGGAAGGAAGGAAGGAAGGAAGGAAGGAAGGAAGGAAGGGAGGAAGGAAACACGGATACTAGCTACTATTTAGAATTGGCTTTTAGGAGGATTTAGAGACAAGATAATAAAATTTAGGGAAATAACAAAGCATGTTTGCCCAGACTACTATCTCCCTGCATAAAGAACTCCTAGCACTAACTCTGTATTTTAAAAGTTACCTAGATGAGAACTTTCCATATCGCTGCCAAATTAAAATGAAGCATGATGTTGAGAGCATTGATGGAGAAACAAGATCTGAGCCTACTGTCATCTACGTATAGGCTGAGGTTTCCTTGCCCCAGCTGAAGCTAAACAATAAGCAGCCCCCTTCAGCAGAAAAATAGCTGGGGAGAAATCTACTTCTGGGCAAAAGGCTCCAGTTTCAACTGGAGATTTAAAAGGCAATAGTCAACATCTGAGATATGCAGTGCCAGCTTCCTTCCAAAATCTTTAAACTCAGAAGCAGTGATGCAATACCTCAGAACCACCACATCTTCAAGAAAATTATCACAAATATTTCTTTTCCCAATAGTGAGGTGTTGCATGGCTCAAATGCCATCATGAAGTCTCCAAGAATTGGACACGATTGACCGGATTAAAAAAAAATTGACACACAGGCTACATGCCCAATGTTTGAAGTGCTTAAAGCAATCTATTTTACTTCCCCAGCATGACTGGGAAAAACTTCAAGGCATGAGATCAACATTGGAGTATCTCTGGGACAGCCAACCTTTTGGAATTTCACGAGTATGCACAAAGCGGCTTTCATGAGAGATTGCCCATTTACAAAATGACTGCAATGATAGACATGGCCAGTCCCAAAACATCCAATCACCATAGATCTAGTATTTCAGGATGCTCTCTACAATTCAAGTAGGACTTTGGTGGGGCTCAAAAGTAGAGCATGGATTAAATTATGAGGATTTGCTGATGTTTATAGGCTCTCTATAGGGAAAGTGGAAGGCAAAAGGAAGAGGGGCCGACCAAGGGCAAGATGGATGGATGATATTCTGGAGGTGATGGACTCAACCATGGGGGAGCTGGGGATGGTGACGGCCGACAGGAAGCTCTGGCGTGGGCTGGTCCATGAAGTCACGAAGAGTCGGAAGCGACTGAACGAATAAACAACAAATAGGCTCTCTATAGGTGGCAAACCTATTTATTTATTTTTTATTTATTTATTCAATTTATATAGCCGCCCATCTCAAACCAGTGACTCTGGGCGGCTAACAATAATAAAAACAATCAACAATAAAAACAATACCAAAATATTAAATATAAATATAAATACAGCCGAGAGATTTTAAAAGCCATTGGTGTTAGCACAGCCATGAAATGGGGCCCTTCACACACTCGGGGCCCCAGGCCCGGGCACAAAGCCAGGTCTTCAAGGCCTTCCGAAAAGCCAAAAGGGTCGGGGCCATCCTAATCTCAGGAGGAAGGATGTTCCAGAGGGCAGGCGCCACAACAGAAAAGGCACGTCTCCTGGTCCCTGCCAGATGACATTCCTTGGCTGACGGGACCCGGAGCATGCCCATCCTGCTGGACCAGATTGGACAGGTAGAAACAACTGGGAAAAAATGGTCCCTAAGGTAACCCGGTCCCAAGCCATGAAGGGCTTTAAAGGCGACAACCAGCACCTTGAATTGCACCCGGAAACACATCGGCAACCAATGCAGCTTCCAAAGCAGTGGTGTTACATGTGCTGAGTAGCCGACACTATTTACAACCCGGGCAGCTGCATTCTGTACCAGCTGAAGCTTCTAAATACTCCTCAAGGGCAGCCCCATGTAGAGCGCGTTGCAATAGTCCAAATGGGAGGTCATGAGGGCATGAGCAGTGCCTCCCGGTCCAGGACAGTGAGTAGTGCCTCCCGGTCCAGGAATGGGCGCAACTGGCACACAACCCGAAGGTGTGCAAAGGCCCTCTTAGCCATGGCTGCCACCTGCTCTTCCAGAAGGAGCTGTGAGTCCAGGAGAACCCCCAAATTACGCACCGGGTCCGTCTGGCACAGTGCCACCCCATATAGGACCAAAGATGGAAAAACCTTGGTACTGGGAGGCCCAAACACTCAAAGCCACTCAGTCTTGCTTGGGTTGAACCGGAGCCCATTGCGCCCCATCCAGGCCCCTACAGCCTCCAAGCACTGAGATAGGACATCCACGGCATCACTCAGACAGCCCGGGGAGGAGATATAAAGCTGGGTATCATCAGCATACTGATGATACCTCACCCCAAACAGTCAGATAACCTCACCCAGCGGCCTCATGTAGATGTTAAATAAGAGAGGTGAGAGAACTGAGCTCTGTGGTACCCCACACAGTAGGGGCCGTGGACTGGACCTCTCCCCTCCCACCAACACCGACTGGAACCAACCCTGGAGGAAGGAGGAGAACCAGCGCAGCACAGTGACGCCCACCCCCAACTCCCGAAGCCGGTCCAGAAGGATACCATGATCGATGGTATCGAAGGCCGCCAAGAGGTCAAGAAGAGCAAGGATGGTCGCACTGCTCCATCCCGCTCCCGTCAGAGGCCATCCAAGAGCGTGATCAATGCCATCTCAGTCCCATATCTCAGCCTGAATCCTGACTGAAAGGTGTCTAGATATTCTGCTTCATCCAGAGCCCTTTGAAGCTGCCGTGTGACTACTTTCTCAACAACCTTCCCTAGGAAGGGGAGGTTGGAAACTGGATGGAAACTATCCAGATTGGTTGGGTCGAAGATGAAGGATGGCCCCTTCAGGAAGGGGTGCACCACCGCCTCCTCAAGAGCTGGCAGGACCACCCCCTCCCTCAAAGAGGAATTAACCACCACCCAGACCCAATCACGTGTCCTCTCCCAGGCAGCCGTCAAGGGTCAATAGCCAGAATGGGCACAGATCTAACACAGAAGTGGCCGAACTAACAGCTACAAGAACCCTGTCCACTTACTCAGGTTCAATGGGCTCGAACTCCTCCCAGATAACCATGCAAGATTCAGACCCCGTAGACGCCACTGGCCTTGCATCAAGGTTGGAATTCAATGCAGAGCGGATGCGAGCAACTTTACCTGCCAGATGCTCAGCACATTCCTCACAACAGCCCTGAAGGTAGACCCCCGAATTACTCCCTCCAAGGAGAGTCTGGGTCACCCAAAAGGGCCACTGGGCGGCTATCAGCAGATGCAATAAGAGCGGAGAAATAACCACATTTCGCTGCCCTTACCGCCATGAGGTAGGCTGTAATAGCAGCTTTAGCTCGTGTTTGATCGTCTTCGCTCCCCGTCTTCTGCCAGTGGGACTCCAGGTATCTCTTAGCCCTCTTAAGCCTCCTCGGCTCCTCTGTAAACCACGGGGAGCCACGGGAGCCATGGGCACGGAGAGGCCCTCAGGCACGATCCGATCCAAAGCCGTGACCACCCTCTCGTTCCACGTGGCCACCAAGGCCTTGGCCGGACCATGAAGCAGACTTCCTGGAACAACCCCAAGCTCCCTCTGAAACCCAACTGGGTCCATCAGTCGCCTGGGGTGGGCCGATCTAATAGGCCCAGCCTCCCTGTGGAGGGGGATGGCACCAGAGAATTGGAGGCTCACCAGGAAGTGATCTGACCATGACAGGGGAGAAACCAATACCTCCCCCAATTTCAGAACACTCTGCCACTTCTCCGACAGAAAAACCAGGTCAGGCAAATGACCACTATTATGCGTCGGGCCCTGGCTGACTTGGGACAGGCCCATGGCTATCATGGTGGCCATGAACTCCTGAGCTACCTCCGCCCCTGCCCCCAAGGAAGGCAGTTTGAAATTCCCCAAGGCCATAAGCCTGGGGAACTCCACCGCCAACCCGGCTATGGAGTCAAGGAGCTCAGACAGGAAGGTTGCTACACAGCTGGGAGGCTGGTACAATAGCAACAGTCCCAATTGATCCCTCTTAGAGCCCAACTTAACAAATAGGGTCTCTCACCCAGCAATCTGAGGAGCAGCGCCATGGATGCATCCCAAGTATCTTGGATGATCAACGCCACCCCACCGCCTCTACCCTGATGTCTCGGCTGGTACCACACCCGGAAACCCGCTGGCACATCTCACAAAGGGGAACTCCCCCCTCCTCTCCCAGCCAGGTCTCCGTAATAGAAGCCAAGTCAGCTTTCTCATCCCTGATCAAATCATGGATGAGGGTGGCCTTATTACAAACCGACCTGGCATTCAGTAGCAGCAGCCGACAACCCAGGGCCTTGAAAGTATACCTAAGACTATACCTAAGACTAGAGTGCAGTTAAGTACAGAAGATTCGAATTTGATTTGGTTTGCCTATGCATAAAGAAAGGAACAATTTGAAAAGGACGTGAAACAAGGAGGTATAGGAGGGAGTAAGAATGAATTTGAAATAGAATTATGCAAATATGACAAACATGTAATCGCAAGAATTTATAAATTGCTGTTAAAACATGATACAGAAGCTGAACAAGTTAAAGAATGTAATATTATGGCTGTTGTGGGTCTTCTGGGCTGTGTGGCCGTGTTCTGGAAGTTGTGGTTCCTAAAGTTTCAAACTAGGACACAAAGTATACAGAAAACCCACCCATACAGACCGGTATCTGCACAAAAATTCCAATCACCACCCACGACAAAAGAGAGGCATGATCAAAACCTTGGTGGATCGTGCTAATCGAAACTGTGAAACCAAATTTCTCAACAATGAACTTAACCATCTGAATTGGGTCCTACAGGCGAATGGCTATTCCAAGAATGAAATAAAAAGAGCCATCAAACCAAGAAAACAACATCTAACTGAAGAAAAACAGCCCCCCACAAACAAAGTATTCCTGCCCTACATCAAAGGAGTCACTGACCGCATGCGAAAACTGATGGAAAAACACAACTTTCAAACAGTCTTCAGACCCACCAGAAAAATACAACAAATGCTGAAATCAGCAAAAGACAAAAGGGACCCCCGCACTGCTGCAGGAGCATACCGTATACCATGCAGCTGCGGACAAGTATACATCAGAACCACAAAACAAAGCATTCACACCAGGATAAAAGAACACGAAAGACACTGCAGACTACAGCAACCTGAAAAATCTTCAGTAGCTGAACATGCTCTCAAGCAAATGGGACACAAAATCCTATTTGAAAACACAGAAATACTGGACAACACCAAAAGCCTCTACACCAGATTATACAGAGAAGCCATTGAAATTCACAAACACCAGCACAGTTACAATAAAAAAGAAGAAAGTCTAAAAATTAGCAAAACCTGGCTACCAGTCCTAAAAAACACAGCCTGCAAAAGGTCAACGAACTCAGCTCAACCACCAGGACATGGGAATACTTCTCACAATGAACATGCTAATCACGCTCAACAGCCACTCGTTAACATTTCAACACAACAAAAAACCCCACCTAATCTTCTATAACTTAGCTCTATAAATAGAAAACAAACATTGCCACTCTACCTGGGCACAGAGAGATCGCTTCTGTCTGTGCTCCTGCCCTCTGAAGATGCTGGCCACAGATGCTGGTGAAACATTAGGAACCACAACTTCCAGAACACGGCGACACAGCCCGGAAGACCCACAACAGCCATCGAACTCCGGCCATGAAAGCCTTCGACAATACAATGTAATATTAGATTGATGCTAAATTTTGGACACAGTATTGGCATGGATATTTGGGAAAGAATGTGGACCCAAAATATTAAATTTACTCTGTGCAGTAATTTAAGAGAAATTTTTCATAAAGTGATGTATAGATGGCATCTGACACCTGTGAAACTATCAAAAATCTGTAAGAACATTTCAAGTAAATGTTAGAAATGTGGAAAAGAGGATGGAACCTATTATCATATGTGGTGGAATTGTGAAGTGGCCAAAAATATTTGGTTGATGATCCACAGGACATTGGTGAAAATAATAGGAATCCCTTTTTAGATGAAACCAGAACTGTATTTAATAGGGTTTATGGAAGAAGAACCGAGTAAAAAGCACGATGTCTTATTGTTGTATGTGATTACTGTGGCAAGATTATTATAAGCACAGAAATGGAAAAATAAAGAAGCTCCAAATGTTGAAGATTGGATATTTCAAGTTATGGACTTTGCAGAGATGGCAAAACTGACATGTCTAATGAGAAAGAAATCTACAGAGGCTTTTATTAAAGATTGGCGTTCATTTATGGATTATATCACAAAAGTAGAGAAAAATAGCTTGATGATAGGGTTTTATAGATTAAATAAAGGGAGATAACGGAAAATTTAAATAGTTATTATAACGGCATAAAAGAATAAGAAATGGTTAATCGATCTGTGAGGAAAGTGAAGGGGGGAAGTGGACTATATGTTTTTTTAAGTTAGATGTTTAGTTTTGTATTTGCAGGTTTGTGTTTCTATATATGTTTATGTATTGTGTTTTAATGTTTATTTTATGTGTAGAATTTTAATAAAGTTTATATGTAAAAAAAAAAGTAGAGCATGGAGTAGAATATTGCCTATCTCTAGAATACAATAAATGATTCTTTATCAACTGAACAAGCATATGCAAGTTGCCACAGTCTGTTAAGAAAATTCAATGGGCCGCTTAGTGTTGTTTGCAAGTATTCTGGGGTTCTCTGGGTGCCTCAGCCATCTGGGCGGGGCAGACAGACAATGGAGGTTTGAAAAGCGTCACAGGAAAGTTTAGGAAAATGCTGTTTAGGAAAGTACTGAAACAGCTTTTCCCAATTTGTGCTCTCCAGATATGCTGGATTACTACAATCCCCCAGCCTACGTGGCCTGCCTTAAAAGTTGTCTGCATAGAACAGGGGTGGAGAACCTTTTTTTTTGTCAACGGCCATTTGGATATTTCATTTGCGGACCAGGGGGCGGGGTTTGCGGGCGGAAGCCAATTGCGTGGAAGGGGGCGGGGTTTGCGGGCGGGAGCCAATCACAAGTACCGGGGGGTGGGGTTTGCGGGCAGGAGCCAATTGCGTGGAGGGGGCGGGGTTTGTGGGTCGGAGCTCCTAGATTTATTGAATTTCGAGTTCCGCCTGCGGTTGCCTTGGCAGGGCCAGATCAAATGATTTCGCAGGCCTTATATTATTTATTTATTTATTTATTTATTATTTCAATTTATTCCCCGCCCATCTCCCTTGCAAGGGACTCTGGGCGGGTTACAACAATTGAAGTTTAAAAAACACAAAAACAATATCTAAAATACATCTAATAATAAATTACATAAAATCCAAGATGGGGGGACCGTAGGATGGATTGTATTACTACGGGGCCAGATGTTCCCCACCCCTGGCATAGAATGTTGCTCTACAGCCTGTTGGCATCACTAAGAAACCTCCCATGGATGTTTTATTCCTGGTTATCATATAAAATGCAGCTGTTATATCCTCGGATGTTGCTCAGAATGAAATAAGTTAGTTTCTGTCCTAAGTAGGGCTATTGTTCCAAAGTGATAGCTAACTGGCAGATAATAGGGAGTGAAGGCAAAGTGTGTGCTAAAATTGCCTGCAATATATTAGGATGCATTTTATTAGATTATTACCCTGTGAGCATGTCCAAGGTAGTTTTTTTAAATCTATAGAGTCTGATGGTGTTAGGTATTAATATAATTTTATTTTCTTTCATCACTTGCCATTTCCCTACCCTCCTTCTCTCTCTCTCTCTCGCTTTCTCTCTCTCATTTCAGCTCTCACATTCATCTCTTTTTTCCCTTGTTCTGCCTATTTTGAGTCTTTCCCACCAGTGTTAATACATCTAATTCTCCATCCCCATTCATCTGAACAACTTGTCTTTTTTTTGTCTTCAAGAGAGGAGTAGTTTTGCTGTTGAATCTAATTAGTAAAATGGCTCTCAGACGACATTTAAAAAGATCTCCAGTAAGCAAAAATGCATTTAACTCCATTAATTACAAGGGAGACCTAGAAATTAAACAGTATATACAATATGTTTAACAAAAAGCATCTATATAAGAGTCAGAAGCAAGGAATCACCAAGCTTACTATGGTATTTAGCAACCTTCGCCAATCAGGCTGTCTCCAGATACGTTAGCACTGCAGCTTCCATAATTCCTAGCCAACATGGCCAGTGGTTGTGCTTGCTGGGAATTTTAGGAGTTGCAGTTCCAAAACATTTGAAAAGCACCATGTCAAGGAAAGCTGATGTACATATGAGTACACTGGAGAATTTAAGAAACAGTAATGTAATTTGACCAAACTATACCTCACAATTAATCTTCAAAACAAGCAATAGGTATAATTTCAAGGGTTCAACTGCTGAATCAAAGGCAAACTTTTTTCAGGTGTAGGAGAGAACTTTATAGAATCATAGAGTCAGAAGGTATTTCAAAGTAAACTAGTTCAATTCCCTGGTAATGCAGTAAATCAGTATAGCTCCTCCAAAGAGGAACCATTCAGCCTCTGTTTTAAAACTAGCAAAGGAGACTGTCATATTCAGAGACAATCTGAACAATTTTCTTCTTTTTTAACTATGAACCCACTGGATGGGTGTTCTCTTCTGGAGTAACTGAAAATAAATCAGTTCCATCATCTATGTAAATAACGCTTCAAACTATTAGATGATCTTGACTTCTGATGAATACATGCACACTATATGTACTGTAGTTAACTTGGCAAAGTGCAAATATGCTTTGCGTTGCCTTCTTCCAATATGTGTGTTTTAGTTTACCAGTGTAGTGTTCAGCCTGATATTCCCTATTGGTCTTCCATCCAAGTATTAACTGGGCCCAGCTGCGCTCGGCTTCCAAGCCCAGAGAAGGTCAGCCAGTTGCTGGGTATAATAGTATGTCCAGAGACTGAGATTCACATCCTGGCCATCTGGACATTCCTCTCTTACCAGTTAAAAGAACAGCCTCCTTGCAGGTTTACACAGAGGCTCTTAGTCAAAAAGGGAAAAAGTCTCCACCTTAATTAGCTATGGGATGTGTTGGTCTTAACAATGAAAGATGGCCAGTTGCTGATTCTTCTGTAACTTTATGTTATTCTCTTCAATACATCTTGTTAAAAGAAACACAGGTAGAATCTTGCCTTCTGTTGAAGTGGGCTGCCAAGAGCTTGACTGTCATTCACTGTTTCTGAAACAATTAGATCACCTCATTATCATTTCTTCTTAGGCTAAATATATACTGTATTTGCACGTGTACAGAGAAGTCTGGCAAAATTAGCGAAGAGAAGTGTTATGAGGAAACACTGAAATACGGAACTCATTCAATGTTTCCTAAGACTTTTTTTCCTACCCATCTTTGTCACGTTTTCCTGGTTTCAAAACTTCAGTTTGTTGGTCTCTTTCTTAAACGAGCCGAGCATAGTATTCCACAGTGAGTCTTATGAAGCACTGATAGTCCGAATGCTATGCATCCATTGAGGCACCCTAGAACTAAATTAGATTTTCACTTCTACATCACACTTGTGTTCAGGAAATTGTACTCTTAAGATAGTATTCCAGCATGATCAAACTGGAACCTAGACTACAGTTCCTTGATTCCATGCTCTAATAGCAGTAATTTTGTAAGTAGTTAAAAGAGTAAGAGTAATTTAGGCAATATGCATAAGGTTTGAATGACTACAGTTCATTACCCTATCCACAGCTGTGAAGAAATTTCCCCCCAGTTAATTTATTGTGAGCAGGGGCAACTGCACAATGTGTGAAGGATAGGAAGCATGTCTATTGCAATATCTAAATTTTGGAGGGAGTCTGAAATTGTGTAATCTGGTACTGGACAGACTTTCCCACGACAGAGCCCAGAAGAAGAGCCTTAATCATGGGTACCACCTGGAATGAAATGAAGACTTTACCAGCTGTTCACAGTACATTCCAGGCCATGATCTGCAAAACCAGCTGTTCAGAAATAATAGGAAAGCAATTGTTCTCTTAATATAGGTGTCCAAAACAAGATGGTTATTTTACAGAATAATAGAGACAATATACTTGAGTTACAAAGAAAGAATTTGTATAATTATGTGCAGCATTTGATCCTTTTATTCAATATAAAGCAAGTAACAGACATTAAAATATTTTAATGAAAATGTATCTACTAGATATTCTAACTCTTGCAGAGATAAATATTGCATTCCAATGCTAATATTGTGACTATCTTGAGTTTTTCTTTTTCCTTTTTATGCAACTTGCATTATCAACATTAGAGTTGGAAAACATGAAGAGAAGAGCAGCCAGACTGATAGAGAGGCCTGAATGTCTCTGCTGTGAAGAAAGGGTACAATGTTTATTGGGTTGTTTTCAGCTTAGAAAAGAGGTCCTGTCATAACATTAGAACTTGACATTATACAATGAAGCTGACTGACGGAACTAAGAGTATATATGGAACATTTTCCCCACCAGCACTTTTAAAACCATAGCATTCACTTCTAAAGCATGAATTGATGACCACCAATCTGAGTAGTTTTAAAAGATGACTAGACAAATTAATGGAGGATAAGAATTATCAACCATGTCCAATCACAAAGGTTACCGGTTTCCTGAAGTGGCAGACAATATTCCGCTCAGTGGCAGCTGCCAGGGCCTCAAGCAGAAGGAAGCTATAGTTTTCATGTCCCACCTGTAGGTTTCCCAGACCACTGTAGAAAAGAGAATGCTGGACTAGTAGATGGGCCTGTCGCCTAATTGTCCAGCATAGCTATATCTGCATTCTTAACATCTCACTCTCATATTTCTAATATTTCTAATATAACGCTTTAATTTAATGCTCACCACCACCACCACCATCATCACCACCACCACCACCATAATGCGTTCAGGTCTCTTGCAGATACAGGTCTCTGGGACCTCCACTGTTAAGGGAGTTCACAGAAGAATGACAGGTCTATGAGAGTCCTGGAATGATAGCATCATGACAACTGTTAAATGGCCAGTCTAGTTTGTTTAGCTGATTCCCCAAAGGGAATAAAAAGTGTGGGAATGTATGAAGTGAACTAGGCGGAAAACAGGCTTCCTTTGGCATGTGAATTATCCTCAAAAAAGATAAATAAAAGCAACAAAGGCATGAACAAGCAGCACAAAGATGCCATCATATGTATACATTTATATGATGTCTTTCCAAAATGCTCAAAGTAGTTCACAATAATAAAGAACTAGGGATCTATTTTCCCATTACTGCCTTTAGCACAGCTGCCATGAGTTTCCTTATGTTCACGTTCAGCTACCAACTACAGACAAGGCCAAGATCTCAGATCAACAGAATTAGGCTCCTGCTGAGACCCACGCCCCCCTCAGGTCTCAGAGCTCCCAGGGTCTGCTGCGCTCCTCTCTCACATCATGCAAAGAATGATAAGGGAAGACAAAGCAGCATTCTGTTCTGGGTTTGCCCTCTGCCTCAGAGGGGTTGTCCCCAGAGGGAGAAGAAGAGGTAATTCCAGGGAGGAGCACAGGGAGAGTCTTTCTAATAGAGATCACAGCATTTTGTCCAAGGGTCCCCTCCAAACGAGAGTGCTGAATATTAATTGCCCTTTTCACATCTTCGTAGTAATACATAGGAAATACAGTAGCGACATATCTTTCACAAGATGCAACGTGTTAATTAAAATGGCTGCACTATCAATGAATGCTTCAAGAAGAATACTATACAGTCATTAACTGATAAACACATTGTGCCAAGTTATATAATTTGAATTTCTTAACTTTTGCATCCATAGCCTCTCCACCCTACTCTCTCCCCCTGCCTCATTGCCTCTTTTCCTTCTGGCACTTCTTCGTGTCTTAAGTCAACAACTGCCTTCCCACATGTTGGCTTGAGCCAAAATAAGCTGCCCCTCCAGATGTGAACACCCAGACACAAATATGCTTCCCACCCCTCTCTTCTCATAATCCTTTTCTTCTGTAATATGAGATATGTTCAAAGGAAATTGGGTACTGTTCTGGATACTGTAGTGGAAATGCTTGTCTTCACACTCTGGCACAGAGAAAACTACTGTTCTTGTTCTTGTTCTCTTTCCCTTTCTTCCTTTTTAAAAATCCTGCTCTTGGCAATGTTAGTTTTTCTAACCCGTTCCCAGAAATCTCTTGGGGGCATCATACCCAGAAAGGAGTAATTACTGCATTACCTTGGCATCAGCCACAATGTCAACTTTGTTAGGGCTAGTCTACCGAGACAGCCAGGTTCAAACACCTGCTCCAGCTGCATTTATTTGATAAGCTCCATGGTTTGTTAACATAAACCTGATCCTACTGACCTGAAAGAGGGTGAAAAAGGAGGAGAGATGAAAGAGTTGGAAAATTCAAAAGGCCTGATGACCCTCCACAACATCTGCATACTTTTTCCACATAGACTGTAAGTCCCCTACTGCTAGACTTCTGTATTTCATGTGAAATGCTTTGAAGGGTTAGTTTTCTCCCTGCAGTTATAAAAGCAGATGTGGAAGAGTCTTGGATTAACCGAGAACATCAGGTCAATAAGGGAACTGTTGTAGCTGGACAGCATAAGAGCTCGCCAAAAGGGTGGCTACACGTGTTTGTTGGGATGGTAGCATGTACTGAAAAGATGACTTCATAATGTAGCTCATTTGTACCAGCAAGAGGGAAATGAAAGTGGGGGCTGAGAATGACTTAAAGCAAAAATCAGAAAAACTGTGGGGGAGAGAGAAATCTCCATTTCGTTCTCATGCCATAAAGGGTGCTTGTTTTGTACAGTAGAGAGGAAATTAAATAATGCTTCCACTCACTCTGAAACACAGATAACACACACAAGGGCCTGTCTTGCTCCTATAATTGGTGGCAATTAAACAGAAATATCATCCAGTTTCCATAACGCTTAGAGCCTAAAAGGCCATTTGTGGGGAAAAGGTTGAAAGACAGTATTTTCTAATATTCTCTTGGATAATTTATTTAATTCACTTGTTATATTTAGCAATACTATAAGTGATTTCAAATATTTCTTAGACAGATAGAAGCAGTTATTCATCTCCCCAACTCTCTCTCTCTCTCTCTGTATTTGGAATAAAAGAACATTACTATATGATTCATAAGCTCCATATCCTCCAAATTCTTTATACAACTTAAACAACTGCATATTATGAATATGGAGCAAATTCAGTACTGTGGCTACTGAACTGGACAATCTAAATTCTAGCTTTTCTGCACTCGCTTTACTTCACATACAACTGAAAGAAATAGTAATTTAAATGCATGTAAGCAGTGCTGGCTCAGGGTACATGGTGCCCCTAGGCCACATTGACTGATGGCGCCACCTTCCACCAATGTGAAGATTTGCATTTTTAGAATGATTTGGAAGGAGGGGTGGTGTTGGCACCCCCTAAGCTTCGGGGCCCTAGGCCAGCGCCTAATTGGTCTTAGCCTAAAGCCAGTCCTGCATGTAAGATACATAAGATGAACACTCAGGACAAAAATTGAATCTACAATCATAGGCCACATTTACTTTCTAGAGAATCCTGATTTGCCATTCACAAGTTGACATGCTGCTTATTGACTCCAACTTTGCTGCTCCTACTCTTGAGAGTTGTAAACAGAAGTTCACCAGATGATTTAAAACCCACAAACACACAAAAGCATACCTAGTGTTATATTTGAGTCTGATTCTTGGCTTTTCCTTTCCAGATAAACCAATTTGACAACTGCAAACTTTGGTTTCAGGTTTTTGGCTTGTTAGAACTAAGGTTTTTTTTGGGGGGGGGTTTGTTTTCTTCCTCCTAATGAGCTCCTGGTTACTGAAATTTCTCCCAGTGACCAGAGAAGCCGCAAAGGAACACTCCGATAGTATTCACCGCTACGCTTCTTTGCAAATGAAAAACTAGGGTTCTTCAGAATTCAGGCTATTTTGTTTTGTACAAGCACAACCAGAGTATGCTAAGTCTATGGGAACTGTGTAGGGGAAATGCAAATCCAAACTGTCTGAGCCTGCCTGCACTTTATTATTTACTGCTAAACATTATCACTTTGATGCCGAGTCTTTTTTCACCAGCATTAATATGTCAGAATCTGCAGCAAGCAGGGTTAGACTTCATACAGGATGTTAGCAAAAATGGATGGATAGCAGTAAATCCTTTTATCCATATTTTATTTACCACCATTGGTAACTTTGCTAGCTCCAATTCTTCTCTATCTTTTCTTTTACCAAAACTGTGCTGTGTATTTGTATGTGTATGTGATTATATCTGAATAATTACCCAAGCATTGGATGACTTGAGACCATTAATATACATATAATGATAGAGATGATGAGTGTATGCTTGTAATCTACCATGTTTTAATCTCCTGCATTTCATAACTTGCTTTTCAAATGTTCAAAACAAGCCTTGAGGGAAGAGCAGCTCTTCTCATTTCTTCCTTGTTCTTTCTAATGATTTGCTTATTGTGGGAGGATTGTAATGGAACACAGTGTACTGAATATGCAAAGAGTCCCAGGTTCAATCCTTGCCATCTCCAGGATGAGTTTAAAAAGATCTCTGCCTCAAATCCTGGAAAGCCATTACCAACTGGTCTTCATGGTACTGAACCAGATGGACTAAAGATCATGTATACTATAAGGCAGCTGTGGTGATTTATTTCTAATCAGATATCCATTCAATGGTGGCAGTGCATACGATCTGTGAGGCTTTCTCATCTTTTACCTTGGAAGGAAATCAGCTGGCTGCAATAACTTGAAGCAGGAAAACTAGAGGGGTGAGGATCAGCAATGGGACCACCAAATGTCATGCCCAAGTAGTTTTCTGCTAAACTTGGCATGTCAACTCAGTCCTCTGAGCAGAGAGTAGAAAGCAAGGTGTTGAGAGTCCATCCTCTCATTAGCAATGGCAGCTGGCAGAGAAGATTTTTGGGGGTGGGGTGGGAGTGAACATATTTGGTCCTGAGGATTGGGGATCAAATGTATCTGAGTGGCTAGGTTCATATTTCTTTAACTGAATGGCTAGATTCATGATATTATTTATGTGTTTTATTTAACTTTATTTGCTAGATTTATATCCTACCTTTCCTCCAGGAATCTGAAGTGGCCTACATAACATTCCCTTCCCAATTTTTCATCACACAAAACCCCTGTGAAGTAGATTGGGCTGAGAGACAAACACTCTAAGCAATTAATGATGGTTTCCTTTGGTTCTGTCAGCCTTATAAGGTTGTAATGGTATGTGGGAATGACCTTGGAAGACAGGAAGAAGAGCTACAGACTAGACAACTGTCATGCAAAAGGTATCTCAGCCCAAAAAACCAGAAGGGGCATGGGAAATGTTTCAGAAGGGACCCTCCCTAGTTTTCTGGAAAGTAAAGGAGGGGAGAAATACTTTCAGAGTTGCAAGATTTTATTGCTGTAACCTTACAATAAAGGTAATGTTAGTACTCATGGTTTGTGCTTCTTGTCTGGACTACCTTGAAGGGCTAACAAAGGTAGACCAGACCAAGAAACCAATGCTATATAGGTCTAAAAGTACCTTTATTGGAACAGCTATAGCAACAGAATCTTGCAAGTCTGAATGTGCTTCCCCCCCCACCTTTATCTTTGTGTGAATTAGGGAGGGGCCTGTTTGAGACGTTTTCTGAAATTAGTTTCTTGAAATGGACTTAAGACCTGCTTGTCTGATTTTATTTATTTATTTATATTTCAATTTTCGTCACCCCCTATCTCACACGAAGCGAGATTGTTGCCTTGGTAGTGGCTCTTCCTTCTGTCCTTCACGCCATTCCCTGTGCCCTCTACAGGTTCGCACAACAGGCTAGGGCAAAAGCAAAATAACACCAAACCGCCCCCCCCCAAAAAAAATCATGATCCAGTGTAAAACATTGTTCCAAGAATCTTTCTTATTTCCCCACCCCCACCCATCCACCCCGTTCTTTTTAAGCCAAGGATACACAACCACTTTGGGCCCCATGTGGTTCTCAGTCTTGTTTGGCTTCATTTCTTTGTCTTGGCCACAGACTTTTTCCTTTCCTCTTGTACTTCTCTAAAAGGAAGAGTGTGACCCCACAGAAGTTGTGCTCCCCTCCTTTAAGCCATTGTTGACTAGTTTTTTTCTTCCTTTCCTAGTTCCCCTTCCATGCCCCCAGCTGCTTTTTCCCTCCTTTCTCCTTATCTCCTTTACTAGGGCTCCTGCTTTGCCCAACAGTTATGCTCAAGGTAGATTCTTTATCCAAGGTTGTTTATAATTACATGTTTTTAAAAATGTAACCTTCTTTTCCAGGCAAAACATTTTCTGCATAACTGATTTTAAAAGTGCACTGCATTGTAATTTTCCAGCCTAGCCAGGAGTAGAAAAAATATTCTTGTGACTTGAAGCAGAGTGAAAAGGTTTAGGTAATGGATGACTGGTGTCTATTCACTATCTTCTAGATTTCTAGCATTCTCCTTCCATTGTTTGAAACCAAAATGCTAGAAAAGAAGGCATTCAGAAACCTGCCTCTAGCATGCTTCTCAGATAATGGCAGTTGAGTAATTTTAGACTTCATGGCCCATATCTTTGAACAGTGCATGGAGACTGTTCTTGTAATACCCATTGCTGTTAGGCATTAACTGTACCCACCCCCACCCCCCGCCCTTCTAATTCCATCTAGCAATCTGTATTGTTGGATTACTGTACAGCTGTGTTTTGGGAAGTGCTATAAGACACAAAACAGAAAGACTAATTTATTTCAAGACAGAAATAACACAGTTGTTTGGCAAATCAGATCCTCAAATATGGGAAAAACAGATGCAGTCTCTTAACAGCCCACTGGATAAGCACTGACCTGAACACATATCTGAATGATGGTAACCGGTACATCCAACCAGTTGAAAATAAGTCTTGATCTTACACTGCCTTCCTTGCAGATTTAAAAAAAATACAGAAAGTAAGATCTGTCTCACTGCTGGGTTGGAGCATGATTTAAGTGTTTAGTATAAGCTATTGGGAGAAAATTCAAAGGCTATACCCCTTGGAGTGTAAGCAGTCAAGCATACCAGGGAAACTACACTTGTTTGGGTGTTAAATTGCCCTGGATCATAAAGAGGAATGACCAGAAGGTCCCCTAGATATGGAGACACCTTTTAGTGTTTTCTCTGTCCTATCTTTGCCCTGCTTTTTTCCTTCTACCCTGCTCTCTTTCAGTTGTACTTTCTCAACTGTGACATGAAAATTAGGACACAGAAGATGGCGGAAAAGCTGAAGTAAGTAAGCTGTATGCTATATATGATATATTACACACATTACTTAATTATATAAATAACTTTATTAGAAATGTCATCGTTTAAAAATAATAAAGAGTTCGGATTATTTTCTCTGGAATAGCTCTCCGAGTATGGCAGAGGTTTTTCTGCAAGGGCAAAGCCTACCATGACAACAGAAATGCCTTTGAGTTAGACATTTCATCTCATCTGGATAATATGATTTTCTATTACAAAGGAAAGTATTCAGGGTTGCTTACTTTTCCCAGAAAAAGTGAACAGAAAATTTCAAAATAGTTTATTAGGAAAATGTTTTGCATGATTGTCAATGAAGAGGTTTAACATATAATAGAAAGCCTCTTCTTAAACAAGTACTTAACAGAACCTATTTAATTAGACTTGTCAACCATTCAGAAAGACTCAGAACAGAAATCCAGTGGTTTATCAGTAACAGCCAGTCCTCTCTAAAGCTGTCTGTCAGAGCACTATCTGTGCTTTGTGTTGGGTAAATTAGCTTCAAGAAAAGACTCAAAATTAATTAAAGCCACATTATGATCTTCCCTGTAGCCCATGCAAGGTGATAGAGACCAGTGCAGTCCAATTCGGCCCAGTGTTTTGTGTTTTCTAAAGTCATAATCTTGGGTTCGAGCCGTTAATATATTGCAGTTGATTTTCATATAATAAAATTATTTCATGTACAGGATGCCTTTCCTCTTCAGTTTTAAAAAGAATGACACATAATGCATTCCATAAAAAAAACAAGCATAAACAAAAGGAAAGGCAACTATTGGATTAGCACAACAGCTTATTGTCCCCATAGTCTAAAAGGGACTCTATAGGAGGAAGAATATGGCACAGATGGATCTTGCTCTGGGATCCGAGTGATGTTATTTTCTTCTTCCAATTTTAAAACATACATGTTTAAAAAGGAAACACAAACATGCTTTAGAAAATGTCTTGGATTTTACCGAACTGTGTTTGTTTACTAAAGGAATGGCATTCATCAAACAAAATGGATTCCCTGTATTCCCCACCCCCACCCCAGGTACAGCTGTGCATAATGTTGAATAAAGTTTCCATTTTCTTGCGTTGTATGTTCATTTTTTCCTGTTTCTTTATAATAAGGTTTTCCCCAATCTTTCCCTGTTTAGAAGTCATTTTTGTGAAACAATGCTTATTGTGAAACAAGCAAATTTTAAAAATAAATATAACTATATAATTTGTCTACAGGATACTACAGAAAGAAATCAAAGCTGTCTTACTGCCTTTATTGGAGAGGAGGGGAAAGACAAAATACATTTCTTGAATTGTCCTGGCAATTGGGCCAACAACCCTGTCTCTTACCATATTCACAATTTGTTGCACACCAGTACTGCATAGCAAGATTTTTTTCTTGATTCAGTTTTAATCATCAGTAGTTTAAACAAGACTTCTTAAGTGGAGTCTTATAATCAGATGGGCATCTGGATCTCCTACAGTTTCATCAAATAAGATTGCACTCCCTCTTTCTCATGACCCCCAATTCTAGCCCCTTTTAAACAGAGGATATAAAAAAATGTCAAAGTTGGGGAATCATGAAAGTGTTTGTGTAATATTTTTCAACATATTAAATCAGCATTATTTCATAGTAATAACCTCATAATAGTTGATACTTCTATGACGATTGATGTGAACAATAATGTGAACAATACGTGGATACAGTATATAAAAAGAACAGTCCTGCAGCACAATTGCTTAAATTGCCTTATGAGATGTTTCAGCAGCAAAACTAAGGGCCTTTGTTTTGAAATCAGAGGTCAAGCTTTCTTGGACCAGTCCCTTCAAGATGACCCTCATTAAATCATACGATTGAAAGGTTTAATCCAGTCTAACACCCTGCATGATGATAAGAGTGAACAGGCCCAAGGGTGCCATGAAAAATGTTTATTCAGGCTCAAAGGGCTGGGTCCAGATTCTTTGGAACCCCTTTACTCATGCAGGGTGCAATCAAGAAAACAATAAGCAGGCACAGGGATGGGAGAGGGAACACGGTCAAACAGTGGGGTGCATGATGGGCCAAATGTGAAGGAGAAGCTACATGGTGAAAGAGAGACAGCAAAAGCAGCACAGTGGGGGTTGTCAGCAAAAAAACAAAGAGGTCAGGAGGGGCAAGAAAATGGGAACTGTGCCTAGAATTAAGCTTTACTGACTTAGAGTAAACCATCACTTCATTTTCTGTAAACAAATATTTTCTCTGGCAAATTTCTTTCGGTAATTTAACAATGTACCAACAAGCAATGCCAAAAGGAAACTCAGAAGATACTGAAATTCGCTGTTTTATTATTTATTTATTTTCTATCCCGCCTTTATTATTTTTATAAATAACTCAAGGCGGCGAACATACCTAATATTCCTTCCTCCTCCTATTTTCCCCACAACAACAACCCTGTGAGATGAGTTGGGCTGAGAGAGTGTGACTGGCCCAAGGTCACCCAGCTGGCTTTCATGCCTAAGGCGGGACTAGAACTCACAGACTCCTGGATTCTAGCCCAGCACCTTAACCACTCAGTAGAAGTTTTGGGGTGACCATTATTATTCTTGTTCTGAAAAATATAAAAAATACGGGAACTTCAAATCCCAAAATTCCCCAGCCAGCATGGGGACTTCAACTCTGAGAGTCCATACATCTTAAAATTGCTCTAAAGATTTGTTCTGGGCACTGTTGCTTTTTTAAAAAATGCCACTACTAGAGCCTTAACTGTTTTTTATTTTTCTAAACAAGATACATCATTCCCTTGCTGAGATCAGTTTTTTTTCCTCTCAGAGATTAAGGAAATGCTACACTGATGCATTTGCACCATTCAAGAGCCAAAACCTAAATCTTCAAAAATACTTCAACACACACACCTCATATGAAAATGTCAGCCTTATTAAGTATAGTATATTAACACTGTACTATGGAAAGTGCTGAGCCAAAAAAATATTTATTTTATTAAATGGATTTTATTTTATTAAATTTAGAGGCCGCCTGAATCCTAACAATTCTGGGTGGCTTATACTTCAAAGAGTGAGGAATAATAAAATAAAGAAAAAGATCATGTATGTCCAGAAAAAAAAACATACATGACACACAAAAGAATATTATTGCGGTTTGGCTTCCGGTGGGGAATGGCGGACTGAACAGCTGTGCCCGCAGGCTAAGCAGGTGGAGCTGACAACACGGCAACTTTTTTCGGGCTCAGGCAGATTTTCCTGAAGCCCAGAAACATTCTCCAGATAAAGGAGAATGCTTGGAATCATTCCATTTGTCCTCCGGACGGCTGCTTGTAGCCAGAAGATCACAAACAGTGTTTCGCGTTCGACTGGTAAGAGCTTTTAGCTGGGAGGCGGGGCCGTCATCATTTTCCAAGCTGTTCTGCAGCCTTAAAGGGACACTAAGACCAGCCACCCCATTTCTAAATCACCCAATTGATATATATTTTTAAGTATGCGTACCCTAAGAGACGCTTTCTACAGCGAGGAGAATCTGGCTCTCTTGGTGCTTATCGTTATTTTTGGGATTACTTTTTAAAAATTCTTTTTTAAGTTTTGGACTTCGTTTTCCTTCCAAATATAAAGGAGGATTGAGAGTAACAATTGTCTTCCTGTTATTATTTTTGTACTAAATTTGAAGATATTAGCATTTTCCTACACATTGAATCGTCTGATTTGAACCTTCAGCTTTCTGTTTCTACATTCCCTTGGGAACTGTCTGCTTATCTCACTTTCGCTTGTGTAAATACATTTCGGAACTTTTCCATATCTTCGACTTTCGCTGGTTAAGCTCCTAGCGGGTGCCATAATCTACTGCGTGAGACATGGGAGATTTTAAACAGATTTTTTCTGACTTCCACCAAGATTTTAAACAGATTTCTTCTGACTTCTACCAAGCTTCTATGCAAGATATTCAGGACATCGTGGAAAATATGAGATCTAAAATGTGCCATCAGGTTGGGGATGTGGTGGATGAAATCGAGGAATTCAACAGTGATAGAAATGTTTCTTCTAAGAGTAAGATTGGAGTAAGATTTCTATTGAGATGCTGGATGAAGATTGGATAGTGGAGTTGGAAAAATTTAAGGGAGAGAGAGAGATCTGCAAGCAATAAGTGAAATTGACTTCCTGGTGGAATGCCATGAAAAAGAAGGGGTCATTATGTATGGGAGGTTTTTTGAGGAGAAGCTGGAATTTTTGAGGGGGGCAGTTGGGCTGTTTGATTTTTCCAAGAGAAAAGCTCTGTGCACATTGTGGGGATATGTAAATGCTCTGGTTTATTTTGAAGTGGGATAAAGGTTAAAGAATGTTTATCTGGTTTGTTCTAAGGGTTTGACTGATGTTAACTCTTAAGTATAATGACAGACAATATATGTGCTTTTCAATTTGATTTTTATTATAGTAGACAGAAATGTATAGAATTTATTTATTTTTTATCCCGCCTTTATTACTTTTATAAATAACTCAAGGCAGCGAACATACCTAATACTCCTCCTCCTATTTTCCCCACAACAACAACCCTGTGAGGTGAGTTGAGCTGAGAGAGAGTGACTGGCCCAAGGTCACCCAGCCGGCTTTCATGCCTAAGGCGGGACTAGAACTCACAGTCTCCTGGTTTCTAGCCTGGTGCCTTAATCACTAGACCAAACTGGCTCTAGGAAGGGAATAATTAAATATGTGTTATCTTTTTTTGGGGGGGGGAGTTGTTTAGGAGGTCTAGATGAATTTTTTTTTAATATATGGGGGAGGAGTAACTGTACTTAGTGATGTTTATTATGTACTAAAGTAGAATAACTTATAGAAAGAATGTGGTTTTGGTTTAATAATGTGGTTTTGGTTTAATTTAGTAAAAGATTGATTATGGAAATTTTTGTATATCCTTGCTGTTAAAAGTCAGAAGCCACATCTTTTTGTAATTTTGAAAAAAAAATCTCTGTGTTTTCACACCTTTTTAGTTTCTTTTTAGTTTCTTTTTCTTTTCTTTTTTGTAGTTTTTTTTTGTTTTTTTGTAGCTTTTAGCTTTGTCTTGAAACTTAATAATATTTTACTTTTTTAAAAAAAGAATATTATTGCCAGAATAAATAAAATAAAATAAATAAATTGATCCCAGGACAATTACAATAGATTATAAAAGTCTAGAAAATTACATACAGGAGCGACATACAAGGCCAGATCTTTTTATTTGGCCCGTGTGAAACAACTGAAATTTGCCTTGAGGTGCACACCATAGAGCAGGGGTGGGCAACGTCAGGCCCGGGGACTGTATAAGGCCTGTGGGGCTCCTGCCTAAGGCCTGTGGGGCTCCCGCCCGCAAACCCCGCCCCTTCCACGCTATTGGCTCCCGCCTGCAAACCCTGCCCTCCAGTGCTTGTGATTGGCTCCCGCCTGCAAACTCTGGCCCCCGGTCCATGGAAATCCCAGAAACCCCGCCCCCCACCACCCCAGTTATAAATATCCAAATGGCCCTTGGCAGAAAAAACGTTCCCCACCCCTGCCATAGAAGCAACATAGTTCTCTTAACTGAAGCAAAGAGGAAACACAGTTTCCTTCACCTTTGCATTGCCTTAAAACTTCTCCCTAGCTTCTCCCAGGAGAGAATCCAGAAGACGTTTCTGCACAGTCTGAGCAGAAGCATCTTCCAGCTTTGGCAAGGGGATGTCAGAGAAACTGACTGGCACATCAGCACTGTTCGCCAAAGCTTGGCAAAAGCAGTGCGCCTTCTGGCATTGTTTGCTGACGTTTTTGGCAGAGCAGAGCAGAGCAAGGCCCCGTGCTCTTAGGAGCAAAGGGGCTACATTGCTTCATGAAGCAGTGTCAAGAGAGTGCTTGAGTTTTCACTGAAACAAAGCATCCCTTTGAAGATTTGGCCAACCACATTGTTCCTTAGTAGAATTTTGTTTTTCTTGTGACAGTAATCTCAGAGGCCCAAGATATGTATGATAGCGGGCATGTACTTTAATGGAGGTAGGGTACAGTTGACAATGCTATAGTGATATTCCCCACCCTTTCTCAACACAATACCTTTCTCAGTCATTTTTTTCCAACTACATTATCTCTTGTTCTCTGCCACACACACACATATTCTTGATTTGAACAGCCAGCTAAATGACCTGTCCTAACATATAATTCAGGCCCCAGTGGCAAGTTGTATGTATCTACAGTAACGTGTAGACCCAATATATTTTTCCTTTTCATATATATCAAGATAATATTTATCATCTATACTCAGTTAAGGGGTGCGATGGCTCAGCGGGTAAGACGCCAGACTTGTTGATCGGAAGATCGCAAGTTCGGAGGTTCGAATCCCTAGCCCCGTGTGACGGAGTGAGCTCCCGCACTAGCCCCAGCTCTTGCCAACCTAGCAATTTGAAAGCATGCAAATGCAAGTAGATGAATAGGTACCACTTCAGTGGGAAGGTAACAGCGTTCCGCATGTGTCATGCCGGCCACATGACCGCGGAAGCGTCTTCGGACAGTGCTGGCTCTTCGGTTAAGAAACGGAGATGAGCACCGGCCCCTAGAGTCGGACACGACTGTGCAGGGGAAACCTTTACCTTTACTTTTATACTCAGTTAACAAAACTATATTTGAGTTTCACCTCTTCTGGATAGCAAACAAGCACCTCTACAATGCAATTAAACCTTATATCAATGTTTTAAATAACCAGTTAGGATCAATTTATTCAAGTTCTCCACAGATGAAGCCTTTGGCAGGTGGGGAAAAACTTCCAATAATGAGGAATATTAGGTTTGAGTGCTTGTAGAAAAGAAGTAGTAGGGTGATAATAGGGGTGCGACAAATTCACTAAAGTGCATTGTGGAATATGTTCATGAGCAATATGTGGGATCATAAAAAATACCCCTCCCCCGGCAATCTTTTGAGGACATTTGGAAACAATGCACTCATTGTGAGATTATTTATTTATTTGAGCTATATATTTAGCTAAAGAAACAAATCCTAGATTACCAAAACAGTAATATATGTAGTTAACATCAGAGCAGTTTTTCTTTTCTGCTTGAATGGATGCTGCATAATTAGAGAGGGAATTGTAGGCAGTTGATGGAAGGTTTATTTGTATCTCTAATTGTGTATGTATGGAGTGGGGGGAGTAGGCTGTGGAGAGACAGCTGGAAAAAAAAAACCATGACAAAAGGAAACTTGTACTTCCTGCCTGCATTTTATTTAATAATGAGAGCTGTTCTGGATCTCTCTCAAGCTTTTCTTTCTTTTCTTCATCCGTTTTTGCCTTGTGTGTAGCAAGAAATGCCTCAGCAACAAAATTAACCAAGTGTGCAGAGGTGCACTACGTATCTCTACAGGTGTTGCTACGCTCATCAGTCTGACTGTAAATAATGATTTTTTCCCCCTCATATGTCTTCTTGGATTATAAGAGCAGCCTCATAAAGCCTAATGCATTACCTAGAAAAAAACACTTTAATATAATAAACACAACATTATTAATAGTTAACATCATCAGTTAACCATGATCATAATCTGCTAACTTCCTAAATCTGACATCTAAAAATATTTATTTAGTGCTATGAACATTTTACAGTGGCGCAGACTTACGCAAATTCCCATTATTCAATGAAAGGTATAGCTCTTGCAGATGACAATTTCACCATGCCAGGAGAATTTCCAGTTCACATAAATTGTACAACATATCCAGATTATTCCAGCACTGTTCAATATTCAGCCCAATATTTGTGGCTGCTGTCCACGTATCTATTTTTGAGACATAAAATCAGATCCCTTCACCATTCCTGCAGTCATTCAAATGTAGGGACATTTCATGATTTATATCTTTATACAAAATGTATACACAGTGCAGTTCCTAGAGCTCAAGGCAATTTACAATAATATGAACAAGTAAATTAAAATAAAGAATACAAAATACAGTATCTTAATTTTAAATTAACTAAAAGCAGCGCCGTCACCATTAGCATCCTGATCCCCTCTGAAATGAAAAGTTAAATGACTTCCTGAAGGCCAGGAAGTTAGGGGTTCCCCTTACCCGAAAAAGCAAGAAAGCATTTCTGGAGTGTGGGGGCAGCCATAAAGGAACATCAAGTTGCAACCCTTCAATGTGGAGTGTTCCTCAGCACCCCCCCTCCCACCACTAAAAGAACGGGAACAGTAGATAGCAGCTTACTCAGAGAGACTGTCCTGAAATTACTGAGCAGTTCAGCCAAGGAGGGCTTTGTAGGTGATAACCAGCACTTTGAATTGGACCCCACAGTAAATTGATAACCAGTGCAGTGATAGTAGCATCAGTGTCACACTGATTCACTATCACCAGTTAGCAGATGGGCCACTGTATTTTAGACCAACTAAAGCTTCCAAGTAAAGGTAGCCCCATATAGAATATGTTCCAATAGTCTAACTACAAGGAGATGCAAGCAGAAAAACAGATTGTGAAGTCAGGAGGAAGCAAACCACTAGACAGGTGCTTGGCCTCTGTGGAACAAGGTGAAGAGGTTTGTGGGTTGGTTTTGTGTGTTCAGTTCCAGAACTGGCCAAAGTCCAGGACTTTGGATAGAGGAGGGACCTGTGGATGGCCAGCAAGAAAAACAAGCAATTGGTCAGTTTGGAGGACAGCGAAAACAAGCATTGGTCATTTTAGTCAGCAAATATTTCCAGCCGGGCAGATAAACAGTGGTATGTTCAGGCTATGACAAAGGTACAAAACCCCAATTTCAATCTGACTGTGTTTAATCTTGTATTAGCAAGAGCTGGTTGTCTGAAAATGCCTTTATTCCCAAACCAGTGTACATAGAAACACAGGTAACGTGCTTTTGTTATCCTTTTATTTTCCAACATAATCCTATAAGAAGTCAGAGAGCAGAATTATCAGTCTCTCAGATAACTATATTTTTATTAACCAATAGATATTGAAAAATTAGATATTAACTTTTAAAGTAAATCCTTTTAAACTTTCTTCCAGAATTATTGGTTTGTGGGAAATTGGCTCTTCATAATTGCTACTTCTACCTTCCCAGGTTGGTTTCAGCTCCAATGTTTTCCTTATGCAATAGGTTATATTCTTTTTTAGGGATAGATTTCAAAAAGGGCTTGGTCTGTGGAAGCATATTTCTGCTTATTTCAAATATGACAGTATTTAAGTGTATAATAGGGAACTTAAAATCTCTATGCCTGAACGGCTGAGCCAGCTTGTGTTAACTTTTACTTAAATGGTTCTTTTGCTCTGGAAAATAATTTACCTGGAATGAATCTTCTCCTATATATCTTCCATTTGGGCCTCAAAAGGTACCATTTTAAAACAAGTTCTCATTTGTTTTCAGAACACCATAGCTATAGATGGGTGGTCTTGCAATTTTCATTTTATTTTCCAGTCCATAGGAGTTTTCCTCCCACAATTTGTGTTGAGCTTTGTGGTTTAACTTTGCAACCACAATGCCCATACTATAATATCATGCATTTGTATTTGTTTTTCCAAAATCTCAAATGTGGTGCAAAGTCAGGTCAATCAAATTTCAAAGGAGGGTTGCAGTAAAAGTGATCCCCGTATTCATCATCTCTGCACACTGAGTAGACTATTCTGACCTCTCTTCCAAACACCCTTTATCTTCTCCCGGATGCAGCTAATATATTTTCCACTTTTTTGGTTTAGGGTAATTTACAATACACATCATCATGTTTTGAGATTCTCATTATAGGGCTGTATTATTATTATTATTATTATTATTATTATTATTATTATTATTTCTTCTAACTTATATCACCGCCCATCTCCCCCCACAAGGGAACTCTGGGCGGTTAAAGGGCCATCCACATTTAGTGTAAAATGCTGATCTGCTATTACCATAGATATCTCTTGCCTGCTTAAGCATACATCTGCTGCTCACCCAACTACTAAAGAAAACAAGACTTAATATACAATTTACTAAATCAATCTGACTAGAGAGCATTTAGATGGGAGAGACAGAGGGTGACATGAAGTTCAAAGTAAAAGTATCTCTAAATTGTTTTGACTCAGTAATAATTACAATGAAGCACTTGAGAGGCAGGTTTCCTATGAACTTACTCTGCCTTATTTCAGTCTTAAAAATGTTGAGTTTAACCAGTTAGTACTAGTGAAATGTTACAGTGCAAAGCCTTGCTCTTCCTCACATTTAGCGTAAGTGCAGCTAAAGACAACAAGGCTTCCTATCTGTCTATGAAGGTTCTCAGTCATCCAGGTGGAATTGTCTGTAGCTTGAATCATGTCAACTGGATTTCTATTTTCTTAATGGAAACGTTTCGCTCCTTATCCAAGGGGCTTCTTCAGTCTGAGCAAAGTTGGTAAGGGAATCCTAAATATGTTCCTAGGTAGCTGTGTGACCTTACACCTGGGGCTAGGTCATGGTTATATTGAGATGTAATTTTTAAGTCCTTTTATCATCTAATGGAGGGTCGTTAAAAACACCATGCTGCTGTTGAGCTTCTGAAATGGTCTTAATCTTCCTAGGCACAGAAGACAACACGGGGAGGAAGATGGGGGAGAGTTTGTGCCTGAGGCCCCCACCTCTATTCAAGGAAGGATTTTCCAAGTTGGCATAAATGGATTCCTTGACCCCTCTCTCAAACCACCTATCTTCTCTGTCTAAAATGTGAACATTAATGTCCTCAAATGAATGTCCTTTTTCTTTTAGATGAAGATAAACTGCTGACTCTGGTCCTGTGGTGTTATTTCTCCTGTGTTGTGCCATCCTCCTGTACATAGGTTGTTTGGTTTCTCCAATGTAGAGTTCAGAGCACTCCTCACTGCACTGGATTGCATAAACTACATTGCTTTTCTTATGTTTTGGAGTTTGATCTTTGGGGTGTACAAGCCTCTGTCTCAGTGTGTTGGTGGGTTTGAAATATACAGGTATGTGGTGTTTGCCAAATATCCGTTTTATCTTTTCAGACACGCCAGCCATGTAGGGAATGACCAGGTTCTTTCGTTTACTCTGAGTCTCAGCCCTATCTGTCGCTGTTTTAGGTCTGGTAAATTTAGATTTGGTGAAGGCCCAATTTGGATATCCACAGGCCTTCAGGGCTGTTCTCAGGTGCTGATTTTCATTCTTTTTGGAATCCATGGAGGTGGGGATGGTTTCTGCTCTGTGTGACAATGTCCTGATGACTCCTAGTTTGTGCTGCAGTGGATGGTGGGAGTCAAACATCAGATATTGATCTGTGTGTGTGGGTTTCCTGTAGATCCCTATTTCTAGCTTGCCACCGGTCCCAATGAGGACTTCACAGTCTAGGAATGCCAGTCTGTTGTCCTTGGTGTCTTCTCTGGTGAAGCTAATGTTGGCATCTATAGTGTTTATATGGTCCGTGAAGGCCTGTACTTCCTGGGCCTTGATTTTGACCCAGGTGTCATCCACATACCTAAACCAGTGGGTGGGCACCGTTCCCTGGAATGTGTTGAGTGCTTTCTTCTCCACTTCTTCCATGTATAAATTGGCCACAATGGGTGACACAGGAGAACCCATGGCACAGCCGTGTTTTTGTCTGTAAAAGTCACCTCTGTATGTGAAATAAGTGGTGTTAAGACACAGGTCCAGAAGATGGCAGATCTGGTTTGGGTTGAGATGGCTTCTCCTTTCCAGGGTGCTGTCCTCTTCTAGTCTCTTCCTGACAGCGGATAGAGCATGAGTGGTGGGGATGCTGGTGAAAAGGGAGGACACATCAAAGGAGACCATAGTTTCATCTGTATCCAGTTTCAGGATCTTTGCTTTGGAAACAAATTCTTCCGAATTATGGATGTGGTGTTCAGAGTGTCCAACTAGAGGTGCTAGTATGGTAGAGAGGTGTTTGGCAATGTTGTATGTTACCGAATTGATGCTGCTGACTATGGGTCGGAGGGGTGTTCCTTCCTTGTGGATCTTAGGAAGTCCGTAGATGCAGGGGATGGCTTCTCCAGGATACAGACGGTGGTAGGTAATCCTATCGATGGAGCCATCATGTTCCAATTGTTTCAAACTGTCTATTGCCTTTTTCTTGTAATTGTTGGTGGGGTCTCTTTTCAGTTTTTCATATGTATGGTGATCCTCCAAAAGTGAGGTAATTTTATTGTGGTAGTCTGCAGTGTTTAGAACCACTGTACATCTTCCTTTGTCAGCAGGTAAAATGGTGATGGTTTCATCTTTGCTGAGGGCTGTCAGGGCTCTCCTCTCTTGGACGGTAAGGTTGGGGGGAGGAGGTTGAGCACTGGACAGAGCTGCAGATATTTTAAGCCGGAGTTGTTCTGCTTCTTCAAAAGGTAGGTGGTTGTTGTGGATGGCAGATTCTGTGGCTGTAATGAGCTCCACAACCGGAACTTGCTTGGGAGTGATGGCAAAATTAAGACCTTTGGCTAGGACATCTCTCTCTGGTTGGGTAAGTTCTCTGTCTGAGAGATTTTTCACCCACATGTTCTTTTTGTCCTCTGTGGTCCTGTTGTTGTTGTTCCTCCCAGTGGTTTCTCCAGTTCCTTGTTTCTGCTCGCTGCGAGAAAGAAGAATGTCAAATTTCTTAGTTTGCCTCTCCTTTGTCTTGTGATGCTGGGCCAGCTGTACTTTATTGCCAAGCTGAATAACTCTATCCAGGATTGGGTCAGGAAGGGTGGCTGTGAGTTCCTGGTGAAGGTTCTCAAAATTGTATTGCAGGGCCTCAATGGTGAAGTGGACTTGCCTTATTCTTTCATTTAGAAGATGTCTTTGTGCCTGCTGCAGGATCTGATCTGCTCTGTGACCCTTAACTGTAGATTGCAGGCGTAGGCTTGTCGGGATGAGTCTCTGTTGTCTGCATCTGAGGTTAAAACGTAGGTGGTTTCTATAGTCTGCCACCTTTCTTGCTGTCTTCTCGAATTTCCTTACCAACTTCAGGGTTTCATCCCCAAAATGTATGGCAATATGTCTATGAAGGTTCTCAGTCATCCAGGTGGAATTGTCTGTAGCTTGAATCATGTCAACTGGATTTCTATTTTCTTAATGGAAACGTTTCGCTCCTTATCCAAGGGGCTTCTTCAGTCTGAGCAAAGTTGGTAAGGGAATCCTAAATATGTTCCTAGGTAGCTGTGTGACCTTACACCTGGGGCTAGGTCATGGTTATATTGAGATGTAATTTTTAAGTCCTTTTATCATCTAATGGAGGGTCGTTAAAAACACCATGCTGCTGTTGAGCTTCTGAAATGGTCTTAATCTTCCTAGGCACAGAAGACAACACGGGGAGGAAGATGGGGGAGAGTTTGTGCCTGAGGCCCCCACCTCTATTCAAGGAAGGATTTTCCAAGTTGGCATAAATGGATTCCTTGACCCCTCTCTCAAACCACCTATCTTCTCTGTCTAAAATGTGAACATTAATGTCCTCAAATGAATGTCCTTTTTCTTTTAGATGAAGATAAACTGCTGACTCTGGTCCTGTGGTGTTATTTCTCCTGTGTTGTGCCATCCTCCTGTACATAGGTTGTTTGGTTTCTCCAATGTAGAGTTCAGAGCACTCCTCACTGCACTGGATTGCATAAACTACATTGCTTTTCTTATGATTTGGAGTTTGATCTTTGGGGTGTACAAGCCTCTGTCTCAGTGTGTTGGTGGGTTTGAAATATACAGGTATGTGGTGTTTGCCAAATATCCGTTTTATCTTTTCAGACACGCCAGCCATGTAGGGAATGACCAGGTTCTTTCGTTTACTCTGAGTCTCAGCCCTATCTGTCGCTGTTTTAGGTCTGGTAGATTTAGATTTGGTGAAGGCCCAATTTGGATATCCACAGGCCTTCAGGGCTGTTCTCAGGTGCTGATTTTCATTCTTTTTGGAATCCATGGAGGTGGGGATGGTTTCTGCTCTGTGTGACAATGTCCTGATGACTCCTAGTTTGTGCTGCAGTGGATGGTGGGAGTCAAACATCAGATATTGATCTGTGTGTGTGGGTTTCCTGTAGATCCCTATTTCTAGCTTGCCACCGGTCCCAATGAGGACTTCACAGTCTAGGAATGCCAGTCTGTTGTCCTTGGTGTCTTCTCTGGTGAAGCTAATGTTGGCATCTATAGTGTTTATATGGTCCGTGAAGGCCTGTACTTCCTGGGCCTTGATTTTGACCCAGGTGTCATCCACATACCTAAACCAGTGGGTGGGCACCGTTCCCTGGAATGTGTTGAGTGCTTTCTTCTCCACTTCTTCCATGTATAAATTGGCCACAATGGGTGACACAGGAGAACCCATGGCACAGCCGTGTTTTTGTCTGTAAAAGTCACCTCTGTATGTGAAATAAGTGGTGTTAAGACACAGGTCCAGAAGATGGCAGATCTGGTTTGGGTTGAGATGGCTTCTCCTTTCCAGGGTGCTGTCCTCTTCTAGTCTCTTCCTGACAGCGGATAGAGCATGAGTGGTGGGGATGCTGGTGAAAAGGGAGGACACATCAAAGGAGACCATAGTTTCATCTGTATCCAGTTTCAGGATCTTTGCTTTGGAAACAAATTCTTCCGAATTATGGATGTGGTGTTCAGAGTGTCCAACTAGAGGTGCTAGTATGGTAGAGAGGTGTTTGGCAATGTTGTATGTTACCGAATGTATGTTCGGTAACATACAACATTGCCAAACACCTCTCTACCATACTAGCACCTCTAGTTGGACACTCTGAACACCACATCCATAATTCGGAAGAATTTGTTTCCAAAGCAAAGATCCTGAAACTGGATACAGATGAAACTATGGTCTCCTTTGATGTGTCCTCCCTTTTCACCAGCATCCCCACCACTCATGCTCTATCCGCTGTCAGGAAGAGACTAGAAGAGGACAGCACCCTGGAAAGGAGAAGCCATCTCAACCCAAACCAGATCTGCCATCTTCTGGACCTGTGTCTTAACACCACTTATTTCACATACAGAGGTGACTTTTACAGACAAAAACACGGCTGTGCCATGGGTTCTCCTGTGTCACCCATTGTGGCCAATTTATACATGGAAGAAGTGGAGAAGAAAGCACTCAACACATTCCAGGGAACGGTGCCCACCCACTGGTTTAGGTATGTGGATGACACCTGGGTCAAAATCAAGGCCCAGGAAGTACAGGCCTTCACGGACCATATAAACACTATAGATGCCAACATTAGCTTCACCAGAGAAGACACCAAGGACAACAGACTGGCATTCCTAGACTGTGAAGTCCTCATTGGGACCGGTGGCAAGCTAGAAATAGGGATCTACAGGAAACCCACACACACAGATCAATATCTGATGTTTGACTCCCACCATCCACTGCAGCACAAACTAGGAGTCATCAGGACATTGTCACACAGAGCAGAAACCATCCCCACCTCCATGGATTCCAAAAAGAATGAAAATCAGCACCTGAGAACAGCCCTGAAGGCCTGTGGATATCCAAATTGGGCCTTCACCAAATCTAAATCTACCAGACCTAAAACAGCGACAGATAGGGCTGAGACTCAGAGTAAACGAAAGAACCTGGTCATTCCCTACATGGCTGGCGTGTCTGAAAAGATAAAACGGATATTTGGCAAACACCACATACCTGTATATTTCAAACCCACCAACACACTGAGACAGAGGCTTGTACACCCCAAAGATCAAACTCCAAAACATAAGAAAAGCAATGTAGTTTATGCAATCCAGTGCAGTGAGGAGTGCTCTGAACTCTACATTGGAGAAACCAAACAACCTATGTACAGGAGGATGGCACAACACAGGAGAAATAACACCACAGGACCAGAGTCAGCAGTTTATCTTCATCTAAAAGAAAAAGGACATTCATTTGAGGACATTAATGTTCACATTTTAGACAGAGAAGATAGGTGGTTTGAGAGAGGGGTCAAGGAATCCATTTATGCCAACTTGGAAAATCCTTCCTTGAATAGAGGTGGGGGCCTCAGGCACAAACTCTCCCCCATCTTCCTCCCCGTGTTGTCTTCTGTGCCTAGGAAGATTAAGACCATTTCAGAAGCTCAACAGCAGCATGGTGTTTTTAACGACCCTCCATTAGATGATAAAAGGACTTAAAAATTACATCTCAATATAACCATGACCTAGCCCCAGGTGTAAGGTCACACAGCTACCTAGGAACATATTTAGGATTCCCTTACCAACTTTGCTCAGACTGAAGAAGCCCCTTGGATAAGGAGCGAAACGTTTCCATTAAGAAAATAGAAATCCAGTTGACATGATTCAAGCTACAGACAATTCCACCTGGATGACTGAGAACCTTCATAGACATATTGCCATACATTTTGGGGATGAAACCCTGAAGTTGGTAAGGAAATTCGAGAAGACAGCAAGAAAGGTGGCAGACTATAGAAACCACCTACGTTTTAACCTCAGATGCAGACAACAGAGACTCATCCCGACAAGCCTACGCCTGCAATCTACAGTTAAGGGTCACAGAGCAGATCAGATCCTGCAGCAGGCACAAAGACATCTTCTAAATGAAAGAATAAGGCAAGTCCACTTCACCATTGAGGCCCTGCAATACAATTTTGAGAACCTTCACCAGGAACTCACAGCCACCCTTCCTGACCCAATCCTGGATAGAGTTATTCAGCTTGGCAATAAAGTACAGCTGGCCCAGCATCACAAGACAAAGGAGAGGCAAACTAAGAAATTTGACATTCTTCTTTCTCGCAGCAAGCAGAAACAAGGAACTGGAGAAACCACTGGGAGGAACAACAACAACAGGACCACAGAGGACAAAAAGAACATGTGGGTGAAAAATCTCTCAGACAGAGAACTTACCCAACCAGAGAGAGATGTCCTAGCCAAAGGTCTTAATTTTGCCATCACTCCCAAGCAAGTTCCGGTTGTGGAGCTCATTACAGCCACAGAATCTGCCATCCACAACAACCACCTACCTTTTGAAGAAGCAGAACAACTCCGGCTTAAAATATCTGCAGCTCTGTCCAGTGCTCAACCTCCTCCCCCCAACCTTACCGTCCAAGAGAGGAGAGCCCTGACAGCCCTCAGCAAAGATGAAACCATCACCATTTTACCTGCTGACAAAGGAAGATGTACAGTGGTTCTAAACACTGCAGACTACCACAATAAAATTACCTCACTTTTGGAGGATCACCATACATATGAAAAACTGAAAAGAGACCCCACCAACAATTACAAGAAAAAGGCAATAGACAGTTTGAAACAATTGGAACATGATGGCTCCATCGATAGGATTACCTACCACCGTCTGTATCCTGGAGAAGCCATCCCCTGCATCTACGGACTTCCTAAGATCCACAAGGAAGGAACACCCCTCCGACCCATAGTCAGCAGCATCAATTCGGTAACATACAACATTGCCAAACACCTCTCTACCATACTAGCACCTCTAGTTGGACACTCTGAACACCACATCCATAATTCGGAAGAATTTGTTTCCAAAGCAAAGATCCTGAAACTGGATACAGATGAAACTATGGTCTCCTTTGATGTGTCCTCCCTTTTCACCAGCATCCCCACCACTCATGCTCTATCCGCTGTCAGGAAGAGACTAGAAGAGGACAGCACCCTGGAAAGGAGAAGCCATCTCAACCCAAACCAGATCTGCCATCTTCTGGACCTGTGTCTTAACACCACTTATTTCACATACAGAGGTGACTTTTACAGACAAAAACACGGCTGTGCCATGGGTTCTCCTGTGTCACCCATTGTGGCCAATTTATACATGGAAGAAGTGGAGAAGAAAGCACTCAACACATTCCAGGGAACGGTGCCCACCCACTGGTTTAGGTATGTGGATGACACCTGGGTCAAAATCAAGGCCCAGGAAGTACAGGCCTTCACGGACCATATAAACACTATAGATGCCAACATTAGCTTCACCAGAGAAGACACCAAGGACAACAGACTGGCATTCCTAGACTGTGAAGTCCTCATTGGGACCGGTGGCAAGCTAGAAATAGGGATCTACAGGAAACCCACACACACAGATCAATATCTGATGTTTGACTCCCACCATCCACTGCAGCACAAACTAGGAGTCATCAGGACATTGTCACACAGAGCAGAAACCATCCCCACCTCCATGGATTCCAAAAAGAATGAAAATCAGCACCTGAGAACAGCCCTGAAGGCCTGTGGATATCCAAATTGGGCCTTCACCAAATCTAAATCTACCAGACCTAAAACAGCGACAGATAGGGCTGAGACTCAGAGTAAACGAAAGAACCTGGTCATTCCCTACATGGCTGGCGTGTCTGAAAAGATAAAACGGATATTTGGCAAACACCACATACCTGTATATTTCAAACCCACCAACACACTGAGACAGAGGCTTGTACACCCCAAAGATCAAACTCCAAAACATAAGAAAAGCAATGTAGTTTATGCAATCCAGTGCAGTGAGGAGTGCTCTGAACTCTACATTGGAGAAACCAAACAACCTATGTACAGGAGGATGGCACAACACAGGAGAAATAACACCACAGGACCAGAGTCAGCAGTTTATCTTCATCTAAAAGAAAAAGGACATTCATTTGAGGACATTAATGTTCACATTTTAGACAGAGAAGATAGGTGGTTTGAGAGAGGGGTCAAGGAATCCATTTATGCCAACTTGGAAAATCCTTCCTTGAATAGAGGTGGGGGCCTCAGGCACAAACTCTCCCCCATCTTCCTCCCCGTGTTGTCTTCTGTGCCTAGGAAGATTAAGACCATTTCAGAAGCTCAACAGCAGCATGGTGTTTTTAACGACCCTCCATTAGATGATAAAAGGACTTAAAAATTACATCTCAATATAACCATGACCTAGCCCCAGGTGTAAGGTCACACAGCTACCTAGGAACATATTTAGGATTCCCTTACCAACTTTGCTCAGACTGAAGAAGCCCCTTGGATAAGGAGCGAAACGTTTCCATTAAGAAAATAGAAATCCAGTTGACATGATTCAAGCTAAAGGCTTCCTATCCTTTCTGGTAGCAAAACTCTCTTCCCTTTTTTGTTTTTGTTTGCATTAACAGCTAAATTAGAAGCTGTTCTAATATAATGTTTTCCTGGACTCATAACCCTGATATTAACTTGCATTAAGAATTATTTTCAAGGAAACTGAACGGAATGTACAGCTTGTAAACCGCAACATCACCTCAGTTTATTGCTTTTAATACTACATTCCAAGGCAAGGAAAGGCAACTCAGAAGTCTAGCCGAATTAAACAGAATTTATTCCCATGTGGGCAAAAGGCTGCACACATATGGTCAGGCCTGGAGTGTGTTTTCTCCCTTGTACCATGAGACTGGAACACTACTGGAACTGCTTAAATTGCTGTTGAGATCTGTCTCTCTTTCTCCCCACCCTTTCCATTAAATGACAAATTGCGAGATATATTTTCTTATATTTTACATAAAATTGTGCTTCCCCATGTGACAAGACCAAATCTTCCATATTATATTGTCTTTCTATATTAAATTTATCATCTTCCTTAATTTTTCATTTTCTTTTTTTCCTTTGATTTCCCCACAAATTCTAGCATTGTTATAGAGTAGTGCTTACCTCCTAGGAAGCAAGTGTAGGAATGAACACATTCATAGTCCATCTCCCCATCCTGACCTCCAGTCTTCTTTGCCATTTGTGTTGAGCTCCAGGACTTCTAAGGAGACCCAGTAGGGTTTCTTGGAGGCATATTCTGGACATATTACTGTATATTCCATTGTCACATTTATTTATTGTAACAGTGGATTAATAAAAGAGTAGGGCAGAGTTAAACAACTAAAATAAGGTATTGGGATTCAAGGCCATCTAGAACCTCTACTTTCTAACATGGAAGCTCAACCTCCAGAGGTAAATGTGATTTAAAAGTGATTAAAATTACCCTATAGTGGGATCTTCTTCTTTACTGCTGTCCTAGCTTCAGCATCTTCAGGTTTCCGCCCTACCCCACTTCCATCTGAGGCTGTCAATGGGAAACAGCATGTGGAAGGCAGCCACAGGTGAGGAAAGTTAGCAGAAGGGGGGGTTTTGCTTATAACTCTCCCCCCCCCATCTGCAAATGCTGCTTCCTTCAGTTGTAGAAGTTGGGGTTTGTCTTTCCCCTCTCTATACAAGTTGCAAAGCAGAGGCGAGACCCTTTTGCCAAATCTCTCATCTCATGATGTTTTTTTAAAAAGTGGGAAAATTCAGAAAATCTTAGAAACAGTATTGCAATGCTTGAATGTGTGTGTGCATGTAAATATGTAGAACTTTTATGTGTGTCTATGGGATTGTGAGAGAGAAGGCTGAAAGTCCTCCTCCTGGTGCCTTTTTCTGCAAATCTTCAGTTTCTTTTCTAAATGACTTTTTAAGAAAGCAGTGTCATGTAAATGGTATTTCTGCACATATTTACAGATTATCGGTCCTCAGGTCCATCTGAAAACAAGCAGAAAATAACCGTTCTTTCCTCAGAGGAAAGCCACTGGAGAGAAATCTGATTCATTAAACCAATTATTCTTCAGGGAAATTTATCTTGCATCTTGAGAACTATGCTTTTTTAAAGAAACATCAGTTCCTGTAAATTATAATTGGGAGATTTCCGTAAAGGTATGCAGCAGACATTAAATGAAGAGGGGATGGGGAGGGGAGCGTTTCCATTCCTTTTGTGGATAAAGAACTGGTTTTCAAGTTGGCATGCTACTCTTGAGTACTAATTAATTATAATTTTACAAAAAGACAGTAAAGATATCCCACTAGTCACAGCCATGTAATCACTGGTTTCTTGCCCAGTTTCAAAAGCAATGGACAAGAAAAAGTGATAGATAAAAGAACTGAGTCGGGAGGGATACTAATGAGCTTCTCCTGAATCCTCTCTCTTTCTCTCTCCCAAAGGATGTGCCAGAATACCACAGAAACTGAAGCACTAATGAAAGAGGAGCCGAAATCTGCTAGGAATGAATGGGGTGCTGAAATTGTTCATTGTATTCCCAGGCTTCAGTAAGCAAGTTTAACCCTTCTTCAATGGATGGGTTTGATTTGTGTACACACAGTGGTGTGCTGACGTTTCCTGTGCCTTTGGGGAATAGATCAATTGGTACAGCCTCTGCCAAATCACGCAGCTGTGACTGCTTCTCTTTTTTCTCCTGTTCAGACTTGGTGGTGGAATTTAACTCGTTTTACTCTTAACCTTCCAGGAGGAGAATTCTGGAGGTTCTCTCATTCCCTGCTATTGCCTGTAAGTTTTTACCCTCAAGGGAGGAAAAACATCTTTTGAAATGAAAATGAAGGCGGCTTTATGTTACACAGTTCAATCTTTGTAGTGTTAAGGTATGTAGGGAACTGACTGTCAGCTATTGATTCCTCAATGCCTGAATTTAAAAGATTACCAAGTAAAACCCAGGAAAGAAAGAACTGTGATCAATGTTTCCCTCCCAGGTTGAGATATCACTCTAGGATAACGAAGGATCAGTTTGACAGTTTCCAAAGGTGTGCAAGTGAATCAGTGCATGAATATGGTAGTCAAGGGATTTTTTAAATGAGGCTGTTGGAAAATAGGGACTGCCCTGGGTGACCCCCCAGTACTTGACTCTCTCCCAAATATTCAGAGACTTTAAAAAAAAAAAACCAAACACAAAGACAATATTGCACTTATTTCTCTACAGTAAGCTGTTGTGAATCTCTTCATCATTGATTCTACAATTTATTTACACAGCTTTCCAACCTACTCCTGTATGTGTTTATCTAGCAGTCCAAGTTGCTGGTTCAATACTGACATATGTGGTAAATCTGAGGTACATTCTTGGCAGTTAGAATTCATGATACTTCTGTTAAGAGAGGAATTCTTTGCTCCATCCTTGAATAATATGATCTGCTATATACATGGCTCAAATATCAAGCAAACAACATTCTCTTTACCCATCCCCCCTCTGATTTTTAGCTATCTTGCCAAGTAAAAAGTTCTAAGAAACCTAAAAACATCCTCACTTGGTCTAATAAACTTGTTGCCTCTTTATAAATTTTGGATTTGTATTTTTACCAACACAGTTGCTTTTTCTCTATATTTTTAATGCTCTTGGAGAAGTTCTTAGAAGTAGGGCATGAGTGATGAAGCTGAAAATAACCTTAAATCCTTTCCTTTGCTATTAGAACTTCTTGTGGCATGAAACATTTCAAGACAAGCCAAGACAAGCCAAGACAAGCAGTTGGTTATATAAATCTAATATATTTATATGCTTCTAGAAGACAAGGTTGACATTAAAATCCTCACCAAAGGTTTTTTAATTCAAATTTCACAATTTTTAAAGGGAGAAGTTTTTACAGTTAAGAACCATTTTTTCCTTTTCTTTTTTCTTTTAGAATTGTTCCAACTGATAGTTTTAGAAAAGAGAAAGGAAAAAGGAAAGAAGAAGGAGGGAAATATGTGAAGTTGAGTAAAATTTAAGGCAGGAGTGTTCTATTTGCTCTTGTGCCAAAGATTATACTTGGTCTCTTGGATAGTGACACCAAGGCCACACTCCAAAACACAGTTACTGCGAGGAAGCAGAGGTGCATGGGGCCAGGAGAAAAATGTAACTTCATCTAATTTTTAAATTAAAATTAGATTACATTAATTAAATAAAATTAATTCATTTACTGTTTGTGCATTTAATTATTTCCCCACTTTTTGCCTCTTTAAAAATTATAGTTTAGTGGCAATTGGTGCTCTGTGGGTTGAATCAAGGGTTTTGAATGTTGGATGTCACCCTGGATATGACTAGGTACTCCAGGCTGCTTTATAACACTGACCTTTGGGACCTGGAACTATTTTAAATTGAACTTATTGGGCAAATAGGATATGGTATAATTATAAGCTATTTCTTTCCCAGCAACATCTAACATTTCTTGTAACTTTTGCTCACTCTTTGGGGGTGTTCATTTCTTTCCTGTATTGGAAGATTATTCTCTTAACCACTAAAGCTATCCAGTCATTGTATTTCTTTGGGAGTACTCAGATGGCTGATACATATCCAAATATTAAATTATTAAAGGTAAGAGTTAGATCCTGTGGATAAAGTAATGTTTATGCAATCTCCCACTTCTTTCCTGGGCAGTGCCAGAACATATGGGTTAAATTAGCCTGTGGCTTGTCACACTTCCAACAGAGACAATTTGTAGTCAACCTCAAGCATAAAAACTTACTCAGAGAGCAACAGAGTCTCAGGAAATCTCTCTACAGAAAAAGCTAAACTGCATATCAGAAGCAGACCACTTAACTGATATTAGAAAAAGATTCAGCTGCCCTTTTTAGAGGTTTTCACTTTATTTTGCCAACTGTATTTCACCACGAATGGTCTATACTGAATCTGATAAGTGTAAGTATAACAGAGATTTTATATGTGACCCATCAGTTATATATGACCTAGTAATCGGATCTCACAAGTGAGACCTGCATTTTTTTAAAGGTGTCAGTTTTAGGGAGAACAGATATTTGAAATGAAATTGATTTATATGAGAACCAGTGTGGTACAGCAGTTAAAATGTTGGACTGGGACTGGCGATATGCAGGTCGATAATTCACCCTCAGCCATAGAAGCTCACTGAGTGAATTTTGGTCACTCACTCTCTCTCAGCTCCACTACTCACAGGGTAGTTTAGCTCCACTAATTACAGGGTGGTTGTACGCAAAAATAGGAGGAGGGAACATTGTATACACTGCCTTGTATACACTGCCTTGGGCTCCTGTATGAAAAGTGGGGTATAAATGATGGATGAATGAATGCATGCATTTATTTAAAAATACTGTGTTTCTATACTACCACCAAGTTCACAAATTATACAAGTACCATGTATAATTACCCAGTAAACTTAGCAAGAACCAGGTTTTATGCAACCTAAAAGCAGTCACACAGGAAGATTGAGGAACGTCCTTACCCTGTTATCTGGGAACAGTTTGATCCTCTTGGACCCGAGGAAGTGGATAGGATCCTCCGGACTGTAAATGCCACCACGTGCAAATTAGATCCATATCTCTCCTGGCTGGTTCAATCGGCTTGGGAGGTGACGTGTGGCTGGGTCCAGTCGATGGTAAATGCATCCTTGCAGGAGGGGGTGTTTCCAACGGCCTTTAAAGAGGCGTTGGTGCGCCCCCTCCTCAAGAAACCATCGCTGGACCCTGTTGTACTGGACTATTTTCATCCAGTCTCCCACCTACCCTTTATGGGGAAGGTGGTTGAGAAAGTGGTGGCGTTGCAGCTCCAGAGGATTCTTGATGAAACGGATTATCTAGACCCCTTTCAGTCAGGTTTCAGGCCAGGATATGGGACGGAAACAGCATTGGTCGCACTTATGGATGAACTCTGGTGGGAGTGGGATGGAGGCAGTGCATCCATCCTGGCTCTCCTTGACCTCTCAGCGGCTTTCGATACTATCGACCATGATATCCTTTTGGGACGCCTGAGAGCGTTGGGGGTGGGCAGCGTGGTTTTGCGCTGGTTCACCTCCTTCCTCCAGGGCCGGTCCCAATCGGTGTTGATAGGGGAGGAGAGATCGGGTCCACGGCCCCTCCTTTGTGGGGTGCCACAGGGCTCAGTGCTCTCCCCTCTCCTATTTAACATCTACATGAAACCACTGGGCGAGATCATCCGTCTCCACGGGATGAGATATCATCAATATGCTGATGATACACAGTTATACATCTCCATCCCGGGGGAAGTAAGTGATGCTGTGACTACCCTGTCCAAGTGCCTGGGGGCTGTGGAGGTCTGGATGGGGAACAACAGGCTTCAGCTGAACCCTGGTAAGACGGAGTGGCTGTGGATTAATGGCCCCTTGGTGTCTAGGAATTTATCATCTTTAGTTCTGGATGGGGTTGCACTACCCCAGACAGACCCGGTGCGTAATTTGGGGGTCCTCTTGGACTCACGACTCCTGCTCGAAGAGCAGGTGGCAGTCGTGGCCAGAAGGGCCTTTACACAACTTTGTGTTGTGCGCCAATTACGCCCTTTCCTGGAACGAGAGGCCCTTCGAACAGTCATTCATGCCCTGGTCATCCCCCAGATAGACTATTGTAATGCGCTCTACATAGGGCTACCCTTGAAGAACGTCTGGAAGCTTCAGCTGGTTCAAAATGCGGCCGCGCGGGCCATTTTAGGTGCCTCAAGATCGGCACATGTAATACCTTTGCTCCGTGAGCTGCATTGGGTCCCAGTTTGCTTCCGGATTCAATTCAAGGTGTTGGTTATCACCTTTAAAGCCCTACATGGCATGGGACCAGGTTACCTGAAGGACCGGCTCATCCCCGTTCAATCAACTTGTCCCACCCGGTCCTGCAGAGAGGGCACGCTACGAACCCCATCTGCAAGAGAGTTCCATCTGACGGGGTCTAGGAGACGTGCCTTCTCTGCAGTAGCCCCCGCCCTTTGGAATATTCTGCCCCCTGAAATAAGATCAGCCCCCTCTCTCCTGGACGTTAGAAAAAACTTAAAGACCTGGTTATGTCATCATGCTTGGGGAGGGGAGGGGAATAGCCAGGCTTGGGGTTGGCTGGTCCACTAGAGCTGCTCTGACCAGCCTTATCGACCAGGGAAATGAGATCTACCACTCTTGGATCAAGTTTCATAGTGTATGTGTATGTATATGTATATGTATATGTATATGTATATGTATATGTATATGTATATGTATATGCATATGCATATGCATGTGTATGTGTGTGTGTGTGTATGTATATGTATATGTATATGTGTGTTTGTGCTTGTATGTGTGTGTGTGTGTGTGTGTGTGTATGTATGTATGTATGTATGTATGTATATATATATATATATATATATATATATATATATGTTTATTATTGATATTTATTGTTTTAATTGATTTTAAACTGTTGTGAACCGCCCAGGGTCCCTCCTTGTGGGGGAGATGGGCGGGATATAAATGAAATAAATAAATAAATAAATAAATAAATAAATAAATAAATAAAGATTGGGAAATTAAAGGAAAATGAAAATGGTTGTAGAGGGAATAGGGAATGCTGCTGCCAAGGCAATAGTCAGGTAAGTGGGGCTTTAGCCCAGGCCAAAACATCTCAGACAAGTCCTCCTGAGTTCACACAAAAATAAGGTGAGGAAGGAGGGAAGCACATTCAGACTTGCAAGATTCTGTTATTATAGCTGTTACAATAAAAGTAGTCCTGACCAATATGGCATTTGTCTTAGTCTTGTCTACCTTATAGGGCTTTCAATAGCTTTGCTTAACACTTAAAAGAAGTTAGTGTAAGCTCTAGGCAAGTCTCCCTGGGAGAAGTGTCCAGGATTGAAGGCCTCTCTGAAGGCTGAAATAAGTATTACAGGTAGTCCTTGTTTAGCAACTACAACTGGGACCGGCAAGTCTGTCGCTAAGCGAAGCAGTTGCTAAGTGGGAAATCATGTGACCGCAACTGTGCTTTCCTTTTCCCCACACACCCGCCCTTTGAAATGCTCACCCCAGCGGTGCTGGGATAGCCAGCCCAAAACTGACAAGACTAATCAGTTTCACACCTTTGGCCTTTGTTTGCCTCCTAACCACTACCCCGCCCTTTGGAATGCTCACCCCCGGTGCTGGGATAATTAACAAGAAGGGAATTAATGTTTGCATTTACATTCATTGGAGAGGAAGGGATTATAAAAGAGTAAGCAGGAACACAATGGGGAATACACTGGGCTGTTTGCATAGTGCGCTCGCAGCTGCCAGCACCAGCGCATTGTTTTCTATGTGTATCCCCCATTGTGTTCCTGCTTACTCTCTTGTAATCCCTTCCTTTCCAATCTCTCTGCTCGGGGGGGGGCAGAATTAAAAAAACAAGCAATTTCTGTAGGCAATCTCTCCTGTGCCTGACCTGTTCCCCTCCTACTTGCAGAGCAGAGAGATTGGAGAGGAAGAGATTACAAGAGAGTAAGCAGAGACACAATGGGAAATACACTGGGCTGTTTGCATAGCGCGCTTGCGGCTGCCAGTGCCAGCACATTGCTTTCGATGTGTATTCCCCACTGTGTGTCTGCTTACTCATAATTCCTTCCCCTCCAAATCTCTCTCTCTGCAAGGGGGAGAAAAAGAAAAACAACAGGTCAGACACAGGACGTGTACTGACTGTAATGGTGCATGTGACTGAGGAACGCTGCAAAGGTTGTAAATGTGGGCATTGGTCGTAAAGTTATTTTTTCAGCACCATCGTAACTTCCAAGTCACTGAACGAGGCAGTCGGTAAGTGAGGACTACCTGTATCTTGTTTAACTGTCTCTCTCAATTCAGATTATAACATTGAAGAAAGAAACTCTGATGATGATCTTAGAACATGGAAAGGGTGATGTAGGAAAAAATATTTCCTCTAATAAGGTTAAGCATCAAAAGCTAGAATTTTTGAACACTGACAAGGGATAGTTTCATACATTATATTAAACATGGTAGGGTTGATAAAATATGATAAGCCAAAAGCAAATAAATTGCATTATGGATTAGTATGCTGAATGAATTTACATCTATGTTTCTGGTCTCTGTTAGTAGCACAGTGAATGTATTTTGAACCAACTGCATTTTCCAGTCATTCTTCAAAGGCAGACCCACAAACAATGAATTGCAATAATAGAACTTGGAGAAATGAAATAATTATAGCCAAGTTATTTTTAATACAGAGCGGCTGAAACTGAATGCATCAATCATCATGGCACTGGAGCCTCTTGGATCTCTAGCAACAGCATTCAAGCAAGGAGCAACCCCAGACTCTGAATCTCAGCTTTAAATAGGAACACAGTCCTTTCCAGAACAAGCTGCCCACTGCCTCTCCAGTTAGATGAACCCACCAACAGCTCTTGCAATTTATTGGAAGCAAGCTTAAATTTCATGATGTTCACTGAATCCTCTTCCAAGCAAAAAGTCAACACACCATTGGCTTAGCTAAATCTAACATAAAGGAGACATGGTGTCATCTCTACATTGGTGACATATTTACTTATTTTATTAAATTTAGAGGCTGCCCAACTCCAAATTATTTTGGTTGGCTTGCACTTTAAAAGTACAGAACATTAAAAGAAAAGAAAAAGATTATGCACTTCTGGAAGAAATAAACACAGCACACTAAATAAAAACTGATAGAGGCTCAACAACTATTCTACCCCCAGGTCTGGGAGGAAAGCCAAGTTTTCAAAGATTTTCAGAACATCATTAGAGAGGTGGCCATATGGATCTCTGGAGGGATGCTGTTCCAGAGGGCAGGCATTGCAACAGAGAAGGTGCGCTTCCTAGGTCCCCATAGATGGCGTCGTTTAATTGAAGGGACTTGAGCTCTAAAAAGTTATTGAACTATGACCTATGAAAGTTCAGAAGGCTCTGAACAAAAACTATGAGGTAAACAGGTTTGTTAGTACAGTGGAGCCTAATTTTAGGGTCTATTGTGTTGGTTTTGCTGTGGTGGGTTGAGTGGTTACATCAGAAACATCTCAGAAACTACTAATAGACTGTTACAACCACACGGCATCACTGTAGCACACAAACCAACCAAAAGCCTTCAGAAAAAACAGGGGTTTTTAAACTCCTTAATCTCACAACACATGGACAGACCTAACCATACTTTCAACTGGGAAACTGTGAGCATATTAAACCAAGCCAAATCCAAAAATGCTAGAGAATTCCTGGAAGCTTGGCACTCAGACAAAGCAGCCATCAACAGACACATAGAGGTAAACAACATTTACATACCATTCATAAGAGAGAATAGAAAAACCAGAAGACCAGAACACCTCCTTGCCAGCAATCATCACCCAGATAGGCAAAGATTAACACCAAGATTAGCACCAGAGGAGCAATCAAATAACACAATAGACCCTAATCAAGGAACTATTAACTCAGTCAATCAACCAAGCAGCACACAACAACCCAATCAAGGTACTACTAAGGAGAGTACAACACCCCCACCAACACAGGCAGGACAAGCCAGGGTATATAAACAGAGAGCAAGTTCCACTCCCTTTTAGCACTGAAGATGTTGCCTAGACTGGCAATGAAACGTCTGCAAGAAAACAACAAGGCTCAGAGAGCACCAAGGACTCCACAGTTCAACCCTGAGCTACAAATATTCTCTTTGATTAGAAACAGTATTTTTCAGGATCAGGGAAACATAAAGAAGAAAATATAAAGAGTGGTGACTTCCACCAGCATGTCAATCCTATCAGTCCTTTAAAGGTTTATTTTCATTTCACCTTTTGTTAAACCTTCCTTTTGATGTACAGTATCTTGTACCCAAAAATGCAAAGCTGATGTAATTCAATTTATCCTTCCTGATGTGGACTTTTAAAATGTGGACTCTTACAACCAACCACTTTCAGCTACTGAGCACATTCAAATGCCTTCCTGTTTCAGAGTAGGAAGCAAGTTAAATGTTGGACTGTGCTCTTAGCCCAGGAATATGTGATCACCTCTTCTCCCTGAAATACATTCAATAAAGGTTCAACAACAAGCAAAAATTACTGGGCTACAATTAATTGTCTATAGGATAAGTGGCTTCTCAACTTTTGTTTCAGGATTTGAGGAAAAGTAGGCCTTAAATTATTGTTGGTTAATATTGTCAACTTGATAATCCCTAGATAATGATGACCCTTGAAGTCTGAGCAGTTTCTTACATTACTGTTAAGTGCCAGGAGATTCAAGGTATCTATATACCTCTGGGAAGCTAGCAGATTAAAGATGTGTTTGTCCTGATTCTCCCATCCTATTTATTTATTATTTATTTATTTAATTAATTTTTATCCCTTTATTATTTTTATAAATAACTCAAGGCGGCGAACATACCTAATACTCCTTCCTCCTCCTATTTTCCCCACAACAACAACCCTGCGAGGTGAGTTGGGCTGAGAGAGAGTGACTGGCCCAAGGTCACCCAGCCAGCTTTCATGCCTAAGGCAGGACTAGAACTCTCAGTCTCCTGGTTTCTAGCCCGTTACCTTAACCACTAGACCAAACTGGCTATTGCACAATGCAGTCCATAGGAGATACTGCTGCTCATTTGTCCAGCTGAATCTGAGGAACTAAGAATGGCCAGGTTCATTCTAAATAACTTTCTTCAAAATTGATTACTAAATCTGGCCTACCAAGCAGCACAGAGCAGTTGTTCCAAACTGGGTACCCTCCAGATGTGCTGTCTTTATTTTTCAGAATTCTCCAGCTGATTACTGAGAATTCTGGGAGTTGACACCCACACTGAAAACTTGCATATATACATACTGCTTTATCTGACACTGACCAGCAGCTGCAGCCTGATTTCACAAACATTTTTCTCTCTTTTTGAAGTCTTCTCTTTAGCTTAGATAAGAGCTTTCCAAACTTTTCATGTTGGTGACACACTTTTTAGACATTCATCATTTCGTGACACACTCTTACAGCAGGGCACAAGGCAGGCACTAGGACCTGCGCAGAATCCTGGCAGGGAAGGTTTGGAGGCAGCAAGGCACAAGGCAGGCACTAGGACCTGCGTGGAATCCTGGCAGGGCTCAGAGGCAGCAGCAGCCACGACACACCCAGACACTGCAGCCGACACACTAACGTGTCCCGACACACAGTTTGGAAAGCTCTGGCTTAGATACTTACATTTCTGAATTCTTGCCACTCATAACAGCAGGCTGCAGAATTCAACTATGGATTTTCTACCCAGACTTAGGATTCACTGCCACAGACTATGTATAATGCAACTACAAGCATGTTCTACACAGTTGGGAACATTTCAAAGAACATGCTGCTTTTCAGTATATACCTCTATGCTTCAGAACATTCTTCCTCCTGAGACTTGAATAGCTTCCTTCCTGAAGGGCCCTGAAAACTAGACCAAAGGGTGGGGTTGATTTTATCTGATGTTTTATGCTTACATTATTTATTTTATGAACCACTGGGCGTATATAAATACTGTACTGTTAAATACATTTTAAAGAGGCTGAAGAACCCAGCAAATAGCAAGGATTTTGAGATAAACATGAATCTTAGTGTCTCTAAAGACTCCTTTTTACAGATGATTAGTTGCATCAGTGTATGCTGGCCATGAAGCCAGGGAAAACCTGCACGTGGACTTCTGGGTTAATGACAATTATATGAAATGGCACAACAAAACTAAAGCTGAGAGTTAATATTTGTTCAACAAATACAAAGTCCCTGCAGGTACTCTTCTGTATTCCCTTGCCTTGCAATGAACCAGCTGTTGCCCCTATTATTCCTCTCTCGGCATTCTACTGTGACGATAGCCGCCCCTGCTTCTCCACATTTCTCTGTCCTTTCAGAAACATAATTCTTGTCAGCAGGCAGTATTATCCCTTCATACTTCTGACAAGGATGTATACAAGACAGTCTCTTCCTCAAACAGGGAGGCCCTCATCCTCAAAGGAACTTCCCCAAAGCTACTTGAGAGTCTCCCTTTTGAAGCACCATTGGCAGTTACAAGGTAGATTCCCACACTTCTAGTGCTGCAAGGCCAGTTTGGATAATCTGACCAGAGGTTCCTGCTCAAAGGAACCAAATTAGACCTGGGTTGGTGTAAGACACAGATCTTTCTGGAACTGCCATAGGTAAAAAAAAGTGCTGCATTCCCAGTGTACCAGTTCCTTTTCTAATGGGGAATTTTTGTCCAAACTCCCCAATTTGGGAAAATCTTTAAACCTTCCTCGTGCCCATTTCATTGACCCAAAGCGTAACAGTAAAATCTGTGAGCGTTATGGATTTAGTTTGGATATAGTATATAGGACCAATTGTTCTAGTCAAGGTAAAATATCTCTTCTTGTTAAAATGCTATTTTTGGCAGCAGTAGAGGAATTAATACAAAATGCAGGAGAATAATCAAACAACTGGGATTTTTAGCTCTCTTGGCAGAAAAATACAAGAAGACAACACTTTCAGAATGCATGCCTTGGAAAATAGGCAGAGTGATACTGACTGAAGAATGTCAAAGTCACTGTAATTAAAATTAATTTCTAAATAAAATATAGATACCCTTTTGGTATACATTTACTTGGTTTTCATACAATGACCAGAATGTTTTTGGGCAATCAAATATCTAAAACCATCCTCTGTTTTATATTTCCACTCCCAGGAGGTCTCACGGGCACAAATTACTAGATCACATCAATATATGATCTTCAACCATTGTATGTAAAAGCCTCTTGGAGACAACTCATGGCAGTCCTTGCTCCAGTGCTTGACTAAAAACAGATGGGCACAGCATATTAGGGTCAGGAATTCATTCTTGAGAGCACAACAAAGGAATAGCTCCCCTCTAAGAAGGGCTGTGGAGACATTTTTATTCTAGAGAATGTTCCAGCCATGTGAGTCATATTTTGGGGGAGAAAATGAAAACAAATTCCTCCTCCTCCTCCTTCTTAATATAAAAATCAAAACAACATCAAGACCCATTATTTATGATTTAAATGGGCAAGAAGGAAAGTATATCAATACATCATACATTTTGCAGCCCATACAAATCTACCATCCTATCACAGAAAGGAAAAGGAAGTTTTATTCTGTTCTGAAACACCGTTTTATTTAACAGTTCAACAGTACTATCAAATGATTAAAGTGGGAAAGAACAAAACAATTCTGGAGGAGGAGTAACTGATAAGTAAAAGAAAAAATATTACTAACACTGAAGATAGGAAAGGAATGCAATTTACTGCTTTATTCATTTGATTCAGAAACTGAATGGATGTTTTGTTTGAGATGCCCAACACAACTCCAGGGTCTCCTTTCCTGCTCAGGCACCTTAATATTTCAGATCTTACTACATCCTTCTCACTTTTATACTTCTGATGAACCATACCCATATCACTGTTGGTGAATCACACAGTATGGAGACATCTACTGTATTAGTCAAGTCTGTGCAACAGCCTTCCCCAACTCCCATAATTCTCAGCCAGTGTAGTGATTGGAAACAATGGGAATTGTACTCCAAAGCCTCAGGCTGGCAAACCATGTTCTATATCATAGAAATGAAACTTGAAGATAAATGTCAAACAAAAGACAAAAAAGTTAAGAGGCTTTCCAGACATTTAGAATGCTTTCCTTTAAATAGTTTATTTTTGTTGTTTATTTATTTTCCATTCTTGTTCAGACTGGTAAACACAAGGGAGGAAATTCAAAGTTTTTCTTTGCCACTTTTACTTTCCGGATGCAGACAAAGCTGGTTTGAAGCCAAGCCAAAACAGCTTTTTAGTTTTGTTTTCACTTTGGTTGTTGTTTAAGGCACACGTGCATTTTTTTAGTACTTTTTGTATCTTTTAAAACTGAAATCTATTTTTGTCTGCATCCTGGACATTAGGAAGGAAATCTGCAAAACCCCAAGGAATAGTTAAGTGTGAATAGACCCTTAGCTGTCTTGCACAGCAAAGCTCCAGGAAATCCTGCCCTAGCGAGCAAGGAAAAGATTCAGTTCCTAACCTTGTCTGACCAAATTCCACAGCACCAATCTATATAGAATGCCTGTGTAGCCTTACTTCATTTCCTGAGCCTATCAAGAGACCCCCCCAAATAAATATAGCCTCCTCTTTTAACTCCCCCCCCCGCCCCTGTGTTTAAAAGGAGCCCAAGTAATGAGTGATTAGCAATGGAGTGGGAAGAACACTGTAAAATGGCAGAGAGTTCTCTTGGCTGCTTCACATACATAACACACCAGGAAGTGGGGTCACAAACCACCCTGCCACAAGGCTTGCTGAAAAAGCCCAATCTTACAGAAATACAACAGGGTTGGGGCCCTGGGGACATTACAGGGAACAGTGTTCCAGGAGACGGGAGCAGCCACAGAAAAGTCTTGTGAAAAGCCTGGACAGAATTTGGGCAGAGGGCTATACCTGCCAATCTAGCCATCTGTTATAACTCATCTCTTCTACAGCCCCATTCCAGTCAAGGAGAGTAACTGGTGGATGTTTTCCACTGGCTAGTGAAGTCTGATGGGAGTGGAGGGAAACCATGCTGCGGGAATGCCCTAATCCCTTTCCTTAATTTTTTTTAGATTTTTTTATCCCGCCTTTATTATTTTTATAAAGGCAGCAAACATACCTAATATTCCTTCCTCCTCCTATTTTCCGCACAACAACAACCCTGTGAGGTGGGTTGGGCTGAGAGAGAGTGACTGGTCCAAGGTCACCCAGCCGGCTTTCATGCCTAAGGCGGGACTAGAACTCTCAGTCTCCTGGTTTCCCATTGGCTCCTTCCTAGGGCTGAGAGACAGGGATTGGCCCAAGGTCACCCAGCCGGCTCTCATGCCTAAGGCAGGACTAGAACTCTCAGTCTCCTGGTTTCTAGCCCGTTGCCTTAGCCACTAGACCAAACTGGCTCTATGCCCTGTACACAGCAGGTAAGCACACCAGCAGTATTGGGCCAGTGGGAATGTACATTTTAGGCTGGTACAGGCTTCTGCCAGCTCAGGGACTGGTGAATAGTACTAACTCAACTATGCGGACTAGCCCTGAGTGCCCATGAATGAGAGAGACCAATACTAACATACATACATACACACATACAGTACATACTGTACATACATACATATATATAATGATTCCATATGAGTAATAATAATCCTAGAAAACACTACATAAATTGCATGTAATCAGAAACCAAAGTTCCATAGCTTTAGATTCTAAGCTTTAATTCTAAGCTTCTGTCAGCCCTCCTAGGTAAACCAGACAGGAAACATGACCAGATGAGCTAATTCTATTTTATTGTAAGGCTACATTAACAGAATCTTGCAAGTCTGAAAATAGAAATCTCCCGCCATCATTTTTAACAGCCTGATCTGTTAGGATGGATCCTTTTAAAGTTTCTTTCTTTGTCCATTATGCAGCCCTGTGCTCCTCCCCCTTTTCTCTGATCGTTCCCTAGGTAGGATCTCTTCCCCTTGTCCCTCAGGGTCATTCCCACATACCATTACAGCTTCATATACTTCAGAAGTTGGAAGTTTATTTATTTATATAAAATATTTGTATGGCCACCCATCTTCAACACAACACTGGGTGGCTCACCACAATAAAACCCAATAACTATAAAATTATAAACCTTAAAACCATAAAACCAAAAAACAGGCACCTCAATCATCCCCTTGGGATGCCCCACAACCAGCTCCACATATCCTCATTCTATCCTGGTGCCTGGGTAAAAAGGCAGGTCTTGATGGCCTTCCGATAGGCTAAAAGGGAATCCTTTTAGGGATATCCTAAAAGGATAAGGTAAAGGTAAAGGTTCCCCCCGCACATTTGTGCAGTCGTGTCCGACTCTAGGGGCCGGTGCTCATCTCCGTTTGTTAGCCGAAGAGCCAGTGTTGTCCGAAGACACTTCCACAGTCATGTGGCCGGCATGATGTGCGCGGAATGCTGTTACCATCCCACCGAAGTGGTACCTATTCATCTACTTGCATTTGCATGCTTTCGAATTGCTAGGTTGGCAAGAGCTAGAGTGCGGGAGCTCACTCCGTCACGCGGGGCTAGGGATTCGGAGGTTCGAATCCCTAAAAGGATATAGTCTGCCATATCACCAGGGGGTGTGGTGGCTCAGCAGGTAAGACACCAGGCTTGTCGATCGGAAGGTCGCAAGTTTGGAGGTTCGAATCCCTAGCCTCGCCTGACGGAGTGAGCTCCCGCACTCACCCCAGCTCTTGCCAACCTAGCAATTTGAAAGCATGCAAATGCAAGTAGATGAATAGGTACCACTTCGGTGGGATGGTAACAGCGTTCCGCGTGTGTCATGCCGGCCACATGACCGTGGAAGTGTCTTCGGACAATGCTGGCTCTTCGGCTAAGAAACGGAGATGAGCACCGGCCCTTAGAGTCGGACACGACTGCACAAATGTGCGGGGGGAACCTTTACCTTTATCACCAGGGGGAGGGTGTTCCATAAGGTAGGTTTGAGTTAATTACACAATACTACTTACACAGTATTATACAATAATACTGTTCCAGCTTACTTACAAATTCGACTTAAAGACAGACCTTGGGAACGGAACTCGTTCTTAAAGTGGGGACTACCTTGTAGGGGCAGCCACAGAAAAGGCATGCTTCCAAGGTCCCACTAGGTGGCAAGATTTCAGGGAAGGGACCTGGAGTGTACCTACCCTATCTGATCTGGTAGGACAGACAGATACTCTCAGGGAGAGGCAGTCCTGCAGATAACATGATCCCGTGCCACGTAGAGCTTTAAAGGTGATAACCAGCACCTTGAATTGCACCCAGAAGGAAACTGGGAGTCAGTGCAGCTCACGCAACAGAGGTGTAGTGTGGGCAAACCTAGGAATACCCAATACTATGCATGCTGCTGCATTCTGGACCAATTGTAGCTTCCGAGTGGTCTTCGAGGGCAGCCCCATCTAAAGTGCATTGCAGTAATCCAAACAAGAAGTGACTAAGGCATGAGTGACCTTGAGCAAGGCCTCCTCGTCCAGGAAAGGGTGCAATTGGCACACAAGGCGAATCTGTGTAAAGAAACCCCTAGCCACGGCTGCCACCTGCTCCTTGAGCAGGAGCTGTGAGTCCAGGAGGACCCCCAAATTGTGCACCAGCTCAATCCACGGAAGTGCAACCCCATTCAGAGTCAGAGATGATAAATCACCAGACCCTGGGAGACCAAAAACCCAAAGCCACTCCGTCTTGCCAGGGTTGAGTCGAAGTTGGTTTCTCTCCTTCCAGTTATTTTTCCATAGCTGAAAGAAGTTTCTTAACTTTTTCAAGTAAAGTTTGTTTCTTAACCATGTTCATGTATATTTTCAAGAATTCATTATATGGACAATGGAATATGAAACAAGTGATAAGGCAAGAAGAACTGTCATTCTCTTCTTGGATTGTTGGCATGTTTATCCTGCTCATCAGACCAAAAAAAATATAATAACAATCCAGAGAGGAATAATAAAAAAAAACCCTGTCCTCAAACTATTTTCCAAAATGAGACATAAATTTAAAATTTCAAACTAGCAATTCTAACAGGAGGGCCAAAACATTTTACTTTTTTTCATCATTGGGGTAACTTGCAAGCAGCATTAAAAACTGCTCCAGAAGCTAAGATACTTCAGTGTCAACTGTGCATCACGGTCTTCAGCTCAGTAGGCCAACCTGAAAAACCACAGATGCTTTCCTGACTTTATATAATTGTTGATTATAAACATACATACATACATACATACATACATACATACATACATACATACATTTATTTATTTATTTGGCCACCCAACGCAAAAACTGCAATTTTGCATGGCTTCCAATACCCAAGAAACCCACCTCACAAACAAACCGCAAGCTTGATTAAAATAAAAGCAACCCCTTAATACGTGATCAGGAACTTGCCATTATTACTCTCCTCCAGACAGTAACTCCCCTCCGTCTGAGAACTTTTGTTCTCAGGCGAAGCACGCTGTTACTTAGATAGCCTGGATTCTGTGTAAACTGCCAGGAGTTCTGTCTGAACTCTACTTTGTGATTAGGTTGTCTACTTAGTAACATTCTGGAACACAGACTCATATAGTCTAGCCCTGGAACTTAGTTGGCGTCCTGGGCACCTGATCTGAAGGCATTTTATCCTAAATGGATACCAGCAATGCTGATGCTATTTAAATTTAGTTAAGAGGTTTTGGTGAGCAATGAAGTGAGAGGGAAATATATCATATGAATACGATATGAGAACAAAGAGAATTAGAAGAAAAAATATGGATAGACATTAGGAGAGTTCATACTGCAGTCACTGTAAACCTCTGTAGGAGTTTGGCACAGAACAGACTCACTTAGTCAGAAAGGTTACAAACGATTACATCAAAACACCAAATGGAGCACACCTGATTTGTCACAGTTGGGATCACTGGTAAGTAAAATAATACTTTCAATTCCTGAAAGTTACATTTTCCATCTCTACAAGTTAATATAATAAATCAAGTGTGCCATACAATCTCTCTCAGTAGAATAATCCCTAAATTAAAATCAGATTACACTTACATTTGAGCTGGTCAGGACTAACTCCAGTATAAGATTTCACAAAGATGAAATTGCCATTATAATTGGAATTTTTAAAAAAATCAGCTCAAATGTTGGTTCTACAATTAAATGAAGATAGGGAATCTTAAAATTAAAACTTTCGCTCTACATTCCAGATATGAAACATATTTGAGCCATATCATTTTCCTTTCCTGATATAAACATATTTCTTTCTTTTTTTCAGTACAATGTGGATGCATGAACTAAACTACTCTGATGTGTATCCCATCAATAGAATCAAGTCTGACTAATGAATGAAAAACAGCTTTTGTGGAAAAAGTATAAAAAACAGAACTGGCCTACAAAGTGATTTCCTAGACTTGAAGGGGAAGCAGGTTTGTATCCATACATTTAGTCTCATTAAATCGGACTCACTGGGAAGAAACAATGACATGAACATGGAGCTCCATTTTTCAAAAAAAAATACTGGGTTTAATAAAAGTACGGTTTTATTCAGTACTGGGTACACTTGCAGAGTTCAAATGACACTGTTGAATTCCACATAAGAGGATATGGTCAGCAATGTAAAAATCCAGGCTTTTAAAGTTGTCCCTTCATATAAAGGACAATACTTACAAAATTAGAATGTTAAAAGCCAGGATTCTGAAGCATTAATGAATTTCTGTAAGACTCACTGCTGCTTACTTATCTATTCCCTTGTTCACACAATGCATTTGAAACATGGCTCCAAATTTAGCTCAAGCCTTTGACCAGCCATCCTTGTCTCCAAATTGTTGAGCAGCATTTCTCAAGAGTGAAAGGTCCAATAAAAGAGCGACTGAATAATTGGATTCTTTTCACCACGGAGTACTTCAGGTTTACAAAGGCATAGAAGTCCCTCACTGCAGCGCTCCTGGGCCTTTTGGCAATCTGCTAAAATGATATAAGAGGTGGAGTTTTCCCTTCTCGCTAAACCATTTTTTGTGCTTGTACCTAGACCATGAGATCCAAAGAGACCAGGCAATAGAGCAGCAATTTACATCAACAAAGGGGATTTTGATGCACTCCCTGAATGGGGCTGCATTACCATGTTAATAGCTTTTTCACTCTCGGCCTGGGACTTTGGAAACTTTTTGCAAATGAAGAACAGTTCCGCTTTCTATGTTAACTGTAACAATAGCAGAGGAGCTCCTCAAACTGCATCAAATAGCAGTCAGTGAAATCCCTAACTACTCATCCTGTCTTGGTGGTTTATTAACCACCAAGCCCAGAGAACAAAAGGAGAACAACCTGCAGCCTGACTTCACCCCCACCTCTTAATCCCCTAGAGACGGCAGGAGGAATTGCCTGCAGAACTGTTAAATCAATCTTTTTACCTCCCCCACCCCACCCCACCCCTTTTTTTTTTGGAGCTTCCTTCCAGCTTTCCACCATAAAAGAAATTTCAGGTAAGTTTTCTACCATCAAATTGTTTATGGCCTCCTGATTAGCAAAATCGAGATGGGATTCCCTCTCCCCCCCTCTCTCCACTTCATTTTTCAGACAGTTGTTGTTCTTTACCAGTTCCCACACTCATCTACTTGTTCCTTTGTCATATGCCTTGAATGTACTCTTCTCCTGACACTGCCTGCCTCTCACCATAGAGAATCAATGAAAATGTTGCTCCTGCAGTCAGCCCGGTGGAACAGAGCCCATTCATTACCACTAAAATGTTCCACTGCCACCAGCATAGACAGCAGTTTTTATCTAACTCCTCTCAACACATTTTCCCATTTGAAAATGGCTCTCCTTTTCATAAAGCTTCCTACTCTTTTAAGATGGCTGAAGAAATCTATGGATTCATTATTTGGGTGTTTCCTCATTCTTACTCCTTCTGTGTGTAGTGAGATCAGCAGCAGATTTGTAGCTTGCAAACTTACTCTGTAGAGCTGATCGTTGCCAATATTTATTAGTTAACATAATATTGTGCTGTGATTTTTCCTGTTGTCTGCTTGTACTGCATTTAGGTATAAGCACATAAAAAGAAAAAAGAGAGAGCCAGCTTGCTGTAGTGGTTAAGGCACCAGACTGGAAACCAGAAGACCATGCGTTCTAGTCCCACTGTAGGCACAAAGCCAGCTGGGTGACCTTGGGCCAGTCACTCTTTCTCAGCCCTAGGAAGCAGCCAATGGCAAACCACTTCCAAAATCTTGCCAAGAAAACTGCAGGGACTGGTCCAGGCAGTTGCCAGGAGTGAACACTGACTCAAAGGCACCATCCATCCATCCATCCATCTATCCATCCTCATATTCCTTCTCCAAAATAAGTTATCGCAAAATAAAACAACCATAAAGAACATACAGCAAAAGATAATGAACAACTTGATATGGATAACTATGTTGGCCCCCATGCGCACTAAGCGCAGCACAAATATGCCCGTTGTTCTGCTATGCCCTTATGATGTTAACTTCATCTCATCCTCAGCTCATGATGAGACAGGCTTGTCATCTTTTGGTGCACTGGTGTTTTCCCCTTTGGGCAGCCTCAGGTAGGTACAATGAGTTAAGCCTTGCCACCTATTATTTGGGAGGATATTCAGGTGACTGGCAGAGGGGGGACAGAGATGAGAGAGACAGGATAGGGATTAGCAATGGGAACAGTCAATTTCACGTAGGTGTACTTTTCTGCCAACTCAAGGATGGGTGAATAGCTGTGTAACTTGATAGTGGTAAAGGCCCAAAGGATCTTTGCTTGGTCTCTAGCAGCAAGCATTAACACCAGCCCCTTTAAAATATTCTGCTTTTCTCAGCACCTGTATGAGCTAGTATTTTTTAATAGAGGAGTCTCACATTTATTTAAATATATGATATATTTAAGCAGCACTTCTCATAAATAGCTGAAGGTTTCAAATGAATAGTCAGGGAAATTCTGAATTCAAACAGTTACAGGATCTTCTAATTTGGGTATCACATCCCACTTGTGAAAGTTGGGGGAACAAGATGTGCATACTAAAGTTCATTTGACAGAAAATAATATCTGAACAACCCACTCTCAATTCAACAGAACTGTGATTTTGCTAAATTTCTGAAAGCAAATAGCAAATACATTTCTGACATTTAGAGTAACTCCTATTATTCATATAGAAAACATAAGCAACAGAAAAACATTTTACAGATAAAGCAAAAGTTCAGAAATATATGCATGCACACGAGGGTATATTATTATGGTTTGTTCCTTGTTAAGCACTCAAATGTATAATCCCACATTTAGATGATATACTTATATTTCTTTATTGTAAACCGCCCAGAGTCCCTCCTTTGGGGGAGATGGGCGGTGGCAAAATTTGATAAATAAATAAATTTGACAGATAAATAAATAAATAAATAAATAAGTATTATTACACAATGTATTTTTTTCTGAACACTTAATTGTCTCAAAACACTAAGGCACTTCTCTAAGACAAACTCTTACAGCTAAGATACATGTTCCTCTATTATTGTAAGATCAACAGCTTGTTCATCATATCTGATACAGTCATACACTGATATATCACAATGGCTATTGCCCCAGTTAGATTTATTTTTATTAACACCAAAGCTTCAGGAGCATCCATAGGTACAGGTATTCAGAAACTATGAATAGAAAATGTTCAAGAATATGACTACATGACTTGCCTAATATTATGAAGAATTTACTAAATTCGGTTCAATAAAATCTAGATTCAACTATGATTTTAGTTAGCCTTTCTCAATCTAGCAACTTCCAGAGTTGAACCAACCCCCATAATCTCTGGAAAATACCTTTGTTGGATTCAAAGAGCTCAAATTAAGCATGTGGAGGGCACCAGGCTGGAAAAAGCAGCTTTAGGCATTTATTTCCCTCAGCACATTAAGTACAGTAAAACAAAGCTCATTTTATTTCATAATCTTACCTTGGAGAACAAAACCAGAATTTTCAATAATGTATAGAAAAGATGTTGATGGAGCAATGGGGGTCTTGGCAACCAGAAGCTGCAAAAACAAAGACAAAACAGAACAGAACTGCTTATGGTATAGTGATTATTAATATTTGTAGAGGAACTCAGCTGCATAAACAGCACTTCTAATATATTTTCTCACACTGGCTCTACAAAGAGTTTCTTCCACCATTCATGAAAACATATTTTAGTTTTTTAGGTTCTACTTATCAATTCAAATTTTCCAAAGTTCCACGTTGTCTTAATATAACCTTTCTCTTGGTTTATTTTGCCAAAATACACAACAGGGTACAGTATGTGCTCGACCAATTCTGCATGAGAATGAAAACCAAGAAAGAATATGACAGAATGAGATGCTACATAGGAGTTCTCATAGTAAGAATGAAGAATCACCTCCAGTCATTCATAGCCAAACACTCATGGTTTACCATAAAACCAACACAAACACATGAAAACAGCCCCTATCTTATAAACTCCAATAGAAATTCTGGAGAGATGTTGATAATTTATGGGATTCTAAAGGCTCATTGCTGCTATTTCTGCTAAATGTGTATGCATTCCAAATTTGAAGCACATTTCCTCATTCATTTATGCCTCGGGGGAAAAAGGGAAAGACACTGGAAAGCAATTTCCTAGTCTGTGGTTTTCATAGTGGCATTTCCAACTTTGTAACCCTAAGGGCACCACTTAACAAGCCTGCTGATCCAAAGCACATTCTGATTCTTTCAGAGCTCTGTTTCAATTACAGTGATGTCAAGCCATTTTGTAAAGACAAAGAAAATACACCAGGCCATAGTATTGTCTTCATTTTTATGTATGTTCAAATGGTCATGTGTGTGGCCACCAAACAGGTGATTCTTCTGTCCCAAGACTAAAATTCTACACTTATGCATCTTATAATTCTGCTCAATATAAAAATTATATCCTTTCTCATTTATCACATGCTGTTTTGAGACAGAACCTTGAATTTATTATTATCAGTGAAGAGTGGATTCATTTTTAAAGTCCACAAACCCAATAATTTGTTAATCCTGATCTATAACTGAATAGTTTCTGTCCTTCTGACAACTCCAGGACCAATTATGATTTAAGAAAGTTCCACAAAGTACCACAAAAGTAAATATTAGGATAGGAAGAACAATATTACATGCCAATTTTTAAGCTATTATATAACTGATAATATAACATTCATATGATGGAAAGAAGTGGGTGATCATTCAGAAATCCTTCACAGTTAATCATGGTGTTGGCTAAAAGGTGGATAACTCTAGAACCTCATTATTAGTGTATCTGTTTTCTTTATCTGCTGAAATTAAAAACACAGATTTAATGCTGTATCTAGGCCTACTTATCTTATTTTCACCCTAAACGGATGGCAAGAAATGGTTGTATGTATTGTCAAAGGCTTTCACAGCCGGAGTTCGATGGCTGTTGTGGGTCTTCCGGGCTGTGTGGCCGTGTTCTGGAAGTTGTGGTTCCTAACGTTTTGCCAGCATCTGTGGCCAGCATCTTCAGAGGGCAGGAGCACAGACAGAAGTGCTCTTTCTGTGCTCAGGTAGAATGGCAATGTTTGGCAATGTTTGTTTTCTATTTATAGAGCTAAGTAGAAATAGTAAATAGAAAACAAACATTGCCAAACATTGCCATTCTACCTGAGCACAGAAAGAGCACTTCTGTCTGTGCTCCTACCCTCTGAAGATGCTGGCCACAGATGCTGGCGAAACGTTAGGAACCACAACTTCCAGAACACGGCCACACAGCCCGGAAGACCCACAACAGCCAAATGGTTGTATCTTTGTTAAAATGTGAAGTGGCAGAACAAAACATGAAGTAATTAAAAAAAAATACATGATCAGAAATGGCCACTAAACTTGGAGAATAGCACAGCATTTTGAGGTGCATACAAAGATACATTAAAATGCTTGAACCATTATGGAAGAACACTTTATGCATTGTAAGGTATGACATTTAATTCCACCCAAATTTCAACCCAAAGAAAACAATTCAGCCAGTCTGCAGAAATCAGCTGTGCTCAGAGATAATTGGCTGGAATTTATAATGATACTGGGAGCAGGTCTGATGTATTTTCCTTTTCTTTTAAGTGATGAATGTATGTTTACTTTAATAAATGTTCATGGTGTATTTAAAAAATAAAACAAGGCAGACAGTCCACCTGAAGACTAATGTGGAGAGGAAAGATAAATGACTGACATTAGCATTGGAGGTATGAAGAATTACGACTGTTGAATATGGTGTGAAGACAGGAGAGCCTGGGCTCCTTCCAGGATTGAAAAAGTATGCCAGATTTTACTTGAAGCTACATCTGTAGAGTTGTCCTGACAAACAACCTCTTTCAATTTATATCTAACATCTGCTAGCCCACACATCTCTTTTGTAACTGGGAGGGTATGAAAATGCAAGACAAATATACAACACAGCAAGGACTGGTTTAGGAACCAATGTCAGTGGTTTGCTTTGAGTAATGTAATGCCAGCAAAGGCAGCTCAGGATGGGAGGCAAATGCAACGATATGCTTCATGGTGCAAACCTGCAATGTAAGCACTTTTCCTTCCTCCGGGCAAGTTATTGTACTTCCTTCAAAGAAAGAGGCAGAGTCAAGACAACCCAGGAAGGAAGGAAGGAAGGAAGGAAGGAAGGAAGGAAGGAAGGAAGGAAGGAAGGAAGGAAGGAAGGAAGGAAGGAAGGAAGGAAGGAAGGAAGGAAAGAAATCTTTACTCAAAAGTGAGGATCTTATTGAGGCTGCCATGCTCTTGAAGTTCTTGAAGTTTCAGCAGTTAAGTATCATCAAGTTGGGTACAACTCTTGCTAACTCTACAGACAAATGGCCTCCATCTCAACCCATCCCAGAGACAATCTGCAGTACTTCCAGGGGCATTCCAACAATATCCTTGATCTTGTCTATCTACTGTATCTGTGTCTTCCCTTTTACTTCCTGCAACTTTGCCAAGCATAGCTGTGCTTTCTAGCCCATCATTTGCTTGCATCATGAGCCCAAAGTATGTGAGTTTCTGCTTGATGATTATCATCTCAAGGGAGTAGTCAGTCCTTACAGTATTTCACGCAGGACCAATTGACTAATTCCTCTTGCAATACATAGTAGTTTTAGAAACTGTTTTCAAATCCATAATTCAAAGGTATCTATCTTCTTTCTCTTTCTCTCTCTCTCTGCGTCCAGCGCATATACCCAGACATTACCAATGAGAAAAACCATCACTTTAAGTTTTGTGATCTCTGTTGTAACAGAAATAGCTTTATCCTTTATGACCTTGTCTGTCATTGCCTTCCTCCCTAGAATTAATTTCCTCTTTACTTCTCCAGCACACCGACTATCATTATATGTTGAGTCCAGGAAAATAAAACTATCTACTACCTTCACGCCTTTGCTATCTCTTGGCCATCCTGCTTGACATTACCTTTGTATTAATATTTAACACTCCCCCAGATTTTTCACTTTCTGTTTTTGGTTTCCTAATAAGCACCTCTGAACCTTCTTTAAGTTCAGTTAACAAAGTGATATTATTTATTTATCTCACACTGTTAGTGCTTCACTCTCCAATTTTGATTCCAGCTCTCATCTTTTCCAATCCTGACATTCTTATAATATATTCACTACAAGAGTTAAACAGATATGGCGACAATATGCATCCTTGTCTTACTCCTTTCCTTATTCTGAACTCTGTCTCTACAAACTCAGTTCTTACAGTGACTTCTTGTTCACAGTAAAGATTCATCAGAAGAATAAATCAGATGGCATGCTCATTAGTCTTAATATGTTCCATATTCTTGCATGATCTACTCAATCAAAAGCAAACTTAAACCTCAATTTTAAATTAACTTGCTTTCCTCATTGCCCATCTTATATTATCTATCTACTTTTGCATCCTGCTTTTTCTAAAACCTGACTGTTCATTCCACATTCATCTTTCCATATATATTTTCTTTATAAGATCTTAAGCAAAACTTGGGTGAGGGATTCATGCACAGTAATTTGTAATTAAATTCAGTAATTTGCACATTCTCTTGCATCTCCTTCCCACCCACCCACCCTTTTTTTTTGGTATAGGTACAGTACATACACTGATTTTTTCCAATAGATAGGCCACAAAGTCTTATTAAATATTTGTTGACATGGAACTGTTAGCATTTTAATTGCCTCTTCTCCTGCCACTTGAAACAGTTCAAAAGCATTTTACCTGTGCCTGGTGCTTTTCTATTGCACAGCTAGTTTATTGCTTTTCACACTTCATTTTCTAGTAGAATCAGTTCCTGAATACACTCTCTCGCTAAACAATTTGTCATTCTATGATTCTATTTGTAAACGGTTTCAGTATAATCTGAAATCCGACCGAATATAACTGATTCCGACCGAACACAAGCTAGAGCCGCTATTAAGGTCTTCCTTGTGGCGGTAAGAGCGGCAAAACGTCAATATTTCTCCTCTCTTATTGCATCTGTGGAATGCCGTCCAGCGGCCCTGTTTAAGATTACCCGATCCCTTTTAGGGAAAGGGGAGTCGGAAATCCATCTCCAGGGCCATGCGGAAGAATTTTCTGGGCATTTACTGGATAAAATCGCTCGGTTTCGCTCTGGGTTGGACTCCGAGTGTGAGACAGAATCTGAAGAGATACCCAGGGAACATACTTTGTTAACTGGGAACGGTTCGAGCCTGTTGGACCCGAGGAAGTGGACAGAGTTCTCCGGACTGTAAATGCCACCACCTGTCAATTAAATCCATGTCCCTCCTGGCTGGTGAAAGCATCTCGAGAGGTGACTTGTAGTTGGGTCCAGACAATGGTTAATACATCCTTGGGGGAGGGGGTGTTTCTGGCAGCTTTTAAGGAAGCGCTGGTACGCCCTCTCCTCAAGAAACCATCGCTGGACCCTACTGTACTGGATAATTTTTGTCCAGTCCCCCACCTTCCCTTTTTGGGGAAGGTGGTTGAGAAGGTGGTGGCGTTGCAGCTCCAGAGGATTCTGGATGAAACGGATTATCTGGACCCCTTTCAGTCAGGTTTCAGGCCTGGTTATGGGACTGAAACTGCATTGGTCACACTTATGGATGATCTTTGGCGGGAACGAGATGGAGGCAGTGCATCCATTCTCGCTCTTCTTGACCTCTCAGCGGCTTTCGATACCGTCGACCATGGTATCCTTCTGGAGCGGCTCAGGGAGTTGGGGATGGGCGTCGTCGTGCTGCGCTGGTTCGCCTCCTTCCTCCAGGGCCAGTTCCAGTCGGTGTTGATTGGGAACGAGAGATCCAGCCCGTGGGCCCTTTCTTGTGGGGTCCTGTAGGGCTCGGTACTCTCTCCGCTCCTTTTTAACATCTCCATGAAACCGCTGGGTGAGATCATCCATCACCATGGGGTGAGGTATCATCAATATGCTGATGATACTCAATTATACATCTCCATCCCAGGGGAAGTAAGTGATGCAGTCTCTACCCTGTCCAAGTGCCTGGGGGCTGTAGGGGCATGGATGGGGAAAAACAGGCTTCGACTGAACCCTAGTAAGATGGAGTGGCTGTGGATTAATGGCTCCTTGATATCTAGGAAATTGTCATCTTTAGTTCTGGATGGGGTGGCACTGCCCCAGACAGACCCGGTGCGTAACTTGGGGGCCCTCTTGGACTCACGACTCCTGCTCGAAGAGCAGGTGGCAGTCATGGCCAGGAGGGCCTTTGCACAACTTCATGTTGTGCACCAGTTATGACCTTTCCTGGAACGAGAGGCCCTTCGAACAGTCACTCATGCCCTGGTTATCTCACATACAGACTACTGTAATGCGCTCTACATGGGGCTACCCTTGAAGAGTATCCGGAAGCTTCAGCTGATCCAGCGGCCGCGTGGACGATTTTGGGAGTCCCTTATCGGACACAAGTAACACCTTTGTTACTTGAGCTGCACTGGGTTCCAGTTTGCTTCCGGGTCTAATTCAAGATGTTGGTTATGACTTTTAAAGCCCTTCATGGCACGGGACCAGGTTACCTAAGGGACCGTCTTATCCCCATTACATCGTCCCGTCCCATCCGGTCATGCAAGGAGGGCATGCTACGGACCCCATCGGCCAAAGAATTCCATCTAACGGGGTCACGGAAGCATGCCTTCTCTGCAGTAGCGCCTGCTCTGTGGAACATTCTTCCCCCGGAGATAAGACAGTCCCCCTTGCTCCTGGAATTCCGAAAAAAACTCAAGACCTGGTTTTGTCAACAGGCCTGGGGCGGGAAGAAGAGTGTACACTCTTGGGGATGGCTAATACCTTAGGATGGCCCTAGAATGCCCTTTCCATTGTTTTAAAGATGATACTACCATCTTGATTTTATTATATTTATTATATTCTTGAACTGTTTATTTTAATGTTTATCTAATTTTATTTATATTTGTATTATAATTAATTGTGTTTGATTGTAAACCGCCCAGAGTCCCTTTGAGGGAGTTGGGCGGTGATAAATCGAATAAATCGAATAAATAAATAAATAAGTAAGTAAGTAAGTAAATAAATAAATAAATAAATAATCTTTTCATCATCCTTTAGCATCATTTGCCTGTTAGATCTCTCCAATAATTATTTTCCGTAGTCCTACCTTAGTGGTAAAAGTTCCTGTGATTTTTCTGATCTTGAAAAAAAAATCCTTTTCTTATTATTTTCTTCTATTTGATGACATTTTTAAATGAAACACCTTTCTTGCCTAACAGTGAAACTCTGCATTTAGTCATTGTGCATTTTACAGCTTTGTTCATCTTCCTTATTGCCCAAGGCTTTAATCAAGATATCATATTGTATTTTGAGAGCCACTTGAATATTTTCTGCTTTGAAATGTGGGGGTTCTTTTTTCTGTTCCATTTTCCACAGTGTCTCTTATCTCTTTCCATAATTCCTCAGGTTCTCTTTTGCATTGTACTCAATCTGTTTCTTACATTTATCTTATGTTTTGATTGTATGTCTTCCAGATCAAATGTTGCTGACACACCCATTGTCTTTAATTTGCTAAGTTTAACCTATATATTTGAAATCAATAGTTCAGAGCTTTCCAAACTTTTTATGTTGGTGACACACTTTTTAGACATGCATCATTTTGCGACACACTCTTACAGCAGGGCACAAGGCAGGCACTAGGACCTGCGCGGAATCCTGGCAGGGCTCCGAGGCAGCAGCAGCCGCAACACACCCAGACACTGCAGCCGACACACTAACGTGTCCCAACACACAGTTTGGAAAGCTCTGCAATAGTTCATGGTCTGTTCCACAGTCTGTACCTGGAAATGCCCTGGCTGAATGAATTGTATTTTTCTACTTTCTGTTTCCTATCATGTAGTCAATTTGATCCTAATGTTATCTATCCGGTGATGTCCAGGATTATAGCCTGTACTTAGCCTTACTGCTGTTGGACTGTCATGATTCAACTGTCATGACTGCTCTACTGCTGTGAGACTGTCAGGCATTCTTGGCAATAAAAATCATGCTGGAATCTAGCACTTTTCTTTGCAGTATGCTCCCCCACAATTAAAAGGGTTTTTAATGTAAAAATTCAGGTGGGTACTTGGCAAGCACCCAAGGAGGTATATATGGTCTAACTGGTGCATTATCCTCCTTTATCATCTCTAGCAGAGCACAACGGGTGCAAATATATCATTTTGCTGCAATACTTTCCACTGACTAATCTTATGGGATTGTATTGTATTACTGTCTATAGTAATAAAATTACTATTGTATTACTGTATTACATTGTACTGTAATACTGTCTTTAGTTTGGGGAAGCTTTTTGCAGTCATGTCATGCCAGTGACATGGTTTTCAGGGATGTAAGATAAGTGCAATTCTACCTACAGAAGAGGAAGACTTGAACAGAAAGTTCCATTTTCTGTATGAGTTGCTAGTCACCTATCTCTGACTGTGGCAATTACATTCCTGAATTCCTTTAAGCATTGTTTAATAGCAATGGTATTATATTACTGGAATTGGTGAGAGAAAACACGGTTCATGCAATACAGATAGTCCTCACTTAACAACCATTCGTTCAATGACTGCTCAAAGTTATGACAGCACTGAATGAATGGTAATTACAGCAGGTCCTCAAAGTTATGGTCGTTGCAGCGCCCCTGCGGTCACATGATAAAAATTTGGGTGCTTGGCAGCTCACATGCATTTACGACCACAATGTGTGCTTCAACTCCCCCCACCCACCTATCTCCCCCCATCTCTGCCCTTTTGGCCACCATGCACTCCGCAGCCTACCCCGCTGGCTGCTGCCATCCTCAGCTGACCTTCACTGTCTTCTTCCTCCTGCTGCTGATGAGGCACATCCAGCCAAGGCAGCTGCTGGCTTCACGAGGCCTCCGCGAGGGGTGGAGGCCTTCATGAGGCTGGCGGAGGGCGGCAGGGGTAGGCAGTAGCGGTGGAGTGCAGGGGGGCCAAAAGGGCAATGGGGGGAGATAGGCAGGCGAGGGAGTTGAAGCTGAGGCGAGCGTGGCAAGGCAGGAGAAGCATGAGGTCCTCACCTAACTCCCATAATAGGGACTACTGGAATTGCTGTCACTAAGTGGTGCGGTCATGTGATGTTTCGCCTAATGACTGCTTCGCTTAGTGACAGAAATTCCATCCCAATTAGGGTTGTTAAACAAGGACTACCTGTATCCTGTTTAGGATAGGTCACACTAATTCATATAATTTTGCTGCCACCCCTATACAAATAAGACTGCAGGAATAGTGTAGCTATTGCAGCTTCTGAAAATTCAAGTAGTCTTTGAAAAGAGGTACACTCAATTATTGACATTATTAATTGGACTATTACCAAAGAAAAAAGCATCCAACTACATTTTCAGAAATATAATAGAGAACAATTCTACCAAACCACTTCAAACTATGTGGAAGGTCACATTACAAACAGCTCCAGCGTATAAAAATGTCTCTCTGAATGGACAGCCAAGATGTCAAGCAGGAAGACATAACACAGAGTTCTCCTCTCCCTTCCACCCTCCACCAGTATAACTTTCCAATTGAAGGGAATTTTTGGTGTTGGAGGAGCTTTCAAATATGCACTTAATGGCAGGCATAAGTAGACAGTACCAAAAAGATGGTTATCACTGGATAATTTGTACGTGTATAAACTAGACTGAAAAGGCAGTAATGGCCAATCATTACTTTATTGTTGCCAAAAAGTGGAGCTCAACTCAAAGAAGCCTTTACGTTTTATTTCAGCTCAGATGAACAAAACCAACAAAGGACATATATTATTAAGGCTATCTTATGGTACAGTTCTTTACTCAGACATAAAACCTTCAGATGTAAGAACAGGATTAAGAATTAATAGTATAACTGAAACAAAACAAACAATGCTATCCACGAAGTCCAAGTTTCCGTTCCAGTCAGTTCAACCGAACAGCATACAGTATATGTTTCAAATGGAATGAAATTATTATAAAAGTAGATCAAAGTCAGGTGAGAGGTAGCCAGACAATTGTAATGAATAAATGACTGAAACAAGACCAAAAAGCCATCCCTGCTCTGGAGGTTGTTTATAAACTTAGCATCTAAATGGCTGATTTCCATCATAAAATGATATTAAGTTAAATGTGTGTCAAAGTCCTGACTTGCAAACATTAGAGACAATTCTTTCAGATGACACCTTCGTCATAATAAAAAAGGATCAACTGGAGGAAACACATGAAACCATCAACAACATCTTCAAAGGAATAAAATTCACAAGTGAAGAAGAAAACAACAACACACTACCCTTCTTGGATATCCTTATCAGTAGAGGAAATGATGGCATTCTAGAAACACAAGTCTACTGGAAATCTACCCAGACTAACCAAGTGCTGCACTACCAAAGCAATAACCCAACCTCCCACAAGAGGAGCTGTGTAAGAACACTATTCAGACGAGCACAAATGCACTGAAGCAACCCAGAACACCAGAAAAAGGAAACAGACCATTTATATAGCATCTTCCAGCAAAATGGATACCTATGCAACTTTATCAAAAAGTGCCTGACCACTCAACCCACAACAGCAAAACCAACAGAAGCTATGAAAAGGATTACACTGCCATACATCAGAAACATCTCAGAAACTACTAATAGACTGTTACAACCACATGGCATCACTGTAGCACATAAACCAACCAAAACCCTTCAGAACATTGTAAGTAACCCAAAAGACCCAGTAGCCCAAGAAGAAAAAACAGGAGTTATCTACAACATACAGTGTAAGGACTGTAACAGCCACTATGTAGGACAGACCGGCAGAAGACTAGCAGAACGCATCCACGAACACCAACTAGCAGTCAGAAGACATGATGAAAACTCCTTAATCTCACAACACATGGACAGACTTAACCATACTTTCAACTGGGCAACTGTGAGCATCTTAAACCAAGCCAAGTCCAAAAACGCTAGAGAATTCCTGGAAGCTTGGCACTCAGACAAAGCAGCCATCAATAGACACATAGAGGTAAACAACATTTACATACCATTCATAAGAGACAATAGAAAAGCCAGAACACCAGAACACCTCTTGGCCAGCAATCTACAACAAGATATGCAAAGATTAACACCAAGATTAGCACCAGAGCAGCAATCAAACAACACAATAGACCCCAATCAAGGAAGTATTAACTCAGTCAATCAAACAAGCAACAAACAACAGCCCAATCAAGGAACTACCAAGCAGAGTACAACACCCCCACCAACACAGGCAGGAGAAGCCAGGGTATATAAACAGAGAGCAAACACCACTCCTTTTTCGCACTGAGGATGTTGCCTAGTCGGGCAATGAAATGTCTGCAAGAAAATGTCAGGAATGAAGCTGTTTTACGTTCTCGCGTGGAGTTCGAGGATGAACTTACCCAGAGAGAGGATCGAATGCAGAAACAGAGAGAAGGGGAAAGCCCGGAAATGCCTCTGCCTCTCAACTCCCTTTTCGCACAGAAGATGTTGCCTAGCCTGGCAATGAAACGTCTGCAAGAAAACAACAAGGCTCAGAGAGCAGCAAGGACTCCACAATTCTTTCATTCTTTTAATTCAGTGCTTTCCAAACTGCCGCTGTTGGTGACACACCAATGGTGGCAGCGGCGGCTCCGCCGGGGTGTGTGCGGTGGTGGTGGCGTGCGCAGCAGTGGTGTGCGCAGCAGTGGTGTGCACGGCGGCGGCAGTGGCCTCGCTAAAACGCGGAAGCACTGATGGTGCGCCACTGCATTGTCACTGCCGCCGCCGTGCACACCACCACCATACACGCCCCCACCGCCACTTCGCGACACACTAAACTGTGTGTCGCGACACACTAAAGTGTCGCGACACACAGTTTGGAAAGCTATGTTTTAATTATATGGAGTCCTTGGTGCTTTCTGAGCCTTGTTGTTTTCTTGCAGACGTTTCATTGCCCAACTAGGCAACATCCTCAGTGCGAAAAGGGAGTGGTGTTTGCTCTCAGTTTATATACAGTATAAATCCAAGAATGCTTGGCACTCTGACAAGTCAGCCATCAACAGGCACATGGAGATAAACAACATTTACATACCATTCAAAAGAGACAATAGAAAAGCCAAAAGACCAGAACACTGCCTCACCAGCAATCATCACCCAGATATGCAAAGATTAATACCAGGATTAATACCAGATGAACAATCAAACAGTACACTAGACCTTAATCAAGGAACTATTAACTCAGTCAATCAACCAAGCAGCAAACAACAGCCCAATCAAGGAACTCCCAAGGAGAGAACAACACCCCCACCAACACAAGCAGGGGAAACCACTGTATATAAACTGAGAGCAAACACCACTCCTTTTTCGCACTGAGGATGTTGCCTAGTCGGGCAATGAAACGTCTGCAAGGAAATGTCAGGAATGAAGCTGTTTTACGTTCTCGCGTGGAGTTCGAGGATGAACTTACCCAGAGAGAGGATCGAATGCAGAAACAGAGAGAAGGGGAAAGCCCGGAAATGCCTCTGCCTCTCAACACGTGCGAAAGAAGAATGACAGATGCATGGAGCAGCGAAGAGACCAGGAAGTCCCCGCACGCTGGCAGAGAGGCCAGCAGAGGGCAAGCATGCGCACAACAGGACCAGAGGCTATATAAGGAGGGCCCAGCTGAGGTAAACGTTGCCAGGGACAACCGATCCGTTTGAGAAGTGCCTGCTAATGTGAATCCTGAGAAGTTTACAAACTGCCTCAAACTAAAGATATGAAACGTGAGCTTAGTAACTAATTTGAAGAAAGTGACTTTACACATAGCCACATGATTACAAACAAACATTTATTGTTGAGGTTTTTTTAATAAGAAGATTTTTTGAGGTAAAATACCTCAGTTCTTGTTAACAATAAATCATTTAATTGCCAGTTCAGTTGAGAGTATTTGTTGGGACAGGACAGATTGTCCCCTGGCCAAAACAAATTAGTGGAAAAACACTGACTACCATTAAAATGCAACAGAGGAAGAAAAGGGAGCAATTAATCCTAGAGAATGCTCAACTCCAACAAGAAGTTGGTGTAATAATGGCGCAAATGGCTCAAATCCAACTTTCTTATCTTAATAACTGCAGAAGTTACCTCACACCCCAAGTGCCCTGTTCTTGCACCAGAGAAATTTGATGGAATATTGACACAATTTCCAGCTTTTGTTTCTCAATGTCAATTATAGATGAGTCTTTGTCCTGAAGATTTCCCATCTGATAGGCATAAGGTGGGATTTGTGATCAGTTTATTAGCAGGTTCTGTGGCATGGTGGGCTGCTCCCTTAATAATACAGCAAAGCCCACTATTAGATAATTTTGAAGAATTTAGTAAAAAAGGTAAAGGTTCCCCCCGCACATTTGTGCAGTTGTGTCCGACTCTAGGGGCCAGTGCTCATCTCCATTTGTTAGCCGAAGAGCCAGCGTTGTCCGAAGACGCTTCCACAGTCATGTGGCCGCATGACACGCGCGGAACGCTGTTACCTACCCACCGAAGTGGTACCTATTAATCTACTTGCATTTGCATACTTTCGAATTGCTAGGTTGGCAAGAGCTGGGGCGAGTGCGGGAGCTCACTCCGTCACGCGGGGCTAGGGATTCGAACCTCCGAACTTGCGATCTTCCAATCGACAAGCCTGGCGTCTTACCCGCTGAGCCACCATGCCCCTTGAAGAATTTAGTAGGCACTTACAATTAATGTATCAAGATCCTGTGAAGACACAGACAGCTGACAGACGTATAAGGATTAAAACAAGGTAGACATCCTGTAGCCGATTACATCAGTGATTTCTGCTTATTGGCACAAGATTTAAAATGGAATGATGAGGCATTAACCTCGCATTTTCAGGAGGGACTCTCTTCCGAAATATTAGACGAGTTAGCCAGAACTGAATGCCCTCAAACATTACAGTCATTAATCCAGTTATGTCTTCAAATTGATGGGAGATTACAACAAAGAAGAATGAGGTGGTGTTCCATGGCAGCCAACCCAAGACCAATTCCAGAAAATAGAGGTTATCCTGTAGAAGAAACCATGCAAATAGGGGGAGCCCGACCCCGCATTACGCAGATGGAAAAGAATAGATGTAGACATGAATGATTATGTTCATATTGTAGGGGTCCAGGTCATTTTGCAGCTACTTGCCCTACTAAGAAAGCCAAAATTTTCCATTCGGGAAACAAGATGGGCCCAGCCTATAGGGGCAATTAGGTTGGGCAAAGAGGGCTACCAATCGGACAGTGGTAACCTGCATTATGCCTAACAAAAACTTTGTAGTAGTGGTGTGGTTAAAGATTCCAGGAAGATCAGATCTAAAAGTTTCAGTAATGATAGACTCCGGGCAACCACTAATTTCATGAATAAAAAATTTGTTCAGAAGTGGAAAATTCCACACAAATCAATAGGAACCCCATTATTGGTGGAAACAATTGATGGAAGACCCTTACGTTCGGGTCCAGTCACTATAGCAACCAAACCCATATAAATGAAGATAGGCAACCATATTGAATGGATAGAATTTTATTTGGCAGAAACACCACATTTTCCATTAGTGATAGGTCTGAAGTGGTTACAAACCCATGACCCTAACATAAAGTGGTCCTCAGGTATGATAACTTGAAAATCCTGACTGTAAAAAACATATGGTCTCTACCATTGCTGCAGGAACACATGAACCAACATTTTCCAACTTGCCTCCACCATTTCAAGATTTTGCAGATGTATTTAGCGAAAAAGAAGCAGATCAATTACCACCTCACAGACCATATGATTGTCCTATTGAACTAATTCCTAACGCCAAGCTTCCAGTAGGGCGCATTTATTCGATGTCGGAACCTGAATTAGCAGCCCTCAAGGAATTTATTGAAACAAACCTAAAAAGAGGTTTTATCAGACCCTCATCTCCTGTAGCCACTCCTGTGATATTTGTTAAGAAAAAGTCAGGAGAACTAAGACTATGCTGTGATTATCAGAAGCTAAATGAAATCACAATAAAAAATCATTACCCATTACCTCTGATATCCGAATTATTAGAAAGGTTACACAACGCCACAATTTTCACTAAACTAGACTTACGGGGAGCATACAATTTAGTGAGAATCAAACCAGGAGACGAATTGAAAACAGCATTCCGCACCCGTTATGGACATTATGAATACACAGTGATGCCATTTGGGTTAACCAATGCTCCTGGAGTGTTCATGCACCTTATGCACAATCTGTTCCGTGATATGCTGGATCAATACATCATAGTTTATTTAGATGATATTTTAGTCTTTTCCTCCTCCACCACAGAACATATACAACATGTCCAAGCAGTATTACAATGCTTGAAAGAAAACAGACTTTATGCCAAATTAGACAAATGTCAGTTTTCGCAATTTACAATAGATTTCTTAGGACATTGAAATTCAGCTGATGGTATTGCGATGGAACCAAATAAAATCAAAGCATTGCAGACTTGGCAACCTCCACGTCGAGTCAAAGATGTTCAACGCTTGTTAGGATTTGCGAATTATTACAGAGGATTTATACCCAGGTTTGCGGAGATTAGTACTCCTTTAACTAATTTGCTCAGAAAAAGATCTACTTTCATTTGGGGTGATTTAGAACAACAGGCATTCAAACAATTAAAAGCTGTATTTGTGTTAGAAACTATCCTTACACATCCGGACCCTTCCAGACCATTCATAGTAGAAACAGATGTTCCCAATTCACAGCTCGATTTTGGAGAGCACTTCTTAAAAATTTAGGAATTCAAAGCCATCTATCATCTTCTTATCATCCGGAGACCGATGGGAGTACGGAGAGAGTCAATGCAATTTTAGAACAATATTTGAGATGCTATGTAAATTTCCAACAGAATAACTGGACGGACCTCCTAGCATTGGCAGAATTCGCATACAATAACGCGCAACATACTTCTACAAAAATGTCCCCCTTCTTTGCTAATTACAGATTTCACCCTCGACTATTTTCAATGACAGTTCCAAACTCACCGGTACCAGCTGCTAATCAATTTGTTCCAAGAAGTACAAGCAATGCACAAAATACTGTACGAACAATTAGAAAAAGCAAGAGGATTATAAACATTTTGCTGACCGTCATCGTCAAACAGAAACACTGTTAAAGGTAGGGGATCGGGTTTGGCTATCAACTAAACATCTGACAACCTTACGTCCCTCCAAGAAACTAGACTATTGTTTTTTAGGACCTTTTCCGGTGACAGCTGTAATTAACCCAGTAACATTTCATCTAAAATTACCATCTCACTTCAGAATACACCCAGTCTTCCACAGATCACTACCGGTGACTGCAAAAGAAAATAGTCCATATAGAACCAAGACATCACCAAACCCTCCCATAGAGATAAACAGGGAACCTGAATATGAAGTAGCTAAAGTTTTGGATTCTAGAATTCATTGGGGACGACTACAATACCTAATTGATTGGAAAGGTTATGGACCAGAGGAATATTCTTGGGAGAATGAAGATGATGTACATGCCCCTCTCCGCACACAACAATTCCATCGACAAAATCCCTGGAAACCTAAACCAAGAACTGGGGGGAAAGGGGATCCTGGGGAGGGGGATAATGTCAGGAACGAAGCTGTTTTACGTTCTCGCGTGGAGTTGGAGGATGAACTTACCCAGAGAGAGGATTGAATGCAGAAACAGAGAGAAGGGGAAAGCCCGGAAATGCCTCTGCCTCTCAACACGTGCGAAAGAAGAGCTGACAGACGCATGGAGCAGCGAAGAAACCAGGAAGTCCCCGCACGCTGGCAGAGAGGCCAGCAGAGGGCAAGCATGCGCACAACAGGACCAGAGGCTATATAAGGAGGGCCCAGCTGAGGTAAACGTTGCCAGGGACAACCGATCCGTTTGAGAAGTGCCTGCTAATGTGAATCCTGAGAAGTTTACAAACTGCCTCAAACTAAAGATATGAAACGTGAGCTTAGTAACTAATTTGAAGAAAGTGACTTTACACATAGCCACATGATTACAAACAAACATTTATTGTTGAGGTTTTTTTAATAAGAAGATTTTATGAGGTAAAATACCTCAGTTCTTGTTAACAATAAATCATTTAATTACCAGTTCAGTTGAGAGTATTTGTTGGGACAGGACAGAAAACAACAAGGCTCAGAGAGCACCAAGGACTCCACAGTTCAACCCTGAGCTACAAATATTCTCTGTGATTGGTTTTAATTATATTCTAGTTTCATATGCTGAGTTGATTCCAATGACAAATTTGTGATAGCAGAAAGCAAACAGGTTTATTTATTTATTTATTTATTTATTTATTGCTGTTATATAAACCAAACATACATACATTAAAATGTATAGAACAACTAAAATGCATGCATAAAAATAACATGAAACCAAGTCACTCAAAACTGTGAGGGAGGCACCAGTTGGTTTCTGTAGACTAATGCTACAGATAGAAATTTTGCCACTGTAAAATTTTTAGATACATCTAAAAATTGGCCACATAAAAAAACAACAGTGATCTCATCCTGAGGGCAATTAAAATTCCTAATAAGTGGGGTTATGAATGCTTACCTCCGATGTGAATCTGGTTGGGATTTTAATAAGATATGAGATATGGATTCAACCTCTATGCTTGAATATATACAGGTACAATTTTCATATGGGAGATTGTAGTATCTTCTGGTTGTTTCCCTGTTAGGTAATGCATTGACTCAGGCCAGAGAAAAAAGCCTCCTACGTGGAGCATGCCTGATCATGAAAAAATAGGAAGAGCCCAAGGAAAGGGGGTTATTCTACTTTAATAAAGATGGAAAATCTACCTACCTACCTGAATATCCAACTCCCAGGCCCTCTACTTAAATTCTGCTAGTGTTTGATCAAGGCTTAGGATAAGTACAATAATCTATCAAATCTTGATCAATTTGTCTTTGCAGAGTAGATTCAAATCAGGGAAAGATGAACCAAAGAGGTTCCCCAAAGTATTTGTTTTGCCCAAGACCTTAAGCAGCATACTCTTGTGCAAGCCTCAAAAGAGAGGCACCCCAATTTTAATCATGTTTGGACATTAGGGGTCAATTGAAGGATGCATGCTATTGTTTTTTTAAAAAAATTAGATTGTATGGAATCCAAGGTTGAGATCTTTTTATATACAGTATACACAACTGTGTTCCATAAAGCAACATACCCAGAACTCTGCCCAATAACTTAATGGCAGCTGGGACAAAATTATTCCCATGCCTAATTATCTCTCATTGCAGATTTAGTAATAGCTAGAGCATAGCTTTCCAAACTGTGTGTCGCAACACTTTAGTGTGTCGCAACACAGTTTAGTGTGTCACGAAGCTGCGGTGCGGGGGCGTGTGCGGTGGCATGCACGGCGACAGTGTGCATGGCGGCGGCGCGCCATCAGCGGTTCCACGTTTTAGTGAGGCCGCCACCGCTGCTGCCGCCGTGCACACCACCGCGCACCCCCCCGCGCCACCGCCGTGCACGCGCACACCCCCGCCGTTGGTGTGTCGCCAACGACAGCACTTTGGAAAGCACTGAGCTAGAGACTCTTTTTTGGACCCCTGTAGATAGTTCCTGTGCTTGAATTTCCCAGTAGGTAGAGGATTGAAAATAAATGCCTAAATATTTAAAGGATTTCACCTGCTCAATAGTTCTTGGGATGCTTTCTGAAATATATTAGAACTTTTGTTTTTGAGTAGTTTATTTCAAGGTGTTCTCTATCACACTAGGCCAATAATGCTCTAAGGCATCTACATAGACTAACTTTAGATGTAAAGATAATGGTTGCATCATCTGCATATAAAAGAATAGATATGGGTGAGAAGCAAGAGATAGTGGATGAAAGTCTGGAGCAGCAAAAGGAAAAAAAACACCAGTCTAGCTCTTGTGCCTTTAATGGGGAGAAAGTTCAAATTATATTGCTACAATGATAAATAATACTTTTTACAAAACCTGAATGGAAAAATGATAGCTCCACTTCCTTTGGCTGCACATTTCCTCCTAGGATGGATTATCATGCCAAGTTGTTTTTGTTTTTTGTTTTCAAAAGGTTTAAAGTAGAGATGAGAAACATTTTTTCCCCTGTCTGAAGTAACATTCCTTTCTGGGTAATCTATTGGAACCAGTGGTGAAGGGAGCTAGCTGTTCTTCTCTCTCCTTATTCCTTTCTCTGCTATCCATATCTCCCTTGATTAATTTCTTCCCTGAATTATATCCCAAATCAATTTCCTTCTTTTCCAGAATCCTTTTTATTTCGCCTACAGAGAGACAAGAGAGTTGCACAGAGCAGCCTACAGGAAGGCCAACACAGACATGGAAACACACATTTGCCCTTTGATGTCTTCCTCCTCTTTCTTTCTAATGATCACTGGGCAGAAATGGTGCTAATTAGCAGTATGGTACCCAAGACTAAAGCTGTGTTTTCCATGCCAAGATGAAAAACAAGGGGAGGAAGATCAGATGGAACGGAATGAAATAAAAAATGCCAGGTGCTGCATAATAAAATGAAAGAGGAGTGCTGGGTCACATGTATAACCAACTTCTAAGAAAAACAGTTCCAAACAAGGTGATAGTCTATGGCATGTCTGCTCCCCACAACTAGAATCACAACACTTTCTAGCTTGTAATAAATACCCTGGGGCTCCTTGCCCATTCTGAGATTTTTTTTTTCTTTTTAGAAAAGTTCCCCATAAGAAATAGGTAACTGTGGGATGATTGCCAAATTCAGGCAGCTTACTCTGTTGCTGGGAGGTGAGAGAGAAAGAGCAAGAGTTTAAGAGTCTGTGGTGATGAAAAGACACCCCTGGATTGGCTCTGATCTGCAGATCAGCAATTTTCCAACCCTGATTTAGAGTGGAAGAAGTTCAGAATCTGCTCTGTGCAGATTCAACCTCTCATAGGAGTACACATAGGCAAGGAATGAGAAACGGGTCTTCTTAAAGCCCCTAAGTAAATCACACAAGAGACTTAAAATAATTAATTTGGTACAGTATAGCAATGATTTACTAAAATTAATAATGATATTAAAAATACATTTATAAGCCACTTATCCAAAGTTAATTGCTCAAAGAGATGTACAGAACTCTGTTCGCATTATTTATTTATTTAAGAAGTTGCCTGGCTCCAAATGACTCTGGGCGACTTACATTTTGAAATCCAGAGCTTGCCCACTTTGCCTGATCTTACTGAATGGCAGAAACTATGGAAGATAGGTGGCCCCTCAAATAACCAGGCCTTATGTCATGAAGTACTTTACAGATAATAATTAGAACCTTGGATTTCACCTAGAAGCTCACTGGAAACCACTGGAGCTTGTGGAGCCCATCACTGCCCATGTCACTGCATTCTGGACCAGTTGTAGCCTCCAGGTGATCTTCAAGATAGCTTTATGTAGAATACATTGCAACAGCCCAACTATGGGGTGACCAGGCCATGAATGACTGTCTGAAGGGCTTCCCAATCAAGGAACAGGCTCAGACTGGCACACTGGGTGAATCTATGCAAAGGTCTTCTTGGCCACAGCTGCCACCTGCTCTTTAAGCAGGAGCTGTGAGTCGAGGACTACTCCTAAGTTGCACACCAGTCTCAAATGGGGAAATATAGCCCCATCCAAGACTAAAGATGGAGAATCCCCAGTATCAGGGAGCCCAAATATCCACAACCACTAGGTCTTGTCAGGATTGCGCCTGATCCTGTTCTTCCCATCCAGCCTCCAGACATTGACACAGTACATTAAGAACACTTGGGACGGCCTGGGGTTGAGATGTATGGTTGGATATTATCAGCACGCTGATGATACTAGACCAGGGGTCGGCAAACGTTTTATGCCGGGAGCCATTTTGACATGCTCGTGCACATTTTGAAATGCTCGAGAGCCAGGGGGCGGGGTTTGCGGGCGGGGGCCAATCGCATGGAAGGGGGTGGGGTTTGTGGGCGGAGGCCAATCACGTGGAAGGGGGCGGGGTTTGCGGGCGGGAGCCAATCACGTGCCTTATTGGGGCGGGTGGGAGGGTGATTCTGGATTTTGGGAGGGTCGGGGGAGAACGGGACCTGCCTGGCCTCTCAAGGTGGGGAGGCGAAGTGGGCTGTGCAGCTCGTTGTGGAGGGCTGTGCTTCCCGGGGCCCTTGCTAACATGTCGGGTGAAGAGGTGCAGTCCTGTGCCCGGGGTCCTGGGTCCAAGCCCCCTTAGTGCAGCGGGACGGGCTTCCCAGGAGACCTCAGGGCGAAGGCGGAGCAGCCCCGTGGATGGGAGCTGGGCCAATCGCGTGGAAGGGAGATGCTGCTCCTCAAGTCACGCCACGGCTATTGGCTCAATCCGTGCCTTTCATTCCCTCTCCAATGCCAGAACCACCACCCCGAAGACGAGCGGCACTGAACCGCGTCTCTTCAGCCAATCGGAGCTAGCTTGTAGCACAGCTTCTACTCCTGAGTAAACAATGGGGGGGAGAGAAATGAGGAAAAAGTCTAGGAACCTACCACGCTTTCCACACTACGCAGACACCCCTTGTCCTTCTCCGAAACAGCACGCCAGATCCAAACAAACAGTTCCGTTTAATATCAGGAACTTTCCGGCTTAGCGCTTTCCAGCTCCGCCAGGGGAAAAGGCTGCTCAGGCAGGCGAGAACTTCACTTGCAAACTATTGCTTAACTCCCACCTCCTTGCCAAGCCCTGAGTGGCGGCTCATCGAAAGGCAGCCGCCAGCTGCACAAATCGTTGCCACACATGCTCCAGATCCCCCTCTTCTGTCGGGTCTTAGAGCCCGCTGGACACGAGGTTCTCCCCCCCCCCGAATTTCCCCCCTTTCTTTACTAGAGAAAAAAGCATTTGGTCTTTGTTGTTTCCTCACTCTCCAGATCAATTTCTGGTATTGTGGAGGTGGTTTAAATAAATTACAGAAGGTCTGGTTCGTTTGCTAAGATACTGCAGGGGAGAATTGTTTCTTTTCCGCATTGCAACAGGTTGATCTTGTACCTCCTTGTTGACTCTCTGTCAGCCTTCACCCGTGAGATAATCCTCCTCTTTCTTCTTTCACCTCCCTGCCCCCTTTTTTTTGTAGATTGTGAAAGTTTTTCCAGCTGGAGGCTTTAAGGAGAGGGTCGGGGGGCTCACGGAGGGAGGGGGCGCAGCCAGCAGGGTTGGAGTGACAGTCCTCCAGGCTCGCCCCGTTCGCCGCCGCAGTCATGGTCCTCCTCGGCGAGCCCGGCCTCCAGAGCGGGGCATGTCTGGCCGGGCGGAGCGGGCGCGGGGGAGCCGCACAGGTGCCGAGGGGGGCGGGCCCGGCAGCGGAGGCGGAGGCCCGGGCCGCCCGCCCGCCCCGCCCACCTGCTTGCCTGCCTGCTTGCCTCCCTCCGCGAGGCCCCCCGCTGCCTTCCCGGGATCCGAGCCGGAGAGAAAGGGCGGCGGCGGCGGGGCCGCGCTACCGCCACTCGGCGCGGGCGGGGCTGCCGCTTCCACCCGCCCGCATCGGGCCAAGGAAATGATGGGGGCAGGAAATGAGGCGGGCGGCGACGACAAGCGGCGCGCTTCAGGGGAGCCACCGCCGGCGCCGCCGGGTGGGTCCCCTCAGGGCGGGCGGAGGCAGGCGGGCAGCCGCTCCTCCTCCTGTCCCGCCGGCGGAGGAGGAGGAGGAGGCGGCGGCGGCAGCGTCCTCTTCCTCACCGCCCGGCTACAGATCGAGCGCGACCTCTCGCCGCCGCCGCCGCTCCTTCTCCCTGGTGGGCTCCCCTCAGCGCCGCCTCGCACTCATACACACACATACACAGAGGCTGGCTGGCTCTGGGCTCTGACAGCAATGGCTTTCTTCCCCAGGGTTCGCGCTGCTTCCGGAGACCGGCTTTCCGAATGTCGGGCAGCAGACAGATAGAGAGAGCCAGAGCCGAGGGGCCAAAGAGCCAGATCTGGCTCGAGAGCCGCCATTTCCGACCCTTGTACTAGACTCATCATTTATCAGATTTCTCATATGATATTGGTAAATTGGGTTTCTCTACAAAGCAAAAGTGTTTTGGCAAATCATTTCTGTACAAAGCAAAGCGTTCTCATGGTGACGTGAACGCCAGGTGGCTAGATAACAACAATCACGTGTGTATTGTTGTGACTAGTTTCTGGATCTTCCCATGAGAACAAATCCTCCTGATTTCCTTCTGTGGGAAGCCTTGCCCAGGCCCCCCTGAGCAAGGAGGGGGGGAACTCAGTGCGTAGATGCAGCACTGCCACCCAATGCTAATGCTTTGAGGCCTAGTGTGTGTAACAGCTAACTTCCAGCCAATCAGAAAACTAGAAGAACTGAATATACAACCATGCAAAATGGTGTTCTATGTCTTCTTGATTTCTAGTGTCTTTTAGCCATGTAGTTCTTCACGTGTTCACTTCCCGTGGACTGGGCAGAGTGAGCTATGCCTGGCTTTGGGTATAGGCCATGGCAGGAACTCTGGCCCTGGGATCAATACACGGAATTCTGCTTATAAGTTTGTTTTTGTTTTCCTTTTACAATGCTGTATCATGTATATTCATCGTTAACATTTTTGCGATAATGTGATTGTATCTGCATTATTGCCTTATGCTATCAGTAAACACTGTTAGCCCTAACAAGCTGCATTCTTGTCTGTTTATTCTCAAGCCTCGGTTTTTCCCCTTTAAGCCAGCATATATCCCATCATCATTAGCATATTGACTCATATCATCAGCATAGTGATGATATCAGACTTTGAACCAATAGACAACCTCACCCAGTGGTTTCATGTAGATATTAAACAAAAGAGATGAGAACGTCAAGCCTTGAGGCAGCCCAAAAATGAAGCACCACAACACAATCTCTCTCCCCCCCCCCCCCTTCCCCCAGTCAACACAGACTGGGACTGGCCATGGAGAAGGTAGGAGAACCACCATAATACAGTGACCCCATTCCCAAGTCCCACACCTGGTCCAGAAGGATATCAAGATGGCCCCATCACAGCTTTCCCAAAGGTCATCAACAAGTGTGACCAATGCGGTCTCTATACTGCATCCTGGCCTGAAACACAACTGAAATGGGTCCAGATAATCTCCTTCCTCTGGGATCTTCTGCAACTGCTGTCTGATCACCTATAAAGGGAAGATTGGAGGCTGGACAAGAGTTGTGCAGGATTGTTGAGTCCAGTGATGGCTTCTTGGCTAATCTTTAATTTCAAACCAAACTCTCTAATTATCTAAGTTGTGACCACATTTGTATAAAAGAACATAGCTGAAAATTGAGAAGAAATGCACTGAAATAAGAAATGTCATTCAGAAAGGATATTAATTATCTTAAAATATTAAATTAGATTCATGGACTAATAAAACCATTGCTAAGCAAACAGATCTTTCCTCTGTGCCAAATCTGTAGGACACACAATCCTTATGACAGAATCTCTTTGCTTATTGTAGAGTAAGAAACCAAGAAAAAGAAAAGTGCCACTGGAAGAAACGACTTCTTGGGTTTTACATCAATTCAAGAAACCTTCCACTGTTTATTTGCATCTTTTATTTCACAGAAGGGTTTAATCTTCTATATTAGTATTAAGGCATGGAGCAAATTATCTGCAAAAGGTAAAAATGCTGAATCTATAGTCTACTATTCAAATGCTAGGTGTTAAGATAAAAACAGGCAGCTGTCTTAAGCAAAGTCAACATACTCTCCCGTTTAGCTCAGTACACCTGACACAGAGCAGCAGCAGCTCTCCAAGAAGACAGAGATGAGTTTTTCTTGCCCTCTCCAGAAATGTGCTTTTCTGCTAAAGTATACCCTTCACTCAAATCCCGAGAGCTCAGGTTTGGCAATATGAATTCCAATGCTATATTTATGTTCCTGAGAATTTAAAAGGTCTCTTTATATTGCAAATCCAAACCCTAAACAGCACATATGGAACCATACCCAATGATCTCACTGGATAGACCATAGCTTTCCAAACTGTGTGTCGCGACACAGTACTATGTCGCCTGCGGGGCCCAGATGTGTCGCGAAAAAACCCGGAAGTGCTGATGGTGCGCCGCCGTTGCGTGCCGCAGCGCTTCCTGGTTTTCGCGCGCCGCCACGGCGCTTCTGGGTTTTCGCGCGCCGCCGTTGGTGTGTCGCCAACAGGAAAAGTTTGGAAAGCCCTGGGAAAGACAGTTCTGTCCATCAAAGGTACATATGTTAGAGAACTGCTACTTTTAGTTCACCTATACTGTGGTGCTCTATGTCTGTTGATTGCTCCTCACTTAGAGTTACTACATCACTTCACTTAGAGATTCAACAGTGTTTAAGATTCAGTTTTAAAATAACTGAATCTGTTAGGTTGACTGGATGCCAAGAAAAAATCCTGAAGTCTTCCCCAAGGAGCACTGCAACACTTCACTACTGCAATAGAAATCACCAATTGGGTTTCTATCTCAAGCAAATAATGAACAATGAAAGAAAAGACTAGCTAATTAGCATTGGTTTCATCTAACCCATCTAAGCTTACACTATATGAAAGAAGGTGAATGATGTGGTCTTGGACATTTTTTCTCTAGCTGCTGTATCAAGACAGATAAATTAACTGTCACCATATGGTTGAAAGAATCGTTTTATAGTTTGTATTTGTCTGATTTTTGTTCTGTGGAAATCAGATATGGTGATTTTCAGAGGGGCTTATAGATACAATGTAAAACTAAGATACATTATGGCAAGACTCACAATATACAGTATATTCTGGATAATATAGTCAAAAGATATTTGTGGTCTAGGATTGTTAACCCAGGAAGACCATGTCAGAATTTGTCCCCAAATAAGAAAACCACACACTTATTTTTGCATGCTGCAATGGAAAAATGTAGCCCTCTGAAGAGAAGTACATTTAACAAAAGCTTTTAATTGAAACCAGGTTAATGGGTCACAATTCAGTAAAACCATTTATAGAGCAATCTACTGTAAATGTATCATACTTCTCGAAAACCCTGACCAACTGAAGCTGCTTGGGAAGGGATTTTCTCTCTCCCTGGTTTTATAGAACAGCAGGCAATGGCTGTTTGGGGGCACTTTATGAGAAGTGGGCCATAAATCCAACCTAATTATAAAAATAGTACATAGGTTGCATTTGTGCCTTAGTATACATCCCACACAGATGCACTTCAGGTAGGGATCAGAATAAAGAGCATCAACATGAACAAACATAGATTACTAAAATGCTTCTCCTTGCCAGAAAAATGATGACATTTTTTTGCCTTGTTTGTTTGCCTTCCTTCAATTGAACATGCCGTATAGACTGCAAGAAAGATTACAATTATTTTTGACTGAGAATGCTCTTTCCTAATACTAACTTCTTAACTCTGTAAGGAATTTATAATGGTGATATTTTATATAATGCAATTGCCTTGGCGTTCAGAATGCAGCCAAATTTTCTAACAGTATAATTCAGCCAGCCTGGATGCAATACTATGCTCATCCTGACAGAATTCTGGGAATTAAAGGCCAAACACATCTGGAGAATGACAGGTAGGGCAATACAGATAGGTGTATGATACTTTATGAAGACTCAAAGGACATGTGCCATCCTATTCTCCAACTTTATCAATCCAACTTCAGCCTCTGCTTCTGATTGGTTATCATGTCTTTTTCATGTGCAAAAGGTCTTACAGCCAGAGTACCAAGTAAGAATCTTGCATTGTCTGGTCTGTAGTCCAGAAGTATTACTCTTATGTCATTATGGATTTGGCTGGTGGTCAGAAGAACTGCATACCCTTCATTAAATACTATTATAATACAATTTTGTTTGTATTGTGTATGATTAAATATAAATATATGGATACCTGTTCTCTAAGGGATTTTTGGTCCTTCTGTCTTCATAAGTGTTACACTTCATGTGTTGTGTTTCTTCGTTTTTGTCTTTTAGCTCATACATTTTAGTATGCAATTCTTCATTCCCCCCCCCCCCCAACCTGTAAGTTCCCGACAATTTTCATGTGATGATAGGTTAACATTTATGGGAATAGGCAGAAAAACACAATGTATTAGCAGTTCTCCATTTCACTTCTTCATGAGGGATAATGGAAATTCTGTCATACACATACATGCGTCTCTAACCTATATTAATAACACTCTGAAGTAGAAGTTAGTGGGCCCTAGATTCCAGGCAAGAAAATTATCCAAGCACTAAACCGCAGTACAAATATTTTTACCCACAGGACTGCCTGCAAAATGATTTTAGCATAGAACAAGATGTTTTCCAAAATTCAGTCATAACCCTCATTCTGTATGATTATAAAAAAATTAACTCCGCAATGTAAAAACACACACATTACTGAGCCTGAATGGAATACATTAAAAGGCAAAGATAAGTAAATGAATTCAGGCCAAGTATTCCCAACAGCACAGAACAAAATGGGGGGGGGGAGTTTCTCATTTGTCAATATATATTTATGTCAGACAGTGACTGTAAGTATTGATGAAGAAGCAAACACTGTACCAAGCCAAATTCTAATAAATAAATAACCTGTTCTTTTTAACAGTACTGTGTAGTCCTTTTAACAAATTATAACTGAAGATACTTTAATCCAGTCTAGATCAAAGACAGCAGGATATGCTACCTAGTATTTTTTTGAGGCAAGGAATAGGCCCTACTGCCTTTTAACAGGGAAATCATTAATGGAAAACAACTTTGGACTCAATCATTATAGATAATGATTAGGTGATCCCTTTCTATACAAGGCAATAGATAGAAAAGATGACAGCTTTTCAATACCAGGCATTCTCAGGTTAAATTGATTATCTATCTCCATTCCAGTCTAAATTCAGGCCTAATTATAAAATGAAAATAACCTTAGAACTTATGCTGGATAATTACCAGGAATGTGTGCAACGCCACTGGCTCTCTTATACCTTTCTGCAGTTTTTAACAAAGTATAATATATATATATTTTTGCTATCTTGCCAGGATGGGCTGAGGAGATAAAAATGTGTTCTGGCTTTGATGTTTTCTAGGATGTGCTCAGTCCATGCTGCTGAGGACTTGTTCTTTCTCTTAGCCTTTGACCTACAGGATGACACATGACTTCTTTCTGTTCCTCACATTCTTTTATAACTACATAAGCTGCTGGATAAACCACCCAAACATCTGAATTACACTACCATCAATATTGGATGCCACAAAATTTTAATTCTCATTTCCAGAGACAGGAAGAACTTATGAATACATTGTTTATCCCTAAATTATAAGACTTGACAAATCTCTATCGGCACAGTATTTTACAGGGTGGGATCCACCACTGATAAGGCTCTACACTAAAGATGGGTAACCTTTTATAGTCTCAGTCCCTCCTTCTGCCCTGTCTGGAGGCTACAGAGAACAGGGCCAGAAGTATTTTGACTTGGCCCTGCCCACTGATGAGTGTCCAGTACCTACATATATTGGACCTGAGGGCATTTAAGGGGTAAAATTAGTGCTTCAAGTTTTGTAGAGGATGGATGCTCCCATTTTGCACCATACAGCCCCCTTTCCCCAACAGAAATAATCAGCCTAATTCTGTTTAAGTTGTCAATGTTTTTAAGGGGCACTATAGAAACCTGTAGACTTGCATGGGTTTAAGGCATTCCACATGACCGCGGAAGCGTCTTCGGACAACGCTGGCTCTTTGGCTAACAAACGGAGATGAGCACCGGCCCCTAGAGTCGGACACGACTGCACAAATGTGCGGGGGGAACCTTTACCTTTTTTTTTTTTAGTACCTCATAAACTCCTCCAAAATCCCAAAAACCAAAGAAGGGTAAAAAATGTTTGGCCCGACCCTCTCTATGGAGTTTGGGGGGACACAATGGGGAACAAGGGACAATAAGCAATCCACAGGTTGCAGCTGCCTATTACCAAAACAATGAGGTCATACCAATACATTATTATTATTATTATTGTGGTTGTATACCGCCCAGAGTCTACCACGGTAGAGATGGGCGGGGATAAATCCAAATAATAAATATATTATTATTATTATTATTATTATTATTATTATTATTTGTAGTAGAAGTAGTAGCATTTTAATTTTGAGGCTGCCTGACTGCACAGCAACTCTGGGTGGCTTACAATTAAAAAAATAAAAAAGAAAACAACCTACATAAAAAAAAAGAATACAGCTGACTGGAAGACAGAACCAAATCTAGCTGCCACATTTGGCACCAAATGAAGTTCTCCAATGTTTTTTGAAGGTAACAATCTTATTTGGAGATATGTGAGTCAGGAACAATAATATAACAATATTATATTATAGCTGATGAACTATCAAAAGCTGTAAAAAGGTGTTCCCTGCAGCTAATTCCACAGCACCTACAAGAAAAACAGAAAAAAGAGCACTCCCAGACTTACAGACTTGTTTTTAAAGGAAGCACAACCCCATTGAAGACCCTGTTTCCAAACAACAGTGCTTAAATCTTGATTTTTCCAGTCCTTCATATCTGTCAGTACTTTTAATACCTTCCCAGTAAATATCTGGATGACCTCACTACAGTTTCCTTGAATCCTTATAAAAACATGAATTACTGGCAAGGACAAAGTCAATGGTCCCTCAGTACTACGGGTTTTGAAATTACTGATTGGCACTAGTTCAATTTAGTACCACCAATCAAGGCAGTCCAGAAGGAGTTCATAGTGAATGAAATCACCACTAAGGTCCAGAAGAATGAAGAAACTCTTAGCACAAGTCATCTTCTTGTCTACCACCTCACAGCAAAGGTGGAAGTCTTCATCCTAAACTAGGCAGACAGACAGGAAAGGGTCTGTATAAATAATTGTATTTAAAATTCTGAACTGTTAATAATTTTTAATACTTACGTATTACATTTTATGGTTTATATGCTTATGCTTTAATTGTTATGTTTTATATGTACTCTTGAAAATACATTGCATTTTGAAATCAAGTCTAAATGTTCTGAATAAAATAAAACACATTATTTTTCTACTGGGGATAAAATACTGTAATGCCTACCAAAACTAGTGTCTCAGTGCCTTCAGTGATATAAACTGCAAACAACATTAATAGAAATAATTGGAAAATTGAATCTATGATGTACAGTATAATGTCATTTTATTTTATTTTATTTTATTTTATTATGTAGTTTCTAATTCATTTCTTACAAGGCACTCATCAGAGATATCTAAGTGCCTAATGGAGTAATATCAAAGAGTTACTAAAATAAATATTCTTCCTCTCTAAAAGCTCCTAAAAAGGAGTAGGGCATAAATCCAAGTGTTCCTTAATGATCTGACAGTGTTTGATTTGCACACGCATCCCACACAAAAGTGGGCTGCCTTTTGAAAAACAGCTGCTACATGAATTGTGCACAAGGGTCTCTAGCAATAGTTTAGCATACTCTTTTCCAACTCACATAGACCATCAAATGTGTGAATCCCAACTCCCAGAATTCCCCAGCTGAGAATTCTGGAAGTTGTTCCACATTTATGGAGGGCCCCCAGGTTGGAGAACACTAATTTAGTGGTAGAACCCAGCTTTCTAGCTTCTCTCTTCAGTGCAAAAATATTTGAAGCAACATTTCTCTTATCCTGAGGTAGTAAATCTTTCTAAGGAAAAAGGGAGGAAAAATGTTGGGTTTCTATACAGATTTCTGGCTTAATTAGCCATTAATATCCAGAGTTGGGTAAATCAGAGAGGGAAAAATTGTTTGGAAGTATTTAAGCCTCAGCTATGACTATAAGTAAGAAGCTAATCAGAAGCCACCATGTTGTCCTTTACAACATACAACTATCTCAAATTAGTAAGTAATCAAGCAGGCACTTCTATATTTATTGAAAAGAAACAGGCTAGCACATCTTCCTGCCCTTGTTCAAAAACCCTGTTCAATTAATATGTCCAATTTTGGATTGGGGTAGGGTTAAAGGCTTAGAAACTAATAGAAAGACTTAAGCTACAGGGCAGATAATCCTTTCATCCAATGTCAAAAGGGTTTATTATTATATTGCTTCTTTTTATATACCCAGTAGTATTCATAAAGGAAAAACTGGAGATCACACTTAGGGATGGGCTGACCCTCAAGATTCCTCTTTGTTTTACTGTCCAACTTGGTGGGTCAGTTTATCACCCTGGAGTAGACAAGGCCTTTTCAAAATTTATGAAGCATCAGAGGGATTTTTACCACTTTTTAAAAAAGTCCTGTATACTTACAAGAGCTCCGGGCTGACTGCAAAGAAGCTTCTTCTCTTTTCCAAGCTTCTTGGGTAACTTTACTGTACACACCTCAAAGTAAATACGGCCCCTTGACCATTTTTTGTTGTCTTGTTTTTGAAGGAAAATGATGATAGAAACATCATTCATGCTAATATTCATCCTGCCCTGGATTTCTCTGGAGAAAAACCCTTTAGTTTACTTTCAGAGTATCTTCCTTCGCTCAGCCTTCCTTATGGTCCAGCTCTCGCAGCCATAGGTTACTACGGGGAATACCATTGCTTTAACTATTAAACCTTTGTTGTCAGTGTGATGTCTCTGCTCTTAACTATTTTATTGAGATTTGTCATTGCTCTCCTCCCAAGAAGTAGACGTCTTCTGATTTCCTGGCTGCAGTCAGCGTCGGCAGTAACCTTTGCGCCTAGAAATACAAAGTCTGTCACTACCTCCACATTTTCTCCTTCTATTTGCCAGTTATCAATCAAGCTGGTTGCCATAATCTTGGTTTTTTTTGAGGTTTAACTGCAACCCAGCTTTTGCACTTTCTTCTTTCACCTTCGTCATAAGGCTCCACAGCTCCTCCTCGCTTTCAGCCATCAAAGTGGATCTTAGATTGTTAATGTTTCTTCCAGCAATTTTAACTCCAGCCTTGGATTCATTAAGCCCAGCACGTTGCATGATGTGTTCTGCGTACAGGTTGAATAGGTAGGGTGACAGTATACAACCCTGCCGTACTCCTTTCCCAATCTTAAACCAGTTGGTTGTTCTGTGGTCTGTTCTTACTGTTGCTACTTGGTCGTTATACAGATTCCTCAGCAGAGAGACAAGATGACTTGGTATCCCCATACCACCAAGAATTTGCCACAATTTGTTAAGATCCACACAGTCAAAGGCTTTAAAATAGTCAATAAAACAGAAATAGATGTTTTTCTGAAACTCCCTGGCTTTCTCCATTATCCAGCGGATATTGGCAATTTGGCCTCTAGTTCCTCTGCCTTTTCTAAACCCAGCTTGTACATCTGGCAATTCTCGCTCCATGAATTGCTGGAGTTTACTTTGCAAGATCTTGAGCATTACCTTACTGGCATGTGAAATAAGTGCCACTGTTCGATAGTTTGAACATTCTTTAGTGTTTCCCTTTTTTGGTATGGGGATATAAGTTGATGTTTTCCAATCTGATGGCCATTCTTGTGTTTTCCAAATTTGCTGGCATATGGCTTGCATCACCTTGACAGCATCATCTTGCAAGATTTTAAACAGTTCAGCTGGGATATTGTCATCTCCTGCTGCCTTATTAGCAATGCTTCTTAAAGCCCATTCAACCTCACTCTTCAGGATGTCTGGCTCTAGCTCACTGACCACACCGTCAAAGCTATCCCCAATATTATTATCCTTCCTATACAGATCTTCCGTATATTCTTGCCACCTTTTCTTGATCTCTTCTGCTTCTGTTAGGTCCTTACCATCTTTGTTTTTGATCATACCCATTTTTGCCTGGAATTTACCTCCGATGTTTCTAATTTTCTGGAAGAGGTCTCTTGTCCTTCCTATTCTATTATCTTCTTCCACTTCCACGCATTGCTTGTTTAAAAACAATTCCTTATCTCTTCTGGCTAACCTCTGGAATTTTGCATTTAATTGGGCATATTTCCCCCTATCACTGTTGCCTTTTGCTTTCCTTCTTTCTTGGGCTACTTCCAGTGTCTCAGCAGACAGCCATCTTGCCTTCTTGGTTTTCTTTTTCTTTGGGACGTTTTTTGTTGCCGCCTCCTGAACAACGTTGCGAACTTCTGTCCATAGTTCTTCTGGGACCCTATCTACTAAATCTAGTCCCTTAAATCTATTCTTCACCTCCACTGCATATTCATTAGGAATATTAGTGAGCTCATATCTAACTGATCTGTGGGTCTTCCCTATTCTCTTTAGTTTGATTCTAAATTGTGGAATAAGAAGTTCGTGATCTGAACTACAGTCAGCTCCAGGTCTTGTTTTTACCGACTATATAGAAGTCCGCCACCTTTGGCTGCAAAGGATATAGTCAATCTGATTTTGGTGTCGACCATCTGGTGAAGTCCATGTATAAAGTTGTCTTTTAGGTTGCTGGAAGAGAGTGTTTGTTATGCACAGTGAGTTGTCTTGGCAAAATTCTATCAGCCTATGTCCTGCTTCATTTTGTTCTCCCAGACCATGCTTGCCTGTAATTCCAGGTGTCGTCTGACTACCCACCTTAGCATTCCAGTCTCCTGTAATGAAAATAACATCTCTTTTTGGTGTATTATCTAGTAGGTGCTGCAGATCCTCATAGAACTGATCTACTTCTGCTTCTTCAGCATCTGTGGTTGGGGTGTATATTTGGATCACTGTGATGTTAAATGGCTTACCCTGAATTCAAATTGAGATCATTCTATCATTTTTGGATTGTATCCAAGCACTGCTTTAGCCACTTTATTATTAATTATGGAGGCTACTCCATTTCTTCTGTGGTCTTCTTGTCCACAGTAGTAGATCTGGTGGTCATCTGATGTGAAGTGGCCCATTCCAGTCCATCCAGTCCATCCAGTATCCACTGATACCCAAAATGTCTATATTTAAACTTGACATCTTACCAATAACCACATCCAATTTGCCCTGGCTCATAGATCTTACATTACAGGTTCCTATGGTCTGTTGATCTTTAGAACATCGGATTCATCGTTCACCACCAGCACCGTCGGCCGCTAGCCGTCCTTTCGGCTTTGAGCTAGCTGCGTCATCACATCTGGGGCTAGTTGAACTTATCCTCTGTTCCTCCCCAGTAGCATTTTGACCATCTTCTGACCTGGGAGTCCAATCTTCTGATGGTATAGCGACATATCCCTGGTTGTACTGATCCATTTAGTTTTCACAGTAAGAATACTGGGGTGGGTTGCCATTAGCTTCCCCAGGGATCGTATTTAGTCTGACCTCTCTGCCATGACCTTCCTGTCTTGGGTGTCCCTTCACGGTTTAGCTGATGGCGTCATTGAGGTGCTCAAGCTCCAGGACCACGACAAGGTAATGATCTCCTTTGCTGGAGTGTCTCATTTTATATACATTCAATCAATTATAAGTAACCATCTAGAAATCCACATTTCAAAGGCTTCTATTCTCCTGATTATCATTTAGGTCATTGTCTATGCTTCTACAAAACAATTCGCAAGACATCACAGCATAAAGTCTGCCAACTAAGTTCAAGTTTTAAGTTCCAACAGAAAACAAGTTTATTTGTCCCAAAGCTACTCTTGTCTGTTCAATCCTGCTTCTTTTTTTCCAGTGTATGATCCAATCTATCATTTAAAATATAATCCAGGTATTTATATTGTTGTATCCTCTGCTCTTACTTTCCTGCTAGCATAATATTTGGTTCAGGGATTTTATTTTTACTGAAGCCATTATTTTTGTTTTCATCTGATTTATATTTAGCCCATAAGATTTACTCAGTTGGTATACTTGATTCAGTAAAATCTGTAAACTTTACTTGTTTTTTTTTTGTAAAACTACATCATCTGTATTACATAAGTTGTTTATTATTATGCCATCAATGTTCTGCTTGTGGATGCATAAAGCAAGAAAAAACAAAGGAAATTTTTGAATAGTGTGCATATAACCAGCAAATGAGAAATAAGTATGAGTTTGTGTACCTAGCTGGCAAGAAAAGTCATGAAATGTTCTTTGCTCAAAAAAGTAGAAGTACAAAACAATATACTCTTAAATATAAATGCACTTCATTATTCATTGCATCATCCTGAGCGCCATCCTCACCCCGGTAATATTCAACATCTTTATAAATGACCAGAAGTTGGATGGAATGGATGTCAAATTTTCAGAAGAGCCGAAACTAGGGGGATTGGGGAATACTTCAGAGGGCAACATGTAAGGTGCACACTTAGCACCTGTCTGAGACTCCTGAATACAAGCTGGAATCATAGTGTTAAAGAAAGGTAGGAATCATTAGCTGGCCTGGCATTATCTCAGTTTTATACAGCTGATCCAAATGTTTTCTGGCAAATGCTCACAAATCTGTCACCACTATCCAGACTGTACTCAGCATAAGAGGATCTTCATGCAGGATTCTTTTCCTTTCCATAGTAAAGCTCATTTTATGAATACCCCACATTAGTGTTTCTAAAGTAATATTTTCTTATCTATAAGTTCCAAAGACTTTTATTACATTCCAGTCTTATTCAAAGTACCTTCCAGCAGTACTCAAAGTGTTTTTCAGAATCCCAAGCAACTCTTTAAAATATTCTTTATATCGTTATTTACATAGTTATTATACAGCTTCAACTGCCCATTACAGCTAGATTTTGCTCTATGATACAGTGCAAGAATACATACTCATTAAAAATCATTGGTAAATTCTACCTCTCCATTCTATACACTCATTTATATGGGGCAAACAGTATCATATAAATACTTGTGTAAATTGATTTTCAAATACTTATCACCAGGTGAGATGTGATTCTTTGGTCTTCTTGCATTTGAATTTATACTATATTATATTGTATTTTATATTTTTATCCTCTATTTATATTATTGATAACTTGTATTGAATTTTAAATTTTGTTTTTTTGTAAACCGCCCAGGGTCCCTTCTTGAGGGAGAGATGGGCGGTGATAAAAATCTGATAAATAAATAAATAAATAAAATACTAATATAAAAGTTTTTATATTAATTAGTATACTAATTATATGTTATATTAATAAAAATCAAGTTATAAAAATTGGAAGACAGAAGCATTATGCCTTTTTGCAAACATTAGACCGAATGCTTCTATCTCTTCTCCCATTCTTATCAGTTTGGATCTGTAAGCTGCACCGGCAACCATTTGTTTGTTCATTCAAAAATTACTGATTGGATATATTTCTCCCCAGATTTTGGCTTCAGTAGAATAACATAAATGGAGTAAACAGTTGAAAACCCAGTAAGTGTAGAATTTTCTTTCTAATTAATAATATTAAGTTTTTCAGAATTTAAAAGACTCAGATGAACAATTATACATTTTTCGTTTTAATATTTAATATAAGCCATTCTCCTGCTACCACCATTCAAAATTATAGTTTTGTGACGGAATGCTGGAATGCTATTTATACAGCACTAATCAGACAAGAGCAAAACCAGCTGGTCTGTAACCAAGGGCACCGGAAAGTTATGTCTGGCATCGGTACACCAGGGAATTTGTTGCTTGCTTTAACAGGGCTCAATATTTACCTAGAGTGGAAAATTGCTGGGCTATAACTCCTGGGACAATAAGGGACAATCCTCTGATTTTTATATTACTTGGATGAAAAGGCAACATGGATGCAGCATGTTTAGACTGTGTGACTTCTCCCAGCCCCTTCTGCATCTGTGTCAGCCCCTGCCCAGATTAGAACCCTGGAAATCAGGGTTGGAATCACATCGGTGGCCTCCCCGGATAGAAAAAGCTCTCCATTCAGAAGATATACTTTAACCTCTGAGAAACTGCACAACCTAAGGCAGGGGGTGGGGAACCTTTTTTCTGCCAAGGGCCATTTGGAAATTTATAACCGGGAACCGGGGTGATGGTGGAGGGCGGGGTTTCTGGGATTTCCGCAGACCGGGGGCCGGAGTTTGCAGGCGGGAGCCAATCACAAGCACTGGGGGGTGGGGTTTGCAGGTGAGAGCCAATCATGTGGAAGGGGTGGGGTTTGCGGGTGGGAGCCCCACGGCCCTTAGGCGGGAGCTCCGCGGGCCTTATACGGCCCGCGGGCCTGTCGTTGCCCACCCCTGACCTTAAGGGATGGGGCCTAAATACAGGGCCCCATAGTTTTTCTCTACCTCTTTTTCCTCTTCAGTACAGTAGGACTTATATGTTTTGCTTTAACCCAAAATATTTTGGCTAATATTAAGTTACACTGGTAAGAAAAGAAAACATTCAGTAATTAAACTTTTAAGATGATTAAATCTCCATGCAATTCATATCTATATCAATATAAAGAGGGGGGTATTTTGACAATTCTTGCTTGTAAATTGCAGACAAACAGAAATAAACACTGCATTTAATGTCAGTCCTCTCCTTTGCTTAATTCATGTTATCTTTCCCTTGCCATCCTTAAAGCAGATTCAACAGTGGTCTAAAATCAACAAGTATCATAACAATATTTTTTATTGCAGAATTAAATTTGTGCTCTTTACCAAAGGGTCATGACAGTGAGTGTCACCAAATTTACTATGCATAATAATCCACAATGCACCTAGACAGTTTGAAGAAAAATTGGGACTAAAGACTGGACACTTAAAAAAAATACTCATTTTCCATGAGGTTTAATCCACATATGCCAAAAGAAATTAAATAATGCCTTGCTGGAAAATATGCTCATAATTCTCTTTAAAAATACATTATAATTACACATATTTATACACACATAAATACAAGTATTTAAAATTTAAAATATCTTCAAAAAAATTTACATGAAAATCACAAGATCTTTAAATTGAAATGTTGGATGTATTTTAATTCCTGGGAGTTGTTTACTATGGGAGGAAAGGGAAAGCTCTGTTTGCAGATGGAGATGATAAAACCTGTCACTAATATGTAAAGAAACAAACACTGGCTTTTTAAAATGTAAAACAGATGTTTGACATAATATTACAAAAATAAGATAAATCAATTCCTACAATTGCTGTATCATACTAAAGCAAAGGATGAAATCCAATGGTGCCTGTTAGCTGACGGAATAGCATATCCCAAGAAATTGATTCCCTCTCTGTCGTGAAGCCTCTAGTGCACTCTGAAATATACTCTGAACACATGTGTATATCCTGGGGATGGGGAACAGGAAAGGAAATCCACTTGCCAGATAATCCAGCAAAGACAGTTAAAAAAACCAAACAAATCAAAATTCAAGGAAGGAAGGAAGGAAGGAAGGAAGGAAGGAAGGAAGGAAGGAAGGAAGGAAGGAAGGAAGGAAGGAAGGAAGGAAGGAAGGAAGGTTCCAGACTACTAAGCTAAGTTCTAAAGTGCTAAATAAACTCCAGATTTTTTTTTAAGCGTGAGAAAAAAATGAACTATTCCAGAATCCAGGCAATTAAATTGTTTACCTCTGAGATATCTAGAATGGAATGAAATCTACATTTTCCCCATATTCAAATGCTGGTGGGCAAAACATGGATGTAGTTGTCAAGAAAACTCAAATTCTATGCAACAGGTATCAGCTCATATGCACTAGCTCTCATTCAACACTAGGAAGAAGTGCCACCAAAGTTATCAGCCCCAAAAGTTGTATTTAGAGATCACGCACTTAGCTCTGATTCCAACTGCTTCTCTCCCATAGAAACAGTGGAGACCTGGGCTCTGAAATTAATGTTCCAGCAACTGATTTCACTCTGAGAGGGAAGAAAGTGGAGGTAATAGACAAGATTTTTTTATTCCAACTTCCAAATGTGAACTGCAGACTAGAGTCCTTTCCTCTCTGAGCAAAACAGGCCAATTTGACAATATAATTTATGAGATTTGACTATAGGAATAATATGCGTCCTTTGGTTCCTCACCTGTCTTGTCTTTGAATCAAAATACTGTAAAATGAGTCTCGTATTGACACAATGACTCCATGTGTTCCCCAACGCTGCAGTCACGTAGCCAGATTCCCCATCTCCATTTCTAGAAGATCCTAGAATAAAAAAATGATAGAAACATTAATGGTATGTTCTTGAAACTGAAGTTAAGCTGAATCCATAGTTTTAATCTATGATTTTTAAAAATAATCCTACAATGATGAACTAAAAAAAGAGATATACAATATAATTATGTTTATTATAGACAGCTGCTTATACTGTCTATAACAGTATTTTAAAGTATTGGTACCCATGTACTAATTCTTATTTATCATAATTTTCATATCATATCAGAAAGAACCAAGCTTGCACCAGTGTGTTCTATTAAAGTCCAGAGAACAGTAATATGTATTAGAAAAAATTTCAAACTCTTATAATAAGATCTATGATTATTATACTGTACACAGAAAGAAATAATCTTTTTTCCTTTGCATTTTATCATGGCTAATCCATTCCTACAACACCTTCTAGAACTAACACACAAAAAAGATGTCCTTTTCATCATAGGGGACTGGAATGCTAAAGTAGGAAATCAAGAAATAACCGGAATAACAGGCAAGTTCGGCCTCGGAGTACAAAATGAAGCAGGGCAAAGGCTAATAGAGTTTTGTCAAGAGAACACGCTGGTCATAGCAAACACTCTTTTCCAACAACACAAGAGACGACTCTACACATGGACATCACCAGATTGTCAGTACCGAAATCAGATTGATTATATACTTTGCAGCCAAAGATGGAGAAGCTCTATACAATCAGCAAAAACAAGACCTGGAGCTGACTGCGGCTCAGATCATGAGCTTCTTATCGCAAAATTTAGGCTAAAATTGAAGAACGTAGGGAAAACCACTAGACCACTCAGGTATGACCTAAATCATATCCTTTATGAATATACAGTGGAGGTGAGGAATAGATTTAAAGGATTAGATCTGGTAGACAGAGTGCCTGAAGAACTATGGATGGAGGTTTGTAACATTGTACAGGAGGCAGCAACTACAGTAAAACCATCCCAAAGAAAAAGAAATGCAAGAAAGCAAAGTGGCTGTCTGATGAGGCTTTACAAATAGCTGAGGAAAGAAGGAAAGCAAAAGGCAAGGGAGAAAGGGAAAGATATAACCAACTGAATGCAGATTTCCAGAGAATAGCAAGGAGAGATAAGAAGGCCTTCTTAAATGAACAATGCAAAGAAATCGAGGAAAACAATAGAATGGGGAAGACTAGAGATCTCTTCAAGAAAATCGGAGATATCAAGGGAACGTTTTGTGCAAAGATGGGCATGATAAAGGACAAGAAAGGCAGGGACCTAACAGAAGCAGAAGAGATTAAGAAGAGGTGGCAAGAATACACAGAAGAACTATACAAGAAAGATCTTAATGTCCCTGATAAATTCTACGGTGTGGTCACTGACCTTGAGCCGGACATCCTAGAGAGCGAAGTCAAGTGAGCCTTAGGAAGCATTACTAACAACAAAGCTAGCGGAGAAGACAGTATCCCAGCTGAGCTATTTAAAATCCTAAAAGATGATGCTGTTAAAGTGCTGCACTCAATATGCCAACAAATTTGGAAAACTCAACAGTGGCCACAGGATTGGAAAAGGTCAGTTTACGTTCCAATTCCAAAGAAGGGCAATGCCAAAGAATATTCAAACTATCGTACAATTGCGCTCATTTCACATGCTAGCAAGGGTATGCTCAAAATCCTACAAGCTAGGCTTCAGCAGTATGTGAACCGAGAACTACCAGAAGTGCAAGCTGGGTTTCGAAGAGGCAGAGGAACTAGAGATCAGATTGCCAACATTCGCTGGATCATGGAAAAAGCAAGAGAGTTCCAGAAAAACATCTACTTCTGCTTCATTGACTACGCTAAAGCCTTTGATTGTGTGGATCACAACAAACTGTGGCAAATTCTTAAAGAGATGGGAGTACCAGACCACCTTACCTGTCTCCTGAGAAACCTGTATGCGGGTCAAGAAGCAACAGTTAGAACCGGACATGGAACAACTGATTGGTTCAAAATTGGGCAAGGAGTATGACAAGACTGTATATTATCACCCTGCTTATTTAACTTATATGCAGAGTACAACATGAGAAATGCCGGGCTGGATGAATCACAAGCCGGAGTTAAGATTGCCGGGAGAAATATCAGCAACCTCAGATATGCAGACAATAACACCCTAATGGCAGAAAGCGAAGAGGAACTAAAGAGCCTCTTGATGAGGGTGAAAGAGGAGAGTGCAAAAGCTGGCTTGAAACTCAACATTAAAAAAACTCAGATCATGGCATCTGGTCCCATCACTTCCTGGAAAATAGAAGGGGAAGAAATGGAAGCAGTGACAGATTTTATTTTCTTGGGCTCCAAGATCACCGCAGACGGTGACTGCAGCCATGAAATTAAAAGATGCTTGCTCCTTGGGAGAAAAGCTATGGCAAACCTAGACAGCATATTAAAAAGCAGAGACATCACCTTGCCAACAAAGGTCCATATAGTTAAAGCTATGGTTTTTCCAGTAGTAATGTATGGCTGTGAGAGTCGGACCATAAGGAAGGCTGAGTGCCGAAGAATTGATGCTTTCGAGCTGTGGTGCTGGAGAAGACTCTTGAGAGTCCCTTGGACTGCAAGGAGGTCAAATCAGTCAATCCTAAAGGAAATCAACCCTGACTGCTCATTGGAAGGACAGATACTGAAGCTGAAGCTCAAATACTTTGGCCACTTAATGCGAAGAGAGGACTCACTGGAAAAGACCCTGATGCTGGGAAAGACTAAAGGCAAAAGGAGAAGGGGACGGCAGAGGATGAGATGGTTAGATAGCATCACCGATGTAATGAACATGAATTTGAGTAAACTCCGGGAGACAGTGGAGGACAGAAAGGCCTGGCGTGCTATGGTCCATGAGGTCACGAAGAGTCGGACACGACTAAACGACTGAACAACAACAACAACAATCCATTCCTCTGCACTGAAGAAACTTTATGTAGACATTTTGTTCTATCTGGAATTATTTATATTTATTTTGTTAGATTTATATCATGGCTTCTTCCAAGAGCAGAAGACAGCTCTCATGAGGATCACTCTTCATTTTATCCCCACAGCAGCAGCCCTCTGAAATAGCTTGGTCTGAGAGACAGTAATTCGCACAAAGTCACCAAGTGAATTTCTATGGCTAAGAATGGATTTGAAATGATCCTAAGATGAAAGCATGAAGTTTCTGCTCTTTAGTACTTAAGTTCATGACAAAGTAATTGTCTAAAGCAGAGCTTTCCAAACTGTGTGTCGCGACACAAAAGTGTGTCGCCACACACAGCGTGGTGTGTCGCCACACCACCCGGAAGCGGCGGCACGCGCGTGCACGGTGGCCGCCATGCACGCGCGCGCCGCCGCACGCCCCCCGCACCGCCACCGTGTGCGCGTGCGCCGCCGCACGCCCCCCCGCGCCGCCACCGTGCGCGCGTGCCGCCGCACGCCTCCCCCATGCCATTGCCGCCGCTGCTGGCGTGTCGCCAGCGGCGGCACTTTGGAAAGCCCTGGTCTAAAGCTATGAGAAAAGCTTCAGACAATTACTTTGTCATTAATTTAGGTAGGAAAATCCCTCCCTCCCTCCCTCCCTCCCTCCCTCCCTTCCTTCCTTCCTTCCTTCCTTCCTTGCCTTTGAGTCAGTCTTGACTTGTCCAGGCAGGACTAGAACTCAAAGTCTCCCAGCCTTTGATCACTACACCAAACTGGCTCTCTATTCCATTTTAGCATTTTTTATGTAAGTAGATGATAATCTACCAAGCTATGAACCAGTAGCTCAACACCAGTTGCTTACCACATGATTCTGCCCAATAAACACAGTTCGGCTCAGTAAACAAATGATTTAATCAATAAGCAATTTCATTAAACAACGACAAAAGCCAATGCACAGTAGGCTTGCTGGGTTGCACTTTGGGTGATTCTTGTGCATGCTTAAATCTCTAGCTACCTGCTACTTCAAAAGGGCTCTTCACTTTTCGCCATGCGTGTTCCTCCATTCAAATTGCTCAAAAAGAAAAAGCTCACAATCATGAAAACTTCCCCACTCAACAAGTACGACAGACTTTCCATTACATCATTAAATGAATAGGTATAACAAGCTGGACAGATGTAAGGCATAGTCTGTCTCATCAGAAAATCAAGGGGTTATTATTCAAGTCATGACAAACTTTCTGAAGTTCTTATTTCTGCACCGTTTATCATCTCTCACATAGAAATTGTAACATGAACACAAAATTATTAGAAAATTGTTCATCTACAGCATAGAAATAGAGGAAATAGATCATTACTCTTAACTCTATGGCACATTCCACTGCACACCCAATGATGTCAACAGGTACCCTTAGTAAACAGAAGTAGGTTCAAGGGCACAATGATTACAAAGAAAGTAATAAATTACTCTGCCCTTATGTCTGAGTGGGAAAACCTTGTGGTGCCAGGCTATAATAGCACCAGCATGGACAACTGCTTGATGGATTATTTTTATGACCTGCTTTTAGATAAGCCCTCACATGTAGAATTCCTCATGCATATGCTTTAGTGCAAAGCCATTATTTTAGAGTAGAACAACTTCCATTTTATAGGGTAGTAGGAAAACCAATCCTTACGTTCTATTTATAGAAGAAATACTAGAAGCCTTCTTCAGTCCTACATGTTGAGTGAAACAGAATGAAGCCCAGTGTGAACCATGGAGGAAACAGAGCAACTCCTCAGTGGCAGTTGACAGATTGGTATTTTGCCCCATCTTCCAGTGCTGAATGCCAGAAGAACAGATGTCTCAGTGGCAGGATATTGGAAAAGGCAAGGAAAGAGACAGCTAAATATGCTGCTTATGCTACTATGTCAAATGTAAAATGAATTGTAATCAGACCATCAATCTTCTTTCATGGTCTTAATAACATTCATTACACAATCAGAATAACAGAACAGAAGGTTACGGTGTTCAAGCACACACATCCATTCCCTGCCATATATTCAACTTCACTAAAAAGATGTGGTGGTTTTCTAGGCTGCCGCTGGTTCTCAGGAAGGAGAGAGCACATTCCAAGGAGATAAGTGGTCTTGCAGTCTAGAGAGTCTTGGCAGGGGGTCAAAGAGAGTCAGAGTAGCCCCGCCCTAGACTCTCCTAGGTTATTTCCCCTTAGGTTAGTTAGGATACTGTAGCTTTAGTCTGGCAAGATCCTGTCTGTATGGTCGGAGCAATAAAGAACTGGAGATTTGGAATACGCTGTCTTGTCGTCGTTCTTGGGCTGACCCGACACAATATTTCTTATTAATAGATAAATATCATAGTGCCCTAGGAAAGGGCAAACAAACAAAAAAACAATCTGGTTTATTGTTTGCTTTAATTTACAAGACTATAATTCAATGCTAATTGCCCTATGACAGGCGGTTCTAAACTGCAGTGTTACAATCCCATAAAATGATAAATGAATTTGTGCAAATTCCTCCTCCCTCCCGAATTAAACTAATGATTACATTGTGGTTAGGGTTAGACAAGAAATAAATACACCGATGGTTGTTGTGGGTTTTCCGGGCTGTGTATTTGTGTATACACGGATTCCGGCCGTGAAAGCCTTCGACTATACAATAAACACACCACTTATTAAAATATATGTAATTTTAACTGTCCTCACACTTTCTTGACTTAAGCTTACTTTATCAGCTCTCCGGGTATGCTAGTCATCTTTACATTTTTACTTGCCACTCAACAAAAACTTCCACTTGGAAAGGCTACAAATGTAAAAAAAAATGCACAAAGATACTGAACTTCACTAACATGTACACTTCTATAGACACTCCAGTTGAAGGTCACTGGCTGCTATGATGGGTGGTTTTGACAGATGGCTACATTGGTGAGGTCCTCTAAAAATTCAATCCAGGCTCTCCTGCCCAGATCCTATCAGGTGTGCCCAAAGCAGGAACAAATTTTGAAAGTGTTCCCACTTTCCTTGCACAAGCTTCATCAACATTAGGAAAGATTTTGTGACCCTCCCTCCCCAAGTTACCAAGGGGTCACAACCCACAATTTGAGAGCCCTTGCTGTACAAGTTTACCCTTGACTGGGTGCTAGAATAAAAACAACACAATCATACTTGGTTTCTGTTTCATCTGTATGCTTTGTGATAGTTTGATAGTACTACAGTGGTTCTATTCCTTCCTTTGTGGTTGATTTCAGTCGGGGTTGATGGGGGTGAAGAGGTTGATCCCTAAGCTCTTCCTTTGTGGGATGCTGCAGGGCTCCACGCTCTCTCCACTCCTGTTTAACATCTACATGAAACCACTGGGTGAGGTCATCCACCCATTTGGGGACAGTATCATCAATGATACCCAATTGTATCTTTCAACCCCAGGTGGCCAAGTGAGGCTGTCAAAGCCCTGTCCCAGTGCCTGGAGGCTGTGTGGGTCTGGACGGGGAGAAATTGGCTCTGGCTCAATCCTACCAAGACCGAGTGACTGTGGCTGTTGGAACCACCCAGATCCAGGGATTTTCCATCTTTACTCCTGGATAAGGTTGCATTTTCCCAGTCAGGAGTGGTGTGTAATGTGGCGGTTCTCTTGGACTCACAGCTCCTGCATGAAGAGCAAGTGGCAGCTGTGGCCAAGAGCGCCTTTACACAGCTCCACCTGGTGTACCAGTTGCGCCCTTTCCTGAATTACTCAGCCCTCCAGACAGTCACTCACACCCTTGTTATCTCATGGCTAGACTACTGCAACATGCTCTTCATGAGGCTGCCTTGAAGACCATTCAGAAGCTTCAACTGGTCCAGAAAGTGGTGGTGCAAGCAGTAATGGGCTTGCCTCAGCATGCCCATATGACACCTCTGCTCTGCAGGCTGCAGTGGTTGCCAGTGTGCTTCCGGGTGCGATTCAATTGTTGCACTCTTAATTGTTAAAGAAAGTTAAAGAAAACAGCCCAGAGTCCCTCCTTAGGGGGGAGATGGGTGGTGATAAAAATTTGAAAAATAAATAAGAAAGAAAGAAAGAAAGAAAGAAAGAAAGAAAGAAAGAAAGAAAGAAAGAAAGAAAGAAAGTTAAAACAGTAGAACTTAAGTACATTTTGTTAAATAGATTTCACATTTCCAAAAAGAGGACATACATATATATATATTTACATCTTCTCCTCTTGAAAAATCATTAGTATTGGGGTTAGGAAGAAGGAGGAGGAAGAGGAGAGGAAGAACCATTCCCCCCTCATTCACAAAAACTCAGAAGTTCATTCTAGTTATTTATAACTAAACCCACACACCAGTTAAGCTATGCCAAGATAACCCCTGTCCACCACAACCAAATATAAAATATAAGGTAAAGGTTCCCCCCGCACATTTGTGCAGTTGTGTCCGACTCTAGGGGCTGGTGCTCATCTCCATTTGCTAGCCAAAGAGCCAGCGCTGTCTGAAGACGCTTCCACGGTCATGTGGCTGGCATGATGCACGCGGAACGCTGTTACCTACCCACCGAAGTGGTACCTATTAATCTACTTGCATTTGCATGCTTTCGAATTGCTAGGTTGGCAAGAGCTGGGGCGACTGCAGGAGCTCACTCTGTCACGTGGGGCTAGGGATTCGAACCTCTGAACTTGCGATCTTCCGATCGACAAGCCTGGCGTCTTACCTGCTGAGCCACCACGCCTCTTATTTATATTTATAAAAATATAAATATAAATATAAATATAAAATATATCAAACCATTTATTTATTTATTTATTTATTTATTTATTTATTTATTAATTAAATTTCTATGACCGCCCATCTCCCCCTCAAGGAGGGACTCTGGGCGGTTCACAACCACAACATCATTAAAATACAATAAAAACAACAATAAAAATATAAATACAATAAAATCCAAGTGGCAGGTGGTTCTTACAGTGAAGCTAAACATATTTAAAATATTTGAGGCGGCTCTAAGAAATCAGCCATCCACAAGCGTGATGACTTTCCTTCTTGCCCCAGGTGAGATCACAGAGCCAAGTTTTTAATTTTTTCCTGAAGTCCAGGAGTGAAGGGGCCTGTCTTACCTCCGGGGGGAGGTTGTTCCATAGGGCAGGTGCCGCTGAAGAGAAAGCTCGCCTCTGAGACCCCGCTAGATGGAAATCTTTCATAGAGGGGGTCCGCAGCATGCCCTCACTGCAAGATTGGGTGGGACGGGATGATGTAATGGGGATGAGGTGGTCCCTCAGATAACCTGGGCCCGTGCCATGTAGGGCTTTAAAGGTAATAACCAACACCTTGAATTGGACCCGGAAGCAAACTGGCACCCAATGCATCTCACGGAGCAGAGGTGTTATGTGTGTCAATCTTGGTGCACCTAAAACTGCCCGCGCGGCCGCATTCTGTACCAGTTGTAGCTTCCGGATATTCTTCAAGGGTAGCCGCATGTAGAGTGCATTACAGTAATCTATATGGGAGACAACCAGGGCATGAGTGGCCATTCGAAGGGCCTCTCTGTCAAGGAAATTTAGCAACAGCAATCCTGGTCTTTAGTTAAGACATCACATTTTGTGATGTTAGAAAAATATTGCTTTGCTCAAGTATTGTCTAAGCAGGTATAGTTTAATTGTCACAATTAAATTGTCACAATTAAACTCCCTTCGTGTTGTTGGTATAGTACTTCACTGGTTTCATCATCATCATCAATATCATCATCATCATAGATAGTCATACCTCTGTTAGTAAACATACCTAATACTCCTGTTTCCTATTTTCCCTACAACAACCCTGTGAGGCGGGTTGGGCTGAGAGGCAGTGACCGGCCCATAGTCACCCAGCCGGCTTTCATGCCTAAGGGAGGCCTAGAATCCAGAGTCTCCTGGTTTCTAGGCCAGCACCTTAACCACAACACCAAACTGGCTGTGTAATCTTTAATCTCTAATCTTACATTATCTCATCTGATATTCTCTGTTTCATGGAATGGTTGTATTTCCTGATCTTTCCCCTTATCAGTGGAATTCTTTTTGGTCAGGGTTGGGTCCCTTATTTCTTTATATACCCTTTTTTCTAGGGTCCCTGATTTAATCTTCCCAGTTCAATTATCACATCTACGCTGACGACTTTCAGGTATATCCATCTCTCCCTGCTCTGGATAAAATGGCATCTCTTTCCAAGTGACTAGACAGGATTTCTGGTTGGATGTACTCCCATCATCTTAAACTGAACATGGATAAGATAGAGATTATTGTATCCCATCCTGGTATGTCAAGCTTCCCTTTCCTGTATCTCCCTTTTCTTACGTGGCTCTGGTTCTTTGGAATATTAGGACATAAAACATTTTTCTTGAACCCCTGTGATATAATTAACTTTTTTTAACCTATTAATGCATATATGGAATATTATTGTACATTACAGGTGCTTTTAGTCTAGACGCTCCTTATTTTGTATTGTGATTGTAGTATTATCATAGTAGTAGATTACCTTCAAGCTGCTTTCCACTCTTTCATTGTTTTTCTGATTATTCAGCAGTAGATTCCACTCTCATGATCAAACTTGGCAGAGTTCTAACACTCTCTGCCATCCTAACTAAACATATAGATCTATTAAAACTACTGATTGATTAAATTAACATAATAAATGGGGGAAAGTGTAGTTCTTTCTAATATGAGCATCTTACAAGGGTTGACAGGCACCATCTTGAAAGAGGCACCTTTGTTTCTCTCACGTGGGAGACAATGTGCCTTCTCATAAGTTGGTTGGTGCCAGAAATGAACAGGAATCTAAAACCCTAAGTAATGAGTTAATTATACCAAACTACTGATTTTATTCAAATAAAACTCAGATTCCATTATTACTGTATTATACAAAATTACTTTGTCTTATAAGAAAAAATAGAAATTTCATTATTGTGAATTTCTGTTCTCAGAAATTATCCAGTCTGCACCCCCTTAGAACTAACAGACATGGTCCAAACTTGAATTTCGGACTGGAGTGGAATTACACTCCAGCAATCCCCCCAGTGACCCTTTCCTAAATGCAAAGAGAAAAGTGAGGAGGAAGACAAGACTGGTGAGGATTTAAAACAACAATAACCCAATCAAGGATAGACTCTTAAGAGCACCAGTTGGACCCAACCACTCTGCCCACTAGGCAGGGATGGTCTGGAAGGCAAGACAGTGCTTCTACTTGAGAGGTTGTTTAAAGCTGGACTCTGCCTGCTAGATTCAGGAAGAGGCACCATCCTGAGATGGAAAATGCCCTTCAGGGATTTAGAAGACTCAAATGAACTAAAAGGGGACACAGTATATTGTAGAGCAGAGACAAAAAAAATAAGTACATTAAAAATAGTTCCTTATGTTTTGCCTGTGTCTCTCTAGCCTTTTTACTCATCACAATATTTTGTTTGATCAGGAACAATGTTCGATATTCTACATGTCCACAGCAATGAGCTCATTTGCTGGACTGCCTGGCCAAGGTGCATGCTATACTGCAGATCAATTTCTAATTAATAAATGAAGAGTCGATAGGCTAAAAAGAAATTTATGCAAACATGTGTGCCAGCATATTTCATTACGAATTGCAAATAATAAATAACTAGCCATAGTGTAGTGCATTGTCTGGTAAAAAATAAAACACAGTGGGTCGGGGGAAGGGATAATGTTTATATAAACTGACTTCGGAGACAGTCTTTGCATTATAGGTTCACCAAGTAATCTATTATGTGTTTTGAGTTCCCAACCAGTATGGTCAATATTCCATACTATAGAAGGCTGAAGGGCAGAAACCTTAAATAATTTTATGTAAAATAAATAATTTTATTTTGATGGTTGTTGTGGGTCTTCCGGGCTGTGTGGCCGTGTTCTGGAAGTTGTGGTTCCTAACGTTTCGCCAGCATCTGTGGCCAGCATCTTCAGAGGGCAGGAGCACAGACAGAAGGCTCTTTCTATGCTCAGGTAGAGTGGCAATGTCTGTTTTCTATTTATAGAGCTAAGTTATAGAAGATTAGGTGGGGTTATTTGTTGTGTTGAAATGTTAACGAGTGGCTGTTGAGCGTGATTAGCATGTTCATTGTGAGAAGTATTCCCATGTTCTGGTGGTTGAGCTGAGTTCGTTGACCTTTTGCAGGCTGTGTTTTTTAGGACTGGTAGCCAGGTTTTGCTAATTTTTAGACTTTCTTCTTTTTTATTGTAACTGTGCTGGTGTTTGTGAATTTCAGTGGCTTCTCTGTATAATCTGGTGTAGTGGCTTTTGGCGTTGTCCAGTATCTCTGTTTTCAAATAGGATTTTGTGTCCCGTTTGCTTGAGAGCATGTTCAGCTACTGAAGATTTTTCCGGTTGCTGTAGTCTGCAGTGTCTTTCATGTTCTTTTATCCTGGTGTGAATGCTTCGTTTTGTGGTTCCGATGTATACTTGTCCACAGCTGCATGGTATGCGGTATACTCCTGCAGCGGTGCAGGGGTCCCTTTTGTCTTTTGCTGATTTTAGCATTTGTTGTATTTTTCTGGTGGGTCTGAAGACTGTTTGAAAGTTGTGTTTTTCTATCAGTTTTCCCATGCGGTCAGTGACTCCTTTGATGTAGGGCAGGAATACTTTGTTTGTGGGGGGCTGTTTTTCTTCAGTTGGATGTTGTTTTCTTGGTTTGATGGCTCTTTTTATTTCATTCTTGGAATAGCCATTCGCCTGTAGGACCCAATTCAGATGGTTAAGTTCATTGTTGAGAAATTGGGTTTCACAGTTTTGATTAGCACGATCCACCAAAGTTTTGATCATGCCTCTCTTTTGTCGTGGGTGGTGATTGGAATTTTTGTGCAGATACCGGTCTGTATGGGTGGGTTTTCTGTATACTTTGTGTCCGAGTTTGAGGTCCGGTTTGCGTATGACCAGCGTATCTAAAAATGGATGTTTGCCGTCAGTTTCTTTTTCCATAGTGAATTGTATATTGGGATGGATGCCGTTTAGGTGGTCCAGAAATTTCTCCAGTTCTTCTTCAGTATGACTCCAAATTGCGAGTGCCTAGTGCCTGCCTTGTGCCCTGCTGGAAGAGTGTGTCGCGAAATGATGCATGTCTAAAAAGTATGTCACCAACATGAAAAGTTTGGAAAGCTCTGCCCTAGGACATTAAGATTAAGCCCAACCAGAGGTACTTATTCTTTCTGGTTTCTAGGATTACATAGAGGGCGGGTTAATTGTCTGATATTGTTTTTGTCTTTTTCCTTGTTCTATGTTGCCCAGAGTCTATGGATTGGGGTGGGTTAAAAAATTGTAAGTAAATTCAAATAACAATCTATAGGAAGCATTAGTTGTGGATAAGGGGCGCTGCTCCACAAGTGACCAGGTGTGAGGCCCTGTTTTTCAAGTTGGGTTCTCGAGAGCAGTTGGGGGTGTTGTTGCTGTACCAGCCTCCCTGCTACGTAGCAACCTCCCTGCCTGAGCTGCTAGAGGCTGTCTCGGGGTTGGCGGTGGAATTCCCCAGGCTTATGGTTCTGGGGGACTTCAACCTGCCTTCCCTGGGACGTGCCTCAGAGGCGGCTCGGGAGTTCATGGCTACCATGGCAGCCATGGGCCTGTCTCAGATTATTCGAGACCCAACTCGAGACAGTGGCCTCACTCCGGACTTAGTTTTCTTGTCGGAGCAGTGGCAGGGTGATCTGAAGGGAGAGTTAGATCTGTCCCCACTGTCATGGTCAGATCACACCCTGGTGACCTTGAGATTCTCATATGCCGCCCCACTCTGCAGGGAGGCAGGACCCATTCGAATGGTCCGCCCCCAGCGACTAATGGACCCTATGAGGTTCCAGAAGGAGCTGGGGTGTATACCCGAGGATCTATTGCACGGTCCAGCGGAGGTCCTGGCCACAGCCTGGAATAGGGAGGCGGCCGGGGCCTTGGACAGGATCGCGCCTGTGCCTCTCTTGCCACATCTGACCCGATACTCCCCATGGTTCACGGAGGAGTTGAGGGTCTTGAAAAGGGCTAAGAGACGCCTAGAGTGCCGTTGGAGAAAAACAAAGACTGAATCTGACCGAACACAAGCTAGAGTCGCGGTTAAGACCTACCTTGTGGCGGTAAGAGCAGCGAAACGTCAATATTTCTCTGCTCTTATTGCATCCGCAGAATGCCGTCTGACAGCCCTGTTTAAGATAACACGATCTCTTCTGGGGAAGGTGGAGTCTGTGACCCACCTACAGGGCCGTGTGGAAGAATTTTCTAAGCATCTGCAGGATAAAATCGCTCAGATTCGTTCTAAGATAGACTCCAAGCGTGAAGCAGAGTCTGGGGAGATGCCCAGGGAACGTCATTACCCGGTTATCTGGGAACGGTTTGATCCTGTTGGACCTAAGGAAGTGGACAGGATCCTCCGGAGTGTGAAGGCCACCACATGCCATCTAGACCCTTGCCCTTCCTGGCTGGTTCAAGCAGCCAGGGAGGTGACCTGTGGTTGGGTCCAGGCGATGGTTAATATATCTCTGGAGCGGGGGGTGTTTCCAGATGCTTTTAAGGAGGCGCTGGTATACCCCCTGCTCAAGAAGCCATCGCTGGACCCTAATATATTGGGTCAAGAAGATGGCTCAAGAAGCCATCGCTGGACCCTACTATATTGGGCAACTTTCGTCCTGTCTCCCACCTCCCCTTTTTGGGGAAGGTGGTTGAGAAAGTGGTGGCCTTGCAACTCCAGAGGATTCTGCATGAAACGGATTATCTGGACCCCATCCAGTCAGGTTTCAGGCCGGGATATGGGGTGGAAACTGCATTGGTCGCGCTTACAGATGATCTCTGGCGGGAGCGGGATGGAGGAAGTGCATCCATCCTGGCTCTCCTTGATCTCTCAGCGGCTTTCGATACCATTGACCATGGTATCCTTTTGGGACGGCTTGAGGAGTTGGGGGTGGCCGGCGTAGTTTTGCGCTGGTTCGCCTCCTTCCTCTGGGGCCGGTCCCAATCGGTGGTAATAGGAGATGAAAGATCCGACTCTCGCCCCCTTGTTTGTGGGGTGCCACAGGGTTTGGTTCTTTCACCTCTCCTATTTAATATCTACTTGAAACCGCTGGGTGAGATCATCCGTCACCATGGGATGAGATTTCATCAGTATGCTGATGATACTCAATTGTACATCTCCATCCCAGGTGAAGTAAGTGATGCAGTGGCCGCCCTCTCATATTGCCTGGAGGCTGTGGGGGTCTGGATGGGGAACAACAGGCTTCAGCTGAACCCTGGTAAGACGGAGTGGCTGTGGATTGATGGTTCTTCTAGATCTGGGAAATTACCATCCTTGGTTATGGATGGGGTTGCACTACCCCGTTTGGAATCAGTGCGGAATCTGGGGGTCCTCCTGGACTCACGACTCCTGCTTGAAGAGCAGGTGGCAGTCGTGGCCAGAAGGGCCTTTGCACAGCTTCGTGTTGTGCGCCAGTTACGCCCTTTTCTAGATCAGGAGTCCCTCCGTACAGTCACTCATACCCTGGTCATCTCCCACATAGATTACTGCAATGCGCTCTACATGGGGCTACCCTTGAAGAGTATCCGGAAGCTTCAACTGGTCCAAAATGCGGCTGCGCGCGCAGTTATGGGTACTCCTAGATCGGCCCATGTGACACCTCTGCTACGCCAGCTGCACTGGGTGCCGGTGTGCTTCCGGGTGCAATTCAAGGTGTTGGTTATGACCTTTAAAGCCCTACATGGCATGGGACCAGGTTACTTGAGGGACCGTCTCATCCCCATAACTTCAAACCGTCCCACTCGATCATGTAGAGAGGGCATGCTTCGGACCCCGTCAAGGGAGTGTTGTTTGGCGGGGTCCAGAAGGCGAGCCTTTTCCGTGGTGGCTCCCACTCTTTGGAACATTCTGCCCCCGGAGGTGAGACAGGCCCCATCGCTGCTGTCCTTCCGGAAGAATTTAAAGACCTGGCTTTGCCGCCTCGCGTGGGATGGGAATGGGAACAGTTCCTCTTGGGGATGGCTGGTGCCGTAGAGCCCTTTTAATGAGAACATCTATCGCCTATTGGATTTTTATATTTAATTTATTAGTTTTGTAATGTATTTTAAATTGTAGTTATTTTTAAAGATTTTAAATTGTTGTATTGTAAACCGCCCAGATGGTGCGGTAATACAAGTTGACAATATATATAGTGTGTGTGTGTGTGTGTGTGTGTGTGTGTGTGTGTGTGTATATATATATATATATAAACACTAACTAACTAACTAACTAACTAACTAACTAACTGGCTCAGGCTGTAATCCAGTATAGTGAAGTTACAATTTATATATCTCTTTGAAGGAACTGCTTGAAAGAGGGATATCCACTAAAATAATAAAATCATCATGAATTATTCCAACCTATGAAATAATATATTTTCTACTGATGCTTTGGACAGTTACTAGAAAAACATTGAATGAGGCCAGATTTTCCCCCCTTTTATTATTTAAATTAATGAGTAGTAGGCCTTAGGTGAACAGATGATATCTGCACAAGATTTCCCCAGATTCTAGCAGCAACCATTGAGAGCTACTCTGGGTTTTGCTATTGCCCAGAATGGTTTGGTTCCCAAGCCCAATTCAAGATTAATATAAACTTAAATTAAGCAAAGGTTACTTTAATGGTTATGATGAGTGTAATATTCTTAGAAAGATTCAAAGGCCTACCCTTGATTACAGACAAAGCATCATATTTTAAGAAGGTATGTTGTGGTTACTTATTTACCTCATGACAGTTGTTTTCAATTGTATAAGTAAGACAGTTTAAACAAACAATCTTTTTCTTTTCTCTCCTTTCCACAACTTGGAAAACTTCCCTCTTGATCTGCAGAATTATACATAACAGCCCTAAAATTGGGAGGTTGTTTCATATAGTTCTGCAGGGGGGGAGTTGCCCAAAATTAAATGTATAGAGATTAATATAACCTGATAGAAAAAAGTCTAGGCCATAACAATATAAGAAGATTCCAAATTAAGTCTCATAATGGTTACTAAAATGTGTTTGAGGATTTATTAAATACTACTGCTGCAGGTACTACAACAACTACTAATACCAGTGAGGATCTAATCACATTTTTGAAGTTACCATTCTGTTTGATGAAGGAGATGGAGGGCTTGTGTATGAAATTTGTGAAACTGTGGCCATCTGTACTATTTTGCCAAACAATAGAGTTTTGGAGGATCTGAGAGTAATGAAGACCACCAATAACTTTTCCCCATTTATATGGAAACTGTGTCCCAACCTTAGCCAAATTCCCAAATGGAGTATCTTTACAATTGGCTTTCCATTCTAGTAAAGGTACATCCATTGTAAGGAACTAAGATGGGAATTAAGCAGATAATGGGATTGTCCAGAAAAAGGACAAAACAAAACAAAACAAAACAAAACACAGGATCTTGGAAATTTTGTTCTAGTGAAGGAATACATGCATGTATGCCCCAAGAACAAACTGACTGTAGGAAGTTTATTAAAAACAAACACTGAAGAAATCTCTCACACAGGTATTCTGCACCATTGCTTTGTCATCAACATGTTGTCATCATTAGTTTTTGCAGTTCAAGACACATAACAAAAATATGCTATTCCACTCATTTTAAAGAATGTTTCTAGAAGCAGAAACACTTGACAGTATTAAATTCAAGGTAACTACTATGATCAGAAAGGGGCGTGGTGGCTCAGCTGGTAAGACGCCAGGCTTGTCGATAGAAAGATCGCAAGTTCAGAGGTTCGAATCCCTAGCCCTGCGTGCGGAGTGAGCTCCCGCACTAGCTCCAGCTCTTGCCAACCTAGCAATTCGAAAGCATGCAAATGCAAGCAGATTAATAGGTACCACTTCAGTGGGTAGGTAACAGCGTTCCGCGCGCGTCATGCGGCCACATGACCGTGGAAGCATCTTTGGACAACGCTGGCTCTTCAGCTAACAAACGGAGATGAGCACCGGCCCCTAGAGTCGGACACAACTGCACAAATGTGCAGGGGGAACCTTTACTTTACTTACTATGATCAGAATAGTCTGTGTTGGGATTAAATGAAACTTCTCAAGATCTATGCAGAAACTGAAAATGATAAAAAGGTCCAGGATGAATTTAATTCCCAAGCAATTGGCTTCTGGAGGGTGCTACTATCCATCAGTCATCTATCTAGAGAAAAATCACAAAGCCCTGAAACTGTATATAAGGGTCATAGCTATAGTCATGAACTGTAAACATTTCTGGTGCAATGGAGAGTAACTTGAAATGGAAGTACCTTTAGTTGACACACCTAATTTCCAATAGCAAATTGCAGAAAATGTTGATGCTCTTGCCCAATTACAGTGTGGAAATATGCTTCACAAAGATTAACAATGCAAGCCACTGTTTTTTGTGAGGAGTGGGTGGTAAATGCCAGCAACACCATATGGAATCAATGAGGCTGAATACAATTATTAAGATGCTGGAAATCAAGAACTGGATGCAGAGCACCATTCCTTTTTGGAACTATAAATAATAGGAATGAAACCTGTTCAATTGTTCTGTAGATGGAAGATTATCTATTTCCCCTTTGGACGGGAGAATGCAATGTTACTCCTGGAGAGCAGGAGATGGTGTAGGTTGCCAAAAAAAAAATGGAATAAGAAATTGGATCCCTGAAACTATATGGCTTCTATGAATAAAGTTTAGATCCCATCATTCCACAGTAATATTGCCATATGTCTTGGTAAATGAATAAATGGTTGCTTTAATTGCTTTCTTAAATGATAACAGGGCAGAGGCCATCCTGACCTTTGGGGGCATGGGTAAGCTGTTCTAGAGCAAAGGGGCTGCAGCCAAGGTCATCCTGTGGGCCCCATCCCTTTACCTCCCACAGATAGGAATGTGTAGCATGCCCTCTTGGCCTGCATGTACTGCATGATCAGATTCTACATATAGCAGACATTCTGAAGGTAACAAGGACTTTGTGTCAGGGAATTTCAATTGCTGGTATCAGTAGGTCAGACACTGATTTTATTTTGTTTTGAATTTTTTAGGTGAGAGGGATACTAAGATCACATTTAGGCTCTTGACTACCATTACCCCTACTACTACAACTACAACAATGACTAATATCTAGCTATTCTAAATCCTGGCCAGTGGTACCCTAGATGAATGAACCCTTTATAAACAATCAGGAGCCAGTTTGGTGTAGTGGTTAAGGCATCAGGCTAAAAACCAGGAGACTGTGAGTTCTAGTCCCACCTTAGGCACAAAGCCAGGTGGGTGACCTTGAGCCAGTCACTTTCTCTTGGCCCTAGGAAGCAGGCGATGGCAAACCACTTCTGAAAAACCTTGCCAAGAAAACTGCAGGGACTTGTCCAGGCAGTCTCCAAGAATTGGACACGATTGAACAGATAAAAAAACCAGAACAATCAGCCAATTATGTTGGCTCATGGTAACAGCACAGCATCCATTTCACAGCATTAGAGCATCAAGGAGTCTACTGTTCATTCTATAAAGAAAAAAAGCCAGTACTTGTGTAAATGTGGTGTCTGGTACATCTGAGAGTGTGAAGGTAGCATTCCATCCATGCGATCCCCATTTGGGGAATGGATGGAAAAGGCCCTCAGCCTGTGGATAGAAGACCAAGCCCAGAAGAACATACCACTGAGCAGACCAGTAATCCATGAAAAACTTCTGCAACTCTACAGGAGGTTTGCAATAAAATATGCTGAGTAAGGTTTCCAGGCAACCAAGGGCTAGTTTCAAAGACTGATGCACCACTGGAACTTCTACAACATCAAGTTAGCAGAGGAAGCTGTATCAGCAGACCAAAAGGTGGCACAGAGATATCCAGCAGAACTCTAGTGGTTGACTGATTCCAGAAGGTATAGGCCAGGGCCTATCTTAAATGCTGATGAGACCACCCTCTTCTGGAAGCAGATGCTATCCTGTTCTTTAACAGCAAGCAAGAGCGCAGCACTCCAGATTTTCAGGCAACCAAGGACCTTTCACTATGTGGCCATGATGCATGGGACTCTGTGATCAAGCCTAGAGTGACATATATGACATGACAGAGAGTGGAGTGAAGAAACTCACTGCTTTCTCTATTCTTTTCTTTTGATTTTGTTCCAGCCAGAGACTAGAGAAAATTAGTTTGTATTCTTTATTTTGAATAAAAGTCAGTATTCAATTTTTTAAAAAATTATTTATTCTGCATTTCAAATAAAATAGGATAAAAGGTACAGTGGGCAACCAAGATATACCCACTATAGTATAATAATTACAGTACAATATTTCTTACAGCTTTTTCCTTATATTTTGAGCGAACTTTTTCCAACCATTTTCTGGAGCTCTGGAACCTAACCTCTCAATTTCAATGGATTCAATGCCTTGTTATCTGCAGTTGACCATTAGAATGCAATTCCTGTGAATATGGAAATCTGCTGCATTTGTCCAAATGGCATTTCTGGGTTAAAATAAAATCAAATATGGTGTCCTGTCCCAGCCCAATCACATGCAATACACCAGGGAGGCAGTTATAAAACTTTACTGAGAAACTTGTGAGGTAAACTTTGCTGAGAAACTTGTGAGGTAAACTTGTGAGTTAACGAACAGGCGGCAAGGAAGTGTGAGCGCAAACACACACACTCTAAAAAAACAAACCCCAAAAGTCCCACGAGCTTGCCTTAAGGGAGTTTCACGTTCAAAACAAGATTAGTCAAACGAGTCCAAGAGACAAGAGTCACGAGGTTTTCCGATCAGGAATCCAGGCACATGGAGTCTGGTAAGCAGACGGTTGTCCCCAATGAACAGTCTGGGCTTGCGGCTCCCCTTTTTATAGAGGCAGACCCAGGTGCTTATTTAGGAGGGCGGGGCTACTTTCTCACGCGTAGCCTCGCCGACCTCTGCTGTTCCTCTCTCCTTTCCACTCTCCTTTCTCAAGCACTGGGAGGGGGCGGCAGCTCTGAATCTTCGTCCTCACTAATCAGTGGTGCCTGTGCCTGCTGCTCGCTGACCAGCCCTGCCTCCTCTGACCGCTCAGGCGGCCATCTGACTCTGACTCTGAGCCCGAACCCCCCATGGACTCCGAGCCCCCATGACATATGGCATGTAGTGTGGAGAGAACTCTCTTTAGAGTTCTCTATTCTATTCCCTTCTTCCTCCAACATTCATTTCTAAGCCTTAGTGAGCATGCTCAATTCTTATTAGTCTATTTTTGGTTTCTCCCCTTATATTTTTTGTTCTTTTGCAAACCTTTTGGTTCCTCAAACCTTCTTGTATTCCCTTTTGTTGTGCATACATGGTACTGTTTTGGCTACATGTGGAATGCTCCTCAGATTCACTATTAAATATATATAGCAGCATTAGTAGAAGCTACTACTGGGTCACATGACAACTTCCTCCTTAGGATATAATACAATAATAGTACGCATATTGTATATAGAATTCATGAGGGAAGACAGGAGTGGAATGCTTGAATTAGATGGGATGTTGTCTCTTAAGACTTAAGTAACAAACAGGAGTGATCTGAAACGGACAGTGCAAATGCAAATTCACTACACACTATATTCAAAACCTCAGGGGAAAGCATTTCATTTTCCCACATCTCTCTCAGCCATTACGCTATGTCACTCTGCTTCTCTTGATCCATCATCTGAATTTGCCATTTTTCCAAATTGCACAAGCTAAAAAAACAAGGAAGGTAGAATAAAAAAGGAGTACTTTCAGAAAGGAGAAGCCAACAATAATTAAAATCAATAGGATTTTACAGCTCCCAACAACACTGATCTATGTTGCTTATAAAATGCCTACACTGGGCCAGATGCAGCAAATGTGAAATCACCATCTAGAAGATAAATAATAAGATAAATAAATAAGATAAATCTACATATTATGTTTTATTGGATAAGATGCTCCATGTCCAAATGAACTGAATTTGTTTTGTTGTAGAAAATCATTACAATTGTCTTACAGGAAGATACATGCTGAATCAAACTACTAAAAGATCCAACTTGTGTATTCTTGCAAACCTAAATAAGTTAATCAAACATTGTTCAAGTAATTTACACATGGATTTTAACTTTTTGTAAACAGAAAAAAGTATCAGTGTGATGTAAAAAAGAAAAAGCTATCTTGATCCATCAGGCATTCCCTTGACCTGGATCACAAGTGGAATCAAGCATCACTTCCTGATTTTTCTGTTTAGATAAACATGTTACCGAGAAAGTATTTGAACTATATCCTCCACAATTCCAGTTTATTTCATTAAAGCCTATAAAATACCATCATCAGCTATCACACACAGTACTGATATTTCCATATCCCCCAAGCTGTCAGGAATCTATCTGGATGTTTTCCAGAAACATCAAAGCGTCTTATCGAAGAGCAAGATGATGCTATAAATGCAATCTATTTCAAAATGTCAAATGCAGGCAGATGCAGGACAAGGGAAAGGAGAAACTAATAAACATCTTGCTGCAAAGAGAGGGAATATGTGGCCCTCCAACTAGTAGTGGTTGGGGCTACTAGAACCTGTAGCAGCCCCAACCACTGTGGCAAGTTAGGAGGAATGCTGTGAGCTGTAATACAGCAACATGTGGACAGAAATGAATTCTGCGCCCCCAAGTAGCTGAGCTTGGTATAATGACAGCAGTAGGGCCTCTCAGCACATTCTATTTAAAAGAGGAGAAGCTACACAGAGGATCAACTTAAGACACAAGGACATTGATCAGTTAATGGGTGGGATTCAAGGAGTTGCTAACATCATTAGAAACCTATGATATTCAATAAAGATGCAGTAGTTCAAAGAGTAAGCTCCAGGTAAGATTCTGGGATGTTTGTTAATTAAGTCCAGTAATAGTGATTAACAATAGGTGACTGCAATTTCTGTTCAGAGTTAGATTTGAAAAAATGAGTTTTTATAAAACATTCACCATATCAGAATTGTTTTGCTATGAATACATTTCTTTTTTAATTATTATAATGGTTTAATAGCCAACTAATCATTTAGTCTCAAACATTACTGATATATTAATTACTGAGTACTTATTGAGTACTGTCCATATCTTTCAAGGCAATTTTGATTGTTAATTCAGCTGAAATATCTTTTAGTAACCATATGAGATATGAATTTTCAGTAAAATGGGTTTATTAGCTACAAAAGAAAAATTTGCACACCTTCATATACTGTATATATCCCAACAGTCTCTTTGTTCATTATAGCCAGATCTTGAAAGTAATCATTTCAACTCAGCTTCTAAGCTAAACATTACTTAAAATTGTTATTTACACAAGTATTACTGCTCAGAGTTGCAATTCTTCCTGAGCTATGGAAATCTAAAGGCCCAGAATTTAAGGCCTGGAGCTTCAGCTAATAAAGACCTAATTCTTTAAAAAATTACATAGCCCTAGATATAAAGCCTAGCATGGCAAGAAGATAGAGAATTCATCTCTGGAGGGTCTGTTTCAATAGACATTACCAAAACTGAAGAGAATGGTAATTGCTGGATTTAGGTAACCACATGTCACACTGCATCTTATTTTCCACACAGAAGCAGGCACTGTTCCCATTCTATAAGCCCAGAGCAGAATACTGCCATAAGAAAAAATGATCATAAGTTTTCCATGAATAGACTATGAATTGTGAGACATTTTTCTCACAATGTAGAAAATGACCCATACTTCTCTGTCTCTTATGAGAGCAGCCATGTTGGTCAACTGGTCAAATTTTAAAGGATCCCAACCAAAGGAGCAGGGTGCAACTACTCTCTGGATAACTTCCAATGTTGCTTTCTTGGGATGGTCATTACATGGCTATTACGGTGCAGAGATAAAAGAATTATGTGAGAAGGGTGGAAGCACGTAGGAATGACTATGAGAGTCCAGATTAGTGAGGAAGCAAGAACTTTGCTGTTTCTATGATATTAAACATAGAATCTTGGGCCCAGTTCTTTAATATAAGCAAAGTGACATCAGATACTGTATCGCTCCCTCATTTTTTAAATTAAAGGAAATTATGGCAACTTCACGAAAAAAACATGGAGATATACAATGTTATGGTTTGAAATAGCAAACAGTCATTGTGATATGTGAAAGCAATGACCCTGAATTAGCTCTAGCTTCACAGCATTTTTACTGAAACTGGTCAGAGGGTGGCAATTACCTTATTGTTTTCTCATATCGGCAGCTAACATTAAAAGTATATGGAAAAGGTTTTGTGATTTCAGGCTGATAAATCATAGCTGGTCATGCATTTAGATGTAATACAGACTGACTTCCCCACACAACCAAATGTAATTTGTCTGTGTCAGATTATATTCCTGTTGACTTCCGGTGGGAATATGGCCGACTGAGCAGCTGTGTCTGCGGGTTCTGCGGGTAGAACTGGCATCGTGGCAAATATTTGGGCTCAGGCAGGTTCTTTCCTGAAGCCCTGGAGCGCTTTCACGGCAAACAAAGTGCTCGGAATCACCCCATTTGCTCTCCAGAACGGCAACTTGCAGCCTGAGAATCGCAAACAGCATTCGTGCCTATCGGGTAAGAGCTGCCGGGAGACCGGGACGTCACCATTTCCAAGCCACGCTGCAGCCTTAAAGAGACACTAAGTTGAGCCACCCCATTTCTAAATCACCCAATTTATATTTTTTTAAAGTTTATGTACCCCAAGAGAGGCTTTCTACAGCAAGGAGAAGCGAAATCTCTTGGTGCCTATCGTTATTTTTGGATTAATTAAAAGAAAAACTTTTTTAAAGTTCTGGCTTGTTTTCCCATTTAAATATTAAGGAGGACTGAGAATAAATAATTACCTCCCTGCTATTATTTTTGTATTGAATTTGAAGGATTTAACATTTTCCTACACGTTGAATCTGCTGTTTTGAGTTTTTAGTTTTCTGTTCACTTTCCCTGGGAGCTGCTTGTTAGCATACTTTCTCTTGTGTCAACAACGTTCGGTAACTTTCCATTAACTCATTAACTCCTATTTGTGCTAGTCAAGTATCTAGGGGGTGCCATAATCTACTGCCTGAAGCATGGAGGATTTCAAGGAGACTTTCTCAGAGTTTCGTTGGGAGCTTCGTTGGGAGTTTAAACAGTTCTTGTATGATGTCTCTCAAACTATTTTGCAAGATATGTGGGACACTGCAGAAAATATCAGTTTTAAAATGTATCATCTGGCTCAGGATGTTCTGGAAGAAGATGAAGATTTTAACAAAGATAGAGATATGTCTACTGACAGTGAGATTGAACCTTCTGTTGAAATCCCAGACAACGATTACATTTTGGTGTTGAAGGGGTTAAAGGAATTCTCTGAGTTGCAAATTACAAAAGGAGTTGTTTTTCTGATGGAATGTTGTGGGAAAGAAGTGGCTCTGTTCTGTGGGAGGTTTTTTGCTGAGAAGTCTGAGTCTCTAAGGGGGGCAGTTGGGCTGTTTGATTTCTGTATGAAAAATGCCTTGTGTGTAAAATGGAGATATGTAAATGCTTTAGTATATTTTGAAGTCAGGTAAAGATTTAAGAATGTTTATCTGGACTGATATTAAGGCTCGTATGATTCTATTTTTCTTTAATGATTGGATTAAGATTTACTGGATTGCTTTAATATTTGTTTTATTTTTAAGATTTATAAGGTATAATAATAATCGCTTGGTTTTAGGTTTAATAGGGTTAAGATTGTAATAGTATTATTAATTATAAAGGTAGACAGTTTATATGTTTTTATAATTTGATTTTTGTTGTAGTGGACAGAAATGTATAGAATAGTGGTATGAAGGAAATAATTGAATGAATATTGTTTTGGGGGGAGTTGATTTGGAGGTTTATATATTTTTCTTTTTTTTAATATAAGGGGAAGGAGTAATTGTATTTAGTGATTTTTATAATGTGTTAATGGGATGATTTATAGAAATAATGTGATCTTGGTTTGATATAGAGTAAGGGATTGATTATGGAAATTGCTGTATATTCTTGTTGAAAGTCGGAAGTTACTTCTTTATGTAATCTTTAAAATTCTTTTTCTTGTGTTTCACACTTTTTAAGGTTTTTTTCTTTTTGTAGGTTTTTTTCTTTTTGTAGTTTTTATCTTTGTTTCAAACTTAATAAAATTCTTATTTAAAAAAAGGTTACATTCCTGTTAAGGCTGAATGTTTTATAGTTTGAAAATCAACAATCAAAATGTAAACACTGCTATAATGTATGTATATAAGAAATCTATAGCTGTTAGTGCCCTAATACACATAACAAGCGCACCCCGTATGGAGAAAAATAGGAACCATTATTGCACATAGTACAGCCACATAAAAAAAAAATATACAAGGTCTGATCTCATCTCTGCTGTAATATATTCATTTTTTCAGTCATTCATCTTAAAAAAGGAAGGCAGAAAATGTCATTTTTGTAACATTTGGAAAAGGCATTGGAGAGCAAAGCAGTTCACAGAAAGTTTTTTGTTGGTGGTTTTGCAATAGAAATGGGGCGGGGGGCTGGGAGGTGGGAGGAAGAGAAGTTTCAAATAGCAACATTGTCCAAAAGGGTGAAAGGGAACAGATGGCCGTGGAGAATGCAGACTCAAAGCTCTGAAGAAAAGGCCTATATTGACAGATCTTGCTGTTTCCTATTCAAGCATGAACGTCCTGGCATGGAGAGTCAAGACGACACAAGGAACAACCTCAGTTCCCAGCAACCCGCTACGGGCAACGGGCCTCTGAAGCTTTCTGAGAAAAACAAGGAGTCTCAGACAGACAAACAGATATGGCAACAAGCCCAGCGCTCAGCTATCAGGGGAAAAAAATAGAAAGGCCAGAAACAGCTGCCTTTTCCTGGCTCCAGAGGCGAGCATTAGAAAGAGCACTTCCAGCCTTTCACATCTTCCTTTTCAGAGCAAGCTTCTTTCAGAGGTCAACTTCAAGCTGCTGGTCGTTGCCCTGAGCCGAGGTGAAAAAAAGGACAGATCAGAACTTGCCGTCCTCATTGAAATCTGCTCCCTTTAATCATAAGCTCCCTTCAGCAAACAGAAATATTTCAGACATAGCCCTCTGGTGATAATGCCGGAGGGTTTGTGTCTCTCTCTCTCTCTCTCTCTGTGTGGTTGTAATAAGCCAGGGGGATTTAAAGCTTTAAAAGTTAGAGCTGCAGTTCCCACACTCAGGTTGAACTGAGACCACGTCCTAGTGGGTAAGGGGGGGTCCTTACCTTCCCCCAAGCAAAGGGGGGTGGGGGGGTTACTTACACTCCAGGAATCACTGCACTAAACAAGTGTTCTGTGTCTGTGTCTTTGCTACTTTATTATAGTCACTGGTGTTTTCCTCTAATGATGGGAGTTGCTTTTAAATAAGGTTTTCCTTTGCAGAATGTTCATAATCAAGGGAGTCAAAACTAAAGAAAGCGCCTTAAGTATTTATTTATTACCAACAGATATATTTAAAGAAAGCTGGAGCAGGCCATTGGGCCACTACCATTAGGTGCTGGCCTATGGACCAAATAAGGCCTTGCTCTCAGACTCCCCCCCCCCCTTCAACCAGCACCTCCCTGCCTGCCTCTGTCGGCCTGTCTGGAAAGAATCCTGCATTCTGATTAGAAGGGGAAATAAACATGACATTTGTTTTATTTTACTATGGATTTCATGGATGCAAACGTAGCAATAGCACTTTGAGGAGCAAATTCTCAGGGGGGCAGGGAAGAAAGGAAAATCTGTCTACTTGGGGAAAGCCTTTTGTTTTGTTTCCATGAGAGAGACTTTGTTCTTATTTTTATACAGTGCAGTTGAAAGGAAATTTGGCAGAAGTGTTTAATTGCTCTAAAATTGTGCAAAGAATGAGGGAAACAGAAGGTAACATTGCCATCTACCCTGCAAGCATCCTGTTTTCATCCTGGTGTGCGCATGTTTGTGTGGGTGAGGGAGAGAGGGGTGTAAAAGTAAGTTAATTTGATCCATCCATACCCAGGAAAAGATCTCCGAGAGCATTCCTGTCATGAGAATAGCAGCAGTGTTTGAGGCTCAAAACTTAGCTCTCAGGCCTGGTTCCCAGTTCTAGGGCCAGCAAAACCCTTTATTCAGAATGTTTCCGTTCCATATGCAATAAAACACTTTTTTGTTTGTCTTTGGATCAATATAGGTATACGGAAGCTTGCATAAATATTCTTATGCATCATCATCACCACCACCACCATCATGATTCTTATGCAATTTTTAACAGCATTAATTAGAGAACATTCGGTTACTGGATTTATATCTGTTTGGCAACCACTTCTAGAGTACTTGCTTGTGGTAGAAAAAAATGATGTTTTGATTTTGGGTTTTAATGATTAATTGGTTTATTTTAATAGAAATAATGTTACTATGGTTTAATTAATGGCAAGAGATTATATTTGTAAACTTATCTATATCTGTATTGGAGAAAGGCAGAAGTCACTTTTCCGTCTTTGTTTTCTGTCTATTTGCACTTTATAGTTTGCTTCTTTTTTCTTTAGTTGTTTTTTCTTGCTTTTCTGTATTTTCTATTTTGTATTTTAGCTATACTTTGAAAATTAATAAAGTTCTTTAAAATAAATGATTCTTATGCAATTTCAGTTTCCTCAAAAGTCTGGCAGACATCTTTTAAAAGTTTTACAGGATGATCTGGTGCTGTGATTTCCTTTCTTTATGTGCAAAGCTAAAATGAAGATCAGCACAGTGGATGCCATTCAGTATCTACTATAGAATTCAGCAGAAGGAAAACCGTCAACTATGCCAGTGTTTTTCTTTCTTTTTTTTAGATATATTTTTTATTTTTTCAAGACAGAATTAAAAGACAAAATACAGAATATAGGACAGATAAAATACAAGTCTAAAAAAGAAACAAGAAAAACTAAAACAGTGCAGGAATAGACAGAAAAACATATAAGACAAGTGGCTTCTGTCCTTCTCCAGCACAGATAGAAAGCTGTTATCATATATAAGAATAGAGTCCCATGTGGCTTCTCAAAACTGTTGATCCCTCAAACCCAAGAGAAACAGCTCCGCTTTCAGTTGTGGGTCCACTTTGAGAACTTTTGAATAATAGTACATATTTGGTTCCAGAATTTCTTAGCTTTTCCACAAGTCCACCATAAATTATAGAAAGTTCCTTCCTCCTGTATACATTTCCTTCAAACATTTGTTACCCCATTATACCTTTTAGACAGCTTTTCAGGAGCGAAATACCAATGGTACATCATTTTATAAAAATTCTCTTTCAAATTATATTTCACAAAAATTTCATACCTTTGTTCCACATATTCTCCCATTGTTCTGTCATAATACAAGTCAATACAACAAGAATATACATCAATTTCCATATTCAAACCCTTGCTCTATATTAATCCAAGATCCTTCCCTGAGCACATATACAAATCACTGATGCAATTGCTCTTTCCCCTTTAACAAATCCAGTCAAATTGGTAACAGAAAATGAAATCATATAAGCCTTAATATCAAACCAAGTACATATTCTTAATTTTTTATCCTACATCAAAATAGACCAGAACATTTACTTGTCTCCATGTTACACATAAGGCATTTTTCATAAAGAAATCAAACATCCCAGCTGCCCCCCTTAAAGAGCCAGATTTCTCAGCGGTAAGCCTCCCACAGACCAGAGCCATTTCGTTCTCAACACAATCCCTCAGAAAAACAACCTCAGTATCTTGCAGGCCAAGCTGTAACTCCTTCATCACCAAAGTGTGTTCATCACCTGGTATTTCTGAAGAGAGTCCATTCTCACTGTCGGGAGAGAGATCTCCCTCTTGATGTAACTCTCCCTCTCCTAGCAGAATGTCCTCAGCCAGTTGACACATTTTAGAGCTAATATTTTCTACAATATCCCGAATACCTTGCAGAATAGTTTGACGGGTATCATGGAAAATCTGTTTAAACTCACAACGAAGGTCAGAGCAAAGCTCTGAGAAAATTTCCTTAAGGTCGTCCATGTTTCAGGCAGTATATTATGGTGCCCCCTGGATACTTGGCTGGTACAGATAATATCTAATGGGTTGATGAAAGGCTTCCAAAAGTTATTGAGTGATATTGACAAAGGAGAAAGTATGCGAACCAGCAACTAAGGCGCTTGAGGAAAGTAAACAGAAAACTCAAAACGGCAGATTTAACGTGCAGGAAAACGTTGAATCCTTCAAATTAAATACAAAAGTAGTAACGGGGAGATAATTATTCTCGGTCCACGTTAAAATCCAAATGGGAAACAAGCCAAAGAACAAAAAAGAGTTTTGAAATTAATCCAGAAGTAATGATAAGCACCAAGAGATTTCACCTCTTCTTGTTGTAGGAAGCCACTCTTGGGGTACACAAACTTAAAAAATATCTAAACTAGGTGGTTTAGAAATGGGAAAGGCTCGACAGTGTCCTTTTAAGGCTGCAAGCGTGGTCCGGAAATGATGGAGTCCCCAACTCCCATAGTCTCTTACCCGATTAGCACTGTTGGCGGTCCTCAGGCTACGAGGCGATGTTCAGGAGTGCAAATGGGATGATTCTGAGCATTTTCTGTCCATGAAAATGCTCTAGGGCATCAGGAAAAGCCCGCCTTTGCCCAATAAAAAACCAACACTGCCAGGTCTGCCCGCTGAGCTCGCGGGCAAAGCTGTTCAGTTGGCCATCTTCCCCGGAAGTCCCCTATGCCAGTGTTTTTCAAGCTTGGGAACTTTAAGATGTGTGGGCTTCATGTGAGGAGTTCTCCATGCTGGCTAGGGACTTCTGGGAGTTGAAGTCCATATATCTTAAACAGCCTTTCTCAACTTTTTGACCCTGGAGGAACCCTTGAAATCTTTTTCAGGCCTCGGGGAACCCCTGCACATTCAGGCTCAAATATAGGGCAGAAGTTACAAAATTTATATTCGTTTCATGTGTAGGCCTGTATATATGCACTAACAGTGTTCTTAAACTAAAAATAAAGAATGAAACTTACCTCTTTAATGTGAAGTTGCCCGAATTTGAAATAATTTTTTAAATAAATTGTGATCTCCCTAGTGACCTCTCGCAGAACCCTAGGGTTCCACGGAACCCTGGTTGAGAAACCCTTAAATATATCTTAAATATATCTTAAATATATCTTAAATATATCTTAAATATACAAACAACTCACACAATAGATGTGCTAATCCCACACACAACAGCACCACACTCCCTAATCACCACAATAAACCCTCTCCTAATCTCTTGTAAATGACCCACAGAAGACACACACCTTCTCAGCAGCTATAAACACCAGCAGGAACACACACCCTCCACTTGGGCACAGACAGAATCTTCTAGCTGTGCTCCTGTCCTCTGAAGATGCCAGCCACAGCTACTGGCGAAACGTTAGGAACCAAAACTGCCAGAACACAGCCACACAGCCCGGAAAACCCACAACAACCATCGGATTCTGGCCGTGAAAGCCTTCGACTATACCTGATCTTAAAGTTGCCAAGTTTGAAAAACATTGAACTATGCTCTCAGAACTGAGAAGAAAATTGTTCCATCAAGTTGCCCATTTGTAGAAGATTCTAAAGTGGTCTTTCTCTCCATACTTATGGATGAGGCATTCAGCACACATCCCCAGCCCAATTCTTCCCCTAAGCTTTCCATTCCTAATCTCCCTAGAAGATAATCAAGTGTGATAGCACAGAAGCTGATTAAATTAAAGAGAAAATTCTTAAGTTTAATTCTCAGCTAATTAGAATTAGACTGCCTTGAGTACCCAATGGGTAGTAAGTCAAGATATAAATAATAAAAATAAAATAAACTCATTTGTACAATTGGCTGCTAAATGTTTAGAAACTGTACTACATGTTGCAGAGGTAAGATGTGAACAAAGAATGAGTCAGCTTTGCTCATTTTTGACCTTAGATCTGATGCCCTACAGTACAGTACAGCACATCTTCAGTTGCTAAAACTGATCATAAACTGCTACATCAGGTGCAGCATACATAGAAAATACTTTTGGAGAACCAATAAATAAAATAGTAAAAGAAAAATATGTCTGTAAAGAATAAGTCATGTCATTCTCACAAGACATGACATTCTCACAAGGTAACACAAACTAGCTAGAGAAAAGACAAATATTCTGGCTTCAGCAAGAAGCAGAGCTGACAAATTGGGCTTGTCTTTCAAATTTCAAGACAGGTGCCCCCCAAAGTAGATTCCCACACATTCCATATTCCACATCTGTTGTCCACACCATTTTCGGCCTCTGCAAGAACAGTGGGAGTTTTTAAAACGTGGGATATAAAAACGTTAACTAATCTCATACTACATCTATCTGCATACAAGCACTCTTGCCATTTCTAAACAAGATTTATGTCATAAAAAAGTTTAGGCATGATTAAATTTCACCAAGCAACAATGTTAGCACTGATATTTTTTTTCAAGCAAATTATCATGCACAAATGTGGTTATTTTATACTATTTTACATAGTAGGTTACATCTGAATAAGTTTTATATATAAAAGTGCATTTTACATATATTTATATACATTTATTTATGCAAGACACCAGGCTTGTCGATCGGAAGGTCGCAAGTTCGGAGGTTCAAGACCCTAGCCCCGCATGACGGAGTGAGCTCGCCCCAGCTCTTGCCAACCTAGCAATTCGAAAGCATGCAAATGCAAGTAGATAAATAGGTACCACTTCGGTGGGAAGGTAACAGCGTTCCGCGCGCGTCATGCCGGCCACATGACCGCGGAAGCGTCTTCGGACAACACTGGCTCTTCGGCTAACAAACACAGATGAGCACCGGCCCCTAGAGTCAGACACAACTACACAAATGTGCGGGGGGGAACCTTTACCTTATTTAGATATATTACAGAATGTTAAAAATCTTTAATCCTTCTCTCAATATGTAGTATTCCTGTGGAATATAGATCCTGTATACTTTATCTTTATTATAGAATTTGCTTAACATTTAAAAGTCTTATTTTCAAAATTCTTGTGTTTGTGTGGATTTAATGTTTTATATAATGCCTATATTTTAGATTTGCATAAAATCCAGATATTTTCTTAATAATTCTGACTTCATTGGCATCCTTTTTTGTCACAAGAAAAGTTTCAGAGGAGAAAAAAACTTAGAGAAAGCGAGCAGCAAAATAAACTAAGCAAATAAAATTTCCCTCATTTGTTGCTGGAATTGAAGTATATGCTATTCCGTCTGTTAAATCAGATGAAAATATGCTGTTTCCCTGTAACATAAGCATGATGTTTAGGCTACAGAAATTGCAGTGAATTCTATGGGAATTATAAATCAGATTAAAAATTGATTCCTTTATTCTTATTAGAACTTTAAAATTCTGTTTTGTTTTTGTATTATAAAGTCACATGGTATTATATAAAGTCCATTCTGTAGTTTGCAAATTAGAACTAAGAGTGATTAAGTTCAGTTTTCATTTCAGAGTTAAGTATCTAAGATGGTCATGAAGTTATCTTACCATGCCATAACTATATTGACCTATGGAGGGCTCGAGACAGAGGTGGTGCAGCTGTCCTGGCCCTCCTGTATCTCTCAGCGGCTATCGATACCATTGACCCTTGACCCTTGACCAAACCCTCTGGACTGGCTCAGGGATTGGGAAGCACTGTCTTGCAGGGGACCTCCTCCTTTCTCTGTGGCCAGTTCCAGACGGTGTTGCGGGGGGGGGGGGAGGTCCAGCCCTACACCCCTACAATGTGGGGTGCCTCAGGGTTCGGGTCTCTCACCGCTCTTTTTTATCATCTATAGGAAACCACTGGTTTCATTCATTCGATTTATATAGCCGCCTGTCTCACACTTGTGACTCTAGGTGGCATACACAATTAAAATACAAAGCTAAACAATCAACATAATTAAAACGAAACAATTAAAATACTGTTAAAACAATTTAAAAATTATAATAACAAAAAGACTGGGGAGAGTGCATTCTAAACTTATACACAGTGCAACCATTTCATGGGCTCCACACCTCCATGGGATCCGATGGCAGAACCAAGTTTTAAGGGCCTTCTGCAGCAACCAACAAGAACTCCTGATGTACAGGTGCAGGTTCGAAAGTGCAACACTCGTGATCAGTCTCGTGATGAACAGGTGCAGAAGTCTGGACCCGGGGATGACCCAGCAGTGCGGGAGAATCCTGAGAAGCCGATTGGTGCTCCAGACTTACTTCCTAGTTCAGCACCAATCAGCGCCAGAGAAAGGCGGGCGGATAAGCATGCCAAACACAGGGAGTCCCGATTGGCTCCCGAGGAGAGAAGGCACACCGAAAACAGGATAAAAGGACAAAAGAGCAAGCACCCGATCGCCAGAGACAAACATTTCACTGAGCTACCAGCTACTTCAGGAGAAGTCCACCGAGAACCAACCTTGGAAGCCTGTCCTGTAGCCACTGCAGAACCCGAGTCGGATCCTCAACTCATTTCTGAATTCACCCCAGCTGCATCAGAAGCCCAGATCGCTTCAGCATCAAGTGGGAACAGAACTGTAGCTCGTAGTTCTTCAGCAAGCCCCACTGGGAGAGCTTCAGTCGTTTTGGATATTCGTCAGCTGGTGTCTACAGCTTCACAGCGTTCATCAGCCTTGACAAGACAACGTCTCAACGCTTCAGCTAAGTACCTTGCTCACCTCTGTACGTCTTGTCGCATCGATCTCGGGTCTCCACGTTCTGTCATTGGGGGGCTTTCTAGTTTATTGTACCCTGTCCTGCCTGGTTTACAGGCAGCGTTGCCTAGTGATAGTAGCCTAGTCTGCCTTGCAGCTCCCATTCCGTTCCTTGCGGTTCCAGTCCAGTCTGCCTTGCAGTTCCAGTCCAGTGTCCTAGAGGACCCAGTCCAGTCTGCCTTGCAGTTCCAGTCCAGTGTTCCAGAAGAACCAGTCCAGTCTGCCTTGCAGTTCCAGTCCAGTGTTCCAGAGGAACTAGTCCAATCTGCCTTCCAGTCCAGTGTCCCAGAGAAGCCAGTCCAATCTGCCTTGCAGTTCCAGTCCAGTGTCCCAGAGGAGCCAGTCCAATCTGCCTTGCAGTTCCAGTCCAGTGTTCCAGGGGAACCAGTCCAGTCTGCCTTGCAGTTCCAGTCCAGTGTCCCAGAGGAGCCAGTCCAATCTGCCTTGCAGTTCCAGTCCAGTGTCCCAGAGGAGCCAGTCCAATCTGCCTTGCAGTTCCAGTCCAGTGTCCCAGAGAAGCCAGTCCAATCTGCCTTGCAGTTCCAGTCCAGTGTCCCAGAGGAGCCAGTCCAATCTGCCTTGCAGTTCCAGTCCAGTGTTCCAGGGGAACCAGCCCAGTCTGCCTTGCAGTTCCAGTCCAGTGTTCCAGAAGAACCAGTCCAGCCTGCCTTGCAGTTCCAGTCCAGTTTGCCTTGCAGTTCCAGTCCAGTGTTCCAGAAGAACCAGTCCAGCCTGCCTTGCAGTTCCAGTCCAGTTTGCCTTGCAGTTCCAGTCCAGTGTTCCAGAAGAACCAGTCCAGTCTGCCTTGCAGTTCCAGTCCAGTTTGCCTTGCAGTTCCAGTCCAGTGTTCCAGAAGAACCAGTCCAGCCTGCCTTGCAGTTCCAGTCCAGTTTGCCTTGCAGTTCCAGTCCAGTGTTCCAGAAGAACCAGTCCAGTCTGCCTTGCAGTTCCAGTCCAGTTTGCCTTGCAGTTCCAGTCCAGTGTTCCAGAAGAACCAGTCCAGCCTGCCTTGCAGTTCCAGTCCAGTTGTCCTGACATCGAGTGCAGGAATAACACGCTGAGGCTTGGGATCAAATCTCTTGTGTTTATTATCCTACAGCCTTAACAGAATCCAGCTAAACTAACATGAAGTGGCAATGCCCAGAGAAAAAGTCCACAAACTTAGGGCGGGGCTTTCTTCAACCTCTTGGGAGGGAAACATAGAGATTCAGTACTACGTATGCGTTTACCTTCCTGGAGAGAGCCCCCTCCTTCTCCGCCCGTTATCTCCCTGACACCAGTGTTCCAGAAGAACCAGTCCAGCCTGCCTTGCAGTTTCGGTCCAGTGTTCCAGAAGAACCAGTCCAGTCTGCCTTGCAGTTCCAATCCAGTCCTTTAGAGCGTCCAGCTTGTCCAGAGAATCCAGTCCAGTTATCCTGAGAATTCAGAAGAACCTCACCCCATCTATCCTGCAATCCTAGTTCCAGAGAGTTCAGTCCAGCCTTGTCAGCCTCGCTGTCAGTAATTCAGAAGAACTGATCCTGAGTTTCCTAGTTTGCACTTACCTACCTAGCATCTTGATCCAGGACTATTGTCCTACTTGTTGCTGAACTTTAGCTTATGCTACTGCATAGCTGCCTACCTCCAAGCGCATCCAGTTGATCCAGTATTCTTCAGTTGTATTATGGACTTATAATTGTAAATAGTTTTTATATAATAAAACTATTTCTATAAAGTTCTGGTGGTCATACTCCGAACAGAACAATAGGGTAGACTTCCCCAGAAAGAGATAGTGTACAATTGGGGGTCCTCCTGGACTTGCGGCACGTGCTCAAGGAGCAGGTGGCAGTCATGGCTAGAGAGTCCTTTGCAAAGATACGTCTTATGCCCCAATTGCACCCATTCCTGGATCAGGAGGCCTTGCTCACGGTCACTCATACCTTGGTTATTTCCCAGTTGGACTGTTGCAATCCACTCTACATGGGGCTGCCCTTGAAGACCACCCAGAAATTATAACTGGGCCAGAATGCAGCAGTTCCCACAGTACTAGGCACCCCTCAGTTTGCTCATGTTACATGATTTCTTCCAAGCTGCACTAGCTCCCAGTTTCTTTTCAGGTGCTAATTATCACCTTTAAAGCCCTACGGCACAGGGCCAGGTTATTTGAAGGACTGAAGGACCATCTTATCCCCATTTTATCGACCCGCCCCACCAGGTCATTCAGAGAGGGCCTGCTACGAACCCCATCAATTAAAGAATGTCATCTGATAGGGTTGAGGAGGCAGGCCTTCTCTGTGGTAGCGCCCACACTGTGGAACATCTTGCCCCCAGAGTTGAGGCAGATCTCCTCCCTCCCGACCTTTAGGAAAGAACTGAAGACCTGGTTCTGCCGCCTGGCATGGGAAGGAGGAAAGGATAGTTCCTCATGGGGGTGGTTAATTCCTTAATTTATTGTCCTTCATTTTAATTCCATCTCCATCTGGATTTATAATTATCTATTAATTTATATACTGTACATTGATGTTTTATATTCTGTTTTAATCCATTTTATTGTAAACCGCCCAGAGTTCCCCACTGGGGGAGATGGGCGGTTATATAAATTTAATTAAATAAAAATAAATAAATAAATTTGTGGGACCACCTCCCCTAAGGGTATCTGCCCATTCTACCAGATCAGATAGAGTGGGCATGCTTCAGGTCCTTTCTCTTAATTGTTGCCATCTAGTGGGATCTAGGAAGTGTAGTTTTTCCGTAGCAGCCGTCCTATGGAACACTCTTCCCCTTGAGATCTGGCAGGTCCCCACCCTCTTAACCTTCTGGAAAGCCATTAAGAGCTGGCTTTTCCCCCAGGTGTTGTGAGAGGAAGGTTGGAGCCTGGGGATTATATAGATGAACAGATGTAGATGATAGACTGGGCGCCTAAATGTATATTATGAGCACCTTCTGGGCAGAAGACAGGAAATATCAACCATATTGATGTAATATACTGCATTAACTTTAAAAACCTCTTTAAAACATAGTTTACATTTTAAAAATTGGTTGTGAACTTCCATTTCTTCACTGCAAAATTTACGTGCTGGAGTACATGTACATAAGTACAAAAAAAAGTTGGCCAAAGACTGCACATTTTATAAGAATTTTTGTTCTGTGCTCTTTAAAACATCAAATTGCAGCAAACTACATTTAATTTTCCCCATAACACTGCAACTTTATTGCATCACTAACTAAGCCTAGTTTTGGTGCAATAAATTCTGAAATATACTTGGATCTCCTTTGCTCATCTTCCAGAATCAATGCACCTTTGAAGTGAAGGATATATTTTTTAAGTCAGAACAACATGTGGGTGCTGCTTGAGGAAACAATCAACATTTGTTTAGAGAAAAAAGTGTGCCTCAAGCTGAGAATACAATGCTCCCAGGGTGTTTGAATTACAGGACAGATGTTGCTGGATTTAAAGGAATGGGTGTGCAGCCAATCAGCTACAAACACATATGTTATAATATTTTAAAAGTCTCTCTGGTCCCTTTTTTTCATCAATTGGTCATGGGAGCCAAGTGAACATGGTAACTTGTTCTCTTATTGTTGACTTTTAAAGCACTCTCAAAAATACTTGAGACACAGGGGGGCAACAGTGGGGTGTGTGAATATTTGCAGTCCTATATGTCAGATATTTAGCTCAACTGAGAAATAAATGTCCTATTTATTCACAAAGCAGATGTGGTGAAGGCAGCTCTGATGCAAACTTCCTCTGTGTGCTTTGCCAAAGATTTCAACCCTGACCCTCAGAGACATTCACTACAGGAGGTGAGAAGCAATTTACTTTCCAGGCTTAAATCAGATGCTGGCTCTGCCAAGTGTGAGAAATGGGATGCTTTGAAGATTCAGACTCTGTGTTGCTGACAGTGGAAAAGGGGAAATTTTGACATAATCAATTCCCATTCCCAAGAGTGGGCAGAAGGCAATCTTTGCCTTTTAGCAAGTACCACTTCCTTGTTCGTAAAACGCTAAACCATAGGTTAGTGTTACATCCTGACAAGGCCTCTGAACATAGCCTAAGTTTTTTCAAGGCAAGCAGATTACCCTCCAAATACTCTCAAAATGGGCATCTACTGGAAGTCAGAATTTCTCAGAGGATATACCTATCTTCAGAAGGTATAAATGCTATATTGACCTCCACAGTGGCCTTTATAGCTTAAGGCCATACCTCAAAAAGTCAACCTGCTATAAAAGATCATTCTCCCTCTCTAACCTTTTATAAATGTAAAATACTAATCTTAGTCTTAGAAATCCAGATGCACTGGTCTCTCCCATAACCCCAAGATGTTTCACCAATGAAAAGTGAAGGCCGAGACATCTGGAGGACATAGAGTCAGGGAAGGTTTTATTTCATTATATCAGAGCTTTCCAAACTGTGTGTTGGGACACGTTAGTGTGTCGGCTGCAGTGTCTGGGTGTGTCGCGGCTGCTGCTGTCTCCGAGCCCTGCCAGGATCCCGCGCAGGTCCTAGTGCTTGCCTTGTGCCTGGCTGCCTCCAAACCTGCCCTGCCAGGATTCCACGCAGGTCCTAGTGCCTGCCTTGTGCCTTGCTGCCTCCAAACCTGCTGTGATTCCACGCAGGTCCTAGTGCCTGCCTTGTGCCCTGCTGTGTGTGTCATGAAATGATGCCCTGCTGTAAGAGTGTGTCGCGAAATGATGCATGTCTAAAAAGTGTGTCACCAACATGAAAAGTTTGGAAAGCTCTGCATTATATATTAGCCTGTGTTTGCTCTTTCAAGAGAGGTCATGATTCTTCTCTTGCCTTTCCAAGGTGAATTTCATGGCTGAGCAGGAATTTGAACCATGGTTTTCCTAGCCCTTCTCAAAGAAGTATATAACATTGTCCTTTGAATATGAGTCACATGAATCCTAAAAAAACTGTAGAATGCTAGAATGCTTGATGGAACTAGAAATGACTGCCATAACTCATAGCCATTGGTGAGATATTCTTCATTAATTTCAGAATGGATTTATAGTTTATGTCTGAGTCACACCACAATAAATTACTGTGCTTTCCTGTATAGTTGTATTTACCTTATAGACATACATTCAACAGTGTTAACAAAATCAGGATAAATTAAGAGCATTCTTAAGCCTGACCGTCAGTTTGCCAGGACCTTAAGCCTCCAATGTGTCCTGATCCTTAAAACATTAAAATTGGCAGGCAGCACTCCTGTCTGGGAACTACCACCAATCTCTGACTAAAAGAGAGAATAAGATAGTTTCAATCCTGACCAGCAAAGCATCTTAAAAGCAATCTATTCAATTTCATCAAGTGAAGGTGAGCTGGAGTGGAACTAGAGGGAGAAGAGAGGGCCATGACAGGAATCTGAGGGTGGATGACACATGGGGATGGTGGGCCAATGGTTACAATCAATCCCACTTTCCAGCCCTTGGTATTCAACCCCAATGACCGGTCACTGGATTCTTGGTAGCCCTGGGCTCCAGCTGCTGCTGCTGAATACTAAATCAGTATGTAATAAGTCTGTCCTCATCCATGACTTAATCATGGATGAGGTAGCCAACCTGGTGGGTATAACTGAGACCTGTATGGGCTCAAAGAGGTGAGTTCCCCTCTCAGAGATTTGCCCACCTGGGTTTTGAGTTTGGCACCAACCACAATCCCATTGTGTGCATGGGGGATGGTGGTGGCAGTTGTCATCTGGGAGGATTTGATAGTTTTCAGAGGCTCTGCTTCACAGATTACAGTGTGGTGATAAGAGTGGCAGAACATCGTTACTTTTCTGCTCTCACATTCCATCACATTGGGTCCATGCAGTAGCATCAGTCTCCTTGAGGCTGGTTCTTCAGGTAAGCTGGTTCCACCTGCCTTGAAGGAGGGTGTAGGTTGCGCCTCTTCAGGAAGTCACTGCTGGACCCAAGACATCCCTGACAATTTTTTGTCTAGTCTTCAACCTTCTTTTTTAGGGAAGGTTTTTAAAAATGTGGTCAGGTTGCAGCTTCAGGGGGCCCTGTCCTGTATGACCAGAAAGAGTTGGCTTGCTCTGGGTTCCATCAATCAAACGGTATAATCTGATAGGACCCAGGAAGTGGGCCTTCTCTGCCATAGTTGTAAACCGCCCAGAGTCTACTGTCTTGGAGATGGGCGGTGATAAATTTGATAGATAGATAGATAGATAGATAGATAGATAGATAGATAGATAGATAGATAGAGCCACCTCTCTGAAACAGCATCCCCCCCCCAGATATTTGTATAGCCCCTACCCTGCCGTTGCTCAAACAGTCCTTAAAACATGACTTTCCGCCCAGGCCTTGGGCTACGGTGGTTTCAGGCCTCTTATGGAAATATGTGTTTTTGGTTGTATCTTTTATTGCTCTGTCTGGATGTCTTTGTTTTTTCTTCTTTATTATACAGTATTATTTTTGTACTAGTTTTTATTGTTGTATGCTGCTCAGAATTGGGAGATCCTATATATCAGACAGACAGACAGACAGACAAACAGACAGACAGACAGACAGACAGACAGACAGATCTACCCTGCCCCAGCTAACAGATCTAGGTCTCAGACTGAATGCTGACAAATCCAGGACAGTAATCCTGGGGAATCTCAATATTCATGCTGAGACCATAAAATTTTATGCTGCTCAGAATTTAACAGATTACATAACAGAGGAGATAATATTCTGGAACATTTTTCCTCAAATGGTCAGGAAAACAGTGCTTTGGAAGTGGGCCACTTTAACATCTTACTTGCTACTGTGGATATATAACTATCTATAGAGTACTCTTCCCAGCCACATCACTATTGCTACATATTCTGGGAATTTACTTGAGGTAGGCTGCTGTAGAGATTTAAACAATCTGCAGTGTTTTCCCTCTACAAGATGGATTTGAAAGGGACTTGAAATTAATCTCTAAAATCAGATCCTAAATCCAACCAAGTTATATTAGGGTTCCTAGAAAATATATCATATATAATCAAGCTCAAGGAGCTTTAACAATTGAACCTATCTACTTACCAGTAGAAGTGCCATAATACTATCCCTAATAATAATACTGTATTTTCTACATTATCTAGATTTGAGAATATGTGTTCAAGAATGTAAGGTAAGGATAATCCTTCCTGTCCATCCATCCGAGTCTCATCTATCTCTCTTTTCAGTTCTACTTTTGCTGCCCTTTCCCCTTTTTAAAATGGTTTTTGACAGTTGTAAAAAGAATTAAGAAATAAATAAAATACAATATCAAAACAATAAATTCATAAAACAAAAATATACAGATTTTTATATTTTAACCTATCTAGAGCCATAAAAAGGGAGTGAGTAGCATATTTTTAATAAGTACTTAAGTACATTATTGCAAGGGAGATGGGCGGGGAATAAATTGAAATAATAAATAAATAAATAAATAAATAAATAAATTAGATGACCAATAAAATTCCATTTTTCTTAAAATACAACCCTCAAATATAAATTGTGGTCTACAAGGGGCATATTTAAACACATAACATATCCAAAGATAGCTCCATAACTTTATTTCTTGCAAATAATCTTATTCCTCATCTTTGAGGAGTGATATAGGTAAAACAAAAATATCTTCTTGATATAGAGTGGCTGGAAGTTGGGCGGCATATAAGTTAATAAATTAAATTAATATATGTCCTAACATTGATCAGAATCAAATAACTTGTATCATAACAGGGTATAATTTACTTCATGGAAACTTTTTTTGTGTTCAAAACTTACCCTATCCTCTTCCAGAAAAGGATAAAGACTGTAAGAAAGTAAGGAGCAGAGAAACCAACCACCTCTACATATACATTTCAGAGCAAACAGCAAAAAAATCTAATGTTAAAAACACAAACTTTTACATTTTGTTTCTCAGTTCAGGACAATTATATTTAGAAATGCGAGCTTAGATATTACATTCTAACAGAATACCACACATACCAAATATGACTTTTATATGCAATACTCAGTCCACAAAATCACAGCATGCAGACTATAGTATAAAAATCATGGTAGTATAAAGACTATAGTATAAAAATCATGGTGAAAATAAAGTTATATGTAAATCAGAAAAATCACTTATCTTTATTATTTATCTATATCTTATTCTTTTTTCTTGTGTTTCACACCTTTTTAGTTTTTCTTTTTTCTTTTTGTAGTTTTTTTCTTTTTTGTAGTTTTTATCTTTGTTTCAAACTTAATAAAATTCTTATAAAAAAGAAAAGAAAAATCACTTATCAGTTATAATTTATATGCACAAATTTTCCCATTACAGTTACAAATCCAATATTAGTAGTAGCATGAATGAGAGAAAAAGTTTCGCATGATTATGAATCATAACACTTCTAATCCAGCCTTTGAAGAACTGCTTTCCCATTTTTCTTCCAATTAAAAACATTATTTCTCACTCCCTTTTGTTCTATAAAATTCTATACAGTAGCCATTAATGCAAAACCACTTTAGCAGAAATTTGCAATGCTTTCATTGTCATTACATCTGCCAAGGTAATCCTTTTGCAGAGATCTTAAATGGGATTGGGAAAGTTCTAAAAACTTTGGATGACATCATCCAAATGTATTCAAGCAGAATAGACTTGAATTACATTGTGTGGTTTGACCGCTAATTCTGAGTTAATGGAATAATTGCTTTATTTATTGATAACGATTAAGAAGAGCCCTCTTGAATCAGACAAAGCGTCTATTTAGTCTAGCACCCTGCTTCCCACAGAAGCAACCTGATGCCAATGGGAAGGTCCCCAAAGATCATTCCCATTGTTATAACCCAACAACTTCTTATGGAGGCTAGCTTAAAAAAACCTTGTGCCTGAAGCAGGTGAGCCAATAAAGCCTCACTCCTTGCTTTCCTGAGGGGCAAACCAGCATGGAAGGGAAAGTGTGACCAGGTAGGCCGTTGGCTCTGGCTCTAGTTTTTTGTACTCCATTGGATGACATATCAGCAGCCTTCTCCTCTACCTCTCGTTGAACCTTTCTCAAACACTCCTAACCACACTTTCCTCTTTTGAAACCCCCCAGGCAGATTTCTCAGACCACCTCAATCACCATGCTTTCCAGCTTAGTTCAATTACAGAATAAGCAAATGAAGAATAATCATGTGATGAATACCCAGGGTTGAAATAGCTCCAAAAACAATTTCAATATTGCTAAAAGTTTATTCTTCCATTTCCAGTACCAAACAATAAATATTTAATATGAATGCTACACTTATGAGGAGATGGGTGCAGGTGTAGTAAGAAAACTATCATTTTACCAGAGAACCTCTTCTCAAGCTTTTTATTTTAGCATTGCAATAGTTGTGCTCAGGAAGTGATGCACGTTTTGAGAAATATTATCCACAAAAGTGAGATACACTTAATCTGTAATGCTGAAGTGAAAATTGGGCAATAGATTAATCTTTTAATTGGGCAAAAAGTTAATTTACTATACATCCCATCTACCTAGAGGAGTTCCAACTATGAATATATACAGACAAAATCCAGTGGTCCCAGCCAATACAAAACAAACTTAAATCCTATTGACTTCAATGCAGCTCTCATTTTTTTCTAATAAAGGAAACTATTATTTTTTAAAAGTTTTTTCCATCTCCACTAACTAATGGCCATTAGAACAATCCAATGCAAGTTAACAAATTTGCTAGATCAATGTATTAAGTGGCCAACCAGAGGAATTTTGCTAATATTCAGGGATAATGTAACACATACAGTAGACAAAGAAATGAGATCTTTCAACAGCAATTGGGGGAAAAAAATCCAGGTTCTTACAGTAGCTACCCTAAGTAAAAAATAGCAGCAAGGACAGGAAAAGGCCTGGGACTCCTCTTTGAAATCCAGCTAATTTATTTTAATTTAGCTCTTAATATTTGAGAAGTACAGTACAATGTGCTCTGAATATCTTTATGCAGCTGTGCCCTGGACTTGGACTGGAGACAGTTCCAGTAGGGAAAAAAATGAAAACAACATTTGGACTTTTGTTCAATCTGCTGGGAACAGGGGTCAGGATTCGAGAAGAATGCAGAGGAACTCATGAAGACTTCCAGCTGGAACGAGAATAGGGTCTCCATACCACCTTACCGTACCTACCTATCTTACCTATCTCCAAACTCCACGTATACTATGCCATTTTTTTCAAATGTTGAAGGAATTACAAAGGAGGGGGAAAAACCGAAACCACCAAGCAGCCACAGAAACAGTTTGACTTGTCTGACTTCAGCCAGTTTCTCCTTTCAGAGATTGATTGCTGAAAATAAGGGGGAATGAGTTTGATAAGCTCCAGGCCTGAGAACAGACCTTGACTGGTCTAAGAAACTAAGCAGGGTCAGGTCTACAGGAAGACAGTAGCAAATCATTTCAGTACTGCATTGTTGCTAAGAAAACTACATGAAGTCACCAGGAGTCCGGGATGAAGGAGAGATGCATGTGAATGAAGCACTCTGAGCACAATCAGACAGAACTACAGAAATGCTAATTAAAACATCCTCCCTTCTGTTAAGCAATAATCACGGACTAGAAAAAGAACGGTGGAATTATCTTAGCCGTAGAACATACTGATCTGAAAATGAAAACCCATGCTACTTAATTTTCTAGTTTACTGAATATCACAAAGTAAGCAAAATAAAGTATTTTTTGAAAAACCAGCTGTTACAGACCTGATACAGTTTCCCCAGAGGTAATGACCATCCAGAAGTTGGTAAGATTGTTCACCCCTGGTTGGTTTTTTTAACACTATTATGACTGTACTATTATTTGTTGATCTTATTGGTATTTTGACACGTTCCTTAGTTTGTGTGTGTGTATGTGTGTGTATTCATTCAATCATGTCCGATTCTCGGAGACTGCCTGGACAAGTCCTTGCAGTTTTCTTGGCAAAGTTTTTCAGAAGTGGTTTGCCATTGCCTCCTTCCTAGGGCTGAGAGAAAGTGACTGGCCCAAGGTCACCCAGCTGGCTTTGTGCCCAAGGCAGGACTAGAACTTATGGTCTCCCAGTTTCTTAATGTAAGTTGCTGTGAGTTTGTCAGGACTCATCAACTTACAAATATTATTATTAATTATTTAACTCAGGATATAAAACTATAAAGCCCTGCCATACTTTCAAAATTAATAATTTATGTTTTCAGAATGTCAAGCCTGAAAAAACAACACCCTTAAAAACAGATCCAGATCCAGTATTATTATATTTAAAAAAAACCAGTAATTAATTATAGAAGTCTTTCAGATAATGAAGTTAGATTTTAATACTGTCGTTTTTAGCAAGGACATGTTTTATAATCCCCTTGTTATGTTGGGTATTGGGTTTTGTTCACACTTTTTTAGTTGGTCTTCCAAGAAAGGACAAGCTTTTTACATCTAATACACATAGTTATTAGATGGTCCTCCTAAAGGTCCAGGAAAAGTTAAACTACCTTTCCGACAATTTCTTTTACGGCTGACCAACAGTTGCAGAATAATTTTTTATTTCTTGGACTGGACGCAAAAACCTACTGTAAGTTAAGTTTGTTTCTTATTTTAAGATTTATGTCCCATCTTTCTGCCCATAGAGAACATGACTAACAATAGAAATCGAACATAAACATTTAAAAACTCAGAAAAAAGATAAAATTGCTAAAAACACTAACACAGACTGAAACGTCCCAACTGAAAATTGATTCCTTTCCTAAAAAAAATGAAATATAGGGGCTGAACACAGCCCCCAACAGGGTATGTTTCATCCCCTGGGAACAACATAGGAAAAAGGTCCTTTTCCATGGGTCTAACAAACTATCCTCAGAATTTGAAGGCATCTTCAGTGTCCTTCTAAGCTTAGACACTCATGTCCTAAGCTCTTTAGGACTTTAAAAGCTAAAACCAACAATTTAAATTATGCAGGTCCTTCAACATGTACATGGTACGTCCCAATATTATGCTGGTTAGCAGCAACTGGAATTACTGGGTATTCCTCAAGTGTAGCTCTACAAAGAATGTATTTCAATAGTAAACTTTTGGATGTAACCAATTATAGCCATACTGTGCAGTCTCCAGACACAGCAGAAATAAGTTGCGGAAGACACAGGAGACATAACCAGAAATGAAATTACCTTAATGACTTCTGAAAAAATATCCTATTCTGACATTTCATCTGGAACTGGTTTATGAACTTGGCAAATAATAGCAACTCAGATTTTAGTCCGAAGTAATGCACTATGTCATTCAAGCTTGCAGATGTATATATACCCCCACATCCCTCACACAGTTAAGATTTAAGGTGATTAATAAATCACGTTTCAAAAAGAAAAAAAATACATTCTTGACACACTTATTGCGTATTAGAGCTAAATGAAATTTTATCATAAGTAATTAAGGAACAAATAAGAAGGCAATACTCCCTTAAATAAGCACTCTTATTGCTTTTGATGGAAGACTTGTGGATGAAGCAGGTCCTATTGGGAAATTAAGCATCATCATAGACATTCATAAGCATTTAACTTTGAATCATGGACTTCATCTAGTAAATGTGACATGTTAAAGTGTCATTACTTATTTATTTTTTCTATACATTGTAGATATAGAATATATTTTAACAGTAAAATAACATAACAACAAAAATTATTGGCCTACCCTGGATATTAAAAGTAGTCTGAAACAGTATTTCAGTTTTGCCTACAAAAAAGTTGGAGCTTAACTTGAGGAATATTGATATATGAGATGGAGTTAAACTATCTATCTCACAGCAGACATATGAAGAAGGGTTTTATAGCTAGTTTTGTGTTTGTATGCTACTATATGCAAACAACACTATGTTGTGGGCTGAGAACCCAAATGATTTCCAGCAAATGTTAGACAGATTGTATAAAATGCAATTGGGAGTAGAGATCTGAAAACTAATGTGCCAAAGACCAAAGTAGTGAATATAAGTTAGGTACAAAAGGGAAAAAAATAGAGCAGGTAGATGAATTTGTGTACTTTAGTAGAATCTTTACTAAATATAGGAAATGGACGGAGAAATGTTAAGAGGTGTGAACGCTGGCAGAAAGCATCTAGTCTGTTGCAAGGAATGAAAGTTTATTTAAACATGGCTCTATAAGAATGTACTTCTGTCCATACTGATATGGAAGTTAGGTGAATATGTCAGAGAAACATAAAATCTAAATGCAGTGGGAACAGGGTATTTAAGAAGTACATGTGATAAAACAAGAAGAGATAGGGTGAAGAATGAATGAATGCTGAATGAATGAGTGAATGAATGAATGAATGTGGATTGAAATCAAAAGAAAGCAATCAGCAAGAAATAAATATGTTGGGGTGGTTTGGTTATATAGGGCAAGTGCATAAGGATCAAATATGAAGGAAGAGTAAATGGGTCAAGAGGAAGGGCAAAAATGAGAAAGCTGTAGTTGGATAACTTGATGAGATCCTCAAAAGGAAAGATGTGAGAACTTTCAAGAACGGAGATGTATGAATTGGTATATGGATGTGATGAAAGCAAAGATAGTTTGCAAGGATAAAAATATGGAGATTGAATGGTGTTGGTATAAACTAGATTTAATAAAATTTGTTGTCACTTCTTCTTCCTAGCGTTTTCCCGCTATTTTCGCAGGGTCTGCTTTTTGGATCTTAAAACACCACTTTGCCCGATCATCCGCATCCTCAGGGCGTAGCCCATCAATTTGCATGTCTTTATTGATGGTGTCCTGCCATCTCTGTTTTGGTCGCCCACGTGGCCGTCAGCCATAGATTTTAAGATGGTAAGCTATTTTGGCGACAGTGGAAGGTGCCGCTCTAAGGACATGTCCATACCAACGAAGCCGGCTTTCTCTCATCTTCTCTGTAATTAATGACACACCTAGCTGTTGTCGAATGGCATCATTTGTGACGTGGTCGAGTAGGGAGATGCCCGATATCCAACGGAGCATACACATTTCCATAACATTGAGATGGCTCTCTACACTCTTTCCTGCTGCCCAACACTCGGTGCCATACAATGCCACAGGGTAGACAATCATCTTATAGATCTTAGATTTGAGACGGATTGGCATTTGTTTGTCACAAAGCACACCAGTGAGTTCTCGCCAACGCAGCCAAGCCGCATTCACCCTTGCTCGCACATCACCGCTGATGCCACCGTCGCCTTAGAGATGGGAGCCAAGATATCGGAAGATATCGACCTTCTTTAAGTTTTCTCCATTTATTTGGAGCGTTCCATGGGTGGTTATGGTCTCTAGGTACTCAGTTTTCTTTATGTTCAGGCGAAGTCCAAAATGGTTGAGACTTATTGTTGTCACTTATTGCATGCCTTTATTTTCTTTTGCCCACTACACCTTACTCTTTTTCTGTACTTTCCATAATGTTCCTTGCGTGATATTTCTGACCATTTTTAAGATACTAATGTGCTGTCGTGGGGTGACCAGCTCTGAAGGACACCAATAAATTACCATATATACTCGTGGATAAGCAGAGAATTTTAGGTGCCAAAATACCTTGCTGCTCCGTTCTGCCTTGCTACCGCGCTCCCGTCTGCTCTCCAGCTGCTGTCCGCTGACACGTGCTTCCCGGAGATTTTGTCTTGCCTTGCTGCCGCGCTCCCATCTGCTCTCCAGCCGCCATCCACTGACACGTGCTTTCCAGAGGTACAGACTTGCCTTGCTACTGCACACCCACCTGAATCCCTGCCACATACTAAGGCCACGTGCCTTACTGAAGGTCTGCCCCACCTTGCCGCTGCACCTCTGCGAGAGACTCAGCCTTGTTCTTCGGTCGCTTGGAATTCCACCCCCGTCTCCCAGTCCATTCCCGATACCAGTCAAGTATCCTACGGGAGGGCTTTCCCAGGAATCAGCCAACGAGGCTTCGGTATCTTTCGTGAATTGGGCTGCATTTTGTGATTTGTAAATAAAGATCTTAAAATACCGCTTCCCGTGTTGAGCTTTGTTGGAACAGGACATTTACACCCTGGAGTATACGGGGTGGGGTAGATTGCTGTAGCTTATATACATGGATCTTTTGTTTTATATGGCATCATTATAATTTGTAATAGCATAAGTAGTCTAGGCAACTCTTGTCCATGAGCTTTTATTGAGAAGCTAGTTCCTGATTAAGGATCAGTGCCTGGAGAGCCAAGATTTTCAGCCATGTTTAAGGGTGTAGAGGAAACCTGACAGTTTAGTGAACTGGTAAAATATATATTATATTAATTATGGATGTATTGTGCAATGTTTGATTTTAAACTCATATAGCAGTAAAATGAAATTTATATTTGTCATTGGGAATTGATTACTGATGGACTGAAAAAGGTAAAAAAATGTTTTTTTAAAAGTGAGGGCAGGGGAAAAAGTATACATTATCTATTATATAGAATCTGTACAGAGGCTGCAAAGCCAATAAGAAACTAAAGCCTAGAGCAGTCCCATCTTCTATATATCCTTCCCAAGTCATAAATTTCATTTTAACTAGCATGAGATAATCCATGGGTTTCAAGCTACAGTATATTTTTAGAAAATAAAGCAGTGTTGCTGAAGCAATTCCCTAGTGATTCAAGTGAGAGGAGAGAGAAAATAACCCATGAAACAGGATAAACAATAATTATACACAAGCTAAAAAAGAAACGGCAGTCCACAAACTAAACAGGAAAGCAAGAAAAAAAGCTTGAAATTCAGACACTAAAACAATACTGTAGCTGAGTTTTTGCTGCTTTGGATGTGTGTTGTCACAAGATCAAAAGGCAATGGTGCTGAACCAGTGGAATGGTTACATATCTGGGGCATACAGATGTAGATGAGTTGGGATATAAGGTAAAGGTAAAGGTTCCCCCCGCACATTTGTGCAGTCGTGTCCGACTCTAGGGGCCGGTGCTCATCTCCGTTTGTTAGCCGAAGAGCCAGCATTGTCCGAAGACGCTTCCACGGTCATGTGGCCGCATGACGCACGCGGAACGCTGTTACCATCCCACCGAAGTGGTACCTATTAATCTACTTGCATTTGCATGCTTTCGAATTGCTTGGTTGGCAAGAGCTGGAGCTAGTGCGGGAGCTCACTCCGTCACGCGGGGCTAGGGATTCGAACCGCCGAACTTGCGATCTTCCGATCGACAAGCCTGGTGTCTTATCTGCTGAGCCACCACGCCCCCAAGTTGGAATATAGAGTTTTATAAAATGATAAAAGTAATAACAATATATCTAAAGATATAAATGTCCTTCTCATAAAAGGCAGGCTATTTCTATCATAATAGGACCCAGGTTCTTTGACAGAGTGCTCAATGGGTCATCAGATACGAGAACCATTTTTCTGGAGCACTCAGGTATGCCTTAACATATATGTATTACATATCCCAGTGATATATATGACATATGTGCAAAACAGCTCAAACAAAAAAATCTTTTAAGCACCGAACAGCTTTTTAGAAGCAAAATAGAGCTCTTTCGTTTCAAATATGGACCAAAATACAATTATTTTAGGTGGAACGTATCTGGAATGTCTGTTCTATTTGGGGTGATGTGACTAGAAGTTTTTTGTTTGTTTTTTGCAACTGGAGTGCTAACTTTTGAATTCCTCCTGTCTCATACCTACTGATATTGGTACAAGTATTGGCTTAGGGAGGATGGGGATGAGCTGGGCAGAATTTTGGATTATAGCAGAAGATATTGAAGAAGCGCATGGCACAATGACCTTCTGAAGCTAACCACTGTTGGAGAGTGAGCCATGGAGGAAGTTGGTTTTAATTAACTAGAAAAATATGGATTTCTCTCACCCCTTCCCCCCCCTTTTTTTTTTTTTGCTCTTCAGATCACTCCTCTTTGGAGTTTAAAATAAAAATTCTTCCCTTCCAAAATCCCTTACCCACAAATCAGGCCTGCTTGCTTATTTCTAGGAATTAGTTCTTCCAATTAGTTTTGCATATGTGGAGTGGCACTGATAGTGCTGGTGCTTGCTAGATATACATGCACATATATTAGAGAGAGCCCTTTTTCTATTGAAAAAAGATACCTGTTTTTAAGACTCCTCCTCCTTTCCTAGGTTTAAGGCTAGCTAGATTTTTATTTATTTTTCAAATTTATTCCCCGCCCATCTCCCATGCAAGGGACTCTGGGCGGGATACAATAAACTCTATTATAGAGTATCTACTATTGTAGATATATTCTCTACATTATATTCCTCCCCCTATAACAGTCCCACTGAACAAGTCATGGCTGGGGTGCTCAGCCAGTTAGAGGGCTAGTCGAGGGGGCTGATATTAGCTGGTCAAGGGACAGGGAAGGCAACTGCTTTAAGGAATTTGGGTACTGTGCCTGTTCCTCCTATGGCTCTCAGCTGGCACCATGATGGGTGAGGCTGAGGAAGGGCTTGTTGCTGGGGGAGGAGCTCTTCTGACCCAAGAGAAGGGGGTAGTTGCAGTTGATGCTTCAGGTCGTCAGCCCATTCCCCTCAATTAGAATCCAAGGGGTGGTAGTGAAGATAAGGAAGATGAGAAGCTGCTCCCTTCTGAACCTGAGTCCATGGCAAGTAATGGTAGTGGTGACCGAGACACACCAGCAGACTGCCCACATACCACCCCAGGTCAGCATGGTATGGGAGATTTTCAGCTTGTGCTGTCTGCAATTAACAGCCCCATTTAAAGGTTGTCTACTATGACACATGAATCAGGAATTCTCTTCTCTGAGCAAAACCAAGAAGAAATCATGGTTCTGACCCTTGCTTGTTAAGACGCAGAAACTGATATGCTTCTTATTCTTGGGTAGCCCAATATTCTGAAGAATCCCAGTTCACAGTTGGATTTGAACAGAGCCTATGATCCACTACAAAGTAGCCAGTGTGAAGAAGTGTGTCTAAAGGAAGAAAGAAAGGAAGGAGGGACGTCATGAGCTTCCAACACTGGACCATACTTTCATATGACATCTGAACTGAGCCCTCTGCCTGTGAATTGTTCTCTACAACAATGATATCAGCAAGGTTGTAAGGAAGGGGCATATAAAATTTAGCTAGCTAGCTAGCTAGCTAAATAAATAAATAAATAAATAAATAACTTGGCTACAAGTCACAGGAGCATAGAGTCTGGCTCATGGGAATTAACTGTTCCATTCTGCATTTCTTTGATCAGAATACATCTGGAGTGATGTGTCCAGTTCTGGATACCTCAGATAAAAAAGGATAGTGATCAACTTGAACAAGTTCAGAGGAAAGTTCATAGTACAAGGTGGAGTATTATGTCCCACTCTGGAGGAAAGCTACCAAAATGGTGGTGGGTCTGGAAACCAAGCCCTGCAAGGAACAGTTAAAGGATCTGGGTATGTTTTGACTACAGAAAAGTTGACTGAGGTAGATATGATAGCAGTTTTCAAACATCTGAAGGGCTGTCACAAAGAAGATGGAGTGGCCTTCTTTACTGACCCAGCAGGCAGAACCAGCACCAATGGATTAAAATATCATGAGGAAATTCCTGTTTATACAAGCTGCCAGCCAATATGAAATGGTGAATTCTCCTTCATTAGAGATCCTCAAACAGATACTGGATGGTCAACTGTAACAGATGCCCTAGTAGATCTTGAACTGAACAGAGAGCTGGACTAGATCCCTACCAGCTCTATAATTCTGCAATTCTTTCGTTCTATCCTGTGTCTTTTAGCAGAGGTAGGCCAATAGCTAATTTGGCTTAGTTTTAGCCCTAACTTGAAGTGAAACATAACATTATTATCATATTAAATTTTTCCAATGTACATTCTGTTTATTTTGTAGACATATTCTGATATTAACTTGAAAATCTAGAGTCTGAAAAGTAATATGCTTCGGACCCCTTCAACAAGAGAATTTCATCTAGCGGGGTCCAGGAGGCATGCCTTCTCTGCGATAGCGCCCGCATTATGGAACATCTTGCCCCCGGAGGTGAGGCTGGCCCCCTCACTCCTGACCTTCCGGAAGTCTCTTAAGACCTGGCTCTGCCGCCTTGCCTGGGACGACGGAGGTGGTAGTGCCTCCTGGGGGTGGCTGGCCCCGTAGTGCCTTGATCCTGATAGTGGATTTTAACCATCTTTTGGATTTTACTTATTCTCTCTATTTATTGTTTTATGATAATTTTATGTATAGATTTTAACTTTTGCTATTTTGTAAACCGCCCAGAGTCCCCTATTCGGGGAGATGGGCGGGGATAAACTGAATGAATGAATGAATAAATAAATAAATAAGTTATTTATGGGTATTTAGAAAGAAACCAGCAAAATGATAATATAGTTAACCTTCAATGGCTATAAAAGAAATTATAAGACAAAGGCATTTTATTTAACATTAGTAATCCTTCTGTGAATTATCTAAATTCAATAGAATGACATAATGTAAAGAGACTATTGGATTAATGTTACTGTAATAGTAACATTTGAGATATACCATGAGTTCTATTACAAACTGATTTCAAAAGAGGCAGTATAAACTTGATTGATCCTCCTTTTATCACATCTTTCTGCAAATGTGAAATATGGTAGGATCATAGAATCTGCCTGACTTAGTGATCCTCTAATCCAAGGGTCGGCAAACTTTTTGAGCCGAGAGCCATTTTGGTATGCTCGTGCACATTTTGAAGTGCTCGAGAGCCAGGGGGCGGGGTTTGCGGGCGGGGGCCAATCACGTGGAAGGGGGCGGGGTTTGCGGGCGGGAGACGGCGTCCACCCGGCCCAGCTGCCCGGGGTCCAGGGAGATCAGCTCCGGCGGGATCTGTGGCGAAGAGCGGCTGGGGGGGGGGGGGGCGACGACAAGCGACGCGCTTCAGGCTTTCAGCGCTGGAAGGAGGCCCGCCTTCCAGCGCTGAAAGCCTGAAGCGCGCCGCTTGTCGTCGCCGCCCGACCCCCCCCCCCCACGGCCGCTCTTCGCCCGCCCGCGTTGAACAAAGAAGATGATGGAGGGTGGGAAACGAGGCCTGCCCGCTTACCTGCCTGCCTCCCTCCCTCCGCGAGGCCCCCGCTGCCTTCCCGGGGTCCAAGCCGGATCGGGGGCCTCGCGGAGAGAAGCAGGCAGGCAGGTAAGCGGGCAGCCCTGGCCTCCGCCGCCGGGCCCGCCCCCCTCGGCCGCTTCCGCCTGCCCGCGTTGAAGGAAGAAGACGATGGAGGGTGGGAAACGAGGCCTGCCCGCTTACCTGCCTGCTTGCCTCCCTCCGCGAGGCCCTCCGCTGCCTTCCCGGGGTCCAAGCCGGATCGGGGGCCTCGCGGAGAGAAGCAGGCAGGCAGGTAAGCGGGCAGCCCTGGCCTCCGCCGCCGGGCCCGCCCCCCTCGGCCGCTTCCGCCCGCCCGGGTTGAAGGAAGAAGACGATGGAGGGTGGGAAACGAGGCCTGCCCGCTTACCTGCCTGCTTGCCTCGCTCCGCGAGGCCCCCCGCTGCCTTCCCGGGGTCCAAGTCGGATCAGGGGCCTCGCGGAGAGAGGCAGGCAGGCAGGTAAGCGGGCAGCCCTGGCCTCCGCCGCCGGGCCCGCCCCCCTCGGCCGCTTCCGCCCGCCCGGGTTGAAGGAAGAAGACGATGGAGGGTGGGAAACGAGGCCTGCCCGCTTACCTGCCTGCCTCCCTCCCTCCGCGAGGCCCCCGCTGCCTTCCCGGGGTCCAAGCCGGATCGGGGGCCTCGCGGAGAGAAGCAGGCAGGCAGGTAAGCGGGCAGCCCTGGCCTCCGCCGCCGGGCCCGCCCCCCTCGGCCGCTTCCGCCCGCCCGGGTTGAAGGAAGAAGACGATGGAGGGTGGGAAACGAGGCCTGCCCGCTTACCTGCCTGCTTGCCTCCCTCCGCGAGGCCCCCCGCTGCCTTCCCGGGGTCCAAGTCGGATCAGGGGCCTCGCGGAGAGAGGCAGGCAGGCAGGTAAGCGGGCAGCCCTGGCCTCCGCCGCCGGGCCCGCCCCCCTCGGCCGCTTCCGCCCGCCCGGGTTGAAGGAAGAAGACGATGGAGGGTGGGAAACGAGGCCTGCCCGCTTACCTGCCTGCTTGCCTCCCTCCGCGAGGCCCTCCGCTGCCTTCCCGGGGTCCAAGCCGGATCTGGGGCCTCGCGGAGAGAGGCAGGCAGGCAGGTAAGCGGGCAGCCCTGGCCTCCGCCGCCGGGCCCGCCCCCCTCGGCCGCTTCCGCCCGCCCGGGTTGAAGGAAGAAGACGATGGAGGGTGGGAAACGAGGCCTGCCCGCTTACCTGCCTGCTTGCCTCGCTCCGCGAGGCCCCCCGCTACCTTCCCGGGGTCCAAGTCGGATCGGGGGCCTCGCGGAGAGAGGCAGGCAGGCAGGTAAGCGGGCAGCCCTGGCCTCCGCCGCCGGGCCCGCCCCCCTCGGCCGCTTCCGCCCGCCCGGGTTGAAGGAAGAAGACGATGGAGGGTGGGAAACGAGGCCTGCCCGCTTACCTGCCTGCTTGCCTCGCTCCGCGAGGCCCCCCGCTGCCTTCCCGGGGTCCAAGTCGGATCGGGGGCCTCGCGGAGAGAGGCAGGCAGGCAGGTAAGCGGGCAGCCCTGGCCTCCGCCGCCGGGCCCGCCCCCCTCGGCCGCTTCCGCCCGCCCGGGTTGAAGGAAGAAGACGATGGAGGGTGGGAAACGAGGCCTGCCCGCTTACCTGCCTGCTTGCCTCGCTCCGCGAGGCCCCCCGCTGCCTTCCCGGGGTCCAAGTCGGATCGGGGGCCTCGCGGAGAGAGGCAGGCAGGCAGGTAAGCGGGCAGCCCTGGCCTCCGCCGCCGGGCCCGCCCCCCTCGGCCGCTTCCGCCCGCCCGGGTTGAAGGAAGAAGACGATGGAGGGTGGGAAACGAGGCCTGCCCGCTTACCTGCCTGCTTGCCTCGCTCCGCGAGGCCCCCCGCTGCCTTCCCGGGGTCCAAGTCGGATCGGGGGCCTCGCGGAGAGAGGCAGGCAGGCAGGTAAGCGGGCAGCCCTGGCCTCCGCCGCCGGGCCCGCCCCCCTCGGCCGCTTCCGCCCGCCCGGGTTGAAGGAAGAAGACGATGGAGGGTGGGAAACGAGGCCTGCCCGCTTACCTGCCTGCTTGCCTCGCTCCGCGAGGCCCCCCGCTGCCTTCCCGGGGTCCAAGTCGGATCGGGGGCCTCGCGGAGAGAGGCAGGCAGGCAGGTAAGCGGGCAGCCCTGGCCTCCGCCGCCGGGCCCGCCCCCCTCGGCCGCTTCCGCCCGCCCGCCCGCCCGCGTTGAGCGAAGATAATGATGGGCGGGAAACGAGGCCTGCCCGCTTACCTGCCTGCTTGCCTCTCTCCGCGCAGGGGCTGCTGCGGCTGGAGATGGCGCTGCCTCCCTGCTGCGCCGGGCCTCGCTCAGTGCGAGAGCCAGGGGGCGGGGTTTGCGGGCGGGGGCCTATCACGTGGAAGGGGCGGGGGTGAGTTCAGCTGCGGAAGAGCCACACTCAAGGGGCCAAAGAGCCGCATCTGGCTCGCGAGCCGCCATTTCCGACCCTTGCTCTAATCTATATCAATATTGAAGGACACCGTCTTTGGGAAAAGAGTGAAAGACATATTTGGAGTAGATATTCTATCATTCTATCAATGTCATTCTATCAATGAACTATTATAAATCTATCCCAAATCTATCCCAAATAGGACTATAAACTGTGTGTGTCTGTATGTGTAATTTACAAACAAATTCTGGAAAATGTAGGAAAATACTCAGGTAACTCAATAACCTCAGAGAGAAGTTTAGAGAAGTTGCTTTAAAAGTGACCAAAATGTGATTAGGATATACTTATATTTCATTAGAACAGCTATTTGGGTTCAGTTTAATTTAATTTAATTTAGTTTCTCTGTTCTAAAACAGATTTTAAAATGGTGCTTAAGGGTTTCTGCCCTGAAGATGCATAAACTAAAGGAATCAATCTGCACATTTCAAATGGTAAACAAGAGATGAAGAGGTCACTTCTATAAACTTGTTACAAGACTGTACAAAACCATAAAATTTGAGTAGACTTAAATATGATGAAATCTATCCATATCTTTAGGGGCGTGGTGGCTCAGCGGGTAAGACACCAGACTTGTCGATCGGAAGATTGCAAGTTCGGAGACTCGAATCCCTAGCCCCGCATGACGGAGTGAGCTCCCGCACTAGCTCCAGCTCTTGCCAACCTAGCAATTTGAAAGCATGCAAATGCAAGTAGATGAATAGGTACCACTTCGGTGGGAATGTAACAGCGTTCTGCATGCGTCATGCCGGCCACATGACCGTGGAAGCGTCTTTGGACAACGGTGGCTCTTCGGCTAACAAACGGAGATGAGCACCGGCCCCCAGAGTCGGACACGACTGCACAAATGTGCGGGGGGAACCTTTACCTTTATCCATATCTTTTACTATTCCCCGGTACATGCATGACAATATACAGAAATCTAAAAGGGAAAGAGAGAGCGTGATGCAACACTTAATTCCCAAGACAATGGAAAATTTGCACTTGGAAAGAAACCATATTTCAATTGTGCAACAGCAGATTGCTCAGGTCAGAATCCAGATTGCAAGAGATTATACAATCCATATTGGAAAGCTGTTTTAGGGTTTGAGTTTATGCAGCATTAACAAGCCCTAATAGCCGAGTTTAGCTCAGACATAACAAACGGAAATGTCTTTAAATTATCCTCCCCATGAGACATGATTTCTTAAGAGAACAAACTCTATATGCGTATGAAGAAATTTCCAGCATAAACATGTGGTAGATTCTAAAAACTGCAGTCAGGGTTAGGATATAGATATGCCAAATGCTGAGTGCAAGATAAAATTTCAAAGTGACTGATTTCTTTCTAATTCACGTCATGTATTTAGAAGTCTGAAGAACAGATACAAGATGCTTTCTTGCCAGGGCATATTCTGCTCTATTTAATTTTCTTCTACGTGAAATGTGAGAAGTACAGAAACTGCCATTTCACAGACTGATCACCAGCTCACGCTCAAACACTTGGCTGTATCTACACTCTAAAATTGTGGGGAAATTTGATGATGGTAATTTAATTGCAACAGATCCAGTCACTTTTCATGGTGAAAATTCCTTGACTGACTCAAGACTCAATTACTTCTACTGAAGATGTACTATTTGAAAGAAGATAACTTAAAAAGTGGTGGTGGTGGTGGTGGTGGTGGTGGTGGTGGTGGAGGAGGAGGAGGAGGAGGAGGAGGAGAATTTTATCTTTGATTCTAGTTCCCAAATGAATTATTTACAGAACTTTTAAAATCAGCTTTAAGTTTGACATATCCTCATACAGTATCTATGCTAACACAGCTACATGTGTGACTGTAAAGAGCTTTGCACACGTGCTGGGAGCTCCAGCACAGTAGGAGTCTCCAGACATATTTACACAGGTGTTTAAAGGCACTGATCTATCACTCACACATAATTGCTGACGGGACATACAGCAATCGAATATGGCCCCTAAAGTCAAGAGCAGGGATGTAATCTAAGTTAGGGAAAAACAGTTCTGCCCCCTTTCCCCCCATTTGTAATGGAAGCACAATACCTCGTCTAAGAGTATTCACTTATGCCTCATCAAAGTTAGTCTGCTCCCATCCTCTTTTTTTCTCCCATCCTGAAAATCAGCTACACTGCATATTCCCTGCTCCCCACCCTTTGTCCCCCACTTAACTGTTAGGGCACTGAAAGCTCCTTTGCAATCTAATAAAAATATGATTACTCTGAAATGCACAACATGCTGACCTCCTATCACAAGGCATCTGCCTACAAGATGTAGAAGAGCCTCACTTGGGCTGCCCAGAGCAGGTACACAAGCAAAATGCTAGGACCCAGGATGACATAGCTCAAGAAAAAGCCTGAGAAGAGCAGGGAAATCATTAACTGCTGGTTCTCACATACCACCAAACTCGCTAGATAACACCCCTGTAAGCTAAACTGGGCTTACATTAAAATGGGCAACTAGTATTTGGAATAAATCTATACAGACAGAGAATGGCACTCCTACACACACACACACACACACACACACACACACACACACACACACGGACAAAATCCCAAGCAATCTGTTTGAAAAGGAAGATACGATGAGGGAGAGGATTGCTACTGTTTAATTTCTATCATGCCTTTCTATTGAAATCTTGTTATGATAGCACATCAAGAATGTTGCAGTTATATACTGCATTAATCCAGAGTACATATTACAATGTAGGTACTTTATTTCCCAAATTAGATGAGGAGGATCTAACAGTTAAATATCTACAGAGAAGCTACTCTAATATCATCACTTTTTACATTCTAATCCTTTAAGACAAAAATTCAGCAAACTCCTACATACATTTTTTTAAAAGTACAGTATGCATCTTAATGATTTGTTGAAAAGCTACTTAATCATCCAAGTAGAGAGTCCTATCACTCAAGAAAACACAGCCAAGTTTGAAATATTCAGAATATAAATGATGTGGCTTAATTCTTTTCTCTTTTTTAGTTGTTACTAACAGCAAAATAACACCAATGCTAGATAGTTCCAATAATTGTATTCTGTTTGCCACTGATTTATATCCTCTGGCTTTTTAAAAAAATCTTGATGCTTTTGCTAATAAAAAAATCCATATTTGTATCATCATCAAGAGGAATTGCACATTTGAGCATCATTTTTACTATGAGCATACTGAGATTCTTAAATATTTGAGTATGTCTCTGTCTGTCTGTCTGTCTGTCTTCAATTTATGAATTGCCTCAATCATCCAAGCAACTCTAGGTGAATATAATGGAGATAATAAATAGAATCTGGAAATCTAGATTCTGAAAGCATCTACTCACCCTACCTGCATAAACATATCTAGGTAACAGCAAGCTAGATTAGAAACATTTTAGCATGACCAATTGCTAATTTAGTTTAGCTGTTGCTAATATACACTGTAGGAAAAAGCCACGTTAGTCTATGGTAGCCAAAAATCAGAAAGAGTCTGGTAGCACCTTTTCCAACTAACAAATTTATTAAATAGCGTAAGCTTTAGAAAGCTGCAGCTCACTTCATCAGATTATTTAAATCTGAATATATGCATGTAGCTGCTTTGAATTAATTCTCACCCAACCTCCATGCAATCTTTTGCAATTAAGAGCTAGATTCCTTCAGTGGCAAGTGTTTATTTGTTTTATTTATTTATTATTCAAATTATATGACCGCCCATCTCCCCCAAAGGGTTGCAGGCCACATGACAAGTAGGGCTAAAGCAGGCAATGGATGGGGCCAAAGACAAAAGGGGTGGAGACACCAATTCACTGATACCTCCTTTCTCTTCCTAACAATTCCCATTTGCCCTCTTATTTTCTCTGATAATCTCTTCTCTGTCTTCCAAGCATCAGGTTACAGTTAGTTAGAGCAGATAACTCTTAACAGAATCTAGAACCAGTCTCTTGCAAAAGGCATTTGGCCCACGCTGCTTTAGTTTTGTACGTTTTTAAGGAAGGAAGGGAGAGATTTAGATACTAATTTGTGAGAACTAAACTTAACTTGGTATTAAAATCACTTATATTGTCATTTAAAAAAAACTATAATGAGAGCCATACATAGATTAAAACTGCAACACTCAGAATGATGTGAGTTAACTTTTTCTTCTTTCTTCTCACCAAAGTCCTGCATAATGATTAGGTCCAGAATGTATTCCAGAGCTGCATAATCACTATTTTTGTTAGAACCAAGCTAATGCCCCCCTCTTCATGATTCCAGTTAAAATTGCCACCCCCTACAAATATTTGGCATCATCTCTAATTAAACCATGAATTAACACTGATTTTTAGAAAGTCATCATATTGCATTATGATGCAGTAGCAAATAGGCAGCATGACCTTCCCTCTAACCCAAAGTAAAATTCACAATCGCTGATTAAATTGCCCCAGCAATCAAAACTTTAGCTGTGTCTACTGATTAAAGCTTGCAGCTGTAATCTAAATTACATTACAAGTATCTAAAAGCATGCTGAAAAAACCCTCATTTTGCAAACAAACTCACTGCTTTGTTGTTTGTTCTCTTTAAAAGACCTCAACAGATCTTTATGTCAGAACTAGAAACCATACTTTGGACTGCCACATAGATTAGAACGGTGGACGTTCTATGGTTATAATGGCTTCTGGAACCTGGGAAATCACCTCCTGGCCTTGAATAATCACAGGTGCTCTTTGACACCATGAAAAATATCCCCATTTTCCCTTATCTACATAAGAAAAATCATAAAGATGAGCAAAGAGAGCAGCAACTCAAGAGGAAGAAAGATCCATTATTCTATAAACTGGCATCTAGCCCAAAGGAAGCTGAAATGACTACTCCACTGTGAACTCTTCCTTTCAGAGGCAGATACTTCTGAAAGAACTTAAGTTGCCCTAGATAGTTTTGACAGATGACAGGAAACTAAATCTAAATGAGATGCCAGTTACAAAAAGATAAACACGAGAACCACTGTTGGGCGATTTACGGACTCCCCATTCAGCTACAGCAAGATCCCAAGAGATGCAATTGGCAAGAGGAATTTCAAGCCAGCAGGATATGCTGGGAAGTTCTCCCAGAGATCTGCAACCTGATTTGAAAGACTTTGGACTCTTGCCTACAAAAGCTCCGGCCATACTGAGCTACTTAGGCTTTAAGCTGCCAAAATGTGTTTCATAAGGTCATTTATATTCCTGCCTCCTATCATAAAATTACTCTTCTTGTCCAGCAGCATAAAACAGAGTAATCAGGAATAGAATAAATTGATAGCGTAAATCATTTTTTTCATCACATGTATCCTGAAATTATGTTTGAAATTTTATTTTAGAAATTAATTCAAACTGAGAAGAACGTTGGCACAGGCAACGTCCAAGGACAAATACACACTCACAATTTGCAAACTGTCAAAGGCATTGCAAAGACTCTACTCTGCCAATCATCATCACAACCGTAAGAAACAAAAAATAGATGTCTCTTGCTAGCCTTCGTGCTTTCTCTCTGCAAAATCAAAGTAAAGGCTAAAATATAAAGCATGTGAAGTACTGTGCTTCTTAGAAACAGTATTGCATAGCATAGAAAAAAATAAAATGAGGGGCCTTACAAAAGCAATTTGTAATATGGCAAGGGTGGGTGAATGGAACATTCCAATTCAACAAAACACAAAATTGCAATGAACATGCTAAAGCTCTTGTAGATGGGTAAAGTAGTCTTTCTTTCTTTCTTTCTTTCTTTCTTTCTTTCTTTCTTTCTTTCTTTCTTTCTCTTTCTTCTTATCTGTCTGTCATCTATCTACTGACTTAATTCATTTCTTACAAATGAATCTGGGTGGCTAACAACAATTAAAATCAGCAAAAACCTCAAAATAAATACAAAATAAATACACAATTGCTGGCCAAGATTAAAAACAACAGCAACAACCATCAATACAACCACTTCACAGGCTCCAACTGACACCCCACACCCAGGAACACACCCATGTCTTCAGGGCCTTGCGCAAGCCCAACAGGATTGAGGTCAATCTGATCTCCAGGGGGAGGATGTTCCACAGGGCAGGGGTCATGACGGAAAAGGTTCACTTCCTGAGTCCCAACGGGGTACTCTTTAATGGACAGGATCTGTAACATGCTTCTCCTGCCAGATCTGATAGGATGGGTAGACATAATTGCGGAGAGTGGTTCCTCAGATAACCTGGCCCTATGCCATGAAAGACTTTATAGGTGACCACCAGCTCTTTGAATTGAACCTGGAAGCATACTGGCAACCAATGCAGCTTGTGGAGCAGAGGTCTAACAGGTGCAGTTTGAGAAGCACCCATAACTGTCCACACCATTGCATTTTGTACCACTGCATTTTGTGCAGTTGCAGCTTCTGGATGCTCTTCAAGGGAAGCCCTATGTACAGCACATTGCAGTAATCACTCGGGAGATGACTAAGGTGAGTGACCATGAGCAGAGCCTCTTGGTCCAGGAAAGGGCACAACTGACATACAACCTAAAACTGTGCAAAAGCTCTCCTGGCCATACTTATCATCTGTTCCTTGAATGCAAGTTGTGAGTCCAGGAGGACCCCCAAATTGTGCACCAGTTCTGTTTAAAGCAATGCAACCCCATCCAGAAAAAATAATGGAAAATCCCCAGAACTGGAGGCCCTAAACCCCAAAGCTACTCAGTCTTGCTATGGTTGAGTTGAAGCCTGTTGTGCTCCATCCAAACCCCAATAGCCAGAACTTCCACTGCATCACTTGGTCAGCCCAGGGTGAAGATATAAAGCTTGGTATCATCAGCATCAATGTTCAAACTATCGAACAGTGGCACTTATTTCACATGCCATTAAGGCAGGGCTTTCCAAAGTGCCGCCGCTGGCGACACGCCAGCGGCGGTGCGGCGCGCATGCGCGGCGGCGACACAGAAGGGCATGCGGCGGCGACACAATACACCATGCGGTGGCGGCGCGGGGGGGCGTGCAGCGGGGCGTGCACGGCGGCAGCACGGGGGGCGCGCGGCGGCGCAGGGGGCGCAGCTACCGCGGCTGCCACTGCCACCATGCACGCGCGCGCCGCCGCTTCTGGGTGGTGTGGCGACACACCACGCTGTGTGTGGCAACACACTTTTGTGTCGCGACACACAGTTTGGAAAGCTCTGCATTAAGGTAATGCTCAAGATCTTGCAAGGTAGACTCCAGCAATTCATGGAGCGAGAATTGCCAGATGTACAAGCTGGGTTTAGAAAAGGCAGAGGAACTAGAGACCAAATTGCCAATATCCGCTGGATAATGCAGAAAGCCAGGGAGTTTCAGAAAAACACCTATTTCTGTTTTATTGACTATTCTAAAGCCTTTGACTGTGTGGATCATAACAAATTGTGGCAAGTTCTTGGTGGTATGGGGATACCAAGTCATCTTGTCTGCCTCCTGAGGAATCTGTGTAACGACCAAGTAGCAACAGTAAGAACAAACCACGGAACAACAGACTGGTTTAAGATTGGGAAAGGAGTATGGCAGGGTTGTATACTCTCACCCTACCTATTCAACCTGTACGCAGAACACATCATGCGACGTGCTGGGCTTGAGGAATCCAAGGCTGGAGTTAAAATCGCTGGAAGAAACATTAACAATCTCAGATATGCAGATGATACCACTTTGATGGCTGAAAGCGAGGAGGAGCTGAGGAGCCTTATGACGAAGGTGAAAGAAGAAAGTGCAAAAGCTGGGTTGCAGTTAAACCTCAAAAAAACCAAGATTATGGCAACCAGCCTGATTGATAACTGGCAAATAGAGGGAGAAAACGTGGAGGCAGTGACAGACTATGTATTTCTAGGCGCAAAGATTACTGCTGACGCTGACTGCAGCCAGGAAATCAGAAGACGTCTACTTCTTGGGAGGAGAGCAATAACAAATCTTGATAAAATAGTTAAGAGCAGAGACATCACACTGACAACAAAGGTCCGCATAGTTAAAGCAATGGTATTCCCCGTAGTAACCTATGGCTGCGAGAGCTGGACCGTAAGGACGGCTGAGCGAAGGAAGATAGATGCTTTTGAACTGTGGTGTTGGAGGAAAATTCTGAGAGTGCCTTGGACTGCAAGAAGATCAAACCAGTCTATACTCCAGGAAATCAAGCCAGACTGCTCACTTGAGGGAATGATATTAAAGGCATAACTGGAGTACTTTGGCCACATAATGAGAAGACAGGGTACCCTGGAGAAGATGCTGATGCTAGGGAAAGTGGAAGGCAAAAGGAAGAGGGGCCGACCAAGGGCAAGATGGATGGATGATATTCTGGAGGCGACGGACTCGACCTTGGGGGAGCTGGGGGTGGCGACGGCTGACAGGAAGCTCTGGCATGGGCTGGTCCATGACGTCACAAAGAGTCAGAAGCGACTGAACGAATAAACAAAATCATCAGCATATTGATGATATCTCACCCCATGCCATCAGATGACCTTACCCAGGAGCTTCATGTTGATGTTAAACAGGAGCAGGGAGAGGGTTGAACCCTGTGACACCCTGCAAACGAGCGGCCATGGGCATGACCACTCCCCCATCAACACCAACTGGAACCAGCTCCAGAGGAAAGAAAAGAATCAGTGCAACACTGTGCCGCCTACTTCCAACCCGGGAAGCCAATCCAGCAGGATACCCTGATTGATGGTATAAAAGGCCACTGAGAGGTTTAGAAGAGCAAGGATGGACACAGCACCCCCATTCCACTTCCCTTCAACAATTCTCCACAAGTGCAATCAATGCTCTTTCAGTCCCATGTCCAGAAGGGGTCCAGATAATTCGCTTCATCCAGAGTTCTTGGAGTGGCTGACCACCTTCTCAATTTCCTTCCTTCCTTCCTTCCTTCCTTCCTTCCTTCCTTCCTTCCTTCCTTCCTTCCTTCCTTCCTTTCCTTCCTTCCTTCCTTCCTTCCTTCCTTCCTTCCTTCCTTCCTTCCCTCCCCCCCTCCCCCCCTCCCCTTTGAGTCAGTCTTGACTCCTGACAACTACCTGGACATGTCTCTGCAGTTTTCTTGGCAAGATTTCGGAAGTGGTTTCCCATTGCCTGCTTCCAAGGGCTGAGAGAGAGGGACTGGCCCAAGGTGTCCTGTCTTAGGCCAGGCACACACAAATACACAAGAGGCAGTTGCAAAGCTTTTATTTATAACAAGCAGCAAGTGCAAACGCACACATGTAAAGGCAACCAAGTACTCGCAAGGCCAGCAACTTGCCTACGGAAGGAGTTCAATGTCCAGGGAGCAGGCACAAGAATGGTCAGGCAGTCCAGGAGTCCAAAGCGTTGGGGAGGTTGTCAGCCGGTCTGGGTTCAGAGTCAAAGGCAAGGTGCAGAGAGTCGGAATTACAAACGGTTGTTTCCAACAGCCGTCTTGGGCTTGTAGCTCTCCTTAAATAAGAGCAGCCCCGGTCGAGCTCATTTAGGAGGGCGAGACTGCTTCCTTGCGAGTAACCTCGCTGACTTCCTCTGTTCTACTCTCCGTTCTGCTCTCCGTGCTCTCGCATTGGGAGGGGGTGGCAATTCCGAGTCCTCATCTTCCCTGAGCAACGGCAGCTCTCCCTGCTGATCACTTGCTGGCCCCGCCTCCTCTGCCTGCTCAGGCGGCTGTTTGTCTGGTGCCCCTCACTCGCTGGATCGTCACCTTGTTGTGGTGAGTGGGCTTGTGTGTTCCCAATGAACCCTGTGAGCGAAGCCGTCGGGAGTCATGTACTCCTGGCAGGGTCACCCATGGCGGTAAGGTCCAGGGGGAGGAACCAGACAAAGAACGATCCAAGAAAGTCCTCAACGGCAGAACAGGCGGAAGATAACAAGGTGTATTGTTACAACGGCTCCGAAGGCAGATGAAGGCTGCAGCAGACAAAAGGTCACCAATCGTCATGGTATCCATGCCATTGGATTAGAGCCTTTTTCTGTGAAGGTTGTGTGCTGATCGTTGTGCACCGATCTCCACACATAAAACAAATTCACGCACAGGCGTCTTCCAACCACACCAAACCCAAAACAACCAAAAGTCCCATGGCGACTGACGAATGGCAACGGGGGCAGGACTGTGAAACAATGATCATCCAACATCAACTTCGCTGGACCGGTCATGTTGTTCGAATGCCTGACCATCGTCTTCCAAAGCAGCTACTTTACTCCCAACTTAAGAATGGAAAACGGAATATTGGTGGACAGCAACAGGGCGAAAAGGAGAAAAGAGCTAAAAGGAAGGCACGTCAGGCAAACCCTCATCATGACCGTCTCCCACCCGGAAACCTATGCCCTCATTGTGGGAGGTTGTGCGGATCCAGAATTGGCCTTTATAGCCACTTACGGATCCACCGTTAAAATTTTACCTTTGGAAGACAATCTTACTCGGCTACGAGTGATCGCCAATGAATGTCTGGTGCCCCCAGAGCTGACTGCTCGTCCTCCAGGGCCACTTCAGGAGCTGGCTCCTCTTCTTCGTTTTCAGACTCTGAATCCGAGCCCCCCATGACCCTATCCCTCCCCCCATGTGCTGCCTCCCCTGGAGTCCAAGGTCTGGGTTTCTGTGGGTGTTGCTGGTGAAACAGTCGCGTAAGATGAGGAGCATGCACATTGCTCTCATCTTCCCAGGAAAATTCATCAAGACCATATCCCTTCCAGTCAATCAGATACTGGAGGCGCCCTTGGTGAATACGAGAGTCCAGGATACAGGCTACCTCATATTCAGGTTCCCTGTTAATATCGACAGGTGGAGGTGGAGGTGCCACAGACCGATGTGGGCCGGCGGGCGCTGCTGGAACCAGGAGGGATCGATGAAACACAGGATGTACACAGATGCGAGGAGGTAATGTAATCCGAAAGGTCACCGGGTTAATGACAGCTTCTACAGGAAAAGGTCCCAAGAAACAGTGATCCAACTTTTTCGACAGGCGCAGTGTGGAAAGATGTTTAGTGGATAGCCATACTAAATCTCCCATGGCTAGAGAAGGACCCACTTGACAATGTCGATCTGCAAATCATTTGTAATCTTCTTTGGCTTTTTCTAGTTATGAAGAACCTGATGGATCGCTTGTAATTCCTGTAGGAACTGATCAGCAGCGGGGACTGAGGAATCTGGAGAGGACAATTAAAAGAACCGAGGATGAAAGCCATAGTTGGCCAAAAAATACTTCCATCTGAGTGGAAGTATGCTGTGCATTGTTATATGCAGATTCCAATAAGGCTAAAAGGTCCGACCAGTTGTCCTGCTGGAAATTCACATAGCAGTGCAAGTACTGTTCCAGGATGGCATTAACCCGTTCAGTTCCTCCATCTGACTCTAGGTGGTGCGCTGATGACAGATGAATTTGGACCCCCAGATTCTTGAGAAGAGCCTGCCAGAACTGGGCAGTGAATTGTGGGCCCCGATCCGAGACTACACTCTCGGCCAATCCATGGAGTCTAAAGATGTGGCGTATAAACAACTGTGCAGTCTCTTGAGCCATGGGCACACCAGCGCAGGCAATGAAATGTGCCATCTTGGTTAGCATATCAACTACTACAAGGATTGTTGATGCCCCTTTCGACGTGGGTAAATCAGTGATGAAGTCCATGGATATGGCCGCCCATGGACGCCTTGGTGTAGGGAGTGGTAGCAAGAGAACTGAAGGTTTTCTGGTTGTGTTCTTGGCTTGCCGACAAATGGGACAAGACTCACATTGACTCACATCGCTTTGAATGCACGGCCACCAAAAATATCTTGAAATTAAATGTAAAGTCTAAAAAAATCCAAAGTGGCCAGCTGCGAGACTATCATGGCACAGTTGTAAGATTACGCCACACAGCGAGCCTGCTGGTATGTAGTAGCATCCCCGGAAGCACAATAGGTCATCTTTCCAAGTCCAAGGGTTGGGTTGATCTCCAGGTATCTGCGAGAGTTCCTGTCTACGAGCTTGGACATAAGGATCTGGTTGTTGCTGCTCCCAAATTTGCTGGAGAAGGTCTATCATAGTCTGGGCAGCAGCAAACTTCTCTAAAGGGATGATGGTTCATGGTGGTGTTTGGTTCCCCAAGCGGCTGTATTCTGGTTTACGGGATAGAGCATCTGCTCGTTGATTCTGCCCCCTAGGAATGTACGTTACTTTGAAGTAAGTAAATAAGTACTTTGAGAAAAACAGTGACCACCAGATCTGCCGTTGGTTTAATTTTCTGGCAGTCTTTAAGTGTTCCAGGTTCCGGTGGTTGGTTCGTACTTCAACAGAATGTTGAGCCCCTTCCAGATGGTGTCGCCAAACCTCAAAAGCAACCTTAATAGCCAGAAGCTTCTTGTCCCAAATAGTATAGTTTCTTTCTGTAGGCTAGGCGCTAGCTTCCAGGAGTAATAAGTGCATGGAAACAGGGTACCTGCCTGCTGATCTGCTTGAAGCAATGCTGCCCCAGTGGCCACATCCAAAGTGTCAGTTTCTATTACGAATGGCCATAAGGGGTCCAGATGCCGGAGGATGGGTTCAGAGGCAAATGCCTCCTTCGGGATTTCAAAAGATCATTGCTTGGCCTCGCCCCATGTAAACTTGGTTCTTTTTTGCAGTAAGTTGGTCAAGGGCATGGTGAGTTCAGCAAACTGGGGTATGAACACACGGTAGTAATTGGCAAACCCCAACAGACGTTGTACATCCTTAGCCCGACGTGGGGGTTGCCAAGTCTGGAGTGCTTCGACCTTGCCCGGGTCCATGGAAATCCAGTAGGGGAAATGCGATGCCCCAAAAAGTCAATGGTTGTTAGTGCAAACTGACATTTCTCCAGCTTGGCGTAGAGATGATGTTCTCATAGGCGCTGTAACATGGTTTTCACATGTTGTGTGTGTTCTGTTGGAGAGGGGGAGAAGACCAGTATGTCATCCAGGTAAATTATGACATACCTAGAAAGAAAAGTGAGAAAGAAAAGTGTATCTCAAGCATGCACAACCACCACACATGCACCCAGAAATGTTTCTTGGTTCTTAACAAGTTGGCTCTTGAATAGCCCCTCAATAACCTACTACTTGCAAGCGATAAACAGGCTGTTTATGGCTATATGAGGTAAACCAAAGAGTAGGAACTACAACAAGAGGGATCATGAGCCTTGAGAAATTGCCCCTCACAGGCTTCCGGTGGGAATGGTGGCTTGAACAGTGTCTCTTTGTGATTTCGCTTCGCAAGTAGACCTGGCAGCACAGCGTTTTTAGGGCTCAGGCAAGATTCCCTGGAACCCAGAAGTGTTCCCTGGATAAAGGAGAACCCTAGGAATTACCCCGTGTCCTCCGGACGGCTGGTCATAGCCAGAAGATCGAAAACTGAGTTTATAGATTGAGTGGTGAGTGATCAGCTGGGAGGCGGGATTGTCATCCTTTCCCAAGCCGTGCTGTGGATGTTTAAACAGACTTTAAAACTGACCACCCCATTTCTTAATGCATCAATTTGTTTGTCTTTTCTTCACTTAAAAGAGGCTTTTTCCAACACAGAGATGAGATTTCTCTTGGTAACTTCTACATTATTTCTGATATTTAACTGTTGAGCATTTGAACTTGGTTCTGTACTTTATGTTTTGGGCAAAAAGAACCGAAAGCTGAACTGTGGATTTATTTTATAGAAGCAAAGGACCATATATTTTTTGGATTTAATTGGTGATATTTTTATTGTTTCCTTTTGGATTTAACAAATTTGTCATGTTGGAGTTGGAACTTTCATGTCTATTGTGAGAAAGTGAGTGAAACATCTGCAAGAAAACAACAAGGCTCAGAGAGCACCAAGGACTCCACAAAGTGAGTATTGTTGCTTTTCTCTTAACAAGAACTTTTTATCATTTATATATAAATGTCAATTTTGTCCCATTTTTTTTTAAAAATTAGCAAAATGTCAGGCATGGCAAGATTGATTCAGCCAAGATGCAATTATCATTTAAAAAGTGCTTGATTGAGGTGCCTGATGTTGGGTGAGACTAGAGAGGGGCAAGGAAGGTGGAAAGAGAGAGAGGGGGGGAGACAGAGAGAGACGGGGAGAGAGATCTTTGCCACCGCCTCTGCTCTGCTCTTAGCTGGTCGCTCTCTGCTCTCTGTTTGTTTTATTAAAATGCGTTCGGGATGTTATTCCGCCCCCTTTTTTCAAGAGTGAAACTGATTATTTCTCCAGCTCGGCAAGAGAGAAAGAGGGAGAAAAAAAAGGAGGAGGAGGAGGGAAGGCAGAAGGAAGAGAAGCCTCACCGGGCATGGAGTTTTTGAATCCTCCCTTCCCCGCCTCTCTTCTCTCCCCCCTCCCCTCCTTCCTGCGATCCATGATGTTACAAAGCCTGTGAGCTGTGCTTTCCCCATTCGCCTCCTGTCAAATACAGTCCCCCTCTACGTCTACCTAAATTTTTGTATGAGTTCTGTCACTGAAGAATAATTGTTAGCTCAATATGTTCATGTAATAAAACTTTTTCATTTTAATGAAAACAAAAATATTTTTATATATACAGTACAGTAATCTGTTTAAGGACCAGCAAATGGATCTTAAAAACTCCTTAAAACTTTTTTTATCGTCTTACTTTTTCATGAATACGGAATATTACATAAGTTTAACCCCGTCCCATTTTTGCCATCCCAGTGTCCCATTTTTGTCTCAAGGAAATATGGTCAGCCTACCTATAACCATCCCCACGCCCCCCCAGCCACATTTGTAGAAGAGGGATATTTGCCTGAAAAGAGCCTCTGTGCAATAGGGCATTTCCTTTTTATAGAGGCCTTGTTTTATATGGGAGGTTACCTGCACGCAGCAAAAGCTTATCCTCATCTTTAACTAAACTTTTCAGCCCTGGTCTCTGGTAAATGTATGAACTGTGGCTCTTTCATTTCCCAGAAATCTGTATGTGGGAAATAACACCCTTTAAAGAGGATTTCAAAGATTGTATCAATTAAGCACATTTCTGGCACTTCCTTAATGGCATACTTCCCCTCGAGTCAAAAGCTGTTTTATAATCTGAGATCATTTGTTTAATAGAAAAGCAAAGGTTATAGAACAACAATTTCAAGTTTCATCAGCCAATCCCCTGTAGCTCTGAAATTAAAAAAAGTATAAATTTGATGTCCTATGTACAAGATAAGTTAATTATTCTGTTCCTGTTAAAATGATATCACATTTCACCCACAATTTTCCCTTATTGCTGCTATATCTTTTAAATAGCAAGTCATTCTCTGCTCATTAAATTTCAACTTTATTTTCTGTCTTTGCTGCTTGCTATACTTGCCTACCAACATCTGGAATAGATTTTGTCAGCTGGGTTTAAAGGAAGAACTGTAAACAATGCAGTAATTTAAAAAATTAAATTTATTTATAGCAAAAGCCAAAATCATGTTTTAGATGGTTGAAGTTTCAGGATGGTAGGTCTCCAAAAATTTGTAATACATGGTCTATGTTGCTGTTTTCTCAAGAATTCCCTGGGTGGGATTATGTAATTCTCCATCTTTACAGGACCCCTTAGTTGAGCACGTCCTGTGCATGAAGCAATTTTATTATATCAATATGCAACACATTTTCTGGGTCCATTTACACACACTCTCACATTCACTTATAAGACAAGTGAGGCAATATATTTTGGAAAATTAAGTGTGTGTTTGCCTAATACAGGGCTTTCCAAAGTGCCACCGCTGGCGACACACCAGTGGCGGCGGCACGCGCACAGCGGCGCGGGGGGGCATACGGCGGTGGCAGCCTCCGCTAAAACGCGGAAGCACTGATGCCGCGCCGCTGCCGCCGTGCACGTGCGCGCCGCCGCTTCCGGGTGGTGTGGCGACACACCACGCTGTGTGTGGCGACACACTTTTGTGTCGCAACACACAGTTTGGAAAGCTCTGGTCTAATAATTAGAGGAAAAGGCTTAATAGCATCAGAATTCAGGGACGAGATTCCCAACTTTGCTTTCAAATAAGCATGAGCTCAGGGAGATGTGGTATATTCTTTATAATTTAACACTACTAATCATCTCCTAATTAGATTATGCTAGACTATTGAATGAATTCCTAACTTTGTTTTTCTATTTAATATGAAACCAGTTCTAGTGAGTTAGATACAATAATACGGCAATATGGCCAAAGTTACTGAATCTAAATTCAGACAAAATGGCAGGAAAAATGGTTGTCAGGCACTGCAATTAGGAGAAAATGGAGGGACACATCTATCATCGGAAAAGCTCAGAACACTTTCACATGGCATTTTTTCTATTCCCCAACTCCCACAAAGCATGTTGAAGTTGGCCGTGCCATAGTCTTCATTCCTGTTGACTTTGGAATGCTGAGAACAGATATGAAACACTATAAGCCTTCCAGCCAAGCAACTGGAGAAGGAAAAAACTGGTATTCAGAAAGTCTCAACCCTTGAGTTATGGCAACTCTTGATTAACAAAATCCCCCTGACCTTGCTGTACACAGAATGGGGAAGAAATACCTTTATATCACACGCATACCCTTGTTTTCACTGTGTGCATTTGATTGTTTTGCAAAAACTCTGAGCTAGTGATATTAAGGAAAGCTTTGTGGACCTTAGTATGTGATTGTTCCTGCATATAAATTCCCATTGAAACCTGTGATGATGATATGACATCCATGTTTTGCAGCTAGACGTTTTTCTCAGGTGTCAGGAAGGGACACAGCAGACACATTAGGCATAATTGTTCACATCAGGTATAATTGTTCATTAGGCCAAACAACCACCTGATTCTAACCTCAGTTGAAGATCAAGGAGTACTCCCAGATTGCAAACCTGCTCTTCTAAGAGGAGTACAACTCCACCGAAGCAATCTGAATTTCAGTTTCTAAGTCCATTTCCTATTTGCCAATATCTCTTCCACTTTGCCTAGAGTTAATTTGTTTGTTCTTCCTCATCCAGCCCATTATTGAACAGACAACAGTTGCTTCCTTGGAATTGGGCAGTAAAGATTAACAAAGATCAGTGCCATCATGATATCCATTAAATAGCCAGGAGGGGCAAAGACTGAGTAAACATGTGATGACTTTGATCTTTCCACACATCCTGTCCATATCTTTAAGATCTATAATCCACAAAAATCCACTAAAAAGGCAAGCAGTTGCACAAAATCATTCCATATAAGCTGCCCCAACTCTGAACCGAATTCCTGGTTCAAATCAATATGTATCCAATCAACTTTGTCCACATAGTGAATTGCCTATAGCACACCTCTTTCTATACTGGCTCTCCCCTTCAAAACCTTGTTTGAAAAGCAACACAGTGAAGTCAGAGAAGTTGCTGCTTCTACTGCAGTAGAGTAATTCAGTTGTGGATCTTCATTTAGCTTCATTCTTCATTTGATATGATCCATCCCAAGAGTATCTCCATTTGGAATCCTCTGACATACTATCCACTTCATTGCTCTCAGCTTCCTAATAAACCAATGGACTGATCAAGCTTTGCAAGATTTCATGCTCAGCCATGAAATCAACAGCATTACTGCCAAGTGATGTGAGAAATTCCCCAAGTATACTCAGGAAACCAACCAAATCCATTGGGGCCTGTGTTGGATTATTTTAATGGCTCTTCCACACCTGCAACAATGTATTATTAGTTGTCACTCTAAAACTAAGTTACAACCTGTCCATGACAGCAAAGTTACATTGCTCAAACTTCAGATCACCAGCTTCCCAGAACAAGAAACCAAATCCAACTTACATTTGTTCTCCATGCATGGGACCATGTTCTAATTAAGACAAGTTCATGATCATCATGCAGGACATGAAATTCTGAACTGCTCCTCCCTGGATAACATAAGCCTGGATGCTGAAATTTCACAAGGCAAGAAGCTTGTGGTAATCCAACGCTATGTTTGAGATCACCCAGGCTATCTTAGGAAGAGAGACTGTTAAGCAGCAGACTGGATGGCATGCTGACTATTCACATACTGTCCCTGCTACCCAAATGCAGCAACAAGTACTCAAAACTGGCATTTTTAGAACATCTGATGGTGAGATGGACTTCCCACTGACCACCCTACCCTCTGATCTTAGCCTACTGTACTATTTCCATTTACTGTTCCAGTTCTAGCAAAAAGAACTGGAAGAAATTAATATAAATTCACCTCCACCATCACCCTTCTGTCAACCAGGTCTTTGTGAAACAGGCCAGGGCAGTCCCTTCATCCTGGATTAAATACTGGATAATAGATGTTGTATCAGCAACTGACCTAGCACTGAAAGCAGACGTTTTAGCTGGAGAGGCTACCATCAAAATCACCTTGATTTTCTTGGTTAGTCTTAAGTCCAAAAGGAAAAGAGACTAGCCACTGTCTGCCAGGATGCATTTTCCCACCTTAATCTGCCAAGCTATTCTCCATTCTTGATTCTCCCCGATTTTCCTGATGCCCCAACCATCAGCCTACATTCCTTCACACTCCGATCCCCTCCTATACTCATATAAACAGAAAAATAAGTGAGATAACCTTGCATCCAAGGGCTTCCTAATGGCCAATCTTATCAGCAGTATCCTCCCCACCTCACAATATGTTCCTTCTAAGGCCCAGGATGCATGCAATCCAAAACCTGAAACTGCAGGGAAGCTGTTTGCCACAGGTAGCAGGCAGGCAAGGAGACAGGAGGGCTGCCAGCCCTCCTGTCAGCTGATAAAGCGCTCTCTCCCCCCACCCCAGGCCAAATGGTGGTCTTTTTCTCATCTCCCACCCATTGGCGGGGCACATTAATGGTTATTATTTAATCTATGGTAATCAATAGCACAAGAAATTGATTATATATTTGGGAAAGGACCAGGTTAACACCCCGCCCCAAATGAGGGAAATGGTTGACATTTTAATGTGTTTGAACAACAACAATAACTAACCACAAGCCATAATATAAAACATATTTTTTTAAGGAGGTGGAAAAATAAAGTGACAATTAAACAAACATCTGGCAAACACATATAGCAGTCAGACGTAGTAAATCCTGCCTCACAAGGTTTAATTGAATACTTAAGTCTCCTTGCAACTCTGTAATTGTTTACAATTAAAGAAAAATAAAAACCAAACCATTTCCTCTATTTTTAATAAAGATTTCCAGTGCATAGAAAGAGTCTCTATAACATATGTTAAGAATGCCTATTATGTATTCTATTTCTAACATGCCTGAACTTGTATATAGTATAAAAACAAATGTATAAATAAGAGGATTGTTTCCAGAACTGTGCTTGTGCTCTATGCTTTCATTTGATAGGTAACAGGAATCGTAAGTGATAAAATTAGGCCAAGCACAACCGATATGGTTCAAAAGCTTTTATTTTAACCACCAAAATACTGTAGGAAAGGGAAGCAGTTAGTTAGTATTCCAACTCCTAGCACATGGCCGGTATACTACTTCTAATACAATAAACCTAAATACCGAGAACAATGAAAGCAAGGAAATGAAAACTGCTTGCCAAATTAGGAATATGAAAATAGTGCTATAGAAATAGCAAAGCCATGTTTGGAAGCTGGACACCAGGGGAACTAAATGCTGGTGAAATAGTGTAGGCTACATGAGGATTAGAAAGAGTAGATTCAGAAGACTGAAAGGAATAGGAAAAGGAAATAGAGTCAAAGTAGTTACATATCATTGTTTCAAAACAAAACGGGGCATCATGGAAAATGGAGATTAGAGTAGGCATAACTTATCCTCTGGTAGCCAGGTAAGCCTTTATCCATGTGTACAGAGCTGCATGAGAGCAAGCATGTAATCAGCTGAGGCCCCTCAGACACAATTCACTTCTGGCCATCTCTTTCACCAGCCCCTCCTTCCCCACATCTTTTTTCTCACTCCTGGCAGCTTTATTTGGAACAAAATGGATCCCTTAGCCAAGATGTCGGTGTAATGCCAATAAATAAACAAAGCATAGATTACACATGTGCAGAGAGCCAGCATGTCTGAACTTCTCTGTAACAAGAGAGATACAATGTTTATTTATACATAATCTCTCGCCCTTTCACAGGTTCCTATGGTGACTTAGAAAAAGTTAGAATTCTCAGCCTTCACCTTACGGACATGAATACCAAATTTCAAGTTTATTTCTGTTTTTTCAAAATGCTGTCATCTGACCCTATTTCAAACAGCTGTGAGCTGGACAACAAACTGTATGTTCAATATATGGGCAATTGTGTTAAAGGATAAAATTACACTTTGTTAAGTTCCAGGATATAGGCTATGGCATGCTATGGAAGTTACAAACAAGTTCAGTCTTTTTCCGTGCTAGAGAATACCTAGGTATATACCTGAAACACCACTTTCATGGAGACCCAAGTTATCCAGAGAATAGTTCCACTAACAGTTTAAACAGTTTTTTCCCCAGCTGTTTACTTTTTAAGAGAATTATTTTAGGTATGCACATGTACTGTACAACATTTTGAAATTTGGCCGTTTGCTATTTACCAGTTACCAGGCAGCACTGTTCTGAGGTCAGCACCACCCTCGCATGTCCCATGATGCCATGGAACTTGGAGAGCTCAACACAGGTTAAGTCAACCAACCCTGGAAGTTAACTGGCTCAGCTTTCCATCCTACCTCTGGAACATCAGGGCATTGGTGGCTTCTTATTGGAGGCAACTCTCATCTAATCCTGCCCCCTGCTTCTGGGATTCTCCTACAAAGTGCTGTGATGCCTCTGTCTCTCTCCCCAAACCAGCCCAGTTAGTTTTTCTCCCTCTTCCCTCATCACAAAAAAAACCAACGTGGTGAGGGGAATACCAAGATAGATGTTGGATAGATGTTGGAAGGCAAGATGAAATCCAATACTCTTAGTGATTAATAGAAATTGGGTTCTGTCATCTGAGATTAACTAAATAACTAAATCCAGATATATTATTACCACGTCAACATATTTAATTACAGGAAGCTAATTCCTATGAATGTACAACTACTAAGTTACTTAAGCACTTATGATTTGTTTAACACTTTCTAGCAAAGCTAAATATTTGACAAATCATGAATCACTTTATTTCAGAACATAGAGACAACCTCATGAGGAGCTTGTACAAACAGGTTTATAATAGGTTTAAAAAGTTTGCAGCTGTAACAATGAAGGGAACAACCCAGCATGTCTAAAAATGTTATTCCCTCCAGTGTTTTTCAGTTTTTAACGTGCTGGAACACCTTATACTTGAGATGCTTTCCTTAAACAACTCTGCAGAACCAAACACTCCGGAGAGTTCTTTGTGCATGTCATTTTCACAAGGATTAGTAAATGTTACTGTAGCTCAGGGATGCACAATTCAAGTCACCCCAAGAACACTTTCAAATTTTTTAACTCAAGAGGGTTCTATCACTTCTTTAACCAGAGAAAAACACTTTTTCTTTCAACTGTAATAATTTGTTCTCTATTAAAACTATTCCTTGTTGACTCCTTCGCCCCCCCCCCACATTCTACAGTACAGTATGTAGCTACTTACTCTCTTTTTTTCCATCTTCCACTTTCTGTGTAAATGTTAAAAAGTAAAGGTAAAGGTTCCCCCTGCACAGTCGTGTCCGACTCTAGGGGCTGGTGCTCATCTCTGTTTCTTAGCCTAAGAGCCAGCATTGTCCGAAGTTGCTTCCACGGTCATGTGGCTGGCATGACGCGCGCGGAACGCTGTTACCTTCCCACCGAAGTGGTACCTATTTATCTACTTGCATTTGCATGCTTTCAAATTGCTAGGTTGACAAGAGCTGGGGCGAGAGCGGGAGCTCACTCCGTCACGCGGGGCTAGGGTCTCGAACCGCCGAACTTGCGACCTTCCAATCGACAAGCCTGGCATCTTAACCGCTGAGCCATCGCGCCCCCCCAATGAAATATAAGTATATCCTAATCACATTAACACCAGACAATCAAGCAGAAAACAATACCCTAATTAAGGAACTACCAAGGAGAAAACCACGCCCCCACCAACACTGGCAGGGCAAAAAGGTAAAGGTTCCCCTGCACAGTCATGTCTGACTCTAGGGGCCAGTGCTCCTAGAGCCAGCACAGAGAACTGCTTGCGTCCATTAAGGTAACAGACCTAGAAAAAAGCTTAATTCTTAAATCATATAAATTAACTTTGCCCCAGTTCTAAGAAAGCTATGTTATAAAGTAAAAACTATACATTATTTTGAAAGTAAAATGCATAATAAAGAGAAGGCACACATGGTTAAATGAAAGATATTGTCCAAAGTGATAATTTTGGTATCTTTATCAGATGCAGGGTTAAGGTTTTCTAAACCTCAGTCTGCATTACATCTGTACTTTGCCAGAGAATACAAGAGATTCACAAGAGAATACTTGTTCTTTTTTATAACAAAGCCCAGCTGTTTGCTCTTTAATAACTGATAATTACAATTAATATATGGTTTCACCAACTCATATTAAATCGGCAAAAGATTTAATAACTTACTTTTAACTGTAATGCACCAGTTGAATGAATGCTTTGTATAATTTATTTTGAAACAAACTACCAAAGCAATCATGAATTAACTTTCCTTACCCTATCCAACCTGTCGATTTAAGATCAATATTATTTACTGGTCTTAATTCAATTTTAGAAAGGTAAACTCTAGCTACATTTTATGTTGAGCTAGATAACTATATTTGGGTTGTTCCTTAAACATGAACAAGGGACTTACAAATGGTTGAGGAGATGGGTATCAGAGTCAAGTTTCAACTGTAATAAAAAGGATTGCTTACCTTCAGACAGGGACAAGTCATCAACTGGAGACAGGAGGTCTGCCTGTACAGCAAGGCCATCACTTAGCCATGTGGTAATCTGATTCGTCAAGATTACCTGCAAACAGACATGGAGGAGGAAAAGGTATTAGAATTACAAGATAGGCACAATAGCTACCTCAGACACATACAGAATATATAGACAACCCTCAACACCCACTATAATATTCACCATTTCAACTCCTTTCTCAGACATTGGGATCAAGTATAGTAGCATCTTAATAAAATGTTAAAGAGAGCAAATCCTTTCAAAAATTCAGTTCAAGGTTACTAAATAGCTTCACATTATACCTCGTTTCTTGCCTTTGTTGAAAGGGAAAAGTGGTAGAGAGCTAAAATACCAGAATGAAATGTGATAAAAGCTACAGGGTCTCAAGGTGGTGTGCCTGTATAAAGATCATGAGAATAGTTAGAGAAGAAATCAACATCAAGAGCCAGATGGATATACCAAGCTGGTATTGCATGAATAAATGATGTAACTGCCCAGAGTCCCCCTGTGGGGAGATGGTGCGGTAAATATAAATCGAACCATAAACAAACAAACAAACAAATAAATAAATAAATAATAAAAGATGTCAAAGGACAAAGCTGAGAAATACATCAGATCATCTCATCATTAAAACTGTATGCTAAGATGGGATGATATTGTACATCCAGTTATCCAATCCAATCCATATAACTAGAGTTTTGTCACAACATAGTGACAGAGTACATATTCTGAATGCAGGAAGCACCAGGTCTAATCCAAGTATTGCTAGATTCCTATCTATCTTTCCAAGATCTCCTATCTTGGAAAGCTGTTGCCAGTCAATGTAGACATCAGAACATAAGATTCCAGCATTCTCTTCTCACAGAAGCCAACTTGATGCCTATGGAAAGGCTAGATGAAGGATATCAGGACAACAGTACCTTCCTCCTTGTATAACCCAGCAACTGGCAATAGCTCTCCAAAGCTGCATTGTCATAACTTTTCTTTTGGGTACATCCTTGTAGCTTCAACCATCCTTGCACAATAAAATGTTAGACATAAAATAAAATAATAATCTCAGTTTAAAATCCCATTCTTCTTTCTTTCTTTCTTTCTTTCTTTCTTTCTTTCTTTCTTTCTTTCTTTCTTCCTCCTCCTCCTCCTCCTCCTCCTCCTCCTCCTCCTCCTCCTTCTTCTTCTTCTTCTTCTTCTTCTTCTTCTTCCTTCTTCTTCCTCCTCCTCCTCCTCCTCCTCCTCCTCCTCCTCCTCATCCTCATCCTCAAGCACTGGGACAGAAATCTGAAATAAAAGCCCTGTTTTCCCAGGGTTCTTGAGAGTCTTGTAAGGAGCAGTGAAGAAACTTCAAGATGTTAATGATTCAGGCTTAGAATCTGTATCTGCTTTATACAGATACACTCGTTCCCTTCATCCTTTATTGACACAAATGAAAATGAGGCCTTGATTCATGCAAGGCAGAGTAGATGTTTTACAAATTTTGGGGTCATGCAGTATTAACCAGACTGTATGCTTTGGTCATACATGAAGAATTCATTGTCATTGTCAGTCCAATGAGTGACAATTAAGAGTCTGTATGCTTCCCAGAGTCACTTTGTTTGAGTTTGGCAGATTTCTTTCTTTCTTTCTTTCTTTCTTTCTTTCTTTCTTTCTTTCTTTCTTTCTTTCTTTCTTTCTTTCTTTTTTTCTTTCCTTCCTTCCTTCCTTCCTTCCTTCCTTCCTTCCTTCCTTCCTTCCTTCCTTTCTTTCTTTCTTTCTTTTCAGGAAGAAGTTAGGCAAGTGATGGATATCCAAAAGGTAACAAAGACAATCTTGGGTCATTTGTCATATAAATAAATTCCATCCTGCTACTATCATTACTGGAAGAGGTGTGAAAGACTACAAAGACAAAACAAGTCCAGAATACAGTATTCAAAGCACTGCAGTAGTAAATTCAACATGATATATAGAATATTGACAATTTCCACAATAAAATTTGCTAAATTGGTTCAATATTAATATGGATTCATATTAAAGCAAGGTCTAATAATACCACAGTCCAATACCAGTTCAAAGTGAACAGAAATATAAAGACCAAACAGTAAGAGTTGTAAAGAAAAGGAATGGGAAACATTTTAGATTAATGTACAGAATGTACAGCCACATTATGACATGGTATGAAGTTTTTATTGGCATATGTTTGCACTAACTACATTATTCACAAATGTCAAGAGAACCCATGTGTGATGTGGTCATTTCAAATTTGTTCCAATGTAAACTAGGTTCTGTACCATTGTCACATCACTTTTATATATTTCTTTTTCAAACTAAATTTCTGTAATTCTTAGTCCATTTCATTAAATAATCCTATTCTATTAGTTTCCAGTTACAAAAAATATATCTAATTACAACTGGAGACATGAAAAAAGTTCAACATGTATGTTGGTATGTAAATATACATATGTCTGTGTTGTACCTATTCTCCCTCCCATTTCCTTTTTCCTTTCTCTCCTCTCTCTCTGGTTGGGCGAGTCACATTCTCTCAGCCCAAACACAACCTCACAGAGTTGTTATGAGGACAAAATAGATAATTCCATCTACATTGCCTTAAGATCCTTGGAGGAGAGTAGTATACACAGATTGGCGCAGCCAGTAAATTGCATAAAAGATAAATAAGGGAAAAAAACCAAATACCCACATAGAGCTACAATAATTATAATATAGAAATCACTGCACCCACTAAACAACCATTTTGCATCTATGCCATGAGAGTTGAAATCAAAGAAGCTCCTTTGTATTAAAAACATAGTTCTCTAGAGACTCCAAACAGCTTTTGCTCTTTTACAATTATTAACCAACGCTGGGAAACCAGACAGTAGCTTGTGCTCACTCACTGCATTTTCCCAAGTATCTGTGATCAATCAAATTGTGAAGTTCTTTGTATTCCCATATTGGAAAAAAAGTAATTGTAATTGCTTATACTCTCTTTCATCTCTATATGCAATTCACAATCACAATATACAGGGTTTTTTCTGTCACACTATTACAGAAATTATTGTATTAAATAACAACGTTTAGGTGCAAGCTCTTAAGCATTTTCCTTTCTGCCAGAAAAAGAAGAAACATAACATTTCTCAGTGACTTTATGCTTTCATTCCCACTGATTTTCATTCTGCTTCCTTGAATGCCCTCTGGGTAGAAATCCATACTATAAACTGAACCAGCAACAACAACAAACCCAAACATTCTACTTAAGCCACACCTTTTCATGCAGCAGCTTTTATACCCAAATGAGAATTGCCCAACCCCATAAAGAAACAGGTATCTATCCTGACAGTATTTCTTGAAACAGCTTTGTCACCTTGTCACTGAAGGTCCTGGACAGCACAGTGGCAAGAAGTGCCTACATTTACCTGCATCTGGTTCCTAAGATGATCTGGCTATGATAATTCCTGATTTAGTAGCCCTGCATCTAGATTACAGGTAGTCCTTGCTTAACGACCACAATTGGAGCCAGAATTTCGGTTGCTAAGTAAAGTGGTCATTAAGCAAATCCGACCCGGTTTTATGACCTTTTTCATGGCAGGCTTTAAGCTAGTTTAAGCTTTAAGCAGTTTGGTCTAGTGGTTAAGGCAAAGGGCTAGAAACCAGGAGACTGGGAGTTCTACCTTAGGCATGAAATCCGGCTGGGTGACCCTGGGCCAGTCACTCTCTCAGCCCAACTGACCTCACAGGATTGCTGTTGTGGGGAAAATAGGAGGAGGAAGGAGTATTAGGTATGTTTGCTGCCTTGAGTTATTTATAAAAAATAATAAAGGCGGGATAGAAAATAAATAAATAAATAAATAAATAAATACATACATACATACATACATACATACATACATACATACATACTAAATAAACCACATGGTTGTTGTCCACACATATTAAAGTTGCAAAGATTGAGAAACACGGGTCTAGAAGGTTGAGATATATAGTACTACTGCTTAGTTACTGAACAGCATGCAAAACAGAATATTATCTATTTTAAAATTACCTTTTTATCCAACCACTTTACCTACTTCAACAGTTTGATTTTGACTTATAAAGCCCTGCATATAAACTTAAATATTTTTTTAAACCCAGCCTATAAAATCTTCTGGGGGTGGTGGTTGAATAACGTATTACAATACATATAATATTCTATGAATAATACTTGAAACATGGTTATTTGAGCTAGTGTGTATCTCCTTCAGTATGGAAGGCCCTGTATTTAAGGATACATGCCACACTCTCAGAATTACAATTTTATCAACTGCTTAAGATGCATCCCTTCTTATAGTTTTATTTTCTCATGGAGAATGTTCTGTTGGTGATCTATGGCTATATTGTATTTGATTTCATTTTGATATTTTCCATTTCATAAACTGTCCTGCTGTTTCTTGATGAATAGCCAGCCAGCTCAAGAAATTAAGCACCAAAAAGATGCAGTATCATACCAGGGGCCTTATATACCACTTTTTATCAATTATCTTTTCCCCAAGGTCTTCCCCATTCAAGCTGCCTTCTTATATCAAAAAGGACCCAGCTCAGAGGGAATTTTATGGAAGATCTGCAAAGGAAGCTAGCACACCGGGCACACTTCATTTTGAATATGATTAGGGGAGGCTCATACTGAAGACACAGATCTTTCACCATATGTGGTTTACTTTGGGGGTTTTCTCAGATTTCTTGTTCTAGCCTGTGCATAAACAGAAAAATCATATGGCAACAGAAATATTGCAATTTTTTTGAAGCTTATGTGAATTTGGTAATTTAATAATGGCATTGACTTTAATGTCCACCTTTGTGTAATCCTGCACCCCTTCAGTTTCTCAGAGATAACTGTCCCAGAAACAGAATTAAAACTACTTCTATATGGATGAATAAGAAAGCTATTTCTATGGTGCATTTTTCTCAAATACATCTTCTGCCCTCCCCAGGACCACACTAAAACTACTAAATCTGACTCTGTCATCCCTGCAAATCTGGTTGAGTAAATAAACGATTCTCTGTAAACTTGTGGTCTCAGCCTCCTTGTTGGTTTATTGCAAAATTAAAGGAAACATAGTACAGAACCATCAATCAGTAACCAGGAAAGGTACAAAGGCTTTGGAATCCACCAAAAGGGAGGGGAGAACTTCACATGAAATGATTGTTTATTATGAGAACAGAGTAAAATTCCCAATTTAACATGCAACATCATTTAGAAAAACATTTATTAAAGGCTTCCTATTGGGGTAGAAGATGGAAGAGCTAGAAGAGAACACTACAGAGCAATCAAAAAGTTTTCTCTGTTGGTAGTATGTTTTTTTACTATTTTTAGTGCATGTAACAACAAAATCAGCCAAAGTAGCAGTCACTTTCATAGGGCTGGGACAGTAACTTAACATGTTGAAGAGGAAGAAGCAATATGTATTTTAAAGCTGTAGGACTATAATTTCATCTCCAAAACCTGAGACACATGCTTCTTGTGCCGAGAAATGTGATTGTGATTTGTGAACTACTGAAAAGTTATTCAAATAACAATACTTCAACTTTAAACTTCAACGAAAGAGAATGACAAGTATTATGAAACTAGAATTACAAATATTATGAAGACATTAATCAAGCAATCATAACCAATAAACAGAATGGAAACATAAAGCACGACAAGGAGGACACTCTTACATCTTGTGATGAGTTGAGCCAATGGTCACTGTTCATTCCCTAGCATTGGAAGAGCAGTAGTATTCAGACTTGCACCTGCTGCTGAAGCAGGCAGCATTACTGACAACACATTGCTTTGACTAGATATTGGATTAGTGGCTTCCCTCAACACTGTGCTGTCCCCAGGTAAAAGCTGTTTGGTAGGCATTAGCCCGTTGCTACACATGGTTGAACAGTTGCCCAATACCTCACCCAGGCTCCGAGTTAAATCACTATGATATTAGTAAATTAACGGTCTTCATAAACTATGAAAAACAAGAAAACAAAGTTTGAGAAGTTAGTATGGTAAACCCATTGATTTCAGGAGGAAAGAAAACTGCTTTAAGCATCTAATGACACTGTTAAAGCTCTTCCACACCTGAGCTGATAGTGTTAGAATTCCTTGCAGAAAGTAAATTGCTGTGTGAATTAATCTAAAGCATGAGGATGAGTTTGGTATATCAAGTTTTCATTATACATTTTTATTTACTACTAAAGCAATGGCACCCCAAAATGCCTTGTTTAATCCAGAACAGCTCATTCCCCAAGCTGTCAACCATCTATATATATATGCCCAGTAAACTCCAAATAGTTGACTAAGAGTTTTGATAGCATTTGCAGAACATGGTAAACCACTGAACGCAACATTTACCAGCTGTAACTTCTTTTTTCTATATGATGATACCATTCTATATGATGATACCATTTTTCTATATGATGATAGGAGTTGACTTTCAAACATGTTCAAGAAACCCTTTTTAATGCAGATATAGGCAAAAATGACCTGAATCACCGGAATGTGGCCTCATACATGTAATTTACCAAACAGGCACTCAGCTGAGATTCTGGCAAAATCTAGTTCAACTAGCATCACTCCACCTCAAGTATTTAATAATCTAGAGCAGTGTTTCTCAAAGTGTGGTCTGAGGACCCCTGGGGGTCCCCTAAGACCCTTCCAGGGGTCCGTGAAATCAAAATTATTTGCCAGCCTATGTTGAAAAATAGTAGAATAAAATCCCATCAAACAATTGTGAGAAGCGGTAGTGGCAACAAATGCATCAATTTTAATTTTTAATATGATAAATATTGATAAATATAAACCATACAAACAGAAACTCTTTTGGGGTACTCCATAACTTTTTAAAAGTGGGAAGGGGTCCTGAGAGGAAAAAAGTTTAAGAAACACTGATCTAGAGGAACTTACAACAAACTCTTTACATTTCCAGGATGGGGAGGTACAAGGCTGATGAAAGCCAGTTCTTTTTAAAAACGGCCACTGGGGTGATGGGCATTACTACAATAAGGTAAAGGTTCCCCCCGCACATTTGTGCAGTTGTGTCCGACTCTAGGGGCCGGTGCTCATCTCCGTTTGTTAGCCGAAGAGCCAGCGTTGTCCGAAGATGCTTCCACGGTCATGTGGCCGCATGACGCACGCGGAACGCTGTTACCTACCCACCGAAATGGTACCTATTCATCTACTTGCATTTGCATGCTTTCGAATTGCTAGGTTGGCAAGAGCTGGGGCGAGTGCGGGAGCTCACTCCGTCACGCGGGGCTAGGGATTCGAACCGCCGAACTTGCGATCTTCCAATCGACAAGCCTGGTGTCTTACCCGCTGAGCCATCGCGCCCTTTTTATTACTACAATACCGGCTCGTATTAGATTACAATTTAAAAAACACCATTTTTTAATCAAAAACATTTCCATACTCATTGCCTTTTCAATAGAAGAGAATATTGATAGCTCAGGGTTGAACTGTGGAGTTCTTGGTGCTCTCTGAGCTTGGTTGGTTGCTTGCAGACGTTTCATTACCCAACTAGGTAACATCATCAGTGCCTTTTTTGCAGAATTTCCTGAGGTTTTCTACTGCTGAGAGGAGGGAAAGACTTCCATGGTCCTCAAGTACACAAACTTCTGGCCAAAATGTTCTCATTGATTCTCCATGATTTCCATTGACAGGAGATTTCTTTCTTTCTTACTCTAATGTTTCTTTCTTACTCTATTTATATATAATGTTTCTTTCTTACTCTAATGTTACATTTTTGTCACTGAATTTCTGTTTGTAAATGAAGCCTTTAATTACAAATTAAGTTTGTAATTCACTTTCCTGCCCATGTCCTACCAACTTCCTTATTTCAGCACATCTTCCAAATATACTCTGGGCTCAGGACTTTTGCCTACAATAAACTGTGTTTCACATTTCATAGGTTTGATCCCCTCTTTGCTGTAACTTGCAAATCTGTGCCTGGATCCTTATGACAGCTGACAAAAAGATGTTCCTAACAAGGCCAATCCAAAGTAGTACAGACAATATTTAAAGGACGCGGATGGCTCAGCAGGTTAAACAGCTGAGCTGTAGGCTGCCGATCAGAAGGTCGGCAGTTCGAACCCCGCGCGACGAGGTGAGCTCTCGTCGCTAAGTCCTAGCTCCTGTCAACCCAGCAGTTCGAAAGCCTTGCAAGTAGATAAATGGGTACCACCTTAAAGTGGGCTAATTTGCTGGCGTCCTGTCGGGAAGTCGGCTCCACTGGAGGAGAGGATCGGAGGAAGATCAAATGCCAGTGGTGACGACGGACCCAGATGTGACAGCTACAGGACGTCAGCAGCCGGCTCAAGGCATCCTGGGAATTGTAGTCCGGAGCCTAATAGAGTCGGTTCCCTTACCCCTCTCCCTTCACGCGCGGTGCATTTGTATATTTGAAATTTGGTGTATAATTGAACTGTATATATATGATTGTAAGCCGCCTAGAGTCCTCCACTAGGGAGGGGATAGGCGGGGTATAAATATCACTTAAATAAATTAAAAATAAATAAATAAATAAATCAGAAGGAAACACCAAGAGATTTAGTTAAAAAAGAATGAAGAATCAGTGCAAGCTGGCCCTTGTATTTAATTGTGCTTTCTAAAGAAAAAAAAATCCAAGTTATGCAATTCATTTTTAAAAGCTTTCTGGGAAGAGGAGAGATTGGATGTAAATCTATGCCAAAGGTTTAAAAATAATCACCAAAAAATTAATAAGAGTTCCAGAACAAGGGGAAAAAACCACACAAAACACCATGCAAAAATGTGCTTGTCTCAAGCAGTTACATGTCTTCAAGCTGAAACTACCACCACCCAGAAATAGCCTTAGGGTATTGCCTTTCCTCTTCTCTAAGCCAGGAGTGCAGCCAACACAAATGTAACCTTCAAAAGCCACCCTCCTGCCCCCCGTGTTGTTCTGCTCCACAAAAAGTCTACGTGCCTGGAGGGATTGCTTCATAGCCAAACAGCCCATACATTTGCAGCCTGTACAAACCTGTTTGTAAAGACATGCGCAAGATATTCCCAAAGGCCAGGGTGGATCAGATTGCTTTCCCCCTTCCACATCCTGCCAGACTCTAGGGCTTAGAGGTTAGTTTCAACACGCTTTTCTTATCCTCTAGAAAAGTTCTGAGTAAAAGCACAGATTTCTGAATGAAGATGCTGAAAAATGTGAATATTGTGAATGGACTAGACAGTCTGTATTGATTGGCTAATCAATAGGGTAATCCTAAATTAAAGCTGATTGTTTGCATCTTCTACATGAAGACTGTATCAACCTACTCTCATGGTATATTCCATAGGAAGCATTTGATTAAAGATAGCTTTGATTTGGGGCAATACTATTTTTAAGATTCTCAGTCTTAATAAGTTCCACTATGTTACAACAAGGAATTGATCATTATGCTAATAGGCTTCACCATACCGTAACTTTATTCTTACTTCTAATTCCAAACTGAATGTTGGAAAACTTAACATGGTAAACAATAGTCTTCAGAATTCAAAGGATTCCAGCAGTCCAAATTGTGTGAAAACAATGGATAATTTGATTAATGATGCTTAAGGCAGGACTGATAGATACATAAAGTCATACATACATAAATACATTCTTTTTCACAATAGTCAGCCAGATGCCTCTGGGAAGCTGCTAAGGTAAGCTTTCATGTTCTCCAGCATTGAGCTTTGACTACAACCATCCTGACTAGTCATCAATAATCAATAATCACCTTAACTCTAGCATTTTATTACAAATTTAAATATGAAATAGAAGTTTTACATAAAATGTTGATGCAACAAGAAATCAATTCTATATACATCATTTATATAGTGAACTGCTTGAACTAGATGCATAAGCTTGAAAAGCTCAGAATTCTGTATGTCTTTGAATATCTGGGGCCTACCAGACCTTATTCTCCAATAATATGTTTCATTAATATCTGCATTAAGAACATCTCCCAGCTCTTGCACAGTATATAATCAGTACTATGACAACAGAAATGGCATCAATTACACTTGTTCCATCATCTTTGTATGTGCACATACATATGTTATACACATATGCGTCACTTATGTTTCATTGCCATTCATTTCTCTAGTCTTATATACATATGAGGAAAAGAGAATAATTATCAGTGGCATACATCCAACATTGTATCTTTAACAATGATAGAACTTTCCCTTCTATCATCCATAGCCCTCTTCTTGCAAATACATAGACCCATGAAATTTGCTTACCAGTCCTTTAGAATAAATTTTGGATGTTCAGAGGAGAATGAAAGGAGGGAAAATCTGCTCCATTTGTCCAGAAGTATGTATGCTCAAGCCAAGAGGCAATATGATACACACCAATCTCTTGGATCCAACCTCCAGAGTACTTCCAAAGGTTGCCTCACATTATAACTTTTAATGTAATAAAAAAGAGAAAATGATAAAATATGCAGGAAATAATAATACTGCTCTTTAATCAATTTGAATTTAACCACTTTAATCCATTAATTAATATTATGCAAACTTAATTTTGTCCTGGCCTAGTTCCCTTCTTTGACTTGCCCTCATCACTTGTAGGAATGTAGCCTAAGGTAAAGGTAAAGGTTCCCCCCGCACATTTGTGCAGTCGTGTCCGACTCTAGGGGCCGGTGCTCATCTCCGTTTGTTAGCCGAAGAGCCAGCGTTTTCCGAAGACGCTTCCACGGTCATGTGGCCGCATGACGCATGCGGAACGCTGTTACCATCCCACCGAAGTGGTACCTATTCATCTACTTGCATTTGCATGCTTTCGAATTGCTAGGTTGGCATGAGCTGGAGCGAGTGCGGGAGCTCACTCCGTCATACGGGACTAGGGATTCGAACCTCCGAACTTGCGATCTTCCAATCAACAAGCCTGGCGTCTTACCCGCTGAGCCACCACGCCCCTCTTTGGAATGTAGCCTATATCCTATATTCTAACCAAATATGCATGAGTTATGGGTTGTAGGAATGTAGCCTATATCCCCCCAAATCTGTGCACTCTTATACTCGTGGATATTCTACTGCAGATGGATACTGCTGGAAACAACCCATAACTGATGCATATTTGGTTAGAATTTTATCCTTCTCCCAGTGTCATCATTTGAGCTATCCACAACAATGTTCCACTTATTTCATTGGAAAAGCACATATAACTATCAGATTTCAGTCTTAATGCTGTTGTTTCCATGGGTCTAGTTGCATTTATGTAACATCTCTGATGGCTTAAACACAAGCCACTAAATACTGGCTGCAATCAAGAGGCCTCCAAATCATATTCCTTTCCGCTACTACAGAGATGGGTAAGAAAGCAAGAGATTTGCACTAAAAGACCTTCCAAAAAGAGGAGGCTCCATAAACACACCAGCAAATATGCATCTGGATAATCAAAGTTTTTTTTAATGTTCCCAGCTAAGGATTTTGGGTTGCATGTAGAGCAGGGGTCCCCAACCTTTTTGGCGCCAGGGACCGGTTTCAAAAGATGATTTTTCCATGCACCGGGGGGCGGGGTTTGTGGGCGGGAGCCAATCACACACACTGGGGGCGGGGTTTGCAGGCGGAAGCCAATCGCATGGAAGGGGCGGGGTTTGCGGGCGGGAGCCCCGCAGCCCAGTTCCTAACAGGCTGCGGCCCACTAGTGGGCTGCGGCCCACAGGTTGGGGACCCCTGATGTAGAGGAGACAGGGAAGATGTCAAAAATGTAGTTCATGGACGTCAATTATTTCTACATTTTAACAGACTTTAATAACAGAAATATCCCAGTTTGAAATAATCAAGTACTGTAGATATGTCTTCCAGAAAGCAGGGCCTAGCTTCTCCAAGAAAAACAGATATCTTTAATTTGAATTAATGAGATTGATGTTGGCTAGGTTAAACTAAAGTTTGAGGCATTCTTTTGGCCTACAATCTAGGAAACATACAGTCTTTTGCCGGGAAGTATGAATTGAATATAGGACACTCAGTCCACTTTCTTCTTTCAGAGAGATCTTTATGAAATAAGAGGCAATGCCAACAACTCCAGCCTTCAAAATCACAAAGCTCTATCTAATAACTATAGAAAAAACATATTTCACATAAAAAAGTTTTATGCAAATAATTAAAAATAGAGGGAAAAGAAATGATCCACTGCCATCAATTAGCATACCATTTCAATTTTTCACTCTTCAGAAATTAAATGTTACCTTAATTATCTAATATTCATCTTTAACATGTGACTCACAGTAAGATGCCATAAGAAAACTGGGCAGATTTACACATACTTGATTTTAGGTATGATGCAACATCATGTGTTCATACATCAAGCCTCCTGAAGAATACATTTAAAGATTAAAAAATTAATATTTTACATAAGCAAATTTTGGCAGTTCTGTCTCACTGCAAAACACCACTGCATGCCTCAGTCTGTGATGTTCTCCAAGGATCATCAAAACAAGTATCAACTAGAAATCAGTTCAGCATTTAAAAAATTAACAATAGATCCCTTTAGCTATTGGCTTTTGCCCAGAATTGTGAAGGAGATCTGATAAACCAAAATTTGATATTTTGCCCACAAGGTTGTTATGATTTACCATTACATCACTTCATCCCATCCGAAATATACTGGCAATGGGATATCAATGTATTGTCGAAGGCTTTCACGGCCGGAGTTCAATGGCTGTTGTGGGTCTTCCGGGCTGTGTGGCCGTGTTCTGGAAGTTGTGGTTCCTAACGTTTCGCCAGCATCTGTGGCCAGCATCTTCAGAGGGCAGGAGCACAGATAGAAAGAGACAGAGATTTTGTTTCTATCTGTGCTCCTGCCCTCTGAAGATGCTGGCCACAGATGCTGGCGAAACGTTAGGAACCACAACTTCCAGAACACGGCCACACAGCCCGGAAGACCCACAACAGCCAATGGGATATCAGTCACTATATTACTTATATCTGTATTTTCACATGAAAAGATACTTGTTTTTTTCATCCATATAATAGATTATTTATAGAACAACCCTTTACTTTGTCATAAACACAGAAATTGTAAGCCATTTTAAGGTGAGATTACACTGGTCCCATAAGTATCCATGGAAGGATACTTTCCCCCCTTCTTCCTCTCTCATGCACAGAATACTGCTGATCTCAACCTTACCAGGGTCAAAGGGTAGTGGGTAGAGAGGTTAAAGCCCATCTAAATGCCCAATGATCCCAATCAAAATTACTGTTTCATGACTTCTTATAGCAGAGCTTTCCAAACTGTGTATCGGGACACGTTAGTATGTCGGCTGCAGTGTCTGGGTGTGTCGCAGCTGCTGCTGCCTCCGAGCCCTGCCAGGATTCCATGTAGGTCCTAGTGCCTGCCTTGTGCCTTGCTGCCTCCAAACCTGCCCTGCCAGGATTCCACGCAGGTCTTAGTGCCTGCCTTGTGCCTTGCTGCCTCCAAACCTGCTGTGATTCCGTGCAGGTCCTAGTGCCTGCCTTGTGCCCTGCTGTAAGAGTGTGTCACGAAATTATGCCCTGCTGTAAGAGTGTGTCGCAAAATGATGCATGTCTAAAAAGTGTGTCACCAACATGAAATGTTTGGAAAGCTCTGTCTTATAGACTCGATATGTCATTTTTTCCCCATCACCTGTAGACTAATTAGCTGGGCAGCAGGACTCCTTTTTATTGTTTTTCTCACATGATACATTCTGAATGGATGCAAAGGATGAATGCAAAGGTTGAGTTTCCTCATAATTTAAAGCTTTATTAAAGATAAAGTTCACATATTTTCTTTCCATTATTGATCCTCATAATCATAAACTGAAAAACCTGTTTATATGCAAACTTCCACATGACAGAGTCTAATATTCCTTTCAAAGCCATTCTAGACATTTATGTGCCTTAAGAACACAATTCTTATATTGAGCCTCCTTCTTGATAAAATGGAACAATGTGGCATGGATTCCAGATGGATCTGCAGCTGGTTGAACAACCGTATTCACTGCATGGTCCTGAGGAGATCATGTCTACAGTACACAGAGGGAGGTACTCAAACGTTCTGTCCTGAGCCCAGTGCTCTTTAACATTAAAAAAAAATGTTTTAGATAAGGGGATAGATATTTCGCAGTTCAGAACCAAGTACATCAGAGAAATCCCTCCAATTCGCTTTTTTAAAGTTAAAGCGACGCCGAAACGGAACATTTCTTGGCCTAATGACAGAATGCACCTCGCATATTAATGGTCTCTGCTGCGAGTGAGGGATCAGATCACAGACCCTCTTGGTGCATTGGTTGCTAAGATTGTTACTTGCAAAAATCAAATCAGGGTTGTACCTTCTTCTCCACCTACCACTATTAAAGGAGGCTGGAAGTTTGGCATCGTGGATTAGGGTAAAGGCATTAATCTCCGACCACAACTCCACCTCTTCTCCATCACTATTCATTTCGTCATATCCCCAATTGATACTGTGGCTATTAAAGTCACCAAGAATAAAGTTAATCCTCTGTCAGTGAAAGTTCCCAGGCTCTGTGAAGCTGAACGGTATTTCGGGGGTTTGTACACCGAGGTAACCACGCAGTTATTTAATTCAACTGACAGTATTTCAATACTATTTTCCTCTGTAAGAGCCGTTGAAAATATTATCAAGCCAGGATGAACAAAGATGGCACTACCATACTGTTCACTTGGTCTCTCAATAGAGAGTTTCATTCCTGCTATACGGAGACGCCATTGGTGAATTCCTTGGTGAGTCTCTTGCACAGAGAATATCACACTTACTGACCTTGCAAAAATTACTTAATAAAACTTCCTTGTCTGCTGATATCCCTTCGATATTCATAATAACCATCATTAAAAGAGAAGCTCACTTTGGCTCTTAAGAATATGTCTGAATATTATAATGAGAATGGATTAAAACCTAACCCATCAAAAACTAATGTCTGTGCATTTCACCTCAAAAATAGGCAGGCCAGACGCAGGCTTGCTGTTATCTGGGATGGAGTGAGTCTCGTACATTGTGAGACGCCATGCTACCTCAGAGTAACATTGGACAGAACATTAACCTTTAAAATACATTGTTGCAACTTAAAACAAAAGATTTCCACCCGTAATAATCTCCTCAGAAAGTTGGCTGGTACTACTTGGGGTGCTCATCCTACTACTCTATGCACGGCCGCCCTTGCATTGTGCTACTTGACAGGAGAGTATGCCTGCCCCGTTTGGGGCCGCTCTGCGCACTTTACGCAGGTGGATAGGGCGCTTAGTGACACATGCCGCATCGTTACCGGATGTTTACGCCCCACTCCACTTGATAAATTGTATATCTTGGTGGGAATAGCCCCACCAGGCATTAGAAGGAGTGTGGCACAAGGCGTGGAATATGGAAAGGTGTTACATGATCCGGCACACCCATTATTTGACCAAGTACCTCCTACAAAAAGATTGAAGTCAAGAAGGAGCTTCTTAGACTGCGCTGAGATTGCTATTACACCACAAACAGAACAATTAAAAAGATGGAAATCTCAAGCAAAACATCTTCATAATTGGATAGAACCACTTGAGGAGCTGCCTGGAGGTTCGGAGGAGGAGTGGACGGTTTGGAGATGTTTAAACAGATTGCACACTGGTTTGGCCAGAACTAAAGATAATATGGGAAAATGGGGGTTTCTCCCTGAGGGCAAGGATACTTGCCGCGAATGCGGCAATATTCAAACAACTACCCATCTTTTACAGTGCCCTTTGGAACCGACATGCACACAAAGTGACTTATTGGCCGGAAGCACCTCTGCCATCAACGTGGCCCGCCACTGGGCTAGAGTTATATAAATTTTATATTTTTATTAAATGTTTTAACTTTTTAAATTTTAATTAATATTTTTCCCTTGTTTATTTCCTGCATTTGTGACACGAGACAAGACGAGGGGATAGATGGGCTGCTCAGCAAATTTACAAATGTCACAAAGCTGGGGAGAATTGGTAACACTTCAGAAGACAGGCGCAAGGTTCAAAAGAATCTTGATAGACTTGAATATGTAGTTTAATGGCAAGAAATGCAAGGTTCTGTATTTAGGTAGGAAAAAATCAGATGCACAAGTAACAGATAGGCACTGTCTGGCTTGATAGTAGTAGTTGTGTGAAGGATCAGGGTGTCCTGGTAGATCACAGATTAAGTATGAGCCAGCAAGCCAGCAGTATGCTGCAGTTGTCAAAAGAGCCAATGCAATCTTGGTCTGTATCCACCGATATATAGTCAGTGGGGCAAAAAAGTATTTAGTCAGCCACCAATTGTGCAGGTTCTCCCACTTAAAAAGATGAGAGGGGCCTGTAATTGACATCATAGGTAGACCTCAACTATGAGAGACAAAATGAGAAAACAAATCCAGACAATCACATTGTCTGATTCGGAAAGAATTTATTTGCAAATTATGGTGGAAAATAAGTATTTGGTCAATATCAAAAGTTCATCTCAATACTTTTGTTATACTGTATATCCTTTGTTGGCAATGACAGAGGTCAAACGTTTTCTGTAAGTCTTCACAAGGTTGGCACACACTGTTGCTGGTATGTTGGCCCATTCCTCCATGCAGATCTCCTCTAGAGCAGTGATGTTTTGGGGCTGTCGCTGGGCAACACGGACTTTCAACTCCCTCCAAAGGTTTTCTATGGGGTTTAGATCTGGAGACTGGCTAGGCCACTCCAGGACCTTGAAATGCTTCTTACGAAGCCACTCCTTCGTTGCCCGGGCGGTGTGTTTGGGATCATTGTCATGCTGAAAGACCCAGCCACGTTTCATCTTCAATGCCCTTGCTGATGGAAGGAGGTTTGCACTCAAAATCTCACGATACATGGCCCCATTATTTCCTGTACACGGATCAGTCATCCTGGTCCCTTTGCAGAGAAACAGCCCCAAAGCATGATGTTGCCACCCCCATGCTTCACAGTAGGTATGGTGTTCTTTGGATGCAACTCAGCATTCTCTCTCCTCCAAACACGAGGAGTTGTGTTTCTACCAAACAGTTCTACTTTGGTTTCATCTGACCATATGACATTCTCCCAATCCTCTCCTGGATCATCCAAATGCTCTCTAGCAAACTTCAGACGGGCCCGGACATGTACTGGCTTAAGCAGGGGGACACGTCTGGCACTGCAGGATCTGAGTCCCTGGCGGCGTAGTGTGTTACTGATGGTAGCCTTTGTTACGTTGGTCCCAGCTCTCTGCAGGTCATTCACTAGGTCCCCCCGTGTGGTTCTGGGATTTTTGCTCACCGTTCTTGTGATCATTTTGACCCCACGGGGTGAGATCTTGCGTGGAGCCCCAGATCGAGGGAGATTATCAGTGGTCTTGTATGTCTTCCATTTTCTAATTATTGCTCCCACAGTTGATTTCTTCACACCAAGCTGCTTGCCTATTGCAGATTCAGTCTTCCCAGCCTGGTGCAGGTCTACAATTTTGTTTCTGGTGTCCTTCGACAGCTCTTTGGTCTTCACCATAGTGGAGTTTGGAGTGTGACTGTTTGAGGTTGTGGACAGGTGTCTTTTATACTGATAACAAGTTCAAACAGGTGCCATTCATACAGGTAATGAGTGGAGGACAGAGGAGCCTCTTAAAGAAGAAGTTACAGGTCTGTGAGAGCCAGAAATCTTGCTTGTTTGTAGGTGAACAAATACTTATTTTCCACCATAATTTGCAAATAAATTCTTTCCAAATCAGACAATGTGATTGTCTGGATTTGTTTTCTCATTTTGTCTCTCATAGTTGAGGTCTACCTATGATGTCAATTACAGGCCTCTCTCATCTTTTTAAGTGGGAGAACTTGCACAATTGGTGGCTGACTAAATACTTTTTTGCCCCACTGTAGTGTTGAGATCATAGGAAGTGATAGTTCCACTATATGCTGCACTGGTCAGACCGCACGTGGAATATTGTGTCCAGCTCTGGTTGCCACGATACAAGAAGGATACTAGGAATTGGAAAGAGTGCAGAGAAGAATGACAAAGTTGGTCAGGGCTTGGAGATTAAAGCCCTTGGAGATTAAAGATTAAAGGAACTGGGCATGTTTAGCCTAAAGAACAGAAGACTAAGGGGATATATGAGAACAGTCTCCCAATATTTGAACCTCTGTCACAGAGAAGGTACGGATTCATTCTCTATAGCACCCAAGGGTAGGATCAGAACCAGGGGGTGGAAGCTTTACAGGGGGAGATCCAAACTCGAAACAAGGAGGAATTTCTTGACTATGAGAGTTACTAAGCAGTACAACAGCCTGCCTCCTGGAGCTGTTTAGAATAACCTGGAATACAGAATTCACATGTTTGATATGCATAATAATAAAGCCCTGATTAGGAAGGTTTTGCTCTTTGTGATAGCTGATTTCAAAATCGTGAACTCTAGAAGAGTTTACTGGAACTCTGCCTTAGTTTTTATTAATCTGGAAGAGTTACTCCCACCTGCATGAACCTTTGCTCTTGATGTTCAAGCTGTTTTCTGAGCTGTTCAGGTATTAAAAGTTTGCCAAGATTTACAAATCAATTTCAGGCTTTTGTACTTTTCAGAATGGTTCAGATATAACCCTAAAACACAGGGAGGTTTTTCACTGTAAGATAAATAGTTACACCTTTGCTTTTGAACTAAGTACAATTTCTCTTGATGTCCAAATTGAGGATGTCTTACTTGTTGTGACTGTGGTTAACCAAAACAAACATTAAGAACCATTTTGAAGCTAGAGTTCAGTATTAGAGGACCTGCTGAAAGGCCCGTCTTTATAACTAGTAGCCGTAAAGACCTCAGATACAACACTGCAGAATTCATTTTGCCCTTCAGTTTACCCATTTCAACTAACTTTCAACTTTTGTGCTTTCATTGGATGTACTTTTTTAATGCTGTAGGTCTGAAAACACTTTTTGTGTTGAGTGAATTATATATTGAAGTTTAATACGCTACTTAAAGTGTCTAATACAGAGCTTTCCAAACTGTGTGTCGGGACACGTTAGTGTGCCGGCTGCAGTGTCTGGGTGTGTCGCGGCTGCTGCTGCCTCCGAGCCCTGCCAGGATTCCGCGCAGGTCCTAGTGCCTGCCTTGTGCCTTGCTGCCTCCAAACCTGCCCTGCCAGGATTCCACGCAGGTCCTAGTGCCTGCCTTGTGCCTTGCTGCCTCCAAACCTGCCCTGCCAGGATTCCACGCAGGTCCTAGTGCCTGCCTTGTGCCTTGCTGCCTCCAAACCTGCCCTGCCAGGATTCCACGCAGGTCCTAGTGCCTGCCTTGTGCCTTGCTGCCTCCAAACCTGCCCTGCCAGGATTCCATGCAGGTCCTAGTGCCTGCCTTGTGCCCTGCTGTAAGAGTGTGTCGCGAAATGATGCATGTCTAAAAAGTGTGTCACCAACATGAAAAGTTTGGAAACCTCTGGTCTAATATGTGGTAGCACCTAGCCATCCTTGGTTGATCTCAGAAAGCTTAGCAGGATTGGACCAGTTAATACTTAGAAGGGAGACCACCGGGGAAGCCCAAGGCAGTAGGTTAGAGTAGGAGGTTAAAAAATATATCCTGAAGAAAGACACTGTTGCCAAAAATACCCCAACATGTCCATGTTCATGAAGTCCACTTGAAAGAAACTCTATCATTATCATAATTGCATGTTTATGCTAGTTTCCCATCTTGAATGTTTTTGTCCAGAAAGGCAGCCTATACATTTTATTGTTTTTTAATCAAGATACAACTTCTGACTAATTGCCTCCTGATCTCTGTTTCTCTGCAGCTTCTGTATGAACTTACTCTTTGACCTAGACTCAGTTTCCTGAGGCTATTGGGGGGCAGTCACTCTCTCTCTGCCCAAGCTACCTCACAGGGCTGTTGCTGTGGAGAAAAGCAGGAGGAGGAAGCACTATGTATACTGCCTTGTGCTCCTGAATGAAAGGTGGGATATAAATCTAATTAATAAATACATTCCGAGGGACCTCTCACGTGATTCTTGAAGACTTAAGCCATAAGACTGCTACTTACACCTAAACTAGATATAAATTGGGAAATGTGTGTATATATAACAAATACAACTAACCAGCACTTTTAAGTGGTCATTTTTTAAGGTTAAGTACTGAGAAGAAACGGTTAAAATCTCTCCCCAATCTGTCTTCCAATAACTGTCAGATGAGTGAAGAGATCAGTAAAGATGATCTTGTTCCCTCCACTCCAGAGCTAATAGCAGCTTTGGTGGTGTGTGACATAGACTAAGGAAAGGAAACAGGAGGTATTAACTCCTTTATTAATTCCCCAAACTAAAGAAGTAGCAAGGGGCTGATAATTATTTTCTTACAAAACACTTGGCTCTTAATTTCTAGTAATAAATAGTTGATTAGATTATTTACAGTCCAAGGTTGACAGAGGAATTGAGAATTATTATCTACCAGACATGCCACACGCCAAAAGGGAGGTGAGCCAGTTTGAATGTTATTCTGCCCGTGTTATGGCTGTAGATAATAATCACCCATTACCATGTACTAGAAGGAATTACGACTGTAAGCCAGAGAGGAAGGTCCAAGCTAGGTAAGGGGGAAAAGACCATCTGAAAGCTAAAAAGTGCAGAATTTGTTAAAGAAGAAAAAGCTCAAATGTCAAAAGTTGGTAAGAGATCAAATAGAAGAACAGAAAATACAACCTTCAATTTAGCAGCCAGAAAGCCATTGGTGATTTTTCAAGACTTGGTTTGGTAGAATTAAAAGACCAAAAGGGGTCAAGGGAGCAATCAGAGGAGAGAAATGTATTACGGAAGGTGTAAGTAGACCACACGTTCAAGTGACTTGGGACAAAAGGAAGGAGGGACTAAGTGATACTTTCTGGAGATAAAAGAAACAGTGGCATATTTGAAAGCTGTGGGAAAGTAAGAAGTTGATGATGTGCAAAAGAAAAAAAAGGGCAAGATGGTAGCCTTCAGTAAATAAAAGAGCATACAGCAAGAGGAAAAAATGGAAGAGAAAGTGTGGAAGATTTCACTAAGGTGAAAAGAACCGAAAGTCATTATTTTAATGGAGAGAGGATAGGAAGATAGAGGAAGAAACTTTCAAATGACTTGGCTCATTTTTGATCTATAAAAAGAAACAGATGGAGCTGTAATACATAAAGCTTTAAGAACACAATAATGAGGCAGAGAAGGATAAAAGAAGGGTAGTTTTGTTTTGCAAGAGTACTCTTAATTAATCTTATTTAAAAGCAGCTGTTGTGCATACTGACTAACCCAGAAAGATACAATGGATATATGTTAACACTGTACATTTATAGGACTAGAAACTAGCTTCACTTATGTGACACTGGATGTGTGCAATATTTAAATTAGTAAACGAATTTATCCAAGGCCTTTGTGACATTTCAATAATCTCCAAGATAAGTTAAGAGAAAAAGTACCATCTTTTTTGTTGTGGTTCCAACTTACCTATTACTTGTTCACTAGAACTCAGGCGAGTCTGAACCTGCAGGTAATTGGAATAGTTGTTGAAGCTTATTTTGAGGGCCATTTCACACATTATGTTTTACTGAATGAGGTCTAACTCCCCAGTGAGTATACCCATTTATATGTTTGACATATGTTCAGGTATACATGTAAAAAAATACACTGGGGGATAGTTGATAAAAGTGGCTGAGTCAATGAACAATTACTACAAATTTACCTATAATACTTTTCAAAAACCTGTTTTTGTACTTTGCAGATTACAAGTATTAATGACATACAGAATTTTAATACATGCATTTTTATAATGTAAATGTATTAAATGCATTAATTAGCAGAAAAGTGGGCTATCAATATATATAAAAATAATATTCTGATTGAATGTAAACAAAAACCTAGAGAGGATATGGGCTTCATAACAACTTTTTAAAAACCATCCTATATCCATTATGGAACAATTCTCAAATTAATTATCTAACAAATCCAATTCTGAATATAGCATATTTCTCTCTCATCATTTTATTCATTCAGTGCAAACAGAAACGTGATCTTTAGATGTAGCTATTCTGCCACCTACTGTTGTTTCCATGGTTAAATCCAAAAATTGGAAAAAAAACCATAAACAATAATGCTTATTACTTTTTTTAACTGCTGACACATTATTTAGTAGTATTTCACATTTTTGATTGATGAAAAATTGAAGAATTGCAAACGCCTGCAGCACTAAATGTGTTAAATTTATAACACCCTCCATCCTTCTTCTATCCCTTCTCCCTAAGAGTCATTTTATTATGTGCACAAACTACATAGCTGGCATCTCTGACTGAATCCTCTCCAGACTCTGACTATAAAAAGGATAGCTAAACAAAAGAGAAGTATGTTATACTTTAACTAGTGGTTCATAAACTGTCATAATGTTGTCATTGTTTACCCCAAAATCTGAGTAAAACCCCACGCCCCATATTTCTGTAATACTAATCTATCTAATCTATCCACTTCACAGACAGCACAAATTGCCCCTTTGTTGTTCCAATGGATTCCAATATATTTTGAAATCATGGATCCCTCCAGCATGCGGCTGCACATTTCCACTGTGTTTTGCTCATATTTATCTCTATTACCCCTTCCTTTATTATTTTTTAAAAAAACCAAGAGTCTTGTAGGACTTTTACAAATCTTTAAGCTTTTCTGCCAAGACAACATGCAATAATAAATTTGTCAGTTTTTAAAATGACACAAGATTTTTTGGAGCATGGTTATGTAGTTTTGTTATCTTGATTTCCCCCCTCTCTCTAGCTCTGTTATAATTTGGAATGGGACGTGTCCTTTATACTAGCTTTACTCTATTACGTATCTATCATACATGGTGAAGAAATTCAAGCTTTAAAGGAAAAAAGAGAGAGAGACCCTTTGCATTGGATAATTTTTTGGCTTCTAATGTCTTACTTTGGTAAACTACCAATAAAGCTAATAAAGGGTTAAAATAGTTTATCCCTCATTTACAGCTCCATTAAAGGCTTGTTGTAAGGTCTTAGTCTTGGCAGCTAAGGACTGCTATCTGCAGTAAACACACACCCACTTTCAAGGGGCTTTCATTCCCGGCAACGTTCTCACTTCTCTGGTAACACTACAATAGAAGAGTCAAATTCCAGCACCGAACTTGGGTAGGAACATCCTTTCATCAAGAATATAGATTAACCATCAAGACAACATCTCACTGATGGGATTTCTCCAGGATGTATTCTAGAAAATCCTGGGTCAAAAACACTACAGGAAAACAAGGCCAGTTGCTTCACTAGCCAATAAAGTGTGATGGACAGAAAGGCTCTCCAGCAATTCATCACAACTGCAGGAATGCAGGGGAGGATTTTCCAGTTCGACTGCCAATGTCAAGTAGAGTTTATGCATTTTGTGTACTTTCCAAGTTCAGTCAATTACTTTATTAAGAAGGTTTTTCTTCCCCTTGGTAAATTCACAGTCATCTATAAGGCTTATATTTACATTTTCTGATAAAAATGTACAATAATATAAATTATAATGACCTTGCCACTAACTAGGAGAGTTCACTTCTTATGAGAGTGACAAATGTAACTAGCAGCTGAAAAAAGTACTTCATAAAGAAAGAAAGCTTTACTGGGAATGAACAGCCTGATTCAGAAAATAAATTTAATGCCTATTCCTCACACAAACAAAATCTAAACTATTCAGTTTATCGGCAACTATAGCTGTTCTACATTAAGTGTACTTCTATGGATTTTCTTTCCATGTAGTTCATCTTTTTCTACTCAGATGAAAAGGACTGTTATTCCTCTGTACTTTAATCTAGCATCCAACCCAAACACCCATTTTTCAACCCTGTAAGTTATATAAATCAGCCGTACATTATCTATTCCACCTTGTACAAATCTGGCCTTTCTTCATCCCTAGTTCAGTTCTGTTCTTCACTCTATACTGTATTGCACTCTAGGGTTTATTATTATTATTGGCCATAGTTATGGTGTTGTGTTGTCTGTAGCTTGAATCATGTCAACTGGATTTCTATTTTCTCAGTGGAAACGTTTCGCTCCTTATCCAAGGAGCTTCTTCAGTCTGAGCAAAGTTGGTAAGGGAATCCTAAATATGTTTCTAGGTAGCTGTGTGACCTTACACCTGGGGCTAGGTCATGGTTATATTGAGATGTTATTTTAAGTCCTTTTATCATCTAAAGGAGGATCGTTAAGATTACCCTGCTGCTGTTGAGCTTGTGAAATGGTGTTAATCTTCCTAGGCACAGAAGACAAAGCAGGGAGGAAGATGGGGGAAAGATTGTGCCTGAGGCCCCCACCTCTATTCAAGGAAGGATTTTCCAAGTTGGCATAAATGGATTCCTTGACCCCTCTCTCAAACCACCTCTGTCTAAAATGTGAACATTAATGTCCTCAAATGAGTGTCCTTTTTCCTTTAGATGAAGATAAACTGCTGACTCTGGTCCTGTGGTGTTACTTCTCCTGTGTTGGGCCATCCTCCTGTACAAAGGTTGTTTGGTTTCTCCAATGTAGAGTTCAGAGCACTCCTCACTGCACTGGATTGCATACACTACATTGCTTTTCTTGTGTTTTGGAGTTTGATCTTTGGGGTGTACAAGCCTCTGTCTCAGTGTGTTGGTGGGTTTGAAATATACAGGTATGTGGTGTTTGCCAAATATCCGTTTTATCTTTTCAGACACGCCAGCCATGTAAGGAATGACCAGGTTCTTTCGTTTACTCTGAGTCTCAGCCCTATCTGTCGCTGTTTTAGGTCTGGTAGATTTAGATTTGGTGAAGGCCCAATTTGGATATCCACAGGCCTTCAGAGCTGTTCTCAGGTGCTGATTTTCATTCTTTTTGGAATCCATGGAGGTGGGGATGGTTTCTGCTCTGTGTGACAATGTCCTGATGACTCCTAGTTTGTAAGTTCCCCATCTCCATCCCCACCTCCATGGATTCCAAAAAGAATGAAAATCAGCACCTGAGAACAGCTCTGAAGGCCTGTGGATATCCAAATTGGGCCTTCACCAAATCTAAATCTACCAGACCTAAAACAGCGACAGATAGGGCTGAGACTCAGAGTAAACGAAAGAACCTGGTCATTCCCTACATGGCTGGCGTGTCTGAAAAAATAAAAAGGATATTTGGCAAACACCACATACCTGTATATTTCAAACCCACCAACACACTGAGACAGAGGCTTGTACACCCCAAAGATCAAACTCCAAAACACAAGAAAAGCAATGTAGTTTATGCAATCCAGTGCAGTGAGGAGTGCTCTGAACTCTACATTGGAGAAACCAAACAACCTTTGTACAGGAGGATGGCCCAACACAGGAGAAGTAACACCACAGGACCAGAGTCAGCAGTTTATCTTCATCTAAAGGAAAAAGGACACTCATTTGAGGACATTAATGTTCACATTTTAGACAGAGAAGATAGGTGGTTTGAGAGAGGGGTCAAGGAATCCATTTATGCCAACTTGGAAAATCCTTCCTTGAATAGAGGTGGGGGCCTCAGGCAAAATCTTTCCCCCATCTTCCTCCCTGCTTTGTCTTCTGTGCCTAGGAAGATTAAGACCATTTCACAAGCTCAACAGCAGCATGGTGATCTTAACGATCCTCCTTTAGATGATAAAGGGACTTAGAAATAAACATCTCAAATAACCATGACCTAGCCCCAGGTGCAAGGTCACACAGCTACCTAGAAACATATTTAGGATTCCCTTACCAACTTTGCTCAGACTGAAGAAGCTCCTTGGATAAGGAGCGAAACGTTTCCACTGAGAAAATAGAAATCCAGTTGACATGATTCAAGCTACAGACAATTCCACCTGGATGACTGAGAACCTTCATAGACAGGTGTTGTGTTGTATTTATTTCAATTTATATGGCTGCCCATCTCATTTTTCAGACTGTGGGCAGCTAAACACAATTTAAAAATACAACCTAATAGCAGCTTAATAATAAATACATAATCAGCAGCTGAGATAAAACTATAAACAAACATCCCAATCCAACATCAACATAACAAGAATAGGCTCTCTTTCTGGGTCCACTAGATGGAACTCTCTAATGGATGGGACCCATAGCATGGCTCACCTGCCAGATATGATGGGATGGGTAGCCACAATCAGGGAAAAGTGGTCCCTTAAATAACCTGGCTCAGTGCCATGAAGGGCTTTATAGGTAACTACCGGCACCTTAAATTGAATCCAGAGACATACTGGCAACCAATGCAGCTCACAGAGCAGAGGTGTAACATGCATTGATTGAGAAGCGCACACAACTGCCCACACCATTGCATTTTGAACCAGCTGCCACTTTCAGATGCTCTTCAAGAGCAGACCCATGTAAAGCACATAGCAGTAGTCCACTCAAGAGGTGACTAAGGCATGAGTGACTTTGAACAAATCCTCCCAGTCCAGGAACGGGTGCAACTGGCACACAACAAGAAGTCACGCAAAAGTCCTTCTGATCACCCATTCCTTAAACAGGAGCTATGAGCCCAAGAAGACTTCCCAAATCATGTATTGGTTCTCTCTGGGGTAGTCAGCCCCATCCAGAACCAAAGATGGAAATTTCCCAGAACTTGGAAGCCCTACAACCCAGAGCCACTCATTCTTGCTAGCATTCAGCTGAAACTTGTTCTGCCCCATCCAAACCCCCACAGCCTCCAGACACCGAGATAGAACCTCCACAGCATTACTTGGTCGGCCAGGGGCAGGTATGTAAAGCTGGGCATCACCAGCATACTGATGACACCTCACCCCATGCCATTGGATGACCTCACCCAGCAGCTTTGTATAGTTGTTAAACAGGAGTGGAGAGAATGTCGAGCTCTGTGGAATCCCACAAAGCAGGGGCCATGGGCTGGACCTCTCCCCCTTTACCAACAGTGACTAGAACCGACCCTGAAGAAATGAAGAGAACTAGAGCAACACCGTGCTGCCTACTCCCAACTCCCAAAGCCAATCCAGCAAGATATCATGATCAATGGTAATGAAGGCCATTGAGAGTTCCAGAAGTGCAAGGATGGATGCACTACCCCCATCCCATTCCCACCAGTGGTCATCTACAAGGGTGATCAGTGGTGTTTTGGTCCCATACCCAGGTCTGAATTTAGACTGAAAGAGGTCCAGATGACATGCTTCTTCCAGGGTTCTCTGGAGCTGCCACAAGAAACCTTTCCTAAGGGAAGGTTGGAGACTGGGCAAAAATTGTCCAGCAACGTTGGGTGAAAATTGTTCAGCACGGATGGTTTCTTGAGGAGTGGACAAATTGCCATTACTAAAAAAATATGTTCAATTGTTTATTTTTTCTGTTTTTTCCATTCTACAAATTTTCCCTTCTACTTGCAGGAAGTTACAAGTCCCAGTCAGCTCACAAGCAGGCCGGCAGGCAGGTAAGTGGCTGTTGCTGGGTGGGAGAGGATGTGCAAGGGTGCGCGAGTGACAGGGAGGCGCGGCATGAGTGCAGCAGGGCTTGGGGTGGCTGCTGCTGGGTGGGCAAGGGTGCGCAAGTGGCCAGGAAGAGTGCACAAGTGGCCATGGAGGCGCAGCATGAGCACAGTAAGGCTCGGGGAGGGTGGGTCTTACGATCATGTGACCATGGGATGCTGCAACCGTCATAAGTATAAGCTGGTTGCCAAGTGCCCAGATCATGATCACGTGACCGCGGGGATGCTGGGACAGCCGGAACCTCGAGGACCAGTCGCAACCACTTGTTCAGTGCTGTCATAACTTCAAATGGTCACTGAACGAGTGGTCGTTAACTGAGGGCTACCTGTATACCAATTTCTGTATCACATAGTTTTCAAGGAAGTGTAAATGAAACACCAAAATTTCCCTGACATTCCCTATCCAATTGATCAAGTATATATTTACATCTGGTACATATAATAATATAACGTAGAGGAAGTATATATTACATTTGAAGTCAAATAAACAACTTTCATCAATATAATCAACCTATCTACTGGACAAGCAGCATGCCTCAATTCTTAAAACAGAGCACAATTAGTGTAATTACTGTGGCTTCTGGCAAGACAAAAACAATTCTCACTCTTCTGAAACATGGGATATCACCCTTTACAAAATTTTAAACAGATTCTTACACTGTATGACTTGACTTCATGAATCTGAATAGAATCTGAGACCTATCCAAGCATCCTATCTGTATTGCAGGTGGAAGTCCATGATGCACCTAATGCAGTCATAGGTTTATGTAACCTCTACAGCCCTCTTAATTTGCCCCTGGAAGTCAAGCACAAAAAGCATCTGTAGAAGAAATATTTATTCTTGATTTAACTAAGAACTACATTTGTAGAAAAATCAGATGAATTTTAAGAGTGAGTCCAGCTGCTATTACCACAAAGCCATTACAGAGCCCAGACAGCAATCCTGCCTCACCAAAGAAATTCAAGTAATTTCTTGTTTGATATAAGCATCACAAATAAGGGTGCAATCCTGCAAGAAATATACTCAAGTGTTAAGATAAAAGATTTGAAAAATGAACCCCAAACATTTCCAGGAATACACCAGGCAAACTCAGGTATGGTCTCAATTTGTTAAAAAATCCAAAACACAACCAAATAAAGTTCAAACATAATTATTTCAGTTCAATTTACCACACAACGTATGCCATTTCCACTAAAACAAAGCCAAGCATGATTGAAGGCTATGCAAGTTATATAGAAACTCAGTTTCATTTTCCTTGATTTTGTTTTCCTTAAGGTTTTCATTTATTTACTCGCTACATGCATAATCTATCTGAGCCGCCAAGAGCCGATTTGATTGTGGCAGCATAGAAATATGTTTAATAAATAAATAATACATTTTTATTTGGGAATCTAGCAAACGTTTTGCAGCATAATGCAGGCAGATGTATTCTGGATACTATGTACGTTTTGATGTTTCACTGTGACATAAGTTTTTCTTTAAAAAGACCAAATAAATTACAGTATATGCAAAACGGCCACAACTTCTTCAGTTAAATGGTGTTTTGATAAACAAAGCATGTTGTAACATACATGTTAAGACTGCTGCCACCATCACAAAAGCCCTTGAAAAGAAACCATTGAGAAAACGTCTCATATGCTTATAGATCTACATAGTTTTATAATCTGTCCTTCCCTACGTTGAGCTCAGTCAGCAAAAATCAGGAGCTGTTTCCTTTGAGATTCAAAAAAATGGTTTAAGAATATCCAATGAGCTTCAATAACTCATAGAAAGCGCAATTTTCCAAGGAACCTTGTTAAAGAAGAATGGCAACTTCTGAAGGAGTTTTACATAAATCAGAGAAACTTGGATCCCTTGATAATTTATTTTCTGATTTTTATAGAACAGACCTGTGATGATCATTTATTTTGACAACACATCTGTTCTCTTTGGCTTCACTGTGCAAATTCTCTGGATAAAGGTGAAATCACAGCATCTGGTGGGATACAGACTAGATTTTTTTCTGAGTGAAAACTTCAATTTGCCAAGTCAAATTTTTTATTCCTACATAAGACAGTAACAGAATCTGATATAACAACTTCAGAATTCTGACCTTCCTAAATTCAGATTTGTCTGCCGAATTTCCACTGATAATTTATTTAGGTATTTTTTATCAGTTAATGTTTAGAACTCAGTAAATACAAATGAAGATATACCAATTTTCGATGAACTACTGGTAGTCCTCACTTGACTGCGCTATTTAGCGACTGTCCAGTACTCGCATTTACGACTGTCACAATGTCCCTGTGGTCACGTGATCAAGATTCAGGCGCTTTGCAACTGGTGGGCATTTACAACTGTCGCAGTGTCCCAGTCATGTTATCACCACTTGTGCACTTCGCAGCCAGCTCAGACAAGCAGAGACAATGGAGAAGGCGGCAGTAAAATTGCAAGTCACGGTCACGTGATTTCTCGCTTAACAACCGCGGGTGATTCGCTTAACAATTGCAGTGGAAGTGAGGTCGTAAGTCTGTCACGGTCACATGTCTCACTTAACGACCACATTGCTTAGTGACGGAGTTGCCAGTCCCAATTGTGATCATAAGCAAGCTGCCTATAATATGTAATTAGTGTAAGTTAGCCAGCAAAATGCTTTTAGTATTAGTTTTATTTTTAATAAACATTAGGCCAGAGCTTTCCAAATTGTGTGTTGGGACACATTAGTGTGTCAGCTGCAGTGTCTGGGTGTGTCACGGCTGCTGCTGCCTCTGAGCCCTGCCAGGATTCCACGCAGGTCCTAGTGCCTGCTTTATGCCTGGCTGCCTCCAAACCTGCCCTGCCATGATTCCACACAGGTCCTAGTGCCTGCCTTGTTCCTTGCTGCCTCCAAACCTGCTGGGATTCTGCGCAGGTCCTAGTGCCTGCCTTGTGCCCTGCTGTAAGAGTGTGTCGCGAAATGATGCCCTGCTGTAAGGGTGTGTCGCGAAATAATGCATGTCTAAAAAGTGTGTCACCAACATGAAAAGTTTGGAAAGCTCTGCATTAGGCATTCTTTAATGCATACTTTTGCATGTGTGTATGTGTGTGGTCTTCAAGTAAGTCTTGATTCCTGGCAACTGCCTAGATAAGTCCATACAGTTTTCTTGGCAACATTTTTCAGAAGTGAACTGCCACTGCCTTCTTCCTAGGGCTGTGACAGAGTGACCATCCCAAAGTCACCCAGCTGGCTTTGTGCCTAAGGCCAGACTAGCATTCAGTCTTCTGGTTTCTATCCTGGCACCCTTAACCACTACACCAAGCTGACTCTAATAAAGATACTATTTATACAAATCTGAAAAATGATTGTTCCTGTTCAACAGCCAAATTTCTACAATGTTAATGTGCTTCAGCAAACAATGGCCCACAGATGGCCCATATCCTATAATACAGGGCTTTCCAAAGTTTTTCCCGCGGCGACACACCAACCGGCGTTGGTGTGTCCCTGCGGGAAAACCCGGAAGTGCCGTCCTTGCGGCAGCACGCAAAAACCCGGAAGCGCTGCTGCCGCTTTCGGGTTTTGCGCACTGCAGTTGGTGTGTCGTCGCGGGAAAACCTGGAAGCGCTGCGCTTCCGGGTTGTGTGGCGACACACCAGACTGTGTGTGGCGACACACTTTTGTGTCGCGACACACAGTTTGGAAAGCTCTGCTATAATACCACTGTCCTGCTTCCTTTTTAAACTATACCTTTTCTTTCTTTCTTTCAAATGCCATTATGATTTTAAAAGGTGGAGACTTAATATATGGTTATAGAAGGACAGTTTATATTGAATGTTGTAAAAAATGGGAAAAGGTAAAAGTAAAAGCTAAGGGAAAATGGGAAAAGGTAAAAGAAAGCTAAGAATTTCATATTCTTTTTCCAGACGTCCTGTAAGCACATGAGTGGCCACGGCTGGAGGCAGAATATTTATTTTACTCATTAATGTTATTGTAATTTACTGTAGCCCTGCCCACTCTTGAGTGCCACCCTCAGCATGCCACCCAGGACAGACTGTAGTCTTTAACACCCAAGGTTTGCCCACCCATGTCTTCAAATAGGAGGCACAATCTCTCTTGGGCTGAGGGCTGATCTTGGTCCTTGAAAGATGTCGATGAAGGTTCTCAGTCATCCAGGTGGAATTGTCTGTAGCTTGAATCATGTCAACTGGATTTCTATTTTCTCAGTGGAAACGTTTCGCTCCTTATCCAAGAAGCTTCTTCAGTCTGAGCAAAGTTTGTAAGGGAATCCTTAAATATGTTTCTAGGTAGCTGTGTGACCTTGCACCTGGGGCTAGGTCATGGTTATTTGAGATGTTTATTTCTAAGTCCCTTTATCATCCAAAGGAGGATCGTTAAGATTACCTTGCTGTTGTTGAGATTGCGAAATGGTCTTAATCTTCCTAGGCACAGAAGACAAAGCAGGAAGGAAAATAGGGGAAAGATTGTGCCTGAGGCCCCCACCTCTATTCAAAGAAGGATTTTCCAAGTTGGCATAAATGGATTCCTTGACCCCTCTTTCAAACCACTTATCTTCCCTGTCTAAAATGTGAACATTTTTGAACATCCTTGAAAGATGTGTTAACAGCCACATTCCAAACAGCAATGGGTGAAGGCAAGACAAAAACGTCATTTCATTTCATCTGCATTGAGACTTAATTATAAGTATACTTAATATAATTCCTCCACGGTCATGAATTAAATCATTTTCCCTTTCTGTTACACTGAAAATTACAATTTTATAATAAGTGTTGGTAGTTTCTGAAGGCCATAGCCAAGTTTTTTGGGAACTCCATGGGGCCCTAGGACATCAGGTTCTTCCTTTCTATCTATGGGAATGAAAATCTCATAAGAACCAGTTTGATGTAGTGCTTAAGACACCAGGCTAGAAACAGGGAGACCATGAGTTCGTCCCATCTTAGGCACAAAGCCAGCTGGGTGACCTTGGGCCAGTCACTCTCTCTCAGCCCTAGGAAGGAGGCAATGGAAAACCACTTCTGAAATCTTGCCAAGAAAACTGCAAGGACTTGTCCAGGCAGTCGCCAGGAGTTAACACTGACTTGAAGCCCCCCCCCCAAAAAAACCCTCATAACAAAATTAATATTTTTATAGGCCTCAATTCAATAAGTAATACAGCAAAAGACTAAATAGCTTCAAACATAAATCATATGGTATATGTTGATAGGATAAATAACACCCTTATTCAGTGAAATTAAGAGATTGATCAGAACTAAAGTAATAGTTTTCACATTTTCATAGGTAAACATTTGCGTAGGAAGCCTTTCATATGTAAAGTACATATGTACCAACAGTGTGTTACGACAAGTACAAGCCATCATTGAGCTTAGTCTTCTCTCCAAGGATAGCAAAAACGTAGCCAGTTTCCCAAAGCTTTCTTGATGTAATACTGTATATTCCCATAATCAGCCAGCTCTTTAGGGGCACAGAAAATGACTACACTGAGAACGTGGAGGCCTATAAAGAACAAGATAATTAAAACCAGAGCATCCTCAGAGTACTCCTTCTGCATAAAGTATGCTACTTAGAAGACTGTTGTTGAGCCAAATGTGGAGTGAGTGGAGGGATGTTCCTGAAAGACCTCTGTGCCTATGGGATGCATACATCACAAGCTGCCATAGAACTGGAACTCTAGCATACAATTTGAGCTGAAGGATTTGAAAGAAATGTCCACTCGTTAAATGAAAATTCATTCTACACATCACACTTCAAAGAAAAGTGTTACAAACCTGCAACTGTTCCAGAGTTTTTCCAACTATAAGACCAAAAAGGTACCTACTAGGAAAATAGGGACAAACTTCAGGCGGCTTCCTCTTCTGGTCTCAGCCACCCAATTCAGGTTTTCTCTCTTAGCAATAAGAAAGCAATCTCCAAGAAAGGTCTAGTACCAACTCTCTGTTGGCCAGTAACTCTGTTGATTACTACAGAATTGCACTCATTTTCCCACTTGTGTTTGAATGTCAGCCCTATAAGGTAGAATAGACTAAGAAACCAATGCCATATAGTTCTAGAACTTTTATTATAGCAGCTATAGCAACAGAATCTTGCAAGTCTGAATGGGCTTCCCTGCCTTCCTCGTGTGAATTAAGAGGGGTGGGAAGCTGTCTGAAGTGTTTTCGTCAGGCACTTTCTTGCCTGGACTCAAGCCTTGTTTATCTGATCGCTTCCTTGGTAATGGATCTTCCCTCTGTCCTTCAAGGCCATCATCTATACTCACTACATTGAGCTGCCCCAAAAGGGAAGCAGATTCTAAACTGTATTCTGTAACACAGCCAGTTAAATCGGATAAGATCTGCCCAAGCATTTGCAAGGGGGGAAGGGGAAGGAAGAGAACAATTTGGTTAGTGAGAATTGATCAACTATTTTGCGAGGAAGAAACTCTCTTTATTTACTTATTTTATTATAGCATTTATATACCACTAGATTCTAGAATGACTCCAGGTGGCTCACATATAAACAAGTTCACTGAATAATTATACTGCTAAAAACAGTCAACAGAATAATAAAAAATAAGATAGAAATCACAGATAAAATACAACTAACTAGCACTCTCTACCAATGTACAATGTATCAGTCACAATCCAAAGGCCCTGCAAAATAGAACAATTTTAATTGCTTTTCTAAATACCAGCAGATTTGGAATCATTTGGATCCCTGATGGGGACTGTTGCAAATGGAGGGGCCCAAAATTGAGAAGTTCTGCTCTCAAGTTCCCCTCCACAGCCCCCTCATAGAGAGGGAACCCAAAAATCCTTTCCTTTATTAAGTGACCAGGGTGGGCAGATTCCACCTAAGGATATGGTCCTAGGGATATCTGAAAATCAAATCATGCAGGACTTTACAAGTTTAAAACAGCAGTCTAAATTGCACACAGAAACCTATTAGTAACCAGGCATCACATACAAAACTGGTGTCATAATGGTTGTAATGGCTCTCACCCATGACAATTAGACCACGGCACTCTGCAGCAATTGGTTTCCAAATAGTCTTCAAGGGCAGCCCCATTAAAACACATTGCAGTATTCCAGCCTCGAGGTGTAAGAACATGACTCACCATCATCAAAGCTTCTCATTCCAAGAAAGAAGAATTTTATGAGAATGCATGGCATGTGGGACTGGATCTAGCACTTAGCAGTTCCCAGGAAGAATCCTATTACATTGTTGTCAATTATATTTATGCTAGGCCTCCTTTATACCCTACAAACTTCAATGTAGTAGTTTTCTTTTTTTTTTAGAATTTTCATTAGAATTTTAAAATACATAGTTAAAAGTTAGAAAGAGAAAGAGAAATACAAAAGAAAAAGAAAGAAAAGAAAAAGTGTAGTAAAGTAAAAGAAAGGAAAAAAGAAAGAAAGATATGAAACATAGGTAACTTCCAATCTATCCCTGGTCATAAGAACAAGAAGATCTGTCCTAAGTGCTAGTTTTTCATGCAATAGATAAGAATAATTCTTTGTCTAATATACCCTATTATATTTATAGCCTAATCTTCAAATCCCCATGTAAGCTTCGCCCCTCCTGCATTTCGCAAATAGTCCACCAGTGGTTTCCACTCTTTGAGACGACGACAACTTGAGCTTTCTTTCAATAAACAAGTGAGTTTATCATTTTCTGCCATGTCCGTCAATTTTAACAACCATTCTTGTATCATTGGTAAAGTCTGAGTTTTCCAAAATTGTGCATAAAGAAGTCTTGCTGCAGTAACCATTTAGTAGTTTTCAATGTGAAAACTATTAAAAACACCAAGACATCACAGCCGTATTTTTCTTAAATACGCAATGTGTTCCTGAACTCTTATTTAAGAAAAGTAAAGGCATGCGAACTGAGGCGACAAGGACAAATACAGCTTCCAAGAGCTCCAAATGTGACTCTCTTCAAAGGTTATTTCCAAATTGTAATTTTTAATGTTACAGAATGGGAAGCTTACTAAATACATGACTACAAAGCAACTGTATTTGTTATACTTAACTTTAAGTCTAACAGTAAATGAAATCAAATTTAATTTTTGTCTTGGCTTCACCCCATTACCATTTGAAGTGTGGCCCTTGGTACACTGATCAAAGGCCAAGCTTGGTTGTCAGCCCAGAAAAAGTTATGTATCCCTGGCCAAAATCCACTGGCTGGGAAAATATATATGAATACATAATTATCTGTGTACACTATTTGTACCTTGTCCTTCATTAGTTAAGTTCCAGGGTAGAATATCATTCCATATCATAAAACTATTACAGTTACAATAAAGTAGGGCAGCAACTCAAAACATTAGCAAAGCTAAAGCATTTCTCAATTTCTATTCAATTTTAAAGTTCACATGTTGATCAAATCAATAAATCTTTAGAAGAGAAATGAATCAGAGCATATAGCACAATGTATGAATCTGCAGTTGGGACCATTCAAACATGTTTTGGAGAACAAAGTATTATAAACAGTAAGATTCTAATAGTACCTATTATAAATAGTTTTAACATTACTGAATTGTTTCAAAGGTTTTCTTCTGAAGCTTAGGGAAATACTTCAGCAGCTTTAATTTCAGTTCAAAATGAAATGCAGTGAGGTTAGAAAATTCAAATGCTTTTAAAGAAAGCCATATGGAGAAAGCACAGACCTTAAAGCTTTCCATAAAGGTCTGGAACACTTTTCATTTTGACTTTAAATATACAAGGAGTTCAAAATTGGATTTCATGCACCATCTTTTGTATATACTAACCACCATCCCATTTAGATCATATTTGAAGTCCGACAGATGAACTTGTATAAACCACTTTTCTTTCATTTTATCTATACAAGTGTCCTGAAAATAAACGAATAAATATACTCAAAATATAGCACACATTTTTCCTTCTTATGATGAGGTAAATATAATTATGGAAGACAATGTAGTTTCCAACATTTATGTTTATCATTCCTCTTTAACATACAGAAACAATGTAAGATCTTTTTCCCTAGGGGGAATATATAGAAATTTATACCTCAAGGAGTTCTTGCTATATAGAATAGATTAAGATGGTCTCACCAATTACATCAATGTATTATTTCCAATTTAAATAAAGCACAAAGCATAACAGAATACATCTAAAAGCATCAATGGAAGGGGAGGCACAATTTGAGAAATAACACTTCTTCTCAAGTCTCCTTCATTTAATGAGGTCACAGCTTAGATGGCCAAAGGCAGTTTGGATTGTGAGAAAGTTTTAAGAAGTGAGACCACACAAGAAATATGTTTGTAATATAAAGCAAAATAAAGATAGCAATAGTAGGAAGTTCAAAGTACAGCAAAACAAAGTAGTAAGTTGACAACTGGATGTATTTATGCACAAAAGATCCAAATACTAGTAATTCAAAGAAAATTGCAGAGATGATTTATTCATTTAAGAAACATAAGCCAATTCCATTTTACGTTATGACCAAATGCAAAGTTGGGGACTCTAAAATAAAAAACTTGAAAAAAAATAGAAAATAGCAATAATTGCAACTTCATAAATAATACATGTTACTTGGGGAAAAAATGACATTACATACGTATAGATGTCATCTATAGCAGGGGTACCCAACCTTTTTGGCACCAGGGACCAGTCGTGGAAGACAATTTTTCCACGGACCGGGGGGTGCGGGGTTTGCAGGCAGGAGCCAATCGTGCGGACAGGGGGGCAGGGTTTGCAGGCGGGAGCCAATCAGATGGACCGGGGGGTTGGTTTTGCAGGCGGGAGCCAACCACGCAATCACTACTAGTGGACCACGGCCCACAGGTTGGGAACCCCTGATCTATAGACTTTTAAGATAAAGAATTCATTAAAATTAACAGGAAGGCCTGGCGTGCTATGGTCCATGAGGTCACGAAGAGTCAGACACGACTAAACGACTGAACAACAACAACAAAATAATAAAGCAAAACATCAAAATACTTATGATATACATGTTAGTTATGAAAATTATTTTATTACAACAGGGGCAAAAACTCATTATATAAATAAAGATGAAAGGAAGCTAGATAATACTTTCCACTTGTATCCACTTGTGCTTATTTCATTATCGTAATGTATGCATTCTGCCACTTACGTCCAACAATACACAGAACATTAATAATAAAATGAAGTACAGTTGACCTTGAAGTTAATCAATACTTCAATAATTAAGCATTATTTTGAACATAAGCTTGAGCCTGAAGTGAAAATTTAGCTAATTTCAAATGACTGGTTCATACTAAGGTATATTTTGCTTAGGAAACTTGGTCCTGCACTCAGTATATTCAACGGGCATTATACAACAAGGATTAAAGACTGATTGGGATTTACTGGTGGATCTCTGATAGATCTGCAGTAGATCAGCCAAAGTCTTTAACTCCAAATGGATTAACAACTAGCATGGTTAAGCCTAAATTAGACTGTGAGAATCACTCATCAATATTAATTTAGATGTAAATATGTATGCAGCTTTGATCCAACATGGTATCTTTCATATAGTTTCAGCTACAGGCACTTCTGCATGAGGATTCTGCACCAATTCAAAACCAGGATTAAATCTCTGGAGCCCCGTAACTTCAGCTGAGTCCAAGCAACACAGCTAATTTATCTTCAACTCAGTGGTGATGCAACCCAAATCTACAAAAGAACTTCCCTTTTCACAACAGGGAAGCTTTGCAAAGCATTGAATTACATGTCCCCTTCGCCCCATCCCACTTGAGGTTCTGTCTAGTTCACAGCTTTCCAAACTGTGTGTCGCGACACTTTCGTGTGTCGCAACACACAGTTTGGTGTGTCGCCACACAACCTGGAAGCGGCGGCAGGGGTGTGCATGGTGGCGGCGGCAGCGGCACACCATCAGAGCTTCCACATTTTAGCAGAGGCCGCCGCTACCGCCGCCATGCATGCCGCCGCGCGCCCCCCGCACCGCCGCCGTACACGCTACCTCCCCCCGCGTGCCACCGACGTGCACGCCGCTGCTGCTAGTGTGTTGCCAACGGCGGCAGATTGGAAAGCACTGATCTAGTTCTTCTTTCTCTGTGGCAGAGGAGACACAGCATGTAGACCGCAGACTACTTGGGGGGTTTATTTCTTTTCTTCCCCTTTTATGGAGAGTTGGGGGTGAGAGGATTTTGTTTACTCCAGCTGAGGGGAAATATGAGCACTATGGAAATTATTTACATTGTGTTCCAGTTCCTACAGTATTAAAATATGGATTTTGCTTAGAATTTATTATCTTTTCCCCTTCAGCCACTGCTGTAACCTACAAGGTATGGGGCACTGTTTTCGAGAGACTGGGGGTGGAGCAGTGCTCTACAACTCTTGTAATTCCAATAGAAGAGAATATATGAAGCTCAGGGTTGAACTGGGGGGGGGGGGTTTAGCATGGTTTCCTTGTTTCTTCCCTGGTACCACCTAGACTGGCATGTTAAGCTACTATACATAAACAGACATTAAATCCTAGTCTCCCTCACACCGATATTGTTACCTAGTCTGGTAATGAAATGTCTGGAAGAAACCAACCATGCTCAGAGAGCACCAAGAACCCAACAATTCTTGTAATCTCTGACCGTCACTAATGTGAATTATAGTCTGAAAGGCAGCAGATTGGGGAACGTTGTCTTTTAACATGCAGTAGGAAACTGGCTTGACTCTCTGAACTTATCTTATTCCTCACCTTGGTCAGTAGGATTGGGTGTTCCCGTAAAATAAACTAGCGTTCCATAAATCTCATTAAAAAAGGTTGGGAGAAATGAAAACAAATCCTGAATTATCTGCAATAGGAATATGGTAAGTATTTGCTCACGTGGCATAGTCCAAAGGATTCTATTTTGTATAACTACATCAGAGGAAAATTTTCAGTGTGACTCCCAGATTACAGGTTGTTCAGGAAAAAAGTAGCAGAAACAGAACCTTTAACCCAGAGCATCAGGCAATCTGAAAAAGAAATTTGGTCTGAATGTCCCCATAATTAAAATTTCAGGCTGTAACGAGGAAAACACACTGTTGCAATTGGATGTGTTTTACCAAACTGTAAGGGAGAGAACTTATAAAAAGAATATTACAGCTAGGCAATACCTAAATTAGGAATGCATAACCTGTGCCTTCCATATTTACTATAATTGTTAATATATGACAGAAGAAGAAAACTATTGTGGAGTCCTTGATGCTCTCTGAGCCTTGTTGTTTTCTTGCAGATGTTTCATTGCCAGGCTAGGCAACATCTTCAGTGCAAAAAGGGAGTGGGACTTGCTCTCTGTTTATATACCCTGGCTTGTCCTGCCTGTGTTGGTGGGGGTGTTGTACTCTCCTTGGTAGTACCTTGATTGGGTTGTTTGCTGCTTGGTTGATGGACTGAGTTAATAGTTCCTTGATTAGGGTCTATTGTGTTATTTGATTGCTCCTCTGGTGCTAATCTTGGTGTTAATCTTTGCCTATCTGGGTGATGATTGCTGGCAAGGAGGTGTTCTGGTCTTCTGGTTTTTCTATTCTCTCTTATGAATGGTATGTAAATGTTGTTTACCTCTATGTGTCTGTTGATGGCTGCTTTGTCTGAGTGCCAAGCTTCCAGGAATTCTCTAGCATTTTTGGATTTGGCTTGGTTTAAGTCTGGGTTTCCCAGTTGAAAGTATGGTTAAGTCTGTCCATGTGTTGTGAGATTAAGGAGTTTTCATCGTGTCTTCTGACTGCTAGTTGGTGTTCGTGGATGCGTTCTGCTAGTCTTCTGCCGGTCTGTCCTACATAGTGGCTGTTACAGTCCTTACACTGTATGTTGTAGATAACTCCTGTTTTTTCTTCTTGGGCTACTGGGTCTTTTGGTTTACTTACAATGTTCTGAAGGGTTTTGGTTGGTTTGTGTGCTATGGTGATGCCGTGTGGCTGTAACAGTCTATTAGTAGTTTCTGAGATGTTTCTGATGTATGGCAGTGTAATCCTTTTCATAGCTTCTGTTGGTTTTGCTGTGGTGGGTTGAGTGGTCAGGCGCTTTTTGATAGAGTTGCGTGGGTATCCATTTTGCTGGAAGATGCTATATAAGAGGTCTGTTTCCTTTTTCTGGTGTTCTGGGTTGCTGCAGTGCGTTTGTGCTCGTCTGAATAGTGTTCTTACACAGCTCCTCTTCTGGGAGGTTGGGTTATTGCTTTGGTAGTGGAGCACTTGGTTAGTGTGGGTAGATTTCTGGTAGACATGTGTTTATAGAATGCCATCATTTCCTCTACTGATGAAGATGTCCAAGAAGGGTAGTGTGTTGTTTTCTTCTTCATTTGTGAATTTTATTCCTTTGAAGATGTTGTTGATGGTTTCATGTGTTTGTTCCAGTTGATCCTTTTTTATTATGACGAAGGTGTCATCTACATACCAGATCCATACTTTGGGTTGTATGCGTGGGAGTGCTGTCCTTTCTAGACTTTGCATTACTATCTCTGCTATGAGTCCTGAGAGTGGTGATCCCATAAGTGTTCCTTTCATTTGTTGGTATATTTGTCCATCAAACTGAAAGTAGGTGGTGAGGCAGAGGTTGATGAGGTCCATGATTCTGGGTATTTTGATCTTGGTGTATCTAGTTTGGTCAGGTGTGTTACGTAGAACTGCTGCCATGGATTCAATCGCTAGTGCTTGGTCACTGGATGTAAAGAGTGCAGTGACATCAAATGACACCATAATTTCATCTTCATCTATTTTTAGGTCTTTGATTTTTCTGGAGTCACTGTAGTGGAGAGTTGATAAGAGTATTCGCTCTCCTCTGTGAGATGCCCAAGTTTTCTTGTAAGTTCTTTAGCTATGTTGTATGTGTGGGTCCCTGGTAATGAGACAATTGGACGGGGTGGTATGTCGGGCTTGTGTATTTTGGGGCATCCATAGAAGCGTGGGATGATGGGTCCACTGCTTTTCATTCACCTCTGTTCTTCTTTTGTGATTTGACCTTTCTTGGTTAAGTCGTTGAGGATTCTTTTGACCTGGTTGTCCAGTTTCTGTATAGGATTGGTGTTTACTGGAAAACTATTAAATGCATATATTAACTATGGTTAGTTAATTTTATTAAACTTCAGATCAAATCTAATTTTGATTTTGTCTGCCTACTCTTTGTGTTGATCTGACCTACTTTTTGAAGTGTGATCTCTTATAACATCACTCAAAGTCCTCAGAGATTGCAGTCCACAGCCCTCAGCCCCAAACAACTGTCCATACTTTGCATAAATTACAACATCTACCTTAGCTGGAACAGCTTCATTTTCCTTGCTAACAAATGCTAACATTTCAACCAGGGACTCCAGAAAACACAGATGTCCATGCAACACATCAAGGGGCATCTGACCAACTCCCACCAGTTAATGTATAGATAACAGACACAAAAAACATGTTTCATTGTGATACATACCTGATTTATTCTCTTTTGGAATAGACCTTGGGCTTCTAAAAAATGAAATCCTGTCATGTAAGGCTGAACTTATCTTGGCCTTCAAAGTTAACATAGGCTGTACTTATTATACTGAATTTTTGCTATATTTCTTGCTCTCTGAGAAATAGTTGCAACAATCCCATGTTATTGCACAAACCTTAATTTTTGGACTATAAATCTGAGGTTATAATGCTGTGTGAAACAAACTATTGTTTCATAAGAGTTATTAGTCTCATAATTAGAATCAGAAATCACTGGTTTTCATTATGGAAATGCATGACTTACTCAAAACTTATTCATGAACTACTACTCCTTAATCTCTTTAGTTTTTAGTAGTACTTTATGTTTAGCTGCCACTGTTTGAAGTTCCCTCCAATCCCTACCTTAAGGAGCACTGAAACAGATGCCTTTTATATTCCTCCAAACTAGACACACATAGTTGCTGATATTTCACTTTCACTGCTGTGATAAAAATAATTCTACACAATGTCCACAGCAATGTCCTTCCCACTGGTATGAGAGATCTATTCCTAAAACATCTGGAGAGCATTATACTGGGAAAGGCTGCTTTACAAGAATGATTTACAAATATTGTACCATTACTTCTAATGATTAAAGTAACTTCCACTATATTTTAATGAGGAATTATTTCAGCCATGCACAACACTTTAATTCTCCTTTTGACAAATTAATAAACAACATGATGCAATTTGGATTCTATGTCTATCTTTAAGACCGAAAACAATAGAAATAAACCACTAAGCATTTACTATAAATTATACATAATCAGTATCACAGGATATGAAAAAATAGAAGTGTACAGTTGAAATCATAAAGTTGCACAACAGGATGCAGCCACTTTGTGTGTGGAGGAGGGGGAAGGGAGAGGACAGAGATACTTCCAGGAAAATCTTTCTACATACAGTTACAGAAACATATTGAGATCACAAATGACTACTCTGAGAACTTCTAACCTCAGTTTCAAAGATTCATCCAAATAATCCCACAGAATAGTCTGCATGGTTTTCAGAATCTCATAGGAAAAGAGGTTTTAGTAGGCTTTGCTCTGGAGGTTTAACATATGGATCTACAGTTGTAATCAAAATTATTCAACCCCCATTGCAAATCAGGTTTACTGTCAAAATTTACAGACTTTCTGCTGTTTGCAATGAACAAATCAAACAAAAGCAATTGAAATAGCTCAACACAACGAATGCTTCAAGTGGTGTCCCCAAATTCAACTGAAAATGCAACTTATAATGACTTCTCCAGTCTCAAAATTATTCAACCCCCTGAATAGAATCCGTCACAACAACACACATACTGTACAGTATGCAAAACAGGTGTTGTCTCAAGCACACCTGATGCAACTAATCAAGGGCTTCATTAGTTGCACCAGGTGTGCTTGAGCTGGAACACATGAAATACCTGAACTGGCTAGGGGTTTGTTGAGTTTCACTTTTGACTGCATGTTAGAAACATGGCTAAGTCAAAAGAATGGTCCAAAAAGGTAAGAGAAGAGATCATCGCCCTTCGCAAACAAGGAACAGGATACAAAAAGATAGCGAAGGGACTGAATGTTTCTAGAGACACCGTTGGAAGCATAGTTTGCAAGTTCAAAGTTAAAGGAACAGTGGTTACACCACCTGGATGGGGCAGAAAAAGGAAGCTGTCAATGGCTGCAACCAGATTTCTGAGAAGGCAGGTTGAGAGAAGCCCTCAAGTGACTGCAAAAGACCTGCAGCAAGACTTGGTGGCAACAGGCACTGAGGTTTTAGTGAGCACAGTAAAGTAAAAAGTAAAGGTTCCCCCCGCACATTTGTGCAGTCGTGTCCGACTCTAGGGGCCGGTGCTCATCTCCGTTTGTTAGCCGAAGAGCCAGCGTTGTCCGAAGACGCTTCCACGGTCATGTGGCCGCATGACACGCGTGGAACGCTGTTACCTACCCACCGAAGTGGTACCTATTCATCTACTTGCATTTGCATGCTTTCGAATTGCTAGGTTGGCAAGAGCTGGAGCTAGTGCGGGAGCTCACTCCATCACGCAGGGCTAGGGATTCGAACCTCCGAACTTGCGATCTTCCGATCCACAAGCCTGGCATCTTACCCGCTGAGCCACCACGCCCCTGAGCACAGTAAGGCACATACTAAACACAGGAGGTTTCCCTGCCAGAACTCCAAGACGTACACCACTACTGACCCAAAAGCACAAGAAAAGTCGGCTCCAATATGCTCAAAATCATATAAATAAGCCACAGAAATTTTGGGATTCTGTTCTGTGGAGCGATGAGACAGAACTGGAACTTTTTGGCCTGATGGATCAGCGGTATGTCTGGAGGAAGAAGAATGAAGCATACGCTGAAAAGAATACTCTGCCTACAGTTAAGCGTGGTGGTGGCTCGGTGATGCTCCGGGTCTGCTTTGCATCCTCTGGCACTGGAAACCTGCAGCGTGTGGAAGGCAAGATGGATTCATTGAAGTATCAGGAAATCCTAGAAGAAAACGTCATGCCGTCTGTAAGGAAGCTGAAGCTTGGGCGTCATTGGACCTTCGAACAGGACAATGATCCCAAGCATAACTCAAATTCCACTAAGGCTTGGATGCAGTAGTAGTCCTGGAAGATTCTACAGTGGCCATCATAGTCACCTGACTTGCACCCCATTGAAAATCTCTGATGGGATTTGAAGAAGGTGGTTGCAGCACGCAAACCCAAGAATATTACTGAACTGGAGGCCATTGCTCATGAGGAATGGGCTAAGATTCCTCAGGAACGTTGCCAAAAGCTGGTGACTGGCTATGCATCTCGTTTGCAGCATGTCATAACAGCAAAAGGGTGCTCTACTAAGTACTGAATATGCTTGCCATGAAGGGGTTGAATAATTTTGAGACTGGAGAAGTCATTATAAGTTGCATTTTTTTTAAAAAAAATTATTAAACATCATTAACATACACATAAATCAACAATAATACAATACAACATACAACACATATTATACATCATACAATATATTATATAATTTCTAAGTATATACATTAATATATTAAATACCTTTAAATATATTACAGCCCTTATAAGTTGCATTTTCAGTTGAATTTGGGGACACCACTTGAAGCATTCGTTGTGTTGAGCTATTTCAATTGCTTTTGTTTGATTTGTTCATTGCAAACAGCTTCAAACACAGCCTGCAAAAGGTCAACGAACTCAGTCCAACCACCAGGACATGGGAATACTTCTCACAATGAACATGCTAATCACGCTCATCAGCCACTCGTTAACATTTCAACACAACAAAAAACCCCACCTAATCTCCTATAATTTAGCTCTATAAATAGAACATTGCCACTCTACCTGGGCACAGAGATTTTGCTTCTATCTGTGCTCCTGCCCTCTGAAGATGCTGGCCACAGATGCTGGCGAAACGTTAGGAACCACAACTTCCAGAACACGGCCACACAGCCCGGAAGACCCACAACAGCCATTGAACTCCGGCCGTGAAAGCCTTCGACAATACATTCTTCCCTTTTCCTTTAACAATATTTTTATATCCATAAGTGTAAGGTGAATATCCTTAGAAATATATAAATTATTACCCGATTTGTTTCTTAAATCTGGATGCTAAAATATTGTCAGTGACTTTGTTCAAAGACTTCAGCATATTGTTATCTTTGACCGTTCAACCTATGCAACTTATTATAAAAAGGCATTGAACATCAAACAATTGGTGAAAATATATGAAGCACAATCAAATAAACAGGATTTGGCAGTGGTTGTTTTGTTGGATGTGAAGAAAGCTTTTGACATGATGCAGATTAAAATTTGGGGGCATGTTCTATATAAATTTGGTTTTCTTTCAATTTTCTTCATTGGATTAAATGTTTCTGGAATGTTTAAATGTTTCTGGAATGTTTAAATGTTTCTGGAATGTTTAAATGTTTCTGGAATGTTTAAATGTTTCTGGAAGTTCGGGGCCCAAATTCCTTTTTCAAGAAATGGTTTGGCTCATGGAAAGGCTATAGTAACTAGGAATATGGGGTGGTGGACGCCAAACATCTCTTTCTCCAGCTAGCATAGCAAAGATCCCAGGGTGACAATACCTAACCTGTCTAAGGTACTAAGGTAAGGAATAAGAGATATTCCTCATTTAGACAGACACCACGTAATAATAATGCATTTTGTTCTTTGAATTTTTCCCTGAAGGGAGGTGGGAAAATAGCAAAATCTAGATAGCTCACTTACCTCTTTGGTCCTATCTACTGAAATACCTTGTCTTAACCTATTATTAGCAACACTCTCATCTACTATTTTTCATGGACACCACTACTGCTAAATATACTTATATAAAAACTGATTTCAAAATCTCTGTACAATAAACAAACTAAACCCGAAAACTTTAAGACAGTAAGAATTTCTCAAGTCAAGCTCCACTCCTGGGTGACTACATATAGTTTTCGTATAGCAAACTAGAAGTGGTTTGCTACTATCTTTTTCTGGAATTTTGGATGACGATGATGATTTGTTCTAGTCTACAAAGGTGAGATTTCCTAGCGGTCAACCATTCAAGTACTAGTCAGGTCCAACCCTGCTTAGCTTTGGGGAATCAGCCAAGTTCATCCACACGCTGGGCAGTTACTGGCACCAGTTACTCAGCGCATGAGATGCCACTGCGCTGTGAGCTACATTGGCTTTGGGTGTGCTTCTGGGTACAATTCAAGGTTGTCCCCTTTAAAGGTGCTGGTTGTCACCTCTAAAGCCCTTCACGGATTGGGACCAGGTTACTTACGGGACCACCTCTCCCCAGTTGTCTCTCCCCACCCTACCTGATCCGGCAGGAGGGGCATGCTCTGGATACTGTTGGCTAAGGAGTGTTGACTGGCAGGGTCCAGAAGGAGAGCCTTTTCTGCTCTGGCACCCGCCCTTTGGAATATCATCCCCCCCCCCCCAAGATTAGATTGGCTCCATCCCTGTTGGTCTTTCACAAGGGCCTGAAAACTTCATTTTGTGCCTGAGCCTGGGGTCCAGGGCGTGGGATAGAGCCTGTCTCCTGGCTGTGTGGATAACTGGTTGAATGATGCCCGGCTGCTGTGTGTTTTATTTTTATCTTTTATACTGTGTATTTTATGTATTTTATGTATTTTATTTTAAGCCGCCTAGAGTCACATAAAAGTAAGATGGACAGCCACATAAATCAAATAAATAAATGACACCAGCTGTCACGGTTATTCAGGAGAAATCTGGAACCAATATTCATAAGAAAGCTTTGAAAAAGTGTCTAAAGACAGAAATGTCCGGGACAGAGAAATCTTTCTGTTAGTGCCATCAGCTAAAAATATATATGCCCAAATCCAATCTTAACTGTCTAATATGTGTAAACAGGAAAAACTAAAGTTGGAACAAACATTCTGATGTTCCCTAACTAAAATTAGGTCAATTTATTCTAAATTTCTAGCCCTTAGGTCAGTTAGAAATACAATTTGTTAAATGAAAGGCCTTTTTTAGGTTTGGGAAGTGAACAGGTACATTACAACCACTATAGTAATTATCCACGAACTCAGAGGGTGTTACTTTTAAGTGGATATGCGTATGATTCTACCGTGAGTTTCTAAAGATTTTTCCCACTTTCTCCTCTGTTCCTATCTGACAATTCTTGTTTCTTTATGAATCAAGCCGTATTTCGGCTGAGTCCTATATGTGAGGATATATTAAATTCAATATGGATTGTTGGGCAAAGCAATCCTACTCATGTAAAAGCTTTAAGGCAGGCGTGTCCAACCCGTGGCCCACATGCGGCCCTGAACAGCTAGTAATGCGGTCCCAAAAGATCGTAAATTTTTAACATTTGGCTTCTTTGGTACCATTAAAAGACACAACTAAATCTCTTGATTTGTATGAAGCAGTAAAAATGACATTAAAGCAATTTTCTTTAACCATTGTCAACATATCTGGTATATCTGCCACCTCGCCTGGGATGGGAAGGGTAACAGTTCCTCCTGGGGATGGCTGGTGCCATAGAGTCCTCTTTTAAACATGATCTTATCGCCCCTTGGATTTTATATTTAACTTATTTTTTACTTGTATAGTGTTTGTATTGTATTTTATGCATTTTAATTGCTGATTTCACTGTAAACTGCTCAGAGTCCCCCCTTCAGGGGAGATGGGCGGTGATAGAAATTGGAAAAATAAATAAATAAATAAATAAATAAATAAAATATCTACTGATGGCGCCCCGGCGGTGGTTGGTAAAAGTGAGGGACTTACAAAATTGATAGAAGACGATGCAAGTGCTGCCGGCAACTCATGTTTGATGAAGTATCACTGCATTCTACATCAAGAAAATTTATGCGTGAAAGCTTTAAAAATGGATAATGTCATGCAAATTGTCATCAAAGCAGTGAATTTCATAAGGGCCAAGGGATTGAATCATCGCCAATTCCAGGAGTTCCTTAAAAGTATGGATGGCTATTATGGGGACATCATTTACTTTTCTGAAGTAAGGTGGCTAAGTCGGGGTAAAATGCTGAAAAGATTTTATGATTTGCAAAATGAAATCAGGTCGTTTATGGAATCAAAAAGAAAATTTGTGCCAGAACTTGAAGATGAAAAATGGCTCACAGATTTAGCATTTTTGGTGGATTTGACCGCTCATTTAAATGAGTTAAACATGCGTCTTCAAGGTGAAAACCAACTTATCACTGCAATGTTTCAAACCATAACAGCATTTGAAATGAAACTTAAAGTATGGCAAGCTCAAGTTATGGAAAATAATTTTATACATTTTACTACGTTGGCTAAACACAGTCCTGTGAACAGCGAGAAATATGCAGCCTTGCTTTTTGGATTGATACAGGAATTTGAGAACAGGTTTCAAGATTTCTGGAAAAATCATCAATGTTTTGGTATATTTTCGACTCCATTTTCAGTCGACATAACTACATTACCTCCAAATTTTCAAATGGAATGCATAGAGTTGCAATCAGACATTCAACTCAAAGAAAAAATTGATCATGTCTCTCTACTGGACTTTTATAAGACCTATCTTCCCAGAAAAAAATATCCTTCACTTCACAATCACGCCTTATTTATGACATCGCTTTTTGGCAGCAGGTACATTTGTGAGCAACTATTTTCAAGGATGAAGCACACGAAGAGTAACATTAGAATTAAGATTTCTGACGAGCACCTTGAGAACTCACTGAGAATTGCAACCACTTTCATCGAACCAGACATTGATGCATTAGTTTCACAAAAACAAGGTCAAATATCCCACTAGTTTTATGTTGCCCTTTTTTAAATTTTATAATAAAAATATAAAAAATAAATGAAGTTTTATTACTTATATACATTAACTATATTATATATTTTATGTGTGGCCCAAGACAATTCCTCTTCACTCAATGTGGCCCAGGGAAGCCAAAAGGTTGGACACCCCTGCCTTAAGGTATCTAGCAACAACCTGCCAGCAAGAAACTGCTGGGAGGGGGGGGGCAAGTGAGCACAGAGAATTATTTACATCTCTCTCTCTCTCCCCCCCCCCACCCCTCCTTGGGCAGTTTTCCAAACAATGGGGGAGGAAATACTTTAAATATACTTATGGCCTGATCTAAACTTTTCCCCTAATCTGGGAATGTTTTGAACTGAATTAATCCCCAGTTCCATGCCTGTCATCTACCATCTACCTGGAGAGGATGGTTGTAAAAGGGAAGAGCAGATGACAGATTTCCTTCTCTAAAACTGGAGCTCACTTCTTCATGGCTACATAATTGTACCATTAGTCATTCAAAATAATATTTATTTCCATAATTTATGTGATTTTAAAATTCATTCTGTGTGCTGTGATTGTGCACAATTTTGGCTTTCTACCTTACAGAATTTTGAGTCTGCTATTAAATAAACAACTTCAATCCAAATACACCTGAAAGGAGAAAAAAAATCTTTTAGGAGGACTCTCCTAAAATTAACCAGATTTCCTTGGTTAAAAACAATACAACACCTATAGCTCTTCAAATCCTTGTTAAGGTTGCACTCTTATACATACGTATATGTATGGCAAAGCCTACCCAGAACTCAGTGAGACTTCTGAATATACCTATATACATTTGTTCTGCACGTGTCCTGTCTGTACTCTGCTTTTTTCAGTAACGAAGCAGGCTCTGTCCAGATAATGACTGACCTTGGCTAATGAGCAGCACCCATGTTAAAGTTTAACTGTACTGAATGCTAACCATATCATAAAATTGGAAACCCAGAACTGTTGCAACTATAGGAAATCCCCATGTTATTTAGCCTTTGTAAAATTTTGAGCTACAGTATGAAAAACAATGCTGACAGCAAAAATCAAACAAATGCTGTATAACAAACTGCGATTACACAATCAAAATAGTTTCAGTGTTTCACCCCAGTGGACAAATCCTTACTGGTTTTCAAGTGGTAAAAAATGATAAATATTTTTAACTACGCCCTTGTAAAATTTTAGTCTGCTTTATGCAAAAGGCTCTACAAGAAACTACTGGGCTTCCTACGTTGTTATGTAAGTGGAGTTCTGCTCCACCAACAAGATTTTCCATTTTTCATCCTTATCTCCCCCTAAATCTGTTCCAGAGAGTCCTCCACAGTAGAGGGATACAAGATGCAAGACAAAAAGAAATCTGGTTCAGCTGTGCTCTCTATTCTGCTACTGAGGGGGCAGTATTGACAGCAATCCATTAGCTGTTGCTCTGTTTTCCTTCCCTTAATTGTTCAAATGACTTCCAAGTATATTTCAAATTCAAATGACCCCTATTCATGCACATTTAATTTGGAAGTAAGTCTCACTAAATTCTGTAGGCTTTATGTATTTGTAGAAAGAAGCAGACTTCAATTATCACTATTGTACATTTAATTTTTTTCATTTTAATATGAAAACAAAAAGATGTACAAATAATCTTAAGCAAGTTTAAATGTATAAGAGAATAAAGCAACGTACAGAAAGGGGTTATCCAAATACATCTTCTACCTAAAATCTGGACAAAGAATAGGAATAGGAAATAAAACTTCATGATATTTTTTCAAGCTAAGTATTCTATGATTCTGTTTTGTAAATTCTAAAGAGTGAAGAAAACTGGAAGTATTTTAAAAGTTTATATGTTGTCATTTATTTCTTTTTTTCTTCTTCTCTTTTTTCCCCTCTTTCTTTCTCTTTTTCTTTCCTTTTTTTCCTTTTATTGTCTCTATTGTATGTAAAGATGTCTGAAATGTAAATATGTTGTACACATTGTAAGTATATGTATAATTGTTTATATGTGTTTAATATATATTTTAAATAATAAATAAATTTTTTAAAAAAGTAAATTCTAAAGAGTGGCACTCAGTATTACCAAGTGGTGCTAAGTGATGCCAAGCGGTACCAAGTGGTATTCAATTGCAGAGTAGAGTTCATATTTTACTGCTTTGATTTCAAACTTTTTTTTTCCAAATTGCCTTTATGACACAGATAACATTTTGTGGTAATTTAGAGCATTTTTTTTTTAAAAAAATGACACCATTTAATTGCTATGCAGGTAAATAGCTTATGAAATGGACCCTGTGAAATTCAGGATATAATCTGAAATACCAAAATTAACACTTCTGCAGGGATAGAATATGTTTCCAAACTTTAGAAACCAATCTTATTTTCCTAGTTTTAGACACAATGAAAAATGTGAAGTGGAATATTATGGTCACACATCAAAAAAAAATGGATATGAAAAAAAAATAGGTACCAGCCAATGGGAACTTTATGGCTTTTAAAAAGGAAGAAGTGTCTATTCCATTAAGGACAGTGTCATGGAAAGTAACAATCACTCCCAATTTTCAAGTAGCTAGATTTTAAATGAATTAAAGGACATTTTCTTTTTCCATCCCTTTCATGAAAATGAAATAGGTTGGCTTCTTAGAATTTAACAACTTCTTTTGGAAAATATGGTTAAACATTTTTACACAGGGTTGCAAATGTCATAAAATTCTAGCCAGAATATTATGTTGTTGTATGTGATGCAGAGAAATCTACTTTAATATCCTAACTATTGTCATATTTATCTTCTCTAGTATTTTTTATATCAAATATGTAGCACCATATCCATTTGCCTTATTAATTCATTTATTATTAAAAATTCCTCCCACAATGAAACAAACTAAAGTTGAAATGCTATGAGAATATAACATTAACACAATTGTTAAAATAATGATGCATTATTTAAACAGTTTAATAATGTATAAGTAAAACCAGAAATTAATAGCTACCTTCCTAGATCTTACTTACTAGAGTAATAGTAATGTCAATTTAAAATAGACAAACTCAGTAAATAAATGTAAAGTAGTATTTATCCACATCTGTCCAGCCTCAATCTTCAGTGTCATTTTGTACAGGTTGTGAAATTGAACACGTAAAAATTTAGTACTGATGTTTATTTGGCACAGAGGATCAGTTTCATATGACTATTGACAGAACAAATAATAATTGTAGGAATCTATATCACTGAAAATGCTACAGAATACATAAAGTACATATGTGTTTAATTCCAAATGGCAGAAAATACTCAAGTGCTTAATTAAGTAATGGTTCTTACTAAAGCTACTCCATGCTAGGGTAAGTTTGGAAAGCATATAAATCAATTTTGTTTTATTTAGTCATTATACGGGATAATAAAAAGGTATTTTTCTGAAAAGTACAAGACAAACTCAACAATTTAATATTTGTAGGTTGGGTGGGTTTGATTTTATGTTCCTTATACCTTAAGAAATTTCTTATAGCAGAAGCATTAAGAGTGCTTCTTCAAGCATACAGCTGAATGCTTTAAGAAACAGAAAAAAATAGATTTACCAGCTTAAACAGCACTGGAAGAACCTCTTCCTATATCTTCCAAAACATGAACTGGCACAATAAATTACTAATAGCATAGTGCTGAATTTGGAAGACCAATAGTTGGACAAAAATTCACAAAGTCTTGTTACTCTGCATTATTTTAATGTAAGGTATCAAATTAACATGGGTTGAAGCTCCACCTGCAGTGGAGCTATAAAAGTAAATTCCAAAAAGTATGCATTTGCTGTGCTGGAGACACTTGGCAGTATAAAAGTAGAGCTCTCAGGCAGTAGGACTGTCACATACATACATACATACATACACTTACTTACTTACTTACTTACTTACTTACTATCCCTTTATTTTTTTATAAATAATTCAAGGCGGCGAACATACCTAATACTCCTTCCTCCTCCTATTTTCCCCACAACAGCAACCCTGTGAGGTGAGTTGGGCTGAGAGAGAGTGACTGGCCCAAGGTCACCCAGCCGGCTTTCATGCCTAAGGCGGGACTAGAACTCTCAGTCTCCTGGTTTCTAGCCCAGCAACTTAACCACTAGACCAAACTGGCTCTCCACCCACCTCTGTAAAAATGGCCTCAGGGGCAATTCTCATGCTTAGACTTCCAGTGTACAAAAGAACAAAAACCCTGAGGCCACCAACTTTTCAGATCAAACAGATTGCACACACTAAAGTAACTGTAGAAGTTAATTTGCTACTACTCTTATGTTGCACTAGTGCAACTATTTTTAACAATGTCAAGGTTGTGTGCACATTTATGTAATAAAAATAAACAATTTGTAACACTATAATTTATCTTTCCAAATGTGTGACATACAGAAACCAAAGGAAAGTATTACAAATCAAACCAAAAACAGCTGAAGTCATCCCATTAGCAGACTACACAACACCTTCCTTCACAAGGAACCTAGGCAGGAAATGATGTCAAACCTGTTTCTTTAATAAACTACTAAAATTCTTGGTGTAAAACAAATATAACCTCTGAATTGACTTTTAACGATGTTATTACCCTAGCAAAATTTGTAATAAGAAAATTTACCTACAGGTAAAAAACTCTTAACACCAGCAGAACCTTTCAACACCTGAGACACAAGATTAAATTAAATCCAAATTCAGCAAAACCTCAGCTACTTTTTAGGATGTTTTACAAAACAAATGGAAAATGAAGTGAATCCAGTTGAATTATACATTTCTCATTCCCAAAGTTGCCCTATTTTATTACTGACAGTTAACAACAGAGATAGGAACAACAATCTGCTGGCCAAAACTGTGAAAAGGAACAGTAGATATATGAATAGTGTCATATACTATTTATTTTTAATGTTAGTTTCTACTGAAGATAACAAGGATTTGATTATATCAGCCCTTCCTATCTGTTGTCCTACAGATATGCTCTGACTAGTTTCCAAAATTCACAGGGAGTTGTAATCCCAACACATCTAAAGGGTATTACGTTTGGGAGGTGAATATTACATGGTACCAATATTGATTTACATACAAATTCTTAAGTTAACTCTTTTAGTGGCATGACGTTACAGCATTTTGTATAGTCTAGTCTGGAATGCTGGTAGGGTAACTGTAGCCTTCCTCCTCCATCCTTGAACATTCTCTCTGCCCTATAGAAAGGGCACAGCTACCCCCCAGTCTCAAAAAACAGGACTGAGAGTGAGTTCAAACTTGTACCTTTTCAGCCAACTTCCTATCCTTAATGTACAGACAAAAAAACAACCTAAAATACTCAGATTAAAATACAGGTAGTCCTCAGTTAATAACTGCCCTGTTTAGCAACAGTTCAAACTTATGATGGCACTGAAAAAGTAGGTTTACGACCAGTCCTTGAAGTTGAAGCTGTTGCAGCGTCCCCGCAGTCACGTGATCATAGTTTGGGTGCTTGGCAACGGGCACGCATTTACAACGGTCGTGGCATCCTGCGGTCAGGTTATCTATCTATCTAACTATTTATTTATTATTTAAATTTATATCACTGCCCATCTCCCCCAACGGGGGACTCTGGGCGGTTTACAATAAAATCAATAGTTAAAAATGTATAAACATAAAATTACAATCATATTAATGATGTATATTCTACAATATAAATAGAATAAATAAGTGTAAAATCCAAGGGATGATGAAATCTCAGATAATAGGGAGGGCACTATGGTTGCCATTTGCGACCTTCACAGCCGGCTTCTAACAAACGAAGTCAATGGGGAAGCCAGCAGGAAGTTGCAAGTTGTGATCATGTGATGTTGTACTTAACAATCGTGAGTGATTCACATAACAACCGCAGCAGAACTGACATTGCAAGTTGGGTGCAGTCACGTGATGTTTCACTTAATGACGCTGCTTAGCAACGGAGTTGCCAGTCCCAATTGTAGTTGATAAGTGAAGATTACCTTTAACAGTGATGAAAATGTATTTATATTTGACTCTTACTGGATCTCTGGATGGGTAATGCAAGCAATTACCTAAACCAGTGATTTTCAATCTGACACCTTTAAGATGTGTGGACTTCAACTCCCAGAATTCCCCAGCCAGCAAGGGGACCCAGGCTCAGAAATGTGGCTGGTTCCAGGCACAGCCAGTCCACTCACTAGGGCTCTGAATTAGTCACAGTTTTAAAGGGAACATAACAGAATATTAAATTGCAGCTCAGCTCCAGTTTTAGGAATAATGCTGAGAACACAGTTTTACAGCATTAATGCTGGAACTTTGGGGCAAAAGTTTTCCAATTAGCAAAAACTTACCACTTCCCAGCTTCTTAACTTTTCCCCCTTCCTCCACCATTTCACCAGGCTTCTTAAGCTTAGAGGAGGGGAGGGGCACAGGTTTTTGGTTTCCCTAGCCATGAAAACAAACAGAAAAGCAAGGAGGAGGACAGGGAGCAGAGATGCTGCCAGATGCAAGACCTGTGCTCCCTTGTTGTCAGCTGGATTGAATGCTGGTTAGATCAGGGGAAGAACTGAGAATTGGGAGGATGGCAAATATGAGGATCCTGATTGGGTGTACAGGTAGTCCTCCTTTAACAACCATTCGTTTAGTGATGGTTCAGACTTACAATGGTGCTGAAAAAACCAACCTATGACCGGTCCTCACACTTATGACTGTCACAGTGTCCCTGCAGTCATGTGATCAGGATTTGGGTACTAATAATAACCGTATTATTCGCTTAACAACCACATGGTTTGCTTAACTACCGCAGTGATTCATTTAACGACCACTGCAAAAAAGGTCGTAAAATCGGGTTGGATTCACTTAATGGCCACTTTGCTTAGCAACCGAAATTCTGGTCCCAGTTGTGGTTGTTAAGCGAGGACTACCTGTAGTGAAAGTGCTTCTGAGGATTTGAAGGGTAAAGTTGTGTATTGCTTAGAAGTGTTGTTTCGAAAAAGTTAATTCCACAATAACATAAGGAAAAAGTAAGCAGCAATCTGTAACCATGAGTTCAGTCCCCAAGATTTTTATGTTTAAGTTGCTTAATGTGGATTCTTCATTAGTGTTGTTTGCTCTATAGTATTCCATCTGTAAAATAGAACTGTATTTGCCAATTTCAGTTGTGAAATACATTTGCTTGATTGTCTTAAACCAAAGGAAGTATGTTAAAAGTGGAAAGTGCTGCCACAGAATTGTACTCAGCTTTCAGTTATTTACACATGTAAGAGCAGGCATTGCAAATAACAAGAAATAGAGAACTATCTTAGTAAATTTAAACACTGGGTTTTGCTTTGACAGAATACTGTCAGAAAGAAAAAGCTTTCACAATAATCTATATTTTAACAACAATACAGTGTTTTCATAAATTATGTCTCTCTCACACACAAAAAAGAGATTAAATGCATTGCTGGCCAAGCAATGGAAAATTTTAAAGGATTCTCTTTCTTTTTCTTCCCTATCTCTTTTCTCTTTTGTATCATGGACGTTTGGTGGCAAGTTGTAGACAAAGACTAACTTTTTACTGAGAGCTCAAATTCTGCTTTAATAAATCTGAGAACAACAAAATGGGAGAAACTGCTCCTTCTAGGGATTCTGCCTCATAGTAAATTATAACAAATCTTAAAATCTGTTGATGTGAAAGATTCTGAGGTAAAATAGAGATTTTTTATTTTGGCATCATCTTAAAAGTGGTAATATTTTGATCTAATGTGACTGACTGAAAACTATTATTTGCCATTACACAATAAATATACCACACAGATAATAGTTTTGTTACACGATTTAGGAAAATAACACCATGTTTTCAATCTGTTCTTCATTGAAATAATCACTCTAGTATAGGGATTTCAACAGCTTAGATACAATCGGTGTACCCTGGAAATGGTGAATTGCACTGGCTAATCCTTCTAACGCCAGATCAAACCACAGCTAAGCGGAAGATGAACCCACCAAAACGGTCGTTGTCACGACCAACCCTGATGACCCAGAATTGCTGGACTGTTGACAACCTATAGCAAGCTTATGACAAAGTGGTGGTGGTGGCGACATTTTGGCAGAGCAAAGTTTGATCTGGACACAGAAATAATAATAAATAAATATAACAGCTTAGATAAACAGTTTACCAAATTGACAGTCTGAGACCTAGGATTCTAGGAAATTTCTTTTTGGTTTAGAAATTATTATGTCTACACCAAGCAAAAGAATCATTACATTAGCACACTGATCCAAAGTGTAGTTTTTTTCCAGACAAGTCCTACAGTCCTCAGGTAAATTGGGTGCAAGTAAGGAAATTGTATGAGGCCTAATCTGAATTTATTGGTAAATCTTAACTAAAAACAAAAGTATAAACTACTGGGAGCATAACACTGAACAAAGATGGAATACCTATCCTCCAACCTATCTTTTTAATACATACCTTTCTAATGATCCAAAATGTGAGAATAATTACTTACTGGACTCGACTGCACAAATGTGCGGGGGGAACCTTTACCTTTACCTAACTGTGCTTTATGTGATTAGTTAAACCTGTTTAGCTAAGGTACCTAACCCTAATATCATAAGTATTAGTTAGGATATACTGTAATTTTGTTAATTCCTTTGGTAATTTGAGCATAAAAATGCATACAAAAATGGAATACGTTTATTCTCTATTGTTCCAGCTATCATCAGTGTAATAGGCTGCCATGTGAAATGGTGAGTTCTCTTTCACTGGGGTTTTTCAAACAGAGGCTGTCAGAAATGCTCTAGCAGATCCTGCACTGATCAGGGGCTTGGTCTAGATCAGGAGTTTTCAACGTTTTTCAGGCCATAGAACATGAGTTAACTTTAGTTAAAAAAAAATATGGAACCCCTGATCAAGAGGCAAAGCTTTAGTGACAGAACACTGGCTATGTTTCACTGAACATTTTGTAATGCCATTAGTCTTTCACAGAACCTCATTACGTTCTTGCAGAACCCCAGGGTTCCGCAGAACATTCTTTAAAACCTCTTGGTCTTAAAAGACTTCTAAGATATCTTCCAAGGAAGTTAGAAGAAGCAATGAAAAACAACCACTGTTCCTAATGCTGGAATTAAGGACACAGATAACCAAGTGGGGCCATCTTTCTCCCTCCCTCCCTGAAAACAACATAAAAAGCCGCATGTTAATGGATAGTAATGTATCAGTTCTTGCAGCAAACTCAAGTTAGAATGGGCCTTAAGAGACTATTATTTCAGAGTAACATAAATTCTCTCCATAACTAAAGACACTGGCAGAAAAGGAAGAAGGCCATTTGTGCTTCTCTCCTGTGAGTTAGAGGCTGTTCCCCTTCCAGATGTCAACTGAGTCACTTTCTACATCCAAGAGCATTCTTAGATTGATTCACTTTCAATGGAAAATTGAGCAACAGCTTACAAGTACAGCCCTTGTTTTCCAGTAATGTGAAGGAACCCAGCATGCTAGAATCACTGGAAAGTGTGTGTTCCTTAGGCTTGCAAGCCTGCCAGGCCACATTGGCACTGCCTAGTTTACCAGGTTACTGAGTATTTGCAAACACTTCCTCTTGCTTCCTCTTAAACTGGAGGCAGAGGAGGTGAGGTAGACACACTGATTGGGCAAATTCATAGAAAAGAAAATCCATTTAAAGCAATTTTGCGGTTTTTCTTCATCTTACTGCCAACACAAAGGAAAGGGAAATACTGTTTATAAGTATTAAGAGCTAGAATGCATAAAATGTATTGAGTGCACTGAGCAATAAAGAGATCACTCTATATAAAAAATTGTAAACATTATGCAAGTCTTCCCATATTTATAATGAGCTAATCTTGGTAAGTAACACTTTGCCATTTTTTGTTTGCAAAGTTAATCTGCCTGATTTGCTTACTTTGTCCCATTTACTTAAGACAAATAGGTTGAAAGACTAAATGTCTTACTCAGCCCTGGGAAAAGAAAACTAAATGGAGTCCTGTGCTGTTTTAGCAGATAAAGTACAAACAGTCATAAGCTTACCAAATTGGCAGCGAAGACCTTTGCCCACCATTTACTAAAAACAAAATTAACCTTGAGTGGCAAATGCTTATCAGACTAGAGAACATTAATCACAGCTTATATTTGTGGTTCTATAGGATTTTTTTCCCCTTCAGTACAGATGATATACCTCCTGTTTTGGATTAAATACAACATTGCATATATAATATTCACATCAACTTACAAACTTAAAAACCATCAGGCTCATACCAAGAGTTCTGTGACATACTCATTTTAAAACATTCCAAAACAATTTCATTGTTTATTGTTCATTTAACCTATACTGTCCCATAACATAAAAAGGTAAAGGTTCCCCCGCATAGTCATGTCCGACTCTAGGGGCCGGTGGTCCCTTCCGTGGTCATGTGGCCGGCATGATGCATGCGGAATGCTGTTACTTTCCCACCGAAGTGGTACCTATTTATCTACTTGCATTTGCATGCTTTCGAATTGCTAGGTTGGCAAGAGCTGGGGCAAGTGTGGGAGCTCACTCCATCACGCGGGGCTAGGGTCTCGAACCTCCGAACTTGCGACCTTCAGATCGACAAGCCTGGCGCCTTAACCGCTGAGCCATCACGCCCCCTGTATATATAACACACTGTACATCCTATCAAAATGAAAAATGGAAGCTTTTAAGTTTAGGTATGGGTGTGGGTGTATCTGAATTCATTTAAGTATTTAGGAAATGGATCTCATCTCTGATTTCTATGTTTATTGATTTATACGTAATGCAAGTATATTATTTATCCCAGTCATAAACTATATAATAATTAGAAAAAATGGGGTGAAGAAATTGATCTACACAGACACTGTAATAAAAACCCCACATCTTTCCTACCATGGTGACTCGGAGTTCAAATCACTTTCCATAACAGAGGTTGTAAGCTGGAAAATATCTGAGGAACGTCACTGCTCCCATTCTCCTTAATGGATTGATTTTAAGGGGAATGGGAAATGTATTAAAGAAAAAGGAATGCTAAGGAAACTAGTGTAAAAACACTTGTTACAATTCATAGGAATCTCTTCATCTGCACAATGAAGATCTATGACTTACTGGGCAGATCTCCATATAATAAAATCCTGGATCACTGGAAAGCTTCAACCAATGTAAGATAAATATTTCTGAATTTTATACAGAAAAAAACATAATGGCTTAGCATACAACCAATCCTTCAGACTGATCAATGAGCCAAGCACTGTAAAAAAATTGAGTTCCATAGGACTTATTTCCCAATGGAGTACATAAATTCGCCTGTCAATCCAAATTGTAAATGGAAATTTGCCACAGCTCATTTTGATGCCCTCCCCTCAGCAGTACTAGAGAGCAGATGCCATAACATCCATTCGAAGACTTTGCCATGTGATCTAGAAGAGGTACAATTGATCAAACGTTATCTTAAGACAGTGCTTTCCAAACTGCCGCCGTTGGCGACACACCAACGGTGGCAGCGGCAGCGCGGGGGTGCACGTGGCGGCGGGGGCGTGTACGGTGGTGGCGCGGGGAGCGCGCGGCGGTGGCGTTTTCCACTAAAATGCGGAAGCGCTGGTGGCACGCCGCTGATGGCGCACCGCTGCCATCGCCACCACCGTGCACGCCTTCACCGCCACTTCCAGGTTGTGTTGCGACACACAGTTTGGAAAGCTATGTCTTAAGATGTAGAAATATATGGAGAATTGGACAAGTCTATTACAGCCTTTACTTACTAAAATACCAGGCTGCCCGGACAAATTATATTCTTTACATGTGTGATAAAACCCCAAAGTTGACAGGTACAGTTGCAAAATGTTTTTAATTTGTTCATTAATTCATTCATTCTACTTGTATATTGCCAAATCAGTAAAGACTCACAACAGTTTAAACAATCAACAAAAACATCCACAGTAAATCATCAATAAATTAAAGCAACTGATTACTAATCAAAGTTACAACAACCCAAGGAAAATTTGTAATGATAATGAAAAATAAAAAGTCAAATAAAATTATATTTACAAATACATTAATATAAGTAATTCAAAGTAAAGTAGAGGAGAACAAACTATTCAACCAAATGCTCTTCACCAAAGTTCTGTCTTCAGTGGATAAAGAAGATGGCCTTGAAGCATAGAGGGAAGATCTACTACCAAGGCAATGATCAGATAAATTAAACTTAAACCCAGGCCAAGAAACTGATTTGAGAAAATGCTTCAGACAACCCCACCCTCTAATTCTCATGAAGATTAAAGCAAGAAGAAATGTAGCACATACAGACTTTCAAGTTTCTGCTACTACAGCTGTTCTAATAAAAGCAGTTTTGATCTGCATAGTGTGTTTCTTAGTCTGGTCTACCTGACAGGTCTGACAAGCTTCCAGAATATTAGAAGGGATGGAGGAACTTGTAATTCTAAGAGGAAGAAAACTAAATGGATCAGTACAACCAGAGATATGTCGGTATACCATCAGAAGATGGGACTCCCAGGTCGGAAGATAGTCAAAATGCTACTGGGGAGGAACAGAGGATAAGTTCAACTAGCCCCAGATGTGATGACGCAGCTAGCTCAAAGCCGAAAGGACGGCTAGTGGCTGATGGTGCTGGTGGTGAACGATGAATCCGATGTTCTAAAGATCAACACATCATAGGAACCTGGAATGTAAGATCTATGAGCCAGGGCAAATTGGATGTGGTTATTGGTGAGATGTCAAGATTAAATATAGACATTTTGGGTGTCAGTGAACTGAAATGGACTGGAATGGGCCACTTCACATCAGATGACCACCAGATCTACTACTGTGGACAAGAGGACCACAGAAGAAATGGAGTAGCCTTCAAAATTAATAATAAAGTGGTTAAAGCAGTGCTTGGATACAATCCAAAAAATGATAGAATGATCTCGGACTTCCTGTGGGAAATGGTGGACTGAACAACTTTGCCTACGAGCTCCATGGGCAGAGCTGGCAGCGTGGCAGTTTTTTCTGGGCACAGGCAGGCTTTCTGTAGCCCCAAGTGTTTTTCCGGATTAAGGAAAACACTGAGAATCAACCCATCTGTCCTCCAGACGGTGAGTTGTAGCCAGGAGATCGTGGACAGCATCTGCGACCGAGCGGTAAGACTACACGGGGAGGCTGGGATAACATCTCTTTCTGATCCACGCTTGCAACCCCTTAAAGGGGAAATAAGTCTTGCCTTCCCATTTCTTAAGCACCCAATTTGATTTTTTAAGTTTTGTACCTCAAGAGAAGCTTTTTATAGTAAGAAAAAGTGGAATCTCTTGGTGAATATAGTTATTTTTGGAGATTTTTAACTATTAAAAAAAGTTTTGGCTTTTTTTCCCATCTGGGTTATTTTGAGAGCTGTAACATTGCCTTTCCGCTGTTATCTTTGTTGTTGAATTTGAAGTTTGGAGTGTTTTTTCTACACGTTGTTTTCGATTTCTCATTCTAAACTTTTAGCTTTCTGTTTACTTTCTTCGAGCTGTCTGCTAGTATATTTTCTTTGGTTAATTTTGGATTAATTCATTAACCTCTATTTTTCTGAGTTAACTCCTTAGGGTGTGCTATAATTTACTGTTTGAACAATGGAAGATTTTAAAGAAGATTTCAGAGAATTACGTTGTCAGCAAGAAGAGATTTTTTCAAAGGGTTGTCAAGTTATTATACAGTTTGGGACATTCGAGATGAGATTCTAGCTAAAATGGAACAACTATATGAAAATACTATGATGGAAGAAGACGACGATGTTGGAAAAGATGGCGATTTTACTGCTGTGAGGGAGATTAAAATATTCTCAGCTGAAAACTCTGGATTGGTGTTTATGGGGTTAAAACGATTGTTTGACTGCACAAGGAACTGCCAAGCTGGGGAAATGTTATGATTATTTCAATCAATGTTATGGGAAAGAAGAGTATGTTAAGTGGGAGTTTTTTTCTCTTTCGCTGGAAAGTTTGTATCTTTGGGGGTTGTTGGGTTGTTGGATCTTTGTAAAAAAATGCTTTTGGTGTAATGGTGAAATATTTAAATGCCCTGGTATATTTTGAGGAGGGGTAAAAAATTAAGAATATTTAATTGGAATGATAATGAGGTTAACATGATTTACAGGATTTTTGATTTCTAAGATTTAAAAGGTATTGACAAGTTCTGATAATATTTTATATTGTTTTTAAGCATAATTAGGGTTAAGATTCTTAATTATTTTGCACAACTTCGTGTTGTGCGCCAGTTACGCCCGTTCCTGGATCGGGAGGCCCTTCGAACAGTCACTCATGCCCTTGTTATCTCCCATATAGACTACTGTAGTGCGCTCTAGATGAGGCTACCCTTGAAGAGTATCCGGAAGCTTCAGCTGGTCCAGAATGCAGCTGCACTCTTGCCTCTTGGATTTTAATCTTGTTTTATAATTAGTATTTTTATATTCTATGTATATTTTATGTTTTTTGTATCTATTATTTTGTTGTAAACCACCCAGAGTCCCTCCGGTGGAGGGAGATGGGTGGTGATAGAAGTTTGATTGATAGATAGATAGATAAATAAATAAATAAATAAATAAATAAATAATGGCAGACAATTTATAAAAATTAAGAATATTTAATTGGATTGATAATTAGACTAATATGATTTTTTTTCTTTTTTTCTTCTCTTACGGTTTGGATTGGATTTATAGGATTATAGATTTGTAAAACTTAAAGGACATTGATAAGATATAATAATGTTTTATACTGTTCTTTAGGTCTAATAGGGTTAAGATTGTTTATTATAAAGGCAGACAATTTGTTTCTATAATTTGATGCTTATTGTGTAGACAGAAGTATATAGAACAGTAGTAGAAAGAAAAAAAATTAAATGGATTGTTTTTTAAGAGAGAGGGAAGTTTGAAGTAGAAATTTGTATATATGTATATATATATTATGTAAGGGGAAGGAGCAATTGTATTAGAGATTTGTATATGTGTTAATGGAGGTATTTATAGAAATAATGTGATTATGGTTTGATATAGAGGAAGGGTTTGTTTATGGGAATTGCTGTATATTCTTGCTGTTGAAAGCTGGAAGTACCTGTATGTAACATTCTAAAAGTATTTTTTGTGTGTTTTTACACTTTTAGTGTTTTTTGTTTTGTTTTTTGTAGTTTTTTATCTTTGTTTTAAAAAATAATAATAAAGCTTTCTACAAAAAATGATAGAATGATCTCAATTCGAATTCAGGGTAAGCCATTTAACATCATAGTGATCCAAACATATGCCCCAACCACAGATGCTGAAGAAGCAGAAGTAGATCAGTTCTATGAGGATCTGCAGCACCTACTGGATAATACGCCAATTGGGACCGGAATTTCAGTTGCTAAGCGAAGTGGTCATTAAGTGAATCTGACCTGATTTTATGACCTTTTTTGCAGCGGTTAAGCAAATCACCGTGGGCATTAAGCAAACCACGTGGTCGTTACGTGAATCATGTGGTTCCCCATTGATTTTGCTTGCCAGAAACCAGCCAGGAAGGTCAAAAATGGCGATCATGTGACCATAGGATGCTGCGATGGTCATAAATGTGAACCAGTTGCCAAGTGCCCAAATTGTGATCACGTGACTGTGGGGATGCTGCAACGGTTCTAAGTGTGAGCAGCACGCGTCATAAGTCATTTTTTACAGCACCGTCGTAAGTCTGAACCATCACTAAATGAGTGGTTGTTAAATGAGGACTACCTGTATACCCCTGTAGATAGTTCAGGATAAAGAGTGGTCTAGAGAAAAGAGTATTTCTTTTTTATTATTATTTTATTTATTTATATATCAAATTTATTCCCTGCCCATCTCACAAACAAACAAACAAACATAGGTCATGATTTCAGTTATATCCTGTGTAAAAAAAAACAATTCTGGGAAAAATGAAGCTTTATCACTGAGTATAACTCAATGCACTTTGTATAAATACCAGTTGTAGCATAAATACCAATATTAAGAGTACATAGCTGGTTTCCAACAGAAGTGTTCAAAAATATCATTCAATTCAATTCAATTCAATTCAATTCAATTCAATTCAATTCAATTCAATTCATTCAAGTACTAACTTACTAGGGCTTTTATGCCACTTCAGTCCTTAGACACTAAGCAGCTATGCATTTACAAAGTTCCTGGATCAGTATTCCAAAAAAAATCACCTTATTTTTCAAGCTCAATTTTTTGTATTAACAAACCAGTTTTATCTTGATGAATAGAGCAAAGCTCATTAATTTCTTAATTGAAAAATTATATTAGGAAAACTGCCCTTTCCCTGTTTACTAGAATATTTTTAAAAATTTATGGGCCTTATTTTTCAAAAACAACATAACCTACTAGCTTAGTTAATTAGTTATCGTCAGTCCTGTTTCACTCCTGGTAACTATATGGGCAAATGCTCATCAACTTGACCTGTGTTAAGTAATAAAGTCATTCCTAGGATATTCCAGTAACCTAATTCAAGGTGTTGGTTATCACCTCTAAAGCCCAGAGGGACTGTCTGATCCCCATGTTATCGACCCGCCCCACTCGGTCATTCAGAGAGGGCCTGCTACGAACCCCATCAATTAGAGAATGCCATCTGATGGGGTCTAGGAGGCGGGCCTTCTCTGTGGTAGCGCCCACTCTATGGAACACCTTGCCCCCAGAGTTAAGACAGATCTCCTCCCTCCCAACCTATAGAAAAGAGCTGAAGACCTGGTTCTGCCACCTGGCGTGGGAAGGAGGAAGGGATAGTTCCTCATGGGGGTGGTTAATCCCCTAATTTTATAATTGTCCTTCTTTTAATTATTCCATCACCATCTGGATTTTAGAATATGTATTTTTGTATAACTCTGATTTTAGATATTTTAGATTTTATTTTAACTTGTTTATTGTGAACCGCCCAGAGTTCCCCATGGGGGGAGATGGGTGGTCATACAAATTAAATAAATAAAAAATTCCAGTAACCTATTTAATCCTATCTATCACCTCATCTATTGCCTTTCCCTTCTACTTCCCTCAATCCAGGTAGCAGAAAGGATTGTAGAGTATCCACATTCTTTCTAAGAATGGATAAAGTATGGCTAGCTCCTCCTCATTTGCTGGTGCATTTAGGATGACTGTATTACAAACAGCATATTTATGTTTCTTAACAGAAAGGCACCATCTTATTATATGTCTTCAAAAACTTGGTGGTGGTAACATTTATTGTTTACTGTACACTTCATTGCTAGGGTTACCAGAAAGGTTTTGTTATTCCATGACATCAGCTGCCTTCTGTGAGGGATGCATGCCAGTAAATCTCAGGACAACTTGTCTCACCACATCAAAAAACCAGCCAAGCCTGGCTGTACTTGTGAGTCAGCTGAGCAGAGGAAAAATTGAAATACACAGATCAAGTGGGATTTCTGATCTGGATCACAATAAATCCAAATTCCTATAGAGGAAATTCAGAAGATCCCCCCCCTTTCCTCTTTTCAGGGCTCAAAGCATGGTTGAAAATTTTGGGATGGTACATATTTATCTGAAAGACATATTTACAGGATTCTATAAAGCAGGGATAAGTAGACCTGAAAACCTTTCACACACACACACATTTTTTCTGCATTCTACTGTTACATATTGTTTGTTGCTCTTGATGTTAAATAACAGGGACTCTTAATCTCTGTTCATCTACCACAGGGCTTCCCAAAGTGTGTGTCGCGACACAATACTGTGTCGCCTGGGGGCCCCAAGTGTGTCGCGTGACAACCCGGGAGCACTGATGAAAATGTCCTCGGTTCCGGCAGGGAGGCGAAAATCGCGCATGCACGCTGCCCAGCTGCTTTCCTGCTGCACAGCTGATCAGCGCAGGGGGGCCGGGGTGGAAATTCTCTGCGCCGATCAGCTGTGCGGCAGGAAGCAGCCCGGCTTTTCGCCTCCCTGCCGAAACTGAGGGCATTTTCGGGGTCCCTGGAGTCTGCCCTTTCGAAGGGGCAGCGGCGGGCCATCAGCGCTTCCGGGTTCCAGGACGCCGCTGCTGCCGCTGCCCCTTCGAAAGGGCATGCTCCGGGGACCCCGAAAATACCCTCGGTTCCGGCAGGGAGGCGAAAATCACGCGTGCACGCTGCCAGGCTGCTTCCCTGCTGCACAGCTGATCGGTGCAGAGAATTTCCACCCCGCCCCCAAAAGCCAAAAGGACTTTATTTTCTTGGGCTCCAAGATCACCACAGACGGTGACTGCAGCCATGAAATTAAAAGACGCTTGCTCCTTAGGAGGAAAGCTATGGCAAACCTAGACAGCATATTAAAAAGCAGAGACATCCCCTTGCCGACAAAGGTCTGTATAATTAAAGCTATGGTTTTCCCAACAGTAATGTATGGCTGTGAGAGTTGGACAATAAGGAAGGCTGAGCGCCGAAGAATTGATGCTTTCGAACTGTGGTGCTGGAGAAGACTCTTGAGAGTCCCTTGGATTGCAAGGAGGTCAGATCAGTCAATCCTAAAGGAAATCAACCCTGACTGCTCATTGGAAGGACAGATACTGAAGCTGAAGCTCAAATACTTTGGCCACCTAATGCAAAGAGAGGACTCACAGAAGTCCACCAAGCTGAGCAATGGCTACAAATCATATTTGTTGAACCAATTTCCATAAGGGTTAGGAGCTGTTGAGTAATTAAAATTAAAGTACAGTAACATATCAACAGGTAAGAAATGTATAACAATTACATAATGAATAAGTGTTGTAATATGTATTATAATATGTATTATAATATTATATTAATATTATAATACATATTATATAATATAATATGTATTAATATATTATTATATTATGTATTATAATATGTAATATATGTAATCAATTACATCTCTATAATTTACACATGCCAGGACAGGTTTATCCTCAATCATTCTGTTCTAATGTGCAACAATATATCTGTATATCCCATTTTCAAAGATGCAGTATTGTTAAATCAGAAGTGGACAATACTTTTGCCTAAGACTGTATTTGGTGTTGGTATGGTACTGGGAAATGTACCTGTCAGTAGACTTAAGAGCATGAGCATGCCCATGAGAACATGCATACAACTGCACCTTCCCCACTATTTATGTATTCATAAATATGTACACACACTAACACATATCAATCTCTTCCTCCTAGACTGGAAACATTCCTTTTCCTTCCAGTGAAGGTGTTGAAAATCAGTGTATTCCCACTTGCCCAAGGCAATGCAAACACAGCAATTTTCAGCCTTGTTTGCTGGGAAAGAACAGGAAGCCCCATTCTTCTCAGCCAACAGCATATCCTTGAAGCCACCTAATCAACATGCAATCCATGTGTTGCCTATGCCTGCATTAAATAATAAAAATTCATACTTCCTAGCAGATCATTGGTACAATCAGGTCTAATGAAGCTGCTGTAAAAAAAAATGAGGGAGGGAGGAAGGACGGAAAGCCAATAAAAAGAATGAGCCAAATCTATAAAGCAATTTAAACCAAAATACCACAAATTTTAACCAAGGCACAGTGGATTGACTTAGTTCTAGACAAGTGAGGAGCTGTGCTCTCACTCTAACCAAGCTGGCTGGAGAATTCTGGGAGTTACGCACACATCTTCAAGTTGCCAAGGTTGAGAAACACTGCTCTAATGCAGGGGTCCCCAACCTGTGGGCCACGGCCCACGACCTGTTAGGAAGTGGGCCGCGGGGCTCCCTCTTGCAAACCCTGCCCCCGGTGCGCGCGATTACCCCGCCCCTGGTGTGCGCAATTGGCTCCCGCCTGCAACCCCCGCCCCCTGGTGCGCGCGATTGGCTCCCACCTGCAAGCCCCGCCCCCGCGGTCTGTGGAAAATTTTTCTTCCATGACTGATCCCTGGTGCCAGAAAGGTTGGGGACCGCTGCTCTAATGCATAGCAAGGAAGGACAGTGGCAGTGGGAGCTGTAGCCCTCTGTAGGTCTGCCCTACCTAGAGCCTAGAGTTTGAAGTTCCTGCCACTTATCAGTTTAAGAAAGGATAGGCAGCCTGCTGTCCTGACCTGCTGTGTTTGAGATGCACTAAGTCACGGTCAAGATTACCTGCCCTCTGTTTGGCTCCAAGATTGACTGTTCTCTGTTGTTTAGGGCATTTGCCTCAGCCTAAGCAACAATGTACGAAGATAATTGATGTCCCCATAATTTCAACCCTTTGCATGCCTCCCTAATTTCTTCCAGCACTGCAACATCAGCTTTAGCATTTTGATCAGGCAAGCAACAGTATATACTGCATCTGAATTTAGTATATAGAATAGTAGCAAAGAATACATTAGGTACAAAGTGATCCATCACATGTAGAGTTCTATTTAACTAAGATAAGTACATGATTATCACACAGTAATTTAACTTTTTTAATCTACAGAGTGAACTTCAGAAACCAAACTTCATATTTATTTTCTCTGAGCATGACATGTCAGGAAGCTGCCTGACAATAATGTTCATGGTGAATACATTTAGTATCAATCGAAGAGAATATTTGTAGCTCAGGGTTGAACTGTGGAGTCCTTGGTGCTCTCTGAGCCTTGTTGTTTTCTTGCAGACGTTTCATTGCCAGGCTAGGCAACATCTTCAGTGCAAAAAGGGAGTGGGACTTGCTCTCTGTTTATATACCCTGGCTTGTCCTGCCTGTGTTGGTGGGGCTGTTGTACTCTCCTTGGTAGTTCCTTGATTGGGTTGTTGTTTGGTTGGTTGACTGAGTTAATAGTTCCTTGATTAGGGTCTATTGTGTTGTTTGATGGTGCTAATCTTGGTGTTAATCTTTGCCTCTCTGCTTGTTGATTGCTGGCAAGGAGGTGTTCTGGTCTTCTGGCTTTTCTATTGTCTCTTATGAATGGTATGTAAATGTTGTTTACCTCTATGTGTCTGTTGATGGCTGCTTTGTCTGATGTAAAAAATGTAAAGATACATATAGTATCTTTTTTCCCCAGTGTATACAATGTGGAAAGTGGCCTATCTGAATACAGTAACTAGATAAACCATCTTTTTTTTAATCCCACCTTTATTATTTTTATAAATAATTCAAGGCGGCAAACATACCTAGTACTCCTTCCTCCTCCTATTTTCCCCACAACAACAACCCTGTGAGGTGACTTGGGCTGAGAGAGAGTGACTGGCCTAAAGTCACCCAGCTGACTTATTCAAATTCAAAGCTTATCTTATTCGAATTTAAAATAATTTCCATTGATATTTATGAGGGAATTTGGATCTATATATACTGTCAAAACAAATCTAGGATCTTCCCCTTCTAAGAGCATGGCCTTATCCATGCCTCACTTAAAACACAGGCAACCCTCTTAGTTTTCAAGGGACATATTGTAAGAACAGGCAGAACAGGGAAATGATTTGAACCACTAATGTGATGGCAGGCTTCTATAAAAGCCCATTCTGTTGGGAATATCAGGTTTCAACTGTGCATCGTCTCACGAACATAAGGGGAGGGACTCTTCTACTGAAACGTGACTTTTGTTTTCGAAGTGTGTCTCTGCTGTGTTCGTGGGAGGTGCCTGTCACCTGACTTCCTGTTTCCTCTTTCTCTTTTGGCCCCTCGTGGCCAGTCCTCCATTACTATTCCAGCATGCACACACACTTTCAGCAGGGCTGCCAAAAGCGGTTCTGGTCTGAAAGAAAATACCACGCACGCACTGGAACTTTTCTACAATGAAACTGCTTGTAACCAAGATCTGCTGAATAAAATGTAAGCTATCTTTGTTTTTCCCCTAACAAAAATGTGTGAAGACTGTTTTATTTTCCTGAACATACAGTGGGGCAAAAAAGTATTTAGTCAGCCACCAATTGTGCAAGTTCTCCCACTTAAAAAGACGAGAGAGGCCTGTAATTAACATCATAGGTAAACCTCAACTATGAGAGACAAAATGAGAAAACAAATCCAGACAATCACATTGTCTGATTCGGAAAGAATTTATTTGCAAATTATGGTGGAAAATAAGTATTTGGTCAATATCAAAAGTTCATCTCAATACTTTGTTATATATCCTTTGTTGGCAATGACAGAGGTCAAACGTTTTCTGTAAGTCTTCACAAGGTTGGCACACACTGTTGCTGGTATGTTGGCCCATTCCTCCATGCAGATCTCCTCTAGAGCAGTGATGTTTTGGGGCTGTCGCTGGGCAACACGGACTTTCAACTCCCTCCAAAGGTTTTCTATGGGGTTGAGATCTGGAGACTGGCTAGGACACTCCAGGACCTTGAAATGCTTCTTACGAAGCCACTCCTTCGTTGCCCGGGCGGTGTGTTTGGGATCATTGTCATGCTGAAAGACCCAGCCACGTTTCATCTTCAATGCCCTTGCTGATGGAAGGAGGTTTGCACTCAAAATCGCACGATACATGGCCCCATTCATTCTTTCCTGTACACGGAACAGTCGTCCTGGTCCCTTTGCAGAGAAACAGCCCCAAAGCATGATGTTGCCACCCCCATGCTTCACAGTAGGTATGGTGTTCTTTGGATGCAACTCAGCATTCTCTCTCCCCCAAACACGACGAGTTGTGTTTCTACCAAACAGTTCTACTTTGGTTTCATCTGACCATATGACATTCTCCCAATCCTCTCCTGGATCATCCAAATGCTCTCTAGCAAACTTCAGACAGGCCCGGACATGTACTGGCTTAAGCAGGGGGACACGTCTGGCACTGCAGGATCTGAGTCCCTGGCGGCGTAGTGTGTTACTGATGGTAGCCTTTGTTACGTTGGTCCCAGCTCTCTGCAGGTCATTCACTAGGTCCCCCCATGTGGTTCTGGGATTTTTGCTCACTGTTCTTGTGAACATTTTGACCCCACGGGGTGAGATCTTGCGTGGAGCCCCAGATCGAGGAAGATTATCAGTGGTCTTGTATGTCTTCCATTTTCTAATTATTGCTCCCACAGTTGATTTCTTCACACCAAGCTGCTTGCCTATTGCAGATTCAGTCTTCCCAGCCTGGTGCAGGTCTACAATTTTGTTTCTGGTGTCCTTCGACAGCTCTTTGGTCTTCACCATAGTGGAGTTTGGAGTGTGACTGTTTGAGGTTGTGGACAGGTGTCTTTTATACTGATAACAAGTTCAAACAGGTGCCATTACTACAGGTAATGAGTGGAGGACAGAGGAGCCTCTTAAAGAAGTTACAGGTCTGTGAGAGCCAGAAATCTTGCTTGTTTGTAGGTGACCAAATACTTATTTTCCACCATAATTTGCAAATAAATTCTTTCCGAATCAGACAATGTGATTGTCTGGATTTGTTTTCTCATTTTGTCTCTCATAGTTGAGGTCTACCTATGATGTCAATTACAGGCCTCTCTCATCTTTTTAAGTGGGAGAACTTGCACAATTGGTGGCTGACTAAATACTTTTTTGCCCCACTGTAATCAAACCTCATGTGCAAGCCCTTTCTGGGATGTTTCTACTCTGCTAAAAATTGCTAAGCGCTGCCTGGAGTTCCGTTAATTACATTCCAGACTCCAATACATTCCACATGTAAAAGAGAAATTATTTTGAGGGGATGACCATCTCTTCTGATTCAAGGTGTTATGTATTCAATGCAAATATACATACATTAGCAACAACAAATAAACTAACAGAAAGGTAATTGTATAACTTGCTGTGAAGGGTTTTTTTAGCTGTAGGTTGTATTCTGAAATACTTATCCTCAAATCTTCATGTACCCCTATGCTACACTTCCTACTATATTAGAATTCAGCAGGGCAGCTTTTAGACTTAACATAGCTGCTCAAATAATTTAGGAAAAGTTATTTTTTTAAAAAAAATGAAGCTTTGAAATTTCCTCAATTTAATTATTCTAAGTGCATTTTTCTTTTGCCATTTTAAGGAGCACTAACATTTATTATAGTTTTCTTTTGACAAACAGCCTGAAGAGCCACTGTTTCCTAGTGAACAGGACCCTCAATAAATACAAAAACCTACTATATAAACAGGTGTGCTATTTGCAAAGCAGAGGTACACGTGAATAAGTGCACCCTACACTGAAATCATCAAGTTGTTCTTAAAACGTAATCTACCTGGGTGCATTTAATCCACCTTTAAATCATTCACTACCTCCAAAAACATGTTTTGCAGAGTTTTCTGTTGCGGGTCTAGAGCCCCCGTTTAAAGCAGTGAAAACGTCAAATCCCTCCCAGAAGCCTCTGGCCATGCCTTGAAGAAGAGAAACTAGAAAAAACAGTTCCTAAATCAAATATATTCTCTTAAGAATAAATACAGTTCCAAACTGTGTAATTAGAACAGTATGTCATATGCTGTAACAAAATTAATATAACACTCAAAATAAAGAATGTATGGCTAAGGAATATAAACATATGTTAGCTTGATGCCAGTTGCTATCTGATTTTAATCAGACCAGCTGCTGAAAAGGTATTTTAAAGGGAGAAAAAGTTTCACTACATCAGGGAGAATTTTGTTTACATCAGGCCCCAAGGAGCCAAGGTCATATTTAACCTTGTAATATAAGTATAGCCTTCAAAAATGCATGCATGCAATGCCTGCATATATATCCCCAAAGAACAAACCAAGTCCAATCTTATATTACATTAAATTACTGTAGTATAAAATGTATCAACTATTTGTTTGATAGGACACAGCTTGGGCTAGGGAAACCAGATAGTCATATGGGGAAAAAACACACTGAAAACACAAACAAAACCCAGACTTTTTCCTTTTATCTGAATGTAGCGTGATAAACATGAACAATTTCTTGATTATCTAGTATTTTATTTATCTAATAAATAAACATAATAAACAATGGATTATGTATTATGCATAAAAAGGTAAAGGTTCCCCCCGCACATTTGTGCAGTCGTGACCGACTCTAGGGGCCGGTGCTCATCTCCGTTTGTTAGCCGAAGAGCCAGCGTTGTCTGAAGACGCTTCCACGGTCATGTGGCCGCATGACGTGCATGGAACGCTGTTACCTACCCACCGAGGTGGTACCTATTCATCTACTTGCATTTGCATGCTTTCGAATTGCTAGGTTGGCAAGAGCTGGAGCTAGTGCGGGAGCTCACTCCGCACGCAGGGCTAGGGATTCGAACCTCCGAAGTTGCGATCTTCCGATCGACAAGCCTGGCATCTTACCCGCTGAGCCACCACGCCCCTTTTTTATTATTAGTATTATTATTAGTAGTATTATGCATAACCCCACATAATTCTAACAAGATCCTTAAGACACCTGAAGAAGGCAAATTAACCAAAATATGTGTACTACAGGAAGGGATCTGCAGGGTGAGGAAGAACTTGAATTTTGTAGACATTTATGAACAATTATTTGAGGAGGAAATTCCTTATTTATTGTTTGTTTCTCAACAAAGTGACTCGAGGAATCTTACATAATAGATTAAAACATCAAGTAAAATATCAACTAAAAGTAACAACACAGAATTAGCAAACAAATGCATGGCATTCATCATAAACATATTCCCCCACTAACTTCCATCAGGGACCAGTCGCTTGACTCTACCCCAGGGCCTGTCAAAAGAGCCAAGTCTTTGCAGCTTTACAGAAGCCCAAGTTTCTTTGTTCCTAGGGGGCACGCCGTTCAACAGGGGAGGTGCAACTGTCAAGAAGGTGTGTCTTCTAGATCCCAGAAGACAACCATGTTTTTACAGCTGGGATCTGGAGCATGTCAACTTATCCAGATTTTATTGGTTGGGCAGAAATGACAAGAGAAATACAATCCCATGGGTAACTAGGTCCTGAGTTATGAAGTGATTTGTAGGTGACAGCTACCGCCTTGAATTGCATGTGGAAGCTCACCAGTAACCAATGCAGCTTGCAAAACAGTGGTGTTACATAGGCAAAGAGGGAAGCACCAATAATTATTCAACAGCTGTAACTTCCAAATGGTCTTCAGGGGTAGCCCCATATAGGTTATATTGCAATAGTTCAAACAGGTGGTGACTACGACATAACTGACAGAGAAGGGCCTCCATATTCAGGAAGGAACCCAACTGTCACACAACATACTGTAGATTTATGTAAAGGCCTTTCTGGCCATGGCTGCTACTTCCCAATTGAGCAGGAGTCAATAGTCCAGAGCACCCCTACATTATGTACTAGTTGTATCTGGAGCAGTGACATCCAATCAAGAACTACTAATGGTAAATCACTGTGACCAGCAGGTTCTTGAAACCAAAGACACTTAGTCCTGCTAGGGTTGAAACTAAGCCTGTTCCTCCCCATCCAGACTCTTGCAGCCTCCAGGCACCAGAAGGAGAGCAGGTCCTTGTTTGGTGAGGGGTTCAAATGCAAAGCTGGGGGTCATCAGCATACTGATGATATCTGATCTCATACCAGGGATGACCTCACCCAGCAACATCACATAGATATTGAATAAAAGTGGGGAGAGAATCAAACAAGGATCTTAGGCTGGATCTCTCTGCACCTACCAACAAGGAGGAGAATCACTACAAAACAATGCCTCATATTCCCAAGCCCAATTACAGCCTAGAAGGATACCATCAAGCAGGACCAGGAGACTTGCACCATCCTTATCCTGGTCCTACCAGAGGTCATCTACAATCATAATGCTGCCTCAGTACTGTACCCAGACCTAAAAACCAACTGAAAACCAGCTTCTTCCAGAACCTTCTAGAGTTGTCATACCATCTTCTACACAAGCTTTCACAAAAAGGGAAAGTTACAAAGAGGCTAATGGTCATTCAACACTCCTGGGTCTAGTGATGACTTCTTGAGAAGGGAGTGCACCACCACCACCTCCTTCAAGCCTGCTTGAATCCATGGTTGATCACCTCCTGGGAGGCCTTGACCAATCAGGAGGCACATACACAGATGTCAGTGCTGACATCTCTGAAGATCCTGTCCACGTCCTCAAGATTCACAGGCTCAAACTCAAACTCCTCCCAGATAATAAGGCAACCCTAACCAGTTAACTCCCTAGAGTAGAGTCCAATTCTGAACAAATCTAAGCAATTTTATTTGTTTGTTTGTTTATTTATTTATTCATCAAATTTTGCCACCGCCCATCTCCCCCCAGAGGAGGGACTCTGGGCAGTTTTATTTTATCCATCAGATGCTTAGAATATTCCTCCTAAAAGCCTTTGAGGTGTTCTTCCTGTCCCTTGACCTCCATCAGGATCTGGGTTACCTTAAAAAGAATGTCGGACAGTGTTCTTTGTGGAGAAATCATAATAAGAGAGGAAAAACTGAAACGTAGATAGGACAGAGCATCCCAGTTCAACACTGTTGGGTAATAAATTTAAGAGAAGACAAAAGGGAATATCAACTTTATGTTTATATAGTTCAAAATATACAAAAAAGAAAAAGCATAAAATATATCTACAACAAACAGACAACTATATAAATATAATATACCAAGACAGCAAGGAGCCAGGCAGAAAAGCCAAAAGGAAAAGGAGGCAGCGCACAAAGCAAACAAGGATACTTCTCTTATACATTATCCACCACCAGATTTAGATTACAACTCAAACAAGAGTAATCCCTGTTAACCCTGTTAAAGCTACAGATCTTGAATATAACCAACAAACACCACTACAAGAACACCATGCTGGCTGTCTCTTCAGCTGAGAAATTTTGATCATCCTCACGTTATATACTGTAGAGTGGTTCTTTTGACTGATGTGCTGAATGAGTGCAAAAGAAAAGAGTGCCTTTATAGATGCAGTGACACTACCTGAATAGTGGTTAAATTCACTATATGTATAGTACAGGTGGTCCTCAGTTAACGACTGTAATTGGGAATGGCAGCTCCATTGCTAAGCAACAGTCATAAAATGAAAAATCACATGACCACGCAGACTTACTATGGCAGTTCCAGTTGTGGTCATTAAGTTAAACGTGTGTGGTTGTTAAGCATGATGTCACATGATCACGACTTACAACTTCCTGCCAGCTTCCCCATTGATTTCACTTGTCGGAAGCCAGCAGTGAAGGTTGCAATGGCAATCATGTGACCACGGGACACTGCGACCGTCATAATTGTGCACCGGTTGCCAAGTGCCCAAATCATGATTACAGGACCACTGAGACACTGCAATGGCTACAATTTCGAGGACTGGCCACAAGTCTCCTTGTTCAGCACTGCCATAACTTCGTCTCTGAACAAGTGGTCGCTAAGCAAGGGCTACCTGTATCTTTGCTGGTGTACCTTCTTCAATGTGCAGATAATTATTACAATTAAGACTATAACTGTTCTTTGTGCCTATGTGTTCTGGTTCTTTCTACTATTAAAAAAATTCACTTCATCTTGTTCCCAAGGATCAGGAACTAAACAAAGAATAAGCACTGTAGGCTTATGCAGATGGAAGTACCTGTTAGACCTTGTTTGGGATCCAAAGTTAGAAAGGCCTGCTTAGTATTTGAACGGGACACCAAAATACTAAGGCTGGAAGTTTGACTGCAAAGTTGAAAAGTATCATGGAAAAAGCAATACAAATCACTTGCAAATCACTGTCAAGAAAACACACACGGGTGTATTCATGAAACCACCAGGAGTTGAGCTCAACTCAAGGGAGATTTTATAATTAGCAAAAACTCCCTATCCTAAAAATTTATGTGACAGAGCTGTTGTCATTAAACCCGAATTAAAACCTTAGGCTTAATTCTGCAGTAGGTAAAATAAACTGAGAATGTTGTATCAACAAAAGATACAATTCCTTCCTGTCAGAGCTTCACCAGAACTCAGCAATAAATCTCTCTCTAGGAACTCAAACCTGCACTCAGAATAAGCAAAATTCAAGGACAAGGCTCAGACAAATAAATTGCCTTTACTATAGATACAGGAAGCCCTAATAAAGATTGGCTGCTATAGAATTAAATCCTCTATTTATAGCAGCCCTAGGCTTTAAAGCTTGTTGTCTTTTTCTTCCACCCATACAAGGTAATGGACTTCTCAGCTTTGGATGTGGAGGGTACACACAACATTTTTTTTTATTCCAGGATACACAAGTCCTATTTACATTTTCATAATCAGGCATGCTTTAAAAGAAGTGTGTTTTTAAGTTCAATGATTTCACTATGGTGAAGGGTTACATCAAGTACATTTTGCTTAACACACCAAAACTATAGGCTCTTTAAATTTGTTGTTTGATTGCAAGAAGAAACATGAGATAAACTTAATTTATCATGAAATAGAGCCTCTGGAGTATAGTAGTTCAATAGATCAAAATAATTAAATAAATGCATGCTTTCTAAAGTGAGTTTGGATTTCCCTGACATCATATAGATCAGGAAGAGAAAGATTAACAGCACAGTCAAGTTTATATTCAATATGGTAAAATGTAAGAATTAATATGGGCGGTGTAGTTTATAGTGAAATAAGACTATTATAACTTGTTATATAAAATTTCATGTGGGACATTCTTATTTTCTTTACTTCTTGCCCACTAATGTGTGGTTTGATTCTATAGAATGTATTAATTTCACCATACTTAAAAAGATCTATACACTTTTAAGTGCACAGATAACCAAAGACAAATACTTTCCCCACCTGCAATTTACATGCTACCAAATTCACCTGAACAAATTGTTTTACTCTTTCAAAGGCTTGTCAAATCAGCTTTCATATAAATCAGTTTTCTCTCCCACCCCTTCGGCATGTATAGTGCAAGAAATAAAAATTCTTTCATTTAATTGAATACACTCAATAGGATAGGTAGAGTTTCTTGGCATTTCCTCAGAAAGCTCAATTTAAGTGGAACAATACCAGATTCTTTTCTCACCCAAACCCAACAATAGTTTCAGTGTTATAGAATACTATTGTCAATCCACATGTTAAATGTTTGTACAGTAGACAAACCTGAGAATTCACTAAGATTCCCTAGTAGGAATGCTTTTTTCTTGTTGTAGTTCGTACTTGGAAAGTCCACACCCTTTTGAGCAGACTTAGTACTCAACAGTTACTGTATATACAGTATTTTGTGTCATAGAAACAGCATATAGATAAGACACTGGAAAGAAAGAAAATGTTGTTATCCTACAAAATATTTAAGGTCCATTATGAGCAGATGTGAAAAATTAATCTCTAACTTCTGGCATTGCCAGCCTTTTACTTTAATTGCGGAGTCTGACACTCTGCTCAGATTGTCTCTGTTTTATGGTACAAGCGCCCTACAGCTATTTAGCAATTTGGACTGACCACATACTTTTATTTAAAATATATCAATCAAAATGCCAGTTTATATGCTCCTACCCTAGCTCCCTTTACATCAGTGCCTTCTTTGCTTGTGCATTATTTCGTTCACTTATGTAGAAGTCAATGGGTCTCTTCAAGTTCCTTTGAAGCCTAATCAAGGTAGCAGGAGGTATAAGGAGTGTAACAGAGGGGGGAGCAGTTCATTGATTCTCCTTGAGATTAGTTTAGAAAAACTAGACCAGAGCTTTCCAAACTGTGTGTCGCGACACGTTAGTGTGTCAGCTGCAGTGTCTGGGTGTGTTGCGGCTGCTGCTGCCTCTGAGCCCTGCCAGGATTCCGCGCAGGTCCTAGTGCCTGCCTTGTGCCCTGCTGCCTCCAAACCTGCTGTGATTCCGCGCAGGTCCTAGTGCCTGCCTTGTGCCCTGCAGTAAGAGTGTGTCGCGAAATGATACATGTCTAAAAAGTGTGTCACCAACATGAAAAGTTTGGAAAGCTCTGAACTAGACTGATTGTTTTATGCATTCAGATGGAACAAAGTCAGTCTAAAGATTCTTCAAAGTTTGAAGAAGCTTCTGGCTTTCTGAGTCTGCCTAGAGATGCACAAAGAAAAGAGAGATATGAAAGAGATGACCAAAAGTATTACAAAAACTACTGAATCTTTAAAAAGGTAAGAGTTCTGGATTGAGTATATCTATTTTAGCTATATAATCTATGCAAAACCTTTGTTTTTACTTAGCTGATTTTTGGGAAAAATCATCCACCCAACTAAAATTTATGAATCAGCTACACTTTTACATTTTATATACCAAATTTGATTTTATTAGCAAACTAAGTTATACATAATGCAAAATAACAAATAAAGATGCGATAAAGATAGATGAACAGTGTTTGAAAAATTCTGGAAATTTAACATCTCACTGCAAATGTGTTGAAGTATTCCCCTTCCAGAAATAAATAAATATTTACACACAGGCATGCACGCACACATACATACATACACATACACAGAGAGAAAGAATCTGACTGTTAGAAAACAAAATAAGGGTACTTAATTACGAATGGCAATAATCATGTCATGCAACAGCATCCTTGTTTTTAAGAGAATTCTTTCACTGTCACAAATCTGAAGCAAGACAAAGTAAACTGGCAGATTTAATATAATGTTTTATATTACTTTCTACTGAAAGAAACAGAATACTGAGAATAAAAAAAATACAAAACAAAAGAAAAAATTGAGAATCTATATTAGTTATGCACAAGGCAATTAACTTGATAAAGAGTCCCCTATTTGGGGAGATGGGCGGAGATAAATTAAATAAATAAAAATAAATTCATTCCTCATTTACATATGCAATCTTGAGACATCTAAAAAATCCATGTGTGGAGATGATGTTAATCCATTAGGAAATATTTTATGTATATTATTAATAAGACTGCTTGACTCCCAGAAGAGTCTGTGCAGCTTACAGTACAGACAAAAAGACCAAATAATTAAAAATTAAACAACCAAACCGTATATTTAATTACAGTTCTCAATTTTGGGCCAATATCCTTTCCCACACATTTAAAAACCACTGAATCAGAAAAATATGAACTTCAGTTTTGTAATAATTTATAATGGTAGATCTGGAAGCTTAATGAAAAAAATAAATTACCTGTGTTGTAGTAATGTATATGTTTTGGGGAATATGGACAATATAAGTACAACAGAGTGAATTACCAAGACTATTTCAGTATTTTTTTAGAAATATTTAATCAAAATAAATAATAGGCACAGCTACCAACAATAGTAATATATACCAATTTAAAAGCCCTACATCACAATTCAGAAACATTTAGATTAATATAACTTAATTGAATTATATCAATTATGAATTATTTTATAGTCAATTCTTGAGCTCACCATCATAACGCTGAAGGAAAATTTGTTTTATAAAGAATTCCAGTCTGATTCACCAAGTTCAAATCCCAAAATCTTTTCCTCATACTTGTGGGACCTAACATATTTAATATGAATTCTGCATAAAGTTATTTTAAATGATGCATATCCTTTTAATCGATTGTTACAGTTTTAACTGGGTGACATCTGATAATCATGTATAATTTGAAATCAGACTTTGAGTAATTCATGAGCAAAATATATTCACAGAGATAATTTTTCCATTAGTAATAAAACTTCCTGTCTATAAATTCACTATTCTATTTCTTGTACTGGGCTTTATTTATCCATATTCTAAAAATTAGGTGATCAAGAAGGTGATTAAGACACCCATTAGAACTCTTATCTAAAACAATCCTCAAAAGCCTCTCGTCCCAAAGCAGACCACTTTCCCCCTGGGGAGGACAAATATTTTTAGGGGCTGTTAGGATTATTTTCCACAAGACCTACCCCACCCGGAGAGGTCAGGATAATACAGCAGATACTGCATCAGCTGGTATCTGCTGTCACCATCTTCTTTTCTACCTGTCAGGAATGTAGAAGCAAGGCCAAAGGAAGGAAAATGGCGTGCCCTCTCTGAAAAGACACAAGGGCTACTTAAGCCCTGCAACCGGTAGTCAGCCTGCATAGGTCCAGGCCTTCCAAAGCACATTACCAGATTACAATGCCCCAAGGCACAAACTGGCATTAAAATGTCTGTTTAAAACAGCATTTATTAGAAAGACGCACAGCAAAAAGAAGCATAGATAGATATTAGGCTTAGAGGAAAAGGGTAAAGATTCAAGAGCAAGTGTAAATAAGGGAATAGTGCTTAAGGTAAAGGTAAAGGTTCCCCCCGCACATTTGTGCAGTCGTGTCCAACTCTAGGGGCCGGTGCTCATCTCCGTTTGTTAGCTGAAGAGCCAGCGCTGTCCGAAGTGGTACCAATTAATCTACTTGCATTTGCATGCTTTCGAATTGCTAGGTTGACAAGAGCTGGGGCTAGTGCGGAAGCTCACTCCGTCACACGGGACTAGGGATTCGAACCTCCAAACTTGCGATCTTCCGATCGACAAGCCTGGCGTCTTACCCGCTGAGCCACCACACCCCTACAGAACAGTGCTTAGGCCCATCCAAAATGGTGATCAAGCCTCAGGGATAATTGTTTTGTAAAGGTATCAGGCAAGGCTTTGAGCATATCCAAAATAAAATGACTAACACAGTTTTCTGGGTACACTTGATTTTCCTTCCAAAAATATCCATAATCTGGAGCAGGCTCAAATTCTTCCCTTTTCTTGCAACCAGCTCTGCTGGGAAAAGTCTAAGAACATACTGTAAGCATCATGCATTTGGCCATTTAACTTCAACTGTGGAGGGAAGTTGTGTTTGCTGAAGGACATAGCCACATAGACTGTATTGCACGTAACAACTGATCTAGTGACTCAGAGAAATAGATGGAAAAGCACCATCTCAAAATCAAGTAAGAGGAAAAGAAAAAATATGCTTGTGGGTCTCCATCTGGGTCAAATTTGTCTTTCAAAATGTTAGCCCCCTTCTCCCCCTCAAAATGGAGGGGGAGAAGAAGAAGAATATACCCACTCCTCCAACAGCCCTCCAGAACATATCTTTGTGGGAAGTGGGGGGAGAGAAAACCCCCAGCTTGTTAAGTTTAAGCATACGTTCACTCCTCCAGCTACCCCTCTAGCTGCTTGGAATGGGGGGGGGATGATAAGAAATTGTTTTGGTTAAGCACTTGCTTATCTGATGGCTTCCCAGGCTATGGGAATGATGTCATGGACAGGTGCCAGGACCACAGTAAGAATCCCAGTCAAGGTCAGGCTATGCAGCTTCAGTGCCATGGAAACTTGGTCACGGGGTTTGGGAGCCAGGCTTTGATAAAAACCTTAGGATTGTCTTTGGAGTTTTGGGAGTCCACACAGGCCTGAGTGCTGGGTGCTGTGAAAATTGCCACCTTGGGGTATCTCCACTGTCCTTATTAGGGGGCTCCTGGCAGCCTATAGGAGATTAGGTATTACCTTGTTTGGTATGTATGTATTTCTTTCTGTATGCTATGCTATGCTTGTTAAACTGTGTTTTTGTTTGACTTTGTTTGCTTAAGTTTATAATAAAGTTTTAAGTTTCTTTATCCACTGGCGTGTTTATTATCTCTGGATCTAAAATAATCAATTGCCCTAGCCCCTGATCAAGGCGTGGACTTTTGGCAACACAAGCACCAAAAGAAGCCATCAGTTCTGTATGCAGGCATTCTTAGTATCATTCTAGTTCTTTCCTAAGAGTTCACTTCCAGTAAATCTTTCATTTGTATCTACTATAATTAAGAAATAGTATAGCTCAGTCCTTGCTGACTGTACAGTTTTCTTATTAATATTATGGAAGTGGTTTGCCATTATCTTCTTCTGAGATGTTTTACAAATGTCCAGGCTAATCTACTGCCAGGGACTCTATGATAGTCTACCATCCAAGTACTAACTAAACCCAACCCTGCTTAGCTTCTGAACTCAGATAAAGTCATCCAGATTCGGTCACTTGCTAAGACTTACTGTCATTAGATAATGGTCATCAAATAGTAGGACTGAGATATATAACTCATTATTCTGTAATTACATTTGTTGATTCTTCTAATTCTAATATATTCAGGAATGGCTACAAAGAATATAAAAAGATTTGGATTATTATTTTTTCTGAAGGATTTGAAAAGCAAATTGATTATGTGCAAGTCTGCCAACCATTTAGAGTATCATTCACATGTTGCGACAAGTGCTCAGTATTCAAAACCTGGGAGTATAAGCATCAATTATGACCCACATAAAGTTATTTTACATATTGATAGAAAGCAGTTATAATTAAAGATTAAAGGAAACCAAACCTGAAACCAACAAGTGCCAGCATGTCTGGAAAAATTCATATACGTGTGATGTTGAAATAAAATCTATAAGCCATATCCTCACCACTTAGAAAGACCATACTGCACATTACAATTTCACAACTCATATTACACATTTTTCATTTTTTTTGCCTTTACTTAAGGATTCTCTTCCTTAAAGTATCCCTATAACTATTACAATCTTTGATCCATTTTCTGCTAAAGCAAATCATATCCCTTCAAAATTCACAATGGAACAAACCACTTAATGGAAAATGAAATACTGGAATACATTGGGGGATATTGGTATTTTTTGTAATACTTTTATTTATTTTATACAAAATGTTATATACTGTCTACTTCTTTTGTTGTTTATTCGTTCAGTCGTTTCCGACTCTATGTGACTTCATGGACCAGTCCACGCCAGAGCTTTCTGTCAGCCGTCACCATCCCCAGCTCCCCAATGGTTGAGTCCGTCACCTCCAGAATACCATCCATCCATCTTGCCCTTGGTCGGCCCCTCTTCCTTTGGCCTTCCACTTTCCCTAGCATCAGCTTCTTCTCCAGGGTATCCTGTCTTCTCATTATGTGGCCAAAGTACTTCAGTTTTCCCTTTAATATCATTCCCTCGAGTGAGCAGTCTGGCTTGATTTCCTGGAGTATGGACTGGTTTGATCTTCTTGCAGTCCAAGGTAGTCTCAGAATTTTCCTCCAACACCACAGTTCAAAAGCATCTATCTTCCTTCGCTCACCCTTCCTTATGGTCCAGCTCTCGCAGCCATAGGTTCTACTTCTTTGGACTCAACAATTTACAATCAAGCAACTACATCAAACTCAAAGAAAACAGCAACAACAAAAACACTGAAAAGCGGGCTCACTTACAGTAACTCTGTAAGCCCTGCCATCATTAGTGCCATGCAGAACAATCAGGTCTTAACAGCCTTTCTAAAGGTCAGAAAGTGAGAGGCAGTATGTATCTCAGAAGGCAAGGTGTTCCAAAGAGTGGAGGCAGCTACCAAGAAGGCAAGAAATCAGATCATCACCCCCTTCATTTTATGTGGGGTGGTACCATCACATTCCTCAAGTATAAAATCAAACATTCCTATTATTTCCAGTCTAAACCCTATTAGAAATGCACCTGTAATGTTTAAATAAGCCTATTTATCAGAAAAGGCTAAACCGTTAAAAATGCTGAGTCAGCGGTATATTTCCTCAATGGAGCAAGGCAGTAGCAAGTTAATAGTGATTAACTTTAGGAAGTTAATCAATGATTACCTTTAGGAAACTTTCAGAATTTTATACATACAAAACAAGCACTAATAAATACTTTTGATTAATCATATCACATACAAATGAATCAAATTACTAAGCAATAAATGGAGTATAAAATCTGACATTTGGCCATTCAAAATGTAATGAAGAAATTATTTCTATGTTGAGAAACAGCTGTATGGGAATCAGTAAAAATTAACCTTCCTTAATGCTGGAATAGTTATGAGTAATTATAGTACATGATATCTCATTGATAATTCCTTTGATTTCCCTTGTACATGCTATCCTAAATATTTGGTTGTAGTTTGTATGTAATCAAAGTATCTTTGCCACAGATACAACTACATGACATATACCTGAATTCTAGTTTTATTATTTATTTATTTATTATTTATTTTCTATCCCTTTATTATTTTTATAAATAACTCAAGGCAGCGAACATACCTAATACTCCTTCCTCTTCCTATTTTCCCCACAGCAACAACCCTGTGAGATGAGTTGGGCTGAGAGAGTGACTGGCCCAAGGTCACCCAGCCAGCTTTCATGTCTAAGGCAGGACTAGAGTTCTCTGTCTCCTGGTTTCTAGCCCATTGCCTTAACCACTAGACCAAACTGGCTCTCTAATTTTCCTACTAAGACAATCCCCAAACCCAGGTAGACAAATCTACTAGCTAATGAAGTAACCCTCATTAAGACATTAGTTTATGAACAGTACCTGAAGATTTTGCTACTGAGTTGTTTAATCTGAAGGAACTTGACCTATTTATAGTGTATTGCTGTAATCTATAGCTACATGCTAATTTTAATGAGGGATCCAGTGTCATGAAAAGAGATTCCAAGAAAAAAAGCTGGACTGCGTAAAAAATAACTTGAACCTGATAAAGAGATGCAGGATAATCTAAAGGAATGTTATACTTCAGAGAACTTTTCTAAAATTATCATAATAGTTCTGTTTTATGGTGGGATTTTTCCCATATGCCAGAAAGTAATGATTTATTACAGTGTCTCTTTTCCCATGAGAAACGTGGTTATGTGTCCAAAGAACATGGAGAACACTGTAGTGAAGGATAGATGAGCATTTGCCAAAATACAATTATCCTCCTATATGCAATACGTATTAACGCCCATTAATTAACAATGCAATTAAAAGTGATGACATGCACTTTGTAAAACAACTTTTCCCATGTTACTAATCATCTTCTGAGAAGTGGGACGTTCATCACATAGGAGAAAAAACAATGCAAAGGATTCAATTGCATGGGAAATCTTGACTGCCTGACAATGCCTCTCTCATGTGGAATGAACAACATAACAGTATTCAAGGTGCACTACTAATTTTTGAATTACAGATTTTTAAAACTTGGTATGAAGTTTATGTCAGAGGGTGGGTCAGGATAGGAGCTGATACAGACACCCACACACAACCAGTATTTAATCAAATGAGGGGTTTTATTCTGGACACTATGATACCTATGCTAATAAAGTAGTGTGATCTAATAATATATACAAGGGAAAATTTTATTTACAAAACCAGTGTAAGAAACATAAGAAATCAAATCTTAACCTACTTATTTTTTCTCCCTCTCAAGTCTCTTTCCCTCATTTTCCACTTATACTTTGTTATGGCTTCTTCTTCCCCTTATCTCAATTACTGATACCGGAATGTCTGTGAGTTATTTCCAAGGTGTCTTGCTGCCAAACAAAGCCTTTAACTCACAGAGTTCTACTGTCCAGCATTTGAATCTCTGTACATAAAACACAGTCCGTCCTCCTGGCCTTTCCACACTCTTTCAAGCCACTCCAGGATTTTCCTCCTGGTCTTCCTCCTCATCCCAGGGCTGGACTCTCTGGACGTGGGTGGCTGGGTCGTTCCTCTACTCCATGTTAACCAGGTGATGTCCTTTCCAGTAGCATGTCCTGCAGCATCTGAAATACCACCACCACCCCTTCTCTACTTTTCCTTACTTTTTAAATATTATATAACAATGTAAGGTGTGTATTGAAAGATTGCAAGTTCGGAGGTTCGAATCCCTAGTCCCGCGTGATGGAGTGAGCTCCCGCACTCGCCCCAGCTCTTGCCAACCTAGCAATTCGAAAGCATGCAAATGCAAGTAGATGAATAGGTACCACTTCGGTGGGTAGGTAACAGCGTTCCGCGTGCGTCATGCCGGCCACATGACTGTGGAAGCGTCTTCGGACAACGCTGGCTCTTCGGCTAACAAACGGAGATGAGCACCGGCCCCTAGAGTCGGACACGACTGCACAAATGTGCGGAGGGAACCTTTACCTTTTTAAGGTGTGTATGTGCCACTTTGCAGGTGCCTTCTAGCATTTTTCTCTTTTTTGCCTATGTGCTCTTGGTCTTGTGCTGAGTCATCTGCCTTCCCTAAGTAAAACCATGACCTTGGCACAGACCAGACCATTTTCCTTCAGCCAGGCACTTCACCGGGCCACAGTTTATTTACTCCACAATGTACAAATCTAGATCCAGGCTGTGCAATTTTGAGCAGCCTATAAGAGCCACATTCTAAGCAATAATGGGCAGGCTGAAACCTAAATTTGATATCCTTTCAACACAGGTAATTAATTAACTAAATAAAGCTAAGATTGTTATGGATATTAAAATTTCAATTATTATCTGGATTATACTTAAAAACAATTTCCTTCCAATGTAACTCCTGCTGCGAATGAGCTTAACTGGTTAAAATGTTGGGTAGGAATGAGGAGGTGCAAGGTCAACTCCACTATCAGCCCAACCTAGTCCAGAGGATTATTGCTTGGGAAATAGTTCTAACAAATGAATAAACAAATAAATACCACTGGAAGTCAGAGGCCAATTTAAACACCCAGAGAAAATGCTTCATATCTCTCAGATATGGCAAATGCCATTTATAAATGTTTTTTTCAGTGTTACTCACTTGTATCTTGTTGCCCCTGGCTGAACACGTTAGATCAGAACCTAAGCTGGGCCTAGTTAGTACTAAGATGAGACAGCTCCAAAGAATACCAGGGCTGTGAACTAGTATTAGAAAGTCTATGAAGGTTCTCAGTCATCCAGGTGGAATTGTCTGTAGCTTGAATCATGTCAACTGAAAATAGAAATCCAGTTGACATGATTCAAGCTACAGACATAGTAATAGAAAGGTTCTTTTTTAAGTTAAAAAAAAGCCTGGAAGATTCACTTCCATACTGTTGTCAAGGAACCTGTACAGGCAGTAAATCAAGCTCAACTTAAAGAAGACTTTACCTCTACCTTTTTTATATAAAACTCCTAGTAACTGCTACCTTATTTTGTATAAGAGTTTTTGCGATCAGTGCTCATACAATAAAGGAGAAGATTTTGACCAGTGAAACTTTCCTAGTAGAGATGAAAAGTATAAATATTTGCAGACGCACAAGTAAACAGAGGAACAAGAAGAATTAGGAGAAAGAGGAATAAAAATGAAGATTTTTAATTTTTGTATTTACAGACTGCCAGAAGTTGTGGTTTATTACTTTTTATTGTGAAGGCTAGTTCTCACAATAAAATATAGCCACAGCAAACAGTCTGATACCAGATCTGGCTGTTACCAAAGCATGGGAAAAAATAGAAAGTTTTCTTCCTGCCTAAAAGAGAGCTACTTCTAGCCATTTACACAGACTGGGTGGGAGAAAGAGGTTCCAGAGTTTGAACACTGATTACAATATAAACAGAACTTGCATATGATACACAGCAGTAACTGGAATTCCTTCGTAATGGCTTCTTAGCTTTTCTACATTAAATCAAAAGTTCTTATATTTGTGTGCCTGTTTATCTGTTCCAGTCCAGCTTGCCAGCGAGGAATCTGACATTTATGTAGTTAAACATAACTTCCTGCTGTGAACTGTAGTACTGTGAAATATGTCTACATAAAAGAACGCTATCATTTGCTAAGTTAGCGGAGACTGCATTGGGAAAATGGTTTTTATTATTCTTACTGTAGATAACACACCTAGAAAACAGACATAGAGTCTGGTAGCGCCTTCGAGACTAACCAACTTTTTGGAGCATCAGCTTTTGTAGGTCACTTCATTGGATATATAGAGTGGGTTTGCTGTTACAGGATTATAAATATAGTTAAAGTGAGGAGGGAGAAAAACAAATGGGAAGGTAATGGGTTTACACAATAAAGATTGAGAGGAAGATCTTAATGAGCATTACCTTAACAATTAGAAAATGTAATGGGCTAAGTATCCATTGCCATCAAGAAAGGAAGTGGGCTTTACTTTTCAGTACTTGCAAGGGGGTCTCCATTGGTATAATTTATATTATACCATAACATATAATATATTTCTCACACTTGTTAATCATGATACAACTTACTGGAGCACTTAGTCTGTGGAAGGCATGATAACATTTCTGGGAACATATGAAAATTTATTTTATTTTTTTTAATTTATTTTCTATCCCATTATTATTATTATTATTATTATTATTATTATTTATAAATAATTCAAGGCGGCGAACATACCAAATACTCCTTCCTCCTCCTATTTTCCCCACAACAGCAACCCTGTGAGGTGAGTTGGGCTGAGAGAGAGTGACTGGCCCAAAGTCACCCAGCCGGCTTTCATGCCTAAGGCAGGATTAGAACACTCAGTCTCCTGGTTTCTAGCCCGTTTCCTTAACCACTAGACCAGGGGTCGGCAAACATTTTTATGCCGGGAGCCATTTTGACATGCTCGAGGACATTTTGAAATGCTCGAGAGCCAGGGGGCGGGGTTTGCAGGCGGGGGCCAATCGCGTGGAAGGGGCGGGGTTTGCGGGCGGGAGCCAATCGCGCGGAAGGGGGCGGGGTTTGGGCTGTGAAGCTGGACGAGCCGCCGGACCTGGAGCGCTTCCACGCGCAGCTGAGTGAGGCCCGGCGCGGCAGGGAGGTGGCCGCAGGGCTCGGGTTAGTGGGGGGAGAGGACGCCGAACGGCGGGGTGGGGAGATTGATGAGGCAGGAGGGTGCACCCGGAGGGCCTCCCGCAGCCGCTTCTCCACCTCGCTCCCGCAGCCCCTGCCGGCCTTTCCGAAGCGTCGCCCCGCCTCCTCCCCCGGGGTCCGAGTAAGCCGCGACAGGCGGGCGGTGAGCGAAGCGTCGCCCCGCCTCCTCCCCCGGGGTCCTTTGTGAAGACCTTCTCCATCCTCGCTGCTCCCGCCGCCGCTCCTTACTGCCTTCCTTCTCTCCCTCGCCTGCTCCGGCCGCGGAAGGGGCAGCCCCACCTCGCTCCTGCAGCCCCTGCCGGCCTTTCCGTTTCCCATCTCCAGTAAGGCCGCCACGCTGCAGGCGTTGCAGAAGAAGAGGCGCTTGCAGCTCTCCAGCTTGTCGGCCACCCGCCGCAGCGTCTCGGCCGTGCGGCGGGGGGGCAGCGCCACGTCCCCCAGCCGGTGCTGCAGGTAGTCGCCCAGCAGCTGCGCCGTCTCCTCTCCCAGCGCGCCCAGCATGGCGACGCTCTCCTGCCTGCCTGGTGAGCGCTTCGGGGGGGCGGCGGCAGCCGTTGCAACATGGGTGGAGGAAGAGGCGCTTGCGGCCCAACTCGGGCGAAAGTTGGAAGGCTCCCGAGGGCGGAGGAAGAATCAATCGCCCTCCTCCAGCGCCGGCCATCAGAGTTTGGGGGCGGGATCCAATCGCGTGGAAGGGGCGGGGGTGAGTTCAGCTGCGGAAGAGCCACACTCAAGGGGCCAAAGAGCCGCATCTGGCTCGAGAGCCGCCATTTCCGACCCTTGCACTAGACCAAACTGGCTGAAAATACTGAATCTTTTGTAAATTACTTAACATAGTGCTGTTAATTTGGGACACTAATAGCACAACATTCCACAAATAGTAAGATAAAACTTTCCACAATAATTTAATGGAGGACAATGTTCACAATCATAATTCAGGTGCTTCACTTCATTACAGTCATTGCCTGCATTAATTTAATACATAAAAATGAACTTGTTATTTTGAGTCAATAGCTGGACCTGCAGATTCACCCTAACTCCATGATTTAAGATTTCTATAACATGGGTTGCAAAGCAATTTGTAGATGAACTGTCCCCTTCAAGCACAGAGTAACTCACAGCCTAACAACGGAGCTACAAGTAGGATGCCAGGTATAATACATCAAATTCAAGTCAGATAAAGCTGGGGGGGGAAATCCTCAATTTGCAGAAAAGGACTGCTATGTTCCAATTAAAAGGCTGGGACTTTTTTTCTCATGACCAGTAAAAACTGAAGAATCAATATACTGTATAAAAGAAAGGGCATGTAAAGGCACTAAACTTTATAAATGAAACTAATTGAATTAGGTTAGACTGAGCCTGGGAATTATGTCTATATATAGTGGCAAGCAATAATGTAATGGAAAGCACACAGTATCTTTATTTATTAATTCTAAATAATGAATTATTCTTTATTCTATTTGCCAAGGGTCTACCATACCTCCTAAAGATCAATTAGTCCTAAAGATAGTGCATGTCAAAATATCATTCTAAGCTATATTTCAGTTTCTAGATTTGTAAAGCGTATCTCTTGTGCTTTGTCCTTGTCCTTTCAGGTTGCCTTGTAAAGATCTTGTTTGTTTCAGAAAAAAGGAAGAATTGGTCAAGTGGAAAACCCTAGCTTGTGAAACATCATCCAGTGTGCCAACAGTAATGATATAAATAACTCATTAGGAAAGCTAAACTTACTTGCAATGTAACCTTATGAATAATTATCCAGAAATAAGTCTGAGTTAAATAGGCCTGTTTTCCTTATATGTCTTTAAAAATATGCTGTAAAGCGTTTTTGTTTTGTTTCATTTTGCAGCAGTAAATGTACATACATTCTTTCTCATCCATGTGGTTCATTCATTTGCTCAATAACTGGGAACTGTCGAGGTCTTTCCACATTAGCAGACTATTTCATTTACATTATTGAGCAACGATGGTTTCTATTAATAACAAAATAATTTGTAATAGGAACATAAGGGCCTGTCTTACATTAAGTCTGTCCATATAAGCTCTATTTAATGATTGACTATTCCCAGACAGAAGCACCTAATCCAGTTGAAGGTCCAAGTAACTGAATGTAGGATTTCTGCCTTCAAAACATACATCTTCTACTGAATCAAAAATGTATCATCATGTAAATAAAATGTGCTCTGGTAGTTTTACACATAGGGAAAGGGATTTTTATACATAAAAAACATTGGTAGAGAAGGATAATATGCCCTATAATGATTCTATAATATAATAATTATGCACTTTCAATCTATGATTTGAATTTTTAACCCTCTCACATTTTTTTTCAGAAAATATAGGATTTTCTTTTGCTCAAATCAGTCTAGACTGAACTTCAAAGTATGTAGGAATCATTTTGGGAACCAGTTGGGGGAGATGGGCGGTGATACAAATTTAAATCATAATAAATAAATAATAAATAATAATAAATAATTAAATTTTATTTATTTGCCACACTACATTTTAGACAATGTTTTTATAAAAGTATGATTGAAATATTAAGATTTAATGCCACATCAGTAGAAACCAAAGTAGTTTATGTCCTTTTCAAAATGTCTAATTTACTTTATGAAAAACACTCAGAAGCAAAAGACAAGAGAAGAACTGACATAGGACTCCAGCTTCATGTGAGGCCGCTAAGCCTCAAAATGATGGAAAAGAGAAACAACATGTCTTTGCAAGTCAAGGAGGAAGGCCAAAGCCTGCAGGACATATTTGATTGGACTGTAAACCTGTGGGCTTTATTTCACTGTGCTTTGATCTAAATGAGCTTCAGAAACAAACATTACTGCATCTCAAGCCCGCACTGCCTGCTTCAGAAACTGGAGCAACTCTGACGTTAGCAAAAGCAACTTTCACCCGAAATAGCCTAGGACTCTTTAGGTCAGAACTTTCCAAACTGTGTGTCGCCACACACAGTCTGGTGTGTCGCCACAAAACCCGGAAGCGCTGATCATCATCAGCGCTTCCGGGTTTTCCCATGGCGACACACCAACTGCAGTGCGCAAAACCCGAAAGCGGCAGCAGCGCTTCCGGGTTTTTGCGCGCTGCCGCAAGGACGGCACTTCCGCGTTTTCCCGCTGCAACACACCAACGCCGGTTGGTGTGTCGCCGCGGAAAAAACTTTGGAAAGCCCTGCTTTAGGTTATTTCAGTGATGTGGAAAATATCGCTGCTGTAGCAACACTTATACTAGTACTACAGAAAGATTAGAGCAGAGCTTTCCAAACTTTTCATGTTGGTGACACACTTTTTAGACATGCATCATTTCGTGACACACTCTTACAGCAGGGCACAAGGCAGTCACTAGGACCTGCACGGAATCACGGCAGGTTTGGAGGCAGCAAGGCACAAGGCAGGCACTAGGACCTGCGTGAAATCCTGGCAGGGCTCGGAGGCAGCAGCAGCCGCGACACACCTAGACACTGCAGCCGACACACTAACGTGTCCCGACACACAGTTTGGAAAGCTCTGGATTAGAGGGAGCTTGAGACTCAGGGAAATTGTCAGTGTCTAAAGTAGTGTTTTGCAAACTTGGCAACTTTAAGCTGAGTGGACTTCAACTCCCAGAATTCCCCCTGGGAGTTGAAGTCCACCCATCTTAAAGTTGCTGAGGTTGAGAAACACTGAACTAGGGTATCTCCAAAGTTCATTCCAACCCCTACAATCTATTATTCTATGAAATTAAATAGCTTTTTAAAAATACAACTTTAAATGCCAGTGATGGCACATTAGGTTATGGCAGCTAAAGAAATGAATGTGCATTTTATTTAGCATCCTTTGCTCTACTTATAGGCCTGTTAATATTTTCCAACTGGAAATTGTTTGGATTCTCCAATGATTCCCCAAAATCACAATGGTTTTTCAGGTGGCCAAACTGCAAACCATGTAACCAGGCTGAGATACAAGTCAAGATCTTCTAATTCTAATACTCAGAATAATCAGCACGATGGAATTGCAAACTACCAGTCTGACACCAAAGAGAAACATGCTGCTAGAAACGAAAATGGGTAGAAGCTAGTCATACTGCCCTTTTATATTTACAGCTTTTATATATGTATACACAAACAATGTGAACTATTATATACATATCCTTTTTCAAATGTGTGAATATATATATATACCTGCTTCTAAGATAAATAGCTGAAGGCAAGTAAAAAGTGCATGATTTATAATTTTTGTCGAAACGGTATTCCTAGATTTTACTTTATTGAAATTTATCACTTTCTATGTTGCATTTATTTATTTAATAATTTGCTTGCTTTTTAAAATTTATGTCAATTTTAAGATAAAGATAACTAAAACAGGAAGTGGAATGATTGTTCAAAGAACATAGCCATTCACTGGTTCTTGTGTTCAGATTTAAAGTGGCACCTTGTATATCTTTTTTTAAAAATTAAAGGTTCCCAAGAATCATCCAGTCCCAGCTGCAATATGGAAAAGGCAATACTGAAATGAAGTCTAAAACATGATTTTCAAAATATTAAAAACCAAAACAGTAAAGTGGATCAAGCAGCTGGGAGGTTTGTCATAGTCCAAATATTCTTTGGCCCAATATGAAATATAAAGTTACTCTCTTGCATGATAGACACATTCATTATCAAACTAATTAACAAGAGGGTGGTTGGGAACAACCCTATTTTTATCTGATCTTTTCCTTGTTTAGTGGTTAAAGGCCAAAGTGGGTGAAGCAATGATACAATGTAACTCAGGGGGCTGGGATTCCCAAACATATATATTTGCATTTCTTGATTTGGTTTATTGTTTTTAGTTATGCTCAGCTTAGTCTGTGGGGTATACACGCTTTGTTTTGTTTATTGCCAACAATTATGTGTGATGGAGATATAGCCTGCCTTCCCTAATACAGATATTTTCACTGAGTTACACTGAACATCCTATCTTCTGCCTCTGAGTTACTGTGCATTAACATTATACAGGATTTCAGTCATCTGAAAACTGCAAAAATAACACCCTGAAAGATAGTTCTGGGTCAAATTTGAGGGTAAACAATGATTTAATGCCATGAATATGAGCAAGTGGAAAACCTTGAACAAACACCCCCCCCTCCCTTTGCATATTAGGAAGAAGCTTTAAAACTTGTAATTCTCCTCCAACTCTATTTTTCTCTTTAAAAATGCTGCTGCCTACCTATCAATCTCCTGGCAAAAGGCTCCATTCCTAAACATACACATGGTGCTATGCAATCATCCTCTTTCAAATCCCTCCACATAACACAGTTTTTCACAGTGCCATTAGTTCACCTGCTTAATCTTTGTTCTAACTAAAAAAGGTTCCCCCCGCACATTTGTGCAGTCGTGTCTGACTCTAGGGGCCGGTGCTCATCTCCGTTTGTTAGCCGAAGAGCCAGCGTTGTCCGAAGACGCTTCCATGGTCATGTGGCCAGCATGACGCGCACGGAACGCTGTTACCATCCCACCGAAGTGGTACCTATTCATCTACTTGCATTTGCATGCTTTCGAATTGCTAGGTTGGCAAGAGCTGGGGCTAGTGCGGGAGCTCACTCCGTCATCAAGTGCATATATATTGCTCATACCTGTCTCTTCTCACCTTTAAAACTCAATCCCCACAGTCTTATGTTAAACTCCTGGGAATAAGGAGATAGGTAGAGAGACAGACAGGCAGATGACTGACTGTATTATTACAACAAATAAATACATTGGCATTAGTACTCTATGGCTTTGAAGTTCTCCCAGGTATTCAAATGTCTTATGAAGTCAATGTAAATCCTCAGGAATGATGAAATCATATTGCAAAATACCTTGTTTTCATAATTATAGGACTGTCACCTCAGGTGCAAAAAAACCTCATTCTTTATCTTCCTAATACCACAGGATGATTAATTTTACTTCTGGCCCTGTTCTTGTGCTTTTAACACCTAGTTTTGCATATTCAGTATTCAGTATGCAAAACTTCTCCCAGAATGGAGATTAAATGAGAGAAGGTATTTAAATAATCAAGCTAATTAATAAACTGGGAGCAAAAATCAGTCAAATAAACAAACACTATAAAACTGAACAAACACTATAAAACTAGAGCCAAAGTCTGAAAATTGTAGAATTAAAAAGGAAAGCCAGACAAGAATCTGAAAGGCAATACTCCAACTGCTAAATGTTTAAGAAAAGGAAAAGTCTTTATCATTATATATCTTGGTTTGAAAAAGAAATAGAAAGGGAAGGGATGAATTCCCTTTTTATCTAGTCTTACAAACAAATAGTTGAACAACCTACAAAGACAGCATGTTGATTCAAAGCTCGTTTTGTTAATTAAGCAAAATCACATCCAAGGCAGAAAATCAGGAGCAGAGTGTGCCAGTTCCTTTATTTTAATTATTTCATTTGGAACAGAATGATACTTCACAAGTCTCCTAGAAACTTTTACTTTCCACTTACCAAAGGCTGCAGAAGCCTCTATGGAAATGTTATTTAAGAAGCATAACTCGGAATATTGATCAGCATTCAAGATTTCAAGCTGCCTTGCAGACAATTCTATCCAACACGGAACCACCGTCATTAAGTACAGTATATACAGTGGGGCAAAAAAGTATTTAGTCAGCCACCAATTGTGCAAGTTCTCCCACTTAAAAATATGAGAGAGGCCTGTAATTGACATCATAGGTAGACCTCAACTATGAGAGACAAAATGAGGAAACAAATCCAGACAATCACATTGTCTGATTTGGAAAGAATTTATTTGCAAATTATGGTGGAAAAGAAGTATTTGGTCACCTACAAACAAGCAAGATTTCTGGCTCCCACAGACCTGTAACTTCTTCTTTAAGAGGCTCCTCTGTCCTCCACTCATTACCTGTAGTAATGGCACCTGTTTGAACGTGTTATCAGTATAAAAGACACCTGTCCACAACCTCAAACAGTCACACTCCAAACTCCACTATGGTGAAGACCAAAGAGCTGTCGAAGGACACCAGAAACAAAACTGTAGACCTGCACCAGGCTGGGAAGACTGAATCTGCAATAGGCAAGCAGCTTGGTGTGAAGAAATCAACTGTGGGAGCAATAATTAGAAAATGGAAGACATACAAGACCACTGATAATCTCCCTCGATCTGGGGCTCCACGCAACATCTCACCCCGTGGGGTCAAAATGATCCCAAGAACGGTGAGCAAAAATCCCAGAACCACACGGGGGGACCTAGTGAATGACCCGCAGAGAGCTGGGATCAACGTAACAAAGGCTACCATCAGTAACACACTACGCCGCCAGGAACTCAGATCCTGCAGTGCCAGACGTGTCCCCCTGCTTAAGCCAGTACATGTCCGGGCCTGTCTGAAGTTTGCTAGAGAGCATTTGGATGATCCAGGAGAGGATTGGGAGAATGTCATATGGTCAGATGAAACCAAAGTAGAACTGTTTGGTAGAAACACAACTCGTCGTGTTTGGAGGAGAGAGAATGCTGAGTTGCATCCAAAGAACACCATACCTACTGTGAAGCATGGGGGTGGCAACATCATGCTTTGGGGCTGTTTCTCTGCAAAGGGACCAGGACGACTGATCCGTGTACAGGAAAGAATGAATGGGGCCATGTATTGTGAGATTTTGAGTGCAAACCTCCTTCCATCAGCAAGGGCATTGAAGATGAAACGTGGCTGGGTCTTTCAGCATGACAATGATCCCAAACACACCGCCCGGGCAACGAAGGAGTGGCTTCGTAAGAAGCATTTCAAGGTCCTGGAGTGGCCTAGCCAGTCTCCAGATCTCAACCCCATAGAAAACCTTTGGAGGGAGTTGAAAGTCCGTGTTGCCCAGCGACAGCCCCAAAACATCACTGCTCTAGAGGAGATCTGCATGGAGGAATGGGCCAACATACCAGCAACAGTGTGTGCCAACCTTGTGAAGACTTACAGAAAACGTTTGACCGCTGTCATTGCCAACAAAGGATATATAAGAAAGTATTGAGATGAACTTTTGATATTGACCAAATACTTATTTTCCACCATAATTTGCAAATAAATTCTTTCCGAATCAGACAATGTGATTGTCTGGATTTGTTTTCTCATTTTGTCTCTCATAGTTGAGGTCTACCTATGATGTCAATTACAGGCCTCTCTCATATTTTTAAGTGGGAGAACTTGCACAATTGGTGGCTGACTAAATACTTTTTTGCCCCACTGTATGCAACTACTAAACTATTACTTTTACAAAGAAGTTCCCTCCAAAAGGTTTATTTCTTAAGACTTGAAGGAACTACAAATTACGCAGTTCATTAGACTAGTTCAAGGGTCGGAAATGGCGGCTCGCGAGCCAAATGCGGCTCTTTGGCCCCTTGAGTGTGGCTCTTCCGCAGGCAGGCGTGGCGGGTGTGGCGCGGCAGCGAGTGTGGCGGGGCAGGCGCGGCAGCGGGCATGGTGTGCGTTGCTGTGGGCATACCCCTGGCAACCTGGCAGCCGTCTCCGGCAGCCATCTTGACGACGGGCAGGGCTTTCCAAACTGTGTGTCGCGTGACAATCCAGAAGCGCTGAAGGGAGTGGAAATTCTCCGCGCCAATCAGCTGTGCGTCGGGAAGCCCGGCAGCCTGCCCGCGCGATTTTTGCCTCCCTGCCGGAACCGAGGGCATTTTCGGGGTCCCCGGAGCCTGCCCTTTCGAAGGGGCACTGCTGCCCGAGCTGCAGTGCTGCCCCTTCGAAAGGGCAGGCTCCGGGGACCCTGAAAATGCCCTCAGTTTAGGCAGGGAGGCTGCGCGCAAGCTGCCTCAGCTGTTCTGCGGGGAGAATTGCCACCCCAGGGCAGCGTGTGCATGTGGAGAGGGGAGGTTTCTGCCTCCCTGCCAGAACCGAGGGCATTTTCGGGGTCCCCGGAGCCTGCCGTTTCGAAGGGGCAGCGGCAGCAGCAGCTGCAGTGCTGCCCCTTCGAAAGGTCAGGCTCCGGGGACCCCGAAAATGCCCTCAGTTTAGGCAGGGAGGCTGCGCGCAAGCTGCCTCAGCTGTTCTGCGGGGAGAATTGCCACCCCAGGGCAGCGTGTGCATGTGGAGAGGGGAGGTTTCTGCCTCCCTGCCGAACCCGAGGGCATTTTCGGGGTCCCCGGAGCCTGCCCTTTCGAAGGGGCACTGCTGCCCGAGCTGCAGTGCTGCCCCTTCGAAAGGGAAGGCTCCGGGGACCCCGAAAATGCCCTCGGTTCCGGCAGGGAGGCAGAAACCTCCCCTCTCCACATGCACACGCTGCCCTTGGGTGGCAATTCTCCCCGCAGAACAGCTGAGGCAGCTTGGCGCAGCCTCCCTGCCTAAACTGAGGGCATTTTCGGGGTCCCCGGAGCCTGCCCTTTCGAAGGGGCAGCACTGCAGCTCGGGCAGCAGTGCCTCTTCGAAAGGGAAGGGTCCGGGGACCCCGAAAATGCCCTCGGTTCCGGCAGGGAGGCAGAAACCTCCCCTCTCCACATGCACACGCTGCCCTGGGGTGGCAATTCTCCCCGCAGAACAGCTGAGGCAGCTTGGCGCAGCCTCCCTGCCTAAACTGAGGGCATTTTCGGGGTCCCCGGAGCCTGCCCTTTCGAAGGGGCAGCACTGCAGCTCGGGCAGCAGTGCCTCTTCGAAAGGGAAGGGTCCGGGGACCCCGAAAATGCCCTCGGTTCCGGCAGGGAGGCAGAAACCTCCCCTCTCCACATGCACACGCTGCCCTGGGGTGGCAATTCTCCCCGCAGAACAGCTGAGGCAGCTTGGCGCAGCCTCCCTGCCTAAACTGAGGGCATTTTCGGGGTCCCCGGAGCCTGCCCTTTCGAAGGGGCAGCACTGCAGCTCGGGCAGCAGTGCCTCTTCGAAAGGGAAGGGTCCGGGGACCCCGAAAATGCCCTCGGTTCCGGCAGGGAGGCAGAAACCTCCCCTCTCCACATGCACACGCTGCCCTGGGGTGGCAATTCTCCCCGCAGAACAGCTGAGGCAGCTTGCGCGCAGCCTCCCTGCCTAAACTGAGGGCATTTTCGGGGTCCCCGGAGCCTGCCCTTTCGAAGGGGCAGCACTGCAGCTCGGGCAGCAGTGCCCCTTCGAAAGGGCAGGCTCCGGGGACCCCGAAAATGCCCTCGGTTCCGGCAGGGAGGCAGAAACCTCCCCTCTCCACATGCACACGCTGCCCTGGGGTGGAAATTCTCCCCGCAGAACAGCTGAGGCAGCTTGGCGCAGCCTCCCTGCCTAAACTGAGGGCATTTTCGGGGTCCCCGGAGCCTGCCCTTTCGAAGGGGCAGCCGTTGCCGCCGCAGCGACAACCTGGAAGCGCCGCTGCCGAAGCAGTCGAGCCTCTCTTTCCCTTCTTCTTCCAAACCTCCCCCGCCCCCTTCCACGCGATTGGCTCCCCCCCGCAAAACCCGCCCCCTTCCACGCGATTGGCTCCCGCCCGCAAACCCCGTCCCCTTCCACGCGATTGGCCCGCGCCCGCATACCCCGCCCCCTGGCTCTCGAGCACTTCAAAATGTGCACGAGCATGTCAAAATGGCTCCCGGCAAAAAAAGTTTGCCGACCCCTGGACTAGATTACCTGAGGTTTTTTTTTTAAGCACAAAACACAGCTGTAGAGAACTGCTTATTTATCTGCTCTGTTGCAGAATGGGGTTCTTTTAAATCTCTCTCTTCATAATTGCTTTCATGCTGAAAATTCCTCTTAGCTCTTGTTTGCTCCACAAGATACTTGTATCCTTATTTCCCAGGAGTGGTATTGAGGGAAGAGAAATTTTAAGCAACAAAACATTTCAGGAAAGATTCAAAACTCCATTCTCCCCCCCTACCCCCCCCCCCCCCGATCTGATCAAATTGGCAACCTTGGATGTGGGGTGGATATACTTCATTCAAAAACAACGATCGAGATTTTCTTCCCCTTCCCTTAAGTGAAAGGAGTGGCATGAAGAGGGACTGCCGCCACACACACACACACACACACACACACACACACACACACACACGCACCAATTTTGCAATTGACTCTGGAGTACTATTGGTCTCCATGGTCTGGGGTGGTGAATAAGGGAGTCAGGTAGACTGAGGAAGATTTGAGTTGAGACACAGGCCAGGATTTTTTGTGGAAGAGGACTTTTTTTTTAAAAGCTATTTAATTTTAATTAACTTATGTAATGGAGCTACTCTCTTAATTGCTGTTCCTTCCCTCTTGCTGTATACTCATCCCAAAATAGAAACAATCCAACAGCAATGGCAGACTGCCATCACAACATATCAAGCAGCTGGCAAGGAGGACAACAATGTCCCCAGGTCACTGCACTGCCTGGTGGACAGCTGACGTTCTTCCTCCCCGTCCTCCACAATGGCAACCTCTTGGTTTATGTGAAAGTCCACTATCTAGTTTTAAAGAAAAATGAACAGGGTCTTGTAATGGAGTTAGCGGAACGGTGCTTTTTAAATTATAGGTGAAGGATGCCTGCTCCTTCTCCTGTCCTTCTGCTGTTAAGAGGCCAGGATTTTTTGTGGAAGGAAGATGAATGAACAATTAAATGCAGAGAAGATGAAGTAAGTGAAGATGCATGAAAGACTGTGAGGAGAGAGGAGGAGGAGGAAGAAACAAGGGGAAAAAATCGCAGTCTCCTGGTTTCTAGCCTGGAGCTTTAACCACTTTTCTACTTATTGACATTTATTTCTTTGACTTCTAAGGCTGTCCACTTGCCAAGCAACTCTGGTCAGTTTCTAAGAGGATTAAAAAAAAAAAAAAAACACTTAAATAGCAACAAAAACACACCAGAGAAGACAGACTCCAAATATACCTTTTTTGACAGGTTCACAAAACAATATATTGGAAAACAGCACACTAGATGAATGCTGCTTGGCTTCTCAAGCTAAGCCTTAATATATACTTAAAACATGACTGCTGAAATCACGTTAACTAAACAAATAAACAAAGGGTGGCGCGGTGGCGTAACGGTTAAGACTACCGACTGTCGAACGAAAGGACGGCAGGTCCGCAGTTCGAGACCCGGAAGCACCGCGTAACAGGGTGAGCTCCCGTTCTCGCCCAGCTCCTGCCAACCTAGCAGTTCGAAAGCACGTAAAAATGCAAGTAGATAAATAGGTACCACTCCGGTGGGGAGGTAACAGCGTTCCGTGCACCTTGGCATTTAGTCATGCTGGCCACATGACCACGGAAGCGTCTTCGGACAACGCTGGCTCCCTCGGCCGAGAATCGGAGATGAGCACCATCCCCTAGAGCCAGATATGACTGGGAGGGGAAACCTTACCTTACTTAAACAAATACATAAGGGAAGAGTTAAAAAGTCTATCGCTGGCATGGGTGTTGGACTAGGAGGAGGGAGACCCAGGTTCTAGTCCACCCTTAGCCATGGAGGTTCACAGGTGACCAGTTACGCTGAGCCCAACCTATCCACAGGATTGTGTGGAAAAACAGGAAGAGGGAATGCTACGCATGCCACCTTGAGAGGCAGGATATAAATCTAATAAAAAAATAAATATTAGAACACATGTAGAACACATCTCTTAATATTCATCAAAAATTCAGAGAAAGTATTATGTCACATTACTAAAGAAGCATGGCGAAAAATCACTTTGAGAAGAACCAAGAAATAAATAAACAATAAGAACTAAGAGAAGAGCCAGCATTGCAGGCAGAGCAGAGGAATACAGCGATACTTATCATATCAGCAGCCCTAATTCTTTGAAACCATTAACACGTGAAAGTTATGGATGAGTATATAAAAGGAATAGCACTTCATGAAAAAGCATTAGAAGCGGCTTTACTTCTTTGTTCTAATACCTATTCAGTTGACAGATATACCCCATAGGCCACAGAATGTCACGTAAGAAAAATCTATCTTACATTATAGTAGATTACTTATTTTACCATTTTCAGAAAGGAATACTAGAGAACGTGGGATCTCTGTTGAGCAAGATAACCAAAAAGACCAGGACATAAAGTATATACCAGCAGGTGACTGGAATAACAGATTACAAAAAGTTGAGCTGTGACTTCCGGGTGTCAAGGTGACCGGTGCGCTGAGCCGAAAGCTCTGTGGTTCGTCCATTTGCAGCGATTTAACGCAAAAAAAAAATCGCTGAAAAATCGCCCTCGAAGAGAGGGCGAGCAGAAGATTGCTCATAAAAGGGTTGTCGGATCGCCGCTCTCTCCCGACCCCCGTAAATCCACCGTGGGGAGAGGGAGATCGAAGCGGTGAAAGACGGCTGGAACTGGCAACTGCAGCTCTGCGGAAACCGCGAATCTGAATAGGATAAGTAGCACAGCATCCGACCTTTTAGACACATATTTTTACTTTTTCAAATATTACTTGCCTACTAATATCTAAGATTTATCTCTGGACTGTGATTTATAAATGCTGGTGTTTTATTTCTTTCTTGTCAAAGGAGTGTTTAAATGGTGGGATTGGAAAGCTAACTGACTCTGCCTGAAATGGATTGAGTGACTTTCTCTTTTTATTCTTAGTATTCCTATTTTTGGTTTGCTTTCATTCTTATTGCAATTATAAGTATTTTTCTTTTGGGACTAACTTGCCTGGATTTAAAGTTTCTATGGATAAATGAATTAATGATTTGACATCCTTTCTTTTACCTGTTTGGGATTTTTACTATGAAATAATTTTTTGCTTTTCCTCATAAGTGTTTGAATATTCTTTGGATTATATAAGTTACTGTATAGAATTTTTATGAACGTTTTGGATTTCTTTTGTACATAAATTAGATTACTTATTCATGGCTGGACTGTGTGGATATAAGCTGGCGTGAGAAACTCTGGGATTGTTTATCTTTTTTGTTATTATTTTGACTATAATAGAAGCCTCTGTGTTCTTTTTTATCTTTTACTCTTACGCTTGAATATACAATTTTAATGGACTAGATTTTAGTTATTTTGACAACTACATTTAAAGGACTATTTTTATTTTTTGAAGTTTTCACTCCCCTTTTTTAAAAAAAAAATAGTAGCCCCTTTTTCCGTTTGTTTTTTGTCTTCCCCCTCTCCTTTCTTTTTTTTCTCTTACAGGGAAATTATCTACATTATGACAACCATGGCATTGAGGAAGAAGGATAAGGATAAGGAAAAAGAAACTGGAAGGACATCTACAGATCCTTTAACACCTGGAGCATCAATGGAGCCCCCTCAATCAGAAATGAAAAAACTCCTGGAAGCAATGGCATCACTTAACAAGAACATGGAGGATTCAATGGCACAAAATAAACAGATGGAAGAACAAATTGCATCTTTAGATAAAAAAATTGATAAGAAGATGGAAGAAATGAAGAAAGAGATAACCCAAGAGATTACACAAGAATTTAAAAAGGAGGTTCAGACAGTAAAGGAAGTTGTGAATACTTTGTCAGGGGAATTTAAGGATATACAAGGCCAGATGCAAACATTAGAGACTAAATCAGAAGATGTTACTAAGGAACTTGAATATAATTTAGATATTACTGCATTAGCAGAAATTAGAAAGAATATATTTTGAGATTGAGAGCAGTTCCAGAACAATTAAATGAAAATGTGAGAGAAAGGATTGTTTCTATATTAGCTAAATTTTTGGAGATGAAAGAACAAGATCTAGATTTGGAAATAGATAAAATTTTCAGAGTCAATTCACGTTATGCTAGAGATAAGAAAGTACCTAGAGATATATTGATACATTTTGTGAGAAAAGTTATAACAGAGCAAATTTTGAAGAAGCACTATAACACTGGACTAAATATAGAAGGAAAAGAAATAATTGTACTAAAAGAAATACCGTTGAGGATACTAAGAAAAAGAAAAGAATACTCCTTCTTTACAGAAAAATTAAGGCGAAATAATATTTCATTTAGATGGGAGAGATTAGAAGGGGTATCTTTTATGTTCAAAGGGCAAAGGTTTAGGATAACTTCCATTTTAAAAGCAAAAGCATTTTTAGAGAAATATAAGACAGATATGAAAGATGTATCTGGAGATTTGGAAGGAAAAGTGGAGACATCAAAAGATAAAGAGATGAGTGAAGATTTATCTGTGTTGGGAGCTGTACCAAAAAATAAAGAGACGAGTGAAGACTTATCTGTGTTGGGAGCTGCAGGACTGGACCGGAAAAAAGGCTTTTAAACATCAAAACACTTATGGATTACAAATATTTGACATGGAACATCAACGGTACCAATTCTCCACAGAAGAGGCGAAAAATGTTCCATTCTTTGAAAAAACTGAGATTGGATATAACTTGTCTACAAGAGACTCACATTTGTAAAAAAGACATTACGTATTTGATTTGTAAACAACTTGGAGAAGAATTTATTTCGGCTGGACTTAAAAAAAATAAGGGAGTAGTTTTGTATATACAACCAAAGTTAAATCCAAAAAAGATACTAGTTGATGATGAAGGAAGATATATTGCAGTTGAAATTAATATACAAGGAACTAAAACATTAATTGTTGGACTTTATGCACCAAATATGGACAAAGGAGTATTCTATAAAAATTTAATGGATGAACTTTTGGATCTACCCTATGAAAATTGTTTTTTTATGGGTGACTGGAATGGGGTTATTCACCCAATGATGGATAGACACTCACAAAAAGAAGTGAAACGTGCACAGGGAAAATTACCACAAACATTTTTTGATTTGAAAGAAATGTTGGATTTACAAGATATTTGGAGATTGATGAACGGGACTTCAAGAGAAAATACATACTACTCAAGAGAGATTTAAATCCTTCTCTAGAATAGATATGATTTTGATTTCTAAAAGTTTAATGATGGACATTGGTAAAGTTGAAATATTACCTAAGACCCTCTCAGATCACAATCCTGTAATGTTGACTTTTAAAGGAAAACGGAATGTATTTAGATGGAGATTGAATGAGTCAATCTTTCGGAAAAATGATATAGTTGACGTATGTAAAAAAAGGTTAAGAGAATATTTTCAATTGAATTTAAACAAAGGCACGAATATACAAACTGTATGGGATGCCAGTAAAGCATATATGAGGAGTTACTTTATCCAATATAATGCTCAAATGAGGCAAAAATACTTTGAACATGCAAATAAACCAGGGAGATGGTTAGCTTATAAATTGAGGAAACAAAGACAAAAGAATTCAATGGTTAATATACAACATGAAGGGAAAATTTTGGTGAATAATATAGACATACAAGAAGCCTTCCATGATTATTATTCAAAACTATACAAAAAACAAGATGTTAATCTAGTTGATATTGATGAATATCTGTGTAAACAAAGCTAACTGTTCTTAATGACCAACAAAGAGTAATACTAAATAACCCGATAACAACAGAAGAAATGGTAAAGGCCTTCAAAAAAAATCAGCAGTGGAAAAGCACCTAGACCTGACGGCCTGTCAGCAGCCTATTATAAATGCTTCAAGGATGAACTATGTTTACCCTTACAGAATACTATGAATTCGATTCTGGAAACAGGAAACATGCCAGAGACTTGGAAAGAAGCGCACATAACATTGATTCCTAAAGAACAACAGGATTTGACTTTAACTAAGAATTATAGACCAATATCTTTATTGAATAATGATTATAAGATATTTACAACCATATTGGCAGAAAGAATGAAAAATATTCTTTATTCATCAAGATCAAGCTGGATTTTTACCTAAGAGACAAATCCGAGACAATGTCCGAAATATACTAGATGTATTGGAATACTTGGAACAACATTATGAAAAACAAGTGGCTTTGATATTTATAGATGCTGAAAAAGCTTTTGACAATTTAAATTGGCCATTTATGTTTAAGGTATTGGAAAATATGAATTTTGGAGGAAATTTTATTAAGTGGATTAAATCAATATATACTCCCCAATTTGCAAAAATAATTGTTAATAGAGAATTTAGTAAACCATGTGAAATTCAAAAAGGTACAAGACAAGGTTGTCCATTATCTCCACTTTTGTTTATATTGGTACTAGAGGTGTTACTTAGAGATATTAGACAAGATGATGGTATTCATGGTATTAGAGTCAAAAAAGAAGTTTATAAACTAAGAGCCTTTGCTGACGACTTAGTCATTACTTTGGAGAATCCACTAGATGGAATTGAATTATTGATACAGAAACTAAAAGACTTTGGGTCGTTTGTTGTTTTGTTGTTTATTCGTTCAGTCGTTTCCGACTCTTCGTGACTTCATGGACCAGTCCACACCAGAGCTTTCTGTCGGCCGTCACCATCCCCAGCTCCCCAATGGTTGAGTCCGTCACTCCAGAATACCATCCATCCATCTTGCCCTTGGTCGGCCCCTCTTCCTTTTGCCTTCCACTTTCCCTAGCATCAGCTTCTTCTCCAGGGTATCCTGTCTTCTCATTATGTGGCCAAAGTACTTCAGTTTTGCCTTTAATATCATTCCCTCAAGTGACCAGTCTGGCTTGATTTCCTGGAGTATGGACTGGTTTGATCTTCTTGCAGTCCAAGGCACTCTCAGAATTTTCCTCCAACACCACAGTTCAAAAGCATCTATCTTCCTTCGCTCAGCCTTCCTTATGGTCCAGCTCTCGCAGCCATAGGTTACTACAGGGAATACCATTGCTTTAACTATGCGGACCTTTGTTGTCAGTGTGATGTCTCTGCTCTTAACTATTTTATCAAGATTTGCCATTGCTCTCCTCCCAAGAAGTAGACGTCTTCTGATTTCCTGGCTGCAGTCAGCGTCTGCAGTAATCTTTGTGCCTAGAAATACAAAGTCTGTCACTGCCTCCACTTTTTCTCCCTCTATTTGCCAGTCATCAATCAAGCTCGTTGCCATAATCTTGGTTTTTTTGAGGTTTAACTGCAATCCAGCTTTTGCACTTTCTTCTTTCACTTTCGTCATAAGGCTCCTCAACTCCTCCTCGCTTTCAGCCATCAAAGTGGTATCATCTGCATATCTGAGATTGTTAATGTTTCTTCCAGCGATTTTAACTCCAGCCTTGGATTCCTCAAGCCCAGCATGTCGCATGATGTGTTCTGCGTACAGGTTGAATAGGTAGGGTGAGAGTATACAACCCTGCCGTACTCCTTTCCCAATCTTAAACCAGTCCGTTGTTCCGTGCTCTGTTCTTACCGTTGCTACTTGGTCGTTATACAGATTCCTCAGGAGGCAGACAAGATGACTTGGTATCCCCATACCACCAAGAACTTGCCACAATTTGTTATGATCCACACAGTCAAAGGCTTTAGAATAGTCAATAAAACAGAAATAGATGTTTTTCTGAAATTCCCTGGATTTCTCCATTATCCAGCGGATATTGGCAATTTGGTCTCTAGTTCCTCTGCCTTTTCTAAACCCAGCTTGTACATCTGGCAATTCTCGCTCCATGAATTGCTGGAGTCTACCTTGCAAGATCTTGAGCATTACCTTACTGGCATGTGAAATAAGTGCCACTGTTCGATAGTTTGAACATTCTTTAGTGCTTCCCTTTTTTGGTATGGGGATATAAGTTGATTTTTTCCAATCTGATGGCCATTCTTGTGTTTTCCAAATTTGCTGGCATATGGCATGCATCACCTTGACAGCATCATCTTGCAAGATTTTAAACAGTTCAGCTGGGATACCATCGTCTCCTGCTGCCTTGTTATTAGCAATGCTTCTTAAGGCCCATTCAACCTCACTCTTCAGGATGTCTGGCTCTAACTCACTGACCACACCGTCAAAGCTATCTCCAATATTATTATCCTTCCTATACAGATCTTCCGTATATTCTTGCCACCTTTTCTTGATCTCTTCTGCTTCTGTTAGGTCCTTGCCATCTTTGTTTTTGATCATACCCATTTTTGCCTGGAATTTACCTCCGATGTTTCTAATTTTCTGGAAGAGGTCTCTTGTCCTTCCTATTCTATTGTCTTCTTCCACTTCCGCACATTGCTTGTTTAAAAATAATTCCTTATCTCTTCTGGCTAACCTCTGGAATTTTGCATTTAATTGGGCATATCTCCCCCTATCACTGTTGCCTTTTGCTTTCCTTCTTTCTTGGGCTACTTCCAGTGTTTCAGCAGACAGCCATCTTGCCTTCTTGGTTTTCTTTTTCTTTGGGACGTTTTTTGTTGCCGCCTCCTGAACAATGTTGCGAACTTCTGTCCATAGTTCTTCCGGGACCCTATCTACTAAATCTAGTCCCTTAAATCTATTCTTCACCTCCACTGCATATTCCTTAGGAATATTAGTGAGCTCATATCTAACTGATCTGTGGGTCTTCCCTATTCTCTTTAGTCTGATTCTAAATTTTGCAATAAGAAGTTCGTGATCTGAACTACAGTCAGCTCCAGGTCTTGTTTTTACTGACTGTATAGATGTCCGCCACCTTTGGCTGCAAAGGATGTAGTCAATCTGATTTCGGTGTCGACCATCTGGTGAAGTCCATGTATAAAGTCGTCTTTTAGGTTGTTGGAAGAGAGTGTTTGTTATACACAGTGAGTTGTCTTGGCAAAATTCTATCAGCCTATGTCCTGCTTCATTTTGTTCTCCCAGACCATGCTTGCCTGTAATTCCAGGTGTCGTCTGACTGCCCACCTTAGCATTCCAGTCTCCTGTAATGAAAATAACATCTCTTTTTGGTGTATTATCTAGTAGGTGCTGCAGATCCTCATAGAACTGATCTACTTCTGCTTCTTCAGCATCTGTGGTTGGGGCGTATATTTGGATCACTGTGATGTTAAATGGCTTACCCTGAATTCGAATTGAGATCATTCTATCGTTTTTTGGATTGTATCCAAGCACTGCTTTAGCCACTTTATTATTAATTATGAAGGCTACTCCATTTCTTCTGTGGTCCTCTTGTCCACAGTAGTAGATCTGGTGGTCATCTGATGTGAAGTGGCCCATCCCAGTCCATTTCAGTTCACTGACACCTAAAATGTCTATATTTAATCTTGACATCTCACCAATAACCACATCCAATTTGCCCTGGCTCATAGATCTTACATTCCAGGTTCCTATGGTGTGTTGATCTTTAGAACATCGGATTCGTCGTTCACCACCAGCACCGTCGGCCGCTAGCCGTCCTTTCGGCTTTGAGCTAGCTGCGTCATCACATCTGGGGCTAGTTGAACGTATCCTCTGTTCCTCCCCAGTAGCATTTTGACCATCTTCCGACCTGGGAGTCCCATCTTCCGATGGTATACCGACATATCTTTAGTTGTACTGATCCATTTAGTTTTCATGGCAAGAATACTGGGGTGGGTTGCCATTACCTTCCCCAGGGATCGTATTTAGTCTTTGGGTCGTTAGCAGGGTTCAAAGTGAATTTACAGAAAACTAAAGTTTTGATTAAAAATATGGATTACCATCAACAAGAGAAATTGAAAGAAATAACAGGATATTCAATAGAATAAAAAGTAAAATATTTGGGAGTATATTTGACGTCTAAAAATGTTAAGTTGTTTAAGAATAATTATATTCCACTTTGGTAGATGTTAAAAAAGATTTGGATCAATGGAAAAAACTACAATTATCGTTAGGTAGAATCTCAGTAATTAAAATGAACATTTTGCCACAAATTTTATATCTTTTTCAAACACTACCTATATTAGCATCAGAAGAACCTTTTAAACAATGGCAACGGGATATTTCCAAATTTATTTGGCAAGGAAAGAAACCAAGAATAAAATATAAAGTCTTGCATATACATTCCAAAGGCTTTCATATATGCAACTTGTAGAAAAATTTAAATTAGATAAAAGAATTTTTGAATTTGAACAAACTAAATCGGAATTTGAGAAAAAATTATGTGAGACAGATGACCATTTAATTGCAAAAATGTATAAATTACTGTTAAAAGGAGAAATGGTAGAGGAACAAGTCAAAGATTGTATGATAAAATGGGCAAAAAATATTGGACATAATATACAAATGCAGCAATGGGAAGATATGTGGAACAAAGGGTTAAAATTTACTTTGTGCTATAACTTGAAGGAAAACTTTTATAAGATGATATATAGATGGTATATGACTCCACAAAAACTTGCCAAAATGTATGGGAATGTTTCCAACTTGTGTTGGAAATGTAAAAAAAAAAAGAGGGGTCTTTTTATCATATGTGGTGGACTTGTGAAATTGCAAAGAAGTTTTGGACTCAGATACATTCACTAATGCAAAATATTTTACAAATTCGAGTCCCATTTAAACCGGAATTATTTTTATTGGGAATATTGGAAGAACAAATGGGAAAACAATTTGTAAGAATTATGCAATATATGATTACTGCAGCACGACTTGTATATGCGCAAAATTGGAAAAACCAGATTTTACCTACGATACAAGATTGGATGTTAAAACTGATGGATATGGCAGAAAATGACAAATTGATATGCTTATTAAAAGAAAACTCAAACTGTTACTATCTTAAAGAATGGAAACCATTAATGGACTATTTGCAACATGCAGGTGGAGCAAAGCTTATTTGGGGTTTTGAAGACTAAACTATATATAAATTGATATATTAGACAGGAAATGTTTTTGTATGTTATATATAGAGCTAGCATGTAAGAAAACTTTTTTTTTAAATTACTAAGACCAGAGATAAATCGGAAGTTGACTATATCTATGCCTTATCTTTTTTCTTTTTTTCTTTACTTTTCTATACACTTTTACTTCTCTCTTTGATTTGTATTTCTATTTCTTTTTCATTTTCACCCTTTTAACTAGGTATATTTAAAACTCTAATAAAATTTGGAGAAAAAAAAGATTACAAAAAGTTGGGCAGCCGTTAAGAGGGAAATAAACACTACAACACTGAATTCACGATTCCAACTGATCAGCCTTTATATTTTTAAAGACCAATGGATATAAAAGCACGGCTTCTCAGAACAGTGGTTTGTTCTGAGAAAAAAATAACTAGACTTCACTTATCTTGTCAAAACATGACGTTTCCACTCCTTTACTGATGAAATGCTGCATATTCAAAAAGAGTAAAACGAGGCATAAAGCACCATTGACTGGGCCTGCAATTCAGTGAACCATGAATAGCCAGAAAGTGCAGCTGTATCAGGAAACAGGAGGAAAAACAAATGCAGTTTTGGGACAGAAACTTCTCACAAAAAACTGGTTTCCAGATCCAATGGATTAATTGAATAAATAGACAAAACACAGAAACAAAAGACATATGAAGTCTTTGGATGCACTTTACTTGTTGGCATCTTGGTTTTCTTGTTATAGTAATGCATTCATAAGAGCAACACACAATGTGAGAAAGGAGCATCCAGATTTCAGCTAAAGCAACTTCTATAATCTCTAAAGCAGTGTTTCTCAACCTCAGCAACTTTAAGATGCGTGGACTGGGGGATTCACTGCTCTAAAGGAATACCTGTAAGGAAATGAGAGAGTAACAGAAGTCAGAAAGGCATATGCGGATGGGTGTATGATCTCTCAACTAACTTTTTTGGCTCTGATATACAGTATATACAATTATCAGGCTGTGTGAAGAACAGGCTGTAAAGAACATTACAGGCACCTGTGATTGCCTTCCTCCCCTCTACTTGAAACCTTCTATCAGCGTTGGAATGGTGGTGCGGCAGATAAAAGGCGCCGTTTGGAACAGCTGGGAGAGGAGGAGGAGGAGGAGGGCGAGTAGGACGAGGTGGAGAGCTGGTGTGTGGAGTCCTTGGTGCTCTCTGAGCCTTGTTGTTTTCTTGCAGACGTTTCATTGCCAGGCTAGGCAACATCTTCAGTGCGAAAAGGGAGTGGGACTTGCTTTATGTTTATATACCATGGCTTGTCCTGCTTGTGTTGGTGGAGGTGTTGTTCTCCCCTTAGGAGTTCCTTGATTGGGCTGTTGTTTGCTGCTTGGTTGATTGACTGAGTTAATAGTTCCTTGATTAGGGTATATTGTGCTGTTTGATTGTTCCTCTGGTGCTAATCTTTATTTATTTATTATTCAAATTTATATGACCGCCCATCTCCCCCAATGGGGGACTCTGGGCGGCTTACAATAAAAACAAGATTAAAATACAATATAAATACAATATAATATAAATATAAATATAAAATCCAATCTGGCAAATTAGGGAGGGTATTATGATATTAACCACCCCCAGGAGGAGCTATTACCTTTTCCTTCCCATGCTAGGCAGCAGAACCTAGTTTTCAGATTTTTCCGAAAGGCCGGGAGGAAACCTGCCTCAACTCTGGGGGTAAGATATTCCAGAGGGCGGGCACCAATGCAGAGAAGGCCCGCCTCCTGGACCCCGTTAGATGGAATTCTTTTCTTGATGGGATCCGTAGCAAGCCCTCTCTGCATGATCGGGTGGGGCGGGTCAATGTTATCGGGATAAGATGGTCCATCAGGTATCCTGGTCCCATGCCATGTAGGGCTTTAAAGGTAATAACCAACACCTTGAATTGGACCTTGAAGCAAACCGGCACCCAGTGCAGCTCGTGGAGCAAAGGTGTTATGTGTGCTGATCTTGGTGCACCTAAAATTGCCCACGCGACTGCATTCTGTACCAGCTGTAGCTTCCGGATATTCTTCAAGGGTAGCCCCATGTAGAGCGCATTGCAGTAGTCTATATGGGAGATGACAAGGGCATGAGTGACCATTCAGAGGCCATCGCGGTCCAGGAATGGGCGTAACTGGCGCACAACACGAAGCTGCGCAAAGGCCCTCCTAGCCACGACTGCTACCTGCTCTTCGAGCAGGAGTCGTGAGTCCAGGAGGATCCCCAAGTTCCGCACTGGCTCCGAAAGGGGCAGTGCCACCCCATCTAGGACCAAAGATGAGATATACAATTGAGTATCATCAGCATATTGATACCTCATCCCATGGTGACGGATGATCTCACCCAGCGGTTTCATGTACTGTAGATGTTAAATAGGAAAGGAGAGAGAACCAAACCCTGTGGCACCCCACATAAGAGGGGTTGCGGGTCGGATCTCTCCTCTCCTATCACCACCGACTGGGAGCAGCCCCAGAGGAAGGAGGTGAACCAGCGCAGAACCACGCCGTCCACCCCTAACTCCCTAAGCCGTCCCAAAAGGATACCATGGTCGATGGTATCGAAAGCTGCTGAGAGGTCCAAGAGAGCTAGGATGGATGCACTGCCTCCATCCCGCTCCCGCCAGAGATCATCCATAAGTGCAACCAATGCCGTCTCCGTCCCATATCCCGGCCTGAAACCTGACTGAAAGGGGTCTAGATAATACGCTTCATCCAGAATCCTCTGAAGTTGCAACGCCACCATTTTCTCAACCTTTCCCAAAAAGGGAAGGTGGGAGACCGGACAAAAATTGTCCAAGATGGTAGGGTCCAGGGATGGCTTCTTGAGGAGGGGGTGCACCAACACCTCCTTAAAGGTAGCCGGGAACACCCCCTCCATCAGAGATGTATTAATCATCACCTGGACCCACCCACAAGTCACCTCCCTGGCTGATTTTACCAGCCAGGAAGGGCACGGGTCTAGATGGCATGTGGTGGCATTTACAGTCCGAAGGATCCTGTCCACTTCCTCAGTCCCAACAGGATCAAACCGTTCCCAGATAACAAGGCAAGACCGCTCCCCTGGCATCTCCGACTGTGCTTCATGCTTAGAGTCCAACTTAGAACGAATCTGAGCGATTTTGTCCTGCAGATGCTCAGAAAACTCCTCCGCATGGCCCTGCAGGTGGGTCACTGACTCCACCTTGCCCAAGAGAGATCAAGTAATCTTGAACAGCACTGTTGGATGGCATTCTGCGGACGCAATATGAGCGGAGAAGTATTCACGTTTCGCCACACTTACCGCCACAAGGTGGGCCTTAATAGCTGCTCTAGATTGTGTTTGATCAGATTCAGTCTTTGTCTTCCTCCAGCGGTGCTCCAGATGTCTCTTCACCCTCTTCAGAACCCTCAACTCCTCCAATCTTGGTGTTAATCTTTGCCTATCTGGGTGATGATTGCTGGCAAGGAGGTGTTCTGGTCTTCTGGCTTTTCTATTGTCTCTTATGAATGATATGTAAATGTTGTTTACCTCTATGTGTGTGTTGATGGCTGCTTTGTCTGAGTGCCAAGCTTCCAGGAATTCTCTAGCATTTTTGGACTTGGTTTGGTTTAAGATGCTCACAGTTTCCCAGTTGAAAGTATGGTTAAGTCTGTCCATGTGTTGTGAGATTAAGGAGTTTTCATCGTGTCTTCTGACTGCTAGTTGGTGTTCGTGGATGCGTTCTGCTAGTCTTCTGCCGGTCTGTCCTACATAGTGGCTGTTACAGTCCTTACACTGTATGTTGTAGATAACTCCTGTTTTTTCTTCTTGGGCTACTGGGTCTTTTGGTTTACTTACGATGTTCTGAAGGGTTTTGGTTGGTTTGTGTGCTACAGTGATGCAGTGTGGTTGTAACAGTGTATTAGTAGTTTCTGAGATGTTTCTGATGTATGGCAGTGTAATCCTTTTCTTAGCTTCTGTTGGTTTTGCTGTGGTGGGTTGAGTGGTCAGGCACTTTTTGATAAAGTTGCGTGGGTATCCTTTTTGCTGGAAGATGCTATATAAGTGGTCTGTTTCTTTTTTCTGGTGTTCTGGGTTGCTGCAGTGCGTTTGTGCTCGTCTGAATAGTGTTCTTACACAGCTCCTCTTGTGGGAGGTTGGGTTATTGCTTTGGTAGTGAAGTACTTGGTTAGTGTGGGTAGATTTCCGGTAGACTTGTGTTTCTAGAATGCCATCATTTCCTCTACTGATGAGGATGTCCAAGAAGGGTAGTGTGTTGTTGTTTTCTTCTTCACTTGTGAATTTTATTCCTTTGAAGATGTTGTTGATGGTTTCATGTGTTTCTTCCAGTTGATCCTTTTTTATTATGACAAAGGTGTCGTCTACATACCGGATCTATACTTTGGGTTGTATGTGTGGGAGTGCTATCCTTTCTAGACGTTGCATTACAATCTCTGCTATGAGTTCTGAGAGTGGTGATCCCATAGTGGTATGTCGGGCTTGTGTATTTTGGGGCATCGGTAGAAGCGTGGGATGATGGGTCCTCTGCTTTTCATCCGCCTCTGTTCTTCTTTTGTGATTTGACCTTTCTTGATTAAGTCATTGAGGATTCTTTTGACCTGGTTGTCCAGTTTCTGTATGGGATTGGTGTTTACTGGGGTGTAGGTTTCTTTGTCCTCAAGTAAGTATTTGGCTTTTTGTATATATTGCAATCTGTCCATAATGACGGTGGTGCGGCCTTTGTCTTTGTGTTTGGGAGGATGATGATAGTTTGGTCCATCTTTAGGTTTTTGAGGGCTGCTCTGTCCTCTGCTTTCAGTTGGTTCTGTTTCCATGTCCTTCTGGTTTGTGGTATGATTATCTGTCTTACATTCTCTTGGGTTTCTGTAGTAAGTCATGTAGTTTTCAATGCTGCTTCTAAAGCTGCAAAGAATTCTAATTTATTTGCATCCTATGTGTTATAATTGAAGCCTCTCTGCAGGATACTGTGTTCTGTAGTGGATAATGGGCGGCTGGACATGTTGACCACCCATTCCGGTTCCGGTACTTCTTTGTTTCTGGGGTTTAATTTAAGTAGTTTACTTTGGAGTTTGGCTTTCCTTTTTTCTGCTTGTCTCAGTGATGTGGTCTTGATGGTAGTAGTCAGCATGTTGATTTGTTCAGGGGTCATAGTCTGTTCTAGTTGTTCCTTGAGGCTGTCTATTGTGTGTTGATATTTGTTTAATCTGAGGTGGGCATCCATGATCATTAGCCATATCATTTTGCGCCCACTTTGTTGCGCTCTCTTCCATCCAGCTGTGCAGTTGATTGGAGGTTTGTATCTGACACTGGCGGGCAGGGCATTCTGTCGTAGGCATTCATGCAGAAAGAACAGCTGTTCTTTGGTGGAGGTTTGCCTACCTGCAAATTTCTCCCATTTGCGTGCTATCTGGAGTGTTTGACGCCCATATGTGGTACCAATTAATTTACATCTATTATTTCATATCTTCCAATCTGGAATGATAGAGAAGTTGTGAATTTGTTGAGATTTCATTCCAAGTATTTAAAACATGCTATAATATCCTTCCCTCAGTCTTTTATTATTGAGGCTAAACATGCCCAGCTCCTTCAATCTCTCTGTTTTGAGTCTCCTGATCATTCTCACTGCCCTTCTCTGACCTTGTTCCAATTTCTCTGAGTGCTTCCTAACATGTGATTCCTAGAATTGGACACAAAACTTGAATAGGATCTGACCAATGCAGAATAAAGTGGAACTATTACTTCCCAAAGTGACATAGTGGTTAGGGCACCAGACTAGAAACCAGGAGACTGCGAGTTCTAGTCCCGCCTTAGGCAGGAAAGCCAGCTGGGTGACCTTGGGCCAGCCACTCTCTCTCAGCCCTAGAAAGCAGACAATGGCAAACTACTTCCAAAAACCTTACCAAGAAAACTGCAGTGACTTGTCCAGGCAGTCCCCAGGAGTCAACACTGACTCAAAGGCACACACACAAAAAGTCCTTCATGTGCAAGCACAGGAGAAACAAAGGAAACAAAGTTAGGCAAATAAGCAAAAGCCTTCTCTTACATACACAATTTTAGCCATCTCTTTCAAAATGAATTTAAAAAAAATACTCTTCAGTACTGCATGGTTATCATTCTTTGGTTTGATTAGCCAATGTTTTATAATCAATTCCCTATACAATAAACAGTATTTCAATACTGTCACAGAAGATCTGAAAGATGTAAACTGGGCAAAATAGTCTGATACGACATCAAAGACTACAATAAGAAGTGGGCTTTAATCTCCATTGACAGTACCACAGCCAAAAGAGATCATCTACAGATTTCAAAACTGAATTATTTCAGCAATTTACATGTGGCCATATTAAGTACTCTGTTTATTACAAATCAAAGACCAAACTTCAGCCACCCGGCAAGCCAGCTTCTCTTTGGGAAAAAAACAAGCAGGATGACACAATTGTTTTTAATCAAATAGATCAACAATATTTGATTACAAGGCACATAATATAATAACTGTTTCAAAACCATGCCACATATATACTTCTTCATTATATTCTGTCAATATCGCAGAATAGATAATAGGTTCAGAGAAATTAAAATTACAGGGAAGCAGTTCTTCATACTGATTAATATAAACGTTCTCCCAAACTCAGAATGTTAGTGGAGGGTTGTTTATGTAGATGGTAAAAGAGTAATGCCCCCAAGATTTTGAAAGCAGGAATTCGTTCTTAAAGCTGGCTTCCTTAGGGATTGAAATGGATCTCTAGATACTACTTCCTTTAACCAACAAATGCTTGATGTCTCTTTGGCTTTGGATCAGCACAGCCTTTTTAAGCAAGGTTACAAAACACAAGGAAATCTGACTGGGCAAAGCAAATAAGCGGGGGGGGGGAAATAATTATAAAGTTCCTCTTCCTTTCCTAGAAAGTATTTCTCAAATAATCTTGTCTGAAAAAGGAATTCTACTAACAGGATGCTACAGCTGAACAGTTCCTGTGATCAACCATCACTTTGCTTGCTTTAGTGAAAGGACACAAAGCAGGCCCTCTGAGGTCAATCTTAATGGTCATTTGAATTCACGTGGCAGAAGATGGTCCTTCTGGATTTACAGGTTAAAAAACAGCATTTTGACAGTGCTCGCAAATGAACTGTTAGCCAGTGCAGCTTCTTCAAGATAAGCATAAAATGATACAAATGAATTTACCCAGTTAACCAAGAAATATCTGCAAAAAATCTTAAAACACAGTCTTTGCGTGCAAAACTGAAGTAGGCAGCTTGGTTCCCTCTAGGATACTAGGCTTATTAACCTGACCAACAGCCATGCTGGCTGCATTTCATAAGTGCTTTAGCCCAAAATATCTGGAAGGTACTTCACTGATTATCCCTAGTGTTTGGGTACAGCAGTTACATTGGTGCCATCTATGAATCTACATGGTAATAGTTCTTCTTTGCATTTCTATCTCACAACAGATTTGAGTCTTTTAATATTAAGTTATTATTTTTCATAACATTCTGGGTAACCCACATGAATGAAGTGTTTCTTAAAACAGAGCCCTCTTCATGCATGCAACAATTGACACTACCTTCTACATTCTCCCTGCACAAAAATCACATCAGCTTCAAATCTTACAATATTAAACAGCACAATCCGAAGAGTTCTACTTGTAATTCATTTAAACATAAATTTGTTGTTGTTTATTCGTTCAGTCGCTTCCGACTCTTCGTGACTTCATGGACCAGCTCACGCCAGAGCTTCCTGTCGGCCGTCGCCACCCCCAGCTCCCCCATGGTTGAGTCCGTCACCTCCAGAATATCATCCATCCATCTTGCCCTTGGTCGGCCCCTCTTCCTTTTGCCTTCCACTTTCCCTAGCATCAGCTTCTTCTCCACGGTATCCTGTCTTCTCATTATGTGGCCAAAGCACTTCAGTTTTGCCTTTAATATCATTCCCTCAAGTGAGCAGTCTGGCTTTATTTCCTGGAGTATGGACTGGTTTGATCTTCTTGCAGTCCAAGGCACTCTCAGAATTTTCCTCCAATTGTTGTTGTTTATTCGTTCAGTCGTTTCCGACTCTTCGTGACTTCATGGACCAGTCCACGCCAGAGCTTTCTGTCGGCCGTCACCATCCCCAGCTCCCCAATGGTTGAGTCCGTCACCTCCAGAATACCATCCATCCATCTTGCCCTTGGTCGGCCCCTCTTCCTTTTGCCTTCCACTTTTCCTAACATCAGCTTCTTCTCCAGGGTATCCTGTCTTCTCATTATGTGGCCAAAGTACTTCAGTTTTGCCTTTAATATCATTCCCTCAAGTGAGCAGTCTGGCTTTATTTCCTGGAGTATGGACTGGTTTGATCTTCTTGCAGTCCAAGGCACTCTCAGAATTTTCCTCCAATACCACAGCTCAAAAGCATCTATCTTCCTTTTAAACATAAATAGGATTCTCATAATTGTAGGCCCCAAAAAAGCAGATTATGATTGTGAGGCAAATTCTATTTGCATCCTAATGAATGCATGAAGAAGTAATCAAACCTTGCTACGTGCTCAACCTGATTGGATGTACAGGATGTACAGCTTGGATGAAGAGGGCTACCAACAGTGGGAAATCAGATAATCCCTGTGTTAGCTTCATTTTAGGAAAAAGAACCACAGCTTTTAATTCCAATTATAATGCCTGCCAAACAGGGGAAAGACTTGAGCATCCTCTTGTAATGACCAGGATTTAGTTGCATAATAAATATGCACCATCTACTGGCTGTTTTATTGTATGTAGCATACAGTATGTACTTCAAAAAAAATCATACAGCTTGAACTCACTTTACTGGGACAATGAATTTGTTTTTATGAAACCCAAATGATTCATTAACTGATGTCTGGATTATATTATAACTAATATAACAGGCACAGATTAAAAATAAACATAACTTCTTTCAGAACAGCATAAGGATTTGATCTATGTTGATGTAATGTGGAAGAAGGTCACAAAATTCATATAAATTCTTTTGTAGAAGCTGTTTAGTTTGTTATAGTTCCAACTCCAAATGTATTCATGTTGATCAAGAAAACAACAAAACTAAATGTTATGTGCTTCCCCACAACAAATCATCACCACAAGAAACATTGCTCTTGGGGAGGGCTTCCTGGCTTATCCACAGATAGTTAATACTTAGTTATGTGAATTGCATCACTGCATTGCTGAACAGCTGTAACAGTAGTTTTTCCAGGCACCCAGTATGCAACTGATCTATACTAGAAAATGAGTTTCTATCCCAAGGTTCATCTCCAGTATCATTGGACAGGGAATGTATCGTAACAGTGACCATTGCTCATAACCTGTCCTAAAGTAACTCTTTTTGACTGATCAGTCAAATCCAGTTCTGGTCACCATAATACAAAAAAGATGTTGAGGAACTGGAAAAAGTGCAGAGAAGAGTGACAAGGATGGTGGGTGTGGAGGCTAAATCCTATGAAGAACTCTTAAAGAAACTTGGTATGGTTACACTAAAAAGAAAAGGCTAAGGGGAATATGATAGCAGTCTCCCAATACATGAAGGGGTGTCACAGGGCAGAAGGTGCAGATTTATTCTCCACAGCATCCAATATACTCTGTGTGTGTGTGTGTGTGTGTGTGTGTGTGTGTGTGTGTGTGTAAAGGTAAAGGTTTTCGTATGTATGTATGTATGTATGTATGTGTAAAGGTTTTTCCCTGCACAGTCGTGTCTGACTCTAGGGGCCGGTGCTCATCTCCGTTTCTTAGCCGAAGAGCCAGCATTGTCCGAAGACGCTTCCGTGGTCATGTGGCTGGCATGACGCACGCGGAAACGCTGTTACCATCCCACCGAAGTGGTACCTATTCATCTACTTGCATTTGCATGCTTTCGAATTGCTAGGTTGGCAAGAGCTGGGGCGAGTGCGGGAGCTCACTCCGTCACAGGTCTTGAACCGCCAACCTTCCAATCGACAAGCTTGGTGTCTTAACCACTGAGCCATCGCGCCTCCATAATAAATAAATAAATAAATAAATAAATAAATAAATAGTGTGTGTGTGTGTGTGTGTGTGTGTGTGTATATATATATATATATATATATATATATATATATATATATATATTCATTCAGCATATGGATTGAATAAATAAGCGAAGAGTATACAGACTTCTCACTTCTTTGCCAACCTGGAGCCAATTTGTTTTGCCATTTCCCATCCAGATTGTGGCTTTCTGGTCTGTGTATTTCTTCCTTTTGTAGAAAAGGACGAAATCAAATATACCTTTACATTTTACTATTAAAAACTGGATAATTGGCGGCAACGGTGGGCACTATCAAGATGCTAACCCAAAGTAGCAGGAGGGGCCAGGGTTTGAAGATCCAGAGGCTTGTGGGAGATGGGGTTTGAGGCTTCCATACTTTTATCCTCTGGGTTTAGCAATTCTGCTGCAGACAGAACCATCTCATCATCTGGAAAGGGTTCCCCCCCCCATTCACACTAAAAAAAACATGGAAACAGCAGTAGAGACAGAAGTGAGAGTTCTTGATAAACATAAATGAATAAATCTTGAAAAATTTTGGTATCATATAAGTTTCTTCATCCAAAAAAAAATAATCAACCAGATGGTCTTCAAGGGCAGCCCCATGTAGAGCGCATTGCAGTAGTCAAGCTGTGAGGTGACCAGGGCATGAGTGACTGTCTGAAGGGCCCATGAACAAGCGCAACTGGCCCCTGAACAGGCGCAACTGGCCTGCAACTGGCCCCTGAAAGGACACAACTGGTGCACCAGATGAAGCTGGACAAAAGCCTTCCTGACCACAGCTGCCACCTGCTCATCAAGCAGGAGCTGTGAGTCCAGGAAGACCTCCAAATTGTCCACCATCCTTGAATTGGGAAGTGGAACTCAGTTACTAAACTCTCATAGCAAAAATGGAGAATGGACATACCAACTTTAGCTCTCTGAAAAATAATAATTTTCATCACATTAGGAAATCACCAAGACCTCACAACAGTGATGCACTTCTCAGTTTAGTTTTCCAAAATGCTGGCAGTTCCCTCTTTTCATTAATAGCATTTAGAAATAGGTCATCCAGATTGTTCTTACATTGGTCTTATGTTGAACTGTTTGGAAGTTCTATATTGTTTTTAAATAAAATTGATATAAATATTTCTCATGGATCCAAACATGATGCTATGTTCTTGCCTTACTGATTCTTATCATGTAATTTCCCCCCGTTATATTTCTATGGCTCTCAAAGACCCTGTTATTGCTATTGTTTCCATTTGTTTTATCTCTGCCTTGTGCTTTGTTACTTTAATCTTTTTTAAAAACTGTACTGTATTATTCTTGTGCTTACCACAATCAACCATAGAAGGATTAATGGGATATCAGTATTTTAAAACAACAATTAAATAAATAACCAGTAGCAGAAAGACCTGAATTACTGGACACATGAAATGCATGTTATGAGCTGAGTTATGAAAAACTGCAACACGCAATATGTAAATTAAGCTTAATTTTGTTCAAAGTTAAATTAAAATTTAACAAGATAATCCTGACTGTAAAGGTTTTCTTTTGACACTATGGTACCAACCTACCAGAGTCTACTTTCAAAAAATGCAAAGGATCTCAGACTTCTGGTAATTTCAGGCCTTGAGGAAAATACTAAAGACTATCCACTCAAATACCTGGTGTAGTATCTTAATGATGCAAACTCATAAAGAAGAGATGGCTAACCTGCCATGTCAGCAATGAGAATCTCCTGTTGTACTGCCTGTAGTCTTGCCATCCATAAGCCAGCATATGGGCTCATCCTAAAGCTGGTTACAAACGTCCCCACGGTGGAATAATCTAATCTCAAATATGCTTCAAAATAGAATTCATCAACCTATTTCTACAAGAAAGTTTAATTCATCAGCACATACTATTAAGATAACACTTAAAATGGGGGAAATGGCTAATTTTAAGGAATGGGAACACAAGTTGCTAATATCCTTGGGCAGCCACATATCCCCAAATCTGCGAAGGGTAGCAGTAACTGTTCATGTTGTGATCAGAGAACCAGAGCAGAGATTATACTTCCTTCCACATGAGAAAAACTATCCTATCAGTCTTCCTGCCAAACAAAAAAATAAAAAATCCATATTAGAGTATTCTAAGTAAGTTTTCAGTCATTCTAGTATCCCTAATTGTCACTGGAAACACAAAAGGCTTTAAAATACTTCACATATGAAAAATAGAGAAAAGAAACTTACTGGTATTGAAAATTCTTCAGCCAAGTATTTCAATATTGAGGCCTCTTTAGTCAAAAAATTGCTTCGTTCCTTCAGGTTACCTTGACGTTTTGTATCAAATTCTTTTCTGACTACAGAAGCAACAGAGTCGACTATTATTAGTTTAACATTCTTAGAAATTATTTCTTCCTCCAAAGATTCAATTCTGGAAGAAAAAAAAAAGAATAAGCTGAATAGAAATTGTAGAATTTGGTATAAATATCTATATGCCATTCTACATTGCAGTTGCAAATGGATCTTGGTTGATTTTGAAAGGGTGAAGCAGGGCTGAACCCGGTTAGTATCTATATGGGAGATTCTCAGAAGATCCTAGGTCTAGGCTAGGCTAGGAAATTGAAAAGGCATTCCTGAAGTTAATGTTAAGTTGCTGCCCAGAAAACAAAGTGCACATGTTGGTATAATATTTTCTAAAATCAAGTGAGACTTTACTTTATAGCATGATTACGCTAGATACTACATTATACATAAACTTTGCTAAGCGTGCATCGACACTTCGTTGCCTTGAAACAATCTCAATTTCTTCACATCAGTAAATTAAGCACCACACCTGTATATGCATGTATGTACAGTAAGTGCACCCAAGGCCTCCCGTTTCACAGGATGATTTTACATTAGTTAAACAAACCCCCACTTCTGCATGTCCAACAAGTAACTGCAGCCAATATCAGAAAGTGTACCTCCGTGGCACTTGCAAATGCTTGTTGCTTTTACATATTAATATGTACATTTTGAAATCCTAATGCAGTTGTTTGTGTATGTATGGCATATTATCTGTGTTATTACAGAAAAGTCCAGCTGGTGGATCTGCATACATGTACTGTAAGTTTTATTGGTATCATCCTGGCATCTTACTAAAGAATCAATTTTATTATGGAAGAAGGAACAAGAGCATAAACTTGAAGGCTGCCAGAAAGATCCTTTATGTTAGCAGGGGATTTAATTAACAAACTACTAATGTGTGTCTTCCATTGACTCATTTAAAAAGGAATTCCTACCATGGAACTGTGGTTACACATTAATGGAAGCCAGATTTCCAAGTCACCACTAAGAAGAGATATTTAAGTTGAACAGTCCAGTTCCTTAGCAAGTACTATGGCCCAATCTTGCAACATTCCAATTTCAGGAATGATCAGTAGATTAGTACCACCAACATAATCTGGGAGCGAAGGAGGAGCGAGAGGCCATTCGAACAGTCACTCATGCCCTGGTCATCTCCCAGATAGACTATTGTAATGCGCTCTACATGGGGCTACCCTTGAAGAGAGTCCGGAAGCTTCAGCTGGTTCAGAATGCAGCCGCGCGGGCGATTTTAGGTGCCTCAAGATCAGCACATATAACACCTTTGCTCCGTGAGCTGCATTGGGTTTGCTTCCGGATTCAATTCAAGGTGTTGGTTATCACCTTTAAAGCCCTACATGGCATGGGACCAGGTTACCTGAAGGACCGTCTCATCCCCATTCAATCAACCCGTCCCACCCGGTCCTGCAGAGAGGGCACGCTACGAACCCCGTCTGCAAGAGAGTTCCATCTGATCGGGTCTAGGAGGCGTGCCTTCTCTGCAGTAGCCCCCACCCTCTGGAACATTCTCCCCCCTGACAGAAGATTAGCCCCCTCTCTCCTGGACTTTAGAAAAAACCTAAAGACCTGGTTATGTCACCATGCTTGGGGAGGAAAATAGCCAGTCTTGGGGTTGGCTGGTCCCTTAGATCTGCCCTGACCAGCCTTATCGACCGATGGGATGAGATCTACCATTCCTGGATCGAACTGTATGATAGATAGATAGATAGATAGATAGATAGATAGATAGATAGATAGATAGATAGATAGATAGATATTGTTTATTATTGATATTTATAGTTTTTATTGATTTTAAACCTTGCTGTGAACTGCCCAGGGTCCCTCCTTGTGGGGGAGATGGGCGGGATATAAATGTAATAAATAAATAAATAAAATAATCTCCTCCTTTTATCATTTTCCCCCAACAGTATCTGAAATGTATGGCTTTTCAGTCAGCTAATTTTAACACAAATAGCTAAGAATCTCTCTGAGATTTCCTAGAAATCTTTCCACTTTGCTATGAAAAGTAATCCATGGATGTCCTGTTTCACCTTGAATCATCTTGCCTTTATTGCCTTTTGTCCAGAGAAAGGTCCATCCTGCCTTGTATACTCAGATAATTTTATCCAGCGACTACACTATCCCAGGGACTACAAATCATAAATTTACAGGGTGATTATGTCCAACTTAAAACTAATTTGGACATAATCACCCTATAAATTCTCTGCATACCTCCTTTCTGTTAATTGTTACCATGATGATTGTTACAGTGTCACCCAAATCCAATTGTAATAGCCAAAATTATTACCTTGAGAATGTATTCCTAAAACTGATATATTACAGCAGGGCTTTCCAAAGTGCCGCTGCTGGCGACACACCAGCGGCAGTGGTGCGGGGAGGTGTGCGGCAGCGCGCGCCCGCACGGCGGCAGCACAGGGGGCGTGCGGTGGCGCGCGCACGGCAGCAGCGCGGGGGGCGTGCGGCGGTGCGCACGCACATGGCGGTGGTGCGGGGGGGCATGCGGACGGCGGCACCCTCCGCTAAAACGCGGAAGCACTGATCCCGCGCCGCTGCCGCCATGCACACACGCACCGCCGCTTCCGGGTGGTGTGGCGACACACCACGCTGTGTGTCGCAACACACTTTTGTGTCGCGACACACAGTTTGGAAAGCTCTGTATTACAGTTTGGTCCAGAGTCCTGTTTATGTGCCAAGCATAATGTCCATAAAACTCTCAGAACTCCTAGGTCTAGGTTCATTATTTAAAAATTGAAGCACAACTTGGAAAAAATTAAAGAAAGCAATGTTATCTTAGTAGTTAGATAGATAAATAAATACATAGGAAGAAAAAAATCTATCTTTAAATGGGTTTTATATGCATATATTTAGAAAAAGAGGTAAGTTAAATATTTAGATTTTTACTTTGTTGTCTTGATTTTGTAGTTTAATGCAGGATTTTTCCATCTCGTGGGGTTTTTCTGTGTTTTTGTTTTGCTTTTAGGTAATTTAATATACCCTATGTCTACTTGGAGGGTTTTGGGTTTATTAAGATTAAGATCATTAAAATTGTTGTATTACTAAGTATAATGGCAGACAATTTATGTGCTTTTTAGTTTGTTTTTTATTATAGTAGACAGAATTGTATAGAATAGTAGTAGGAAGGGAATAATTAAATAGATGTTATCTTTGGGGAGGGGGAAGTTGTTTAGGAGGTTTATATGATTTTTTCATTTTTATTATTTTAATATAAGGGGAGGGAGAAACTGTACTTAGTGATTTTTATAATGTGCCAATGTGGAATGATTTATAAAAATAATGTGGTTTTGATTTAATATAGAGTAAGGGATTGACTATGGAAAATTTTTGTATATCCTTGCTGTTAAAAGTCGGAAGTCACACTTCTTTGTAACTTTGAAAAAATTTTCTCTTGTGTTTTCACACCTTTTTAGTTTTTTTCTTTGTAGTTTTTTGTTTTTCCGTAGCTTTTATCTTTGCTTGAAACTTAATAAAATTCTTATTTTTATATATATATATATATATATATATATATATATATATATATATATACACATACATACATACATACATACATACATACACATACACACACAAACACACACACACACACACACACACACACACACACACTTTCTTTTGTTTATTCACCTTATTTTTCATATGTATAATGGATTAATTATCTACACATTGGGGCAGCCTACAAATCTCATAAATAAGTAAAAATATTTTATTCTAAATATAAATATATTGTTGTTATTATACATTACTGCTAAGGTTTTAGTAAAAGTAAAGGTAAAGGTTTCCCCTGCACAGTCATGTCTGACTCTAGGGGCCGGTGCTCATCTCCATTTGTTAGCCGAAGAGCCAGCGTTGTCCGAAGACGCTTCCATGGTCATGTGGCCGCATGATGCACGGGGAACGCTGTTACCTACCCACCGAAGTGGTACCTATTCATCTACTTGCATTTGCATGCTTTCGAATTGCTAGGTTGGCAAGAGCTGGGGTGAGTGCGGGAGCTCACTCCGTCACGCGGGGCTAGGGATTCGAACCTCCGAACTTGCGATCTTCCGATCAACAAGCCTGGCGTCTTACCCACAGAGCCATTGTGCCCCCCGCTAAGGTTTTATACTTTCTTTTTAAGAAGAAATGTTAATTGTAATGTTTTTTGAAGTTTAAATAAAAGTAAAAAGAAGTCCTACAAAGAAAAGGCACTGCACATCAAAGAGGTGCCAAGTAACAATCGGTTGGAACACCCACTAAAAAAAAGATCCCTACAGAAAGCGCTTCCTGAACATATAAAATCCTTAATATTGCTGTTTTCTATAGATCAAGAAAGTAAGATAGAAAATTTGTTATTTTATAAAATGTTTCAGCAGACTGTCATTCACTAAGGATATGGAGATACTGTACTGCATATATACATGTATGTTTGTGTGTATATTTGTGTATGTATATGTCCGTGTGTGTGTGCGTGTATGTATACACATCAGAATATAACACTGAGGTCCAAGACATTCGTCTGCTTCCATATTCTGCACTGAATTTTTTACAGAAAGTGCTGCGCCAAGAGAGAGAATGCTTACCTTTTCAGTACACTATCACAGGTTAGCTCCCGATAGACATGAACATTGTTCGGCATTGCAGTCAGATTTTCTTCGGTAGCAAAATAATGTGGGAACCGATGCTGTGCTATCTCAATAAGCCTGTTTGGAGCCCAAAGCATCGTATGAGAGAGGATAACCATTGATTTTCAGAATTATTGAACATTTAAGAAAGCTATCTAAGCAGAAGAGTTCAATTGATAACAATATATAGGTTTGATTCTTTCCATATTTTTCAACATATGCCTTTAAATGCACCCTACCCCAAATTTTGTGGAACTCACAATAAGCAGCATACAGTATACTGATTCTCAAGGGTAGGAATAAAATACAGGTGAACAACCCAGAGCATGCAGCCACAAATATCCCCCCCCTTTTCCAATTAACCACCTGATCAACTAGCCCGCAAGAGCTAGACCACTGATCACTCAGGAAGACCAGACCTGCTAGATCACTGAAAGAGGAAGAGAACTACCCCTGATACTGAAAGCAGAGGCAACTACCAAGAGGTTCCCTTGTGTTGGGAAAACCTGGTGTCTGCTGCCAGTTCTTCAATTTTTCATTAACAAGAGAAAAGCAGGAATCATACATCAAAAGGGAGAAGAGAAAATAAGGGGTTTCACAGTCATTCAAGGAGGGGCAATCTACCACCTCCTCAAATTCTTTCAAGATTGAGAAAGGGAGAATTCAAAAGATTCCCTCCTTGAGGAACATGCTCCCCATTTTCTTCAGAGATTGTAGCCTTTGCTCCATCCACAGCAGATGGCAGCCCTTAGCTGATTTTGGCTGGTCTCAAAAAGCTAAGCTAGGCTGGACTTGGTTAGTGCAGTAATTCAGTGGGAGACTACCAGGAAGTCCTAGTACTGTAAGCTACAGTACAATCTGGAATGTCAAAAAACATCCCTGAAGAGGCCATGGCATATCCCTCCTGTACTGTGGCTACAAAACGATATGGATGTGCCCATGATATCATCAGGAGCCAAGCTCAACTTGAGAGAAGTCTCTTTTTTAGCCCTTGCTGTAATTTATTTTTTTATTTATTATTTTTTTATTTATTTTCTATCCCCCCTTTATTATTTTTATAAATAACTCAAGGCAGCGAACATACCTATTACTCCTTCCTCCTCCTATTTTCCCCACAACAACAACCCTGTGAGGTGGGTTGGGCTGAGTGTGTATGACTGGCCCAAGGTCACCCAGCCAGCTTTCGTGCCTAAGGCGGGACTAGAACTCACAGACTCCTGGTTTGCTATTGGCTCCTTCCTAGGGCTGAGAGTTACTGGCCCAAGGTCACCCAGCTGGCTTTCATGCCTAAGGCGGGACTAGAACTCTCAGTCTCCTGGTTTCTAGCCCAGCACCTTAACCCCTAGGCCAAACTGGCTCTAATCCTCAGTAATCCTCAGCAGAGAAAGTTGCTCCATCACCTTCTCCGTGCATCCTAGTCTTAAAGTTAGAAGGAAAAACAGGAGAGAGGTGGGCACTTTGTTGAGTGTTTTTGAGACTCTGTAAACAACCACTCTCACATTTTTGGAAGTCTTTGATCAGAACACTCACAGAGGCTTAACCTCTTTGAAGGTGAGCAGCAGAACACTTCTGTATCCATCACAGAAAGGTCAAGTGGAAGAAACACAAAGGAGCAGCATTTAGTGACAACCTTCACAATTATTTTGGAATGAACTTTCTGCCCCAAACTAAATTACATAAATAATTAAAAACATAACAAATACTTCCTCTCTTTTAAAAAAAAATATACTCACATGCATTCACAAATTGTCAATAATCCAGTGACATTATCCTTAGAGGACTGAAAATGAGAATGCTGCAGATGCTTCTAATGGATTCGCTATTAAATTCAACCGGATCAGGACTGCACTCTTTAGTGGGAATTTCACTGAATTATTAGGATTAGAAAAGCACTGAACCGATGTTTTTCTTTAATGCCAATGGCATGGGCAGTAAGTTCCAAAAAATATAGCTGGCCCTTTTTGCAAAGGAGTGTTGCACTATAATGGACTCTACATAATCTGGACTCTAGGTATGCTTGGAGCTTGCAAAATCTATAGCTGGGCAGAGGGAAGAGAAGACAATGCTGGAATTTGAATTAGATCTTTAATTGCCTTCAAAAAGAACATTGTGGCACTTCAACAACTAATTCCAGGCTGCATGTATATTATATATGCAATGAAACATGTCTTGTAAAGCTGTAAATACTTTTTTGTACCAGTCTTACCTTTCAGCAGTAAATGCAGATTCTGTATCAATGTAAATAACTGCCCCATCCAATCCTCCCATGTTGGTGGGCAGTGTGGCCAGCAAGCTCATCATAATACAGAACTGAGTTTTGCCACATCCTGATGGACCCGTTATCTAATAACAGAAGTAGCCACAAACAGCATCAAAGTCATTCTGCAAAAACTGCAGCTAATGTTTTTAATTCTAGCCTACATATCACTATTCTTCAGGAGCATCATGTAACCCAAGATCCAAATATATTATTTTTTAAACATAAAGGTAAAGGTAAAGGTTCCCCCTGCACATTTGTGCAGTCGTGTCCGACTCTAGGGGCCAGTGCTCATCTCCATTTGTTAGCCGAAGAGCCAGCGCTGTCCGAAGATGCTTCCACGGTCATGTGGCCGGCATGACACATGCGGAACATATATACATACATACATACCCATCATTTCTTTCAAGTAAAATATAGGGGAAAAAAGTTTAATATTATACCAAAGAATTTAAAGGTGTGATATAAGAAAAGCAAGCATAGCCAAATATGGTTTATACCAACACCATTCATTATACCTTTCTGCCTTTACAAACCATCCATGCTTCTACAAAACACGCACAAAGATTCTGCACTGCCTCCAGTTCTTTAAATTTCGCACCTCTCTCTTTCTGAGAATCTCATCAACTCCACTGAAATGTAACTTTCTTTCTTTTCCTCCTGACCCATTCACTCTTCTCTTTCATATACTGGTTTTGCAGTTCAATCCTCATTCATTCATTCTCTTTACATGGTAAAACTATCTCCTATCTTCATACTGATCACTCACTTTTATATTTAATCCACATTCATTCAACATCCATTCATTCATGAACCCATCGCATTTTGTTTTACCACCCACTTCAGAAGTACCTGGGCCCCACTGCATTCAACTTACTGTTAGGTTTCCCCTGAAATAACCAACTCTTAAAGGTAAAGGTAAAGGTTTCCCCTGCACAGTCGTGTCCGACTCTAGGGGGCGGTGCTCATCTCTGTTTCTTAGCCTAAGAGCCAGCGCTGTCCGAAGACATTTCCGCGGTCATGTGGCCGGCATGATGCACACGGAACGCTGTTACCATCCCACCAAAGTGGTACCTATTTTTCTACTTGCATTTGCATGCTTTCAAATTGCTAGGTTAGCAAGAGCTGGGGCGAGTGCGGGAGCTCACTCTGTCACGCAGCGCTCGGGTCTCGAACCGCCAACCTTCCGATCGACAAGCCTGGCATCTTAACCACTGAGCTATTGCGCCCCCATAACCAACTAATTAACCAGCTCTTACTCCCATATAATAAAGTAGGCAAAAGCACACTCATAGACACAGCTATTTTTACTTCTGTTGACACACATATATTCCTTACAACAGCCCACATACTACTCATTACATTTCTACCAGATTTTGCATATCTTAGACTATAGTAACAAAATTAATATATAATATACATACAGAACAATAGAACCATTCTGGTGGCTAAAATTTCAGAGTCAATCCCCAAAATCCTTCCAAAACAGCCAGGTTTTTACTAGCCTTTGTAAGGCCATGAGAATGGGAGAGGGGTTGTTGTTGTTGTTGTTCAGTCGTTTAGTCCAAGGGTCGGAATTGGCGGCTCGCGAGCCAGATCTGGCTCTTTGGCCTCCTGACGCTGGCTCTTTCTCCATGTTTGCCGACCGACATCGGAAAGCCGGTCTCCGGAAGCGGCGCGAACCCTGGAGAAGACGCTGAGACAGAGACGCTGATTGGTGGAGGCTCAGAAGGAAGGGCGCCCCCACCAATCAGCGTCCCTGTTTCTTCTCCAGGAGAAGAACCCTGGAGAAGAAACGGAGATGCTGATTGGTGGCAGCGCCCTTCCTTCTGAGCCTCCACCAATCAGCGTCCCTGTTTCTTCTACAGGAGAAGAACCCTGGAGAAGAAACGGAGATGCTGATTGGTGGCAGCGCCCTTCCTTCTGAGCCTCCACCAATCAGCGCGCGCCAAAGGGGAGCAGAGGGGCGGGCTGAACAAGGCGAAGCCCGATTGGCCCTGCTTCCCAAAGGCGCGACTTACCTCCATTGGCCGAGACAAGCGGCACAGAAGGCTCTAGATTTCGCGCCGGATCCTGTTTCCAGGCCTCGCCTTGCTACTGCCCCGCTTCCGTGCCGGACCCGGACTCCACACTTTCTCCCTCCACCACGCCAAGCCGCCTTACTTTGCTGACGAGCCAAGCCTCTGCCCGAACCGCTGCCGGTCGCCGCGAAGCACGAAGGTGCTTGCTCCAAACGGAAGAAACCGGAATCGGGGTAAGCGCTGCTACATTGCTTGCTCCTTGCCCGTTTACCCGGGTTTCCACCAGCCCAGCCCAGCAGCCCAGCCTGACCATCCCCGGCGGCCATTGGGCTGCCTTTGTCGACCCCCGGTCTACCCACCAGTGGGCAGCTTTGTCTGAGACCAGCTGCCAGGCCCAGCTCACGCTGGCCGCCCCTGGGCAGCTTTTCCCGGACCAGCTGCCAGGCCCAGCTCACGCTGGCCGCCCCTGGGCAGCTTTTCCCAGACCAGCTGCCAGGCCCAGCTCACGCTGGCCGCCCCTGGGCAGCTTTTCCCGGACCAGCTGCCAGGCCCAGCTCACGCTGGCCGCCCCTGGGCAGCTTTTCCCGGACCAGCTGCCAGGCCCAGCTCACGCTGGCCGCCCCTGGGCAGCTTTTCCCGGACCAGCTGCCAGGCCCAGCTCACGCTGGCCGCCCCTGGGCAGCTTTTCCCACACCAGCTACCAGGCCCAACTCACGCTGAATTGTAATTATTTTGTCTTGGTGGCTTTATTATTAAGAAATGAAGCATTTTTTAGGTGCCCTGCTCAACATGGCTACAAAGAGGAAGCAAAGGAAAACGGAAGAGGAAAACCGTGAATTTAAAGCTGAATGGACCGAGGCTTTCGCGTTTATTAAAAACGCAAATGGCCTTCCAACCTGTCTTATTTGTAAGGAAAAATTGGCGCAGAACAAGAAATCAAATTTGGAGAGACACTTCACAACTAAACACGTGTCATTCAGTACTAAATATCCTGCCGGTGATGCAAGGAAGAAAGCAGTTGAGGAACTTCAGAAGAGTCAGGAAAAATCAAGTTCTGTATTGAATTACTGGATGCAGTCTTCCACCAATGTTAATACTGCGAGTTTTGTGGTTAGTCAAGAGATTGCCAAGAGAGGGAAACCATATACAGACGGCGAATACATAAAAGCTTGTTTTATAAATGCATCGGAAGAGCTATTTCGGGATTTTGGGAACAAAGCAGATATTCTAAAAAAAATTAAAGAGTTACCATTGTCTGCTAAAACAGTGAAAGATAGAGCTCTCAAAATGTCTTCGAACATATTTAACGTTATTTAATGTTATTTAATGTTCAATTTAATGTTCAATTTAATGTTATTTAACGTTATTTAATGTTATTTAATGTTCAATTTAATGTTATTTAACGTTATTTAATGTTATTTAATGTTCAATTTAATGTTATCAATAAATAATACTGTTATTTAGCATGATATCAAGTTTTATTAAACACACCCATAGCTTGACTGAGATTACAAACAATAAGTAAAAAAGTAAAGTTTATTAATTAAGTAAGACAATACACAAAGTTTATAAAGTTAATTTTAGGGAGACGGACTCGACAGCTGCCTTCCCCGCGGGGAGCGTTCCTTTTTCAGCGCACCCTGCTCCGTCTTCCGGGTCTCTTGCCGACGGGGCCCTTTCGAACGCAACGGCGTCGCGGGGATGTTGCCGAGGGAAGTGGAGCCGCCCGCCAACGCCCTGCTTCCAAATATTCATGGAAATGGAGAGGAAATCTCTTTTGGGTAAAAAGTAAATCTTGGTATACTAACAGCAAAGGTGGTTGAACAGCAAATACAACTAATAAATGCATGTAACCAAAATAATGACCAGAAGATTGATTGGAAGATGGAACAGTAATTTAATTGCAACTCAGAGCATGCTTATAATAGAGAAAACCCCAGGAAACTCACTGGAGATTACTACCGAGTAAATACCTTCAGGAATGCATTATTCATCCATGTCTATAGAGAGCATGTTTGCAGATACATATACGCATAGACATGGATGACAATGCTTGCACCAACAAAATAAGAAAGCAAATTGCACATGGGTGGCCTTTAACAAGAATATATGTATAGAATCTAAACATGCTTCATAATGTAAAATGATGTCAGGATAGTAAGCAAGAGGGTAATACTTGCACCAAAAATAGCTGAGTAGAGATGAGAAAGACATTTGTTTAATTTGCATTTTAATGTGAACCAGTTTGTTAAATTTCATATTTTAAGGACAACCTTCTTTCCATTTGAATTTAATGCCTGCTTCCTTCATAGGATGGAAAAACGGTAGCCTTCCGTTGGCCACTTGACCAAGACAGCAAACCTAAAGTCACACCCATCACCTCCCAGATGAATTACTATAATACGCTCTACATGGGGCTGCCCTTGAAGAGCATCCAGAAGCTACAACTGGTGCAAAATGTAGTGGCGCAAGAAGTTATGTGCACTCTAAGATCAGTGCATGTCACCCCTCAGCTTCACAAGCTGCAATGGTTGCAAGTTTGCTTCTGGGTTCAATTCAAGGTGCTTGTTATGACCTATAAAGCTCTACATGGCATGGGGCTGGGTTATTTGAGGGACCGCCTCTGCTCTGTTACATCTACCCATCACATAACATCTGGCAGAAAAGGCATGCTGCATGTCTACGAAGAGTTCCATCTGGCAGGACAGGGGGGGAGAGCCTTTTCTGCTGTGGCACCTGCCCTCTGGAACATCATCACCCCTGAGGTTACATTGGCCCCAACTTTGCTGACCTTTAGGAAGCCCCTGAAGGCATGGCTGTGCCATCAGCCCTGGGGATCCTGGGGACCCTGCAAGATGGTTGCATTGTCTGTGAGCTGTAGGCTGGCACTTTCCCATGCTTTTGTTTTAATTTATACAAGTTTGTCTTTGCTGTTTTAACTTGTGTGCTGCCTAGAATCAAGAGAGATGGGTGGCTATATAAACTTAAATAAATGCAGCTGGAGTCAAGGAAGGGTAACAAATCAGTATTTCTCAACCAGGCATCTTCCACACCTGTGAACTCCAACCCCCAGAATTCCCGAGCCAACATGGCCACTGCCTAGAATTCTGGGAGTTGAAGTCCACAGACTTCTGGAAATTGCTTTAATGGGGAAACAGTCTTAGCCCAAGAGCGGGTCAGGATAGGGCCAGCAGGGACCGCAAAGGTCGACCCCCAACAGGACACCCGTATCCCTACCGGTAGCCGCGGCGAAGGCGGGCACGTTGTGGAAGCGAACGCGGCTTCCACTGCGCTGCCCGTCCCAGGACGCAAAAGCCGTGACCGGGGCAGTGAATGGTGACGGCGGTCTGGCCGGGAGAAGGTGAGGGCGTCGCGGGGATGTTGCCGAGGGAAGCCTGGCCTTGAGGCGCTGCTCCTCGCTCCGCCTGACCCCGGCCGTGCAATCGCGGAGGCGGCTTTTGCTCTGTGAAGACCCACTGTTGCGGAAGCGGTAGGGGAGAGCCCCGTCGCCGCTGCCCACTGCTCCGGGAATGGCGGAGAAACAGCTCCCACCCTCCGGCCGGCAGGACGGGCGCGGGAGAGCGGAAGGCACCCGAGCAGGAGATGCCTTGCCGCCCCCCTGGAGCCCTCACTAAGACCCGCTGTTGCGGAAGCGGTAGGGGAGAGCCCCGTCGCCGCTGCCCACTGCTCCGGGAATGGCGGAGAAACAGCTCCCACCCTCCGGCCGGCAGGACGGGCGCGGGAGAGCGGAAGGCACCCGAGCAGGAGATGCCTTGCCGCCCCCCTGGAGCCCTCACTAAGACCCGCTGTTGCGGAAGCGGTAGGGGAGAGCCCCGTCGCCGCCGCCCCCGCCGTGAGTATGAGTGGGGCCGGCCGGGGGGGCTGGACGCGGCGGCCGCCCCCGGAGACTCCGCAGCCTCCCGGCTGCAGCTCTTCTACCGCCTCTCCTCCTCTCTGGCAGCCGGGGGGTTGCGGAGTCTCCGGGGGCGGCCGCCGCGTCCAGCCCCTCCCCGGCCGGCCCCACTCATACTCACGGCGGCGGCGACGGCGACGGGGCTCTCCCCTACCGCTTCCGCAACAGCGGGTCTTAGTGAGGGCTCCAGGGGGGCGGCAAGGCATCTCCTGCTCGGGTGCCTTCCGCTCTCCCGCGCCCGTCCTGCCGGCCGGAGGGTGGGAGCTGTTTCTCCGCCATTCCCGGTGGGGCGGCCGGGCCGGGTTCGCGAAGCCGCTGGCTGCGTGGAGCCGCTGGCTGCACCCCCTCCCTCCGTGAGCCCCTCGCTGCCTTCCACGCCATTGGCTCCCGCCCGCAAACCCGGCCCCAAGCCACGCGATTGGCTCCCGCCCGCAGAACCCGCCCCCTTCCACGTGATTGGCTCCCGCCCGCAAGCCCCGCCCCCTTCCACGCTATTGGCTCCCGCCCGCAGAACCCGCCCCCTTCCATGCGATTGGCTCCCGCCCGCAAAACCCGCCCCCTTCCACGCGATTGGCTCCCGCCCGCAAACCCCGCCCCCTGGCTCTCGAGCACTTCAAAATGTGCACGAGCATACCAAAATGGCTCTCGGCTCAAAAAGTTTGCCGACCCTTGGTTTAGTCGTGTCCGACTCTTCGTGACCTCATGGACCATAGCACGCCAGGCCTTCCTGTCCTCCACTGTCTCTCGGAGTTTACTCAAATTCATGTTCATTACATTGGTGATGCTATCTAACCATCTCATCCTCTGCCATCCCCTTCTCCTTTTGCCTTCAGTCTTTCCCAGCATCAGGGTCTTTTCCAGTGAGTCCTCTCTTCGCATTAGGTGGCCAAAGTATTTGAGCTTCAGCTTCAGCATCTGTCCTTCCAATGAGCAGTCAGGGTTGATTTCCTTTAGGATTGACTGGTTTGACCTCCTTGCAGTCCAAGGGACTCTCAAGAGTCTTCTCCAGCACCACAGTTCGAAAGCATCAATTCTTCGGCGTTCAGCCTTCCTTATGGTCCAACTCTCACAGCCATACATTACTACTGGAAAAACCATAGCTTTAACTATACGGACCTTTGTCGGCAAGGTGATGTCTCTGCTTTTTAATATGTTGTCTAGGTTTGCCATAGCTTTTCTCCCAAGGAGCAAGCATCTTTTAATTTCATGGCTGCAGTCACCGTCTGCGGTGATCTTGGAGCCCAAGAAAATAAAATCTGTCACTGCTTCCATTTCTTCCCCTTCTATTTGCCAGGAAGTGATGGGACCAGATGCCATGATCTGGGTTTTTTTAATGTTGAGTTTCAAGCCAGCTTTTGCACTCTCCTCTTTCACCCTCATCAAGAGGCTCTTTAGTTCCTCTTCACTTTCTGCCATTAGGGTGGTATTGTCTGCATATCTGAGGTTGTTGATATTTCTCCCGGCAATCTTAACTCCGGCTTGTGATTCGTCCAGCCCGGCATTTCTCATGATGTACTCTGCATATAAGTTAAATAAGCAGGGTGATAATATACAGCCTTGTCGTACTCCTTTCCCAATTTTGAACCAGTCGGTTGTTCCATGTCCGGTTCTAACTGTTGCTTCTTGACCCGCATACAGGTTTCTCAGGAGACAGGTAAGGTGGTCTGGTACTCCCATCTCTTTAAGACTTTGCCACAGTTTGTTGTGATCCACACAATCAAAGGCTTTAGCGTAGTCAATGAAGCAGAAGTAGATGTTTTTCTGGAACTCTCTTGCTTTTTCCATGATCCAGCGAATGTTGGCAATCTGATCTCTAGTTCCTCTGCCTCTTCGAAACCCAGCTTGCACTTCTGGTAGTTCTCGGTTCACATACTGCTGAAGCCTAGCTTGTAGGATTTTGAGCATACCCTTGCTAGCATGTGAAATGAGAGCAATTGTACGGTAGTTTGAACATTCTTTGGCATTGCCCTTCTTTGGAATTGGAACGTAAACTGACCTTTTCCAATCCTGTGGCCACTGTTGAGTTTTACAAATTTGTTGGCATATTGAGTGCAGCACTTTAACAGCATCATCTTTTAGGATTTTAAATAGCTCAGCTGGGATACTGTCTTCTCCACTAGCTTTGTTGTTAGTAATGCTTCCTAAGGCCCACTTGACTTCACTCTCTAGGATGTCCGGCTCAAGGTCAGTGACCACACCATCGTATTTATCAGGGATATTAAGATCTTTCTTGTATAGTTCTTCTGTGTATTCTTGCCACCTCTTCTTAATCTGTTCTGCTTCTGTTAGGTCCCTGCCTTTTTTGTCCTTTATCATGCCCATCTTTGCACAAAACGTTCCCTTGATATCTCCGATTTTCTTGAAGAGATCTCTAGTCTTCCCCATTCTATTGTTTTCCTTGATTTCTTTGCATTGTTCATTTAAGAAGGCCTTATCTCTCCTTGCTATTCTCTGGAATTCTGCATTCAGTTGTTTATATCTTTCCCTTTCTCCCTTGCCTTTTGCTTCCCTTCTTTCCTCAGCTATTTGTAAAGCCTCATCAGTCAGCCACTTTCCTTTCTTGCATTTCTTTTTCTTTGGGATGGTTTTAGTTGCTGCCTCCTGTACAATGTTACGAACCTCCATCCATAGTTCTTCAGGCACTCTGTCTACCAGGTCTAATCCTTTAAATCTATTCCTCACCTCCACTGTATATTCATAAGGGATATGATTTAGGTCATACCTGATTAGTCTAGTGGTTTTCTCTACGTTCTTCAATTTAAGCCTAAATTTTGCGATAAGAAGCTCATGATCTGAGCCACAGTCAGCTCCAGGTCTTGTTTTTGCTGATTGTATAGAGCTTCTCCATCTTTGGCTGCAAAGTATATAATCAATCTGATTTCGGTATTGACCATCTGGTGATGTCCATGTGTAGAGTCGTCTCTTGTGTTGTTGGAAAAGAGTGTTTGCTATGACCAGCGTGTTCTCTTGACAAAACTCTATTAGTCTTTGCCCTGCTTCATTTTGTACTCCAAGGCCGAACTTGCCTGTTATTCCAGTTATTTTTTGACTTCCTACTTTAGCATTCCAGTCCCCTATGATGAAAAGGACATCTTTTTTTGGTGTTAGTTCTAGAAGGTGTTGTAGGTCTTCATAGAACCGGTCAACTTCAGCTTCTTCGGCATCAGTGGTTGGGGCATAGACTTGGATCACTGTGATGTTGAATGGTTTGCCTTGGATTCGAACTGAAAGCATTCTGTCGTTTTTGAGGTTGTACCCCAGTACTGCCTTTCCCACTCTTTTATTGACTATGAGAGCTACTCCATTTCTTCCAAGGGATTCTTGCCCACAGTAGTATATATAATGGTCTCCTGAATTAAATTTGCCCATTCCTGTCCATTTTAGTTCGCTGATTCCCAAGATGTCGATGTTCAATCTTGTCATCTCATGTTTGACCACATCCAGCTTACCTTGATTCATAGATCTTACATTCCAGGTTCCTATGCAATATTGTTCTTTACAGCATTGGACTTTCCTTCCACTTCTAGACACATCCACAACTGAGCGTCCTTTCGGCTTTGGCCCAGCCGCTTCACTCTTTCTGGAGCTACTTGGAATTGCCCTCTGCTCTTCCCCAGTAGCATATTGGACACCTTCCGACCTGAGGGGCTCATCTTCCGGCGTCATATCTTTTAGCCTTTTGATACTGTCCATGGGTTTTCTTGGCAAGGATACAGGAGTGGTTTGCCATTCCCTCCTCCAGTTTTGGACCACGTTTTGTCAGAACTCTCCATCATGACCTGTTCTTCTTGACCTGACTTCATTGAGTTACGCAAGCCCCTTCGCCACGACAAGGCAGTGATCCATGAAGGGGTTAGGCGAGAGGATAGGGAGAGGGGTAGGCTATTCCAAAGGAGGGGATTCAATAAAAGTATTCAACAAAAGTTCAATAAAAGTTATTTCCTCATTTTTTCCCCTGAAAGGGCTTTTCTTGTTTCTTTTCCCCCCCAAAAGTATTGAAAGGGGGATTACAAAATATTTTCTTTTAAAATCAGAACAACATGATTATGAAATACATTCATACATTGCTCGGAATAGCTGCCAGAATTTAACAAGCTCTTCGCTTGTTAGGGATGTTTTCTTCAACTCTCTGAGCTAAGAATGAAGTCTTGCCAGAAACAAAAGGGTTGTTATCAGAAATGTTCCTCTTGATGAGGTATACTATCAAATATACGGAACAAAACAGAACTTCACCACAGACAGTCCCAGCCCACTGTGTTATGGAATGGCCTGTCAGACTGTCCTTCCACTGTCACAGCCACCACATCAATCCAGTAAGTGATTGCTCATCTTGGGGGTTCCCACAGACTATTAACAGGAACATAAAGATAAGACTTCTCCTAAGCATATTTTCTCTTCTTTCAGGAGTAAATGAACCCTGTTTTGTTTGCTTGCAACACAGCATGTGACTCTTTCCCATCTGAACTTTAAGGCTCTTTACCAAATATCAGTCCTTATGTTCACAAACTTTGCAAACCATGTGTATCTTGAGTGTTATCAATTAAAATAAAAACTTATTTCTGTATTATTTTCAAAAACAGTGTATTGGTTTATATTTTTTACTAATTGGAGAAATATTAGTGTATTTGTATCATCTCACATTTTGGCATAAATTACAAAGAGTTAACAGTTTTAAAGTCTAATTGATTTCAATGGGTGACATTGACTTAACTCTCTCCCACAAAAATCTGACAGACCATATTCTTTATTTTAGAAACTGATGGAGCGAATGCAAAAGACAGAAAATGCTGAAAATGTCATCCCATCACTGTTGAGAATTCACAGAATATATCTTATTCCATTTTTAATCTGAAATCAAACACATAATGCCTCCCTACAGTGTGGAGACTTCAACTCTCAGAATTCCCCAGCCAGAATGCTGGCTGGCAAATTCTGGGATTTGAAGTCCTCCCATCTTAAAGTTGCTAAGGTTGAGAAACACTGGTCTGAATGGTGCAGCAGTAGGATACATGAGGCGAAACTGAATCTGCTGGTGTGCTATAGTCAAAGAGAGAAGGCCAGCTAAAAGATCCCTCCCCTCATGAGGTCCGTGGGGCATGAGAGGACAGCAGGCCTTCTCTTTAACAACCCCCACCCACCTTATGGAATACTCTCCCTGAGAAGTACATACAACATTCTCACCTCGCCACAGTTCCAAAAACAGATTAAAACTGTTTTATTTCAAGTTCACTGACTGTGGTACCTACCTTGCATTTTATTTGGGGCTTATCTTTGCTTTTTCTGATTATGTTTTGGTTCTGATACTTTTTCTTGATTTAGCTATTTATTATTATGTGTGTTTTTCTAGGCTGATGTGATACTCCACCTAGAGTCCTTTGGGACAGTGTAATGGTATGTGGGAATGACCTTCACACACAGGAGGAAGAGCCACAGACTAGACCAGAGCTTTCCAAACTGTGTGTCGGGACACGTTAGTGTGTCAGCTGCAGTGTCTGGGTGTGTCAAGGCTGCTGCTGCCTCGAACCCTGCCAGGATTCCGCGCAGGTCCTAGTGCCTGCCTTGTGCCTTGCTGCCTCCAAACCCTGCCAGGATTCCGCGCAGGTCCTAGTGCCTGCCTTGTGCCTTGCTGCCTCCAAACCTGCCCTGCCAGGATTCCGCAAAGGTCCTAGTGCCTGTCTTGTGCCCTGCTGTAAGAGTGTGTCGCAAAATGATGCCCTGCTGTAAGAGTGTGTCGCAAAATGATGCATGTCTAAAAAGTGTGTCACCAACATGAAAAGTTTGGAAAGCTCTGGACTAGACAACTTAAAATAAACTGGAGTTATGTTTGATCAAATACAGTATTGACTATTACTTACCTACAAGTCTCAATATTCAATTAAAGTAAGTTAGTAAATTGCAGTAATCTGCAAAAAATAGTACATGTCTTTGTGTGTAGCAAACATCATGCCCGATGTAATAAACTTTTCTCTTTTAGGACTTTCATTCAAAGTACCTCAGAGTAAAAAACCTTTGTGAGTTTGACACAAGAGGAGAAACAAAATTCAGGGTTCTACTCAGATAAAATGCCTTTGAACACTTCCTGCAGTTTCTCAATGTATTTCCGCACATAAATACTCTGAAGCAGCACTATTCTAAAGCAACTAATGCTAGTTCACTAAAAAAATTCAATTGAAGAAAACCTGGTAGCACAAGAACTACAAGTGGTCCTCAGTTAATGACCACTCATTCAGCAACTGTTCAAACTTGCGAGGGCACTGAACAAGCGGTACTTATGACCAGTCCTCGAAGTTCCAGCTATCACAGCGCCCCACAGTCATGTGATCATAATCTGGGCACTCAGCAGTTGGCCTGGATTTCCAACCGTCGTAGCATCTTGCAGACACACGATTGCGATTTGCAACCTTCCCTGCCGGTTTCCCACAAGCAAAGTCAACAGGGAAGCCGTCAGGAAGTTGGAAGTCACAGTCACATGAGATCCTCGCTTAACAACCTGTGGTGATTTGCTTAATGACGGTAACTGGGGACTACCAGAACTGCCGTTGCTAAGCAGCATGGTCAAGTGATGTTGTGCTTTATGACTGCATCACTTAGCAATGGAAATTCTGGTCTCAATTACCATTGTTAAGTGAGGACTACCTATATACATTATTTTATAAATCATTCCACACAAATGACCATTTCAATTTTCAATTGGCTTTACTGTGGATACAATTTCATAAAAGCAACCATCATGATTTGTATGTGAAAGAGTATGTTTTTTGTTATTGTTATTGCTGAATATGTTTACAATATGAATTATTTTAATTATCAAATGAGCTAAGATTTTGCAAAGAAGTTCATGCCTCATATTTTAACACCACAAATGAATATTCAAAGGAAATATGTTAAATAAATGGTTTCAAGTAAGTTTAGCTGTATGTCCATCTTTTACCTCTGTAAGACTGCCACAGGCAATTCCACCATGCAATATTTTATCCAGATCTTCTAGAGTTGTTGGCAAGAATGCTGTTGAAGGATTGATGGTTCTTTTCATTTTCATTTCATAAGCCTGAAATAAGGAATCATTTAAAAAGATGGTACACATAATTATTAAGAAAAATGCCTAGTATTTCATCCTTCCAAAAGTACAACTGCACAGTGTTTTGCTTGCCAAAATACAGAAGAAAATTCCTGGTAGGTCTTTAATTTATTTTCTTGTCTTCATTAAGATTTTCCCAAGCTTTCTGATCAAAGATAATATAAAAGACTAAAGTAGTTATAAATACTTGTATACCACAAACTTAAACTTTGATATTACAATGGCACTTAAGCATACTGTATGTCTTTTCCTTTTTTGGACAGTATACAAACTCAATTTGCAAGATACAACCTCAAAATAAATTATTATCCTTATGGTTAAAAACAGCTGGAAAACATACTCAGTGATATCCCTGTCCAGGAAAACTCTGACTGGTCCTAAAAGTCTGGGTTCATTAAAAGGTTTGTTGAAGTCCCTATGAGATCTATAATTTTTTTATAAAGGAATTTATCCCAGAATTTAAATAAATGAAAGATAGGGGGACGTTCAGGATTTTTTTAATGGTTTGCTCTTCCTCAAGAGATTGGAGTTATTTTAAACTGATAAGAACAGATACTACACTTGATCTTAGCCATTTCTGTTTCATTTTCAACTTTTAACTTTGTATATTTAAAACTTTAGTAAAACTTTTAAAAAAAAGAGATTGGAATTATTTGAAATGGTTCCACTTAAAATTGGGTGCACCAGATTACAGCAACCACATATTTAATGGATATTTTAATTTAGCTATCTACCTAAAATTGTTTCCTTGCCTGTCACTGCTATTTCAGACTCATGTGTCTGTGTGTCTGTCTGTGTGTCTGTATAGTAGATGTTTTGTTGGCCCCCCATAAGCATCACTTTACACTGGTTTTAGCTAAACTGTATTTGCTATTTTAATCCTTATTCCACTAGTAACCCTACTTTTGAACCTCTTCATTATGTCATTCATATACACACACACACACACACACACACATGTATATATATCATATTATTCCTTTTTGAGGTAAGCTCTTTTATGCAAAGTGTGAAAAAACAGAAAAAAATACTATGCCTAAAAAATTAAAGAGATAAGAAACAGAAACTAAAGCATCCTTAGTTCTGCCATACCCTTCCACCACTTCATGCATTGCCTTCTGTTTGTTAAACTTACTAGCCTTCCCTTTTTGAGAATCTCATCAACTCCTTTCAACCACAACTTTTTCAGTCTTCCTCTTCCTGCCAACCCATTCACTCTTCTTTTATTCCATTTATTTAGCAATTCTAACTTCGTTCACTCTCTTTATATACACAAGCAAACCACTGAAACATATTTATTTTGAACTAGACCAGTGCTTTCCAAAGTGCCGCCGTTGGTGACACACCAGCGGTGGCGGCGCAGGGATGGGGGCGTGCACGGTGGCGGTGCAGGGGGGTGCGCAGCGGCGGCGGTGTGCACGGTGGCGGCAGCAGCCTCCGCTAAAATGCGAAAGCGCTGATGGCGCGCTGCTGCCGTCGTCGCCCCCGCCGCTTCCGGGTTGTGTTGCAACACACCAAACTGTGTGTTGCGACACACTAAAGTGTCGCGACACACAGTTTGGAAAGCTATGAACTAGACACTCACTTTTAACCACCCTAAATAATTTGGTCTTTGTCAGTGGACTTGAATAGCTTCCTGGAGATGTTCACTTCTATCCCAAGATTGCTTATAAATTAAAAAGCAATAGTCCCCATATAGAACCCTAAGAGCCCTCATCACGCATATCCCTCTACTGCAAGAGCGGATCATTTTATTCAAACAGCTTTCCATTCTTTAAGCAGCTACCAAACGTAAAAGCATATCTAATCCCATACTATGATGTTAGGCTTGTTTAAAGTCTATGATGATGCACTTTGTTCAAATCCAAGTAAATAATGTTTAGCAGGTCACCTAATCCAGGTACTTGATAACACTCAAAGAACTCTAAGACTGGTGAGAAGGATTTATCTTTGTAGAAACCAAGTTGCTTCCTTTTGAACAAGATGTATTATTTTATATGGTAGATAATTTTGTTCTGAATAAGAAATTTCTGCTAATTTACCCAGAACTAACCTGCCTTTAATATCTTATATCTCCATCCTTACCACCACATTTACTGGATCCCAAAATTGACATTACATTTGTTACTTTCCAATCTTTTGGTAGAATAGGCAATATTTTTTTAAATCAAGTTTATATACCTTTTTATTATGTTGTTATAAGACATACATAACATAATAATTAACAGTATTTTGAAACATATCAATATTAACTATGTTTTAAAATGTTGATATTTATAAGCATAAGATTATTTAGGTTTTACATCCAAAGCTGAATATAACATTAAGAAGCAACAGCAAATTATATCAAAATATTTGCTGTACAATAAGGGTTTCTGTCTTAAGCTGATTATTTAATATTAAGATATTCACTGTATTGTTACTTATTATTGTTTATGCATATTGAGAAAAAAAAGAAAATAGGCAAAGCAAAATAGGCAACAACTAAAAAGTAAAGGAAAAAAATCTTAATTATGATATTTCTAATCTAAGAAAAATGGATATCTAGGCAATTTTTTAAACTCCCAGATGGATAGCCATCTAGGTCCAACTATTTGTTTTCAAATTTTCAATACGATCTATAACATCTCTTAACACTGATATTTGCTTCAGTTCTTCAAATGCTGTTCTTGGAAATATCAATCCAAGCATGGTTATCTGCCCTTTTTATCTAGTGAAGATAGATGCAAAAACAAAACTTATTTATTTATTAGATTTTTTATCCCACCTTTATTATTTTTATAAGTAACTCAAGGCGGGGAACATACCTAATACTCCTTCCTCCTACTATTTTCCCCACAACAGCAACCATGTAAGGTAAGTTGGGCTGAGAAAGTGTGACTGGCCCAAGGTAACCCAGCCGGCTTTCATGCCTACAGCGGGACTAGAACTCACCGTCTCCTGGTTTCTAGCCTGGTGCCTTAGCCACTAGACCAGGGCTTTCCAAAGTGCCGCCGCTGGCGACACACCCAGCGGCGGCGTCGACACGCGCGTGCACGGCGGCAGCGCGGGGGGGGTGTGGCGGCGCGCGCGCACAGCGGCGGCGCAGGGGGGTGTGCGGCGGCGGCCGCGCGCATGGCGGCCGCCGTGCACGCGCGCGCCGCCGCTTCCGGGTGGTGTGGCGACACACCACGCTGTGTGTGGTGACACACTTTTGTGTCGCGACACACAGTTTGGAAAGCTCTGCACTAGACCAAACTGGCTCTTAAAAGCATAGTTGCCTTTAAAAAAGTGTCTTTCCAAACCAAACAGTTATTGCTACAGTTACATTTTACTGCAAAAAAGGGGACTTCACTCATTACACAGCTTTCCTATACCTGACCTCTTTAATGTGAAGTTGCCCGAATTTGAAATAATTTTTTTAATAAATCATGATCTCCCAGGGAACCCCTAGTGACCTCTCGCGGAACCCTAGGGTTCCACGGAACCCTGGTTGAGAAGCCCTGCCCCAATGGAACACATATGCAATCAGAAAGACACTATATACGCGGAGAACACTTTGCTTTTTTTTTCTGTCCTAATTTGCAAAAGAATACATACAGTTTGCATTCTAGGAGCAATGGATCGGCTGACAGTCCGAAGAAGTTTCTGCACACTCCAGTAGTTCTGTCCAGTAACTTTCATTAATTCCAGGAAGGAAAGACATAAGAAGTCCTGCAACAAGCACCAAACACATATTTTACATATGGTCAATGCTATACACTTCAGGTACTGTCTCGTCTATTAATATTTTCCTTCATAAAACAAGAACTTTTCTCACCTGGCAAGTAACAATCTGATGTCGACTTAGTCTCTCACAAAGATCTTGAGGTAAACCTGCTCTTCTTAGTTTTTTATTTGCCATGTTCACATAATTATTGGCCAGAAAGGTAATCCTATAACCAATTAACAAAGAAATAGTATTATTTCAAATTCTACATTTAAAAATAAAATCATTTTTCATCTTATTATTGTTTAGTATTCAAATGCATTGTGGGCTGAACAAACATACATTCAACTCAATGTATTTAACCTGCTGTCCAGTAACAGCTCTTGCTCTTCCCTCCATGACTTCCTGGTGTAAAATCCCTCTCCTTTATTCTTCCTCAGTTTGCATTACTCAGGCTGCATTCAAAGACAATTCTTTTTTTTTTAGTCTAGCAAGTTCTACTAAATTGCCTTCACTTCAGGGTTCTTCAGATTACACTGTTTCAAACTAAAGTCACTATTTTATTTATTTATCAAATTTTTATCACCGCCCATCTCCCCCTCATGGAGGGACCCTATAATTTGGGGTGCACCAGATGTTTAGAATTAGAGCTGTATAGGACTGGCCACTGGCCATGCCAATGAGAATTATATTTAAATCATTTAGAAGGCAAAATGTTACCCACCCCTGTACCAAAATTAACAGTTGAAACCAGTTAGATCCTGTTACAAGCAATAACCTGGAAAACAAGTGTATTGGTGCTAGACATACATTCATTCTCAACCTAAGTTGTATGGTCTGAACCCTCTTTAACCCACATAAACCTTTTATTTGGTAGCCCACTGATGTTAAGAAAAAATGCTTTATTTGTAAACAAATAAACCATGTTCCACTAACTGAGGATTCTGTTTATGCCTCTATTATCTGGGTGACTAGAAAAAAGTCATATTAGGTAATGCCTTTTTCCATCTTCCCTCCCCCCATGAGATTTAGCTTCAGGGTGCATGACACTTTTGCTTAATTTTTCTGTGTGTCCATTAATACCAGTATTTCACAACTATTGTTGTTTTAAGCTGAGCCAGGAACAGCAACGTTTAGTTGTAAATACCCAAGTGTTATTACACACTTAGAGCCTGCAGCTAGGATCGACATAGCTACCTGGGGCTCTGCTTTTGACTTTAGGAAATTTTCAATCCTGCCCTTGGCATACTACTAGATCTTAACACTACCTGGCTTTTTAGTATTATTTTTGCGACTTTATGGCTTTACCTTTAAAGTGCATTGTTTTTTTGTTTATTCATTCAGTCGCTTCCGACTCTTCATGACTTCATGGACCAGCCCACGTCAGAGCTTTCTGTCGGCCGTCGCCACCCCCAGCTCCCCCAAGGTTGAGTCCGTCACCTCCAGAATACCATCCATCCATCTTGCCCTTGGTCGGCCCCTCTTCCTTTTGCCTTCCACTTTCCCTAGCATCAGCTTCTTCTCCAGGGTATCCTGTCTTCTCATTATGTGGCCAAAGTACTTCAGTTTTGCCTTTAATATCATCCCCTCAAGTAAGCAGTCTGGCTTTATTTCCTGGAGTATGGACTGGTTTGATCTTCTTGCAGTCCAAGGCACTCTCAGAATTTTCCTCCAACACCACAGTTCAAAGGCATCTATCTTCCTTCGCTCAGCCTTCCTTATGGTCCAGCTCTTGCAGCCATAGGTTACTACAGGGAATACCATTGCTTTAACTATGCGGACCTTTGTTGTCAGTGTGATGTCTCTGCTCTTAACTATTTTATCAAGATTTGCCATTGCTCTCCTCCCAAGAAGTAGACGCCTTCTGATTTCCTGGCTGCAGTCAGTGTCTGCAGTAATCTTTGTGCCTAGAACTACAAAGTCTGTCACTGCCTCCACGTTTTCTCCCTCTATTTGCCAGTTATCAAGCTGGTTGCCATAATCTTGGTTTTTTTGAGGTTTAACTGCAACCCAGCTTTTGCACTTTCTTCTTTCACCTTCGTCATAAGGCTCCTCAACTCCTCCTCACTTTCAGCCATCAAAGTGGTATCATCTGCATATCTGAGATTGCTGTTTCTTCCAGCAATTTTAATTCCAGCCTTGGATTCCTCAAGCCCAGCACGTCGCATGATGTGTTCTGCGTACAGGTTGAATAGGTAGGGTGAGAGTATACAGCCCTGCTGTACTCCTTTCCCAATCTTAAACCAGTCTGTTGTTCCGTGGTCTGTTCTTACTGTTGCTACTTGGTCGTTATACAGATTCCTCAGCAGGGAGACAAGATGATTTGGTATCCCCATACCACTAAGAACTTGCCACAATTTGTTATGATCCACACAGTCAAAGGCTTTAGAATAGCCAATAAAACAGAAATAGATGTTTTTCTGAAATTCCCTGGCTTTCTCCATTATCCAGCGGATATTGGCAATTTGGTCTCTAGTTCCTCTGCCTTTTCTAAACCCAGCTTGTACATCTGGCAATTCTCGCTCCATGAATTGCTGGAGTCTACCTTGCAAGATCTTGAGCATTACCTTACTGGCATGGGAAATAAGTGCCACTGTTCGATAGTTTGAACGTTCTTTAGTGTTTCCCTTTTTTGGCATGGGGATATAAGTTAATTTTTTCCAATCTGATGGCCATTCTTGTGTTTTCCAACTTTGCTGGCATATGGCATGCATCACCTTGACAGCATCATCTTGCAAGATTTTAAACAGTTCAGCTGGGATACCGTCGTCTCCTGCTGCCTTGTTATTAGCAATGTTTCTTAAGGCCCATTCAACCTAACCTCACTCTTCAGGATGTCTGGCTCTAACTCACTGACCACACCGTCAAATCTATCCCCGATATTATTATCCTTCCTATACAGATCTTCCGTATATTCTTGCCACCTTTTCTTGATCTCTTCTGCTTCTGTTAGGTCCTTGCCATCTTTGTTTTTGATCATACCCATTTTTGCCTGGAATTTACCTCCAATGTTTCTAATTTTCTGGAAGAGGTCTCTTGTCCTTCCTATTCTATTGTCTTCTTCCACTTCCGCACATTGCTTGTTTAAAAATAATTCCTTATCTCTTCTGGCTAACCTCTGGAATTTTGCATTTAATTGGGCATATCTCCCCCTATCACTGTTGCCTTTTGCTTTCCTGCTTTCTTGGGCTACTTCCAGTGTCTCAGCAGACAGCCATCTTGCTTTCTTGGTTTTCTTTTTCTTTGGGACGTTTTTTGTTGCCGACTCCTGAACAATGTTGTGAACTTCTGTCCATAGTTCTTCCGGGACCCTATCTACTAAATCTAGTCCCTTAAATCTATTCTTCACCTCCACTGCATATTCCTTAGGAATATTAGTGAGCTCATACAGTATATAACTGATCTGTGGGTCTTCCCTATTCTCTTTAGTCTGATTCTAAATTGTGCAATAAGAAGTTCATGATCTGATCTACAGTCAGCTCCAGGTCTTGTTTTTACCGACTGTATAGATGCCCGCCACCTTTGGCTGCAAAGGATGTAGTCAATCTGATTTCGGTGTTGACCATCTGGTGAAGTCCATGTATAAAGTCGTCTTTTAGGTTGCTGGAAGAGTGTGTTTGTTATGCACAGTGAATTGTCTTGGCAAAATTCTATCAGCCTATGTCCTGCTTCATTTTGTTCTCCCAGACCATGCTTACCTTTAATTCCAGATGTCGTTTGACTACCCACCTTAGCATTCCAGTCTCCTGTAATGAAAATAACATCTCTTTTTGGCATATTATCCAGTAGGTGCTGCAGATCCTCATAGAACTGATCTACTTCTGTTTCTTCAGCATCTGTGATTGGGGCGTATATTTGGATCACTGTGATGTTAAATGGCTTACCCTAAATTTGAATTGAGATCATTCTATCATTTTTTGGATTGTATCCAAGCACTGCTTTAGCCACTTTATTATTAATTATGAAGGCTACTCCATTTCTTCTGTGGTCCTCTTGTCCACAGTAGTAGATCTGGTGGTCATCTGATGTGAAGTGGCCCATTCCAGTCCATTTCAGTTCACTGACACCTAAAATGTCTATATTTAATCTTGACATCTCACCAATAACCACATCCAATTTGCCCTGGCTCATAGATCTTACATTCCAGGTTCCTATGGTGTGTTGATCTTTAGAACATCGGATTCGTCGTTCACCACCAGCACCGTCGGCCGCTAGCCGTCCTTTCGGCATTGAGCTAGCTGCGTCATCACATCTGGGGCTAGTTGAACGTATCCTGTTCCTCCCCAGTAGCATTTTGACCATCTTCTGACCTGGGAGTCCCATCTTCCAATGATATACCAACATATCTCTGGTTGTACTGATCCATAAGTAATCCATAATGGATCAGTAAGTGCATTGTACTGTATTTTAATTATTATGCTCTGCAACATTTTGGATGCTTTTCCTTGGCAGAAAAGTAGTTACACATACTAGAAGTAGGAAAATACATGAAATCCATTAGAGGGCATTTGTTCAATAATAACCCATTGAACTGAACTACATTTCAATTTGTTATTTATACTTTTGGGGAGCAGCTGAAGCCAGACTCTTTCAAATGATTATATTTGCTTCCTTCAGATCCTTTATATATGTCTTTTTTTAAGCTCCCCTCCCAAAAGCAAAATTATTACTTTTGCAAAAATTACTCTGAGGGAGAAAAAGTCAAAGGGAGCAAGCTGTCTTTGGAATGCTGCCTCTGTTACAAAATGAGGTTTTTGCTGGGTCGACAAATAATACAATAAATTCCCAGCTCATGCCTTTTTTTTCATGCAGGAATTAACTTGAGGGAAAGTACATATTCTACTCAGCAGGTGGTGATGAAAAAATATCCAGCCTAGCATTCTTTTCATCCCTTTATTTTAAAAAGCACATTTGGAGCATGTAAAACATCAGAGGGGCCTTTATTCACAATACAAAGAATTATCTCCCTCATCAACCAATACATACATACATACATACATACATACATACATACTCTGAAAGAATCACAGAAAAAAAACAGGGGATCTGACCCACCTAGTCCAATATTTGATACTTAGAACAGCCAATATTACTATCCTGCATATATTCTCAAGCAACTGATATTCAGGGGTACACTACCCCAATATGGAAAGCAATATAGATCCCTTATCATTATGGATCTTCATGCTCCATCTAACCCTCTTAGAACCATTCAAGTTCATGGCCACCAAAATATTATAGGAGAACATCCCGCAGTTTAACTACATCCCACTGGAAGAAGTACATCCTTTATCCTACCTGAATCTCTTATTAATAATCACCACCATTGAATGATCTCAATTTTCCTTGACCCCCTAACTGTATTCAGCTCCATCATGTTTCCTTCCCGCTCACACTTCCCTTCCCCCCCCCAACGTAAAGTTCATGTTCATTAGGTTGACTTTTTTGCATAGGAAAAGCAGCCTTATGTGGGGACAGACCAGGGCCTATGATCAGGTGACACAACAACTGCACAAGATTTTAAACAGGAGCCTTTCACTGGGAGACCATTCCTGGGGCTGATCAACTGCCTCCATGTTTTGGAAGCGCTTAACTTTCATCAGGATAGACCTTGTCACCCTGGTCTGAGCGAAGGCAGGGAAGCAAGGAGGACCCATCATCCACGTGCTAAACAGCAACCGGATTCCCAGTGCCAGAATCAGTCCAACAACGCTCCCGCGGCACGGAGAGGCATTGAGGGGCAAGGCATACATCCCGAAGAGGCAGGCACCCCACGCCCGCCCGCAGACTCTGCGAGACCACGATACATCCATGCTTCCACAAACGTCCCGAGATAAAAGCCCAGCAACAAATAGCAACTTAGACCTTAAAGCGCGCGCGGGTTCCTCTTTCTCCACCAGGGAGGAAAAAAGATGCGAAGCAAAGACCTCTTTACGACTCCCTCCACTGCAGAAAAAAAACTATGCCCCGTCAGTGGAAACCTTCCCCGGCCAACCCCAAACTAACACAAATCACCCATTCTAACCTGGACTCTTTTCAAAGTCTCCCACTTCTCAACAGGAAACATCCACGAAACTGCATCTCGAGCTCTGATTGGCCTCCGACTCGGGCTCTTCATCGCAATAAGTCTTCCGCGATGAAAGGGTTTCTGGGAGTTGTAGTCCTGCTTTACTGGAGGACCCGACTTAAAAATTGGATGCTCCCTGGCTCTTTAGGAAGGGAGAAAGTGGTGCAGTTTCTTTTTGTATGTGTTGTTCTTTATAGATTAAATGACAGACAGACAGACAGACAGAATTTTCTTTTGCTGTGGTTGTGTTTCAAATCACAGTTTACATGAAAAACAAATACAGATGTTATTTTTATGCAGTATGGGTGAAAGCTAAAGTAGAAACACTGTTCACACTAAAGTTAACTAAGTCAACTGTGCTCATTCAAACTATGGTTTGTTTTTTATGAGTTAACATAGTTGTGTTGGTAGGTAGAAGTCTTCCTGTTCGTTTCCCAAGCCAGGAACCAACTGAAACTTCTAATTGGCTGAGTCAGAAATAAGTTTGCTAGTATACAAAGCAACTCAAAATACCTCCGTATATGTATATAGTTTATAGTTCAATGTATTATTCAACTCCAGTAAGCAAATTAAGTGTATTAATGTCCATGAGCCAAGGATAAACATTTGGAAGTAAAGCAAATAGTCTGGTTATTGTAAAATAAGCTTATATGGAATATCCACTTATGCTGCCAATTTTCATTTTGATTTGAAAGTATGGACACTATTGAAAATTACGCCTTGGTATATATTTCTTATAATCTTAAACATAGACTGAAAGATAGTGACCATGATGGTATGCTGAGGGAGAAACCTTAAGTGGTGAGAGCATTCATAGTGCCATATTTAATCCTCCACATAGAGATTTTACCCAAGAAAAACTATGTGATTTGAACTTAAAATGACTCAACGTGTTCTTCAACCTTAAAACAGATGCTGTTTCAGTCCATTTAACCCAGGTACCATAACCAGCACACAGCATCCAGGTTACAGTGATCCAAGATGGTGGCTGTTTATATTTGAACAATATGGTAAGTCCGAAAAAGGTGAGGGGCTTTTAAAAATGGTACTGCACACTCCATACATGACCAAGATGTCAGAAAGCCCTGCATATGGAATGTAGAGGCACTCTTTTAGGCAACATCTAAAGGATACTGGATGTTGCATTAAAGCTCCTTGTGGGTGCTTATTCTGGCCACAAAACATCTTTGATATTTGTCTGTTTATGTGGGGGGCAGGGAGTAAAAATATGTTTTTAAAGTATGGTGCATGATTTATTCTACAGTTTGAATTGTCCTAATCAAATACAAGAAAGCATGGATCATGTTTTAATCTTGATTTCTGAAATCAGGCATTCTCAGGCTATTCTGAAAGATCTCAGAAAGATACTGCAAAATTGTTTTTTTATAAGAATTTTATTAAGTTTCAAGCAAAGAAAAGCTACAGAAAAACAAAAAACTACAAAGAAAAAAAGAAAACACTAAAAAAGTGTAGAAACACAAGAGAAACTTTTCAAAATTACAAAAAGTGACTTCCCACTTTTAACAGAAAGAACATACAACAATTTTCCATAATTAATCCCTTACTCTATATTAAACCAAAATCACATTATTTCTATAAATCATTCCATTGGCACATTATAAAAATCACTAAATACAGTTGCTCCCTCCCCTTATAATATTAATATTAATATTAATATTAATATTAATATTAATATTAATATTAATATTAATATTAATATTAATATTAATATTAATATTAATATATATATGTGTATATATATATATGGTAAAGGTTCCCCCTGCACATTTGTGCAGTCGTGTCCGACTCTAGGGGCCAGTGCTCATCTCCATTTGTTAGCCGAAGAGCCAGCGTTGTCCGAAGACGCTTCCACGGTCATGTGGCCGCATGACCCGCGTGGAACGCTGTTACCTACCCACCGAAGTGGTACCTATTCATCTACTTGCATTTGCATGCTTTCGAATTGCTAGGTTGGCAAGAGCTGGAGCTAGTGCGGGAGCTCACTCCGCATGCAGGGCTAGGGATTCGAACCTCCGAACTTGCGATATTCCGATCGACAAGCCTGGTGTCTTACCCGCTGAACCACCACGCCCTATATATGTATGTATGTATGTATGTATGTATGTACTGTATGTATGTATGTATGTATGTACTGTATGTATGTATGTATGTATATGTATATGTATATATTTGATATATATTTGATATATACATATATCTATATACACACACACACATGCATACATACATACACACACACCTCCTAATCAACTTCCCCCCCAAAGATAACATTTATTTATTTCCTTCCTATTACTATTCTATATATTCCTGTCTACTATAATAAAGATTAAACTAAAAAAACATATAAATTGTCTGCCATTATACTTGATAATACAACAATTTTAATAATCTTAATCATATTAAACCCAAAACCAAACATTTATTATTTTATTATACCTTAATAATCTCAATCCAAATTGTTAAAGATAAATGAAATCAGCCAAACCCTAAAAGCAGGCCAAATAAATATTCTTAAACCCTTATCCCACTTCAAAATAAACCAGAGCATTTACATATCCCCACAATACGCAGAGCTTTTATCTAAGAAAAATTAAACAGCCCAACTGTCCCCCTCAAAAACTCCGACTTCTCTTCAAGAGACCTCCCATACATAATAACCCCTTCTTTTCCATGGCGTTCCATCAGAAAATCAATTTCACTTATGGCTCGCAACTCGATCTCTCCCTTTAATTTCTTCAACTCGTCTATCTGATCTTCATCCAGCATTTCAACAGAAGACCCAATCTCACTCTTAGAAGAAACATTTCTGTCGCTGTTAAATTCCTCAGTTTCCTCCACAACTTCCCCAACCAGATGACACATTTTAGACCTTATATTTTCCACAATTTCCTGAATGCCTTGCATAAAAACTTGACAGGAATCAGAAAGAATCTGTTTAAAATCTCAGTGAAAGTCAGAGAAAGTCTGCTTAAATGCCTCCATGTCTCAAGCAGTAGATTATGGCATCCTGTAGGAGCTTAACCAGCGAAAGTCGAAGATATGGAAGAATTTAGAATGTGTTTACGCAAGTGAAAGTGAGATAAGAGACAGTTCCCCAGGGAAAGTAGAAGCAGAAACTGAAAGTTCAAAACAGCCGATTCAACATGTAGGAAAATGCTAATATCTTCAAATTTAGTACAAAAATAATAACAGGGAGACAATTATTTACTCTCAATCCTCTTTAATATTTGGATGGAAAACAAAGTCCAAAACTTAAAAAGATTTTTTTAAAAAAATTAATCCCAGAAATAACGATAAGCACCAAGAGAACCAGCTTCTCCTTGCTGTAGAAAGCCTCTCTTAGGCTATGCATACTTAAAATAAATATAAATTGGGTGATTTAGAAATGGGGTGGCCGGTCTTAGTGTCCCTTTAAGGCTACAGCGCGGCTTGGAAATTGTGACATCCCAGCCTCCCGGCTGCTCTTACCAGTCAACCATGAACGCTGTTTGTGATCTTCTGGCTGCAAGCAGCCATCCGGAGGACAGATGGGGTGATTCCAGGTGTTTTCCTTATCCAGAAAAACACTCCTGGGCTTCAGGAAAAACCTGCCTGAGCCCGAAAAAAACTGCCGCATTGTCAGTTCTGCCCGCTGAGCCCACAGGCACAGCTGTTCAGTCCGCCATGTCCCCACCAGAAGTCCGAAAGATACTGCAAAATTGTGATCAGTGCTTTGTAAGACCAGCAACAACTGTTATTGCAGATACATCCTATAAGTGTTTTTGTATATTATTTAAAATATTATTTTGAATAAAAGGTTTCCATTTCATTATTTTGGGATTTGCTTTTCTAACAAAGATGTTAAGAACATATCAAAATGTCTGCTTATGAGCAGTCTTGAGCCTAACGCTTTTCCTAGGGTAGCACATTTATCTTTCATCCAGGAATATAATCTTGCTTTTGGAGTCCTTGGTGCTCTCTGAGCTTGGTTGTTTGCTCACAGACCATTTCATTTCATTTCATTTCATTTCATTTCATTTCATTACTAGGTAACATCATCAGTGCTAGTAAGTGTGGGGTTTGCTCCCGGTTTATATACAGTAGCTTGCCTTGCCAGTGTTGGTGGGGGTGTGGTTTTCTCCTTGGTAGTTCCTTGATTAGGGTATTGTTTTCTGCTTGATTGTTTGTCTGGTGTTAATCCCTGTTTATGATAACCAAAGCTGATGTTTACTTTAACCTAATCCTTAGCTTTGTTAATGTCTGGATGCACATTGGTAAAATCGTAGCAATGTATATGTTCTCCAGCTTTTGGTTTATAATCCAGGCAGATAACTCTAGTTCTCCCCCCAAGGAGAATATTCCTTGGTTCTAGAGGCTGTGAAAACTGTGTTGCAGAAAATTCTTAAGATTCTTACCTGCTTTAAGTAAATGCCACCACTCATTCTTTGTGGTTTGGCAAAAGAGTTTTTACATGCTTTAGGGATATTATAATAAATGAAGACCTTCTTTTTCATTATGTCATAGCTCTGAAACAACAACTCAAGACTGAAGGGTCTTGAGAAAGGCACTTGTATAACATTCTGATTCTTCGTGTTTTTTGCAGGGGCCCCGCCATCTTGGTTTGCTCATTGACCAAGCTTTCTAACAGTATTCTCAGTTACAGATTAATTGTCTAAAAAGCTATGGAGAACCTATCTCTTGTGGTTAATCTCTCTTTATTTAGTTAGGATGTTTGATTACTGCAACATCTTTTATAAGGGTTGTAGAATAAGTGATGTCCACTATGAAAAAAAATAGCTAATTTCTAAGATAAATTTATCCCCCACCCATACATACTCACTTTCACTCATCCACACAAATGTTGAATTACCAAAGTCATCAGCAGCATTGTGAGTTTCCATAGTCACCCTAGTCACCTTGTGGCTTGACTACTACCACGTGCTCTACATGGGGCTGAACACAATAGTGATCCCCAAACCCTACCTAAAGGTTCAGGCTGGAAAAGTGAGTTCACAGATATGTCACAAGACCCCTAAATTTAAAAAGGAGAGAAGTGGGGTTTCTTTTGTGGGCAGGGCCTCCACTGATCCATAAATTTTGACAGGAAGTATATACGCACCACACTAAGATAAGTTACTAAAATGGTAACCTGAAAAGTAGCCTTAGCCCATATTAGCCAATCAGAATTGTGTACCATGGGTATAATTCAGCTATGAACTATGGGTACTCATCTCAATCATGCTTTTCCTATGCTTCTGTTGACTGCTATCTACATGTACTTTGTATCTGAACTGTAACTATGCCTGGTCTTTGCACAGACCATGATGTTTTCATTCCTCACTTCTGGTGATGGAACTCTGCGTATGCTTTGTTTTTTCCTTTTTGCAATAATGCACTATACATCCATTATTGCCTTATGCTATCAATAAAGATATTGTTAGCCTTAAAACACGTTGTTTGGATTACTCAGCGCCTGGAACCCCAATAGCCACCATCACCCCACAAAATCGTGCACGCACGCTGCCGGGCTTCCCAGCGCACAGCTGATCGGCATGGAGAATTTTCACCCCAGGCAGCCTGGCAGCGTGCGCGCGCGGTTTTCACCTCCCTGCCGGAACCGAGGGCATTTTTATCAGCGCTTCTGGGTTGTCACGCGACACACTTGGGGCCCCCAGGCGACATAGTATTGTGCCGTGACGCACAGTTTGGAAAGCCCTGGGCTATAGTCTTATTTAGAAATAATTAAAGATGACTGCAGGTCTCTGTGTGGCATTGATTATTGCCTAGGGAACTCATGTTCTGTGTAAATTCCTTAGAGATAATCCTAGTGTTCAGTTCATTAATAAAAATAATTTATGAAATTTGAAATAGAAGTCATAACATTTAAATTAGGAGTCTAGAATGCCTAGAAATTCAGGAAGTCACTATATATGGCGGTAAGAGTGGTTAAACGTCAATATTTCTCAACTCTTATTGCATCTGCAGAATGCTGCCCGTCAGCCCTGTTTAGGATTACTCAATCTCTCCTAGGTAAGGTGGGCCCAGTGACCCACCTTCAGGGCTGTGCAGAGGAATTTTCGGAGCATCTGATGGATAAAATCGCTCGGATTTGTTCTAAGCTGGACTCCAAGCGTGATGCATGGTCTGGGGAGATGCCAAGGAAACGTCTGTGCCCGGTTATCTGGGAACAGTTTGATCCTGTTGAGCCTAAGGAAGTGGACAGGATCCTCCGGACTGTAAGGGCCACTACGTGTCATCTTGACCCATGCCCTTCCTGGCTGGTGAAAGCAGCCAGGGAAGTGACATGTGGTTGGGTCCATGTGATGGTTGTTACATCCTTGGGAGAGGGAGTGTTTCCGGCTGCTTTCAAGGAAGCGCTGGTGCACCCCCTCCTCAAGAAGCCATCGCTGGACCCTACAGTGTTGGACAATTTTCGTCCCGTCTCCCACCTCCCCTTTTTAGGGAAGGTGGTTGAGAAAGTGGTGGCATTACAGCTCCAGAGGATTCTGGATGATACGGATTATCTAGACCCCTTCCAGTCAGGATTCAGGCCGGGATATGGGGTGGAAACTGCATTGGTTGCACTTACAGATGATCTCTGGCGGGAGCGGGATGGAGGCAGTGCATCCATCCTGGCTCTTCTTGACCTCTCAGCGGCTTTCAATACCATCGACCATGGTATTCTTTTGGGGCGGCTCGGAGAGTTGGGGGTGGGCGGCGTAGTTTTGCGCTGGTTCGCCTCCTTCCTCCGAGACCGGTCCCAATCGGTGGTAATAGGAGATGAGAGGTCCGACCCTCGGCCCCTACTTTGTGGGGTGCCGCAGGGTTTGGTTCTCTCCCCTCTCCTATTTAATATCTACATGAAACCACTGGGTGAGATCATCCGCCAACACGGGATGAGGTACCATCAATATGCTGATGATACTCAATTATATATCTCCATCCCGGGTGAGTTAAGTGATGCAGTGTCTGAAGGCTGTGGGGACCTGGATGGGGAACAACAGGCTTCAGCTGAACCCTGGTAAGATGGAGTGGCTGTGGATTGGTGGTGCCTCGGGATCCAAGGAGTTGTCATCTTTAGATCTGGATGGGGTGGCACTACCACGTTCAGACTCAGTGCAGAACCTGGGGGTCCTTCTGGACTCACGACTCCTGCTTGAAGAGCAGGTGGCAGTTGTGGCTAGAAGGGCATTTGTGCAACTTCGAGTTGTACGCCAGCTACGCCCTTTCCTGGACCGAGATGCCCTCCATACAGTCACTCATGCCCTGGTCATCTCCCATATAGACTATTGCAATGCACTCTACATGGGGCTACCCTTGAAGAGTATCCGGAAGCTTCAACTGGTCCAGAATGCGGCTGCGTGTGCAGTTATGGGTGCCCCAAGATCGGCACATGTGACACCTCTGCTGCGTGAGCTGCACTGGTTGCCAGTTTGCTTCCGGGTCCAATTCAAGGTGTTGGTTGTTACCTTTAAAGCCCTACATGGCATGGGACCAGGTTACCTTAGGGACTGCCTCATCCCCAGAGTATCGACCCGCCCCACCCGGTTATGCATAGAGGGCTTGCTACGGACCCCGTCTATAAAAGAATTCCATCTGGCGGGGTCCAGGAGGCGGGCCTTCTCTGCAGTGGCACCCGCCCTCTGGAACATTCTGCCCCTGGAGGTGAGGCTAGCCCCCACACTCCTGACCTTCCGAAAGCAATTGAAGACCTGGCTCTGCCACCTCGCTTGGGATGGGAAGAGTAATAGCTCTTCTTGGGGATGGCTTGCACCGTAGAGTTCTCGCAAACATTACATCACAGCCTCTTGGATTTTATATATTTAATATTTAATTTATGATTGATATTGTATAATGTATTTTATATGCTTTTAATCACTAACTTGATTGTAAACCGCCCAGAGTCCCCGTTGTGGGGGGAGATGGGCGGTGATATAAGTAGGAAAAATAAATAAATAAATAAATTTGCAATCTCAGCAAATCTTCACCTGTTGGATTTTTAATAGTAATGTAGGTGGTAGGCTCAAGAACACCCATAAATTAAAAATATGTACCACTGTTTAACTGTACATAATATGTAAAAATATCTACCTAAATTAGAAATACATTTACTAGAAACAACTAGCCTGAACCCGATAGTGCTATGAAATATTGCCAGCAGATGGCAGTAGCACACAGATAAACTATGATATCTTAATATATTAAAATGCATGAAACAATTGATTCCACTAAGGAACAAAGGGAGATCAGAAAGAGGTACAATAAAATATTCTGTAAGGAAAAGAACTATTTCCGACCTCGCTGCTCTGGTGTATATATAGGAAAATTATTAGCCAAATTACTAACTATATTGTTTTAATAATGAATTGTCTTTTCTTTCTGGTATTTATTATTGCTCCAGCAAAGGAGATCGTTACCTTCTCGTGGTGCTGGAGCTTCAGCACCTCAATGAAACCATGAGCTAAACCGTGAAGGGACACCCAATACGGGAAGGTCGTGGCAGAGAGGTCAGACTAAATACGATCCCTGGGGAAGGTAATGGCAACCCACCCCAGTATTCTTGCCGTGAAAACTAAATGGAGCAGTACAACCAGAGATATGTCGGTATACCATTGGAAGACGGGACTCCTAGGTCGGAAGATGGTCAAAATGCTACTGGGGAGGAACAGAGGATAAGTTCAACTAGCCCCAGATGTGATGACGCAGCTAGCTCAAAGCCGAAAGGACGGCTAGTGGCTGACGGTGCTGGTGGTGAACGATGAATCCGATGTTCTAAAGATCAACACACCATAGGAACCTGGAATGTAAGATCTATGAGCCAGGGCAAATTGGATGTGGTTATTGGTGAGATGGCAAGATTAAATATAGACATTTTAGGTGTCAGTGAACTGAAATGGACTGGAATGGGCCACTTCACATCAGATGACCACCAGATCTACTACTGTGGACAAGAGGACCACAGAAGAAATGGAGTAGCCTTCATAATTAATAATAAAGTGGCTAAAGCAGTGCTTGGATACAATCCAAAAAACGATAGAATGATCTCAATTCGAATTCAGGGTAAGCCATTTAACATCACAGTGATCCAAATATACGCCCCAACCACAGATGCTGAAGAAGCAGAAGTAGATCAGTTCTATGAGGATCTGCAGCACCTACTGGATAATACACCAAAAAGAGATGTTGTTTTCATTCATTCATTCATTCATTCATTCATTCATTCATTCATTGGCGATCACTCGTAGCCGAGTAAGATTGTCTTCCAAAGGTAAAATTTTAACGGTGGATCCGTAAGTGGCTATAAAGGCCAATTCTGGATCCGCACAACCTCCCACAAAGACTGGAATGCTAAGGTGGGTAGTCAAACGACACCTGGAATTACAGGCAAGCATGGTCTGGGAGAACAAAATGAAGCAGGACATAGGCTGATAGAATTTTGCCAAGACAACTCACTGTGCATAAACAACACTCTCTTCCAAAAACCTAAAAGATGACTTTATACATGGACTTCACCAGATGGTTGACACCGAAATCAGATTGATTGATTGATTTGCAGCCAAAGGTGGCGGGCATCTATACAGTCGGTAAAAACAAGACCTGGAGCTGACTGTAGTTCAGATCACGAACTTCTTATTGCACAATTTAGAATCAGACTAAAGAGAATAGGGAAGACCCACAGATCAGTTAGATACTGTATGAGCTCACTAATATTCCTAAGGAATATGCAGTGGAGGTGAAGAATAGATTTAAGGGACTAGATTTAGTAGATAGGGTCCCGGAAGAACTATGGACAGAAGTTCGCAACATTGTTCAGGAGGCGGCAACAAAAAAACGTCCCAAAGAAAAAGAAAACCAAGGCGGCAAGATGGCTGTCTGCTGAGACACTGGAAGTAGCCCAAGAAAGAAGGAAAGCAAAAGGCAACAGTGATAGGGGGAGATATGCCCAAATTAGAAACATCGGAGGTAAATTCCAGGCAAAAATGGGTATGATCAAAAACAAAGATGGCAAGGACCTAACAGAAGCAGAAGAGATCAAGAAAAGGTGGCAAGAATATACGGAAGATCTGTACAGGAAGGATAATAATAACGGGGATAGATTTGACGGTGTGGTCAGTGAGTTAGAGCCAGACATCCTGAAGAGTGAGGTTGAATGGGCCTTAAGAAACATTGCTAATAACAAGGCAGCAGGAGACGACGGTATCCCAGCTGAACTGTTTAAAATCTTGCAAGATGATGCTGTCAAGGTGATGCATGCCATATGCCAGCAAAGTTGGAAAACACAAGAATGGCCATCAGATTGGAAAAAATTAACTTATATCCCCATGCCAAAAAAGGGAAACACTAAAGAACGTTCAAACTATCGAACAGTGGCACTTATTTCCCATGCCAGTAAGGTAATGCTCAAGATCTTGCAAGGTAGACTCCAGCAATTCATGGAGCGAGAATTGCCAGATGTACAAGCTGGGTTTAGAAAAGGCAGAGGAACTAGAGACCAAATTGCCAATATCCGCTGGATAATGGAGAAAGCCAGGGAATTTCAGAAAAACATCTATTTCTGTTTTATTGGCTATTCTAAAGCCTTTGACTGTGTGGATCATAACAAATTGTGGCAAGTTCTTAGTGGTATGGGGATACCAAATCATCTTGTCTCCCTGCTGAGGAATCTGTATAACGACCAAGTAGCAACAGTAAGAACAGACCACGGAACAACAGACTGGTTTAAGATTGGGAAAGGAGTACAGCAGGGCTGTATACTCTCACCCTACCTATTCAACCTGTACGCAGAACACATCATGCGACGTGCTGGGCTTGAGGAATCCAAGGCTGGAATTAAAATTGCTGGAAGAAACAGCAATCTCAGATATGCAGATGATACCACTTTGATGGCTGAAAGTGAGGAGGAGTTGAGGAGCCTTATGACGAAGGTGAAAGAAGAAAGTGCAAAAGCTGGGTTGCAGTTAAACCTCAAAAAAACCAAGATTATGGCAACCAGCTTGATAACTGGCAAATAGAGGGAGAAAACGTGGAGGCAGTGACAGACTTTGTAGTTCTAGGCACAAAGATTACTGCAGACACTGACTGCAGCCAGGAAATCAGAAGGCGTCTACTTCTTGGGAGGAGAGCAATGGCAAATCTTGATAAAATAGTTAAGAGCAGAGACATCACACTGACAACAAAGGTCCGCATAGTTAAAGCAATGGTATTCCCTGTAGTAACCTATGGCTGCAAGAGCTGGACCATAAGGAAGGCTGAGCGAAGGAAGATAGATGCCTTTGAACTGTGGTGTTGGAGGAAAATTCTGAGAGTGCCTTGGACTGCAAGAAGATCAAACCAGTCCATACTCCAGGAAATAAAGCCAGACTGCTTACTTGAGGGGATGATATTAAAGGCAAAACTGAAGTACTTTGGCCACATAATGAGAAGACAGGATACCCTGGAGAAGAAGCTGATGCTAGGGAAAGTGGAAGGCAAAAGGAAGAGGGGCTGACCAAGGGCAAGATGGATGGATGGTATTCTGGAGGGGACGGACTCAACCGTGGGGGAGCTGGGGATGGTGATGGCCGACGGGAAGCTCTGGAGTGGGCTGGTCCATGAAGTCACGAAGAGTCGGAAACGACTGAACGAATAAACAACAACAAATTTATTATTGGCCATTTTGGAATATATGTAGCATGGTTTTCTCTCAAACACCACCAAGAGTGAAAGGTCATCAAATAAATATAAATTTGGGTTCTTTGCTGCTTTCTATTAATCCTAAATCTCTCTTCCTCAATGAAATGTAGACATGTGAACTAGTTATATAAATAGATCATATGCAGAAAATTGTTAGGAGTGTTATCTGATTTATTTATAAGGCCTACTTCTACTTAGTCAAGTTTGTTGATCCATCTAAGCTAGTTTTGTCCACTTTGACTGGCAGCAGTATTCCAGGTTCAAGGAGAAATTTTCCTTGTCATCTGTTACTGAGTCCTTTAATTTGAGATGCCAATGAAGCTGGGTAATTGCCCTGACAAATGGATTTAGAAAGACTTCAGTTCTTATATAGTCCAGAATGAACATCTTCCTGGAGACAACCCACTGAGCCAAAAGACCGCAGTGCTAGTGAAAATGAGGAGCACCTTTCATTACAGGGGAAGCAGAATATGCAGCAACTGACCAGATAATAAAGCGGAAGTCATCTGCAATACAGATGTCACTAAAATAATTTTCTCATCTACTGTGCTTTTGGTTGCACATAAGTGCACGATCCAAATTATAACTCTGGTAGGCTCTCCTACCATTAATAGTTGCCTATTCTATTGAGGTGAAGGTGGCAGAATAATTGTACATTTTTCCATCATAATTGTATCTTTATAGTACATAGCTTTCCAAACTGTGTGTCGCGACACTTTAGTGTGCCGCAACACAGTTTAGTGTGTCTCGAAGCGGCAGCACAGGGGCGCGCGTGGTGCCGGAGTGTGCACGGCGGCGGCAGCGGTGAAGACGGCAGTGACACGCCATCAGCGCTTCCGCGTTTTAGCGAGGCCGCCACTGCCACTGCCGCCACACACACACCCATGCCACCGCTGTGCACGCGCGCCCGCGCCCCCGCCGTTGGTGTGTCGCCAACAGCGGCACTTTGGAAAGCACTGTTATAGTACTAGTAAGATTTTTTTTTGAAGCGGTTTGGGACCTCTTGAAGCCTGGCTTAGTAAGACATCTAGGAAATTTGAATATGGTTTCAATGTCATCAAATGAGTCATCTCTATAAGTAAGTGACATTCATCTTCTACTTGAGGAGATGCAGTCCCCATGAACAGATTTGGGTAGGCTCAATTATTCAACTTTGTCCCTGAAGAAGCAAATAAGTTCTGTGTAGTAAAGTGTCTTTTATAGTCTCAGGTCAGTACGAAGACTATGACACGACCTGCACAAAGATGCCCCGGGTTCAACAATTCGTGTCATAACAGTTTGGATATGGTCCACCTTTAAAGATTGTCTGGGATCCCCAATTTATGGCTGTAGGACTGGTGTTGGGTAACACAAGACTTATCCCTCAGCTTTCATCTTAGCCCCAGATTTCTTTAACCTCTACATGAAGCCACAGGAAACCATTTTCCCTAACTTTTTTTTTTTATCCTAAATTGATCCAAGATTACCTATTCTGTCCTCTACACTTGCTGACTATTGGTTTTTCCAGCTGCCTGTTTTTTTAGTATTATTTCTGTACTATTTTATGGATTTTTTTTCAAGGTACATTGTACTGTGTTTTCATTATTACGCTCTGCGTCGTTCCGGATGCTTTTCCTTGGCAGAAAAATAGTTACATATATTGGAAATAGGAAAACTAAAATAAATGAAATCCATTAGACTGCATTTGTTTCATAATGACCCAATGAATCAAGCTACATTTCAATCTATTATTTATTTAAACATATTTATTTATTTGTTTGTAATCACTTTTAAAACATAAGTTGATTACATTTGCTTCTTTCAGGTCTAGACGTGTATCTTTTTTTAACTGTAAGTACTTTTGCAGAAATTACATGAGAGGAAGCAAGTGGTTTTAGGAATGCTACCTCTGTAACAAAATGGGATTTTTGCTGGCCTTGCAGCAATACAATAAATTCCCAACTATGCATTTATCTCCACGTAGGAACGAACTACTGGAGGTGTCCTTGACAGAAAGTACATACTCTACTCAGCAGATGGCTACTGAAAGAAGAACCCAGGCCAGCACTCCTTGTATCCCCTTATCCTAAGAAGCACATTTAGTGCATACAAGACATCAGAGGGCCTTCGTTCATAATATAAAGAATGATCTCCCTCATCAACCAAACTATTTGTAATTGAAGCTATTCAAATAATCACATAAGAGTCATGTTGGATAAGATCACTGGCCCATTTTATCCATTCTGTTTCCAAAACAGCCAATATCACTTCCTGCTGGGGGTTCCCCAATATTAAGAAGCATGCTGATTCTGACCATGGAGGGAGTATGACTGTTACTGATTAAGGCAGTCAGATCAGGGCTCAAACACTAGATGGCAGCAAAGAGATACATATGTTTGTTCTCATCCTTTTATGCTGGAAATGTAATAAATCTGAAGGAGTTTTGGTGCACATGATGGGGCAGGTCCATTTGCAGCGACTTATTGTTTAGAGATGATGATGATGATGATGATGATGATGATGATGATGATGATGATGATGATGATGATGAACTAAGTTCTTGAAATGCAGCTAAGGGCTAAAAAAAGACTTAAATGCTTTATTAAATTGTATTCAAAAAATTTTGGAATATCTCAATCTGTAAAGAACTGTGGATATATTGAAATTAGATTCTTGTGGAAAAAGTTGATTATGTACACCTGGAAGAATCCTTGTGTCTCTAGTCTCTAGATTCTCTCAAAGTTGCCTTAATGAAATTTGTCTGCTCTCAGCCTTTGAATTAGCTTTGAAGGAGAGGTAAAACCAGATAATATATTTGGTATGATCCAGCTTGCTAACCTTTTTCTTTTCTTTTTTTTCCCTTTTATATTTAGAACTAGATTAGATACAAGATTTTGTTGGTTTTTTCTTACTTTTTAAAGTGGTTTTTGTCTTTTTCCTTTTTTTTTTCCTTGTCTAGAATTTCTTTTTCCTACCTTAGTTTACTATAGGGCTTTTTCTCCCCCACCCCAGCAGTTTATTATATAAAAGGATATATTTTTTTCTTTAAAGTATAGTCTTTCATATAATAGTAATTAGTTATAAAGCAATTTAGTTTAGATACAATAGTACATATTAGTAACTTTTTTTCCCCAATAATTGTTAATTCTAGTTTTGTTTTGTTTTTTAAGCTTAATAACATTTTTGAAAAGAGGTAGAGAAAATTCTAATTCTTTGTCACTGACTGGTGGTCCTCCTGAGTTTTGTGGCCCTACTAGTAGCCCTACTATTGAAATCCTTGAATTTCCCATTAATATATCTACTCATCTTTCTTGAGTCCTCTGTATGAATTCAGCCCTATCACCCCATCTGGTCTTTGGAAAATTCCATAATTTATCTCTGCACTATCTAAAGACCTTTTGCATTTATCTAGCTCAGAGCTTTCCAAACTTTTCATGTTGGTGACACACTTTTTAGACATGCATCATTTCGCGACACACTCTTACAGCAGGGCATCATTTCATGACACACTCTTACAGCAGGGCACAAGGCAGGCACTAGGACCTGCGTGGAATCACAGCTGGCTTGGAGGCAGGAAGGCACAAGGCAGGCACTAGGACCTGTGTGGAAGCTAGGAGGCAGCAGCAGCCGCGACACACCCAGACACTGCAGCCAACACACTAATGTGTCCCGACACACAGTTTGGAAAGCTCTGATCTAGCTTGACTCCTCCATTGTTCAGCTTGTGTGGATGACCTCTGTTCTGTGATAGGAAGGAGAGAGAAAAATGCCTCCCTATTGATTTTCTCCATAGCTTGCCTAACTTTATACACCTCCATCATGGCACTTCTTTATTCATCATTGTTCAATGTTTATATAACAACTTGGAGTTGTTCCAGCCTCTTGATCATTTTGATTACCTTTCCTGTACTTTTTCCAGATATGTAGTTTTTGAAAGGTATGATGAGTAGAAAAACAATGAGCAGAAAGGTCTATGCTTCCTTTCCCTTGTGTTACTTTTAGGTTGCTAGCCACTTTATGGCAGAGCATGTCAAGCCTTCTTTTTAAAAAGACCCATCTACATAGACAGTGCCTTTTAAATTTTTTAAAAATTAAAAAAAAATAAGTTTTTGTATGCATGCTTGTCTTTAGAGCCAGTTTGGTCTAGTGGTTAAGGTAATGGACTGAAACCAGGAGACTGAGAGTTCTAGTCCCGCCTTAGGCATGAAAGCCGGCTGGGTGACCTTGGGCCAGTCACTTTCTCTCAGCCCAACTCACCTCACGGGGTTGTTGTTGTGGGGAAAATAGGAGGCTGAAGGAGTATTAGGTATGTTCGCCGCCTTGAGTTATTTATAAAAATAATAAAGGCGGGATAGAAAATAAATAAAATAATCAATAAATAAATACAAATGTTTGTGCTATGGTATAGTATTCCAATTTACTAAGTATTCAGATAGCAGTTATTTCAAATAAGTTTGATCATTTAAGAACTAAGATTTTGTTTGTCTTTGCATACAGCATTAATTTGATGTTTAACCTTATTTTTCTGGATATCCATTGGCTTGTCAGATGTCTTAATGCCAAGACTGAGTTTTCTTCCATGGATTTCCCAGGAAGCTTCTACAAACTTGTGTATGTTATTGCTGTGTCTAGGACTCTGTGTTGCTCTGCCCTTCATGGCATATATTTGGGTGGACTAAACTCTGGCCACAACATCACACTTTCATGGACTCATGTTCTGGAGAACGTCTTGATGCACATACAATTGTTACTGCATTTGTTTGAATTCAAACAAATATCCTGAAAGTCAAGATCTCAATTTTTATAAAAATAGACAAAATTCTACTTAATTCTGTTGTAACTCCTAGGAAAAACTGCCACCCTCTTTCAAGTCTTTAGGATGAATACTGATAACAAGCTTGGTCAAGCAGAATGAGCTTGCTTTGTTCTTCTATCTTCCACTATGCCCCTTAGCCAAAGTCCATATGCCACAATTTATTATTTTGACATCACCTTGCCGACAAAGGTCCGTATAGTTAAAGCTATGGTTTTTCCAGTAGCAATGTATGGCTGTGAGAGTTGGACCATAAGGAAGGCTGAGCGCCGAAGAATTGATGCTTTCGAGCTGTGGTGCTGGAGAAGACTCTTGAGAGTCCCTTGGACTGCAAGGAGGTCAAACCAGTCAATCCTAAAGGAAATCAACCCTGACTGCTCATTGGAAGGACAGATGCTGAAGCTGAAGCTCAAATACTTTGGCCACCTAATGAGAAGAGAGGACTCACTGGAAAAGACCCTGATGCTGGGAAAGACTGAGGGCAAAAGGAGAAGGGGACGGCAGAGGATGAGATGGTTAGATAGCATCACCGATGTAATGAACATGAATTTGAGTAAACTCCGAGAGACAGTGGAGGACAGGAAGGCCTGGCGTGCTATGGTCCATGAGGTCACGAAGAGTCGGACACGACTGAACGACTGAACAACAACAACAACAAATATGCCACAATAAATATTAGCTATCAAATATGAAGTAATTTGCAGATGTAGAACAGGTTTTTCATAGTTAGACTTGATTCTATAACCTGTCATCATAAATATAATTTAATGTCTGTCTATAAGTGATATAATGTTCTATTTTGGACTTTCTTTCTAATGATTATTCTTCTGATGATTAATCTTTATAGTTGTTCCCCATGCTCCATAAATCCACAATTCTTCATAAAGTATTAAGCTCCAGGTTTTTATATATATAATTTAAAAGTACCTTTATATCTTTAAACTATATTGATTTTTGTATTGGAATATTAACAAACCTATGGATATTAAACCATTTGTGTCAACAAGCCCATATCATATAAGTAGGTGTCCCCTCACCCATTTTAAAATTCCATCATAATAAGATTGACAGCCAGCCCTTTTAAAATATGGAACCATGACAAAGAATATTTGTTGAATTAGTCTCATCTTAAGATTGTGAGAAACATTTATTTTATTCTTTAAAGCCCTTAGGCACTGGTTTATTGATATGGAATATTCTAACTTTGAATTCCAGAGTTCTTGCAATAACTAAAATATATCCCTCACAGCAATAGTCTTCAATTGTTTATTAAAAATGCAACAGACATAAAACACATTCTAATACTGATAGTAATTTGATAATTTTTGAAACTGCTAATGCATCTGTATTAAATTGTGAAATCGAGAGATATTTTATTTGAATCTGCTACTTTGAAAATGTATTGTTTTACAATATAATAAAAAAAAGAAAATGAAAAATGAAAATATAGGCAATCCATATTTTTCATGGCAATAAGTTGAATAATAGTATTAATATCCCTACTTGCTCACAACTTTAAACAAACAAACAAACATTTACTTGAACTTTTCAAACTGGGATTATCTTACTACTTATTACTGCCGTGCTGATTTGAATATAGATTCCTTAGGAACAATAACAAGCAGAAACAATGCCATCAAAAATATGGGGTTGACAGGCACAGGAGGCCTGCTGGGATAATCCTTGCCCCCATTCCTTGCTCCACACCTACAAAAAAACCTGGTCATTTAATCTGAGTATTTGGGCTGCAAAATTCCAGAAGGCCATTAGAAGGCAGCCAAGATACACAAGAAAAATATTCTTGCTGTCCTCTAGTGGTCATTCTGAGGTTTGCAGCCCATCTATGATAAGCCTGAGAGACAGTTGCAATACAGACAAAAAAGGCGGAGCTTTGATTGCACCATTGTGGTTGCCATATTGATTTTTTTTTTACCCGTTCTTGCAGTCACCCTTGAGAAGGCTGTGAGTGCAGGAGGTTGAGGATGAGGGGGAAAGACCTATTTTGGGTCACTGAAGTGAGGAGAGTCTCAAGGGATCCAACCTGCCATTGCTGTGGCTGCGGTGGGGAAGAAGTGGCCACACGACCCTCGTATTTCCTTTCTCCTGTATAGTTTCTACCGCCACAGCCTGGGTGTGCCAGACGATTGAACTTGCTCACCCACACAGGACTAATCGGAAAGGTCTACCTTGGGCCCACAGAGCTCTCCTTCCAGCGAGAACTTTCAATTCTATCCAGAACAATGATATTCTTGGCAACTCTTGACAAGTGCAGGAAATTCAAATGTTGATGTGACATTCATGTGTGGCAGTGAAACTTGCCAATATTTTAATTGGATTTTAAACTGTACACTTATATTTATGTGTACCAACAAGTGTGAGACACCCACAAGGACTGATATGATCTGTCATTAAAATGAATGGTCAACCTCACACATCCTGAGGGACAATGGTAGCACAAAATATGAATACAGCCTTGACAGCTAATGCATGACAAAAATGTCAGAGAATCAATCTATCTATAGGTTGAGAGTGTATTCTAACCTCACCAGTGTGGGCAATAGGCTTCTTGAAACTGTGTTAGGTCTTTTTGTGCTGCTTTTGAGAAAGACTGTAGATATGCTGTCTTCTTCCTCTGAATTTCATTGTATCCTTTTACTGTATGTTCAAAGGCATCAGCCTTTGGTGCATTTCAGAAGCCTTCTGAATCTCCATTCCAACACCCAGACCTTCTCTGAGTATTGTGAATGGATTTTTAAAAAGTGTTTTTCATTAAGCTTTTGAAATATTTAAATGCTTGTAATTATTCTATGCAATTATGTTTTAATTATGCTTTATCAAAAATGTTCATATACCACTGCAAGATGTTTTTGACATGGGCAGCTCCATATAAATGGATTAAATAAGTAAGTACTGACCAACAGTCTTTTAGATCAAACGTACTTTTCAATGCCATCATGGTCGGCTGGCATTTTCTCTTATTTTTTTAAGGTATGGAGGAAGTTTGATTATTTTGCAATATCCCAAACTGGTCAGCAGAGTGAAAGCAAATTTTAAAATGTTTTAATCCACTGAAATATATTACAAGATGCTTCAGTTTGGACATTTTGGCAAACCAGAGAGCAAAAGGCTTGTTGTTTCTTTTCACTTGATTTATATTAGTTAAACTCTTTTCTGTTGACTACTGTTCACTTCTCTGCATATTAGGAAGCACCTTGTAAAAGAAAACTTCAGGAGAAGGTCTGAATTAGTCTTCATGCTGACATACTCAGAAAGAAGTTTCCCCTATTTACAGTAGTATAAAATTCAACTAAAAGTTAAGCCCTGCTGGAACAACGGAACTTCTCCAAAATGGGATATTCCTAATTCAGAGCTGTAGGAAGCCCCCAAAATCTTGGGTGGATCAAAAATTGTACTCTTTAATGTGTCCAATGGGAAAATTATTAAATTCAATGGGAGTAGCCATAGCCACTGTGTTCAAATACTTTAATGTAATTTTAATTAAATATAAATCTAATCTACCAACCTGATCCAGTTTTTTGGAATATAGCATCCGGGACACCTCTCAGAGACTCACTGCAAGCCTTAGTTTTGGAAAGACTCCTGGGTTATGACAAGGTAGAGGCATTTCCCACACTGCCAGTAGCCCCAATGAGCCTGGGTCCAGGGCCAACACATTTTAGACAAAACATGCCTTTTTTACATGGTGCTCAACCCCAGCTGCAAAGCATGATGATGGAGCTCTCATTTATTCCAGTATTTTATAGAGCTTTCCCTGCTGGCCACTGCTGGCCAGGGATTACAGGAGTTAAGTCCAGGACATCTGGAGGAAGCTGGTTGGAGAAGGTGGATATAACAGGACAGGACAGCTGGCTAACAAAATATGGATGCTAAACATCTAAGATAGTTGGGTTCTCTCTATCCTTTTTAAAGATGAATTGCTTTTGAATTTGGACTGTGCATAAGAAAGTTTGTCACCTACACACATTCTCTGTCCATCTCAATTTCTCACAATTTAAGTCATAAGCCATTCTTTAACTGACAGAGGGCAAAACCAACAAACCACAAGTTTTTTATTGCTGGTGAATTCAAACAGGCAATTTTAATTTATGGAGGAGGATACACATACAAGCAAAAATTTAACTCAGGATTGTGTTCATTTATTTCATTATTATGTATTTTAGGTGCCAGTGCATCCTCCACTGCCTTTTGGCTACTATTATCAACAATATAATTGTCATTGCTGTGTAATTTTAAATAATCCAGTAATAAAACATCAGTAGTTTGGTTCTCTCCCCCCTACCCCCACCTCCATTTGAATTGAGAAAAAAAGAAAAGAAACATGAAATAGAAGTGGAAAATCTCTGGCGGCCACTAAGTTGATTTTCTCCAGAACCAGTAATGAGATCTGCACAGTCTGGCTAATAAAATAACCTGGAGATGATTAGGCTTTGAATTAAAGGAAATTTACCCAGTCAATGAATTATCTGATAGATGTTTTATGGCAGCGTTCCCTGACTTGGTACCCTCCAGACACGTTGCCTGGGGATTTGTCCAATGCATCTCAAGCACACCAGGTTCGAGAAGATTTCTGCATCAAAAATGTTAATAATTATAGCTCAGCCTAGTTTCTGGAATACAAACTTTCTGCATTTATGCATGGAAATTATAGCCCCTTAAAGATACATCTGTGCACAACGTACCAAGTAAAATGACATCCAATCAGCTTTAGAAGGTGCTGAAATAACATAGGACAATGCAACACATTTGCAGAATGTCATAACTATTGACCAATTCTGAAACACCATGTCATTGAGAAGCAACTTATAGCCTCCCATCCCCAAGGAACACGGAATTGTACTACAGTATTGTCAAATGCAGGGAATTGCTATTACCAGCACAAAAATGCAACTCCTTTGTATTCAGTAATTTTGCTATCTTTAGCCTTCATTTAGTGTATTTGTAATGCAACTTACTAACCCCTGTAGCACGATTTCATAGAATTCAACTGAACCAAAAATATGTATCTTCAAGTAATGGCAAGACTGAAGTTCTCTAGCCTTTTCCAAGGCTTCACAGATGGTGGTTACCAGAAAGTGCAAATGTATCCCATTTCCTGCCACATCTAAAAGAGCTTAAGATCGATGATTTACCCCATCATCTTATTTTTTAGTATAGTTAGCCATTGTTGCAGGGCTAATAACATAGACTTCTGCTCTGTGTGGTCCCTCCCTTTCCTGAAACATAGTTTGGATCAGTAGTGATTAAAAATAAAAAAGGAAGCATTATAAAAGGCAAACTTTAAGCCCGCTAAGTGTGTCAGGAGATACTAAATACAATAGGGCAGACCTGGTAATACTTCCATTGCTAACATTCCTGCTCATCTCCTGCCAGCAATGGATATCTGGTTTGTGGGGAAATGTAAAGAGATAAAATAATCACACTCTGAAAATACCAAGCAAGTTAGTATTACCTTCATTCTTAATCATGACCACATAACATTTACTCAGGGAGGCAGCTTGCCCTTTTCGTTGCTCCTAGAATAGAACCCAGCCTTCCCAAATCTATTGCCATCAGGTGGGCTGTGACTAGAAATCCCAGAAGTCCCTGGCAGTGCAAACTGGGGGCAGAGAGTTCTTCAAACGTTAGCCCTAACCTATCAGGTAAGGGAGTCCGCAATACAACAACTGCCAGGTAGATAAAAGCTAACAGTTTGCCAAACAATGAGACAGTCTCATTTTAAACAAAAGAAAAGAGGTGGTGCCACCACCACCAAATATATATATATATAACAGTACAAGCCCATCCCATTGCTGGTGCAATTCCACCCCAGTGCATTCCATTCTATGCAAATGATATCTGGACTTCTTTCTGGTCCAGGAGGCCTAGTGATAGCATATCTTCTTAAAGCTATTGGATGTATTTAGTTTAAGCAACTCCCCTCTCCTTTTTTTTTTGTCTGTCTTTCATTCTATGAACATAAAGAACAGATTCTTTTGATGAGTGCCAGAAAGAGCCCCTTCTTGTTCATCACTAGTTCTTCTTTAGGTGTCCCTGGAAATCACGTATTTCTCTTGGGGCATTCACTTTGGCCCCAGATTCCAGAATGTCTGCAGCCCTTTTATACTCTTTTCCACCCACTTGAAACATCTTGAAGGATGATATTTCAAAGTTCCCCACCAGCAAACAGTGACATACCATCAACAGTTGCTCATTAATAGCTTTAGGAAGAGATACTGCCACACCACTAATACTACCATTTGTACATTGAGAACACCAGGGCAGAGGTCGGAGAAGGTCAGCACGAAAAAGAATGACCACAGGCCTTTCGAGAGTCTGTCCTGCAGGATTTCAACTCCCAATGAATCCAGGCATCACACCAAGACTTCAATATGGCATCAATGGTCCATATTTATAGACACTTGGATTTCTGAGAATAGAAAATTCCCCATGGAGGAAGCCAGAGAAGATTCTGATGATGTAAACAGTCACAATGACTTAGCAAGAATCAGATCTGAAGCAGCCCTCCTGTTGAGTTCCACCAGAAGGTGTGAGAGTAGGAGGTAGAGATGACTTAGCCATTTCTCTCCCACTTTTGCCTACTTATCTATAATGCAGGTTGTACAGCAATGGTTTACTTTATCCAGCAAAATAAGTCTTTATTTTAAAAAATAGGTACACGAGAGTGGGAAACAAACTCTCTAGTGAGCATCAGAATGGATGATTCCAAAAGTAATATTTTTATAGAAATTCAGCAAGATGTCCAGCACCATAATATTATACACTGTGGTGCAAGAAAGCCTTAAGGAAAGCACACAACAGGGCAAATTCTGTCTCCATGGGAGTTGGCCACTTTGTTGGGCTGTTTCAACAGGTATTGATTTTTCCTTGACTCTGCAGCATCTCAGGTCCCATGGGAGGTATTGGTTGCAAGCAAGCACCTGAATGGAATATAAGCCAATCACTAAGTCAACTGGGGGTATCTGTGCCAATCTACTTACGTTATGTGCACAGTTTGGGCCAGCCTTTTGTTTTTTCTTTCCCAGATATAATAAACTACTGATCATAGAACTGTTTTCAGAGTAAGATACAAGTCAAACTATCTAGTCAACAGGTAGTTGACAATGGTACTTGCACTTTAAAAAACAAAGGAACCGAGAGAGAGAAAGAGAATAAAATTCATAGAAAACCTACTGATTCCACTTTTTCATGCACACCTCCAAAGCCAGGAGGTTTGTTTATCATAAAGGAACAGGAGTTTTGTTGCTGAGGCCGTCATCCTAGGTCTCTAATGAAGGGGGCAGGACAGATTGCTTGGTCATAGTGTAGTCTAAGGTACAATTCAGTTAGTTTTCACATGACCATTGGCCAAGGTTGTAGCAGATGTGGGCACACCTGGTTCAGCATTCTCATCAAAACGCAAACGCAGGGTGTTCCTGATGACTAGCTGTTCCATGATAAATGCTGCACAGAACCATGGGATTGCATACTCCAGGGTTACGAGGCCCATGAAATTCAAGTCAAACTCTGAATAGTCCCATGGGCAGGCATTAAACTGGCGTAGAATGAAGCCAGTTGTGAACTCCCAAAGATACGTCCATAGGGTGTAAATGAGGCAGCGCGCTAGTATGTTACACTTATCCTTCAGGTACAGATACATCTTTTCTACAATAAGGATGGACGTCCCATAGATGAAGAGTGCCCATACACTGGTGACACCTGGGAACTTCCAGTTGAAGTTGACCACAAACTCCCAAGCAGCTGTGAACATCACCTCGCAGAAGTACCCATGAATGGCATATAGATACCAGCGGGAGAAAGCAGTCAAAGGTTCTGCAGCTGCCATTCTTCCGCACAGTCCCCAGCAGGAACTCTGCAAGGAAGTACACAGAGAGAGATAAAACCACTAATGTAGCCAAAGCCAGATCCTGATGTATACAAGATGTATCATGCAACAGGTAGCCAAAGTGGGTCCAGAGCCTAAAGTCACCTGTTAAAGAATAAAATAAGAACTGGAGGCAAAGATTAGAAAATGGGAGGAGTACCTTTGCTTTGGGCTTAAATTTAGAGATGGACTGCACTTCAGGTCTAAAAACTCAAAAGGACTTCTGAGCAGTCATGGATGCTACAGATATTGGTGCCTCCTTAGGAACAGCATCTTTTTCTGGACTCCCCCAGTAGCTATGCAACCCCAGAAAAAATACGTTTTAAGTTAAGGAAGCACCAACAGTTCACCTATGCCTGCTCCAGATCCATAACTGAATGCTTATTTTACATTCCGAACCAAAATATAATTGAATACACTGCCAATGTATATGCAGCTCAGAGAATTTTATCCTCGCTGCAGGATACAGAATAACAGTCTTTGGGTTCATACAACACATTAAGCCCAAAACCAAACAAGCCATTTTATGGTTTAACATATTGATTAATCAGACTGTTCAGCCAAGAGATTTGTACGGCTCTAATCCAAACAGAAAGCTTAACAGAGGTAATGGAAATAAAAGAAAGACAAGGTGAAATACCAAAGAATGGGAAAGCTGTGAAAATGACAAGTCATTGTACAGCTTTTAAACTGTAAGAGAGGGCAACAAAAACTAATGGGTCAGCATAGGGTATATCAAAACGATAGTTTGCTGGATGAATTGGGTCTATTGTTGCTCACCCTTTGCCCTCAAATGCTCATATTTCCTTCCTCATGCATCAAACTCTTATTCTAGTACAACAGAGCTTTCCAAACTGTGTGTCGGGACACGTTAGTGTGTCGGCTGCAGTGTCTGGGTGTGTCGCGGGCTGCTGCTGCCTCCAAGCCCTGCCAGGATTCCATGCAGGTCCTAGTGCCTGCCTTGTGCCTTGCTGCCTGCAAACCTGCCCTGCCAGGATTCTGCGCAGGTCCTAGTGCCTGCCTTGTGCCTTGCTGCCTCCAAACCTGCTGTGATTCCGCACAGGTCCTAGTGCCTGCCTTGTGCCTTGCTGCCTGCAAACCTGCCCTGCCAGGATTCCACGCAGGTCCTAGTGCCTGCCTTGTGCCTTGCTGCCTCCAAACCTGTTGTGATTCTGCGCAGGTCCTAGTGCCTGCCTTGTGCCCTGCTGTAAGAGTGTGTCATGAAATGATGCCCTGCTGTAAGAGTGTGTTGCGAAATGATGCCCTGCTGTAAGAGTGTGTCGCGAAATTATGCATGTCTAAAAAGTGTGTCACCAACATGAAAAGTTTGGAAAGCTCTGTAGTACAATGTCTAAACTGATTTGGTATCATGAATGAAGAAGCAGAATTTGCAGCAGATGGCACTGAAAAAACAAAACATAGTAAATACTTGGCTGAAGTAATACAGGCTGCTTGTAGATTGCCTGGTGGAAACATGGAATCTTAATGAAATGCATTTCAGATCAGTTTGGGCCAAACTAAATCCCTCCCATCTGTGCCTATGTTCATCAGCCACTATCATCAACCCCAACAGTTGCTGATAGATTAACCCACACACACATACACATTCAGTACAAATATGCATTTCAGGCCCAACATACTTTGACCCTTAGTGTGTTCTTGCTCAAATCACATGACTTTTGATCAAATCCAAACAAAAATATTTAGGGAACCATTCAGTAACACTGAAAATGCATAGTGGTCTGCTATTGATGGCTGAAGTGGCCGTGTCTGTAATTGTTAATGCCAGCAGTGAACGGGAATCATATGGGGTGGAAGAGAGATTCTACAGTGAAAAATGCTGCTGCTGCTGCCAATGCCAGTTGGGGTGGTCTTCCCAGTTCCAACCCAGCCCTCTAGATACTGCATTGTACCAATTAACCCCATCTGTGGGAGCCAATGTCTATCAGACTATCAGTGACCTGCTGATGGCCTTTCATCAGGCTGCAGAGCAGTGGGAGAGCTAGGAGGCAAGGCCAAAGCATCAGTGTTGTTGAGGGACCAGTACTGTGGGCTTCTGCTCTCCCTGAACTGTTTCCACCCTGGTGGCTTTATAAGGATTTTGTAGCAGTTGTTGGGTCCAAGTTTGCTGTTTTCTTCCCCTCTCATGCTTTTTCTTTGTATCGTTCAGATTATAAATTTCAGAGCAAGGGTTTTTTAATTCATCTGAAACCCACTTGGAAAGCTTTTACAGTAAAGAACAGGGCTGAAATGTTTTGCCCAAATAAACTTGTATTTTATGTCAGACACTTCTGAGAGAAAATAACGTTTCCATTCCCTAGGGAAGCCTGTCCTTCTAGGAAGATGACACGTAAGCTGGGGCTGCTGCTGGGGGGAAAGAAGAAGAATGGGGCCAGGATGACAAGCTGGATGACAAGCTGAATTAAAACATTCACATTTGTGTTTATTTTTTGTCAGTTGTTCTAGGACCTCTTCATTCTTCATCAAGGGAAGAGCCTTTGTTACATCCATGGGGCATGCTTAAATAGAAAGGCAGAGGTATTACCTACTTGATATCGAAGGGTTCTCCATGTGAGATGAAGCCAGTGCTGTTGATATTCTGCCTTTGCCTGCTTTATAGCAGTAATAAAAAAAACCAGCCCCCACAATGAGACATTTTCAGGCCAGTATCCAACTTTAGGGCTCCTGAATGTGGCACATTATCCCCTCCTCCCTAGACTGGATCTTACCCAGCCTTTTTGAGTCTTGTGAAGTTGTCACTGATGAAGTCATAAAAGTATTTTTCTGACCTGGGAATAAAGTAGGTAAGAGCATATTTAAAAGGAATAGTGTGGGAGTGAGTGTTTATATCTTCATTCCCAGCTATGCCAAAAGGAATAGGTTCTCAGTGAACCCTGTGATGCTCACGACAAGCCACAGCGTGCTTTTCTACTCCACTAGTAAGGTTCTTTTTTTCTGTATAGTTGAAGGCTTTCACGGCCGGAATCCGATAGTTGTTGTGGGTTTTCTGGGCTGTGTGACCGTGTTCTGGAAGTTTTGGTTCCTAACATTTCGCCAGTAGCTGTGGCTGGCACCTTCAGAGGTCAGGAGCACAGCTAGAAGATTCTCTCTGTGCCCAAGTGGAGGGTGTGTGTTCCTGCTGGTGTTTATAGCTGCTGAGAGGGTGTGTGTCTTCTGTGGGTCATTTACAAGAGATTAGGAGAGGGTTCTTTGTGGTGATTAGGGGGTGTGGTGCTGTCTTGTGTGGGATTAGCACATTCTTTTTTTCTGTTCAACAGGCAGCTGCACTTATAATGCAAAATTCTTCTTGGCAATATGCACGTTCAGCTGGAAGCAATGTGTGAGTGCGTAAAATACAAAATAATACAAAATATGGACTGCCATGGAGATGAGAAAAATGCCAAAGGCTATGCTAATTGGAATTATGGGAATTGTAGCACAACACATCTGGAGAGTTCCATGTAGAGGAAGGCTGTTATAGAATATGTTCAAAATGTTTTTCTGCTCATCAAGAACAATAAAAAGTTTAAAACAAGAGTACAGTAATAGAATAACATCTCTGAAGCAAAAAAAAAAGACAGACATTGCACCTTCTTTAGAAACTAATGGGAAAGCAAAACTAATACCATCAACAGCACAGCAATATGTTGCAGATTCTATTGCCTAGTGAACATTCAGTCAAATGGTACAACCCAGCCTTCTATACAAGGTTTTCCACCTATCACATGCTACAGAAGCAGCCATGTCTCACATACCTATCGACCTATCCTTTTTGTGTGGTGGGGTATATCACAGGTCCTCTGATGAAGAATGTGAATTGCTGAAGAGAAGGCACTTGAGATATCCTAACCATGTATGTAAGAGCCAGTTTGGTCTAGTGGTTAAGGCACTAGGCTTGAAACTGGAAGACAGTGAGTTCTAGTCCCGTCTTAGGCATGAAGCCAGCTGGGTGACCTAGGGCCAGTCACTCTCTCTCTCTCTCAGCCTTAGGAAGCAGGCAGTGGAAAACCACTTCTGGACAACCTTGCCAAGAAATTGCAGAACTAGTCAGGCAGTCACCAGGAGTCAACAATGACTCAAAGGCACAAAAAAACCCCAACACCAACCCACCCACCGTGTGTGTGTGTGTGTGTGTGTGTGTGTGTGTGTACATACACACACACACACATATATTAGAGTAGTCTAAGTAACAGCTAATTAATGCAAGAATCATTGTGGTTAGATCCACTGCTTTCAGGGAAAGGACACAATTGGAGTATTAGCCAAAACCAACCAAAAGAACTCCTGGCTACAGTAGCCATTTGGTCCTCCAAAAACAGTCCTTTATAGCAAGAACATCTTGATGCATTCAGTATATTGAAACCTCATTCAGTAGTGACCTGTCCTTGTTAATAAAATCCTTTCTCATTTTCCTGTCAATGGAGTACCTTTATCCTGGCTAGCAAATACTACATTTTACCATATGTGCAAAGACAAACATAAGCGAAGTCAATTCATACTTGCCACAGAAACTATGAGATCCCAAGCTGCTTCTAATGAAGGTAATTTGACATGTTAAATCCCCCAATGAAATTAATTGGAGGAAATTCAGTGTTCAGTTCTGAGACCAGCTTCACCAGTTCAGGCAGGAAGACAGCTAGGCAGCAGAATAGATGGTACACCAGAGTTATCCAACTGCTCTATCAGCACACTCAAATCTTGTTGGGAGATTGCAAATGGGTTAAACTCATAGTAGATCACTGCAACTCAATAACCTTACCCACAGGGTCTGTCCTGCTCTAGGATTAGGAAACTTGGGATGGTATAAATGAGAGAGAATGTGCATGTATCTATCATCCATCCATCCATCCATCCATCCATCCATCCATCCATCCATCTCTCATCTCTCTCCTTTCATTAGGGTTCTTTTCTGTTCATTAGGGTTCTCCTCTCTGGTAGTGTCTTGCTGCCATCTATCAGCACCTTTAGCTAGCCACCTTTAAATCCTCCATTCCTCAGAGTAGATACTCAGGAAGCAATCTTCTCCATTCTTCTTCCCATCCCCCCACACCTTAAACAAGTAACCAAGCCACTAGGTAGGACTTGCCTGCCTGAGGTCACCGCCCTTTTCCATTAGCACTTGCTGGATTACAATCATGGAGAACATTTGGGCATGCCAATATCCTACCTGGGCTACTGTCCCCTTTCCCTTCTCTCACAGGTCTCATCCCACCAAGAAAAGGCTGAGTGTTGAACATGTGGATGGGCAGAGGGCAACCTCTCATCTTTTATCAACTTCTGATTGAAGATTAGAGGATTTTCTCTGTTCACAAAGGGAGACTCGCTGAATGCTTGGCAAAGAAAAACAGGCCTCTCTGTGCAGGAGAAGACATAGAAAAATTGCTGCCTATCCCTCTCTCCCTAAAGACAGACCAATCCGGGGCTGGGCTTCAGGGACAAGCTTTCTAGTCAGGGATTTAGGAAAAGAAGTATCAGGAGAAAGAAAATGCTTTGTCTACTGGTATAGCTCCAAGGGTGGGAGGGGAGAGGGAGAAAATGAAAGCCAGATTTGGATTGGCCACTGGGTGACACAGGAAAAGCTGCAGAGTTCTGGGAATATGTTTAGAGTGCTTCTCCAACATTCAGAATTGTTTGGATGTCTATTTGAGCCACCAATCTGCTTGCACGAATGCTTAGTCCATAGCTGTGTCTTGATTCCTTCAGTGGAGTTCCGAAACTAGAAGGCCAGGCAGCTCCCTCCAGGAAACATTTTCCCTAGATAACATCTGGCTGCTGGGAAATGGAGAGATGACTCTGTCTTTTGCCCCAGAGAGGTTCCCAGCTCTGCTTTATGACCGTTTCCATCCAGCTGGACAGAGGCCCAAAGCAAATCATCAGGCACTGCACAAGGGAAACCTTTTTTCCTACTCTATTAATAATGAGATGTGGACATGAGTAACACAATTATCCTTTCCCATAAGTCATTTTCAATATTACCATTCAGCTTACATGGTATAATTAAGATGCAATCCACAACCCATATAAATCGTGGCACACAACTCCCATAGCAGTCTATTTAATACAACTATGAGGTAGGTATTACACTTACGGGCAGAATGGTACAATTTTTACAGAGAAGGTTTGTAATCTATTTGAAACAGACACAATAACTCAGCTGTATTTGAACTATAAAGTTCAAGTTTGAGAAAGCTTAGCAAACTGTTTCCAGTTTGGAGTTTTCTTCAACTAGGCCCCTTAAGGTGGTACCTACAGACCCCAGTATGTCCACAGACATTTGTCCCTTCCACATTCCTTGCCCCATAATATATTTTTCAAGATCCTTTTCTTTTTAGAAAGAAAGAAAAAGAATGAAATGGCAATGGATAAGGGGCGTGGTGGCTCAGCGGGTAAGACGCCAGGCTTGTCGATCGGAAGATCGCAAGTTCGGAGGTTCAAATCCCTAGTCCCGCGTGACGGAGTAAGCTCCCGCACTCACCCCAGCTCTTGCCAACCTAGGAATTCGAAAGCATGCAAATGCAAGTAGATTAATAGGTACCACTTCGGTGGGAAGGTAACAGCGTTCCAAGCGCGTCATGCAACCACATGACCGTGGAAGCGTCTTCGGACAACGCTGGCTCTTCAGCTAACAAACGGAGATGAGCACCGGCCCCTAGAGTCGGACACGACTGCACAAATGTGCGGGGAGAACCTTTACCTTTTTAAGCATTCTCTCTACTTCTAAGAACACCCAACGTGTGTTCCACAGACATTCTTGGAAAATAAAAAAATGGTGGATGACACCAGTCCACAGTTTTGCTTGGAGGTTTGTCCCCCTCAAAGCTCAGCTGGGATAACAGAAGCCATCCTGGGGTTGATGAGGGAGGTGATGAGATGCATCCTCACCAATTTGCCTTCTGGTAAATGCACATTTTCCGATTGCCTAATTTCTCTAGAATTACATGTTCTCAATAGTACAAATGCGCCCACCAGACCAAAAAGTTTAGGGATGACCTTTTATATTTATACCCATTTAATTTAGGTTGATCAAACCTAAATTAAATGGGTATAAATATAAAAGGTCATCTTCCTTTTCCTTTCTTTAAATTTTCTGCCCTAAATTCTCTACCCTTTTTTAAGTCGTCAGTCAGTCCCTGTCAAACTGCCAATCCATCCTGCATAAGAGGGTATATAGGATAAAAATGAATGACAAAAGAAGGTTAAATCAATCTAGTGATCCAGTGAAGCCAAGAGAGCATGCATGTCCAGGCTTCACTGTCACCAGCAGATTCCAATTTTGCTGGGTTTCTCCCATTCAGTGAACAACATGGCTGTTTTGTTTGAGGTTTATCAAAGAAAGTAGGGTATGGAAAATAAAAAGTTGTAACTCAAACATAATGATAGCAAATGCAGTAACTGAGGAAGTAACTGATTATAAGAGATCCAAAATGACAATTGTATGGAGACAGCTTTGGACAGCTAAACCACAGTTTCAGAACTTCCTTGTTAATCAAAACTACTGGAGTGCATTTCAGAAAAGAGACAATGGAGAAATGGCCATTTTAAAATGAATTAATATTAATACGACAGTAGCTCTACCACTATAGTACTTTAACCAGAAATGGACAAGACTAGCTGTCTTATTATGATTAGGTAAAGGTAAAGGTTCCCCCGGCACATTTGTACAGTCATGCCCGACTCTAGGGGCCGGTGCTCATCTCCGTTTGTTACCCAAAGAGCCAGTGTTGTCCGAAGACGCTTCCACGGTCATGTGGCTGGCATGACGCACATGGAACGCTGTTACCTTCCCACCGAAGTGGTACCTATTCATCTACTTGCATTTGCATGCTTTTGAATTGCTAGGTTGGCAAGAGCTGGGGCTAGTGCGGGAGCTCACTCCGTCACGCGGGGCTAGGGATTCGAACCTCCGAACTTGCGAACTTCCGATCGACAAGCCTGGCATCTTACCCGCTGAGCCATCGCGCCCTTTATTATGATTAGATAATGATAAAAACTAAGATAAAGATTTCTTTGGGATTAGACAGCAGGACTAAATCACATAGCCAAGATGTTTGTCTGCCAGGACATTTGGCAGAACAGCTCTCCTAGTAGGCTGTTTCTGTGCCCAACTATCAAAATCTATGAATGGTGCTCACCCCTATAAGGTACCCTTTCTTTATGGGTACACATTATCTGGAGACATGAGAGATGGCCTTCTCAGCCTTTGTGCCTGGTTAAAGACTTTCTTAATGCTGGAACCTAGGCTGGTGCCAAGAATGGTTTCTTTCAAGGTGAAGGCCTGGCTATTCATGCAAGTCCTGGAGTCTTAGTTAGTGTAGCTTGGTCTTTTTATAGGGTTTTTTCAGTTGTTTTATTACCTATATGGATTATATCTTGTCCTAGGATCCTTTGTTACTGGACAGGTATTTTAATAAAAGTAAAACAGTCTATTAGCCTATTTATGAATTAGGCTGAGTGAAGCACATTTAATGAATTAGTAGATTCCTGGTAAGATTATTCTCATTATCAAAGAAATTTAGTGTTTCCAGACATAACCACCCTCCAATGCAAATCCAAGAGTCACATCACAAATTTGCCATCACAGCAAGTCCAGCTTCCTCATGAATTTAGATGCCATGATAGTCACACTAATCTAGCAAATAAAATGATGATATGGTTGGTAGTCTTCAATTCTCCCAAGATTATAATTTTTTTGAAAAACTTATAAAGATGAAGTTCAATTTGTTCTTCCATTGGAGAGTTCAATGTCTTTCCTTTTTAAAAAATGGATTTTTAAAAGTTGGGAATGGCTCTGAAGAGGGATGGTAGTAGATGTGTTGTTTCTCAGACCATTAGTGAGTAAGTTCTGTGTAAGACCAGCTTCAGCATGTATCATGGGTATAGTCCTCTTGGCAGCCAGCAGGACTCAGATATTCTCGATATAGGTCCTTGCAGGCAGACTGCAGAATCAGCTCTCATGAGGGAGAGGTGCAATATCACATACAGATGGATTCCCCCAGCCCCTCCCTTTCCTGAGGATAAAAAAACCAGTTTTGTTCCTTTTAAAATGAGCCAAATGTTGCTGGATGGGAGCTGGAAAACAAGTGGGGTGTCCATCTCTCCAAATAGCTTCTCATACATGGCTGGCATCTCCAGGAGTCTATAGGAAAGTTCAGATAAATAAAAGAGCAGTGGGGGCATCTGTTCAAGGAGTATTTTATTTCTACAGAAACAGTTAACACATCTAATGAGGAGTTCATATTAAGATTTTAATCTCCGTCCACTGTTTTTGTAAAAAGTCTAAGATTCTTTAATCCTGTGTATAAATTAGGAAAGTAAATTTTAAGGTCAGCTTTGAATCATATTATAGGCATGGATCTAATCTTTTGTTTTTTGGTGCCTTTGAGTCAGTCTTGACTCCTGGACAGGTCCCTGCAGTTTTCTTAGGAATATTTCAGAATAACTTCCTACCTCTACTAGGACTGTGGGATGGAGAAGTCCTATTTGTAGCAGATCTCTACCAACGTGAGGTCTATTCAGAGCATTACCTTGTCTGTTGCATTTCTTTTTTAACCAATCTGCTCTTCCCCCATAATCTGAACAGCTCTGTAATTTCTCTTCTTCAACACTGAATATTTGTATTTCAATATTTTAAAAATTATTTTTACATTTTCTTTTCCTGTTTTTTAAAAAATATTTGATTTTATTTATATCTTGTGAGATGGGTCTATCTCTTTTCAAAGAGGTGGGGATGAAGAGAAGAGTTGATTCCTCTAGCCACACACCTTGTTGCTATTTGGCCAGGAGGTGGCACTACATTAATTATTTCACTTTTTGTTTTCTCTCACACAGGTTTTGAAAGCCCTCTTTCTTACAAACATTGGTGGCTAAAGGAAGGGCAACAGTAGGGTGCCTCCTGGACGATAGATAGCATGAACTACCAAGGAACTACCCCAAAGCAGGAGACAGGACCATAGTGTATAGAAAACATAGCATTTTTTTAAAAAAAACCTGAAAATGCAGTTCATGGCCTTTTGGTATACCACACGTCACACAAATATCTGTTTCATTAGCAATTCACAGCTCACCTGCCTAGATTCTTCCACATTCATGGGCATGTCTGGCCACGTACAATTCCTACAAAATAAAATTAAAAAGTGAACTAAGATTCTGGAAATGGTCAATAATTCTCAAAAGGCTCATATCAAAATGAGCTGTAATCATAGCTCTTGGGATGATTCGGAACACACCGAGGAATTGGGTCACCTTAAAACTGCTGCCAGCACAAAGATTAGCTCTCTCACAATCTGTGGATTGGAGGACTTAAAAGGCCACTTAGTGTTCCATGTTTAGTACAAGCCTTTGACTTTAATAGCTGGCAGCACACTAAGAGAGACAATGTGACTAATCTCTTCTCATGTAAAGTTAATGGGATTCCATGCTCACATTTTTAAAAGCAGCCACAGGTAGAACCCCAGCATCAACAACTGCCTTAAATTAGGTAGGGCTACCAGATCTGGGCTGGAAAAACCTTAAGGCTGCTGGGTGACAGCAAAGAATTGTTTCCTATATCTCTTTGCTGCTATGTAGTGGTTGTCTTGATTTTGGAGTCCAGATCTGGTAACCCAAAATTAAGGTTTCTTATTTTCAGGGAAATATATTGTTCATTAAAAAAGCATTGGTGTTCGGCTGTGCTAAACAATAAATTCTCCTTCAACTAGCCAGCATACAGATGCTAATAACTATGAACCAAAGAAATAAATCATAGTCTAGATTTTATTCTAGAACACTCCCAAGCAGAACATTTTATGTTGTTGTTGTTCAGTCGTTTAGTCGTGTCCAACTCTTCGTGACCCCATGGGGTGATTGGTAGATGGATGTGAGTTTCATCAGGGCCTCAACATAGTTTATTGTTTTACTCTATTGTCTTTTTATCTTTAAAAAAGATCTTTAGCCCAGAGTTTCTTTTGGTAGATGGGTGGCTATGTATATTTGTTTAATAAATAAGTGAATGCTAATAGGTTGTGACAACTGTGGACAAAAAGAGGTCCATTAATGTGGCTGGAAGAGAGATCAATCTAGCAGGGTGTTCTGAAGAAACCAAGAGTTCTTACACAGGTGGATATGTTACTTTTGGCAACTTGGCCAGTAGCTTGGTAGCAGTTACTAGTTTAGTAAGGTTTGTTGGGCTATTATTACCCCCCAACCTATTATGCAGTTGCAGTTTCCTGAATGCATGTTAATCCCAGGCCTACTGAGCAATCCTGCTCTCTCTTTCCTCCTGCCTCTTTCAGTAAACCTACCCATGTCATATATACAGGGTAGAACCTTTACACTTCTGATTCGGCTCCATTTTAAAAATTAAAACACATGCATAGACCACGATGGACAGTGACCAGAAGGGATGGTGCCTCTCCTCTGACACCGCAGACCACATCATTTTTCAGTAACATCTATATCTCTCATAATTATAAGATATAAAAAGTAACCACAGCAAATCCTCTTAGTGGACTGCTTTCTGAAATGTGACCTTGCGTTTGATCCTAGCAGAAGCTTTTGAATCTTATTGTAAACTTGCTCTCCACTACAAAATATGACATTTGAAATGACATCTTGGTATAGGGCACTTACAGTATAACACCGGTAAGTTTCCAAATGAAACACAGATCCAAACACTGGGGTGGATTTAATTTAGCTATGTTCCTAATCAGATTATTTCTGTATTTACCATATGTAATAAGAAGGAGCAATACAGTAGATACAATTGCAGTTATACTATGAAATACAATTGAGCTACGTTAAACATAATTAAACTTACAGTTTATGGTTGATGTCTTCTCTCTCCTTACCCCAAGACGATGCCATTCAACTTTATTCTGAATTAATTTTAAATAGCTCTACTGCTGGACTTATTTAATTCATTTCAATGGGTTTTGTCTGGGACTCTCATATGTGGGCAGAAAATATACCAGTAATGCCCAGTGGATTACTAGTAACCTCTTGATGTTCCTTAGATCAAACTACAAATACAGGGAAATTCTATCAGTGCTGCTCCCCAATGTATTCTTATGCTTCGAAAACTAAGATAAAGTGCAAAAACCAACCTTAAAGCAGGAGGGGAGGGGCTTTGAAGCTTGGGAGTCTCCTCCCTCCTGTGTCTAATAGCAACTGCTTTCTATGCCTAATCTGAGTTGTAGAAAATGGAGCGAATGGAGCAAAAACTTGATGTTTGTAACCCTAATCCAACATACCTTTCTCCTTTCATTTCATTAAAACAACACTGATGTTATGGAATGTGTCTCTGAAGGGGGCAGTGATGTGGTGGATTTCAGTAATGCTGCTGGTTCTCAGGAAGGAGGGAGCACATTCCAAGGAGGAGGGCAAGATAAGAGAAAACACAGTCCAGAAATGGAATGTGGGATGACTAAGCGGTTCAGACTAGCCCCGCCCTAGAGCCTTCCCAGGTTATTTCCCCTTAGGTTAGGTAGAGAAGCTTTAGTCTGGCAAGATTCTGTCTATACGGTGTGAGCAAATAAAGAACTGGAGTTTGGCTGGATTGATTCCTCGTCGTTCTTGGGCTGGGTTGACAACTGGACATTCCAATTGCAGAATTCCTGTGTCACGGGTGATTTGGCTTTTATATGTTTTATAGGCAAGTGGAATGGCTTTTGCCTTCGTTTTTCCAGGACGCAATCAATTCCAACTTATTCCAAGGGCTTCGTACATTTCCTAGGAAATAGGTTTGCCATAGCTATACTATTTTTGTTGCCAAAAACAATGTCTGAAAGATATGTGAATTTCTGCACTGATGGGAATGTGCTGTAGCTTGTGTCTATTTCCTTTCTGGAGATGTGTTGTTATTATTTATTCAATTTATATCCCACCTTTCTATCTAGTGAGCACAAAAGGTGACTTAGCAATAAAAGGAAACCGTCAAGAGATAAAATTGGATAAAAATATTTAAAATAATTATTAACAAATTCAAATGGAATGTACTTTCCAGCAGCTCACATTTTGAGTAGGGAATGCCACAGTAATAATGAGTTAGCTTCAGAAATATGAATGTCAGAAGAAGTACAAAATGTTCCTTATAGTGAAACGTAAAGGAACTGCCTGGTTCCTCTTATGTTCATCCTCTTCCTTGGTAAAAGAATCACAGTCCCTTTCGACTCAAAAGCTGGATTGATTAGAATGTGTGGTTTTTTTTTAATTTAGCAAAACTTTTAAAAATACGATCATTAAAATACTTTGCGATATTAAAATATGCTGTTTGACAACTGTGTCCATGTGATTCTGCAAATTTACTTTTTCTCTTTGAGCAATCAGTACATTAGGAAATTAGGGACTGAACAGCTGCTCCAGTGTTCTCAATGTTATTTTGTCTATGCATTATTAGCTAATTCATATTTTATTGGGCAATAAAATTAAAAATAGCCTGTGTATTCACTATTTGCTTTTTTGCCAAATAAAAAGTAGGAAAATGAGTAGACTAAAACGGCATCTGATAATAAAATGCAACCGCATATAGCTTTTAGTCAACGGACAGCAATATAGAGTTGCATTTGATTATCGGATATATTTTTAAATTGTTTGTAGAAGTCTGATTACTCTTTTGCTATTTTTGGAATTGCTAAAAGGAAGATAATGACTAGAGGAATGAGGAAGACCATAGCTCAGTGTCTTACGCTTTGCATGCAAAAGGTCCCAGTTCAATCTCCAGAGTTAGAAAACAGTTTTGACTGAAAGTCTGCAGAAATGTTGCCTGTTACCAGAACAACACATGCAAGGACATTTCAGAAAAGTACCTCTCTGTGAAAGAGACCACAGGTGGGCTATTTTTCCTACCAACTGCCATATTTCCTCAGGGACCACAAAGGTTGGGTCAGAGTAAAAAAATGATCAAAACATTTTCTTTGACACCCCAGCTACAGGAAAGGGATAAGCAACTCTCACCAGAAGTTTGAACTGATCTCTTAAACGACTAAACAACTTGTGTAGAGGGCTGAAATTAAACTGAGGATCACATGAAATTATGTGAGGACCACAGAGTCCCCACTCCTGGAATAAATATATGCATATATTACTCATTCATTCATTCATTCATTCATTCATTCATTCATTCATTCCAAAACTTGTATGGCCTCCCATCTTAGAACCACAACTCTTAGAACTGCAAAACTTGTGAGCCACCCAGAGTTTGATTTTAAGATGGGTGGCTATGCAAATGTTTTAAGTAAACTAAAAATAAAATAAACACATAAACTCCAGGTGGCTCACAACAGTTCTATGAACAAACATCATAAAATGATAAAAGAAAAAAAACACACACACAAAATAAAAGCAGAAACAAAAACCTGGTGCCACAATCTATCTCAGGGCTTTCCAAAGTTTTCCCGTGGCGACACACCAACAGCGGCGCACGAGAAAACCCGGAAGTGCCGCTGCTGCAGCAGCGCGCAAAAACCCAGAAGCACCGCCACAGCTTTTGGGTTTTGCGCGCCGCCACCACTGCGGCTCTTTCGGATTTTCACACACTGCAGCGGTGGCGGTGTCATGTGCCATGCGAAAACCTGGAAGCACTGATGGCCCGCCGCGGCGGCGTGCCATCAGCGCTTCCGGGTTTTGATGCGACACACCTGGACCCCGCAGGCGACACCCTTTTGTGTCACGACACAGAGTTTGAAAAGCTGTGATCTATCTCCTTCAATGCAACCAACACACTATCTTTCAGCTTTGATCCCATTGCTTGGGGGAAGAGCCAGTTCTTTACAGCTTTAGATGTGACTTGTCTAAATGGAATCTGTGTATTTTAACAATCTAATAATTATATTCAAAAGGAATGTTTAAATGTAATATGTCTGAAGCAACTCTAGCTATTTGCTGTATTTCCATACTACCACCAAATTGGCTTGTTTTTATTTATTTGGTTCCTGCAGATTATTATTTATCCAAAATAAGTATGGATTTGGCAACATTTGTGTGAAACTGCTGTTAATGTTTACTGAATCAAAAGTTATTGAATAATCCCAAACTCTGTTCAATTTAAAGATCAAAAAATCATATGCATTGATCCTGTGGAAATATTACATTTTGTATTATTTGCCCCTTTTCTAGGCCAAGAGATAATATTTTCTTAACTTGACTTGATTCTAAGAGAGAATATGGTAACTTTGGAATTAAAAAAACAACATAGATGCTGTCTTTCAAGACTATGAATCAAAATGAAAAAAACTCTGAAGGGCAGCTTAAATAACTTCCAGACTAATTCCTGGAAACTCCTATGCAAGTAAACAAATGCTCTGGAGTGCTTCTCATGGGATTGTTCTCCTATATAAAGTTCAATGTATCTCTATTAACAAGGTTCAATTGTGAATCAGAGCGTAGATCTAGGATCTCTAACGTATGAACTCAGCCCTAGAATTACTTTGCATGTTTTTATACATCTTACAACCAAATAGATCACAACCTAGCCCGTTAACAAGTAGGGTCCTTAAGACTGGAACATATTTCCAAGAGGTAGTAAGAGATGACATTGCACCAGTGTTGAAGGCAGATATACCACAAATATGTCCCCTAACATAGTTTGTGAGAATACTGTAATGGGAGAATAATTCTATCATGCCCTACTTTGGTACATGTTCTACAGAGACAATACACCTTTGTTGGCTTGTTTTATACCCTGCTTTTCCATCAAAAGCTCAGGTGACATACATAGTACTCCCTCCTCCAATGAAGTAGACTAGGCTGAGAAGGAGTGACTGCCCCCAAAGTCACCCAGTTAATTTCCATGGTTCGGGATGGATTTATGCTGGGTCTTCCCTTCTGTAATCTAACACTTAACCAATACCTGGGATGTTAGTGGATATGAAGCAACCCAGCGAGCCAATTGTCTAGCTAGAACCTCTGTGGATCGCAATCCCAACTTACTTGGAGGACACCATATTGGGGAAGACTGCCATATATGTTGGTGATAGAAAGCCCAACTACTGCTAGAATAGTATAAAGGTGGCTATTTCTATTATTTTTGAAAAGATACAAAGGCAATACTCAAATATAAGTTATGTTATGAAGAATAGCAATCAATGTTCCTTTTCAGATAATAATCAAAGTACTAACTGATCATTGATCGTATATTTCTGCTTCCTACTTTAAAATTTATTCATATGCATTACCATCACCCACCATAATGGCTGGGTGCTAAGGGAGGAGTTCCTCTTATAGAAATGGGCCCATCTGGGTTTCAGGTAGGGCAGGTTGGACTCAGAATCCAGAGGCACTGTGCTGCAAATAACTAGATGTGTTAGCCTTTTTGTGAAGCCTGGTGCTACAGAACAGGTGGGATTGCTGCTCCTGTGCTTGTGCTACAGTGCAGCATCCCTGCCTCAGATGTTTGATGCTATTGTCAGGTTGGCGCTTGAGTCCCCTAGGCTGATCCTTCTGGGTGACTTCAATCTGCCTTCCCTTAGTGAGAGGTCTGAAGTGATTCAGGAGTTTGCTGCCACCATGACAACCATGGACCTATCCTAGATTATTGAGGGCATAACACACAATGCATAACACACAGTGTATGATTCCTTTTTCATCTCTGGGCAGATGTGGCATGATGATGGGGGACATTTGATCTCTATGCCTTATGGTCTGATCACTCTCAAGTTGTTTTGGAGCCTTCTGGTGCTGCTTTCCCCTGTGGGGAGGTGAGACCTATTAGATTGGTCTTCCCCAGGCACCTGATGGATCCCCTTGGTTTCCAAAGGATACTTGGGGAGTTTCATTTGGTGGACAGTTTGTCTGAGGCCTTGGTGACTTCCTAGAATGAGTGTTGGCAGTATTGGATAGGATTTCACCTGACCAGCCTCCCTCTACACACTGATCCCAGTAGGTTCATTGGTTTTCTGAGAAGCTCTGGGAAATTAAGCATCAGAAGAGATGCCTACAGTGCCACTAGAAAAAGATGAAGAATGAGTCCAATCAAGTCAGTGAGATGGCACTGATCAGTCTTGCGGATGACCTCTGGAGAGACCGGAATAGCGGTGGAGTGACCCTCCTGGTCCTGCTTAATCTCTCAGCAGTATTCAGTATTAATCATGGTATCCAGGACAACCAATCATTGTCTCCAGGAGCTGGGGGGGATTGTATTGCAGTGGTCCTCCTTCTTCTACCAGAGCCAGTTTCAATCAGTGTTGGTAGACAGGGAGAGATCTTGCCCAAGGCCCGTACTGCATGGGATCCCACAAGACTCAATAGTCTTTCTACAGCTATTCAACATCTACAGTACATGAAACCTCTGGTAATGTCACCTGTTGAGATGGACTTAGGTATCACCAGTATGCAGATGATACTTAGCTTCATATCTCAACCCCAAGCCAGACAAGCAATGCCATGGAAGTCCTGTCCCAGAGGCGGTAAGGATCTGGATGGGGAGGGACAGGCTGAAGCTTGACCTTAGCAAAACTGAATGGCTCTAGTTTCAAGGACCTTCTGGTCACAAGGATTTACCATCATTAATTCTTGATGGGTAGCACTTTCCTAGGTAGAGCGTGTGCATAATTTAGGGGTTCTCCTGATCAATGAGCAGATGGCAACCATGGCCAAGAGGGACCTTGCACAAATCTGTCTTGTAAGCCAATTATGTCTTTTCCTAGGTCAGAAGGCCCTTCTTATAGTCATGCATGCCCTAGTCATCTCCCACGTAGATTACTGCAATGTGCTTTTCTTGGAGCTATCCTTGAAGACCACCCAGAAGCTACAATTGGTCCACAATGTGGCCACATGAGCAGTTATACTGTAGGTGTTCCTCACTTTGCTTATGAAACTTCTCTGCTCTGCGAAACACAGTGGGATTCCAGTTGCAATTCAAGTTATTTTATTTGTCATCTCTAAAGCCTTATATGGCTTAGGACCTACTCACTTTTAGGATTATCTTTCTCTGATATTTCTGCCTGACAGCTCTGGTAGAGTTAGCTGTGAATCCAGGAGGATTCGCTGTAAAGGCCTGTCACTTTGTGAGACCTTAGAAGTGTGCTTTCTTCTGGTCTTTGGAACAGCATCCCGCAAGGTTTGAACAGCCATGACCCTGTTGGGGTCTGATAAAGCTGTGAAAACTTAGCTGTTCCAGCAGGCTCTTGGGTAGGGTATAATAATTTATTCCCTGGTAGTCTATCCTGTGAGTGAGGTCATTCAATGGCATGGGGTGAGGTATCACTGATGATACCCGGCTTTAGATTTCTACCCCTGGCAGCCCAAGTGATGCCATGGGGGTTCTTTCTAAGTGTCTGGAGGCTGTGGGAATTTGGATGGCTTCAACTCAACCCTGCAAGATTGAGTGGCTTTGGATATTAGGGTCCCCTGGTTCCAGCAACCTTCCATCTTTAGTTCTGGATTTCACTACCCCAAGCAGAACTGGTGCACAATTTAGGGGTCCTCCTGGACTCACAGCTCCTGTTCAAAGGAAGGGCCTTTGCACAACTTCACATTGTGCACCAATTTCACCCATTTCTGGACTGGGAGGCTCTGTTCACAGTCACTCACACCTTGGTCACCTCTTGAATGGACTACTGCAATGTGCTCTACATGGGGCTGCCCTTGGAGAGTGTCCAGAAAATACAGCTAGTACAGAATGCAGGAGCACAGGCAGTTATGTGCACTTCTCAACCAGCACATGTTACACCTCTGCTCCGTGAGCTGTATTGGTTGCCAGTATGCTTCCAGTTTCAATTCAAGGTGCTAGTAGTGACTATAAAGACCTTCATGGCATGGGGCCGGGTTATTTGAGGGACCACCTCTCCCCTATTAGGTCCAGTAGGTGAGGCATGGTCTGCGTCCCGTCTCTTATGGAATGACATCTGGTGGGGCCCAGGAAGAGAGCCGCCGTGCACGCCCCCGCCACCGCTTCCGGGTTGTTTCACGACACACTAAACTGTGTGTTGCGACACACTAAAGTGTTGCAACACAGAGTTTGGAAAGCTATGCCATAGGGATTATGATGTTCCCTACTCCTGTGGTTTACATGAGATTTATTTAGTAGTAAAAGGATACTGTATGGTCAGTGATGACTTCCACCTATTGAGCCATCTCTCTCAAGGCATATAACTGGAATTCAGGGAACAATCAGCAAACCAGTCAGTCCATATTGAATTAACATAAACAAAGATAGTTGACTACATCCTTATCCAACCTGGTACCTTACAACTCCCATTGTGCCTTACATCTTTGGGCCAGAAAAGCTATAGGAAAGAATTTATTTGTATAAACTGTCCTTGCCTGAATAATTAATGTTCCACTCTCAACAGCTTCAAACTGTGCTTATTTTCCTCAATTTTGCAGTTATTTATTTATTTATTGAATTTCTATACCAATGCAATCTGCAAGGACTCCTGGCTCCACTTTCAAATGAGACATCTGGTTAGGCAGTTTAAGGCAGCAAGATGTTGGTTAGTTTTCTTGCACTTTTTCAGGTAAAGGGGAGGTGGCTTGCATTTTGTAAGGTGGGGCAGTCTCAATCTAGTTTGGAAACTAATGCTAGACTTCTCATCAGTATGAGATTCAGCTCTCTCATTCGGGGCATGACAAAAGTGATCAGCCTGAGCAACTAATGCTATTTCCATCCCAAGCCTGGCCTTGAACACTGACTGAAAATATAATCCATATTCTACATCACTCTGCTGCTTCTATCCTACCACCCTCTCAACAAGCTTCCCCAAAAAGGGGAGGTGGATGACTGGGCAGTAATTGTCGGATGCAGGAATCCAGGAAAGTCCTGGAAGTATACGCATCCTCCATCAAGGCTGCTGGCATCACCTTTTCCTGCAGTGACCTCCTCCTGATCCAGCCAGTCATGCCCTCAGTACCTCCCCAAAGAGCCTGGAGTGACATGATTCTAGCCCACAGATAGTGGAAGCTATGCTGGTAAGTACCCTACCTACTTCATCAAAATCTGCAGGCCAAAAGGAGTCCCGGATACTAAGCCAAGAGATTACCCCAGGTCATCATTTCAGACCCTGCCCATAACATAATCAAGACTGGTGAATCTGAGAAATGTTATCAGCAAACTGCTGTACAGAATGGAGCTGGATGCCAGTTGGACAGAATCCAATGTGGTGAGTGAGGCTGAGATATTCCACATTGGAAGTGCCTTGGCTATCTGGGTGGTGGTTTCTAAGTTCTGAGCTTATCGTACCCAAGAAAGTGAATAGGGTTCTCAGCCACCTGTACTTTGAATCCATGCCTTCTAGGCAGCCAGGCAGCGCGTGTGTTCTTAGGGAGAGAGTAATGCTGCCTACTTTGAAGGAGGTGGTTGTATACCCCTTCTTGAAGCCGCCCTCCCTGGATCCAATGATTTTCTGTAACTTCTGCCCAGTCTCCAACCTTCCCATTTGAGGGAAGGTTGTTGAAGAAGTGGTGGTGGCTCAACTTCAGACTCCTATTAGAAATCTGGATCCCTGCCAGTCAGGATCCAGATCCGGTCATAGGATAGAAACAGCATTAGTCACTTTGGTTGATTACCTTTATTGGGACTTGGATGGGGAAAGTCTGACCTTCCTCATCCTTTTGGACCTCTTAGTGGCCTTCAGTACCATCACCTATGGCAGGGGTCCCCAACCTTAGCAACTTGAAGATGTGTGGACGTCAACTCCCAGAATTCCCTAGCCAGCGTTGCTGGCTGGGGAATTCTGGGAGTTGACGTCCATACATCTTCAAGTTGCTAAGGTTGAGGAACACTGACCTATGGTATCTCACTGGAACATCTGCAAGGGTTGGGAGTTGGAGGCACAGCTCTGCAAGTGGTTCTAACACCTCTCCTGAAGTCACTGTACTGTCTACCAATAAGCTTCTGGGCCCAAATCAAAGTACTGATTATGACATACAAAGCCTTACACAGTGTAACACTGGGATACATTAGACCAGTGCTTTCCAAACTGCCGCCGTTGGCGACACACCAACGGTGGCAGCGGTGGCAGCGCAGGGGGGCGTGCGGCGGTGGCGGCGTGTATGGCTGCGGTGGCCTCGCTAAAACGCGGAAGCGCTGATGGCACGCCGCGGCTGCTGCCGCTGTGCACACCACCACCATGCACCCCGTGCCACCGCTTCATGACAAACTAAACTGTGTGTTGCGACACACTCAAGTGTCACAACACACAGTTTGGAAAGCTATGCATTAGACCCTGCTTTATCAGAATCAAATCTGCCCATCCAATTAGATCATCTCAAGATGATCTGTTAAGGTGGTAGTGTACAGTCTCCTCTGGATCAAAATGACCACGGCAAAGGGTAACTCTGGCTGTGTGTGTTGAGTCCAAGACTATTTGAAAGAAGCCCCATTATTGCCATGGAGGCCATGAACTTCTGAGCCTTCCTAGACCCCACTCATGAGGACTGAAGTCACTCAACAGCAAGACATAAAGGAACTCCAACAACAACCTGGAGATAAGGTCCAGTAATTTAGGCAGGGATCTCACCAGGCAGCATGATGGACAGTGCTCCAGAAGGATTCCCAGTTTACCCCAGCAGCCCAATTTAATACACAGGCACACTCTGCCACCTCAAGAACAGGGCCAGCTGTGGTCCTATGTCAGTGTCCACTCCCAGCCAACTGAAAACAGACAGCCAGGCAATTCCAAGTTTGTAAAGCCCGATTGCTGGGCCATAAACTTTCTGATAACAGCTGGGAATCAAGTGAATAATTAGCCAGAGCACTATGATTTGCCTTGAAATTTGAGTCATCAGCAGGAGAAAGGCAGAGTGGGAGATACAGTACAAGCATTGTTTGCAAAAGTCCAGGGTTCGAGCACCAGATAATTCCACAAGCCTGTCCAGATGTCATGCTGAAGTCCAAATGCAAGGGAAGAAGGAGAGTGACAGAAATACAGATCTGAAGCTAGAGAGTTGTTTCCAATAGAGGAACAAAGACCTGAGGGTTGCTCTATGTAGTTCCAGGTGCTGGCGTGGCCTATTCAGATGTATTGCTTTCCCTTCTTTCAGAGGGGCATGCTGAATCCCTTTGCTCAGCCCTTCATAGCTGATGGCTTGTTCTTGGGCTAGGGTACCCTGCCAGGATCTGGCTCATCATTATTGGAATCAGATTTCTCAGGCTCAATGTCTCCTGGAGTAGCTGCAGGTGTCTGATTGCCTGCTGACTCTGCAGGCTGCTCCTCTCTCAGGTCTGCCTCTTCAGCCTCTAACTCACAGGATTCAGGCAAGACCATGACAGCAAGACCTCTTTCAAAATCATTGTGTTCCCCCCTCCCTGGAGTTGAGGTTGCTAAAGGATCTACAACCCAGGAGGGCAGATCTCCAGGTGGGCAACATCACCACCATCACCCAACCAGGTTTAGACAGTATATACCAGGTCCATCTGCTCATCTACAACCAAGTCATGAGTGACTGAGGGCTCATTAGAAATGGACCTGATGTTTATTGGCAGCAACTCAAGATCAAGGTAACCAATGATTGAGCCACCAGTGCCCAAGCCTGGGACAGCTAGGCCAGAAGTGGAGATTGACACTTCTAGCACATTGAGTTCCCTGTTTTTGTATTCAACTCTTTCCCTCTTGTAATCCATATCCCTCTGAAAATGATTATATCAATGTGCAAATAATACAAACAAACAAAGGTGAGAAAGTGCATGAAATGCACATATGCAAGTTTTCTGAGGATGCACTGAATGTCCAGGAATATATCTTCAAATAAACACAATTCTACAATTCAGAGCAATACAGTGCTGACTAAATCCAACCTAGGTTTGAACTACTGCCACACCGCCAGAGCTTCGCCCATGATTCAATTGTAAATCTTTGTCTAGAAACTGAAATCTTCCCTCAGGATCTAGCAGCAAAGACCTAAGGATATAGCTTGGATAGATAAGTTGCTTCTGTTTCAGATAGGACAAGCCCTAATGGTAACAAAGAAGATCAGCCACTGCAGAATCAAACAATTAGGATCTCTATTTATACATCTCCTCCTGCCCTTAGGTGGTAACAGAACTTTCCTGCTCATTTCTCCACATTTGATGTGGAGGTCGCCTGGACTCTGATAACAATCGACAGTCTCTGGTCTCTCTTTTTTCCAGCCTTGCAAAGGTTAGCCCTCACCCACCCCAACACTAAGCCAATCCAGTAGCAGAGATCAAATAAAGAAATTGGGTTCTTGAGTAGCCGTCTATACACTGGAGGTATATAACAAACACCAGCCAATTTAGAATAAGGACAACCTAAATGTCCACGAAGTTGAAAATACCAATTCACATTTTGTTATTTTGATTTTACCCAAGATTTTCTGATCTATGACTTGCCATCTTAGAGCTTAGTTGCGGGATCCCCATCCCTCTCTGCCACAGTCAATGCCTAAACAGATGAGCACACGAAAAGGTTGCCTGTGATTGTTGTTTTTCTTGACATATTACTGAGCAGAAGCAAAAGAGAGCAGATGGGCCAGTGAAAAACAGAGCATCTGCCCCTTCCTGCTTTAGAAACCTGGATCACCTCCCAACATTTTCTTTCTGCAAGGAATAAACCTCTTCTCCTCCACATATAGGTAGATGTAGGCTTCCTAATCCCTCAAGACTGGATGCTGCCCAGTTATATTCCTACAGCTTCAGCTATTCCGTGATTCAGCCCCAGAACATTTATGTGGGGACAAAGGGGGCAAATTTCCTGTGCCACACATATGAAGGGAGCCCCACCCAATGTAAGGTTCCATGTCTGAAATAATTATATGGATCCATAATTTCATTCAAAGCAGTAAAACTAACCCATTAAAATACAATTCCAAGACCTTTTCAGCACTGTGGATTTGCCCATACACTTTCCTTTACTGGGCCATTGATTTTCATCGATAAAAATGTTACATCAATATAGAATGCAGTGAGAAGAAAAGAGCTTGGACCCAAAGGCTGGTTCTTTGGAATTCATTCTTCATAATACAGAGTGACCACGACTAGTACTCATACTTCAGGGCTAACCAGCAACTTGATGCCCTTCTGCTCGCTCTCTCACAAGTGAAGTAAAAGAGTAATTTTGGGTATTGTTGCTACTTCACAGGAGTAACACCCCATTTGCTTTTGCTGCGGCACCAAGCATAGGCAGGTCATTTGTCCCAGTTGCTTACAACAGAAGTGGCTGAAGCCTCAGGACTCACCAATGCATCTGTAAGAAACTTGGTGACAGATACGTGAACCAGTTGCCTGGAAGGACTCTCCAGGTCCTCAGTCAACCCTGGTTTTAAATTTCCATCTCAGTGCATTTGCAAAGGCAGCAGAAATGCCGGCAAGTCTTTAAGGAAAAAACAGTATTTGGGGAAAAAAGGAGGGAATGCAATAATTAGCTTCTTTGAAAATGAAAAAGTAGCTCTCTGGTAACTCACAAAAACTGAGAATCACCCACTGATTAATCCTGTTCTAATATGTGCCATTAAAAGTCAAAGTGACAGTTTTCAGCTGTTCTGTTCCAACCAAGAGTTGTTCCTTTTTATTCCTCCTGCTTATTACCTTTTGCAGCTTAAGATTAATTTGCCATTTTTTTCCTGATGCAAAAGACCAAAAGGAGGTAAGGCCATGAATTGTCCTTGACCAAACTCACAGTACATGGCAAAATGAAGGGGAAATTGAATGTGCCATTAAAATATCTACCTAAACATTCCCAATCATAGAAAAAAATAGATGCTCACAGTGTAATTTTCTTCCTTTGTCCCCTGCTGGACCTGGCTCATAGTGGTGCCTTTTTTTTAGAATTTTTTATCCCACTGTTATTATTATTATTATTTTTATATAAATAACTCAAGGTTACGAACATACTCCACAACAACAACCCTGTGAGGTGGGTTGGGCTGAGAGTGAGTGACTGGCCCAAAGTCACCCAGCCGGCTTTCATGCCTAAGGTGGGACTAGAACTCACCGTCCCCTGGTTTCTAGCCTGGAGCCTTAACCACTAGACCAAACTGGCTCTTTTTCATCTAAAGTCTTTTGAACTAGAGACCAGGGATTGAACAAAGGCATCTGCTTGCAAGGAATGTGCCCTAGAACAGGATTGTGGCTCCAATTAAAGCGTACTTGTCTAACCCACATAACCGTAGTAGTGCTCACCAGAACTCTACAAAACTGAATTCCTCTAAGAGATGTCATTCTTCCCTTTACTAGGATGTTGCTGAGAGTCCATATTAGTTTTCCATGTTGGCTGTGGACATCACACTAACATTGTTTCTTTGTTGAGAGAAAGTGGCTTGGAAAGAGGATAAGAATGGGCAATCAGAGGCCCAAGATACATTCATAGCCCCAATCTGCTTGTTTACAGCTCTCAAACTTCCCCAAGATTGAGCTACTAAAATCTGGCAGGAAATTGCCAACTGTTGGTGACATTGTTTTCCACTTTTTTGGAAACTATTTTGATTTTTTTTAAAAACTCCCCAAAAATTTAAAAAAGAAAGGACTAAGCATTGCACCCTTCCCTTCAAGCTGGGCATAATTATAATTAAAAAGTACATTTGTTGTTGTTGTTCAGTCGTTTAGTCGTGTCCGACTCTTCGTGACCTCATGGACCATAGCACGCCAGGCCTTCCTGTCCTCCACCGTCTCCCGGAGTTTACTCAAATTCATGTTCATTACATCGGTGATGCTATCTAACCATCTCATCCTCTGCCGTCCCCTTCTCCTTTTGCCTTCAGTCTTTCCCAGCATCAGGGTCTTTTCCAGTGAGTCCTCTCTTCGCATTAGGTGGCCAAAGTATTTGAGCTTCAGCTTCAGTATCTGTCCTTCCAATGAGCAGTCAGGGTTGATTTCCTTTAGGATTGACTGATTTGACCTCCTTGCAGTCCAAGGGACTCTCAAGAGTCTTCTCCAGCACCACAGTTCGAAAGCATCAATTCTTCGGCGCTCAGCCTTCCTTATGGTCCAACTCTCACAGCCATACATTACTACTGGGAAAACCATAGCTTTAACTATACGGACCTTTGTCGGCAAGGTGATGTCTCTGCTTTTTAATATGCTGTCTAGGTTTGCCATAGCTTTCCTCCCAAGGAGCAAGCGTCTTTTAATTTCATGGCTGCAGTCACCGTCTGCGGTGATCTTGGAGCCCAAGAAAATAAAATCTGTCACTGCTTCCATTTCTTCCCCTTCTATTTGCCAGGAAGTGATGGGACCAGATGCCATGATCTGGGTTTTTTTAAAGTTGAGTTTCAAGCCAGCTTTTGCACTCTCCTCTTTCACCCTCATCAAGAGGCTCTTTAGTTCCTCTTCACTTTCTGCCATTAGGGTGGTATCGTCTGCATATCTGAGGTTGTTGATATTTCTCCCGGCAATCTTAACTCCGGCTTGTGATTCATCCAGCCCGGCATTTCTCATGATGTATTCTGCATATAAGTTAAATAAGCATGGTGATAATATACAGCCTTGTCATACTCCTTTCCCAATTTTGAACCAGTCGGTTGTTCCATGTCCGGTTCTAACTGTTGCTTCTTGACCCGCATACAGGTTTCTCAGGAGACAGGTAAGGTGGTCTGGTACTCCCATCTCTTTAAGACTTTGCCACAGTTTGTTGTGATCCACACAGTCAAAGGCTTTAGCGTAGTCAATGAAGCAGAAGTAGATGTTTTTCTGGAACTCTCTTGCTTTTTCCATGATCCAGCAAATGTTGGCAATCTGATCTCTAGTTCCTCTGCCTCTTCAAAACCCAGCTTGCACTTCTGGTAGTTCTCGGTTCACATACTGCTGAAGCCTAGCTTGTACGATTTTGAGCATAACCTTGCTAGCATGTGAAATGAGCGCAACTGTACGGTAGTTTGAACATTCTTTGGCATTGCCCTTCTTTGGAATTGGAACGTAAACTGACCTTTTCCAATCCTGTGGCCACTGTTGAGTTTTCCAAATTTGTTGGCATATTGAGTGCAGCACTTTAACAGCATCATCTTTTAGGATTTTAAATAGCTCAGCTGGGATACTCTCTTCTCCGCTAGCTTTGTTGTTAGTAATGCTTCCTAAGGCCCACTTGACTTCACTCTCTAGGATGTCCGGCTCAAGGTCAGTGTCCACACCATCGTATTTATCAGGGATATTTGTATAGTTCTTCTGTGTATTCTTGCCACCTCTTCTTAATCTCTTCTGCTTCTGTTAGGTCCCTGCCTTTTTTGTCCTTTATCATGCCCATCTGCACAAAACGTTCCCTTGATATCTCCGATTTTTTTGAAGAGCTCTCTAGTCTTCCCCATTCTATTGTTTTCCTCGATTTCTTTGCATTGTTCATTTAAGAAGGCCTTCTTATCTCTCCTTGCTATTCTCTGGAATTCTGCATTCAGTTGGTTATATCTTTCCCTTTCTCCCTTGCCTTTTGCTTCCCTTCTTTCCTCAGCTATTTGTAAAGCCTCATCAGTCAGCCACTTTCCTTTCTTGCATTTCTTTTTCTTTGGGATGGTTTTAGTTGCTGCCTCCTGTACAATGTTACGAACCTCCATCCAGAGTTCTTCAGGCACTCTGTCTACCAGATCTAATCCTTTAAATCTATTCCTCACCTCCACTGTATATTCATAAGGGATATGATTTAGGTCATACCTGAGTGGTCTAGTGGTTTTCTCTACGTTCTTCAATTTAAGCCTAAATTTGCGATAAGAAGCTCATGATCTGAGCCACAGTCAGCTCCAGGTCTTGTTTTTGCTGATTGTATAGAGCTTCTCCATCTTTGGCTGCAAAGTATATAATCAATCTGATTTCGGTATTGACCATCTGGTGATGTCCATGTTTAGAGTCGTCTCTTGTGTTGTTGGAAAAGAGTGTTTGCTATGACCAGCGTGTTCTCTTGACAAAACTCTATTAGCCTTTGCCCTGCTTCATTTTGTACTCCGAGGCCGAACTTGCCTGTTATTCCGGTTATTTTTTGACTTCCTACTTTAGCATTCCAGTCCCCTATGATGAAAAGGACATCTTTTTTTGGTGTTAGTTCTAGAAGGTGGTGTAGGTCTTCATAGAACCGGTCAACTTCAGCTTCTTCGGCATCAGTGGTTGGGGCATAGACTTGGATCACTGTGATGTTGAATGGTTTGCCTTGGATTCGAACTGAAAGCATTCTGACGTTTTTGAGGTTGTACCCCAGTACTGCCTTTCCCACTCTTTTATTGACTATGAGAGCTACTCCATTTCTTCTAAGGGATTCTTGCCCACAGTAGTATATATAATGGTCTCCTGAATTAAATTCGCCCATTCCTGTCCATTTTAGTTCGCTGATTCCCAAGATGTCGATGTACAATCTTGTCATCTCATGTTTGACCACATCCAGCTTACCTTGATTCATAGATCTTACATTCCAGGTTCCTATGCAATATTGTTCTTTACAGCATCGGACTTTCCTTCCACTTCCAGACACATCCACAACTGAGCGTCCTTTCGGCTTTAGCCCAGCCGTTTCACTCTTTCTGGAGCTACTCGGAATTGCCCTCCGCTCTTCCCCAGTAGCATTTTGGACACCTTCCGACCTGAGGGGCTCATCTTCCGGCGTCATATCTTTTAGCCTTTTGATACTGTCCATGGGTTTTCTTGGCAAGGATACTGGAGTGGTTTGCCATTCCCTCCTCCAGTTTTGGACCACGTTTTGTCAGAACTCTCCGTCATGACCTGTTCTTCTTGACCTGACTTCATTGAGTTACGCAAGCCCCTTCGCCACGACAAGGCAGTGATCCATGAAGGGGAGAATGGTATACACCAGAGCTTTCCAAACTGTGTGTGGCGACACAAAAGTGTGTCGCCACACACAGCATGGCCGCCACCGCCGTGCACGTGCACGCCACCGCACACACCCCCGTGCCGCCGCCGTGCACGTGCGCCCCCCCGCGCCGCCGCCGCTGGTGTGTCTCCAGTGGCGGCACTTTGGAAAGCCCTGGTATATACAGTCCACCTTTCCTTACGCTCTCAGAGCAGAGAGATACAGATGTTACATTATGTCATATACAGGTTACATTACTTCTACCTCCCCTCTTACATGGTGTATATCCTATGTGATATTTTCAGTTACATTGATCACCAGGAGGCACCATGTGATCAGTTTCAGCCTTTATTGGAACTCTCCAGCTGTGGTAGCCAGATGTTATTCTATGGGGTTCAAACCCTTCTACCGGGAATTGCATTAGCTTTAGGAGCTATCTAGATCTGATGCTCAGCAGTTGAAGGAAGGAATATCTAGAACCTTTGTCAAAATGGTATATACAATCCATAACATCTGCATCAGTTTGATGTTTATTTATTAGCTTATAGGCTGCCCAATTCCACTGTGACTCTAGGCAGTGTACAATATAAAACAATGAAATAATCCAAAAAGGAAAGTCCAGAAAAACAACAGAGTCCAATAAATCAAGCAACCCACAAGACATCCACCACCCCTCTAGCCAAAGGTATGGAGGAAGAGCTAGGTTTTAAGGGTTCATTGAAATAAAATCAGGTAGTTTTTTTTTCTTTTTCCATGTTTCTTGTCCCAAAGCATTTTACTTTCTGATGCAGAGAAACGAATGAAAGCTCCTTTCTCCAGCAATGCTGTTTAGCATAAGACTAGCCAAGTTAGTTTGGCACCTGAAGCAGAAAATCCCACAAGCCCCCCTCCAGCTATTAAAATACAATAATAACAAAACTACAATTTGTTAAGGTAAAGGTAAAGGTTCCCCCCGCACATTTGTGCAGTCGTGTCCAACTCTAGGGGCTGGTGCTCATCTCCGTTTGTTAGCCGAAGAGCCAGCATTGTCTGAAGATGCTTCCGTGGTCATGTGGCCAGCATGACGCACGTGGAACACTGTTACCTACCCACCGAAGTGGTACCTATTTATCTACTTGCATTTGCATGCTTTCGAATTGCTAGGTTGGCAAGAGCTGGGGCTAGTGCGGGAGCTCACTCCGTCACGCGGGACTAGTGATTCGAACCTCCAAACTTGCAATCTTCTGATCAACAAGCCTGGTGTCTTACCTGCTGAGCCATCGCGCCCCTTATTTGTTACCTTCTCACAATACTAGGAATCAGCTGCATAAGGCAACCACCACATTTTTTTGTCTCTTTTACTGATGTTTTGCCATCTTCTCTAGCAAGTGCCCCTTTTACTGCTACACATGGACCTCTAGATAATTAGTCTGCTAAAAATACTAAAATATCCAATTCTTCAAAGTGGGATCATTATATCCTTACAACAGTGCCAAGGAAACACAAAAAGACAAGATGAGAATCTACCTTGTAATGAAATAACAACAAGAACAGCAAAGAATAAGGATATTAGCAAAAGTTACATAAGAAGAAATTTATATTGAAACGAATTAGAAACTGATATGCATTACAAAACCATTCCTTAATTTTTTAAAGGTAATAAAACTGAATTTGTTAAGTCTGATGATTAATGCTCCATCAAATGGGGCAATCATTTCTTCAAAGTAGTGCTCCCTGAAATAAGCTAGATATTCTGCTAAAATCACAGATCAAACCAAATATATAAAACAGAAAGAAGAATAGAAATTAAGGGCAGAAAATAATATTTGTAAATGAGGTCCATGAAGATGGTCTACTAGATGAACTGAACACTACTCCAAAACCCAAACACTGCTTATGATTATTGGTCCCCTGAAATTTGGCATCAAGACAACCTGAATTGTGATCTGTATAATGGCTTAACACACACACACACACATTTTCTTGCTTATTTTTCTTATGCCAAGAGTCATGAGAAATTAGGCTTCTAAGAATTCACCAGTCATTATTCATACACATTTAAATTCATCTTCTCAGAGGTAAGATCTAGAAGCTTGCTATGAAAGGGAAGACATGAGTAGGGAATTCAACTCAGCACCACATATTGCATCTGTTTAGGACTGAGCAGGTTCAGAGAACTATAGAATATTATTGGCAGGACATTTGTCTCTGCTTGTCCTATGACATCTGGCAGGGTGGTCAATACTTCAGATCCCTTCCATGAAACAATGTCACCTAGTGGGACCTAAGAGACATGCCTTCTCTGTGGCAGTGCCTGCCCCTTGGAAGAGCATTCCCCTTGAGCTTCGAATGCCCCAATCCTGTTTGCCTGACATAAGGCCTTGAAAACCTGATATTTCCCCCAGATTTTGTACCAGAGCATTGGATTAGCCCGCTCTGAAATGACTTTGAATTGGAATCTACAGTATTTAGTTTGGCCTTGGTTATCTTGCATTGTAGTATTTTGTGTGTTTTGTTATTGGTTCCTCGGTTTTTAATCATAATAAGTATGCCATCCAGAGTCACTATTTGCAAGTTGGGCAGCTATATAAAATGATGATGATCCCATCTTTTGACTGTTTGTAAAATACAAGGACTCTCATGATTCTTAGAAAAAGCAGGAGATATTACAATGGAAACCCAATTTTATTACTTGTTATGCAATTACATTTATCACTAAATGACACTCTGGATATTAACATGGCTGGTTTGCCTCTGGTTCAGTTCATAGTGAATGGGTTCATGGGTGTCTTCTGAATAATGTGTGAAGGTTTCAGCCAATCTGAATATTTGCATATGCAGATTTAACTGGCATGGCATTTAACACTGTTACTTGCCCCAGATGCTCCAAGTGTAGCTGGATTAAAAATAGGGATAAATACATTTCAGCTCTATGGGATAGTATAAAGGATGATCAAAAGTTTTTTTAAAAATTAATAGAAAGGAAGTAATAGGAGATATCTTAGAAGAATTATGTAGCTGCCTAGTGTTTAAAAAAAAGGTAAAGCCCAGAGTCCCCTCTATGGGGGAGATGGGCGGTGATATAAGTTGGATAAATAAATAAATAAATAAATAAAGGTTTCCCTGCATAGTCGTGTCCGACTCTAGGGGCCGGTGCTCATCTCTGTTTCTTAGCCAAAGAGCCAGCATTGTCCAAATATGCTTCCACGGTCATGTGGCTGCATGACGCACGCAGAACGCTGTTACCTACCCACCAAAGTGGTACCTATTCATCTACTTGCATTTGCATGCTTTCGAATTGCTAGGTTGGCAAGAGCTGGGGCTAGTGCGGGAGCTCACTCCATCACGCGGGGCTAGGGATTTGAACCTCCGAACCTGCGACCTTCCGATCGACAAGCCTGGCGTCTTACCCACTGAACCACCACGCCCCATAATGTTTAAAAATACATAATTAATAAAATATAGAATATTAGCATACTGTAAACCACCTAATATAGAATATTAATATAAAGCACATCAAGTAGACAAGACATAGCATATTGGCAAAGCTGGGGCACAATAACTGTCTGGAGAGATGACAACCTGGCTCCATATTTGCAATGGCAAGAAGGATAATGTTCTCCAAAATCAATGCTGTATTTCCTCAGAAATTTGCATCAATCTAAAATAAAAACCAAAAGACTGGAGTCAAAAGTGATTTGGCTCTCTTTTTCCTTTGCAGTTAAGGAAACAGAGACACCGTTACAAATGTCCTATGTTCAGCTTCTCAAAAAAAGTCTATTTGTTTTAATCTTTTCAGCTTACACTCATGGTTACATCTCATGAAAAACCAAAACTCAAGACTGGATTTTAAAAATGGAGAAAATAAAGGAGATACTTAAGTTTAAAGAAAATTTTGTTGTTTATTCGTTCAGTCGCTTCCGACTCTTCGTGACTTCATGGACCAGCCCACGCCAGAGCTTCCTGTCGGCCGTCACCATCCCCAGCTCCCCCATGGTTGAGTCTGTCACCTCCAGAATATCATCCATCCATCTTGCCCTTGGTCAGCCCCTCTTCCTTTTGCCTTCCACTTTCCCTAGCATCAGCTTCTTCTCCAGGGTATCCTGTCTTCTCATTATGTGACCAAAGTACTTCAGTTTTGCCTTTAATATCATTCCCTCAAGTGAGCAGTCTGGCTTTATTTCCTGGAGTATGGACTGGTTTGATCTTCTTGCAGTCCAAGGCACTCTCAGAATTTTCCTCCAACACCACAGTTCAAAAGCATCTATCTTCCTTCGCTCAGCCTTCCTTATGGTCCAGCTCTCACAGCCATAGGTTACTACAGGGAATACCATTGCTTTAACTATGCGGACCTTTGTTGTCAGTGTGATGTCTCTGCTCTTAACTATTTTATCAAGATTTGCCATTGCTCTCCTCCCAAGAAGTAGACGTCTTCTGATTTCCTGGCTGCAGTCAGCATCTGCAGTAATCTTTGCGCCTAGAAATACAAAGTCTGTCACTGCCTCCACTTTTTCTCCCTCTATTTGCCAGTTATCAATCAAGCTGGTTGCCATAATCTTGGTTTTTTTGAGGTTTAACTGCAACCCAGCTTTTGCACTTTCTTCTTTCACCTTCGTCATAAGGCTCCTCAACTCCTCCTCGCTTTCAGCCATCAAAGTGGTATCATCTGCATATCTAAGATGGTTAATGTTTCTTCCAGCGATTTTAACTCCAGCCTTGGATTCCTCAAGCCCAGCACGTCACATGATGTGTTCTGCATACAGGTTGAATAGGTAGGGTGAGAGTATACAGCCCTGCCGTACTCCTTTCCCAATCTTAAACCAGTCCGTTGTTCCGTGCTCTGTTCTTACCGTTGCTACTTGGTCGTTATACAGATTCCTCAGGAGGCAGACAAGATGACTTGGTATCCCCATACCACCAAGAACTTGCCACAATTTGTTATGATCCACACAGTCAAAGGCTTTAGAATAGTCAATAAAACAAAAATAGATGTTTTTCTGAAACTCCCTGGCTTTCTCCATTATCCAGCGGATATTGGCAATTTGTTCTCTAGTTCCTCTGCCTTTTCTAAACCCAGCTTGTACATCTGGCAATTCTCGCTCCATGAATTGCTGGAGTCTACCTTGCAAGATCTTGAGCATTACCTTACTGGCATGTGAAATAAGTGCCACAGTTCGATAGTTTGAACATTCTTTAGTGCTTCCCTTTTTTGGTATGGGGATATAAGTTGATTTTTTCCAATCTGATGGCCATACTTGTGTTTTCCAAATTTGCTGGCATATGGCATGCATCACCTTGACAGCATCATCTTGCAAGATTTTAAACAGTTCAGCTGGGATACCGTCTCCTGCTGCCTTGTTATTAGCAATGCTTCTTAAGGCCCATTCAACCTCACTCTTCAGGATGTCTGGCTCTAACTCACTGACCACACCGTCAAAGCTATCTCCAATATTATTATCCTTCCTATACAGATCTTCCGTATATTCTTGCCACCTTTTCTTGATCTCTTCTGCTTCTGTTAGGTCCTTACCATCTTTGTTTTTGATCATACCCATTTTTGCCTGGAATTTACCTCCAATGTTTCTAATTTTCTGGAAGAGGTCTCTTGTCCTTCCTATTCTATTGTCTTCTTCCACTTCCGCACATTGCTTGTTTAAAAATAATTCCTTATCTCTTCTGGCTAACCTCTGGAATTTTGCATTTAATTGGGCATATCTCCCCCCATCACTGTTGCCTTTTGCTTTCCTTCTTTCTTGGGCTACTTCCAGTGTCTCAGCAGACAGCCATCTTGCCTTCTTGGTTTTCTTTTTCTTTGGGACGTTTTTTGTTGCCGCCTCCTGAACAATGTTGCGAAATTCTGTCCATAGTTCTTCCAGGACCCTATCTACTAAATCTAGTCCCTTAAATCTATTCTTCACCTCCACTGCATATTCCTTAGGAATATTAGTGAGCTCATATCTAACTGATCTGTGGGTCTTCCCTATTCTCTTTAGTCTGATTCTAAATTTTGCAATAAGAAGTTCGTGATCTGAACTACAGTCAGCTCCAGGTCTTGTTTTTACCGACTGTATAGATGTCCGCCACCTTTGGCTGCAAAGGATGTAGTCAATCTGATTTCAATGTCGACCATCTGGTGAAGTCCATGTATAAAGTCGTCTTTTAGGTTGTTGGAAGAGAGTGTTTGTTATGCACAGTGAGTTGTCTTGGCAAAATTCTATCAGCCTATGTCCTGCTTCATTTTGTTCTCCCAGACCATGCTTGCCTGTAATTCCAGGTGTCGTCTGACTACCCACCTTAGCATTCCAGTCTCCTGTAATGAAAATAACATCTCTTTTTGGTGTATTATCCAGTAGGTGCTGCAGATCCTCATAGAACTGATCTACTTCTGCTTCTTCAGCATCTGTGGTTGGGGCGTATATTTCGATCACTGTGATGTTAAATGGCTTACCCTGAATTCAAATTGAGATCATTCTATCGTTTTTTGGATTGTATCCAAGCACTGCTTTAGCCACTTTATTATTAATTATGAAGGCTACTCCATTTCTTCTGTGGTCCTCTTGTCCACAGTAGTAGATCTGGTGGTCATCTGATGTGAAGTGGCCCATTCCAGTCCATTTCAGTTCACTGACACCCAAAATGTCTATATTTAATCTTGACATCTCACCAATAACCACATCCAATTTGCCCTGGCTCATAGATCTTACATTCCAGGTTCCTATGGTGTGTTGATCTTTAGAACATCGGATTTGTCGTTCACCACCAGCACCGTCGGCCGCTAGCCGTCCTTTCGGCTTTGAGCTAGCTGCGTCATCACATCTGGGGCTAGTTGAACGTATCCTCTGTTCCTCCCCAGTAGCATTTTGACCATCTTCCGACCTGGGAGTCCCATCTTCCGATGGTATACCGACATATCTCTGGTTGTACTGCTCCATTTAGTTTTCACGGCAAGAATACTGGGGTAGGTTGCCATTACCTTCCCCAGGGATCGTATTTAGTCTGACCTCTCTGCCACGACCTTCCCGTCTTGGGTGTCCCTTCACGGTTTAGCTCATGGTTTCATTGAGGTGCTCAAGCTCCAGCACCACGACAAGGTAACGATCTCCTTTGCTGGAGTTAAAGAAAATACCTCTTTTTAAAAATATAAAGAGTTTCCTTAGAGGCAAACTCAGTTTCTCATGACATACAAGAACCCATCCATGCAGTTTTATTGGCATGATATGGGATGGTTGACCTCTAGCTTCTTCCAGAATGTTTTCTGACATCCCAGTCTAACCATAATACAGGGACATCTGCAGGATCAAACAAATACATTGATCAGCAGCATTGTCAGATTTCAGCAATCGGGGCTAATGCTCCCTGGGACCTCCACATATATCACAGTTCTCTGTTCTCTATCTCTGAACATATTTTTACCAAACTGTAGCAGAACTACCTCTTACTGTCTTCTCTGTAACTTTTAGAATTTGAGTATGCTGCTGCTTGGGTGTGATGGATGGCCCATAATTGCATCCAAGGAGAATAACTATTTTGCCCTAGTCTATAGAAGTCAATCCTAAAGGAAATCAACCCTGACTGCTCATTGGAAGGACAGATCCTGAAGCTGAAGCTCAAATACTTTGGCCACCTAATGCGAAGAGAGGACTCACTGGAAAAGACCCTGATGCTGGGAAGGACTGAAGGCAAAAAGAGAAGGGGACGGCAGAGGGTGAGATGGTTAGATAGTATCACCGATGTAATGAACATGAATTTGAGTAAACTCCAAGAGACAGTGGAGGACAGGAAGGCCTGGCGTGCTATGGTCCATGAGGTCACGAAGAGTCGGACAGGACTAAACGACTGAACAACAACAAATAGAAGGCCTTGGCACTAATGGCAGCATCTAGTTCTTTTTCTGCTACCCTTCCACCAACAAATATATTTTTATTCAGACAAGGTTTTGCCTAGTGAATCTGACTTTCAGCTGACATACGTTTTAATCTGCTGGCTGCTATTTTTTCTTATTTATGTATTTGATTAGTTTAATTAATACTTGATTTTATCTGTTATTATTATTGATCACTTTTTTAATGGAAAGACAGATGAAATAGTATTACTCATAGTAACTCAAGATTCACATTAGTAAATGTCTAAATCATTAAGCGCCTTTGTGTTATACCAGCTCTATTAAATTCAGCACTTCTTTGGCTCTTGCACTGAAGGTCATATGAAAACTCATGAATGTCACAGTTGCCTCCCTCATATCTCTAAGCAGATATATCTAGGGTGCAAAAGACAACGAAAGCACATCTCACAAGGTTCTGGACTATGCTCTTACATGGTGTAACAACCTCTTAATAGCATACTAGCGTTCTCATTGTTTTATCAACCAGTTAGTATGATTTGTACTATGGGAACATTTATTTAAACTGCCTTTTTTGTTAGATATCATTGGAGTTAAGTTTAAACACATTATCTTGTTTATAATCCTAAACATAACAAAGTAAGAGAATAAAAGCAACTCTGGCAGGAATGTAACTATTCACATTTTCAAGCTGCAAGGGGTTGTTAATGTTATGGTTAGGAGATTAATCATAAATATGTTAGAGGCTCATACATGGAACTGTTTGAAACATAGGCTTTTTTTCAACTAGTCATAGTTAGAACAGAAGAGACTTCTCTATGTGCATACATCATAGGAAATAATTTCCTTTTGATGAAGGTGGAGAAGGACTAGGGGAACACATGAGTTTGTGACCTGCAGAGATTCATGTGAACCATAACCTAGATTCATTTGTCAAACCAAAATATGATAGAATAATGGGCATGCTTGGATAAGGTTAGTTCTTGGGTAAGGTTAGTTGTACATGGCCTGGTGTAATGTGGTTGGTTTATTTTTGGCTTAGCATGATGTGTGAACTCATCCATTATCATTTAGCATTGATGTAAATCAGGCTTATTCAAGAAACCATGTTTTTAAAATCTTGGCTTAGCATTTTATTTAATTGTAATAAGGTCATAAGGATCAGACAGTGGGTTAGTAACCGTCCCAAAGGATACCTTGAAAACATGCTACTACTATTTCCCATATCAATGAATTATGGGAGAGACCATTCTCAGCAGCAGAGTATCTGCTTTATATGCAGAAGATCCCAGGCTTAATCCCCAACATTCCCATTTTTTAAAATAAAAAGCAGTAATGCAAATGTTCCCTTTTTGAAATCCTGGAAAGTGGCTCCTAATGAGAGCAGACGATACATGACAGATGGATAAATAATCTGAATTTGTATTATAAGAAAATAAGATTGGGCGTGGTTGCTCAGCGGGTAAGACGCCAGGCTTGTCGATCGGAAGATCGCAAGTTCGGAGGTTCGAATCCCTAGCCCTGCGTGCGGAGTGAGCTCCCGCACTCGCCCCAGCTCTTGCCAACCTAGCAATTCGAAAGCATGCAAATGCAAGTAGATGAATAGGTACCACTTCGGTGGGAAGGTAACCGCGTTCCGCGCGCATCATGCCGGCCACATGACCGTGGAAGCGTCTTCGGACAACGCTGGCTCTTCGGCTAACAAACGGAGATGAGCACCGGCCCCTAGAGTCGGACACGACTGCACAAATGTGCGGGGGGAGCCTTTACCTTTACCTTTTAAGATTGGGTTAGAGGAGGCCATCAGAGCTTCTTGAAGGAAACATGTAATAAATACTGTATATAAACATTAGACACATTTTTGTGGAATGTAAGAGTGATGTCTACAAGTTGGCAGCTCTAGGAAAGACAATCTCATTGAAATCATCTTGGGATAGAATATGCTTAAAGAAGGTCAACTGGAGTTTTACTGCAGGACCTCTAAATAATTTGTGGAAGATTAAGTCAGTTAACAAATTAACAACATCAACAAAAGGAAGGGGAGGATCTCCTTATTGTACCTCATTTCAGTTGTGGATCTCAGATTTCCAATTAAAAATACAAGGTGGACACCCATCACCCCAAACTGCAGTCTTCCTGGAGTAGACAATAGTCCATTGTTTTAAAAAAATCTGACTCATCCTGGGATTAAACACTTACTTTGAGTTCTTCTACTGCCTGGCCTGGAGATACAAACTATTAGATCAATTGTAGTTTGAATAGAGGTGAAAGAAGTGCTATCACCTGTGCAAGCCATCAGGATAAGGGATGCACTATAAATCAATTGCTGGCAAAGAGCAAACAAAGGAGGAGGAAGAAGGAAATTCAGCAGAGGCACTGCTTAACAGGTGCTTAGATAGATAGCAATGGAGAACAAAGTTCAATTTACCCTCTCCTCTGACTTTTTCTTTCCAACCATGCTGGTCTGCCAATTTACCCCACTCCTTCCACAGAAACAGGGAGAGAAATTCCCTTTGAAATCCTTAGTTCCCAACCCCGTGGCCAACTGCTCTGTTTAAGTGACTCCACACAATTCATTTTGCTGAACAGTTCTTTAAGCAGTTTTGCTTCTTGAGATGAAGGTTCAGACAGAGTCCCATCCTTCAGACTCTTAAATCAACACCTTAGCAGCTGCTGAGTCTGTACAGTGATCAGAGTCTGCACAGCTTTAATCCCTAAGGTTTTGGAAAAAAATCTGCCTGTATTTCAGTAGCTAGAGCCCTGAAGTTGCTTAAATGGATAGAAGTCACAGGAGGCATATTTTGTGGGGGATGAACTATTCCTATTCCCATTCAGCTGCCAAGGTATCTATGTTCTCCATGCTTCACTTTAACAATAATGGGAGGCATCTACTTTCCCTTTTATGGTTCTTGAGGGCACCTGATGAGGAGAACTTGCTTCACTCAATTCAACTACAGGCAGTTGAGATCACAAGAGGGCTCACTCACTCAGGGCCTCTCCCCCAGTGCACTGTTGCCAGCAGACAAAATTATATTGGGGCACTGGGGGGAGGCTGCACATCATACTGATGTGGTGGAAAGAAGAACGGGAATGTTGTGTACTTTGGTCATGTGATATACTTGCAGAAATGATTGACTACCTCTCCTTGGGGAGAAACTCCTCTTCTCTATCAATCTAAAGTTAGGAAAACCAAGCTTAGTGTAAACCTGCTTACCAGGAAGAGAAGCCATGTGGCAACTACTGCACAGGAATTACAGGTCCTGGCTGGTATTTAGTTGAGATCCATCAGTTCTGTTTTCATGGAAGCTTCAGCTAGGCTGGTTTCTTCTTGGGTCTTAAGCAGAAAGATGCTACATCCTCCAAGAAAAAGCTGTGATCTGGAAAGCTTTGAAACAGGAGAAACAAAGAAGCCAGATATTCTGGGAAACCATACTGGAGGAACGAGACACAGGAGAGAAGATTTTGAACTGATACCAGTTTTATAATCACAATAATTTAGTACTAAAAATCACTGTTATGTAGGTCTTCAAGGACGAGCGCCACAAAAGCAACACTTTCCTCTGAATGAGCTAATCATTTACCTCAGTTTCAAAACTGCTTATCATAAGAGCGGGAAGAGATAATATAAGAATCCTTGAAATACTCCAAATAAAAGCATAATTATAAAAAACACACGGCTCGTGAATGTCCCTTTTCAGTCATTCCATTACTGTATAATGAATTGAACAGCTCCCCTCCTTCCCCCTGTAAAAGAGAGGAAGGGAAAGAAACAGAGGTGATATTTGAACTTTGAACACGGAATAACATGGCAAACATGATGCCCAGCTCATTCCTGTGATTTTTTAGTTACACATTGCGATCAGTACGTTGTATCTTATTCCCAATCCTTCTGAAAACGAATTTAAGGGTTGGGCAATTGATGCTGGGAAAGACTGAAGACAAAAGGAGAAGGGGACGGCAGAGGATGAGATGGTTAGATAGCATCACCGATGTAATGAACATGAATTTGAGTAAACTCCGGGAGACAGTGGAGGACAGGAAGGCCTGGCGTGCTATGGTCCATGAGGTCACGAAGAGTCGGACACGACTAAACGACTGAACAACAACAAATTGAGGCTCAGCTCCAATATTCTCCAAAGGCCAAGAGACTCTTCCCAGAAGAGCTTTGTTGATAATGTCTCTTTTATGACCAACAACAGCACTTCTGCTTTCTATTTGAGGTCATGATCACCAGCAGCTTCCCATGAGCTGATGTTAATGTACTCAGATGAAACTGTCAACTTAACATTTCATGGCTTTGAAGCAATGGGGAGATAAGACTGCATCGAGGCTTACACATTTCTGGTCTGCTGCTGCAGCTCATAGGCAGCCATTATTATTAATTAGAGTAGCCTCTGAAATGAAAAGATTAACAGTGATCAACAGTAGTAGAAATAACTTTCTTTTCCTCGTCTAGCCCAGATAACGGTTTCTTTCACACTTTAGTCTCACTTTCCTCGCAATGAGAACAGGTGAGGTCTCAGGGGTACAATGTATCCTAAGTTGCAAGGGGGGGGGTTCAACTTGGCAGCTGTTTTTTCCAAAAATAAATTATTGTTTCAATTAATCAAACCATGGTGAAATCTTGTACAGCAACAGGGTTAGTTATATCCTGTTATCCACACAAAAGGCAGCTCTCCCTTTTTCTCATTTAATTTTATTGTACTAGGGGGCGTGGGGGTGGTGGGCAAGAAGTAGCAAGTCATTTAAACAAGAAGCATAGTATTTTCATTTATGCCAACATTTCTACTGCATCTATACGGATTATCGCTGAGGCAGCATTTATTATAATTAAAGTACTGAATAAGAACAAACCCAATCCCAAAAGCAAACACACTGGAATAACAGAAATCCAATTTTGTGCCTAACCACTATATCTTGTTAGCATCTGGGGGGTGATCGCTCTACCAAGTAAGGCATCTGAAGTTCCCAGAAAAGCCAAAACGGGTGGGGGCAACTCAAAGTATTTTGAACTCCAATCATTTAGCGAAGGGGTAGGCAACCCACAATCAATTGGAATCAATTGGCTATGTGCAACCCCCTTACCCAGCTCCCAAATTCAGCAGGAAATCTATTTTCAGCAGTAAAATTTCCAAATCATACCAGTTAGAACAGGAATATTAAGCCTCTACTCCAGTGTTTCTCAACCTTGGCAACTTTAAGATGTGTGGACTTCAACTCCCAGCCAGCCCCCAGCCCCCAACCATGCTGGCTAGGGAATTCTGGGAGTTGAAGTCCACACATCTTAAAGTTGCCAAGGTTGAGAAACACTGCTCTACTCTATTTCACACATCCATTTTTATCTTAAAACAAGTCCCAAAACATTAAAAAGCACCCAAATGTTTTCCCCTTGTCCCTTTGAGTGATGCCACTGCATCATTAGTGGCTGCTTCCATTCTTTTTTAATGCGGTACACAAAAAATTGCCCATCCCTGATTTAGGGCTTTGTGGCACTTTGAATTAAGGCCAGGAATAAACTGGACACTGGTCAAGTTGCTAAACAATCAGAATGAGGTCATCCAGTTTACTGACCCCGGGTAAAAGTCCAACAGCCATACGATCTCACATAAGCAGCTCCAGTAATGAAGCACAGAACGGGAAGCTGTAGTTCCACATGTAAGATAGGCACATGCAACGATCCTCTTTGAACAGCGACCTGGGGAAAACAATATGAGCTCATGAACAAGCAATTTTGCAGCACCAAACTTCCCTAATTTGGAGGTCCTTCATTCCAATATTAAGTCTGTTCACTCGGTTATCATGAAATTAAACCTGAAAGTTCTTGGAGGTCCCTCCTATGTTTTGAAAGAAGGAAGGTTGCCTTTGACTGGGTTCAGATAGTTCTGAAAAAAGTGGGGGCAAACACTGTCTGAAAAAAGGCATGCCCTCCCAGTTTGAAAAAAAAACAACCCAGGATTTATGAAGTTGCAGTTCCAGGATCTCTAAAATAAGATGACATAATAACACTTGCTGAAAAGTGAGTGACTTCAGCAATACTCCTGTTGAAGGTACACCAAAGAGCACAACAGATCATGTAAAAAGCAATGCTCAAGAAGTTCTACCAGCTCCCGCCTTTACAAGGGGAAGAACAAAATTTTGATGCCACAATATGACCAAGCACTACCTGTTCTTTATTTATTATCAGGAAATTTCATCAAACATTGACGCTGATGATCAAAGGTCTAAACAGCCACAGCTTTTCAGATAAGCAAAACCTACCCCTTTTTTCACAACTGACCTCCCCATGACAGGAGGAGGATGGCAAACTCAGTTGCAGGATGCAGTTGTTATATATACTATCTGAGACCCAAGCTAAAAGAGGGATGCTTGACATCTACGGGAACTTTTCCAGGGGCCGGGGCACAGCTGCAACATAGGATATGACTGGAAGTTCTGAACAAAGCACACACCACTACAACACATCTCTCCATTCTTCTGTAAATATGCCATATTCCATGACACTAACATAGTAAAAAAAAAAAAGGTAAAGGTTCCCCCCGCACATTTGTGCAGTCATGTCCGACTCTAGGGGCCGATGCTCATCTCCGTTTGTTAGCCGAAGAGCCAGCGTTGTCCGAAGACACTTCCATGGTCATGTGGCCGCATGACGCACGCAGAACGCTGTTACCTACCCACTGAAGTGGTACCTATTAATCTACTTGCATTTGCATGCTTTCGAATTGCTAGGTTGGCAAGAGCTAGGGCAGGGGTCGGCAAACTTTTTATGCCGGGAGCCATTTTGGCATGCTCGTGCACATTTTGAAATGCTCGAGAGCCAGGGGGCGGGGTTTGCGGGCGGGGGCCAATCGCGTGGAAGGGGGTGGGGTTTGTGGGCGGGAGCCAATTGCGTGGAAGTGGGCGGGGTTTACGGGCAGGAGCCAATCGCATGGAAGGGAGCGGGGTTTGGGAGCAGCGCCGGCAAAGTAAAAGACTGCTATCCCTTTAAGGGACTGTTTCACGCCCAGCTGAGAGCGGGCAGTGCTCCAAAGCCGTATTTGGGGCGCCGTTTGGAGTGTGCACGGCCCCCACAACCAGGCAGGCAGACTGCAGGTGGCAGAGGCGGCAAGGGGGGAGCCCCGGGACGCTTTGGGGTGACTTTCTTCGCCCCCCCACCTTCTCCGAAGCACAGAAGCCCCGGCGTTTGGGAGCAGCACCGGCAAAGTAAAAGTGTGATATCCCTTTAAGGGACTGTTTCACGCCCAGCTGAAAGCAGGCAGCTTATTCCAGTGCTCCAAAGCCGTCTTTGGGGCGCCGTTTGGAGTGTGCACGCCCCCCGCCCCCAAACAGGCAGGCAGCCTGCAGGTGGCAGAGGCGGCAAGGGGGGAGCCCCGGGACGCTTTGGGGTGACTTTCTTCGCCCGCTCGCTTACCTGCCTGCTTGCCTCCCTCCGCTGGCTTCCCGGGATCCAAGCCGGATCGGGGGCCTCGCGGAGGGAGGCAAGCGGGCGGGCAGCAAGCGGGCCTCCGCCGCTGGGCCCGCCCCCCTTGGCCGCTTCCGCCCGCCCGCGTCGAGGCAAGAAAATGATGGGGGGCGGGAAACGAGGCCCGCTCGCCCCACCCGCCCACTCGCCCGCTTACCTGCCTGCTTGCCTCCCTCCGCGAGGCCCCCCGCTGCCTTCCTGGGATCCAAGCCGGAGAGAAAGGGCGGCGGTGGGGCCGCGCTACCGGAGCACCCGAGTGCTAGACAGGCAGCTCTGCCCGCGCGCCTTCCACGCGATCGGCCCGTGAGGACCGGCCAGGGAAGGCGCCCGGGCGGAGCTCCCGTCCCGCTGCACCCCAGCCGAGCAGCAGCCAAGCCTCGAGAGGGCGAGAAAGCCCCGACGCTGCCCCGCGGACCTCTCCAGCGCGCCCGGATCCCGGGAAGGCAGCGGGGGGCCTCGCGGAGGGAGGCAAGCAGGCGGGCGGGCGCCCGGCCCGCCCCCCTCGGCGCCTGTGCGGCTCCCCCGCGCCCTCCCACCCGCCCCAATAAGCCACGGCAGGGAGGCGCTGCTGGCCCAGGACGCGGCGCTGTCGGAGGCGGCGCAGGAGCGGCTGCAGGGGCTGCTGCGGCTGGAGATGGCGCTGCTCCGTGGCATCCAGTGCTGGGCGAGGGTGCGGGCCCAGGACGCGAGCGGCAGGGCAGCGCAGGGGGCCTGGCCGGGGCAGTGGCGGCGGGGTGACGGCGGAGGTTTGCCGGGCGGCAGGACGGGGCGAGTGGCGGAGCTGGAGGGAGCAGAGGGACCAGGTGTTCCCGTGGGCGCAGCGTGCGCTCTGCAACCCGCCTTGGAGAAGTGGCCGCGGGAGGCCCTCCGGGTGCACCCTCCCACCCCATCAATCCCCCCACCCCGCCAGCAGCACCTCCCTGCCGCGCCAGGCGGGCCTCGCTCAGTGCGAGAGCCAGGGGGTGGGGTTTGCGGGCGGGGGCCAATCACGTGGAAGGGGCGGGGGTGAGTTCAGCTGCGGAAGAGCCACACTCAAGGGGCCAAAGAGCCGCATCTGCCTCACGAGCCGCCATTTCTGACCCTTGAGCTAGGGCTAGTGCGGGAGCTCAGTCTGTCACGCGGGACTAGGGATTCGAACCTCTGAACTTGCGATCTTCCGATCGACAAGCCTGGCGTCTTACCCGCTGAGCCACCACGCCCCTACTAACATAGTACTGCACTCTTAAGAAAGTATTCCGTACTTTTCACAATGCCTTCATTTTCGTAAACATGGCACATCACATGATTTGTAAAGTAAAGAATTCCAGGTTCTAAAAGATGAACAGGGGGAGATGAGTAATCCCAAATCAGGCCCTTGCTCCATCTGCCTCAGTACGGTCTACACTGACTGGCAGCAGCGCTTCAGGTTTTAGTCCTACCAGGAGAGGCTTGGGATTAATCCTCTGTGAAGCAGAGGCTGGATTGCTGAGTAACAGCCCTTCTCTTCATCTTGTAAACACTAATAAACATTTCCTAGACCAACCTTTTATCAACCTATAAAAATCTCATAGCCACTTTTAAACCTTCCTCCTCCAATAATTTTATTTGAAATTTCAAAATGAATTAACCATCACAAATAACACAAATCAAAGCAGGGGTATTTTTTTTTAATCCATTCAATCATGTCCGATTCTCAGAGACTGCCCGGACAAGTCCCTGCAGTTTTCGTGGCAAGGTTTTTCAGAAGTGGTTTGCCATTGCCTCCTTCCTGGGGCTGAGAGAAAGTGAACAAGGTCACCCAGCTGGCTTCGTGCCTAAGGACTAGAGCTCACAGTCTCCCAGTTTCTAGTCTGGTGCCTTAACCACTACACCAAACTGGCTCTCTAAATTTAAATTTAAAAAATATTTAAATCTTTAGATCTTGGCCTTCTGCCTAGTTGGAAGAAGCAACTTTTCTTAAAAAGTATTTCTTTCAGAACTGTTGAGGGATAGTTTGTGCATCTTTTTGCAGTCCTAATTATGGGCTTCTGCTTTTTCTCCCCCCTCTCCTTATGTGAATGGGGAAAGAGGAGGGTTTTTTTCAAGCTACATGCACCCCCTTCAAGATCCTGGTATGCTCTTGTAGGAATGTCCCCACTGGTTGAGAATAAACTATAAAATTGAGTAATAAAAACTTCCCTAGCTCCCTTTAAGTATGGAGTACCACTTGGTCTAGCTTGCAACTTGTCCTTAAGTTTTGTCCTAGACTTTGTTTTGTTGCTAAACAAAACCATTAACTATGAAAATACTGGTCCCTGTTGCTTTTTTTTTTTTTTACAATTTATAAGAAAATATTCCAAGAGAAAAGGAGAGGCCCCACACAGGAAGAAAGAGAAAAAGAAGGGACCCAGGAGAAAATGGAAAGAAATATCTGGCCTGGTTTAATTCTGCACACACAAAACTTCACAATCCCCAGTCCTTCATCACTGCAGTCAACTTCAACCCCATCCCTAGCCCATTACATGGGTCTCCACACTGGACTACTCTGCAAGTTGTTATATATATTACAATCTCTTCCCCCCTCCTCTAGCATAACCATACTGGACTACTTTGCAGGGATAATGTAACTCTCAGTCTCTCAGCCACTGTACATATAATAATGATTGGCAGGATAATTTTTGTAAAAAGTGTTGAAACTTCAAGGTATTAAGCATTTTTTTTAAAGTTAGAGCTGAGTTGGAAACATCACCCAATTCCATTTCTACCTTTTGCTTTTTGATCGACAACTATAGCCCATTCACATCTATACCAAAGCTTAGATTTCTGAATGGAATTGCAAATATTTCCCAGTAAAGAAGAAAAAGAGGAAAAATGACTTCTTTCTCCAGGGATTGTGTATGTTATCATTACCAATAGAGTTCATTCTGTGAAGTTGCTTACTGTGGTTTTTTTTAATGTTTATCTGTGCACTCACACATATGGATGATGTTCTTTCAGACAGACTTGCTGGGGAACCTTCCAAAGCTGAGGAGGAATTTTAGTAAGAAGGATGCCCCTTCTATTCAAGCTCTTAAGTGTAAATCCTGTACATCCCCTCGGTTCCTAAAACAGTGCAGTAGCGTTGAGAACCAAGAATGCCTATTAGTGTCTGCAGTTTGAATCCTAGAATCAGAATCGTAGAGTTGGAAGGGGACACTTAGACCAGAGCTTTCCAAACTGTTCGTGTTGGTGACACACTTTTTAGACATGCATCATTTCGCGACACACTCTTACAGCAGGGCGCAAGGCAGGCACTAGGACCTGTGCGGAATCCTGGCAAGGCTCGGAGGCAGCAGCAGCCGCGACACACCCAGATGCTGCAGCCGACACACTAACGTGTCCCGACACACAGTTTGGAAAGCTCTGGCTTAGACTCTTGAGTTCAATCCTCTGCTCAGTGCAAGAATCCAGATGGAAACATCCCAGGGAGCTGGCTATCTAGCCTCTTCTTGAACACATCCAGTGAAGAAAAACCTCCCACTACCATCTGGATAATGGGCTTCACTGTCAAACTTCTATTTTGGTTAGGAGGATTTTCCTAACGTTCAGCCAGAATCCCCAGTCCTGTAACTTGTGCAACTCCAGTTAGTAGCACCAGTTTCCTTTGAAGATTTAATCCACAGAAGTTATTATATGTACACTGTTCCAAAATCACTAAACAAGCGAAATGGGGCACTGGACCTCTTATGAACAAGGAAAAAAAAAGAATCCACATCATCTCTATCAAATTTTAAAGCAGGAAATTTAATTCACTGGTAAAACTCACAGTGATCCAATAGGAATCAAGGTCAGGATGCAGTGTACTCATTTATCACATCTCGTCACCGCCCATCTCCCCCAAAAGAGGAGCAGATTAACATTCCCCAACTGTTACCTACTCAGTAGAAGGCAATGGGTGATTTACTGGGACACTTCAATTATGTTCCAGGTTCTCCTACTGTTTTGTTTTATTCTGGAGCAGGGAATTGGCCTGCTATTTTATACCCACTCCAACTTAATGGGATTTACTGTACTTCTGAGATGAAATGTGTAGGACTACACTATTAGTTGATCTCATTTTATTAGCCAAGCCACCAGTTAAATGGGTGTGAAGTTTTAAATATGTTTTAAATCAAATATTAAACAGCTGTCATTAGATTTTTTTAAAAAAATTAAGCATGTGTTCGTTGCTTTTCTATCTCATTCCACAAAGCAGTCTGTACAGAACTACAGGGCACAATAGTGCTGCATCAATAAGAAAGGTAGTGCCTTGAGATAAAATGCATTTTATATTAACTACCCATACGACTGTGTGCAGCAAAGTTTTTATTAAACAAACACTCATCTCACTTATCAGCTGACCCTTTTGTTCCTGGCTTCTTTAAAGGTTGCATTGCTCAAATCCCTTGAAGATTATATAACTATTAGCTAAATCATAGCTTTTCAAAGTGTGTGTCGCAACACACTACTGTGGCACCTGGGGTGTCCTGGGTGTCGCGCGCAAACCTGGAAGCACTGATGGGGGGGGGGGGGGCGGCGCTGATTGGCGGGGGTGCCGCTTCTTCCAGTTCCCCCCATCAGCGCTTCCGGGTTTGTGCATGACACACCAGGGCACTGCAGGCCGCGCCACCGCCGCCATTGGTTTGTCGCCAACATGAAAAGTTTGGAAAGCTCTGAGCTAAATGTTTCTCTTCATTGCTATAGAAATGTATATCAGACACTTGATTCTGGTCAAAGATGCTAGGTTGAAATGGAACAAGCAACAGAGAGGCTGAAGTTCAAGAACCCCTTCTTAACTCTCAACTAATGATCACCAGTTCTCAAGCCTTATGCAATATACAGAACATAAATTGTGATGCTGAAAGTGCTTAATAAATGAGGTCCTTTACTCAAATCTGTTTTTTATACAGAACCTGGAGACAAAATAGCACATGGAGAGGGTTTATTAGGAAGAGCTCCCAACTACAGCAGTAGATCAATTAATTCAGTGGTAGTAGTCAAAGCACAACATGATACTGTTCCTTTCTTCCCCACTAAATTTATTCTAAGAGCACTGTGCCAAGATGTCTTTCAAAAGAACTTTAATCTACAACTGTTACAAACAAGCACTCAGTGAGAAAAATAGTATACGATTTCCAAGTTCATTTCATTCCATATTGTGATTGCAGTTACCAAAAGAGCAATCTATCAGAATGGTATATACAGTCTACCTTCTGTTAAGTCAGAGAGAGAGAGAGAGAGAGAGAGAGAGAGAAATGCAGATGTTACATTGTGTCATGCCCCCCCCCTACAAGGTTTTACATGGCCTACCCACATTTCTGTATTTTTACACTGTGTAGTGTTTTCAGTTATATTGACCATCAATACAACTGCCTCCTGGTGGTTAGAAAAGTGGTAATAGCTGGAAAAGCTACAAAGTATAGTTAAAATGGCCTGGCTTTGAAGGCAGGTGCTTTGATGGATAAATATAATACATCTCTGACAATTTTAGAAGCTGTTTAGCATGATGTATGTATGTGTGAATCAGGCCCCTATGGTTTGTTCAACAAACCAAGTATTATATACAGTGTGACCAGCCATATTTATCTGCAACATTTTGCTGCTAGATAGACAAAGTTTGGCTATGTTTTATAAAACAAACTGTTTTTTTTTTCCTTCCTAGAGTTTTTCCCACAGGTGCAGGGTCCAATTTTTTCAGATCAACCAAATGTTGATCTGTTGGTTGCGACAGGAATTAACTGACCGGCTTGTCGCCCAAGCCTAACGTCATGGGCTGAGAGAGAGTGACTGGCCCAAAGTCGCCCAGCTGGCTTTCATGCCTAAGGCAGGACTAGAACTCCCCGTCTCCTGGTTTCTAGCCTGTTGCCTTAACCACTAGACCAAACTGGCTCTGCTATCTTATGACAGCAACCGAGACTGCTGGGATTTTTGCTAAGCGGTGTGATCACATGACATCATGCTTTACAACCGCATTGCTTAGCAACGGCAATGCCGGTCCCAATTGCCGTCGTAACCCGAGGACTACCTGTACTTGCCCTTGCCTTTAATGTCTTCCAAGCCTTAATTTTGGTATACCTCAAGGAACGCTTCTTTCCCGTTATTTCGGCCCATACCTTAAGATCACTGGACTCCCTTTTCTGGATATTTCCACCCTCTGAAGTTACAACTTATGTGCTTATGGTGGTACCACTCAGTGAAGGGGAGTCCATTTGTATTTTCCACAGTAAGCAAGGAATTACACCACCACCCCAGCTCACTCTTCTTAAAATATAAGCTGAACTTAGTTTTATTAAGAGGCAATGCTATTATAAATTCTGCTGTTTTAACTGTGATATTGCAGTTTGTTTTTTTTTGTTCTTCTGTTGTATTGAATTGATGGTTCATGATCAGGAATGTAAAGATTGTCTATCAGAAGAACAAACAGGAAAGCAATTTATAAGAATCATGCAATATATGATTACAGCAGCAAGACTTGTATATGCCCAAAATTGGAAAAAATCAGATTACACCTACAAGATTGGATGTTAAAATTGATGGACATGACAGAAAATGATAAATTGACGTGTTTATCAAAAGAAAACTCAAACAACTATTTTCTTAAAGAGTGGAAACCATTAACGGACTATTTAAAAAATGCAGGAGGGGCAAAGCTTATATAGGAATTTGAAGATTAAAATAGATGTAAAATGATATATTAGACAAGAAATGTTTTTTTAATGTTATATATAGACCTAGCATGTAAGAATTGTTTAAGAATTGTTTAGACCAGAGATAAATCGGAAGTTGCCTAATTCCTTTGTTTCATCCTTTTCTTTTCTTTTCTTTTTCTTTGCTTTACTACACTTTTTCTCTTCTTTCTTTGATTTGTATTTCTATTTCTTTTTCCTTTTCAAACTTTTATCTATGTATATTTAAAATTTAATAAAACATATTATAAAAAAAATGTAAAGATTGTCTTCCTCCATATATACTGTTAAAATTCAATATTTGTGCTTCTGGCAAATACTGGATAGTCTTTTCAGTTGTGGCACCAACCTAATTGAACTTTCTCTCCAAGGAAGCACTATAGGACCCAGGACTTTTATTCTTGAGATACGCATGATCACGTTGCTCTTTAGGATCATAATAGATTTGTTTATGCTTTTCTTCCATCTCCATTGTCTTTTTTTTTCCTGAGTTCCTGCTGAAACTGTAATTTGATGGCAGTCACCGTGTGATTTATTTGTTGCTGTTGTTTATTCGTTCAGTCGCTTCCGACTCTTCGTGACTTCATGGACCAGCCCACGCCAGAGCTTCCTGTTGGCCGTCGCAACCCCCAGCTCCCCCAAGGTCGAGTCCGTCACCTCCAGAATATCATCCATCCATCTTGCCCTTGGTCGGCCCCTCTTCCTTTTGCCTTCCACTTTCCCTAGCATCAGCATCTTCTCCAGGGTATCCTGTCTTCTCATGATGTGGCCAAAGCACTTCAGTTTTGCCTTTAATATCATTCCCTCAAGTGATTTATTTAAGTACTGTTTATTTGGATTTTTTTTTACTTTTGCATTTCATTATTATTTTATGTAAGTTGCTTTCCTCTATGATTTTTTTCTTAAGCCGAGTATGACTTTCAGCTGTAGTTCTAAAGGTACATTTATAATGTCTCAAAGGGAATTTTATAGACTTTTTCTTCCATTTCAAGAGTGACTCTAAGAATTCCTCAGCAGACTGTTCCTTCCCTTTTAATCAACATAGGAAGTAACAAGTTAGAACAGGCGAAGTCAGATATGGGCCCACAGATAATAAGCTACATGTCAAGAACTACACACTTCCCACACTACAATATGCCATTTGATAGAAGGAAAGATATGGGTTTTCTATTGCGCTAATAAAATATAATCTGCTCATCATACTGATGCATCAACTCTGCATCCTATTCTCAGTGAGATTCCCTGCTGAGTTTGATCTGACATATCAGTTTTTCTAGACAGCCCCTTCAGGACACCAAGTAACAGAGTTAAGTTACAAGAAAGCAGACTTTGAATGTTACAAAATACTTTCTGAAAGGAAGACCAGTGGAAGTACTGTAGTTACTTAGAGAGGTGGCGGGCTTCATTTCAGTGTATGTCTTGAAGCAGAGGATAGACAACCACCTGTCTGGAAGGCTTCATTCTGGACTCCTGCTCTGAGTGAAGGTGGGGAGGGGGCATGAATTTGGTGGCCTAAATTGCTCTTTCCAGCTCCATAATAGGAAATGCTCTTTCCATGTTTACCTATGAAACAAAGCTGATGTGACAAAAGTCATTTGTTTAAAAAGTAGGCCAATCTTTTATTCTGAGATTTCGCCAGGAGCTTATTCTTATAATCTGTCCTAATTAATGCTCGGCAGAGCTGGGGGGTGGGTGGGATAGGTAATCATGTTTCCTGTTATTACTGGATCAAGCCAGCCAAATTTGGTCACAGGAAAAAACTTTCTCTCTCCAGAATATTATTCTAATTATTTTCAGAACTGGCATTAAAGTTAGAAAATCACTGGGAGCCAAGCTTGTATTAGCATATAGTTTTTCTAGTAACTACTATTCTGTCGGCTAGGAGCTTATCTACTTCACTAAGGTTAGAAGCAGAATGAACAACAATGAACTTTCCATTTACAGAATTGTGTCAGCCCTATAAGGTAGACCAGTCTAAGAAACCAATGCCATATAGGTCTAGAACTACTTTTATTGTAAAGCTATAGCAACAGAATCCTGCAAGTCTGCATGTGCTTTCCCTCTCCCTCATTCTATCTTTGTGCAAATTAGGGAGGGGCCTGTCTGAGAAGTTTGCTCAAATTAGTTTCTTGGAATGGGTTCAAGCCACCCATGTCTGATTGTTGCCTTGGTAGCAGCTCTTCCTCCTGTCCTTCAAGGGCATTCCCTATGCCTTCTACAAGTTGTGAGGAGCTACCATTTTCCTTGACCTTGAAAGCCAAGTGAATCCTGACACCAGTCTACTGACTTGCAAAAAATGGCTTACATTTATAACCACCATCCCAAGATTAAGGGTCTTTCCATACTGCTCAGTTAAAGTGCTGTCCACTCATTCTTGAGTTTGTGGAGGACTATATTTGCATGCAATTTTCTATCTAGTCTCTATTGCATTCCAATCAAAGAGAATTGGAATACTGCATTCGTTCCACCTATTTGTGCTTTCCTGATTAAATGATTATTAATTATTAAGGTTATTAAGTGGTTAAGGCAACGGTCTAGAAACCAGGCGACTGAGAGTTCTAGTCCCACCTTAGACATGAAAGCCGGCTGGGTGACCTTGGGCCAGTCCCTCTCTCTCAGCCCAACTCACCTCACAGGGTTGTTGTTGTGTGGAAAATAGGAGGAGGAGGGAGTATTTGGTATGTTCGCCGCCTTGAGTTATTTATAAAAATAATAAAGGCGGGATAGAAAATAAATAAATAATAAATAAATAAAATCATGCGTGTGCAGTGCCTGATAGGCAAAGCAATTGGCTGAGCCCTCTGGCTTTGTCATCTTCCCTTATCAGCATGTCAACAGTTGATAGAAAAGATATCTACTGCATCAGGATGACGCAGGTCTAAACTACTTCCTGCTCCTCTTCCACTCCTCCTACACCCCATTGTGGTATAACCCAAGTTGAATAAAGTTAAGGGGGAAGAGACTGAATCACAAAGGGAGCTGAGTTACCAACAGTACTTTTATTTAGGATTCCTTTCCCTTTCCTTTAGATAAGTAACAATGTCAGCTTCCAGATTCTACTGTGATGTGTTCAGGAAAAAATGGGGGGGAGGAGCGGAGAGGGAGATTAGTCCTATCGTTCAGTGCTGCATCATTTCAGCTTGTTACTCCAGTTCAGCCTTGTTCTAGGACATAGATAAAAGCACTTACAGTACTGGTAGCTGAGCAGTTTTGTGTTATTGCTCAGTTCTGATAAACCACTGGCACACCACTGCTATATCCAACTCTTAGGCAGCAGACAGGATGACAAGGGATCAGAAGGGAGTGCCTCCATCAGCCTGAAATGGGCAAAAAGCACTGCTCTTATCCCACCAACTACTGGTCAGCTGACCATCTCGGACATAAAGCATAATAGGCTTTACACATGTCATCACAGCTGCCACTGGATGCTGTCAGCTTAAGCAGGCAACAGTATTATCGCACCAGGCAGGTAAGGATGACTTAAGTTTGTCTCACTCATGGACTGAGAACAAAGCCATGGGGACACAAAGAAAAAAAGATGTTGCCAGGCACATTTATAATGTGGTTGCATGTAGGTGGGGAAAGGCCCTGATTCTATACTGCTGGTGGACATAACATAGGCTGACCATATTTCCTTGAGACAAAAACGGGACATTGGGATGGCAAAACGGGACGGGGTCTTATGTAATGTTCCGTATTCATAAAAAAGACAGAGGTCCCCGCCCCCTGGTCCGCACAATTGGCTCCCGCCTGCAAACCCCGCCCCCTGGTCCACGTGATTGGCTCCTGCCTGCAAACCCCACCCCCCGGTTCACACGATTGGCTCCCGCCTGCAAACCCTGCCCCCTGGTCCACGCGATTGGCTCCCGCCTGCAAACCCCGCCCCCCGGTCTGGCCTCCTCTCTGCCCTCCTTTGCCACATGCTGATAGGCAGGAGGGCTTCCTCTTCCAGGCTGCCTCCAATCGGCAGCTCTGGCTCAGATCCTCCTTCCGCGCCATTCCCGCCGGGTTTAAAAAACGGGACAAAATTGAGATTTTTATCAAAACGACGGGACAGTTGAAAAATGCTAAAAAAACGGGACCATCCCATTCAAAACGGGATGTATGGTCAGCCTAACATAACATCTGGTCTAACTTAAGGACTTCCTTGTTTTGCCCATCCCCTTTTTTGTAACACAGTGCCTGATGAAGAATATTCAGCTGAACTCAAAAACGTGTACACTCTTATTTTATTGCATTGTATTATTTTATTTTATTTAAATTTATTGTACATTCTTATACTGTTATTTGGATTGGTCCTAATAGACATTGTACAATTGTGGTTACTAATAGGAGAAGATGGCGCAGTCGGGTTCACCTGTTATCCCCTATCCTTTTAACTAGCTTTCCCCACCCTGGCACCCTCTGTGACAGAAGCTGCAGTCCAACACATTCTCAAAGGAGGGGGAAAAAATTGAAAGACCAGTGGGAACAGTTTTTTTGCCAAAAGTTTTCCAGAACCCGAAGTTGGCATCAATTCCTTTACATTTCTTTATGAAAGCCCTTATGGATAAAATATCAGATTTACGCTACAGATGTCAAATTTAAAAAGCCCTGTTCAGTACTGAAAATTCCCAGTGACTGGGGGCCGAAGTCAGTTCAAATCCATAATTCAAAGCTAAACAGACAAACATAGTAATGGACAGCCTGGTTTGTTACCATCAAATATAATCAGATTAAAGGGGGGGGGGTATGTAAAACATGAGCAAGAAAGGAAGAAGTTGCACCATGTCCCAGTTTCTAAGACAGTGTTTCTCAACCTTGGCAGCTTGAAGATTTGTAGACTTCGACTACCAGAATTCTGTGGAGTTGAACACATCTTCAAGTGTTCAACACATCTTCAAGTTGCCAAGGTTGAGAAACACTGTTCTAAGACCTGGAAGATTAAAAGCTGCACCTATCAGGTGAGATATAAACATAAATGCTTCTCATACACTAATTGGAACAACTATATTATTTTCCAGATACACTATTCCTGGCAATGGAATAAGAATTTATGCTCTCTTACACTGTATTTTATTCATCCAATTCCTTGTTTTGATTTGAATGAGCAGCTTAGCAGCAATGGGGGAGAAAGTTTGCATTTGGCTAGAAATTAAAACTGCTGATATGCCAACCCTAAAACAGAAATGTTAAAAGTTAATTCTCTTCTAAACATCACTCCAGCAAGTTTGTATACTATGAAACTTTGCTGATTGCAAAATCAGTGGCGTATTTTTACAAACACCATAGTTTGAAAGCTGTTTCCTTTCACGAAAGATAGTTGTTTCCACATTGCAGGACTTGCTTTGTGATCACAGAGATTTTGTCCTTTTGTGTATGTTTGTTTTAATATGTATTTATCCATTGCTTTTTAGCAATATTTCCAAGAAGGTTTACAATTTTTATTACTTTGGTCTTCCATCCAGTTTTTGTTAAGGACAACAACAAAAATCCCTGATATGCATTTTTTACTCTAAAAAACTTTTACTGTGTGTCTGTAAGCAGACTCGGAAGTTCTGCAATTCAGCAGTTAAAAAACCCTCCTACTTCTAGGATTACATCATGTGTCCTACTAGGAAGTGAGTTGTACTAACAATATGACACTTCTGAGTGTAAACAGTAAAAAGTTCAAACCATGTTATTTCTCACCTCCTACGGTTATAGCCCAACATTTTAGAGCTAGTCCTAGAAATTAATTTAGGTGCTCTCCAGCCAAAATGAAACTAAGAATACATTTAATACCTTCTACTAAACAGGCTTAAATATGGCTGGATCAACACCTACATTTATTTCATACACTGCTCAGTTACTGGAGTCTAATGATTTCCCCCCAAAATTCCAGTGTCTCAAAAAAATACATTTTAAACAACTGATTCTGTCTGTTCTTTATGTCATACATAGTAACCAGTCCTGTGATTATTTAAAATGTGGGGAAAGCAAGAACTATACCATAGATTCTATGGGATTAACCCAGTAATTGTATCACTTTCTTCTTTTTCAGTGCAGGAAAATATTACCTTGTTGCATGTAAAGTTCTAAAGTTAAGGATTTTTTTCTAGATTTTAAGCAACATAAATCTCCAGTAGTTTTTCCAATGGAGTACAGTATACCACAGTATAAGATCAAAATCACTCTAACGTAGCTGACTAAATACAATCAGGGTTCTGTTTAGAATCATGGCAGAAAAAAACTAATAACGAGAAAAGAACAGAATCAGACAATATGGTAATAAATACTTAATCCAGCATTCCAAGAACTTCATATTACTTTTTTAAAAGTACTTTTCTACACATTCTGGCTACAACAAATAGGCTTCAATATGTGTGGCCTATGCCTATTTAAATCTCAGAAGTTAAGTGATAGGGCTTAAAATAATTTCCTAAGGTTGGGTGTTCAGGTGTAAATGTTTCATACCTCTCTCCATGATAAACAGGAACAGAATCAGTTATGCCTCACAAGGAAATATGTAGGCCTAATTAACAGTTTATTCTATTTGCATAATTCAGATTTTTCTGAAGAAAATGAACATTATCTTGCTGTAGTAATTTGCTATATTTATTTGAAGTTTTCAGCTTTACTTAGAAAACTTGTTCTTGGAATTGTACATTTATCAGGTTAAAAATTCACAAAAATGCAACAATTTCATAGGGTTAGCAAGGATACTTCGACTGGAAAGACATTCAACCTCTTGCCCAAGGTTCTATTTATTCCCCAGTGCTGGAGATTATCATCACTATTTTAAGACCTGTTTCAATCAATACAGTCCAACTAGTTTCAGCACAAGATTCTTGGTCACAGCATCCCCATATATCTGTGGGATGCTGATACAGGGTAAGTGATGTTTTCCCCTTTACAAATAATTAACCAGGGAAAGCAGGAAAAGTAACACTTCTCCATTCCACTCAACTGTAGTGCCCAAAGGGCTTTTTTCAGCTTAAAATTTTAAAAGGAATACACACTTTGGTTTTATGGATCACAGCACATGTGGAAAAACTTCCTGGCTTTCAGTAGGGCAGAGCTTTCCAAACTGTGTGTCACGACACAAAAGTGTGTCGCCACACCACCCGGAAGCGGCGGTGCGTGCGTGCACGGCGGCAGCAGCAGCGGCGCAGGATCAGTGGTTCCGCGTTTTAGCGGAGGCTGCTGCTGCCGCTGTGCGCGCGCGCTGCCGCACACCCCCCCGCGCCGCCGCACGCCCCCCGCGCCGCCGCCGTGCACACGTGCACCGCCGCCGCACTGCCGCCGCCGCCGCTGGTGTGTCGCCAGCGGCGGCACTTTGGAAAGCCCTGCAGTAGGGAATGAAAGTAATACGGCTAATGAGAAAAAGAACACAGTTTACAGGGGCTGGGTCACATATTATTTAACAATTTCCACAGTGATCAGCCCAGGCATATTTTAACTTCTTCCCCCAAACTCTTCAATGCCCCCAAACTCTTCAATGCAATGATCCAATTGATTACATAAATAAAAAGGTAAAGGTTTTCCCCTGCACAGTCGTGTCCGACTCTAGAGGCCGGTGCTCACCTCCATTTGTTAGCCAAAGAGCCAGCACTGTCCGAAGACGCTTCCACGGTCATGTGGCCGGCATGACACGCGCGGAACGCTGTTACCTTCCCACCGAAGTGGTACCTATTTATCTATTTGCATGCTTTCGAATTGCTAGGTTGGCAAGAGCCGGGGTGAGTGCGGGAGCTCACTCCGTCACGCGGGGCTAGGGATTCGAACCTCCAAACATGCGACCTTCCGATCCACAAGCCTGGCGTCTTACCCGCTGAGCCATCGCACCCCCATAAATAAAGACTGTTACAATGATGTGTAAGATGTTGGGTCAAGCCTAACATCTTACACTTTGCAATATACCCATACCAGCTGCACTTGGTTTACATCCCCACCCCACCCCCAGGTAAGCACTTCTACCCACTGGATTTATAGGAAGCTCTATCTAGAGCACCCTTCTTATAACTGGCACCCGAGATGTGTGAGACTACCATTCACATCATCCCTGGGCAGCATACCAAGGCAGGCTGGTTGCCCACTGGAGGGCTGCAGGTTGGAAGAGTCTTCCCTAAACACCCAAGTACTCACAGATGTTTCTACTGCCAATCTAATAAAGATTACTATCGGCGAGTAACTAATCTAATAAAGTCTGTAGCTTGAATCATGTCAACTGGATCTCTATTTTCTTAATGGAAACGTTTCGCTCCTTATCCAAGGGGCTTCTTCAGTCTGAGCAAAGTTGGTAAGGGAATCCTAAATATGTTCCTAGGTAGCTGTGTGACCTTACACCTGGGGCTAGGTCATGGTTATATTGAGATGTAATTTTTAAGTCCTTTTATCATCTAATGGAGGGTCGTTAAAAACACCATGCTGCTGTTGAGCTTCTGAAATGGTCTTAATCTTCCTAGGCACAGAAGACAACACGGGGAGGAAGATGGGGGAGAGTTTGTGCCTGAGGCCCCCACCTCTATTCAAGGAAGGATTTTCCAAGTTGGCATAAATGGATTCCTTGACCCCTCTCTCAAACCACCTATCTTCTCTGTCTAAAATGTGAACATTAATGTCCTCAAATGAGTGTCCTTTTTCTTTTAGATGAAGATAAACTGCTGACTCTGGTCCTGTGGTGTTATTTCTCCTGTGTTGTGCCATCCTCCTGTACATAGGTTGTTTGGTTTCTCCAATGTAGAGTTCAGAGCACTCCTCACTGCACTGGATTGCATAAACTACATTGCTTTTCTTATGTTTTGGAGTTTGATCTTTGGGGTGTACAAGCCTCTGTCTCAGTGTGTTGGTGGGTTTGAAATATACAGGTATGTGGTGTTTGCCAAATATCCGTTTTATCTTTTCAGACACGCCAGCCATGTAGGGAATGACCAGGTTCTTTCGTTTACTCTGAGTCTCAGCCCTATCTGTCGCTGTTTTAGGTCTGGTAGATTTAGATTTGGTGAAGGCCCAATTTGGATATCCACAGGCCTTCAGGGCTGTTCTCAGGTGCTGATTTTCATTCTTTTTGGAATCCATGGAGGTGGGGATGGTTTCTGCTCTGTGTGACAATGTCCTGATGACTCCTAGTTTGTGCTGCAGTGGATGGTGGGAGTCAAACATCAGATATTGATCTGTGTGTGTGGGTTTCCTGTAGATCCCTATTTCTAGCTTGCCACCGGTCCCAATGAGGACTTCACAGTCTAGGAATGCCAGTCTGTTGTCCTTGGTGTCTTCTCTGGTGAAGCTAATGTTGGCATCTATAGTGTTTATATGGTCCGTGAAGGCCTGTACTTCCTGGGCCTTGATTTTGACCCAGGTGTCATCCACATACCTAAACCAGTGGGTGGGCACCGTTCCCTGGAATGTGTTGAGTGCTTTCTTCTCCACTTCTTCCATGTATAAATTGGCCACAATGGGTGACACAGGAGAACCCATGGCACAGCCGTGTTTTTGTCTGTAAAAGTCACCTCTGTATGTGAAATAAGTGGTGTTAAGACACAGGTCCAGAAGATGGCAGATCTGGTTTGGGTTGAGATGGCTTCTCCTTTCCAGGGTGCTGTCCTCTTCTAGTCTCTTCCTGACAGCGGATAGAGCATGAGTGGTGGGGATGCTGGTGAAAAGGGAGGACACATCAAAGGAGACCATAGTTTCATCTGTATCCAGTTTCAGGATCTTTGCTTTGGAAACAAATTCTTCCGAATTATGGATGTGGTGTTCAGAGTGTCCAACTAGAGGTGCTAGTATGGTAGAGAGGTGTTTGGCAATGTTGTATGTTACCGAATTGATGCTGCTGACTATGGGTCGGAGGGGTGTTCCTTCCTTGTGGATCTTAGGAAGTCCGTAGATGCAGGGGATGGCTTCTCCAGGATACAGACGGTGGTAGGTAATCCTATCGATGGAGCCATCATGTTCCAATTGTTTCAAACTGTCTATTGCCTTTTTCTTGTAATTGTTGGTGGGGTCTCTTTTCAGTTTTTCATATGTATGGTGATCCTCCAAAAGTGAGGTAATTTTATTGTGGTAGTCTGCAGTGTTTAGAACCACTGTACATCTTCCTTTGTCAGCAGGTCAATGGTGAAGTGGACTGCAGACTACCACAATAAAATTACCTCACTTTTGGAGGATCACCATACATATGAAAAACTGAAAAGAGACCCCACCAACAATTACAAGAAAAAGGCAATAGACAGTTTGAAACAATTGGAACATGATGGCTCCATCGATAGGATTACCTACCACTGTCTGTATCCTGGAGAAGCCATCCCCTGCATCTACGGACTTCCTAAGATCCACAAGGAAGGAACACCCCTCCGACCCATAGTCAGCAGCATCAATTCGGTAACATACAACATTGCCAAACACCTCTCTACCATACTAGCACCTCTAGTTGGACACTCTGAACACCACATCCATAATTCGGAAGAATTTGTTTCCAAAGCAAAGATCCTGAAACTGGATACAGATGAAACTATGGTCTCCTTTGATGTGTCCTCCCTTTTCACCAGCATCCCCACCACTCATGCTCTATCCGCTGTCAGGAAGAGACTAGAAGAGGACAGCACCCTGGAAAGGAGAAGCCATCTCAACCCAAACCAGATCTGCCATCTTCTGGACCTGTGTCTTAACACCACTTATTTCACATACAGAGGTGACTTTTACAGACAAAAACACGGCTGTGCCATGGGTTCTCCTGTGTCACCCATTGTGGCCAATTTATACATGGAAGAAGTGGAGAAGAAAGCACTCAACACATTCCAGGGAACGGTGCCCACCCACTGGTTTAGGTATGTGGATGACACCTGGGTCAAAATCAAGGCCCAGGAAGTACAGGCCTTCACGGACCATATAAACACTATAGATGCCAACATTAGCTTCACCAGAGAAGACACCAAGGACAACAGACTGGCATTCCTAGACTGTGAAGTCCTCATTGGGACCGGTGGCAAGCTAGAAATAGGGATCTACAGGAAACCCACACACACAGATCAATATCTGATGTTTGACTCCCACCATCCACTGCAGCACAAACTAGGAGTCATCAGGACATTGTCACACAGAGCAGAAACCATCCCCACCTCCATGGATTCCAAAAAGAATGAAAATCAGCACCTGAGAACAGCCCTGAAGGCCTGTGGATATCCAAATTGGGCCTTCACCAAATCTAAATCTACCAGACCTAAAACAGCGACAGATAGGGCTGAGACTCAGAGTAAACGAAAGAACCTGGTCATTCCCTACATGGCTGGCGTGTCTGAAAAGATAAAACGGATATTTGGCAAACACCACATACCTGTATATTTCAAACCCACCAACACACTGAGACAGAGGCTTGTACACCCCAAAGATCAAACTCCAAAACATAAGAAAAGCAATGTAGTTTATGCAATCCAGTGCAGTGAGGAGTGCTCTGAACTCTACATTGGAGAAACCAAACAACCTATGTACAGGAGGATGGCACAACACAGGAGAAATAACACCACAGGACCAGAGTCAGCAGTTTATCTTCATCTAAAAGAAAAAGGACACTCATTTGAGGACATTAATGTTCACATTTTAGACAGAGAAGATAGGTGGTTTGAGAGAGGGGTCAAGGAATCCATTTATGCCAACTTGGAAAATCCTTCCTTGAATAGAGGTGGGGGCCTCAGGCACAAACTCTCCCCCATCTTCCTCCCCGTGTTGTCTTCTGTGCCTAGGAAGATTAAGACCATTTCAGAAGCTCAACAGCAGCATGGTGTTTTTAACGACCCTCCATTAGATGATAAAAGGACTTAAAAATTACATCTCAATATAACCATGACCTAGCCCCAGGTGTAAGGTCACACAGCTACCTAGGAACATATTTAGGATTCCCTTACCAACTTTGCTCAGACTGAAGAAGCCCCTTGGATAAGGAGCGAAACGTTTCCATTAAGAAAATAGAGATCCAGTTGACATGATTCAAGCTACAGACAATTCCACCTGGATGACTGAGAACCTTCATAGACATAATCTAATAAAGCTTACTATAAGAAAGTAACTAAAGAACCATGACTGATTCCAGAGAAAGGACCCCATACTCTGCAATACCAAAATCCATTAAAAATACTATCGCACATTGGAGAGAACGAACCGAATTATGTGGGCACATAGAAACAGCCAAGGAACGAACTCCTTAGCTGCCAAAGTGGGCAGAGTAGGCGGGAGACATATTCCGTGTGCGCTGTGTGGTGTATGCAGAGGGAATAAAGCTTGCGGAAAGTTTGTGAGTTTTAACAGAGAGCAATGCTTAGATCTGCCTCAAGACCCATCTCCTCTCTTCTATTACAAAATGGGAATAATTGTACGCCAGCCTGTCTCACAGGATTGACGTGAAAACTAATTCACCAAATGCTCACTTTGAAAAGGAATTTTATAAAAATGCTTTTTAAAAATCATGGTAGGGCAAGAAGAGTAGGATTAGAGGTAACAATCCTGAGAGCTGGAGGGCACATCCTCCCAATTTGGGGCTCTCCAGAATTGGGGGGGGGGGGGGGGGCTGAAGTCATGACAGGGAAAATAGAGGAGCAAAGCACTTGCTGACAATCCGAGGAAGTCCCAGGACTTAGCAGTCCGACTACACTATCAGCAGCACCAGGCGACCGTGCCGCCTGCGAAGGATGCGATTTATAGTCTGGGAGACATCTGGAGGGCGCCCCGCTCGAGCAGAGCCTCTCAGAGAAGGGAGAGAGGCGAGAAATACCCGGGCGTGATGCAAAGCTCGCAAGTAGCTACCCCGCGCCCGAGCAGGAGGATTGCCCCCTTCCCCCGATACACACGGCCGCGTGCAGACGGCGCGCTGGGGCTTCGTAGCTCCTGCGGGGCAAAAGGGAGAGGGCGCGCGCTAGGAAGCCTCGGGCCGAACTCATCGGAGCCCGCGCCGGGCCAAGCCGACCAAACAGGATGCAGCAGCTCAGCATCCTTCTCGGGCCGGCGGGGGCGTGGCGGATCGGAAGCAGAGAACGAAGGCAGGAAGATGGGAGACTGGAGAGCGATTAAGGAGCAGGATCCGGCAGAAGAAGGGCAGCCCAAGAAAAACGCCCGTTTGCCTTCCGTTTCCCCCAAGCACCTCCTCGCTCTGTTACGGTCCGAGCTCTCCTCCTCTCACCCGGCCGTCCCGCTCGGATCCCCACGGAATTCCCCATGGCTGGGAGTGGCACCGGGTCAAGGGGGAACCCCGACCGCGCTGACCGCGGTCGCCCTCGTCCTCCGCCTCCGAGCATCTACGACCCGCACCCGTTGCAGGAAGGAGGAGGCCTCTGCGGGTGCACCTACCCGGCGGGTGACGCTGGGGAGCGGGACGGTGGGCAAGGAGGACCCCGGCGCAGGTGCCTGCTCACCGCAGCGGCGCGGATAGGATCCGCTCAGCAGCACTTTATCCGCCTCAGCTCCATGGACGGATCCGAGCGCCAGCAGCTGTTCCTTTTGTAGCCACTCCTGCGCCGCCGCCGCCGCGGCTGAAGAAGATCAACTGTGCCAATGAAGAGGACCCATAGCGTGGATGCGGTTGCAATGCAAACTGCACATGCTCCCTCCTGACAGCCGGCCGCCTCCCCCGCCCGCAGTCCTTCCATCGCTTAACCCCTTCGCTGCTGCGCCCTGAAGGTGCAAGCTGGGCAGAGAGAAAGTGAGAGGACGCAAGGGAAGACCAGGCCGACTCCCTCAACTCGGTTCCGCTATCCGCGCGCCGCCACAGACCTCATCCTCGACGTTTGCTTCCCTCCCTGCCTGCCTGGCTGCCTGCGTCGTGCGCTGAGCTGACGAGCCGTAGCAAGGGAAGAGTTACTCCGTTCAGGTCCTTGGTTGGCTGCGTTCCCTTCCTGGTTTGAATAATTTACCTCCTGGCAATTTGCACGCGGCCCGTTTGTTTCCTTCGGCAGCCGGCCCAGGCCCCGCGTCGTCCGCGGCTCCTTGAGCCGAAAGATGGGTCTGTGCTGTAGCCCGTTGTCTTAGCAGAGGAGACCGCCACGTCAAGTATTCTGCCCTCAAAGACATGTGGGGGGCTAGACCCGAGGCGACCGCAGGAGATAATGTGGACGAGAAACAGACCCTCTGTCTGTAGTCTATCTGACCTAACTTTGCAGCTGTAATAGATCTGATGGCTCATAACCTGCCTGTTAATGGGGGTGGGAGATGGGCAAGCCCCTCTTAGATCCCTGAGCCACCAAACGAAAGAGTTGCAAAGTCACTCCGTTTCTCCTTTAAGAAGGCATGTTAGGACTATTGCTCCTCTGGGTGGGTTCACCCAGTAGCTTCCATGCAGCAGGGGTGCAGGTAAGACTAAAGGCTAAGTACTGGCCAGCTCAGCCAACAGGAGCCCCAAGGCCATCCAGTGCAGCAGATTATCGGGGTAGCAGCAAAGAGGCTCAGCATCAGCCCCTGGGTTGATGCGGATCTGCTGCACCCACCAAAGGGGTGATGCCCATTCCTTGTTATGCGCATCTATGTGCGTATGAGAGAGAACCAGTGTGCTGCAGGAGCTGGGAGACCCCTGGTTCTAGTCCTCCCCTAAGCATAGGGAGGGTGGGTGACATTTTCCTCTCTGTGTGTGTATATAACATAGCTTTCCAAACTGTGTCACGACACTTTAGTGTGTCTCAACACACACTTTAGTGTGTCACAACACAACCCGGAAGCGGTGGTGGTGTGTACGGCGGCGGCAGCGACGACGGCGGCGTGCCATCAGCGCTTCCACGTTTTAGCGGAAAACACAAGGCCACTGCCGCCGTGCACGCCGCTGCCGCGTGCCACCCCGCGCCGCCGCCGTGCACGCCCCTGCCGCCGCGCGTCACCCCGCGCCGCCGCGCGTGCCCCTGCGCCTCCGCTACCACAGTTTGGAAAGCACTGGTATATAATGGCAGTTTGGAAAGCACTGGTATATAATGGCAGTTTGGAAAGCACTGGTATATAACATTCTTCTGTATGTATATTTCTCTTCCTCTGTGTACAATTTCCACTGGGCGAATGAAGCGTAGAGTGTTTGAGAATCGAGACATTCGCAGGGAGACCAAAATGCTTGTTTACAAAGCCATTGTACTACCAACCCTTCTGTACGCCTGTGAAACATGAACCCTCTACAAACGCCACCTCCAACTTCTTGAAAGATTCCATCAACGCTGCCTCCGAAAAATTCTGCAAATTACTTGGGAAGACAGGCGGACTAATGTTAGTGTATTAGAAGAAGCAAAAAACACCAGCATTGAAACAATGATCATCCAACATCAACTTCGCTGGACCGGCCATGTTGTTCGAATGCCTGATCATCGTCTTCCAAAGCAGCTACTTTACTCCCAACTTAAGAATGGAAAATGGAATATTGGTGGACAGCAAAAGAGATTCAAAGACACTCTCAAAGCTAATTTTAAAAAATGTAATATCAGCACTGAGAACTGGGAAGCCCTAACTCATGAGCGTTTCAATTGGAGGTCAGCCTTTATTAAAGGCGCTATGGACTTTGAAGAAGCACGAGTACAGGGCGAAAGGGAGAAAAGAGCTAAAAGGAAAGCACGTCAGGCAAACCCTCATCATGACCGTCTCCCACCCGGAAACCTATGCCCTCATTGTGGGAGGTTGTGCGGATCCAGAATTGGCCTTTACAGCCACTTACGGATCCACTGTTAAAATTTTACCCTTGGAAGACAATCTTACTCTGCTATGAGTGATCGCCAATGAATAGATAAGTATCAACATATATATATAGAGAGAGAGAGAGCGTGCGCGCACAAATTCCATGTATCTAGTCTCACATACTTTATTCTTTACCTTAGAAGTACATTCTTGTTTTCTGAGCCAGTTTTTCACCAGGCGAGAAACTGGGAGACATGAAGTCTAGTCTTGCCTTAGGCATGAAAACCAGCTGGGTGACCTTGGGCCACTCACTCTCTCAGCCCAACTCACCCCACAGGGTTGTTGTTGTGGGGAAAATAGGAGGAAGGAGTATTAGGTATCAATCGAAGAGAATATCTGTAGCTCAGGGTTGAACTGTGGAGTCTTTGGTGCTCTCTGAGCTTGGTTGTTCAGGCTGCCTAATCAAGGAACTACCAAGGAGAGTACAACACCCCCACCAACACTGTCAGGGCAAGCTACTGTATATAAACAGAGAGCAAACCACACTCCCTTCTAGGACTGAAGATGTTGCCTAGTCAGGCAATGAAACATCTGTAAGTAAACAACCAAGCTCAGAGAGCACCAAGGACTCCACGGTACTAGATATTTATTTATTTATTATTTATTTATTAAATTTATATTACCGCCCATCTCCCCCATCGGGGACCCTGGGCGGTTCACAATAAAACATAGTTAAAACATAAATATAAAGTTACAATATAATAAATAATATAAAATCCAAGTATAAAAGATGTTAAAAATGGTAATACTGGGAGGCTTCATAGGACCAGCCATCCCCAAGAGGAACTGTTGGCATTTCCCTCCCAGGCAAGCCGGCAGAACCAGGTCTTTAAGCCTTTCCGAAAGGTCGGGAGCGAGGAAACCCGCCTCAGCTCTGGGGGTAAGATATTCCAAAGGGCGGGCGCAACTGCAGAGAAGGCCCGCCTCCTGGACCCCGCTAGATGGAACTCTTTAGTCTATGGGGTCCGCAGCAAGCCCTCTCTGACTGTTCGGGTGGGACGGGTTGATGTTCCGGAGGTGAGATGGTCCCTCAGGTAACCTGGCCCTATGCCATGTAGGGCTTTAAAGGTGATAACCAACACCTTGAATTGCACCCGGAAGCAAACCGGTACCCAATGCAGCTCACCCAGCAGAGGTGTCACATGTGCCGATCTTCTGGCCCCAATAACTGTCCGCGCGGCCACATTCTGGACCAGTTGAAGCTTCCGGATGCTCCTCAAGGGTAGCCCCATGTAGAGCGTGTTACAATAGTCTATATGGGAGATGAGCAGGGCATGAGTGACTGTTCGGAGGGCATCTCGGTCCAGGAATGGGCGTAACTGGTGCACAATCCGATATGTTCACCACCTTGAGTTATTTATGTGAGGTAAAAAAAATCTAAATAAAATCTTTCAAAATCTAAAATATAATGGTGCATATTCCCAAGTAAGACATACAGTATGGCTATATTTTCCATCCCCACCCCCTCCAAAAGACCATGAAACCCAGATTCATGGTCTGCCTAACCATTCCATTGGCCTATGGATAAATTTATTTTAGAAGGACTTTGACTTCAATTAGAGGCCAAAGAGAAATTTGGCTTCTTTTGAGCTTCCATTTTTTTCATGACTCTTGGGTAGATTGTACTCAAAGCAATTTATTCCCGGGAGAGTATTTTGACACTGAAATGGAAATTGCTGGGTTGATACCATCATAACCTTGCCAAGTCTCAAGATTTTTTGAATGCATTTTGAATGCTGGATATGATGTCCTATTTTGTGGTGTTTGGTTTTGGCCTGATGAATGCCTGGATACAGAGCACAAAAAAGGTGAGACTCTGGGGTTTCAGGGTACCCACCCCTTCTGTAAACAAATACACTCTCTCAAAATTCAATCTACTTCATTTGATGTAGTAATGGAAGTGCTTCTCAGATTAATTCTCTCTGTGATAATATCTACTTTAATCTGTTTGATTTAGGAATTGGTTCTACATAGCCAATCTTGAAGGTTTCTACCACAATGGGGGGTGATGGACAGGAATTTAAGCCTCCTAGGAGGAAAAATGTGAAATAAATTTCTGTTTTGTAAATGAGATTGTTCTCTCTCAGCTAGTTTTGTTCAAATAATTTATTTTTAAAAATTTCTACAGCCTATGAACACAATTAAGATAAAAACCAATGTAGATTAATAATCTATGAATGAAAATTTTCAGTCAGGAAAAAAAATTGACCTTTTGACATTTCCTGCTGTGCTATAAAAGTTAAAGCTTTTGAATGTAAAAGATAACAAAGTTTTACTATCTATTTGCTGAAATAATATAAAAGAAATAAGTAAAATATTTCCCCCCCTGCATTTATGCAGATTATTAAGCCATCCTAGTGTATCTAATTTTCATGATATTCAAATGAGTCTTCCTGCTTTTGCGTCTCTTGTGTATCGCATCCTGTCAGAAGTTCTGTGAATCAAGTTGGCTATTTCCACCGAAGAAAACATTGGCTTCTTTTATTGCATGGTTGTCTGACCTGATTCAAGGACTTTTCAAAAGATCCCGGTGATGTGTTTCCTTTGTGTGAAATCCTGCTATCTTTTCCTACTGTTTCTTTCATAATTTTTCTTTCCTGAGAAAAAGTTGAGAAAAATAGTTGTACAGTTCCTTTTGACTGCTAGTCCAAAAGGCCTTTGTCTAAATGCATCTCTTCACAAGGAGAAATAGGTGAGACTTTTATGACCTATAATTCAGGTTGGGAGTGTATGAGCCTCTAATTGAAATATGAGGAAATATGAGTCTCCTCTTCACAAAATACCTTTCAGCACAAGTAGTGCAGGCTCATCTGTTGGCACCTGTTATTTAGTTGCCTTCCAAAGGAACAAATGTTATGGATAAAATACCACTGTAGCAGGACCATCTGAGCTTTCCTTTCTGAAGATCTAAGTGTCTAAGTTGCGAAGTCTATTTCTGTATTTTGAGTATATGAACTTTAAATAGATAGATAGATAGATAGATAGATAGATAGATAGATAGATAGACAGACAGACAGACAGACAGACAGACAGACAGACAGACAGACCGACCAAAGAATTGTCACATGTTTCTTAAAAAGTTTTCCTAACATGTTCCTTTAGAGAAAGCATATTCAGGATAACACATTTTCAAATAATGCAACCCACTACATTTTTAATTTGAAGTAAAACCTTTGTATATCCAGTGGAAATTATTCCAAGATAATTCTGCAAGGTTGTAGTTAAAAAAGTATTTACCAGGAAGGAAGAATAGAATTTCCCCCCCAAAAAATGTACCTTTATAATAGGAGGGTTACCTTAAATTACCTGATAATACAATAATGGAGGCAGATAAGTTGGGTGGTGATGTGGGGGAATTACCATAAATCAGAATCATCTTCCTTTTGGGTAAATACAGTAACTTGTGTTCTGAGGGACTGAAGGCTGAACGAACCTCAGGAATTCTTCTTGAATATTTTGTCTCTCACGTTTCGTTTGTTAAAATAATGTTCAGTCTTTCTAAGACAGGGCCTTCAAAACTTAACAATTGTCATGGTCCCTGGTTGAAACTGTTCTCTTGAATAGCACCACTTCAGAGGTATAAAAGATCATTATGGAACAGCTATTATTAGAAATAGTTGCCCCTCAGCTACACTGGGACATAGGATGGAGGATTGGAGCTTTGCACATCCTTCTCAAGGGTCTCTAATAAGTCAATGAGATTCACTTCTAAAATGACAAATCTGCAAGCGGAGGCATTCTCTTTGGCACCCAAATAATTTAAATACTATTTTATTTTATGAAACTTGCACAAAATATGTTTACTCAAGTTTTTCTTGACATTCTATCCACCCTCTTGAAAGGCAGTGGAATCAGATTTCAGTATATCCAGTCATCCAGGCTAGAAGGTAGTACTTAATAAGAGAAAATTGTGACGGAAAGAGAGGCAATAATTTCAAGACAATTGCAACATAAGCTACCCTGCCAGCAGCTGATTCCCACTTTGGCAAGAGTTGCTGAACATTTGAGGTTCCTAGAAAGAAGATACTTGCCCATTGTATCTACTATTTAAGGGACAGTTGAGCAGATATCAGAAGTTGCTTCTGATGCGATGTTTTTAAAATGTAAAACCCATAATTTGCATGTGTAAATTATGGAGCAAACTTCATCTATTATTCAAACATATGCAATCATATTCTAAAAATTAGAATGTCCATTCTACAGTATTGTATAAAACAGTACATTTCCTTTGTGAGGAGGACAAGGAGTGCATAATCCTCATGAACTGTTCCTTTTGTTCCACTAGGAAGTTATACATAGTTTGTGATCATTGTAAAATTACGCCCCCCCCAAAAAAAAAGTCAATGGTAAGGAATAACTGTTATGATGAAAATGCTATCTGACATGCTACATAAAACAATGGATTTTATCCACCAGTAGGAAGCACAATAAGGCCAGTGATTTGTAGAAAAGAATTTAGGACCAAGGGAAAAAGAATGGTTAAAATATGCAGTAATCAATTTCTGTGGGGATATGAGACAAAAACTACCTCTGACTATACAGGTAGTCATTGCTTAACAACCATTTGTTTAGTGATGGTTCGGACTTACGACGGTGCTGGAAAAAATGACTTATGGTCAGTCCTCACACAGCCATTGCAGCATCCCCATGGTCACATGATCACAATTTGGGCATTTGTTAACCAGTTCACATTTATGACCATCCCAGCATCCCATGGTCATGTGATCGCCATTTCCGACCTTCCCGGCCAGCTTCTGGCAAGCAAAATCAATAGGGAACTGTGTGATTTGCTTAACAACCATGTGGTTCGCTTAATGCCCACAGCGATTCGCTTAACAACTGCCACAAAAAAGGTTGTAAAATTGGGTCGGATTCTCTTAATGACCGCTTTGCTTAGCAACCAAAATTCCAGTCCCAATTGTGGTCGTTGAGCGAGGACTGCCTGTATATATTTGTAGGATTGAAACACTAGGCTCTAGTTGCCCTAGCTTTTGTTACTGAAAAGAAAATGTTAAAGAACTAAAATAAGCATTTCTACCACAGTCCCAACATGCAAATTTGAATCTTAACTGAGTTCTGTAAGTCAGAATAATAACAACCAAATAGAATTGAAATTTATTCTCAGAGGAGCTATCACAAGACTCAGCTTCTCATATTGCCATCTTAACCAGAAGTCGTAGTCCTATCAGTCAGCCAAGAATAGATAGAAAATCACTAAGTCCTCATTTAGCTGCCACAGTTGGGACTGGCAACTCAGTCATTAAGTGAATGTCAGGGTTCATGTCTATGAATCCTGCCATTGGGATTAGGGCTAGAGATGCTTTGAGAACTGTTGGGAGGGGGACTGGCCGTTGAGTGTTATGTCTGTTGGTAGAGGCTGGAAACGGCTTCGTCAAGGTCACCCACCTGCAGGAGTGTGGAGATGTGAACGTTTGCATCATGAGATCATTGGTTGGTAATTTGGCGCGCAAGGGGGGAAGTTAAGAGGGTATAGTTTGGCGGGAATCCGCATTCAGATCTTTAGGAGTGCTTCAATTAACATGTATCCTGAATAAAGCTTAATCTGCATTCTAACAAACTGCATTGAGAAGTGTTTATTAGGGCATTGTTGTTGGGATCATCATAGTGAAGCTAAGTGAAACTGCGACTGTGCTTATGATCTTACTTCAGCTTTCCTTTGCTTCACAGACCTGTGAAGGTCGTAAATCTGAGGACTGGTCACAAAGTTACTTTTTCATTACTGTCATAACTGCAAACGATCGCTAAATGAGTCAGTTGTTAAACGAAGACTACCTGTATCTTAGTGTTCTAGGAAGTAATATCAATCAGAAAATGTTGATATTATGTTGAACATATTTTGGCTGTCCGAATATCATCCGACATTTCCTTGTAACTTCTGAATGATTATTGCTTGAAGAATTATCTATAAATGGTACTATTTGCTGAACTTCTAACATTTGCTGTAACATTTTCATCATCCCTTGACATAAACTATAGACAAGAGAAATATCATCTAGAACAGGGACAATGAGGGGGGCTGGTGGGCAAATTTCCAATGTCAACAATTGAGATTTGTGTATGGGTGTAGCATTAGAAAATATCTGTCATGGGGAGCTCGGGCTCGGAGTCCATGGGGGGTTCGGGCTCGGAGTCAGAGTCAAACGACGAGGACGGGCGGCCAGCCTCTGACATAGAGATGGAGGGCGAGCAGACAGCTCTAGATAAACGGCCGTCTGAGCAGTCAGTGGAGGCGGGGCTGGTCAGCGATCAGCAGGCACAGGCACCGTTGATTAGTGAGGATGAAGACTCAGAGCTGCCGCCCCCTCCCAGTGCTCAAGAAAGGAGAGCAGAAAAGAGAGAGGAACAGTGAAGGTTGGTGAGGCTATGCGCGAGAAAGCAGCCCTGCCCTCCTAAATAAGCTCCACCCGGGTCTGCCTCTATAAAAAGGGAGCTGCAGGCCCAGACCATTCATTGGAGATGACCATCTGCTTACCGGACTCCATGTGCCTGGATTCCTGATCAGAAAACCTCGTGACCTGACTCTTGACTCTTGGACTCACTTGACTAATCATGTTTTGAATGTGAAACTCCCTTAAGGCAAGCTCGTGTGACTTTTGGGGCTTGTTTTTGTAGAGTGTGTGTGTTTGCGCTCGCACTCCCTTGCCACCTGTTTGTTACCTCACAAGTTTACCTCACAAGTTTCTCAGCAAAGTTTACCTCACAAGTTTACCTCACAAGTTTCTCAGTAAAGTTTAACAACTGCCTCCCTGGTGTATTGTGTGTAATTGGGCTGGGACAGGACAGTTTGTCCCCAACCAAAACCCCCTTTCTGGGGAAACAAGAGGCGGTTGTTTGCTCAGGAAAAGAATATATGGAGTAGCTTCTCGCAGAAAATGTACAACGTGCACAGCAAATTGCCCTCCTTACAGCTCAGCTGACTCAGCTCCAGTCCCTGCCACCTTCCGCTGCAGCAGCTGCACCCCCACGCCAAAAATGCCCAGTCCTTGTGCTGGAAAAATTCGATGGGACACTAGCTCAGTTTCCTGCCTTTTTTTGCTCAGTGCAACCTTTACAGAAGTCTCCGCCCTGAAGACTTCCCGACAGAGTGCCATAAGGTGGGATTTTTAATAAGTTTGTTGTCGGGTTCTGCAGCTAGATGGGCTACTCCTTTGCTTATACAACAGAGCCCCCTGCTAGACGATTTTGATGAGTTTAGCCAACAACTGCAGCTTATGTATGAAGATCCTGTTAAAACTCAAACTGCAAATAGATGCATTAGAGAATTAAAGCAGGGTTGCCGGCCAGTGGCAGAGTATATTAGTGACTTCCGTCTTCTGGCTCAGGACTTGAAGTGGAATAATGAGGCCTTGGTGGATCAATTCCAGGAGGGTCTGTCCTCAGAGATCTTGGATGAGCTGGCCCAGACTGAGTGCCCACAGACCCTCCAGGCTCTCATGCATCTATGTCTCCGCATTGACAGCCGCCTCCAGCAGCAAAAAGCGAGGCGACACTCTTCAATGGCACCTCTACTCATCACATCTCAGGAACCCAGAGAAACTCCTGTGGAAGAGCCCATGCAAGTGGGGGGTGCTCGGCCTTGCCTTACTCAGGCAGAAAAGGACAGGCGTCAGCATGAATTGTTGTGCCTGTAGTGTGGAGGCCGGGGTCACCTTGCCACCACTTGCCCCTCCAAGAAGGTCAGACCTTCCCCATCAGGAAACGGGTTCGGCCCGGCCTAGAAGGGCATTTAGGCTGGGCCAAGTTGGCAGCTTGCCAATCCCAGATGCCCCATGTTATTCCTGCCAAACACCTTGTTGTGACTGTGTTTTTACAGATTCCAGGAAGGCCGACTTTACTGGTCCATGGCATGGTTGATTCAGGGGCCACTGCAAACTTTAGGGATGAAAAGTTTGCCAAGGAGTGGGATATTCCACAGCATGTGGTAGTCACTCATTTGGTAGTTGAGATGATCGATGGGTGGCTGCTACATTCAGGGCCAGTGGCCTCAGCAACCAACCCCGTACAAATGCAAATGGACAGTCACCTAGAATGGGTGGAATTCTACCTGGCTGCTGCACCTCATTTCCCTCCTGTGTTGGGGCTAGAGTGGCTTCAGATCCACGATCCTCATATCGTGTGGTCCTCAGGGGTTGTTACATTCAGGAATCCTTGTTGCAAGACTCATGTGTTAAACACCCTCGCTGCAGGGCAGCCAGCCCTATCTCTCCAGAATCTCCCTCCTCAATTCATGGACTATGTTGATGTGTTCAGTGAGAAGGAGGCTGACCAACTTCCACTCCACCAGCCCTATGACTGTCCCATCGATGTGGTTCCTGGCGCCAAGCTTCCAATGGGACGCATATACTCCTTGCCCGAACCAGACCTGGCAGCTCTCAGAGACTTTATTGTCAAGAACCTGAAAAAAGGATTTATCAGGCCCTCCTATTCTCCTGTAGCTCCCCTGTGCTGTTTGTGAGAAATAAGTCAGGGGAACTGAGATTGTGTTGTGTTTATAGAAAATTAAATGAGATTACCATAAAAAATCGTTACCCACTGCTGTTAATCTCAGAGCTCCTGGAACAGTTATGTAACACTCAGGTCTTCACCAAACTGGACATGTGCGGTGCATACAATCTAATGTGGATCCGGGAGGGGGATGAGTGGAAAACTGCATTTTGTACCCGCTATAGGCACTTTGAATACACGGTAATGCCGTTCAGGTTATCCAATGCTCCTGGGGTCTTCATGCATTTTATGCATGATGTGTTCCGGGACCTCCTTGATAAGTACAGTACATCATAATTTACTTGGATGACATCCTGGTCTCCTCCTCTCCAGCAGAACACACACAACATGTAAAAACCATGTTACAGCACCTATGAGAACATTGTCTCTATGCCAAGCTGGAGAAATGCCAGTTTGCATAAACCACCATTGATGTTTTGGGGCATCGTATTTCTGCTACTGACATCTCCATAGACCTGGGCAAGGTCAAAGCACTCCAGACTTGGCAACCCCCACATCAGGCTAAGGATGTACAATGTTTATTAGGGTTTGCCAATTATTACAGTATGTTCATACCCCGGTTTGCTACACTCACCACACCCTTGACCAATTTACTATGAAAAAGAACCAAGTTTAATTGGAGCGAGGCCAAGCAACAATCTTTCAAAATCCTGAAGGCTGCCTTCGTCTCTGAACCCATCCTCTGGCATCCGGACCCCTCACGGCCATTCGTAATAGAGACCGATGTTTCAGATGTGGCCATTGGGGCAGTATTGCTTCAAGCAGATCAGCAGACGAGCACCCTGTTTCCGTGTGCTTATTACTCCCGGAAGCTTGTGCCTACAGAAAGAAACTATACAATTTGGGACAAGGAACTTCTGGCTATTAAGGTGGCTTTCGAGGTTTGGCAACACCAACTGGAAGGGGCTCAACATTCTGTGGAAGTGCAAACCAACCACCGGAATTTGGAACACTTAAAGACTGCCAGAAAATTAAACCAATGGTAGATCTGGTGGTCCCTGTTCTTCTCTCGGTTCGATTTCAAAGTAACATACATTCCTAGAGGGCAGAATCAACGAGCAGATGCTCTATCCCATAAACCAGAATACAGCCGCTTGGAAAACCAAACACCACCCCAACCTGTCATTCCCTCTAGAAAGGTTTGCTGCTGCTCAGACTTCAGTAGACCTCCAGCAAATTTGGGAGCAGCAACAACAGGACCCTTATGTCCAAGCTCGGAAACAGGAACTCTCGCAGTTACCTGGGGATCAACCTACCCCTTGGACTTGGACACATGACATATTGTGCTTCTGGGGATGCTACTACATACCAGCAGGGTCGCTACAGGGTGTAATTCTACAATTGTGCCACAACAGTCCCGTGGCTTCTTCACGGATAACTGGAAAAGGCCAAGGAGGATTACAAATGGCTTGCAGATCGACATCATCAAGTGGGTCCTTCGCTAGCCGTTGGTGATTTAGTCTGGCTCTCCACTAAGCATCTTCCCACTCTGCGCCCATCAAAAAAGCTGGATCACCATTTCTTGGGACCTTTTCCTGTGGAGGCTGTTATTAACCCGGTGACATTTTGGCTGACATTACCACCCCGCATTCATGTACATCCTGTCTTTCATCGATCCCTCCTGGTTCCAGCTGTGCCCGCCAGTCCCCATCGGTCAGTGGCGCCTCCACCTCCACCTGTCGAGATCCACGGGGAGCCTGAATATGAGGTGGCCCGTATCTTGGACTCTCGCATTTGCTGAGGATGCCTCCAGTACCTGATTGACTGGAAAGGGTATGGCCCTGAGAAATACTCATGGGAAGACAAGCGTGATGTGCATGCTCCCCAGCTTATGCGGCAATTTCACCGGCAATACCCGCAGAAGCCCAAACCGCAAACTTTGAGGGAGGCGGTTCCTGAGGGGAGGGATGGTGTCATGGGGGGCTCGGGCTCGGAGTCCAAGGGAGGTTCAAGCTCAGAGTCAGAGTCAGACGATGAGGATGGGTGGCCAGCCTCTGACGTAGATGGAGGGCGAGCAGACAGCTCTAGATAAATGGCCGCCTGAGCAGTCAGAGGAGGCGGGGCTGGTCAGCGAGCAGCAGGCACAGGCTCCACTGATTAGTGAGGATGAAGACTCAGAGCTGCCACCCCCTCCCAGTGCTCGAGAAAGGAGAGCGGAAAGGAGAGAGGAACAGCAGAGGTCGGCGAGGCTATGCGCGAGAAAGCAGCCCTGCCCTCCTAAATAAGCTCCACCTGGGTCTGCCTCTATAAAAAGGGAGCCGCAAGCCCAGACCGTTCATTGGAGACAACCATCTGCTTACCGGACTCCAAGTGCCTGGATTCCTGATCGGAAAACCTCGTGACTCTTGACTCTTGGACTCACTTGACTAATCACGTTTTGAACGTGAAACTCCCTTAAGGCAAGTTCGTGTGACTTTTGGGGCTTGTTTTTGTAGAGTGTGTGCATTTGCATTCACACTCGCCTGTTCATTACCTCACAAGTTTCCCAGCAACGTTTACCTCACAAGTTTCTCAGTAAAGTTTTACAACTGCCTCCCTGGTGTATTGTGTGTGATTGGGCTGGGACAGGACAATATCCATTTAATGGAAAACAAATTCAAAGCTGCTCCCCATTACCATTCTAACCCTACAGGATGCTATGTATACCCCAATTTACAATCATTTTTCGTAGTAGAAGGCATACTTCTAAATGAAGCCATGGGTTATAGCCACTAGTGCTTTTTATTTTCTAAGGCCTAGAGAACCTCTGTGGGACTCATAAGCATTCTGGGAAATACAGATGCTGCTGCTGGCTAACACTTAACTCTGCAGCATGTCAACTTTCCTTTTTCTTTACTTCCCTCCCCCATCGTTTAAAAAAATTAGAAGTTACTTTAAAAGAGACAGATAAGGAGCCTGGCAGATGTCGAGAGAGAGAGATTTGTATGAACATAGGAGGAGGAGAGCTACAGTGCAATCAATAGTAGCCAAACATCAGAAAGAGTCTGGGAGCACTTTCTAAGACTTAACATTTAATTATAAGGCATAACCTTTGGGAGCAGCTTCTAATGAAGTAAGCGGCAGTTAGTTAAAGCTTATACTGTACCTTACGGTAAATTTTGTTACTCTCGACAAGTGCTACCAGACTACAGGAAGGCAGGGATAATGTTGGTAAAGAAATGCAAGATCCATTAGCAGATAAAAGAGACAGTAAACCGTATCTCAATGTTGCAAAATGATAGCAATCTATAAATATTGACCCAGACTGTAAGTACTGTGCAGCCTTCCTTTGCATCCATCCCTTGAACAGAAGGGACTGGCATTCTAACTGTGTATGAAGGATATTGTTAAATGAGAGTTAATTAGGGTAGGATTTCTTGTTACTTACAGCTACAGTTTTGGTGTGTAAGAGAGGCATCCAGCAACGGCAGAGGGTAAATATGAACTGCTTAATATTGTCTGACGCTGTCCTTTGTAAGCAATAGGTAATTTAAGAGAGTTTTGATATGAATCAGTTTCCATGGGAGGAGGAAAGCCCGTCATATCATTCTTTCAATTGTGTATTCAGTTATTAGAAATAATGTTCTGACAATATGACTGGAGAAATACATATACAGAGTGTTTATCTTGTCACACTAAATAAATTGAACAATGATGCCAGCAAGGATGAAGACAGATTTTCATAACTTTCTAATGATGTGTTTATAACTTTGAGTTAGGTAACTTATAGATTGCAAGGTGTAGGTTGATTCACAGCAAAAAATCTATACTGGAACCCTCTTCTTGTGAGGTACTGAAGAGGTGATGTTTGTTCCAAATGCCACGGTTGTTTTGTAGGCATATGGCAGACAGCACAGAGCAATATCTGTTGTGTTGCGTTTACACACCAATATATTGTATTGTAAATGTGAAAGAAGTAGGAAATACCTTGAAAGTTTATGTTCATTTTATAGCTTAAATAACTGAAGGTTCTGACTGCTGCCATTTCAGATTGGCATTTTTTGTGGCAACTATATGCATTTCTCTATTTCTACAAAGGAATGGATTGTAAAACTGGGTTCTGGGTTCATATCTTTGCATCATTGCTGATGTGCGGTTGGAAAGAGGTGGCTTCTTAGCAAATTATTAACCTTCTATTTGTTATTTTAAAATGGAAAGGCATGTTTTAAATAAATATAATTGTTTCCATTCATTTAGCTATTATGTGTTCTTCTTTTTATTTTGCTCTTTCAAACAGAACTTGGTTGTTGGAAACAAAATAGGTTTTAATTTGTTTTATTAGAGTAGTTTAGAAGGGGAAAAAAGGAAAGGCCCTAAGTGACGGCATTATCCTCCTTGTAGACCTCAATATTTGTGAGATAAGTAATGCAAGAGAGAGGCTGGAATATGAGAAAATTGGAGAGGAAATTAACCAAAATAACATTTACTTCAAGCAACTGGAGTGTCCTTTGGGTCATTCCTCTGCTAAGATGTCAGGATGCAAGGAAGTGTTGAAAATGGGGTTTTATTTCCCTTCTTACACCCAGCATTTGAAACCATATTCTGCTACTTTGAGTTGAAATTTGGGTTCTGGAGGAGAACCGGTCTCATGACATGACCATTTAGGCTCTGAGAGGCTCCTAGGTCACGGCTTGGCATTTGTTATTGCCTCCCACACCTCTGCGTTGCTCAGACCATTGACCTGTCCATTGATATTTTAAGTGTAAGATACAAGATTATAAATAAATAGGTTGATATTATATATTACTCTTTCTGGAGACACATTTATGAGAAGACAATGAGATGATGAGATGGAATTAGAATGTAGGTTATTACAAGAATATGTTGTATGTATTAGGTTATATGTTATGTTAGGTTTTGTATTTTTGCTATATTATGTATTATGTTATGTAATATGTTAGATTATGTATTAATGGAATATATAGTCATAACATGAACAGAATATACTGTATTTTATTAGACGTAGATAAGGCCTTTATTTGTTATACTAATTGGACTTTATTGAAGATATAAATATAGATGTAAAAGTGGAAAGAGCAAATGGAAAACATTTAATTGATGCAACAACGAACATTTGATTACTATTCTAAGGAGTAGAAACCAGAGATGGATTGTTGGAAGATATCAAGAAAGGCGAAACCTATATGAAGAACAGAAGATTGGATTATAGAAATCAAAGGGTATATGACAAAGAAAAGTTCCTGTGTATTGTATTAAGGACTAACATTTAAAGTTAATTGTTGTACTTAAAGTTCAAGGATAAATTGGAGGACATCTATTTTCTATATTTTTTCTTGTTTGTTATTTTTTGACTTCACTTTTTCTTTTCCCTTTTCTTACTTTGTATTTCTATTTCTTTTCTTTTGTATTAGCTTTTAATGTGTATTTTAAAATTAATAAAACTTATGGAGAAAAAAAAAGAACCACAAGATCAAATTTTCCCAATTCTTTCCCCCTCCCCACCACCCCCCAAGTAAACAATAACCTGAATTTCATTGCTGTGTATCGGTGACTTGCAATCAAAAAGTTTCTGAAGGAAAGGCGCTGAGTTGGGGAAGGATGGATGAGATAAAATAATAAATCTAAACTAATATAATATAAGATTTAATATAAGATAGCTGCATGAATTCCTGGGATAGCACTGATGTTGAATGATTGAATGATTTGTGTGAGTATATGCAGCGCTTTTATTGATTCCTCTGTGATTCTAATCTAGTTTATCCTCACAATTGCCTATAAAGTTAGTTCAAGCCCTGCTATGTTCAGTAGCGTTTAACAGTACGTAGGGCTGCAGCCTTATTCAACTTAATAGCTATAATTTTCAGCTTCCCATTTCATCTGTAAGATTCAGAATACATCATATTTAAATCAATACTTTTATTTAAAAAATACAAAACTTCTTTCATCTGATAGTAAGAAAGTGTGCACATTTTAAAACAAAGAAAAAACCATGATACAGGAATGAAGGATGTTGTCAGACAGTCCTGATTCACAAAGGCTGACTTGAATGAATAACTAGCTGTGGAATGCTTCAGAACAGTGCAATAAGGACGGAAAGCATAGCTTTTTACAGCCAGTTGCACAAGCCTAAGTCCTCCTGGGTAATGGCATCCTTGTCTCCTGCTGGCACAACCACATTAATACAAAGAAACTCTGTGCCAGATATCTACAGGACTGTGGCCTACATGTATTTTTGTAAACTTAGTATGTTCCTAAAAATGCTACAGATTTAAATGCAGACGGGAATGTTTTGTTTATAGAAGTGTTGTTGCACTATTCCTCAAGGTGGGGTAGAGGGAAGAACGACTCTGCTCTTGAGTATTTCTTAGAACTTTTATTTCAGTAATCTAAGAACGCAACATGTCCTGCAGAACCCCAGGTTAAATCTGTTCTGTTCTGTTAAAAAAAAGTGCTGACTCGTTGGGATCAATTTATTTTAAACATCACAATGGTGATGATGTGCCATCAAGTCAACATCAACTCTTAGCAACCACATAGATTTTTTTTACAAGTTCTGTGTTTAAAATTCAAAGAAAAGAATTTTAAACATAGAACTTGTTAAAAAAAAAGGAAAGAAAGAAAGAAAAGGCAATACTTAGCTGCCCCATAAAAATCTGGATCACTAGCTCTGAGTATATATCTCTCAAGTTTTTTGTGAGTATAGAGGAGGAAGGGACTGCTCCAGTTACATCCCAGGCTTTTGGTCATGTCCCATGTCAGTTATGAAAAGAGTGACAAACTTTTCATCAAACCTGCAATTCCTATGGCATCTCTACCTGGTCAAGCTCCAGCTTAATTTGATCAAAGGTCTTGCCCCTTCCTCCTCTTGAGATCAAGGAATTCCCCACCAGATATTTATTTCCACGCTTAGGTATTTATTTCCTACAGTTTGTATGCTGCCTCATTTTAGACTCTAAGGAACTTATAATACAATAGAATGAGAATAAATCAAAATAATACAGTAAGAACATAGTCACACTCATCAACATCACTACTCCTATACAGATCACTACACACACATAACCATATACACATCACTACACACCTATACAGATCACTACACACACATATAGCCTGCTATAGAACGTTTATATCCCAAAGGCTCTGGGAAGGATAGCAACTTAATGACCCTCCTAAACAATAATAAGGAGGGAACCAACTTAACCTGGGGGGAGGTGGGAGGTTTGCAGATTCCTCCAAAGGAAAGGGTCATAACCCTTGTGCCACCCCCATCCTCCTATCTCACACAGCATGGAAACCTGGAACATACCCTCTTTGCCACTGGGGACAAATGCAGTACAGTATTTGGAACAGACAGTCTTAGAGATATCCAGGACTCAAACCTTGTAGGGCTGACTGGGTAGTTGCCACTCAGGAAGCAGGCCACTAGCCAGTGCAGCAGAGGTGTATCAAGGCTTGAATGAAGTAATGCCTCCATCTCCATAACTTTAGTTTAAATAGAGATTTTATAACACATAAAACAACATTTCAACACTTTGTCTGTATAAGCAGGTCTTCACCATCCTTCCCACCTATTCACTGGAGTCAAACAGACATCACAAACGTATTGCTTCAATTTTGGAAAAAGGTAGAAGTCGCATGGTGTGAAGTCTGGATTAGGCATGAAAGCCGGCTGGGTGACTTTGGGCCAATCACTTTCTCTCAGCCCAACCCACCTCACAGGGTTGTTGTGGGAAAAACAGAAGGTAGGAGTATTAGGTATGTTCACTGCCTTGAGGTGATAAATGATATAGGTATAAGTATAGGTAATAAAATATAATAATTAATTATATGGCAGATGGGGTAAAATGCTGCAATCCAACTTTGCAATTACCTCTTGGTGGCTTGTAAAACGTGAGGCCTAGCATTGTCACGCTGCAGCAAATTTTCCTTCTTCTGCTTCCAAACTCTGCTTAATCATTGTTTCAAAGTTTTGACTGTTGCTCTCAGTTGACAGTGGTGCCAGGTTCAAGGAAACCCAGGTGAATAACATCATCTGCATCCCCAAAACCTGTGTAACTATACATTTTCCCTCTGAAGCCTTTTGAATTTTTTTTTCTGCAGGTGAAACTTTGTGATAATATTCCATGGACTGACACCTTGTTTCTGAGTCATGATGATGAGCCCATGTTTCATCTTCCGATCGACAAGCCTGGCGTCTTACCCACTGAGCCACCACGCCCCCTACTGTGCAACGGTACTTGCTGGCAATTTCAACTCTGGAAGCCTTCATCTCTGCCGTCAGCATGTGAGGAACCCATCTTGCATACATCTGATATTGAAGAACATCAATAATATGATCCACACATTCCTGTGAAATGCCAAGCTTAACAACAGTTTCCCTTTGAGTAACCTGCTGGTTGTCCCTAATCAGTTCATCAACCTTTCTCATGTGAAACTTGTTGGTTGCTGTCAGATGTGTTCACTTTGTTCTCGATCACACAAATCAGCTTTTCCCAGTTTACCACCTTTACATTTTTGGGCCCTGTGATGCATAATACTCATGTCAACACAGTCATCAGAAGCAACCTGCATTTGGTGGTGAGTATGGTGGTTTGGTGGTGGGGCGTGATGGCTCAGTGGGTAAGACACCAGGCTTGTCGATCGGAAGATCGCAAGTTCGGAGGTTTGAATCCCTAGCCCTGCGTGCAGAGTGAGCTCCCGCACTCGCCCCAGCTTTTGCCAACCTAGCAATTCGAAAGCATGCAAATGCAAGTAGATGAATAGGTACCACTTCGGTGGGTAGGTAACAGCGTTCCACGCGTGTCATGCGGCCACATGACCGTGGAAGCGTCTTCGGACAACGCTGGCTCTTCGGCTAACAAACGGAGATGAGCACCGGCCCCTAAAGTCGGACACGACTGCACAAATGTGCGGGGGGTACCTTTACCTTTACCTTTTTTATCAGTTGGAGGGATCCTTTTAACAGTCAAAAATTTAATCAGGGCACATTGCTTAAAGCACATTAACAAGTACTCACTGCAGACTTCCGTTTTATGAACAATAGCAATACAACCTTTTCTCACAGCAACTTCCTGCCAACTGAAGTGAAAGAATAGATGCTAAAGAACATGTCAGATTTTCTAGTGCATCAGTACTGCCATCTGTTGGTGACTTATAACACTGGAGGCATTCTTTTTTCATTCTGCACTTGTATATGGCTCTTAACAGCTGTCACTTGGAGAAATTGCACTGGTGCCCTGAAACATCAGAGCAGATCTTCTTATCTCCTCAAAACAAATGACCTGTTGAGAGCAAAGGATGTCTGCTACACTCACCCCTATCATACCCATGAAAGAATGTATATTTTGACATGATATAAGCAATGCAACACCCCCCAAAATCCTAATTTCTGCATGGGTCAAGGCTTTTGATTTTAATTATGATTCCTTGCTTTCAAAAAGGCAATTTCTTTGTAGTATAGAGCAGTATTTCCAATACTCTGAAAACAAAATAAATACAAATGAGTCTTGGGCTGAAAAAGAACAAATGATTCATAAACATTTTCTCAAATTTTGAAACACATGCTTGGGGGTAGGCAATTTTTGACACTGTTTAGTGTAAACTTGAAGAACAGCTTATAAGAACCCAGGTTATTTAGACACCCAGACTTATGCTTTCCCCAATTCAGTAATTTATTTTTAGTTCCAGCAGAATCTGGGTGATGTATAATTGAATATTGGTTAGGAATGTTTACCCATATTGATGTCACTGGGTTGTGCATAATCACCCATGTTCTGCTGCAAGTTATTGCACTTATATGCAAATGCAGCTCAACAAGGCAAAAGTCTTGCTGTTAGCACCAGAAGGTTCAAAGCCAAAATATTTATTTGTTTAGCCCTAAGACTTCAGAAAAACAGAAAATCTTTTGTCTTTTCATATATCCTAATTAAAACATTTTAATAAAGCTGTACAAGTGTATACTGGAATACAACATTAAACATTACAAGATTGAATAAAACATTTATTACACTAAATGAAGAAATGCAGATGCTCTCTTAATACATAATCCTAGATCTCAACTGAATAACAGGTAGTCCAATTTATGCAGGGCTTCAGATTGTCTTGAGAATCTTTACCTCTGTTCTTTTGAGTAAGTGGGCAATAAAATAAATAATATAGAAGATCTAATTGGTTAATGTTACAATGACAAAACATAAGTGGTATGGAATTTTTGAGTATCTCCCCTGTACTACTGTAGATGCTGCCAAATGAAATCCAGCCATTGTGTACACTTTTCTCTCTGCCTAATATAGAAAGTTATGACTTAGTCACAGGTACTGTATGTCTTAGTTTGTCTTTTAAATTATTATACCAACGACATATACTCCTGTCAACCCAGCAGTTCTAAAGCCTAGCAAGTAGATAAATTGGGTACCACCTTAAGTGGGCTAATTTGCTGGCGTCCTGTCGGGAAGTCGGCTCCACCAGAGGAGAGGATCGGAGGAAGATCGAATGGCAGTGGTGACGACGGACCCAGATGTGACAGCTACAGGACGTCAGCAGCCGGCTCAAGGCATCCTGGGAATTGTAGTCCGGAGCCTAATAGAGTCGGTTCCCTCACCCCTCTCCCTTCACGCGCGGTGATTTGTATAATTGAATTTGGTGAATTGTATAATTTGAATTGTATATATATATATGAATGTAAACTGCCTAGAGTCCTCCATTAGGGAGGGGATAGGCGGGGTATAAATATCAGTATAAATAAATAAATAAATAAATAAATAAATAAATGTTTTGTTTTGTTTATACATGTATTTTGTTTTTTTATCATATTTATACCTGCTACAATTGCAAGACTTGGCAATTCACAGTAATCATCGTCCTTAAGGACAACAAATCTAAACAGTGCCTGTATTACTCACATTGAGAGAAATAAGACAACTCCAAAAAAAGTTAGTTTGTTTGTTTTTTGGAGTAAGGTTGAGAAGCGCTAACCAGGAATTATTTCATTGACAAATGTAAGTTACTTGCTCCATATAGCACATTTTAGGTAACCTATATTCAGGCATGGGTATTAGTTTTAGCCAGCAGCCAAGTTCTGTTGATCTGCTGATATAAACAATGGATTAGTAAGACCCAGTTTTGACATTCAAAAAAGTAGACAAAGTATACATCTAGGGATACCTATTATCATTCTCAAGATTCTATTTTGAAAACTATTTAGTTGATCAAGAATTGGTAACCCTCATATTTTGGTTCCATATAATATCTTGGATTGTAATTAAATAGCTTGAGAATGGGGACAGCTGTCTATCACCAAATGTGGTTCATGATTTTTTTATGAAGCTAAAGCATTAAACAAAATTCCAAGGCAGTGATAAGAAGAAACTTGTTTAATTTCATTATAGTCAATATGCCATTTATGGTTTTTTTTCTGTTCACAGAAAAAACACAATCACACAATTTAGATTTTTTATAATTACTCATCAAACTGGTACTTCTGCAATAAACATCTAACTCATGAGTGTCCTCAGGCCTATTTTAGCATAAAAAATAAAGCTGTATTATCCATGTATGGAAAAAAAGAAATATTGAATAGAGAGAGGTAAGAAATGCAGATCACTCAGTTACTAACCCTAACCCTAACCCTTAATAAAATTATTTAAAAGGGGCCAATACCCAACTTATTTTTTCTCTGTGTTGGTATTCATTTAGAGAGGGCATCATAAAAATTAAGCTTTACCTGAATTTGCATATTAGATTACAAGGTGCAGACAAGATACAGGAGGTGAAACTCAATGTAAATTTCCTCGAAATAAGTTATCTACGGTATAAAAAAAAAAGGTAAAGGTTCCCCCCGCACATTTGTGCAGTCGTGTCCGACTCTAGGGGCCGGTGCTCATCTCCGTTTGTTAGCCAAAGAGCCAGCGTTGTCTGAAGACGCTTCCACGGTCATGTGGCCGCATGACGCGCGCGGAACGCTGTTACCTACCCACCGAAGTGGTCCCTATTCATCTACTTGCATTTGCATGCTTTCGAATTGCTAGGTTGGCAAGAGCTGGGACTAGTGCGGGAGCTCACTCTGTCACACAGGGCTAGGGATTCGAACCTCCGAACTTGCAATCTTCCGATCGACAAGCCTGGCGTCTTACCCGCTGAGCCACCACGCCATCAAATATCAAATCAGTTATATCAAATGCTACCTTGAAATCAATAAAGAAAGCAAACCATCTGCCTGTAAGAGAATGGAGACAGTAATTACTGTCTGCCATCCTCTCACATGACCACTGATGTACAAACTGTTACTTGTGGCTGGTAACCTGAGCTTTTTTAGCATATTTTTAAAAACTGGCCACTTCATTTTATTTTTAGTTTTTGTGCTATTTTATATGGGATGAAAATAGCTGAACATTTGCTTGGAAGTGAAATTGACTAGATCCTGTCAAGGAAAACCACTGACCAGACTTTGTGCATCTAAAAATATTTATTACACTATCTAGATCAGTGCTTTCCAAACTGCCGCCGTTGACGACGTACCAACGGCGGCAGCGGCGGCAGTGTGGGGGCGCACGCGGCGGCTGGGGCGCGCACGGCGGCGGCGTGCATGGTGGCAGCGGCAGCGTCCTCATGTTTTCCACTAAAACGCGGAAGCGCTGATGGTGCGCCGCTGCCATCGTTACTCCCGCTGCTGTGCACACCACCACCACACGCACCCCCACACCGCCGCCGTGCACACCCCCGCCACCGTTTCCGGGTTGTTTCGCGACACACTAAACTGTGTGTTGCGACACACTAAAGCAGAGCTTTCCAAACTTTTCATGTTGGTGACACACTTTTTAGACATGCATCATTTTGTGGCACACTCTTACAGCAGGGCATCATTTCGCGACACACTCTTACAGCAGGGCACAAGGCAGGTACTAGGACCTGCGCAGAATCCTGGCAGGGCAGGTTTGGAGGCAGCCAGGCACAAGGCAGGCACCAGGACCTGCATGGAATCCTGGCAGGGCAGGTTTGGAGGCAGCAAGGCACAAGGCAGGCACTAGGACCTGCTTGGAATCCTGGCAGGGCTCGGAGGCAGCAGCAGCCGCGACACACCCAGACACTGCAGCCGACACACTAACGTGTCCTGACACACAGTTTGGAAAGCTCTGCACTAAAGTGTCACGACATACAGTCTGGAAAGCTGTGATCTAGATCACAGCTTTCCAAACTGTGTGTCGTGACACTTTAGTGTGTCACGACACACAGTTTGTTGTGTCACCACACAACCCGGAAGCGGCGGCAGGGGCGTGCACGGCGGCGGTGGCGGCGCACCATCAGCGCTTCTGCCTTTTAGTGGAGGCCGCCGCTGCCACCACCACCATGCACGCCGCCGCACGCCCCCCCACGCCACCGCCGTGCATGCCCCTGCCCCCGTTTGCGCCCCCACGCCACTGCCACTGCTGCCGTTGGTGTGTCGCCAACAGCAGCAGATTGGAAAGCACTGATCTAGATCCTCAGCACAGATGTTGACTTGATCATAGGCATATACATTGAAAGCTCAGTTTAGGCTTTGATGCCTGGGTTATGCAGACAGGCAGAACGTGCATACATCATATTTCTCCATGAGTGTTACTCAACATATATATTGAGTGACCAAAGAGGGTTTCTGTTCTTTGTTAATTAAAACTCTAAAATTATGGGAACTGTGGGCATATACTGTATATCTGGTGGATCAAGTTTTAAGACATGAGGACAACTCTATATTTCCTGTGATTTATTGAATCAGGATAGGCAGAATTGCCATTGTCTCTTCTACAGCTAGTTGAACTACTTGGTTAATGAAGGGTAGGGAAGCCATCAGATGAACATTTAAATTCACCAGACAGTTGTGCTCAAGACTCACTGTGCTAGTCTGCCAGCTATGCAGCAAGCAATGATCTATGCAGCTGGCAGAACAGATTTAGAGTACAATTGAAATAAGCATATAATTTTGTACTGCAGAGGGCAGTAGCACATAATGCTTAGATGCATCTATTGATCATGTTTTTTATTAGTACTCAAAATTTAAGCATCTATATAGTTTCTTCCAAAACCACTGCACTATTCTGAAAGTAAGTTCTTAAGGAGGGAATGGTAATGTTCTGGGCTTGATAACTAATATTGCATTGTTGGAAAATGCCACCCAAATGTCTGTGCCCTGAGAAAAGGGATTAAAAGAAAAATGATAGGATTTTAATGCCGTTGTGATATCAGCAGCCAAAAAGCTGGTATGTAGGAAGCTGCCTTATAACTTTGTCCATCTAGCTTAGTAATGTCTTCTGAATTATCAGCAGCTCCCCAAGCCTTACATTTGCCATCCTCTTTTTCCTTGCTGGTTTCATTCCACCAAGACGCCAGGCTTGTCGATCGGAAGATCGCAAGTTCGGAGGTTCGAATCCCTAGCCCCAGGTGATGGAGTGAGCTCCCGCACTAGCCCCAGCTCTTGCCAACCTAGCAATTCAGAAGCATGCAAATGCAAGTAGATGAATAGGTACCACTTCGGTGGGTAGGTAACAGCGTTCCACGTGCGTCATGCGGCCACATGACCGTGGAAGCGTCTTCGGACAATGCTGGCTCTTCAGCTAACAAACGGAGATGAGCACCGGCCCCTAGAGTCGGACACGACTGCACAAATGTGCGGGGGGAACCTTTACCTTTACTTCATTCCACCATGTTCTTCTATTGGATCCAGTGGATTCTAACAACCAACCAGGCCTACTCCCATGTGCTCTAAAGAGGCTCCAGAAGAAAGTTCTCTGAAGTATACGATAAAAGAATCAAAGTCAAGTTGATAATCTTTATTCATTATCACCTATGCTTCCTATCTGTACCCATCTCCCAGCCTTGAATTTGGGAGCTTTTACAGCCATGATGGAACTATGAAAAAGGTCAGATTTAGAAAAAGAAAGTGCTAAAATATCATGATGAGAGAGAAAGAGAGAACAAACTAGGAATGAAATGGAATTTGAAGGCTATGGAGGAGAGATATAGATTGCCTGGTTTATCCAATCAGAAAAAGAAAAGCTAGGAGGATTAGGTCATAATGGTAGCTCAACTGGTGCTGGACATGCATGTTTGAGTGGAGCTCTTGACATTTGCAGAGCACTCAAGATCCATTTCCATTTACATCAACTGCATACATAGACCATAAGAAATAATGGGGCGGGGGTCGCTAACAGGTATTCACATGAGGAAACTGTGTATCCAATCATGCCACATATTGATAATGCATGAAGATAAAAAGCTCCTGAAATAAGATCAGCCCCCTCTCTCCTGGACTTTAGGAAAAACCTCAAGACCTGGTTATGTCACCATGCTTGGGGAGGGGAGGGGAATAGCCAGTCTTGGGGTTGGCTGGTCCCTTAGATCTGCCCTGATCAGCCTTAACGGCCAGTGGGATGAGATCTACCATTCCTGGATCAAATTGTCTGATATATATATATATATGTATATTTTTTATTGTTTTTATTGATATTTATTGTTTTAATTGATTTTAAACCTTTCTGTGAAGCGCCCAGGGTCCCTCCTTGTGGGGGAGAAGGGCGGGATATAAATGTAATAGATAAGTAAGTAAGTAAGTAAGTAAGTAAGTAAGTAAGTAAGATAAATTGAATGGAAATGCATGAAGGTAAATTTTATGAAAAATCAAATTCCCCATTGCTTCATTCCAGCTATGTGGCTGCCTAGTCTATTCTTTCTATTTGGCAGAAAACAGTCAAGAAAGAAGGGGTTAAAGTGTAATGTTGATGAGGTCAGTAACTCTGCTTCTTTGGAGGGCTGGCTATGATATCTGAGCCAGGCTCTCTCCCTTTCAGGCAAAGGTACCCTCCGAGGATGGGAAGTGGTGAATGGAAATCAAGCAGAGGCAAAGCCCGGCTTGATTTGTGTGCCTCTTCTGTTAGTTTCCTCCCCAGCACAACTCTCTGTCGCTTCAGGGACTGGAGGAAAGCAGCAACACTGGTTCCAGATATAATCTCTTTCTGAGTAAAAGCAAGACAAGGTCAGCTGCAGAAAGAATTTATAAACTCTGCTATTTACTTTATTCCCAAGGTATTCACTCGCTTCTGCTCTCACTGCTGCTAAGGCAGCCTGCTGAAGGTGAGATGGAGGGGGGTACTTTTTTTTTTAATTCTCCCAAACTAACTGAAGCAGAATCCTTGAAGTCGTAGGCAAAGAGTGAGGGTGCTTGCTGATAGCTAGCTCTTTTCTACAAACACAGCAGATACAGTTCCATCAAGCCCCGAGAGAACTCTAGAGAAAGGTTAAGAATTGTGTTATTAGTCAGTCACAAAGGGGGATGTTACAGAAAGGGAAATACCATGAGTAGCTACAAAACCCTAGCATTGTCAAGGCAGGGGTATTTTCAGATATTACTCTGTGTGAGTCAATAAGGCAGAGCTTTCCAAACTGTGTGTCATGACACAAAAGTGTGTCGCCACACACAGCGTGGTGTGTCGCCACACCACCCGAAAGTGGCGGTGCGCACGTGCACGGCAGCTGCCATGCACGCGCGCGCCCCCGCACGCCCCCCCCGCGCCGTCGCCGTGCGCGCGCGCGCCGCCACTGCCGCTGGTGTGTCGCCAGTGGCAGCACTTTGGAAAGCCCTGCAATAAGGGAATACAATAAGGGAAGGATGCAGTTTACAAGGTAAACATAATTCTATAACCTCTCTATCCACCAAGAGAAGCCATTAAAGTAGAAATGCAAGTTTAAACAAATTATGACCATTTCAGCTTTATCCTTAATAACTGAAATGTTTCCTTGTGTTTATTTTTGAGTTTCGGCCTCTTCTAAATCTTTAGATGGATAAAAACGATATAAACATGGGAAACCTGGTAAAACATAACCTTGAATAAATTATGCCAAATAATTTAGTAATACCAAAAAAGCTGAGATGTCTAGTTTGATGAAAGCTATTATTTCCCCTGAACTATGGCTTTTAAAAGTAGATGGTTTTTTTTCTCCCTAAAAACTACAGAGGAGACACACTGATTATTCCAGTCCATGGAAATGTCACTCAATCATAGAGCTACTACTGGAAAGGCTCACAATTTAGGCACACTTGCAGATCATTGTAAAAATAATCTTTCCTGGAAAAATCTGTGCATCAACATTGAATTGTTATGTAAATATCTTGCCCATTTTAGCTCCAGAGCACTCATAGTAAGCAGTGGACTTGTCAAGCCAGTGGGTACATGTGATGTTAGCAAGCTGCATAGTTTATAAACGCTCTGAGAGAACAGCCTCAAGGTTGAAAAGAAGCTGTGTGGATTTCCTATCTTCCCATACTTTCCCATCCACCAATATAAAAAGACTATTTCAGTTATAAGAACAAACATGATAACCAACAAGCAGCTTTTCAGCAATTGCACTTCATTTGTAGATTTCTGTCCATAATCACTGGTGTAAGCTTGTCAATTTCCCAACAGGAGGAAGGGCAGGGGCTGCAATGTAGTAATAGATTTCCTGCAAAACCTTCATGTAGCACGTAAAAATACAAAACAATAGAAAAGGACTTTTAGTCATGCTTAATGTTGTATGGAAAGCTGGAGGACACAGCACCTGAATGAAACCTAGGGTGTCTCAACCACACTGAACGTGCTTTATTGAACTGATGCTCTCTGGATGAATGTGTTGGCTACGACACTTCCTTAAGATGGCCATCAATAGCAACACCCTGACAGGCTAGATTTCAAAGTGATGATAAGGTGGCTAGCAGCGCTGTTCTAGCATTTTGCAGCTGCCCTCAGAAAACTGGAACTGCTACAACATGGATAGCTCACTATTCAAGATAAAATGTTGTTACACTTCTCAGCACTTTCTTCCTGTTGGACAAGCTAGTTTGAACAAAGTCTCCATAGACATAGTCTGGAAGAGTTTGGAAGAAGAGCATTCATCTGACTGGCACAGAAGCAAATGCTGTGGTACACTTTTAAATCATAGTGGAGCCATAAAGGTAAAGGTAAAGGATCCCCTCGCACATTTGTGCAGTCGTGTCCGACTCTAGGGGCCGGTGCTCATCTCTGTTTGTTAGCCAAAGAGCCAGCGTTGTCCGAAGATGCTTCCATGGTCATGTGGCCGGCATAACGCACGCGGAACGCTGTTACCTACCCACCGAAGTGGTACCTATTCATCTACTTGCATTTGCATGCTTTCGAATTGCTAGGTTGGCAAGAGCTGGGGCGAGTGCATGAGCTCCCTCCGTCACGCGGGGCTAGGGATTTGAACCTCCAAACTTGTGATTGCAAGCCTGGCATCTTACCCGCTGAGCCACCATGCCCCTAGTGGAGCCATACATAAGTTTTTTTTTTAATTTATATTTCAAATTTTGTCACAGCCCATCTCTCATGAAGCGATGTTAGCTTCCTTTACAATCTCATCCAAAACTCTAACTTTTGAGGATTCTGTTTCTTTATTCAATTCCCAGCAACTGAGCAACTGAGCAACTCTTGGTATTCCCTGCAGTAGAAGTACTGGCAGCTGGTTGTTCCTCAGTAACAAAGAAAAACCCATGAACTGGATTTGGTCCCAGGACTACTTTCCACTGTTGTATCAGAAAGTGGATGATAGTGATGGAAAGACTCATTTTTCCAAAATGCAGGCTGAGCTAGATCAGGCCACCATGCAGGTGAAGAGGGACAGACAACAGCAGTAGAAAGGCAACGAAGTGAATTGGGCATTCAAGTCCCTCCCTCCATCTCTCTAGCCCCCCTGGCTGTTTTTGACTACAACTTGTTTGGGTCGGGAGGGCTCAAGGGGCAGCTTTGGAAATCCTAGGTTCAGGGAATTATTTTCTTGACTGCTCTCCCTGCTTCCTCACTTGTGGGAGTCAGATGATACCTACTGGCTTGGCAGCCAAGGCCAGTATGAGGGCTCGGCCTGCCCCAGTGCTCCCCTGAAGTTTACTCTTACGTGATTTCAAATTGCAGCCAGCAGTTAAACCATAGGAAATACTAACGGGACTACTAGAGTGAGGGATGCTGGAATTAATATAAAAGGGCATTCATTCATTCATTCATTCATTCATTCATTCATTCATTCATTTATAGCATTTTTATATCACTAAACACTACAGGGTTGCTGTTGTGGGGAAAATAGGAGGAGGAAGGAGTATTAGGTATGTTCGCCGCCTTGAGTTTTTTATAAAAAAATAATAAAGGCGGGATAGGAAAAAATTAAATAAATAAATAAATATATTCTCTGGGCAGTGCACAAACATACAAAGATGGGATTCAGGGGTGTCCACAGGGTGTGGTGAAAAAAGTCAGGACGGTAGGTGCAACAGTGCAATTGAAGCTCCGTCTCTGTGACACACATAAAAAGCAGAAAAAAGCTTTGATAGCCCTCTTGTGCCAACATCTTGACTTTTTTCACCATACCCCGATTACTACTGAATGCACATTTGGCAGAGAAACAAGCTGCAAAATACAGTTTCAAACCAGGTTAACCCAATCCTCCTCTTTCCTTTGCATCTTGTAGCACCTTATATTTGACTTGTGGTTTTTTTCCCCTGCTACACCAATTTAGATATATCCTTCTGCCACTGTTTAAATGGTGCATCAGTTGTCAAAACCGGTATTGTCTGAAACAGAACAAAAAACAAAACAAAAACTAAACTAAAACTAAAACTAAAACATAATTCTAGGCAAGACATTCATTTTTATCACAGAAATTCTCCCCAACAATGACAATTGTAATTTCTCCTATCTTAACATATCTTTTTAACTTCATTCCATATCTTAACATAATTATTTTGAAATAACATACAGTTCATATCTGTCATAATGATACCCAAATATTTTACCTTCTTCTCAATCTTAAAACCTGTTTTATTCATCAGTTCTGTTTGATGTATTATCATATGTTTTGTTAACATCTTCATCTTTTGTTTATTAATCTTAAAACCTGCTAATGCACCAAATTCTTTTAATTTGCCCATTAATATTTCAATTCCCTTTAAAGGATCTTCCAGAACATTTATTGCTGACTGGAAACCCCTTACAGACTTTTTGCGTGAAACAGAAAAAAATGAATTTAGGATTTATGGTTTTGATGATTAAACAGAATAGATTATAGAAAGAAGTATAATTGCTTATACCTCTGACAAAATACCAGTCAAAGGAGAAGAGATAAATATTTAGATCAAAGCAGCATTGCATTAAACATATGTGAAATGATGTGTTTTCCAGGTAATGTGAGATAACTGCCTACTCCAGGAATATAAAGGACTCTCCTTTATATGTCCATTTTCTTGGTGGGAGGAGAAATCAGGTCCCTGGCTCCTGCGAAGGGTTCTGTCTGTATGATGCCTGACCAGAGCTTTCCACAATGTCTTCTCAAGTCTTATGCTGACTCCTTATAAACACTGATTTTTGAACGGTGCTAGGCCTGCTTTACAAAACAGGTCTAATGCTCTTTTGTGTCCAAGCCTCATGAATCTTACTCACTTCTCTGCTGTAGACTGGCTCATTCACAGTCTTGGGGGTGAACTTTTCAATCATGCCACTAGACATTAATGCTGCCTACAGACTGCTTACAGCAACCTCTCAGTCTTCTGGCCAAAGGCTAGCACTGCCACTCTTTCATGCTTGAAATGTGCCCTATGAGAGAAGAAGGGGAATCCATGCAGGATATGTCCTGAAGAGTATTATCTGATTGCCTTGGGAATTATTAGTTATAAAAATAAACAAAACAGATTATCCTGAAATGAATTTTTAAAAACTGTCCCTTCCAGTGACTTTAAAACTTCATCCAGAATAAACACAAGTATTGGAGTAGCTATACCTACTAGTAAGAATGATCAGGAAAATTACATATACTGTACAGCAGTAGAACAATTTGATGGTTCTGCCAAAACCTGTTAATTTTATATGTGAGCTTAAAGTTTCAGTAAAACATATATAATCATTTTCATGGTGGTGGTGTTGTTATCATGTGTTCAAAGGCCACCCTCACTCAATGTTTTAGTCAGCTTTCAGAGTTGTATGGATTGACCTCCAAAGACAAAGTGCCAATTAAAAATATGTCGATGAAGGTTCTCAGTCATCCAGGTGGAACAGTCTGTAGCTTGAATCATGTCAACTGGATTTCTATTTTCTCAGTGGAAACGTTTCGCTCCTTATCCAAGGAGCTTCTTCAGTCTGAGCAAAGTTAGTAAGGGAATCCTTAAATATGTTTCTAGGTGGCTGTGTGACCTTTCACCTGGGGCTAGGTCATGGTTGTATTGAGATGTTATTTCTAAGTCCTTTTATTATCTAAAGGAGGATCGTTAAGATCACCATGCTGCTGTTGAGCTTGCGAAATGGTCTTAATCTTCCTAGGCACAGAAGACAAAGCAGGAAGGAAAATAGGGGAAAGATTGTGCCTGAGGCCAATATGTTTCACACAGCTACCTAGAAACATATTTAGGATTCCCTTACCAACTTTGCTCAGACTGAAGAAGCTCCTTGGATAAGGAGCGAAACGTTTCCACTGAGAAAATAGAAATCCAGTTGACATGATTCAAGCTACTGCCAATTAAAAACTAAAACGTTATTGTTTCTTCATCTCCACTGTATGTCCATCTCTCCCAGGAAAGTTAATTCACCAGAGCATTTATTTGGATGCCCAGGGTTTCAGCTTTTTGTTTGTTACATTTGTACTCATTAACTTTGAGTTCCCAAAGACAATTAAAACAGACAAAATGACTTAGATAAATGGATTTGAGATTGAGGTAATGAAGCGAAAGCCTAATGAAGCCTGATGAATTAAGCTTTACAGTAGTTTGGGTCTTTCTCATCTGCTTTGTGAAGGTACTTTATTGCCAGAACCTTGCCACGAAAGGGCTTCTGTCATCCATGAAGACACTTGGTAGATTGTGTCTGTTGCCCACTCCAGTTATCACTTGGCCTTCTAATGAAGGAACATCTTGGCCTTGGAATTTTAAGTACTGTATGTGCTAAACCACAGATTTGTCCTTCCGGCTCTCTTCACAGAAACCACATTCCAAATACATATTGACTAATTGCTGGAAGAACCCAAGAATTAGCTTGGTGGCCTGGATTATAAACTGAGAGAGAAAGAGACATATGGAAGCCAGGGAGGTTTTTATGATCTTTAAGAGGATATATGACAAAGTACTTAATGTGGAGTCAAAAAACAAAAGTGTGTCGCCACACACAGTCTGGTGTGTCGCCACACAACCCGGAAGTGCTGATCATAATCAGCGCTTCCGGGTTTTCCTGCAGCGACACACCAACTGCAGCGCGCAAAATCCGAAAGCAGCAGCAGCGCTTCCGGGTTTTTGCGCGCTGCCGCACTTCCGGGTTTTCCCGCGGCGACACACCAACGCCGGTTGGTGTGTCGCCGCGGGAAAAACTTTGGAAAGCCCTGCTCTAAACAATGGAGAAAGAGGAGGGTGCCCCTCCCCCGTACCAAGATTGACTGAGGATAATCATTCCATCTGAATTGTGATTAAACCATAAACTTGTCCCTTTCCCCCCATACAGTACTGTGCCCTACATACGTTCAGAGAACCCAATTTTCTGCAGATCTCCCTAAAAAGAGTGTGAAACCCCTCTTTGTTAACCCAAATTAGATGTGATAAGAGATCACATAGACTGTGAGTCAGAGTATTGTTCAGATCATGGAGCAGTTTGGTTCAGTGACCACATTATTCTTAATGGGCTGCCTAGTTTAGTGACGAGATGAGTGTGTGGTTTTTCTTTTCCTTTTTACTCAAAGGCCAAAGAACAAGCAGTTACAAATTGTATCATGACAAAAGCTTGTCAAAATGCTAGCGATGGCTGGAAGTTTTAGTACTGCTGTAGTTTCACAGGTTGTTTAAAAGGGTTCATTTTTCCTTTGTAAAGATTTAATCACAAATATTAAAATCTAAGAGCCAGGAACATACATTTAAAGTTCCTAAACCTCTCTGTTTAAGTATTTAAGCTTCTGTCATTCATTTGTCTGAAATAAATATTTTATTTTCAAGAAAATAGAGAGAGAGAGAGAGAGAGAGAGAGAGAGAGAGAGAGAGAGAGAGAGAGAACTAGACTATTTCACACTTGAATTTATTTTCTCCAACTATGTCTTGATGCAGTTTTATAATCATTTCATGACTGCTGCATCTAGCGGGAGAAAATATAAAGTCTCTCCAGATTAGCCAAAGTCAGTTCGGTGCTGCCACCTAGGTGACCATCTAGCAGAGATTTTCATGCAAAACAAAAAACAAACGCCCATATTACGGGGAGAACATGTGATCTCTTATCCCGTCTAATGCCATTATTTTCAAAGGGTCTAGATCACCCATTTGCTTTGAGCCATTACTTTCTGAATCACAAAGTGAAGCCCAGGGCCCCCATATGGTTGTGAGAATCACTCTGTTAATAAACGTATAATGAAATACATAGCAGAATGGATAACTGCATTCTGTCGTGCTTTTTAAAAAAACGAAAGACTG